>HG992278.1:21322379-22644758 GCA_905220595.1 Spilosoma lubricipeda
ATTCGGTTTGTATATGCCTCCAATATTTTTATTGGCCCGTGAATATAACTATACTCTGCTTGATGGAAAGTATAAGCAGAATCACATAGTGGTGGTGGTCAACAATAGTCACCAAACTCATTGCCAATGCAACAATGCAGCATCATTGGACCTCCGTTCTCGCACTCACCAACGAAACACGACAGCATGATCGCTGTCATTTTACGTAAATCTTCTGTGCTCATATAGTACCGGCCCGGTCGAGCCGGCACAACCGCGCTAGAATCAGTGTGACTCTACTACCTTGAACATTTCGGTTAAAAATATTTTACTAAGTTATTGTGAGGCGTAGATCCGGAAAAAAATTGAAATTTATAACAACTTTAAAAATCAAATTATCAACCAACAGGTCACAATCAAATATTATAAAAGGATTTATAAATTAAAAATAAAGAACATAAATTAAACCACAAATTTAAAAGAAAACATGTTGAGATTATTAAGAGAAAATATTAATTAGAAGAATGAAAAACAATATTCGTTTATATTATGCCACTAATATACCTATATCTATGATTTATATACATTATATATAGTTTAAATATAGAAACATAACAACTGATGTAATTATAACACGCACTTATTTACCTACTTCTTACAGTCTAACAGATTTCTTACAACACTCATTGAACGTAATTATGTTAGAAAAGTGTGATCGTTAAATGTTAGAGGACCTAGAGCGAGTTTTTTTCTTGTAAAAAGACATTCCGCAAAAACAAATAACCCACAATACTCTGCGCAGTTGAAAGTGTGGTTATGGGTCATTATCACTTAACCAATCAGTGCATTCTAGTTTATTTCACATCTACCCTCACTGAACTCTTAACCAATCCCAATGCCGAAAGCAGTTTCCGTGACAATCGAGTTGATGTGAAACAAACTCGCACTAGACTCTCAGTACACGAATTGTAGTACATCAACTATAGTGCGTCCAATCGTTTATTTAACTTTTGACAGATCACGCACATAAAGTTTTGTAATAATTTTTGATCAATGTACTAGAGGGAATACTGTACTTCATGGACGGGCTCCGCCCACTTAGAGATGTGTCATTCATAATGAATGACCACAGACTATAAAAACGGGTTTGAAATAAATCGATTTTCGATTATATTAATAAAACATACAATAACATTATTGTGATTATATTTTATATCAAATCACACGGTCTCTAAACTTGAGTCACTGATATAAGAGGCCCATTATTACAGCTCTCCTTTTCAAAGTATTCACGAAGTCGCAAGACAAACTCTCTTGTTTGTCCTTTGAGCACCTTAATTTTTGGCATTTTGACAGTAACGAAGGGAGGGACGATACGCTCAACTCAATCAAACGTGAGCATTCACCGATTAAAACTTCTTCATGTACAAAATCGATCGATAAAAGAAATCGAATCGGTAACGGGTCAGGGTATCACTATTTGATTAAGTATTAGAGCTGTCAAAAGTTAAATAAATGATTGGATACACTATATACAATGTTTACACGAAAAAAACACTACAGTCAAGGAAATATGAAACTTAAAACGGTTCGTTTTTAGGTCAAATTTCTTTGAACTTACTAAAAGTATAATATTTTTTTTCGAACCCCAAAGCATCTAGACTTTCTAATTATACAATAGTAGTAACCAAATTAACATTGACCATGTAAAAAACAGAGGTCAACTACAGCAGGAATTAACACCGAGTCAGTTACAAAATAGACTACAAGAGAACAAATCCTCTTTTAGTTGGATCATTAAATAATTTTTATCCCTTTAATGCTTAGAAATAAGCCAATAATATAAAAGAGTCTTCCTATTGAAGTGAGTTAATTGATTCAGAATACGGAATTTCCCCTCTTCTATTCATCCTACAAAACCAATACAAACCTACCTAGCCATGAGGTATACAGGATCAAAACCTTCTTCTCCAGATTTAGACTATTAAAGACGGTTGATGATCATAAAACGCAGCACATATATACCTAAAATTACCACCACTATAGGTTCCTCAATCACCATTTAATATTAAGCGCTATATCAGACTTCTCGACGGCGTGATAAGTGGTGTGGAGCATGGCAGTCGCCTTATCAGAGTCCTTCCCGTCGAGCCACTCGCTGTACAACTTGCGGACCAGCTTGTTGTCGCTGGGAATCGCCAGAGGCAGTTCTGAATACATCAACTCTAGCTGAGCGGCCAACTCTCGTCCGCTCTCTCCAGCCACGGGCCGGATTTGGGCACCACCGTTTAGACATCCTAAAATTTGAATTAGTTATTTAAATATAGAAATTTTCAGTATTAGAAATCAACATTTGTTAATTACATGTTAACACATTGTTCACAGATAGTAGAGCCACGCTGAATTCGTGGTTGGGCCGGCTCGACCGGGGCGGTACTACTCTCGCACAGAAGATTAACATAAAATGAATCCCATCAAAAACATTATCATTAACAATATCATTACTTTTTGTACAGAAATTATATTATTAGTAGGTACTTATCTATCTATATATATAAAAGAGTAAGGTGACTGACTGACATACCCAGAGATCAACGCACAGCCCAAACTGCTGAACCTAGAATCCTGAAATTTTGCATGTAGGTTCTTTATATAACGTAAGTGAGCACTAAGAAAGGAATTTTAGAAATTCCACCCCTAAGAGGGTAAATCAGGGGAAGAAAGTCTGCGTGAGCGAAGCCGCGTGCAAAAGCTAGTTCGTAATAAAATTTAGAGGATATATGTATCTCTCGTTCGTTCGTTCGTTCGTGTAATATTACACACGGGTGCTGCTCTCCAGTTCTATTAGCTTGAACTTGGCTTGACACACTACCGCGTATCTAGATGCAGAAGCTTCACTAGGCCGCCATGGTGTGGGTGCACAATGCTGCATTGTTGCATTGGATTCTGCTTATGCTTTCCATCAGGCAGAGTAGAGTCATTAGTGCCATACATAAACAAAACCTACCTGCTTGCTTTGGTAATATGTAGTTCTGTGAAGGAAAAAAAAGTCAAGAACTTCCATATTCACACCCACTCCTTATTACAAAATAATAGTTGGTTAACTAGGTGTCTTAAAAGAACATGGTTCGTTTTGATCAGTTGCGCAACTACATCCGCGTGAGAAAACTAGCAGTTCTTAAATTAAAACAGCCTAGCTACGGGTATTTTAAACCGACATCAAAAAAGGGCGAGGATCTCAATGTCTCAATCTCAATTCGATCGCATTTTTTTAAAATAGATGTTTGGACACTGTAACACTATTTAAAATTAATAGTACATAATAAATGTAAATAATTAACATCTTATCTTGAACTCGCGGGCTTGGTTTCCGCAACTCGACGACTTGTTGCGCCTATTTTGCGTAGTTCTCTTGCGTAATTAACATCTTAATAAATGTAAATAATTAATATATTCCAAGTGCATCATACCTGAAGGACATGCCATTACTTCCACATAGTGATACGGCGATTTGCCTCGCTTCAGCTTTTGTACCAAATTCTGTATGTTCCTGAAACCGTTGACGATTGCGAATCGCATTACATCTTGTCCATCTTTCTGCAGAACTACTTCGCGGAAGTCTGGATTTCTACATACAAAAGTCAGTGTCAAAATATAAACTATTGCGTATTACTAAAAGGTGAATTCCTTTTGACATTTTGTACTAAAAGTTTTTCATTATTCAATAACAACTATGACTAGTACATTGAAATGAAATTTGTGGTTTTAAACATATTATATTTTGCTGCATTATGCTAACCTCAAGGTGAATATAGATGCGTATAATATCGCGTTGGAACTCATGGTTATGTCCATTGTCGAGAACGAAAGCATTTTCGCCGTATCGTTCGGGTCTGGCTGGACATAGATCCTCCTCCTAAACGGTTGTACCGATTTTAATGATTTTTTTTGTCTATTCCTGAGGATTCGAGAATGCTTTAAATTCGAAATTCGGTCCAATGGATAATGTTTATTTAATTATTTTTTATTTACGGGCTGTCACCCTAGGCTCGGGTGGAGGAGCCGACGATGCGGACCGTACGCACCCTGGGGATTTCCACACAGTAGGGGGTCATCTCCGAACCGCAGGTGGCCCGAGGTACGTCGTACGACATGCCATCAGGAGGTGGTATTCGAGGGGATTGCCGCAAGGGTTAAAAAAAAAGGGGGAACATGTGGCGGTTGACACGCAACGCGCCTGCGCGAAACTTTCGTACTAAACGCCTTGACAACGAGTCAACAAGGCCGTCATCTTTTTATTAAAAATCTATTTGTGTAGCTAATCGATTCAACCCGCAGCGTTACCTGCGGGTGAAGTTATATCGCAGGTAACACCGTGAAGCTTATCTAGTATTATAATAGAATAGTTGGAGCCATAAATAAATTTGACAACAGACTATCTACAGATTATTAATATTGCCTAATACTATAACGTAAAAAACGTAGTCTAGCCGTGTATAGTAGAATGAAAGCCGATCGCAATCTAGTTTGGGGAACGAACGGCTAGAAGACTGATAATATAAGTGTAATACACACACACACATAAGAGTTAAGTCTTAAAATATTTTTATTCTAATAGGCACCTATTTTACAGGCACTTATGAATAGTCAATATTTAAAAATCGAGTGATTCTTGCCGCCGGTTCCAAGAGCAGCCTACCCTTCATGGAAAAGAATCTCGCAAGAAACTCCATAGATGCTCCTTTAAAAAAAAATAGGGTTTAAATATTTTTTTTTACTATGAAACTTAAATGAGAACGAAGTCGACCGAAGAAAATGAAACAAAATGTTTGGAGTATGCCATATGGAGTAGCCATGAGCTAACCAATCATGCGCCGTTATTACTCAAAACTGCAAGATTATTATATTGCGAGGTTCACTTTTGGAAAATAAAATTCAAATAGCACTTTCAATCATAGTCAAATTAAAAAAATGTAATATGTTCAAATATAAAGTAATTAATAAAATGTTACAAATCTATGCAAATAAATAAAATTGGAGTGTCTGTTTGTAATATTAAAATAACCGCTTTTTCTAAATGCAAATGTATGTATACACGGTACATATAGAAAAAAAATTTTTTTACAATTTTTTGCTGTCCGTCTGTTTGTTTCGGGTAATCTCTGGAACGAATGGACCGATATTAACGGGATCTTCACTGGCAGATTTCTGATGGTCTAAGGAGTAACTTAGGCTATTTTTTTAGACTAGCTTTGTCCCGCTTCACGATGATAACCGCGAGTAACACCGCGGGGTTCAGCGAGTGTAAAATAAAGTAAGACACCTGGATCAGTCATCGACCTATTCAACCATAGCTGAGCCGTTATACTTATGCCGCACAGCAAATCACCAGGTTAAATCTAGGAATCAAATATTTTCTCTCGCATACAGTGGGAGTGATTTTGTGAAAAAAGACGCAAGTTAGTTATAGTAAGTCTTGTCAGAGCGCACTATTTCAACTGACCAGCGAACGGTGCAAGATTAGTAATGGTCTCAGCGGTGATCAATTATTTCACATCATACACGACTAATGTAACTGCTAGTAAATAGTTATAACGAAACACTGTTTGTTTTTCAATATACCAGTTAATGTTATTCAAGGTATTTTATAAACACTGATACATTTATTGTAATATAGCAATGTCATTGGACACATAGTTGATTTAAATTATTTTGTTTTACAGAATCAACTGAATACAATAGTTGTTTTTCGGTCAATGTTTGCACTACATACGATAGACTCGAAGACGTATTTGTTGAATGATTTGACCACGCCTTATCATAATGGAACGAACTATTTTCTATATATATAATATCAATATTTGCTTAGGTCACGACATCACGCGTAAACGGCTGAATCGATTTTGCTAAATATTTTTTTGTTAGATAGCCCATTTAGCGAGGAAGGTTGTAGGCTAACAACATTACGCTTTGGCCAATAGGAACCGGGTATGGACCGAAAATGTTGGAGAAATGGTAAAAATTATTTATTTTTGAGAGACGCAGATGAAGCTGCGTGGGTTAGTTAGTTTACGATAAAATTACGGACAGTTTAGCGAAATTAAACGGTTTCAAATAAGAATAATTAATAAATATTTTTGAACATCTAGCACAGAGAGAGATAGAGAACAAAGCTAGATTGACACGTAGAATACTTCAAAACTTTTTTGTATATACGTCCAAATTATATATGTATAGAATACATCCAAACTCCAAAACAAATATTTGCTGATCAAACCAACATTTGATTCGACCCAGAAATAGTACATAACACTTTAACAACGGCTGACGGCGACTACGGCTTTTGAAACTTGTTTCATACTTTTTAAGCGTCGTTTTTTGTCGTAGTTGGGTTTTAGGTTTTACTTTTTTTTATTTAAAATGTTTTGGTGCCTCTGTAACACAAATTTCTTTGCAAAGTATATTTTAATTAGATACCACAGAAATATCATACTTATCGAATAAATACGGACAAAGTCACGAGAAAATGTTAATAATATATATATTTTTGAAATGTAGAAGTAACGCCCTTTCGTATGATACCAAACACGGCATATTTCTCTCATATTTATTTTTTAATACACTACTTTACGTCGGCTAGAGGGCGCCACATTAGATTCAGTGACACATAATATAGCCTATAACCAGAAGACGATCATGACGCTTCTAACGACACCTCATTTGTCCAGTTCTAATAAGTAGTTAAGGAGTTAAGAGGGAACAAATGAACATACATACATACCATGTCAAAATCATAACCCTCCTTTGGCTTTGCCGTAGTCGGGTAAAAACATACTTTAATTATGCAACGAGAGTCCAATGAGTTAGAAAGAAACATCCTGTATGTACCTTCTAAGGACTGGCCTGTGTTCAGTTGTGGACTATTAAAGGCCATTGATGATAAGTAGCCTCCACACTATTCGCGAAGTTGAACGAGGTTAGGCAAATGCGATAGTATGGAGAGATACTACGACTTACTTCGTACTATGTGGGAGAGCCACGCTTCGGCATGCATGAGCCGGCTCGACCGGAGAGATACCACGGCCATACAGAAAACCGATGTGAAACACTGTGTTTCACCGAGTGAATGAGGATACAGGAAGCCCATAATTTTATTTTTACGTGTGGAAACCCCCTCGGGCCGCGGCTACACCGCGGTAAAACTGCTGTAAACTACCGGCCATGGAGCGTATGACGGCCGGTAGCGAGAGATCTCCTCCGATGACTGCATTGAGGGCCTGGCGCTGCGACGCCCAAACCCCAACCCCTCCGTCATCCCCCAAAGGCCGGCAACGCACTTGTGACGCCTTTGGTGTTGCGGGTGTCCATGGGCAGCGGTAATCGCTTACTATTAGGCGATATGTCTGCTCGTTTGCGCCTATTAAATAAAAAAACAACAGCGGCTCGCTTTGGACAACTTCCACATTTTTTTGTCGATTTTTGCGCCCGAGTCAAAGGATTCGAAATAACGTGAATGTGTTCTCCGCGAAGTTAAACGAGCACTTCGGACTGCGGTTATCTTTCCCGAGTACTTTGTCAAATAACTTTGCGAGTAGCCTGGAGAGGCAATTAGGTACATATCTTCATCGGCAATTTTGTTTTTCTGGTTAAAAACATTTTCTTCGAATTTACGTAAATTACGAATTTACGGAATGTGTAAGTGTACTTTAGACAAAAAAGTTTTATTTAGGGCCTTAAGAAAAAAAAATCACTCAAATTTACAGCATGTATAATATATATAATACAGGTCATTCCGAGGACATTTTAATGCGTGTGGTATGTGATTAACGAGTCATAGTCGTAAGTCATATTTGTCGTAGGTGTATGAATATAGTCGTATATATGTATGTCTATGTATGTATTGCTGTATATATTTGACTCTTTCAATATATTACTAGCTTATTTATGCATTTAGTAAAAAGCGGTTATTCTAATATTACAAACATACACTCCAATTTTATTTATTTTAAGATAACTTTTGGCATGTGACATCGTTTTTCTCATTTGGCATGGAGATGCTTTGAATATCGATGAAGGACATACGCTACTCTTTAAGGCCCAGACAGACGACGCGAAAATTTTCTTGCGGCCGCCGTGCGTTGGCTGCGTACTTGTTTCTTTTTATGGCAATTTAAACTTTATTGACTAGTCCACAACGTACAAATTCATAGTAGTGACCAAGCCACGCGGCAACCTCTGCGGTCACGCGTGTCATATGAACACGCCCTTACAGCAAACGAGGGAACCGCTTGATAAACCTAGCTGTGCCCGCTACTTCATACACGTGACATTTGGATTTTCATGTTATTTTAATTTTCGTACCGTTCCCTGCACTACGACAAACATTTCAAAACCAAAATCAGCTAAATCGGCCCAGCCGTTCTTGAGTTTTAGCGAGACAAACGAACAGCAATTGATTTTTATATATAAGATATAACTTTTGGCATGTCTTTTTCTTACAATCTGAATGAAAATGGGACGGAAGTACGTAACAGGAAGTCATGAGGATGCGGGCGTTGGATTGTGTTAGACCAATAACCGCGGCGCTGCGGTTGGTCCTTGACCATCAGATGATAGATGCTAAATGAGACGTGTGATGTATTACATTATATACTAATTTAGGGCTAGCTTATGTTTGTTCTTTAGAAGTGATGAAAACTTGAAAGTCTTCTTAAAAATTGTTTACGTTCTCAAATATCTTTATCATGAGAAAATCAAAGATTATAATAAACTAGGGGACCCGCGCCCGCTTCGTTGGGCGTTAACCACCCGCTTTTCTTCGACATGATTTACAAATACTTTTAACTGAATGTTTTGTTCAATCATAATAAAATATGTCGACCTATGTCACTTCTGAATAGTATCATTTTCTGTTAGTGAAAGAATTTTCAGGATCGGATCAGTACTTCCGAAGATTACCCCCTACAACCATACAAACAAAGTAAGAAACTTTACCTCTTTATAATATTAGTATTTGTACCTTAAATTCTTGTACGTAAGCTGTGCATTTCCTTCACTGAACAGCTGTTCCGCTGCGTACAAGAACACGTGGTCGGCGTACCCCCCGGACCCGCTCCCGACGTGCCTGCGCAGGACAGGGTCTCCTTCCCCCAGGGTACTCCACGGCCAGTCCAGCTCCACGCCTGGCACATCTCTCAAGGACTTGTTGTCGTTCTCTAGCATTTGCTCTAACTCGACTGTTGGGAGAATTTAGCGCTTTAGAACAAATTATTTATTTTAATTCTGTGTACCTAACAATGGCTACCATAAGTAAATACTGTCACGCTGTTACTAAAAAAATAAAGGTTTTAGAGAGAGGGTTGGTTTATTTTCAGTAATGGACTATTTTAGGCCGTTGATGATTGACAGGTTGTAATTTTTTGACTCGTTTTTTTGAAGATTTTTTATAGCACAGTGAGCAAACGAGAGGAAGGGACGGGTCACTTGATGGAAAGTGACTACAACCGTCCATGGGAACCTAGATTTCAAGAGGCATAGGAGAGGTTGCAGAACTTTGAAACGGTCTCTCAAGAATCATGAAAAGTAAAGAAACAATTCCTTTCCTTATTAAAAAGACCAATCCCACATTAAAAATAATCCTGAGTCGCGGGGGCTTTACAAACATACATATAACGGACACAAAGAACGCTCAGACTCATAACAGCAATTTGTGGACCACACAAAGTATTGCCCCATGTGGGAATTGTACCCACAATACTCAGCGCTATAGAAAACGGCGTGATAAACGCTTCAGCTACCAGGCCATATATGCAGCATCTTCTTTCTATCCCATTACAAAATCTAATTCAAACTACATCACCTATTTACTTGCATACGCTCAAAAATAAGTCAACTCACATACATATCAATAGAACACCGGTTCAAACAATGTCCAACTTTTTATTTTTAAACAAAGTTACACTTACTTGAAGTAATAACACAGTCAACATCGTGACATTGTGTCAGCTCGCTGTAGAAGTCTTCCCGGGAGGCCTCGAGTTTCTTATCATAACACGGCATGAAGGTCACGTGGTATATTTCGGTGGGGTTCATCTCCTTACACTTGGAGAGGAACTGCTTCACGAGGGAACCCATGATCTGTTGTGGTGACTTCGTGCTGGATATGTAGGGGAGAATGAAGTTACCATGTGTTTTTTCGGCGTAGCACACCCAACCTGCACGTGTATACAACAAATATATTATAACTGCCTCGGTGGCGCAGTGGTAGCGTACGAGACTGCTGATAATGAGGTCTCGGGTTCGACTCCTGGGTCGGACCAAATGTTTACATGATCTACAAATATTTGTTCGAAGTTTGGGCGTTTTCTATGTATAATATTTATGTATTTACAAAAAAAAGTATAAATGTATTTGTATCAGTTGTCTAGTACACATAACAAAAGCTCCGCTTAGCTTGGGACTAGATGGCGTTGTGTGTTAGATGTCCAAAATATTTATTTATGTTTTCCAAAACGACCAAGTTTTTTTTTTTGTTTTCAATATTAATACTTAACTGTTTATTTAAGGAAAGATATTTTTTACCTGGACAGGAACTAGCTAGCATTGGCAAGTTTTTAGAAGTTGGATCATGAAGTTGATTCTGGAACCTTTGTAGAAACTCTTGTTGTGCTTCCAACAGGGAGAAGTCCTCAGCTATTGTCATATCCAGAACCAGGTCTGCGCCCAAGCCCTTGAAATAACCTAAAAATAAATATTTTTAAAACTTCAATCCCATGTTAAAGTAAAAATAATACCAACTTGAGTAAATGCCACATAAAACTTAATATTTTTCATATATCCATGGGACTATGTATGTACTTATATTAAATAGTAGAGTAGGTATTTTCTTTTTTGAAATATTATCGTCTATTTAAATTTGCACCATACTTCATTTATTTATTTTTTAGCTTTATGCATATAAGTTTTAACTGTACCCAACATGCTCCCGCATTCGTAAAAAGGGGTACAAATGTTTTATTTCCTATATTAAAATATAAGACTAGCTGAGTCGCGGGGCGAAGCTAGTCCAACAAAGAGCCTAATTTACTCCTTACATCATCAGCCGTCATCATCATCTTACCTATCAGTGAAAGTCCCGTCAAAATCGGTCCCGTCGTTCCAGAGATTAGCCGGAACAGACAAGACAGACAGTTATTTTGGTATATGTATCGTGTGTACATACATTTGCATTTAGTAAAAAGCGGTTATTTTAATATTACAAACAGACACACCAATTTTATTTTATCAGGTTCTAAGCTTTTGTGTGAAACAATTATTTCTTAGAGACTGATTCGTTAGAGGTTTAAGCTTATAATAATGTCACTATTTTCTTATCGTGAATGGACCATATTAGTGACCTATTAGATTTTTTTAAATTTTAAAATCACCTGCTAATTTGTTAGTGGCTTCTTTTGGTGTGAGCTTGTACCTAGCTGCCAGGGATAATGTAGGTTGTGGTGACAGAGATATCACTATGAGTCTCACGTCATTGGTTACACCCTTGCTGTCTGTGTACTTCCTCTCTGAAAATACTCTGTGGAAAATGTTGTAGATTGACTTAAATTGTTATAAATTCGAGAAGTCAATGATTTAAATAGGTATTACATATAATTTAGTATCTTGTAGATATTATTAAAAAGGAAGGTGACTGAGATAGAGAGAGATCAACGAACAGCCCAAACCACTGAACCTAGTATTCTGAAATTTTCCATGTTAATTATTCATACAACATAAGAGAGCACTAAGAAATTTTTGAAATTCCATCTCTAAGAGCGTAAATCAGGGGATGAAAGTCTGCGTGAGCGAAGCCACATGCAAAAGCTAATATTATTTTATAAACAGTAGATGACCCACGCAACTTCCTCAGCACCTCTTTTCAATCATGCTCAGCTTATATTGGTCTTAGTGTTAATAATAATAATATTTTATTTTTGTCCCACAAAATATATATGTTACAATGATATTGTAATCTATACAAATAAATAAGATTGGAGTGTCTGTTTGCAATATTAAAGTAACCGCTTTTTACTAAATGCAAATGTATGTATACACAGTACATAACCAAAAAATGTAATTAAAAAATTTTTGTCTGTCTGTCTGTTTGTTCCGGGTAATCTCTGGAACGGCTAGTCCGATTTTGACGGGACTTACACTGGTAGGTAGCTGATGATTGAGGGAGTATCTTAGGCTACTTTTTTTTAGACTAAGCTTATCCCGCGGCGTTCCTTGCGGTACGACAATAACCGCGGGTGACACCGCGGGGTTTAGCTAGTAATTTATAATATAAATTTTTAAGGCAGTTAGGAAGCCAAACTAGGATAAACCCTGTGCTATGGATACCTGGCTCCCCCTCACGAAATTATGTATGTTTTTCTGTTATGTCTCTATTTAGCTGTTTATGTAAGAAAACATAATAACAATAATGAGAAATTTAATAAAAGTATTTTGTGTGTTTGTATCTGTGTGTGTTTGTGAATGTGTGTGTGAGTGTATGAGTGTGATGTTAACAGTCCTATCTTAGGCACACTAGCAAAAACCAGATTGATAAAACACAAAAATTAGTTAGATAGTTTTACAGTCAACATTATGAGATATAAACAATATGACATGAGAATTACATACTAATATCAAAAAGCTGAAGAGTTTATTTGTTTTTTTTTTGTTGCACTCAGGACGCTGGTCCGATTCGAAAAATTCTTTCAATGTTGGATAGTACATTTATCAAGGAAGGCTATAGGCTATATCATCACGCTAAAACCAACAGGAGCGGAGCACCAATAGAGAATGTTTCAAAAACGGGGGTAAATTATCATGCTACCGGCAATAGAAGACGCAAATTAGGTTGCGTGGGTCAGCTAGTAACATTCATGTTTATCTTTATCATATTGTAAGTTTAGTAGTAAAACTGAATAAATGGATGATATTTGTTCAGTTTTGTTAACTTTTTTATTTATCTTGAGTTTCATTCATATAAATATAATACACATTCCCTTGCACAGTGTTAAAATTATCTTTTTCAATATTAGTAATTTTAAATATGATTGTAAATAAAAACAATACTTATTTTTATTTAAAAATATTTCCTATATTTAGGAACACTGTATAACATAACTTAGTAAGTTATTTGGCTTTTTAAGTAGAGACTGATAAATATACCTCAACAACTCCTCTTGACTCTGTTTGGTAACAAGGACACTCTCAGCGGATGTGATACAACCACTGCAGGCAAGACAATCTGCAAGCGTTATTTCTACCTTCTGTAACTTCTGTTCTTTGCCATTAGACACATCAAAATATCCATCCTCGCCTATTTTAATTTTAGCACCTGTTTTAGTCTTTGTTTTCTCTATTTTAACTGGCTTTATACACTCCTGTTAAAAGAACAGTAAGAATTAGACAGAATCGATCTCTTAATTATTATTTTTATGGAATAAATGCCTGATGGTAAGCAATTAACGCCGCTCATGAATACCCGCCACACCAAAGTCGTCACAAGTGCGTGGCCGGCCTTTTAAGAATGAGGACGCTCTTTTAAATAACTTCATCATCATCAACAGCATTTACTAGCCCACGGCTGGAAAAAGACATGGGGCTCTTCTTAGAAAAGAGGTTTTGGTCTTCTGTACCACCTGGCTAGATGATCTTGACCATGAGTACGAAGAAAGTAAAGGTTTATGGGGTAGTATTCTAATAAGAATTATTACCTCTACACTCTAGTAAACAATAATTTGATAGGTTATGAAGTGTTTGTGATGTTGTCGATTGCATAAAAAACCTATGTTCTTACCTGCGAGGGAGTTATAAAATCATCCAAGTCTGTTAACTGTAAAGCACCACTAAAACGAGATGCCATGTTAATATTAAGCGTCAAAGAAACAAATAGAGAACAAATTTATGTGAAATCAGTAAACATATAAACACACTGACACTGTTGCAACCAGCTGATTATAACCATAGATAAGAATATTATGACCTTTCCATTTTAAAAAAAGGGCTACAAATCTTAGAGCATAAATATCCACAGGGGCAGCCTAACGGAGAGCGTGATCGGAATAGAGGAAAGAGACTGAGTTTGGGTAGTGTCTATCTCTCTCACGTAAGCTTCTGATTGGTTGGCAGGATCAAACATAAAAAAAAGAGAGACAGACACTACCCAAACTCAGACTCTCTCTCTACTCTGATCACGCTTGCTATCCGTTCGGCGGCCTCTCCAGCTATATATACTCTAAGGTACAAATTGCAGGACGCACCACCATCTATCGGTTGCTCATACAAAATAAAAATTGAGGGAAATTTGAAGGTCGAATTTTCTAAAGGTGCAGGGTGATTTTAACATTATTAACTATGGATGTACCGTAGTTAAAAATGATAAAATCACCAAGCAAGAAATTATTTTTTTATTTAATAAAATCACTGAGTCGTTGAGATTCTCGGATAACATATATAGATAGGTTTCTATACATAATATAAAATGCAATCGCTTCTGCCATTTGTTTGCTTATATTTTTAGAAAAACTACTCAAGGTATGGGATTGAGGACATTCGAGAATTTCAAAAACTTCCTAGCGAAACCAGGCTGAAGTAAATGTACGTAAAATAGTAAAAAAACAGACAGACAGACAAACAGCCAGGCCAGGCGGACGGACAGACAGTATTCCTAAATAAAAATACAATTGATTGAATAATTAAAATGGAATTATAAAAAAAAAACTGATTTATACCTGTGTTTTGCTAATTCTTATGTTACAGGCACTAAGGATAAAAATTTACTAATTTCTGATTTATTCCAGTCTATTCACCCAAGTGTCAGTGGTTGTCAAATTTGAACTTTCTAGGCCATCTGGAACTGAGTTATAAGTTTGATCTATAGGCGAGTCAATGATAAAAATGACGATTTATCTACCAACCTAACTACTATTGATACTTTAGCAAAGGCATGCAATATTATTTTGCGTGAGAGTAATAAATATCCATCCATCCATCCATACTTACATACTTTCGCGTTTATAATATTAAGTAGGGTCAACAAAAAAGTATCAAAATTGTATGGATGGACGCGCTACTTCGCAAATGCATTTTGTAAACATAACTTTCAATTCGGGAATGTACGAAGAATTTATTTTACCTATTGCAAGCCAAATCACATGTATTATATCCGATTACTAAAATAAAACCACATTTTACCATTAATTTCAGCAGTTCTTTAAATAAAAAAATGCAACCATATTTTTTTTCCATAATTAGCAGTTGACTGAATGTAGTGCTTTTTTGATGAGGTTATTACACTGAAATAAACAGACAAGACATTTATTATTTATTTCGATTAATATTTGATACAATATCACAAATCAATAATTGCAATATTTCATGGGTACACAACCTCAGATAAAGAATTACACATTATTACTATCTTATTCTTTATCTGAGTACACAACAAAAACAAAAAATTTGCTACGAAATAAATTTCTTTCCTACTATGGTCAAGTGAAGTCTGATTTGGAATGTGGTAACATTTTTCAACGGTTCTTCTTCTTTTGATAAAACGGCAACAAACCAGATTTCTCGAATCAGCATTTCTACCAATTTCAAGTGTATAAAGTATTAAAATCTTAAGTTTTTATTTTTTTGGTCTTCGTCGTAATGAAAGTAATGAGAAAAATATAAAAACATGTGGATGAGATGAAATGGGGACCGTCTTCCGAAAATACAATAAAATAGAATGAGCAGGGGAGCTAGGCCTCCAGTCATCCCTCGTTTATTAAAGAGAGACGATCGCGGTACCTATCTGTCTTTATCTACTGACGCATGCGCAGTTAGCGCGGAAAAGCAGTATACCAGAACGGTTCGACGTTTAATTGTTCTGATTGGATTACCATTATTAGTTCTTTATTGCGCATGCGTCAGTAGAGAAAGACAGATCGGGTACCGCGATCTTCTTCCTCTTTTTAACCATTGGACGTTTCCGCTTATACTTAGGCAGCCGCATGTGTTCCACACTGTATCTATAATAATAGCTCTATGATTGTAACATATTCAGTCAGTGGTAACATGTATACAATATATATTCTTATCTATAGTTGTAACTCGTGGACAAACGGAGGAACTATTATGTAAACTAGCTTTTGTCCACAGCTCCGCCCGCGCGTGAATAGGTTATCGCGATAGAAAGTAGCCCATATCCTTCCTCGGGAATTAAAGTACCTCCATGCTTAATTTGATTGAAATCGATGCAGTGGTTTAGCCGTAAAAGCGAAAGACAGACAAAGCGGATTCGAATTTTCGAATTGGATTTACAAAAACATTTGTATAGATCAAAAGACCAAAAAAAAAAGGAATACGATTAAAGCCGTGGTCAACAGTTCGTACGATCGTCGTCAGTTTTCTGAAAATTATTACTAACGTTTTAAAAGTTCCTGTATTTTGTGGGTTTCGTGGTCTCACACCCTGTCGTCTCCTACCTTACTAAGGGCCCAAGGGCCAGTTTCACTGGTTCCTGACTAGGTTTCAGAAAGTTATCTGCTCTATAACACTAATAGCTGATATTCTGACAGGCATATATGTTTTAATCCAAGACTTGTGAAACCGAAATCTGTATTATGGGTTAACAAATAGATTCAGAGTAGTCTATCAGGGAAGTTAACAGCTAGTGACGAAACCTGGCCATTAGTATTGTGGACTCGATCTCAGAACTCTATATGGGACAGCGCTTTTTTGGTATTTTCCTCGTTTTCCGAGCAAGTTATGTAAGAGTAGGCAAGATGAAGCTGGACTGGAAGAGGTTCAAAATTTTAACTGGTCATCAATAGCCACCAGGTAAAGTCAAAAGTCAAAAAATATTTTATTCAAATAGGCACTTACTTTAAGGGCACTCATGAATAGTCAATATTTAAAAATCGAGTGATTCTAGTCGCCAGTTCCAAGTGCAGCCTACCCTTCATGGAGAAGAATCTGGTAAGAACCTTCGTTGAAGCTCCTTTTAAAAAAAAAACTCAAGGGACACCCGGATGGAACGAAGTTCACTGTCAGGATTCATTTTTTTTATTTATTTTTTATTATTTATTATGTACAAAAAACCTGTATATACTCAACAAAAATAATCGTCACGACACCACACTGTTCAATGCGAAATAGAAATGAAAATGTCTGGCTTGCTTTCTGTAAGAGAGAGAGAGAGAGAGACAGAGAAACATGCGCACGCCGCACGGCTTACAATCGCTTACTGTAGCAAAAAGTGTCGTGACAACTTTTCGTAAGAATTTTTGTGTCGTGACAACTTTTCGTAAGATTTTTATGTCGTGACAACTTTTCGTAAGATTTTTTTCCGTCTAGCCCTTTCACAACGCGCGATAAGGAACTTCGTTCCAATAAAATAGGTATTTGCTTTGGCCCATCTGGCTCGGCTGTTGATTTTAGACCTCAGATGTAGTTTGTAATTGGATTCTGTTCGTAACATAATCATCCCACTATATCATCTTTGTCATTTTGGACGGATGGTGGTGAGGTTGCCCGAAGGATTTTCTTATAACTTACATAAAAAATAGATTAATGACTTTGTTTGTTATGTTACACTAGATGAATCCAGCCACGCTCTGCTATGGCACATTGTGATTGCAATAAATTAAATAGATAAAGAGTTTTTTTTTTATTTATATTACCTAACTAGCCGACCTAATTTTTTGACCGAATTTTGCAAATCGGACCAGTTCCTGAATTAGCGCGTTCAAACCAACAAACTCTTCAGCCTTATAATATTAAGTATAGATTATAATATTAGTATAGATAATATACTCACACATTTCATACACGACCATCACATCCAAACAAGGGATTAGACGTTCGTGTGTACATATCTATACAAATGAATAAAATTGGAGTGTCTGTTTGTAATATTAAAATAACCAATTTTTACTAAATGTTTATCATGTATATGTATGTATACACGGTACATATACCAAAAATGTATTTTTTTAAAATTTTCTCTGCCTAGTAATCTATGGAATGGCTGGACTGATTTTGACGGGACTTTCACTGATAGTTAGGTAATTATATGGAGAGTAGCTTGGGCTACTTTTTTTAGAATATTTTTGTCCCGCGGCGATACTCGCACTACGACGGTAACCGCGGGAAACACCGCGGGGTTCAGCTAGTTATAGATAAATTACATCCAGACATAGAACACTTGATCGTGTTCATTACAAAAAGCTTTGTCTTGGGTGGAATTCGAACCCACGACCGTTGGCTTAGCCGTCAAGGTCACCAGACCAACATGCCTGTCAATATATATATTGTGTCATTAATTACACAACTCAAGAAATTTTAATCTATTAGCTATTGCATAGTCTTAGTCACTCACTAAAGCAAATTAATTGTATAATATTACAAAACTGTAAAAGTAGACTTTCTTCTAAACAATAAGGTAATAGAATGCATAATAAAGTAGGTAGTAATAATATTTTGTTTAAGTTTCGTAATCATCTATACAAATAAATAAAATTGGAGTGTCCGTTTATAATATTAAAATAACCGCTTTTTACTAAATGCATATGTAAGTAAACACGGTACATATACCAAAAATGTAGTTTATAATTTTTTTGAGACGGGACTTTTACTAGCAGATAGGTGAAGATCCAGGGAGTAATTTAGACTACATTTTTTTAGACTAGCTTTGTACCGCGGCGTTGCCCGCGGTACGACAATAACCGCGGGTAACACCGTGGGGTTCAGCTAGCATATAAATATAAATAAATGGTGAAGGCCTACGTTCAACAGTGGACTTATTGCGGCTGATATAATTAAAGGCCCGTATTCAATTTGATTAGGGCGAGTGCAGGTGTGAAGTGCAGGTGATCAATGATTGGAAGAAAATACGTGTGGACAGCGAATTCGCGTTCCACACGTATTTTCTACTACTCAAAGTGATCACTATTCAATCAAAGCACTAACCAAAGTGAATACAGGCCTTTAGTTACGTAAGACTACTTTAAATCAACATCGTAATTACCATAATAACTTCAAATTTTAACTGTATAACAGACGCTCAATGGGAACACTAATGATAATGATGTTATTATTAAAGGCTGTATATCATTATTCTCAAAATTACAACTTGTCGAGCTCCCACACACAACCTTGGGAGACAAAAGAGTGCTCATTATTTACTACCATTAGTAGTTTAGATGCCACCGAGTCTGGCTGGTCGCACAGTGCACTGCGTTGAGAAAAATCAATCAGAATCTTCCCGCCTCTGTCGGTTGTCAAGGTAACGGGTAAACAGCGGGGAGACATTGCACTGCACGGTCTATAGAACGTGTCGCGTTTCAAATATTAAATTGCACTGTTGTGTTAAAGTGATTGTGTTGTTATAAATTGACCGTCTGTAAGTTTTATTGACAATGGCTGATGAGGTTGCGGCAGTTGGAGGGACCACAGAGAAAGTGATCCATACTTATCCTCTCATCAGGGTAAATCTTTTTTTTTTATTATAAATCAGAACTATTCGTGATCATGTGTCGATATCTATAACTCAGCTCTATGGAGTTCTCTCCAAGAAAGAACTTTGCGTTCCGAGTATATATTATTGTCTCTACTCTGGGTTCTGTTCTTAGCTTTTAAAAGTCAACTTGCTGTAACAATATAGGTGTTTGTATAATAATACGTAATTAAGGTAAAAGTAATTGGCTTAATAGACTCCAATTTAAGAATTACAAGAACTTGGTAACTAGTACTATGTTAGTGCACATTCAGTCTCCACTATTACAGAAAATATTAAATAACTACATAAAATATTAACTACTATATTTTAACAACATTAAATATTATTTAAATCGCCTTCCACTATTAATTTATGCACATTCTATTCAGTGCTTCATTTTTATCTATTTCTCACATCATATTTTATAGTTGAGTATCGAATTCTTCATTTTAAAAATAAAGCTATAGATTCATTTCGTATTCTGGTCAGTTTTTTAAAACTTCGATTTTCCCGGTATTTTTGTTCTTGTTTTTAAGATATTTAATCAAATATTTTCAAAATCAAATAGAAGCACGAGTTAAGCCTATCTCTCTTTAAAACGTTAGCAAAATAAACGTTATCTAATATGTTTCTTTTGCTAACTTTCATTCATTTAGAAAAACTTGCAAATTTCGAGCGCATTTAAAGTAGGTAATAACTAATTACCAATATTTCTAAGTAAAAAAAAAGTGTTAGTGAGATACTTAATGTGCTTAATATAAATTATTTGTAAAGGAGATATCGACCAAACAGTAAGAGATTAAATTTCGGCGATGTCGAGGTCCGTGACTGGTGTGTGCCGCTGACGATGGCGCTGGGAAATTTAGTTCGACCGGAACATTCGGTGTTAAGTTTCAGCCTTTGCCGAAGATCAAAAGTTATCAGCGAATGACATTTGAATTTCACAAAACAAATAAGTTCTTATCTTTGACTTTCTTTAACATTCAAATACTCGAGGTATAAAAGTTTCGAAGAATTGTAGGGTAGGTACGGGTCGGTTTATGCGGATAGTAACTTTGTTTGTAGGTCCTCTAACATTTTACACCCCTAGCAGAGCCCTTACAGTTGCTAGTTCTAGTCTATAATACCAATTAAAAAAAATGAAGTAAGAAAACCCCGTTTTACTGTGGATAGCATTTTTAGCTGAGTATCAAAGAAAAACGATAATAATAAATATTTTCGCACATCTAACACATAACGCTATCTAGTCCCAAACTAAGCAGAGTTTGTAATTTGGGTACTAGACAGCTGATATAATTACATATTAAGTAATTTTTTTATTATATATTATATTTCTTTGTGTTGTGGTAGATAAATCAGTGATAACTCGCCCCCAGATTTATAACAAACTAGCTGACCCGGCAATCTTCGTACCTCTATACCTACCTAAGTTTTTTTTAACAATAGTCTACCAAAGTGACTCTGCTCAGCCTGATGGAAAGTTCAAGCAGAGTCCAACAGTGGGGGCCACCATACTTACTGCGAAAATTGCGAAAGCATACATTGCAGTATGGTGTCCCACATTATGGCGGCTTAAAGGACCCGGGATCGTAGTGGGAGGGAAACATGTGCGCTGGTATCGAGTTCCAGTTTTTAACTACTTGGCACAGGAAGGAAGAACCAAATCATTTGGTTCGAGAGCGTATTTCTTCGACTCTGAGGAGGCGGTGGCTTCCAAGGCCAGCACGTGTTGTTCTGTAGAGGAAGGAAGAAAGAAGGTGGGATCAGTTCGAAGAGTTCTTCAGAATACTCTCGATGGTAAAGGCGGGTAGTGTACAGTCGCGGACTAAGAAAATTTAATCCCTCTGGTTTTCTTATATATAATTTACTTGTATACAAACCATATTCTGACAGTTGCAAATACATAAAAAAGAATCATCCAATTTCGTGTTGACGATTGGAAGTTATGCGCATACATTTTGGTGATTCTATTTCAAATATAATGATATATATTCAATCAAATAAAAATATTTATATATAGATAGAGTGTGCGTGTACATAAAACAAAACAAAATTTGACCAGCTATCGCACCTACAACCTCTACATTAGCCAGTTGGTTCACTAACATCCGAAAAGGCCAGTCTTGTCTCAATGGTGCATTTACTTAGTAAAGAAAAGAAAGATTCTGACGTACCCATTAATGCCTATATCGAATAAATCTCTCTCGTACAAATATTGCTATAAGTTACCGGATGATGGCAAGTAAACACCGTAGGTTGACTCTCGCCTCATCGACACGCCGATGCTTCATTCAACAATGTTTATTTTGGCAGTTGGAGCAGAGTTTTCTCTTGTGAAACATTTGTTGATGTTTGGATACGGTTATGTAAAGTGTAGAGTTGTTCTCGCCTACTTTTAGTAATGGATTTGCGCCGCGTGAATTATGGAGGCGTTGAAAATATTTTTTTGGAATGTTATTGTTTTTCGTGTTCTTGTTTTATAAATCGTATTTTTCTTTTTAAATTTTCTATTATTAGCGGCCCGGGCCGGTTTCACACGGAACTTTAAAATTCTCGGATTTTCTCTACTCTAATCTGCATGTATTTTACATTGAATGTTTCCTATTGAACCACTATAAGGCGGCGTATTTGTGTCTCAGTTAGGAATAGCGTGGTCGACAGGCCAGTGCCGTCTCAAGATGCTAGTAGACGGCGTTGAGGTTTGTATGGAGTCCTCGGACGTTTGACAACTCCACTTCATAAACCGGGTTGGTGGTCTCGGCAGTGTAATACTGGGACTTGGAATGTTGTGTCGTCATACAACAGTGAGGCATGACGGCCTATATACATATATTGCAGAAAACTGCATTAACATCCGCTGAGTAGTTCAAAAGACATAAGTAAAAAGATAGCGGAAGCGGAAATTAATTTTAGGTGTAATTAGTAAAGACTAGCTGAATCCCGCGGTGTTACTCAAGGTTATTGTTGTACCGCGAGTAGCGCCGCGGGACAAAGTCAGTCTAAAAAAAGCCTAAGTTACTCCCTGGATCATCAGCTACCTGCCAGTGAAAGTCTCATCAAAATCCGTCCAACCATTCCAGAGATTGCCCGGAACAAACAGACAGATTTTTAAGTCCATTTTTAGTATATGTAGTGTGTATACATATATAGGGGGAGGTCCCCTAGTGGCGGACATATAAGGATTTCAGGAATTAAAATTAAAACTACTTCGATAAAAATGTATTTATTTATGAATTATATCAACATAACATAAAATCAAAATAAAATAACAAAATACAACTTCTATGTAAATGTAGTCTAGGAACGTAATTTAATTTTTGGTAAGAAAAAAATCAGTCTATGGCATTGGCACCTAGTACCGGACGGGTGAATCTTCAAACCCCAAGCGCCGGACATTCTTAAAACATTATGCATCTATCGCATATATAGAGATCTGCACATTCCGGAACGTCTGCAAATGCCTCATAAGCCCATTCGTGGCAGCTGGAGCATTGTATCCGATCCTCGTCGTGGTCGTCTAAGCACTCAAGTAGCTTTTTCCATATTCGATATTTCAGTTACTGGCTCCAACTTTTTGTTGTCATAACTATGCTTTCCTTTGGTCTTGCACCTTTGGTTTGTTTCCTCTTTTTTCTATTGTAATTTTAAACTTTTTTCCAATTTTTTTTTCTTTCTTCTGGCTCTTTTTATTTTCTTTCTCTTGTACAACAATTTTGTAGGGTGACGACCTTGGTTGTAACGAGACTTATTCTCCACTGCTCAATGCAGTCATTTTGTCATGCAGAGAATACTTTTTGGTATCTTTTAACGTAACGAAGCTTCCCTCAGGCTCATTTCTTTGGATAAAATCTTGTCCATTGCACTTTTTAAACTTGTTGATCCCATTTTCTTTTCTTTTTTCTCTCTTCCATTTTGAAATATCTCCCTCCTTCTATTCTGTAAAACAACATACAATCATCATTATAATAAGTACAAATGCTTAGTAAAAAGCCAACCTATAAACTGTCTGGTTGTAAGGGACACCTTTGTGTCCGGAAGTAGGGGACAGGAAACATCCGAAATTACATATTTCATACTAAAACTGTTTAGATATTCAATAAAAACTTTCACAATATAATAATTATAATGGGACAATATCTTAATGAACAAATAATAAAAACGGTTAAAGATAAAACCATAGCAGTAATACTCACTTGAAATTTACTTGACGCAACGACTTCCCGCCAAAAACAGCAATTGACCGCTCCCACCGCGGCTATGTGCCTCGCTGGCAAACCTCGACCCCTGTCCCTGTATTGCTACGTTCCCCCGCATCCCTTTCACCGATATTCGAAAAGATCGCGTTGTCATTTGTCGAGATAGTACGAGTGTCCGACGTTAGGTGCCGTCCGGCGTTACGGGGATTCCCCCTACGCATTTAGTAAAAAACGGTTATTTTAATATTACAAACAGACAATCCAATTTTATTTATTTGTATGCATAGATATTCATAACTGTCATAACAGGCACACATTTACGAAATCACGTTTCCCTGAATTTAGATTTTAGGGCAGAAACTTACAATCTACGTTTTAATATTCAGTTGTTATATTTGTCCACAGCATTCAGACATGTCAGAAGAAATGAGAATAGAAGCGATGGAGCTGTCAGTGACTGCTTGTGAAAAATTCGCTGCAAACAATGAACTTGCGGCGCGCATGGTCAAAGAGTCTATGGACAAAAAGTTCGGTGCTGCCTTCCACGTGGTTGTCGGCGAGAGCTATGGATTCGAAATCACCTATGAATGTACAACCATATGCTACATGTACTTCGGTGGAAACCAAGCTGTCGTCATATGGAAGTGCTCGTAAAATCCAACGTACAAAATAACTACCTACTTAATTTCTCATTAAGGTATTTTTAGATCAACTTGTGGGGTATTTTTACCCTTGGTATTATGGAATTAAATGTGAGATTACCTTTTACGATATTAGATTTTAATATAGATTTATTTCTACATCATAGTCTGTATTTTGTAATTAATTATCGGATTTAGTAAATGTTTTGAAAATTCGCCAGTTCTAAGTGTTTCGCAATCCTTTTAAAGAGAACTTTTATTTGTTCTTTGTGGGTTATAATCAATAACAACTCGAATTGTATAGAAAATCATTGAAAACATAATTTGTCAGAATCTTATCCCTTCGGCCGCGGGTGTATTTCAGTGTGATATTGTATATTTTGTGTTTATAAGATCGCACAATTCAATGAAACATATTAATTCTTAATAGTTTTTCGTGTTAATTTCCGTAATGGATAGAATGAATACAAAATAGCATCGAGTTAAGTTTTTAGATTCATACAACTTCTTTTTAAAGACAACTCTCGTATTAGGTATATACATCCTGTGTCAAGGGACTTTACAAACTTACATGAAATTGACACACAGAACACCCAGACACAGAACAACAATTTGTGGATCACACAAAGGGGGATTTGAACCCAAAACACTCGGCGCAATAGAAAGCGGCGAAGCGACCTCTTAAATCACTAGACTAATCGTGTTGTCGATTTATGTAATAGCAGTAGCAAAATATTTAGAGCTAGCTGTTCCCCACAGCTCCACAGATTTTGTTTGTCTCTAAAGACAATGCTGTTAAATAGATTATAGCAAAATTAAAAACCCAGTATGAAGCAAACAATATTCAACTTTGTAGTAACAAATATAATAAATAAAAAATAATATCTATTCATTAATATAAACATATTAAAGAATAGATATTATTTTACTGTGCCAGTAATGTTAAGACAATTTCTTTTGTTGATTGTTGCCTTGCTTAACACGTCTCTAGAAAGTTAAGAGTATTTAAAATAAAACAATGTGCTGACGTAGCCTTCGTGTCGTGTTTCATGAATATGTATTGTATGTAAAACTGTTTAAGACACGCGAAAAGTAGTTTTATTTCATAAACATTTCAAAGAATATATTAGCATGTGGTACACGCTTCCTTAGGCCATCACGGAATTTTAGACGCAAGTTTTAAGTGTATTGGGAAACTGATTTCTGTTGCAAACTTACACTATACAAAGTAATTACCTGACTAGGCGCCTACACCGGAGACGAAAGAAAGGGTTTTAGCAGACTATTTGTATGTTCCACCGCAACGCCTAAAGTACTGAAACGATTTTAATGAACGAGATGTCAATAGATTCGTAATAACTTCGTAATAAATAAATTTTATTTAAAGGTTTTACGTAGTCGGGTTAGATTGTTAAACTTTTTCTTGTTCATAACCTCCTGATTTATAACTTCCACCGCTTATGGAAATGTGCAACTCGAAACCCAAGTTGCCACTTTTAAAATGTTATATTTTCCAGTTTTATTTTTGGTTAGAAACAATCACCAAGGATAAGTAATGACAGCGCGGTCCGTACCTAGATAGGTGACCGCTAGTGGCATGATACCATAAGCATCTTCATGATTCAGAGGTGCCGTTAAGCAGTCGGTCCCGGTTGTTATCGTAGGATAACAGTCGTGAAGCTAAGTTGGAGGCCTGAAAACATGCAACGGCAAGATTACGTATCCACAACGTTGTCTTGCCAGTCCCCAACCTGCACTCGGCCAGCGTGGGGACGTATGGCCTTAACCCTCTCCTGAGAGTAGACTCGAGCCCAGCAGTGGGATGTTATGGGTTGAGGATGATTTGCCAGTTTTAAAAGGCATCTAACATTAACTTAAAACTTTTATTTTACTTTAGTAATACGCCTAGTAATAAGCCTTTATACGTAAGAAGGTCGTTTTGTATCTTTGTCATAACCGACTTCTGTTTACTGTCGTACAATTAAACTTGCAAATGAAGAGATTCATACACATTCATATTCAATGAAGATATTCAGATGTAAGATCTCTTTTGAATCTGGAAAGTGAGATTGGGTTCGGTGAATGTATTAAAATTATTATTTTTTCGATTTTCTGTCCGGCTATGGTATCAATCCGGTTGAGCCAGCAAACTCGGAAGTGCGGCCGCCCACTAGGTATGAGTTTAAGTGGCCTTAAAATTATAAACTCGAATGAAATACTAATTGTCCTTCGTAGATACTCTGGGGCTAACAAAGCGAAAAACATTGAACCTTGAGCTGTCATTAATGTAAAGAAATCGAATAGAGCCTCGTATTACGTCACGTTTTATGTTGTATGGTTTATGAAGCGTTACTTAATTTTTTTTATACAACTTAATTAGCTCTTTAGTTCATCAATCAAATTACATTCCCTTTGTATTCAACTTTATATAAAAAAGTACTTCGCTGCGGCATAGTTGGTTTTGTTTTAAAAATTGGTATGGAAATGGGATATACAGGGTGAAAGGCTGGTTCTTTTATTCAAAACATAATGTCTGCATTCAAAGTAAGTATGGTAAACACTGTCTTCTACTCTTGAACTCACTTTGACAGGCTCATTAGGTACAAAACTTAACTTACCTTGCAAACATTTGATCCGACCCGAGATCTCGTTACCCGCGGTACGACAATAAACGCGGGTAACACCGCGGGGTTTAGCTAGTTATTATCTATACAAATAAATAAAATTGGAGTTTGTTTGTAATATCAAAATAACCACTGTTTAATAAGTGCATATGTATGTATACTCGTACATGTACCAAAATAACATATTTTTAAATTTTTGTCTGTCTGGCAGGTAGCTGAGGATGATCCAGCAAGTAACTTAGGCTACTTTTTTTTGGCTAGCTTTGTCCCGCGGCGTTACCCGCGTTACAACAATAACCGCGGGTAACGCCGCAGTTAGGATTCAGCTTGTAATATAATATAATACCTGCCAGGTATCTACGTTATTACATTAATATTATGATTACTGTTAATGAAACGCGAAAATTTAAGAGCTAGTACAATTAGCTCTGCTTTCATTTCATTAGATGTTTTAATCAAGATTTATTGCTTTATGTAATCAACTATTGTTGCCGAAACTTCTAGATCGCAACATCATTTACCTAGCCTACACGTCATACTCAGATTAAAAAAAAAACTAACTTTGGTTATGTATAGGAAGTACCTTTATAATTGAAATCGATAAGGTTAATTTTAAAATCAACGTTAATATGTTTGTATTTGTATGTACTATGCGGGCTAATTAAAAACCTTTCAATGGAAACATGACTAGGCGATTTCAATATGTTTTGTTGGTAATAATTTGGTTACGGATATAAGGCAATTACGTCCCATAACCGCATGAAGAAACATAAGTATTAGATAAGGTAGCGTTAAACATGGTATTATTTAATTTAAAATTAATTTAATATGTAATAATTTATTGATTAGACTCTCAAATTGTTCGTCCAACATACTTGCGTCTTTTTGGGATATCATCTACAATTCTAACCATATAGTTTTAAAACCTTGAGACCAATACAATTATTATTATTACAAAAAATAGCTGTCAGAGCCAGCTGTAGGCAGTAATCGGTCACACAATGTACACAATTATTTTGTCAATTATGTTTAATGTTACTGTAATTATTGTTACATTTTCATGATGTTTTTTTTTCTTTATGCACACAATATACCTACAGAATAAAATGGAGGCCATTATATTTTACTTGTGTGTGTGAAACAATGTGAGTACTTAGATACCTACGTTCTTTTGGTAATAATTACTTTGTAACGTTAATATAATCGTGTGAAAAAGTTATAACTGAATAAAGTATTTTTTGAATAAAGCATTTTTACTTTGTCTTTTTGTTCAGAGGCCGTTAAGTGGGCTGGTGATGTCGTAATTTTGTTGCAATAAGAATATTTTTAAGTATTTAGTTTTTAAGATAGAAAGTTCTTAGGTAATATCATTGCACGTTTTTGGTATAAATACACTAAATCTTTATTGACTCATCATTTTTTAAAATTCACTTCTTCCTAGCCATTAGCAATCCTAAGATTATTTGGGGTCGGCTACTAGTTCAACCGGTTTTTACCTGAAAGTCACTTTTTCCACGGAACCACTGGAATCGGACTTCCGCAAACCTGAGAGCGCACTGAATTCAAATGTCGAACTAGTTGTCAGTATGTTTAAGCACGGACTTCTAAATAACGATTGCCAATTGCCATAGATGTTCATGATAACTGAGACCGTAACTTGCTTTCCGAGGCACGAATGTAAATCGCCAACTTTCGTTCTCCGGACTGTAAGGTATCTCTGTAAGAAAAACTTTTTGGTCCGACTCGGAGGTCAAAACCGAGACCTCTTGATTGGTAGTTATACGCTAACCGCTAGACCAACAAGGTAGCAGTAAATTCACAACTATAATGCAGAAATAAATTAATTAAATAAATAAATATTTCGGACATCTATTGCTGTATTTTGTAGTATTTTTTTGTGTTAATTAACTATTAATCTCGCTCTAAATAAGAAAATATTTTTTTTTTTTTTTTTTTTTTTATATTTTGGCTGAGCCAAAATGACTCGGCTCTGCCTGATGGAAAGCATGAGCAGATTCCTAGAGTGGTGGTCACCATCCTCAATGTGAATAAGAACATTGCAGCATGGTGACCCACACTATGGCCGCCTAGTGAGATGCTTTTTTACGCCCCGCTTAAAGGACCCGGGATCATAGTGGGAGGGAAACACGTGCGCTGGAAGTGAGTTCCAGGCTTTGACCGCTCGGCACAGAAAGGAGGAACCGAAGCGATGAGTACGAGATCGAATGTCTACCACTCTGAAGCGGTGACTTCCAAGGCCGGCACATGTTGTTCTGTAGAGGAAGGGGGAGGGGGGGACCAGTTGGAAGAGCTCTTCAGAACACTCTCCGTGATACAGGTGATAGAGTACTGCCATAGAGGCGATATCTCTACGCAACTGCAGGGGCTCAAGAGACTCGGTGGCTTCGGGACTGTTTATAATGCGGATTGCTCGTCGCTGCAACCGGTCGAGAGCGTCAAACAGGTACTGTGCGGCACCATCGCAAAGATGAGAACAGTACTCCACGCACGGACGAACCTGGGTCTTGTAAAGAAGACACAGATGCCCGGGCGAGAAGAACCGTCTCACCTTGTTTAAAACACCTAGCTTTTGCGAGGCCGCTTTAGTGACGCTCTCAACGTATTGAGATCTCGACAGATATCCATGCCCAGTATATCGAGCCTACCTTGTAATGGCATTTGAGTGTTCTGAAAAGTGGGAAGGGGTAGGAATGGAGACTTTTTGGCTGAGAACGCGCACACCTGTGTTTTCTTGGCGTTGAACTCGACCAGATTCTCACAGCCCCAATGAAAAATGCGGTCCAGGACATGGTCGAGCTCAACGACAAGCTCCTGTCGTTTTTCCTCGATGTCTGCAAGTTTAGCCGCAGGGTGTCCGAAATATCGCCCATGAACTGTGCTATCGTCTGCATAGCAATGAATGTTGCCAAGGGCTAACATATCATTGATATGCAGAAGAAACAGTGTGGGCGACAGGACAGAGCCCTGCGGCACTCCGGCATTAATCGGCTGAAAATCGGAGGCCGCACCGTCGCAAAGGACTCTGATGCGGCGCTGGTGCAGAAATGCGGCAGTCCAGTTGCAGAGTTTGGGAGGCAAACCAAAAGCCGGTAGCTTGGAGAGAAGCGAATGTTGCCAAACCTTATCAAAGGCCTTGGCCATGTCGACGCTGATGGCCAAAGATTCCCCATGCCTGTCAATAGCCTCACCCCAAAGGTGTGTGACGTACGCTAGAAGATCACCCGTAGATCGGTTCGGCCTAAAACCATACTGTCGATCATTTAGTAGGGAGTGATCCTCTAGGTAGTGGACCAGTTGTTTGTTTATTATCCGCTCAATTACTTTGCAGATAATGGAGGTGACGGCTATCGGACGGTAGTTGGTCGGGTCAGAGCGGTCGCCCTTTTTGGGGATAGGTTGAACATTTGCCTCTCTCCAAGCCTCCGGCACAACTCCCGAGGAATATGACAGGCGATATAGACGCGTCAATACCGGACACAACTCTGGTGCACAGTTTTTAAGAACCACCGCTAGGATACCGTCGGGTCCACTGGCTTTCCGGACTTCGAGTGACCGAAGCTCCGCACGGACATCATTCAGCCGGATGCGAATATCCCGCATTGTAGAGTCGCAGGTCGGAATCGTAGGCGGGTGCTTGCCGTGGTCATCGATTCGGGAGTTAGCCGCAAAGAGATCAACAAGCAGTTTCGCTTTCTCCTGCGGCTGATGGGCCAGCGATCCGTCAGGATATTTCAGCGGTGGTAGCGAGGGCTGGCAGAAGTTGGACTGCACGGCTTTAGCCAATCGCCAGAACTTTCGGCTACCCGTAGGGTATGCGGCGAGTTGCGCCTTGACCAAGCCGCGCGATGCGCCGGGCATCCGCTCTGTTGTAAGCCTTCTTGCATTCCCTAGTGGCTTTGTTAAACGCTGCTTTTAGTCGATCCACGTCAAGCGAGCCGTTAGCGCGGGCCCTGGTCCATGCGCGGTGGGCCGATTGCTTTTGAGAAACAGCATGGGCGCACTCGCGATTGAACCAGGGACGGGTAGTATGGCTGGCGACCTCACTGTAGGGAATATAGTATACCATTCCGACAGTGATTTCGCCAGCCACGGCGGCCGCACTTTGGGACAGATCTTTGTCTTTGAAGCAGCGTTGAGCCCACGGGATGGATGCAAAATAATCCCGCATTCCATCCCAGTCTGCTGACGAGTAGTGCCATAAACGTCTTTTTGCTGCCACTGGTCGTGGAGGGGCAGCAAGAGGCACCGTAGTGGAAACTAGGCAGTGATCGGAGGATCCCAGAGGAGCGAGCACCGATACACTGTATTGCGCCGGGTGGCTCGTCAGCAGTAGGTCCAGCAAGGAAGGCGCTTGACTCGATATGTCTGGTATCCTGGTGGGCTGGAGTACCAGCGGGGTGAGGTCATGCGTGAGAGCGAATGCATGGGCAGTCCGATCCGCGTGGTCAGTTCTGGAAGATCCCAACCAGGACTCATTATGGGCGTTAAAGTCTCCCAGAAACACCAGTTCAGCGGTCGGGAACTGCTCCTGCGCTTTGTCCGCTGCCTGACTGAGATATTCAAAAAGTCGAGTTGTCTCAGAGTCTCCAGAGTGGGACCTGTATAGGCATACGTAGATTCGGCTCGTACAGCCAATATCTACGTGGAGCCATAGGGTGGAGAAGGATGGGTCCTCAAGGCAGCGCAATCGGCGACAACAAACATCCGCCCTGACAAAAAGACATACCCCAGCCTTCGCGAGGAAGCACTCTTCAAGCACGTAACCGGGGTAATGAAGATATGTCGTGTCGGCAGGGCGGCGTATTTGAGTGTCCGACAGAAAAAGCATGGCCGGCCGTGCCGTCTCAAGATGCTGGTGGACGGCGTTGAGGTTTGCATGGAGTCCACGGATGTTTGTGAACTCCACCTCAAAAAGCGGGTTGGTGGGAGAATGAAGTGCCGCTGTGCATCCTGTGTACTTTCTCTGTGCTGCCATGATAAGATATAGGAGGAGGGGAATGGGAGCGTAAAAGGCATGACAGTCATCGCGGCAGTGTAATACTGAGACTCGGAATGCTGTATCGTCATACAAGGGTGAGGCATGACGGTGACCGAACCGCCGGACGGAAGGGCCCCCGTACCCTCCCGGAAGTGGTCGCCTGGTCCCACCGTCCGGTCACCAACCGGCACGACGAGCCACTCCGTGGATTATGCGCGACCTGACGGGGCAGCCTCCCAGGGTGGTTAGCCGCGGTTGGGCCCCTCTCTATGCCGCGGGCGGCCAGCGGCACCACCGTTTCTACGGGTCTCCCTGGCCGACGGTTCGATCCACGTCACCCTCAACATGACTCTACGAGCATTCCACTGCTCACAAACTTACCGCGATAACTGTCATCCCTGCATCTTAGGGCCTCCGGTCTCGCACTCACCAACGAAATACGACAGCACCAAAACTGCCATTTTAGGTTGGTCTTCTGTGCGAGGGTGGTACCGCCCCGGTCGAGCCGGCCCAGTCGTGCTGAAATCAGCGTGGCTCTCTCTCAGATTATTTTACTCTATGAACCCCATTTTATCAAATAAATACATTATTTTAGTACTTCTTGGTTACTGTCATCATGTCTATTACGACAACCTTTATAATGTAGTCGTACCTATTAGACCCATGCCCCAGCTTCAGTAAGTTGCCAAAGTTAATTACATAAAAATACGTCTCCGAAGCTCACTCCCCAGATACAGTTACAGCGAGTAGGTCTGTAGTTATATAGGAGGTTCACCAATTCCTAGTAAGTTTGAAAACTCATTCTAGTTTTTACTAAATATCTTGAGCTGTCCCAATTTTTTTTTATATCGTACCCTCGTGGACCAAGGAGTTTTACTTAAACTCCTTTCTGCTTTCGAAAAGGCGGGAAGATCATGGCCGTATATGGTGTAAAAAGTAATGATAGAACTGATTAACACCGATTATCTGCAAGGCTATCCCTTCAATTTAGTCTGGTTCTCTCACAATAAACTACATAATTTATTCCTAATGATATGCCACTAGGTACCTAAAGACGAATATGCAGGTATGGATAAATGAATTATACAGAGGTGAAGGTCGTATGCAGTATACGATGCAGCTGTTTACTACGCACTTGTGACGTTGACGGATGTGAGGTCGGAGGTTGCGGGCGAGGCACACACGCCCGTCTCGCCAGCGAATGCGTGCGTGACATAGCAACATTGGAAATATTTATATGCAAGTATAGCACATAAAACAGGTAATAATGGAGGAGAATAAGATAGATGACAGTGTCATAAATAAATACCGATGTCTCCTTCATTAAAACGAACATTACAAAATATCTCTGAAAATATAATTATCTATACAAATAAATAAAAATGGAGTCTCTTGTTTGTAATATTAAAATAACCACTTTTTACTAAATGCATATGAATGTATACAAGGCACATACGCCAAAAATGTACTTTTAAAATTTGTTAATTCTAGGGTGTGAAATAAAACAAATAAATGATTTCAAAATTAATCAATATAATAAATTTTAATTTTAATATGATAAACGTTAAAAATTTCAATAAATTTCATACGAATCAGCATGAGATCGTGTTTCCGTAAATACTTTCATATTTTAATATAGAAAAGAATAAGTTGTCCACCACCATAAGTTGTATGCAGGCAAATTAAAATACACTACTTAATGGGCGAACTACACTATCATTGACCTACACACGGTATATGTCACTGTTTTATTTAAACTGTCGTTCAATTTCAACAGTTACCTATAGAGAAATATAGAAATAAATTACTCGTCCGCAAGTTGACCTTGCCGCGCATATATAATAGGTGTATATTTAAACCAGACGATGTGTATTTAAACTACATACAGGCTGCCTGATTTTACCTCACTTACCTGTTTTAGGTAAGTGGTAAAAAATTACCTTACCTATGAAATTGCCGTTTTGTATGCAATAAGTGAAAGTACTTATTTTTTCAAACTTTTTATTTCTGTTATTCAAAGTAATCACCCATGCAATCGACGCATCTTTGCCAACGCATTGGCAGTTTATTGATGCCCTTCTTGTAAAAATTAGCTGGACGGGAGGCAACAAACTCTTCAAAGGCATTTTGTACTGCCTCTCCGGAATTGAATTTTTTACCCACTAAAAAGTTGTCTAAATTTTGGAAAAGTAATAGTCGGTAATAATAGGTGCAAGGTCTGGTAACGGTAAACGGCAATTTCATAGGTAAAGACCTATTATAATTCAGGTGTTGAAATGAGCAATGCTATGATGCATTTTTTAATTACTCATTAAATACTTTGTCGAAGATGAAAGTCACTGTTAAGTTCAATGGCGCTGTGTGATACCTTCATCCGCGTTAAGAACATAGTCACGCCACGGGCAATAAGTGACGCAAAAGAGGTTGCGTGGGTCGGCTAGTATCTAATATTCTAATGTTATTCATCGGTTAATTGCCCTTGGTACTACTGTGTACAATTACCTTACATTATTACTCCTAGTTGAACTACAAACGTGCAATGTTACTTCTTCGTAGACCTTTTAATAAAAGAATATACAAGAAAACATGTCCATTGTTTTACCAGAAAGACTACGGGTAATTATATGTGCGGATGCTGCAACTGATAGAAATACGGCTGAAAAATTTTACCCGTGGTGCTAACAGTGGAACCACAGATAATGAAATGAGCTCATGATGCAACTGACAGAAATACGGGTGTAACGTTTTACCCGCTACCACAGGTAATGAAATGTGCCCATGCTGTAACTGATAGAACTACGGATAATATCTTTTGCCCTTAATACTACTAATAAGACTAAACATTAGAAGCAGGGGCAAAGAACCGATTTACCGTTGAGATGTTGTATACATAGTTACAACACATAGATAGCTTAATACTTTAACTTTTTTTTAAATAGTCAAAACATAGACAGTATATTAGTGTGGTACTTTATTACACAAGACGACTTTATTTTCTTCATTTTTTTAGTTGTAATACTGAGGTATAAAATAACGACAATATCCTTTTCTCGTCATGTAACTTATAAACCGTTTTTTGTACAAAATGTCAACAAAATCTACAACAAACTGCCCTCTGAAATAGCCAACTGTTTAATAGGTAGTTATTTTACAGATAAATTGATAATCGTCTATCAAGGAACATATCAGCAAGTGGTTAACTCGCCCTTAATCAATTTATGAATAAAAATGACTTGTTGTGCGTTACTCTTTTCACTACTCTAAGCGCTTGTCCAGAAGGGGCAAAGTCAAGCCACGATTCTCTTGCGCGTCATCACGCGCGACCTTTGCGCCCAGAAGGAGCGTACCAACGCGTGAGTATTAAATATTTCTGTCGATGCGTGCACTCGCTCTGGAGTTCGCGCGTTAAGTGGACGCAACAAGGCATCTCTAATATCTCGACTCTCGCGCAATACGCGCGAATTAGACGCGAGTCGAGAGTCTGGCGCTTTACGTGCGTATTTTGTATTCGAGCAGTAGTAGTAGTCCGTATGTAGTACCTAGTTAACGCGCGAATGAATTTGCGCGAAGTATTTCGCAGATAATTCACCCCTTCTGAACAAGGTCTACTAAACCATGATGTGAAAATATTGAAAAGCTAAAATGTTTAAAAGTAGTAAGTCAGTTAGGTACGTGGAACGTCAGATACGCAAAATGCCAGAATAACGAAAATTTGCATTTTTTACAATGCGTAATTCTCATTTTACATTTTCGACATTATTTGACGTTCTAAAAAGCACAATGTGCAGGTATCAAAATATATAATACAGAATTAGTATTTTGGTAATTTTATCATGGATAAATTATACCTATGCACTATACTGCTGTATACTAAAATATACTGCAATATTTGAAAACTGTCACATAAAACTATTTTTAGTCTCTCTCGACTTTTAACGCGACTTTTTATTTTTCTATGGCGGGACTTATTCGCGGTAAAATTATTTAAAAGGTTACGATAACTGCTAACAAGCTGTATAGCCCTTTCGAAAAGTCGTTTTTTTTTATTAAGTCCCGCTATCCAAAAAGAAATCTATGCCAATATAAAACTATATTATTATTATTATTCAAGTTATATTTGTAAAGTGTTAGGTGGGTACGTATGTATATGTATACACGGGAATACAGAAACACGATCCCATCACGACCGTTTACTAATCTAGGTCTTTTACATAAACATTGGCACATAAAGTGATCACATAATACTCATACGTATATTAAAGATACTTATATATCAAAGCTAGTACTGTTAAATTGGATGCTCTCAAAATATCTGCAACTGTTTGGTTGTTTTAGCCTATGTTTGTATTCTTACAAATTGTGGAGGAAAATTACTTAACGAATCAACATTTATCGAAAAGTATATTTGTAAATTAAAAAAATGTTTAAAAGTAAAATCTGAATATTTGTTCCTTAAATATTTATCTGTAAAAGTGTATCGCTGACTCTAATGTAATCTATATATATAAAAATGAATCACCGAAATGTATGTACACGGATAACTTCTTAAATAATTCTTTTCGTACGTATTCCTTATTGTTAGGACAAGGTTTGTGTACAAGAAAAATTAAAAGATTTTTTGTCCGCGAGTGTACATTGCCTGTGGGAAGCTGAGACAGACATGTAAATATGGCGCTACAAAGTTCTTCGGGTCAGCTAGTTGTAATAAATTATATTCTAATAATTACTCTTAGAGGTCGCACTTTTTCCAAAATCGAGTGTTTGAGTGTGTGACCAAACGGGTTGCAATATCCCAATTTTTAGTCTTAAAAACAATATTTCAAATTTGTAATTAAAGTAATTAAAAACCCTATAAATATACAAGTATAAAAATATGGATATATACATATATTATGTGTGCTTATATTTATCTATCCAATTTTTTTTTCCTACGTATTCATTCTTGGATGAATTTTTAATTTTAATTGGTTTTACGTAAACTGGTAAAATCTAAATTGTGATTTATTTTATAAAACATTGAACTTAAAAAATACTAATCTTAACAATTATACATTATATCTAACGAATGTTAGAAAACAATAATCTATTCAAATAATTTGAAAACCAAGTTAGGGACCCTAACTTTTACAGACGCATTTTGAGGTCCTAGTGTGAGTTTATTTCACAACAACGCGCTCTCAGCGACTAGCGCGTTCGGCGTTCTGATCGGCGAAGCTATCAGTGCGGACCAATCGCAACGCCGAACGCGTTCACAGCGAAGATCGCATAGATAAGAAATAAACTCACACTAGGGCATCCGAATGATGTGATGTTCAAACAGATATTTTGAGATCACCGCACATACAATAACGACAATATTAATTCCACAAATACCTATCTAACAACGTTATATAGTTTATTATGAAACGCTTATATAAAATCTACGAACCAATAGACTTACCTACATATACTAACAAATGTATGAATATATAAATTTTTAGGCACAATTCGTTTATAGTGTACTGGGTACTAACGATTATAGGGATGGATAGGAAACTATTACGTGGTAAGCACCTCGATTTAGGTATCGTTTAGGAGTGGTTGCTGCGGAATATACGCATGTTACAAATGTATATATTATCTGTTTGTCCGTCTTTATATTGGGGTCAATATATAAACAGTATTGAATCTATATACGTTCTTTTTAACCTTTTTTTAAAGAAAAAATGGCGGTATCAAGTTGAAATTCATATCAAATACTCAGGTCTATTGACCCCTAAGGGTCAGTTTGATTTTAGATTTGATTTAGAAAATCAAACTTCTAAGCTTAAACAAAGGATACATCCGTTTATGCTGCAATTTTTCGACCTTCGCAAGGGAATCAAAACCTACAGGGTACTTCCGTACCAAATAGCATGAGCTGTATCCAAGAGTGTTGATCTAACAATAATGTTGTTACATGCGTTATTCCGCAGCAAGTTGAATCACATAAAGTACAATAGAACAGATAAATAGGTCATAGAGTAGAAGTTAAGTTGAAGCATTACAATAATTATCATAGAGACGTTACATTAACAGAGAACACATCGAATGGAATGACACGGTAAGTAGAGAAATGCAAGATTTGTGACTGATAGGGAAGTACGTTCGTGAATTAATAACTCGCACAAATTTAGACACTTTTTGTTGCTTGTTAAAGGTTAGTTTACCTCAAAATACCGAAAGCTGGCGCATGTAGCATTTAATCAACAACAATCCGTAAAATATAGCGTGATCTCTGTTATAGATGGCTACGAAACCGCCTATTTTTAACCGACTTCAAAAAAAAGGAAGAAGCCTCTCAAGTCGATCGTTGTTTAATGTTTCTTCGCGGCCCACTTCGTCGTTTATGAACCGATTTTGATTTATTTAAATGGGCGTGGGAAGTTCTAAATATGTAAATTGGGAACGAGGTTAATTTGCATTTTCAGTCATTGTTGCTAAAATATTCATGAATTGAAATGCAATGTTAGGAAATTGTTTTATTGTTGTAATTTATTTATACATCATGCACGTTTGATGCATTGGCGGACTTAATGAATACGGCATTTTCTACGAGTCAACAATTGAGTGAGGCAGAGAAAGCAGGAAGTAATGTAATTGTTATTTGGTCTGCTCTTAAACTGTAAAGTCGCAACAAAAAGTGTCAAGTCTGTCGAGTTATGTGACAAGTGTTGGTTACACCAATGTGAACACATGTTTACACCCGCTCGGGCATGGCACTTGGGCTCACCACAAACGATCACTATGTGGTTTAAGGCTATCTGTATTTCTATTTTATAAGTTCATTCAGCTATTCATTTATATTACGAGCTCTGACCCGTTACACTTATAATCAGAAGGCCTAGTGTGAGTTTATTTCACTTCTTCTTATTTTTGTGATTGATGATGATATATCTTGTGATTAGCCTGAGCCAAACTCGTCACAATCACAACGTTTGGACGCAGACACCAAGAAATCTGTGTATGTAAAAGAAACTCACATTAGGCTTTTTTGAAATGTGTTTCAAAATAAATTTGTCAATGATCAAATCAACAACACAAAATAAAGCAAAAAGACTTTATACATTTACGGTATAGACAAAGAAAATCGCACCAAAAAGTTGTGATGTTTCATTTTTATACAATACGATAATAATACTAATTTTAAAGTTTAAAAATAAACTCACATTATTTAATAACGATTATTACAAGTAATTAATAATGCATTATATAATTAACCAATGTAATTCTGTTATAACACATACAGAACTGTGATGAACTTTGAACATTATGTAGGAGCGAGTCAGAGGCATATCCCATCCAATGGCAATCCCATCTTATATTGTTATTCTAACAAAATTAACTAAAGTGCGTGCTTCTATTACTTTTTCGAGGTACAACCATATTGCTAAAATAACACTCAAATATACTTAGATTCTAATCGAGTAACGTTGTTTCGAGACAGTACCTTTTCAGGTACTATTCTGCTTGGTTGTAATCACACCGTTAAAGCATACCATTTTAGATTTAGTTAAGTTAAACCAGTTAACTTAATATATTCTTGAAAATTTACTTGTACTTCTAATTCACTATTTAATGTCCCAAAGGTAACTTTTGATAATGCTATAACCGGTCGAAACCGTTCAGGTTAAGTTTAAGTTCATTAAATAGTAGAATTAATGTGAAATGAGATTAATTTCAAGAGTGCCAACGATACATTACACAGTTAACTTTTATTTTTCCAACCAAAACCATCATGGTCTTTCGAGCCGAATAAAATATTAAAAAAAAAGAATATTCGGGCGTTATTTTAGCAAGTGTGGCGGCATTCTACCTTCGCCTGTAGAACAACAATGACGCAATCTCTCCAATACTATATAACAATGAACGCATCTACACTTGTCCGAACATTACACTAACAACAACGCAGTACATACATAAAATATTGTATATAAACTCCATCTTAATGTACTTTCTTATAGAGTATATAATGCGACGCTTAAATACTTTCCTTAAATACATAATCACTAACATCATTTATTTACCTACCTAGTATGACACAACTAGGTCTCTATAGTCGACCTTAAGCGTACGCGCTAAGGTTGATAATTCAATTCGTCGATGAGACTGGAAAATCGCTAAGGTGCATTTTGCAATGTCGCGTATTTGCAAATAACAGTTGTGTAACTCATAAAACAAGATAATCACATCTTCCGCCAATGAAATTAAGAAAATATTGATACGCAGTTTCGCAAATTGCTCTTACGCGTCTTTTCAATATCGCCGACGAATACGGTTATTTATTAGGTACATTGTACATATTTGAACATAACGATTTGATACATTTTGTCTAACTAATAAGCGATGGCTTTACATTTAGGTACATCGAAAGCGTTAAGCGTTTTATATATGCTTTAAATTATAAAATAGGGAATATGCATTATATGTATATATACATTCCTAAGTTTTATATTTTAATAAACAAACTTATGCAATTATTTTAGGATTCTTTACATATTTTAAAATGAAGTCGCTACCGCTACCGGTCTTTCAAAAGACTCAACGGGTTTTAATCCAGTTTTCTAGCAATATATAGCGATTCGAGTGGAAAGTTTATATGTGTAATACGTGTATATTATATTAGAGAAAATCCAAGAATTTCTAAGACTTCGTGTGAAGCCGGGCTGGGTCGCTAGCTTATAATATTTTTTCTATGGTGATGGTGTTGTTTATCAAACAATTTTTGTGAACTTTGTAAATGACCGAGTGTAATCTGACGTCACAGGATAAACGCGCAAAAATACCTACGTTTAAATCGCCCGAAAATTATAGTAATATTAGAAGATTTTTTATTATCTGTATGGTTTATATTTTGGATCTTTTATAGTACAAATTTCAAGCATATTCCCTATTATATGAACATTGTGAACACTTTAGACTCGTCTCTAGCGTTTGTGAGAACATTATATAATTTTAACATATTCACTAAAACGACACTTTTTCAATATATACTTATAACAGCCAATTCGCGTTAAGAAAAAAGTGACGCATTGGTCAAGTCCCGCTCCACCAATTAGGATCGAAGCTAGTAGTAGTAGTCATAAAATTGAAGTGAGAGAGGAGGAGCCTGCCTACCGCTGCCGTATGTGTGAGAGAAACGCCGTAACGCGTTACGTAACGAAGTGGTTTACCCTCCCATAAGAACGTATCACTTCAAAGCGTTTAGTGTCGTCTTAGTGTTAATCATCATCCAAACTTTAGTATTGCTGGACTATGAAAGCATGGAAACAATTGTTACTATTAAAAATTTGTCTTCGTTTTGTGACGTCACACATGTCAACAGTGGCATATATCACTTATAACAAGTATTATAACGATGCGAGTAACAGTCCACGTATTACGATACGTCGGCCCTACACGGTAGTGTAGTGGCAGGAAGGCGATCGCTATGAGTCAGGTTGGAAGTGCGTGACGAGGAGTTTGGTGGCCTTCGCCAGGTCGTAGGCTGCGGCTCTCACCTCGTTGAGGGAGGAAGGCGCCGAACACGCCAGGGTCACCTCGTCGCAGGCCGTCCGTAGTTCACCCAGCACCAGGTTTAACTCGCGATCTATGTTTACCTGCAAGTAAATCGACTTGTTAATAAACTTAACTCAGCGTTCGTTTTTAACTTACGTCACCTCCTGGCCTAGTGTGAGTTTATTCTATGCTTAGTTATCTAATCGATTGTTCGTTCGTCGTTGTGATTGGCCCTCATCGATATGTTTGGTATGTTTTAAGTCTTCGTTCTCTTAGAAATGATCGTAGTTTGCTCCCTTAATGCGGAATAGGGGTGTTGATAATTTGTATTTTTAAGAGTCAGCCCAGACGAGTGGAGGTGCCGCGAAGAGTTTAATCAGAAACGGCAGGTTTTATTTGATCGTACCAAACGTCTCTCGCGTCACTTTCTGTCGTTTATTTTATTTCGTTGCACCAAATACAGTTGTATTCTGAAGAACTTTAGGTTGTATTTACATGGTTAGTGACTTAGTTTCTTCGCCGCCACTCCGTCCTGTCAACCCTAGCCCTTATCTATCATCACTATGAAGGATTTTTTTTATAAATGTTTCGGGCGTCTAACACACAAGTGCAACGCCATCTAGTCCCATGCTAAGCAGAGCTTGTATTATGGATACTAGACAACTGACACAAATTATATGCATTTATGTCAGTTTTTTCTTTTTTGTAAATACACGTATGTTATACATAGATAATACTCAAACTCCGAAACAAATATTTACAGATAATATAAACATTTGGTCCGACCCGGGAATCGAACCCGAGATCTGAAGCTTAGCAGTCGCATACGCTACCATTGCGTCACCGAGGCAAAGTTGTTAGTGAATTGCTTCTTAGCCGACATTCCGTCCGTTGGCGCTGACCCTAATCCGTTATCACATTAATAATAAAACTAATTTATTAAGTCTCTCACAAAAATATACATATAACAAAAGATCTGTGTGAGAGATTGCTTTCTGTACTAGGTAGAACTTGTATGACAGACTACCTAGCTTCTCCTAACTCCAGATAAATAGGTACATAGGTAGTTTAACCGACTTCAAAAAAAGGAGGTGATTATCAATTCGACTGTATTTTTTTTTATGTTTGTTACCTCATAATTTTTGACCGGGTGACCCGATTTTGATGATTCTTTTTTATTTGAAAGCTGGTGCTTCCCGAGTGGTCCCAGTTCAATTTGGTCCGGTTTTTGAAGTCGGTTTTTTTTAAATGAGTGATTATTAGGGTGTGGTATGTGGTGTGCGGTGTGCGGTGTGTGGGGTGTGGTGTGAGTAGTGACCTGCGGGAAGAGCGCGAGCAGGCAGCGCACGGCCTGGCGGATGATGACGCCGCGCTGCTGCAGGCGCGGGTGCTGGTCGCGCGCCGCCGCCCACAGCTCCGAGATGGCGCGCGTCACGCTCTCCGCGCGCCGCTGCACCAGCGCCGCCGCCGGCACCTCCCCGCCCTCCGCACCCGCCCCGCCCTCCCCGCCCTCCGCCCACTCCGCCGACAGGCACAGCGGGGACAGCGACCGCTCCAGGCTCGACAGTGTCGTCAGCTGCACAAAAGCTACCGTTAACACACATTAAATTGAATTTTGTGCGTGAGAAAGCCACGCATCGACTCGACCGGAGCGATACCACAACCTCACAAAAAACCAGTGTTAAACAGCACTTGCGCTGTGTTTCACCGAGTGAGTGAGGATACCGAAGGCTTATATCTCAACCCAAAAACAGAATTCTGAATTTTTTTAACACTTATACTTGAATCTTTGAATTATTTTTTGAAATTATTTCTCCTAAAACATCTCGCCATCAAACGTCAAAGTTTGATGAGATTTGTATGTCAGTAACTATTGTTAAATAACCTTATTATTAAATAAACATAAAAAAATTTTTTTTTTTTTTTTTTTTATGTTTGACCCTGCCATAATGACTCTACTCTGCCTGATGGAAAGCATGAGTAGAATCCAAAAGTGGTGGTCACCATACTGCGAATGCAGACAATGGAACAATGCAGCATGATGACCCACGCCATGGCGGGCTAGTGATGCTTCTGCATCATTGGGCCTCCGGTCTCGCACTCACCAACGAAACACGACAGCATGATCGCTGTCATTTTACGCTGATTTTCTGTGCGAGGGTAGTACCGCCCCGGTCGAGCCGGCCCGTTCGTGCTGAAATATGACCGCATACTAATGACAGCAATAAAAGAATTATATTGCACTCAGTGATTAAAAACAATCACTCACAACACCTTTGGGCCTTTGAGCGACTCAGAAACATGCAACAGCAACATTACGTAGCCACAACGTTATCTTGTCAGTCCCCAACCCGCACTTGGCCAGCGTGGCGACGTATGGCCTTAACCTTCTCCTGAGAGGAGACCTAAGCCGTAAAACATAATGAGTTGATGATGATGAAAACATCCATACTAATGACCGACCTTTACGACCTATATATCATGACGTCACAAACAATTTTTTTCCGCAAAAACTTCTTCAGATACCCTCATTGGGACCTAACGGTAAGGTGGTATGTCGAATGTCCGTATGGGATCTGAACCATTCGGCACTGACCCCTTAAACCACTACGCTACCCGTTCAGTCAGAAGTCACGGTTTGATTTAGTATTAACACCAAATAGGTCGTATTATTAATAAACAACTAAATAGTTAAGGCGGTTAAACTTATTTGGATTATTCTAGGCACTACTACTGAATTACTTTAAGTTTAGTATAAGATATATCACCATGAGAAGATAGAAGACTACATTTTTTTAAGTTTAATAAGAGACATTTATAACTGACATTTGATTTGTTTCTAACGTGTCGATGGCAACACTTATACGGTAGCTTAGTACTTTGCGAAGCGAATCAACACATTTGCCTGTATGATCGAGAGTTCTTCTACGACTTTGTTGTTTTATATCTATACTAATATATACTGTTACCCGAAGAAGTACGGTAGACCCCCCTTAACTTGCCATCAAAACTGAAGGTATATTTCAAATTTCAGCTTAATCGGAATTCGGGAAGTGGGTTAAATTAAACTTGTAACATTTGATAACAGACAAACATCGGGACAGGTGAAGCTAAATAAAAGCTTGTAATAATGATAGGGTTATAAATGGGCCCTGTCTTAGTATAACATGACACTCTAAGCACTATATGGCAAATATATAACCTGAATCTCGGAAAAAGTTCAAAGGATTTTTTAAAAATTTAGTATACAGGGTGTTTCGGAGGCCATAAATCTAGGATACGTTTTTAGAAAATTTCATTTTATTCGTGTTTTCAACAATCACCTCTATCGATAATCAATGCCTATCTAGCGCCATCTATCGCAACTTGAGCGAACTAAATTAAACTATACTGGAATTGCACTGTCATCGGTGCAGAATAAACAGTAGCAGGGCCACCAAGGTACCAAGAGATGGCGCCACTAAACCTATTTAATTTTTATTGGACCAATGGGTAATACAGGTTTAGGTTTTAAGGTCATTTACCTGTTAATTTGTGATTTAACCACTTAATTAGAGAGAAATTAATTTATTAAAAAGAGTGTTGTTTGGTCTGGCCTAGCTTCTCATGGAGATATAAATAAGTTAGTATAATTAAATATTAGTACCTGGTGTTTAGTAACCTGCCAGTTATTCTTTGGTCCCTCCCTAGTCTCATACATACTGACCGGTCGCTGAGCCGCCTTGGGAAGCTTAGCGTCGGGCTCTTCTCTACTCAACTGTTCTGTCTCCAAGCTCTTGCCTCTCTCTGGGCCTTTAGAAGCTTCTAGAACGTTACTCGTACTATCGTTCATTGACAATTGTGACGTCATACTCTGGTCATCGTCAACGCTACTGGTCGTTTTGAGAACGCTGTTTTCCTTCGTTAGTTGTTCCACAATGGTTTGTAAATTCTTCAGTTGGTTCTTCAGTTCTGTAATGGTGGAATCTTTAGTGTAAAGTTGTTTTTTCAGCGTTTCGACTTCGTCTTTCTGTTCAGGTACGGTGGTTTGGGTGAGGCGGCTGGGCGATTGTGTTCGACGGAAGTCAGTGCTGAACGAGTCTGGTAGTGATGGGTTGTATGCGGAAGATACAGTCTCGCCAGCGCGGGGTACTACCGTTGATAACTGTGGAATAAGATCGGAATAACATTTTATATATTTATTTAATGTTTTTTACTGCCTCGTTGGTCTAATGGTTACTGTAAGCGACTGCTGATCAAGAGGTCTCTGGTTCGATTCACGGGTCGGACTGCTGTTGGGATTTTCTTACAAGAAATACTTAATAGCAGCCCGGAGTATGGAAGATGGCAGTGTTTCCAGCCCGTGCTTCAGAGAAAATGTTAAGCCATCGGTCCCCGTTGTCATGAACATCTATGGCAATCGTTATTGGGAAGTCAGTGGCCTCAAGTTTACTGACAACTAGTTCAATCTTCGAATTCAGTTCACCCTCAGGGTTGCGGAGGTCTGATGCCAGTCGCTCCGTGTTAAAACTGATATTCAGGTAAAACTGGTTGAACTAGTAGCCGACCCCAAATCTTGGGAATAATAAAAGCTAGGAAGAAGAGACTTGAGGAGAAAATATTCACGAATTTTAACATAAAAACCGACTTCAAGAACTGGACTCAATTGAAATGGGTCCACACGGGACTCAAGAGCTTTCAAATAAAAAAGAATCATCGAAATCGGTTGGCGGGATAGTGAGTTATTCGTCAATTTGTCGCGCATACATTTCATGCAGATTGAAGACTTACAAATATAAAAAAAATACAGTCGAGTTTATAACCTCCTCCTTTTATTGAAGTCGGTTAAAAAGGAAAAAATACATATTTTTATAGAATTAAAAATTGTAAAGGAGACAGGTTTTCTTTTGTAGAGTGATTGGACTAACTTTGATAAAGCGCAGGACCAGTGGCTCGAGAGTTAACACCACAATTTCCAAACTCCGAGCTGTTAAGCATTTCTATATTTAGAAAAACTTAGGCCCGACCCGGGAATCGAACCCGAGACCTCAAGCACAGCAGTCGCATACGCCAACACTGCGCCACCGAGGCAGTTGTACTATAATCAACACAATATGCAATATAATAAGTTCTCACGTCCAGGTCGATGGGTGCCAGAGCGGCATAATCCTCGTCGGACGCTACGGAGTCGTAGAGCGGCTCGTCGTCCGAGATGTGAGACACGTGGCGCAGGTGGCTCGCCGACAGCAGCGGGTGTGGTAGCGTTGTGGGAGCTGACGATAAAAAAATGTGTAGAATAGGGTATTTTAGTGTATACGAGAAAAAATCTAAAAATATATTATTGAGATACATTAGGCAAAAAATAAAAAAATAAATTGGAGTGTCTGTTTGTAATATTAAAATAATCGCTTTTTACTAAATACATATGTATGTTAACAGGGTACATATACCAAAAATGTAGTTAAAAAAATATTTGTCTGTCTGTATGTTTGTTCCGGGTAATCTCTAGAACGGGTGGACCGATTTTGACGGGACTTTCACTGGCAAGTAGATGGTGATCCAGGGAGTAACTTAAGCTACTTTTTTTGACTAACTTTGTCCCGCGGCGTTATACGTGGTACAACAATAACCGCGGGTAACACCGCGGGGTTGAGCTAATAATAAAATATTTTATTATAATTTATTTTAAAGTTTTCATCTGCTCTTTAACACCATGAAATAGTAGCCGCCATGTTATTACGTCACACCGCTTTGTAAGTACACTAAAGTGTCAACTGATCAGCGTATGCTTTAATTAGATTGTTTGTTGAAATTGTATCCATGTCGTTCACATTTTACAAAGCGAACTGACGTCATTACCAGAGGGCAATATGGCGTCCACGGCGTCCAGCGTTTTTGACACATTACGCGCGAAATTTGAAAATGTAAAATTTTAATGCATTTTATGGCACTTATCGATTGAATAAAAATTTGTGTTTTTATTTGCGGTTTAATAGCACTATAGGATCTAATTAAAACACTTTTCGAAAATGGGTGTAATACTCTATTAAGAGCCTATAATCCGTTCGCGATAAGAAAGTAGTGACGTGTGGATAACGCCCCGCCCTCTGACCAATTAAGTGACAAGAAATAATTATTCCGTATAAAAGCTTCAATCTAATTGGTCAGGATGTAGGGTCTTAATCGATGCGTCATTATTGCATGACTATTTACTTAATGCGAATGCACGAATGCAAATTGTTAAAATGAAAGTATCCATAGAGTATAAATATAAGAACGCAACAAATATTTATGTTGTCTTTGGATCTGTCACTTGCTCTGTATCGCTGAGGTAAGTTCACGCTTGTGTCTCTAAAATATAAACCACAAGAAAGAATTTAATCTCTTTATTCAAAACCTATACCAATTACACGAAACACTAATGCATCCATTACGAATGATGCAAAATTGAGGAATATGAGTGTAATCAATAAACGTAGAAGTTTTATTCTGTTTGATAGATATATAAATACATATAGATCTTCATAGATTATGTGGTGTGCCTCGCGATAAATCGAATGCACCAAGGCACATAAGCGATAAGCAAATTGTGGCAAAATAAAATATGTAGCCAAAAGAAGCAAAAACATATGAAGGAGGACGACCAAATAAATGTCAAACACTGCAAACAAAGAAGTAGGAAAGGATAACTCCCGCATTAGGAACATACATCCTGTGTCGCGAGGGACTTTACAAACATACATGAAATGGACACAAAGAACCGGAGTGATACCACGGCCTCACAGAAAACCTCTGTGACGCCTCTGCTGTTACGGGTATTCATGGGCGGCGGTAATCGCTTACCATCAGCTGATACGTCTGCTCGTTTGCCCTTATTCCATAAAAGAAAAAAACTTTTGTCTATAAGAAGCCTACCTCGAGGTTGCAAAGTAGCTATATGCTGCCTCCTGGTGGCGTCGAGCAGAACGTCTCTGAGCAGCGTGGCCATCTCGGCTGTGGACAGCCGCGCCAGCTTCTGCCGGCCCTGGTTGCGCGGCGCCGACAGCGCGGGGTTCACCGGCAGGAACGCCACTCCGCTGCGCTCCAAGCCGCTGCCACTCGTCTGCCAAACTGACACAAACAAAATATTTGTAAACGACACTAGATCTTAAATATAATACCATTTCTAACTGCCTCGGTGGCGCAGTGGTAGCGTACGCGACTGCTGTTCTTGAGGTCTCGGGTTCGATTCCCGGGTCGGACAAATGTTTGTATGATCTGCAAATATTTGTTTCAGAGTTTGGGTGTTTTCTATGTATAATATTATTATGTATTTACAAAAAAAAAGTATATAAGTATTCATATCAGTTGTGTAGTACCCATAATACAAGCTCTGCTTAGTTTGGGACTAGATGGCGTTGTGTGTTAGATGTCCGAAATATTTATTATTATTTATTTATTGTCTAGTCACAGTGACTGTTAATAAATTATATCTCTACAAGCCATATGCAATCAAAATGTCATCACATTTTGTTTAATAAAAATATTATCACATCACACTAATATTATAAAGGCGAAAGTTTGTGAATGTGTATGTTTGTTACTTCTTCACGCTTAAACTACAGAACGGATTTGGATGAAACTTTACAGTAATATAGCTTATACATCAGAATAACACATAGGCTACTATTTGCCGCCATAACCGACATACAAGCGGGCCGAGCCGCGGGCAACAGCTAGTAAATTGACATTTTCAAAATTTCTTTTACTTTTTTAAAATAATTAATTAGAACACATTACCAATAGAGACAATTTCAATGAGCAATATTAAATTGTATCTTTCGGTTAATAAGATAAAATAAGATTGCATTTTTAGGGTAACACACTCACTTGCTTCCGTTTCCCTGCGGTCGATTTCGTCATAAATATCCATAACCAGCTCTTCGAAAAGATGATTCGGCAACTGAAAAAAATAAAATCAATTAACTACTATAAAATAATTAAGGAAAATATCTTGAAGTAAAGAAATAATAAATGTATCTGGTAATTTAAAAATGGTAAAGAGACAACGAATATTTGAAGCTTAGCAATTTAAATATAATTTGATCTCTGTGATAGTCGTCACTAGAGTTGTTTTAGAACTTACGAGATACATTTTATGTGTGAATTTGTATATTATTTCTAGATGAGCTACGCGGTTTTACCCGCGGTCTAATAACAATTACAAACATAATTATAATAACAACGTCCCATTTAAGTTTTTTTTTACACGACGTCATCTAGTCCCAAAATAAGCAAAGCTTATACTGTGGATACTAGACAACTAATATATAAAAAATATGTATTATACATATTTTTTTTGTAAATACAAAAAAACTTATTTATAGAAAAAACTTAAACTCCGAATCAAATATTTGCTGATATAATCAAATCAAACATTTGGTCCAACCCGGGAATCGAAGTCGAGACCTCAAACACAGCAGTCGCTTATAGCACTGCGCCACCAAGGCATTCAATAGATAGTCTAATAATAAATTATAGTTGAACCAAATTTTTTGAGTGTCTACACAAAAAGTATTTTAAATGTCCTTTTATCCGTCTATTTGGCATTCCGTTCGAAACAAACTTTTATCATTTTGTTCCTGAGATTAGCGCGTTCAAACAAACAAACTGTTCAGCTTTATATATTAGTACTAGACGACCCACGCAACCTCGTTTGCGTCTTCCATTGCCCGTAGCGTAATAATTTTCCCCCGTTTTCGAAACATTTTTTATTGGTGCTCCGCTCCTATTGGTCCTAGCGTGATGATATGTAGCCTTCCTCGATATTTTTTCAAATTGGACCAGTAGTTCCTGAGATTAGCGCGTTCAAACAAACAAACTCTTCTGCTTTATATATTAGTATAGAAGTATAGATAAATATGGATGTAAAAGGTTTTACTGACCAACTGCAGTTTACCCCTCGCAGCTTTAGCGACGTCCGTCATCTCATGTGTGTCGTGAGCTCGCGGTACGATGTAGTGTCGTCCGCTGGCGTGGTCGGGCCGCTCGCCCGTCAGGAAGTAGATCAAGCGGTCCGTCGCCTCGTACACCAGTTCCGTCATACGGTCCGCCAGCTCCGTGTGGCCGCCTTGTCTACGGAGAACGTACATTATTACAAACTAGCTGAGCTTATAGTTCTTCAAACTCATTGCACCGTCAACTGCTACATCTTGATCCATCCTAAGGTTGCCTGGAAGAGATTGCTTTGGGCAATAAGGACGCCCTTTGTACATTATATATTTGTCCTTTCTTGTATTTTCTTGTAAAACTGTAATACGGTGTACAAATAAAGAATTTTGTATCTATCTATCTATCTAAGCCCCGCGGTAATATCACGGTTGGTGTACGTTTACGTAACGACGCGTGGCGAAGCTAGTTACTCCTAGCGAAGAAAACAGTCTAAGTCACTCCTTATATTATACTCTGCTATTTGAAAGTGTACGGCCGGACCGATTTTGAGTGACGTCAATATCGGTTCAGGGATTAGCCGGAATAAGCAGACAGACATACACACAAAAAATTTAGAAATAGTTATTTTAAAGTAAGTATCGAATGTACTTTCCTTACAAACAGACATTTAAATTTTATTTACTTGTGTAGATATTTGGATGAATATATGGTTTTTATGAGATGAATTCACAGGAAAAAAGTAGCACACTATAAATAACATGTTCTAGCTTGCTCTATTATAGTATCTATTGTTTGAAAGTAGGACATTCTCGTCGTCATCCTTGTATGTCAATGACGTGTGTGGTTGAATAGGATATTGTACGTCATTCCTTTGACCGTGCATTGCATTATTTTATGACACTCGTACCTACTGTGTTTATAACTATTTACAAGTAAAATTAAAAAAAAAAACGACTTCAAGATCGATCAAATTGAAATGGGATCACATGGTAAGCACCAGCTTTCAAATAAAATAAATAATATCCATTAAAACAAAAGAATCATCAAAATCGGTTCATAAATAACGAAGTTCTCCGCGAACACACATAAAAAAAAATGTAAATAAAGTAATAAACAGTTAGATTCTAAATTATCTAAGATATCAAAGAAGTATCGTGTTATTACATTATTGTAACAATTTTATCAAGAAAACTAAAACAGAAATAACGGAGGCCCAATGATGCAGAAGCATCACTAGCCCGCCATGGTGTGGGTCACCATACTGCATTGTTGCATTGTCTGCATGCATGCATGCATGCATTCGCAGTATGGTGACCACCACTCTTGGATTCTGCTTATGCTTTCCATCAGGCAGAGTAGAGTCATATTGGCAGGGCATAAAAGTAAAAAAAATATTAACTATGAAAGCTGGATAATCTGATAGATTCCTTAAAACTTTGTATTTTTATTAAATACATACATATTATACAAAGAAAACACGCAAAATTCGAAGCATCTGGTCAGATCCGGGACTCAAACCCCCAGACCTTAAAAACAGCAGTCGCATACGCTAACACTGCGCCATCGAGGCCGTTGAAACACTCATTTAAATTAGTATTATTGGAGGATTATTTTCAGTAGGTGTTAACAAGACCTTGTCTTCACCATATTGGTAAACAGAATATAAAGGTCACAACGATTAATTATAGAAGTTTGTTACGTGGGTTATTACGTAGGATGTACGTTACTGTAAAATAAACCAATGTTCTGTAGAGTAAAAGTTACAATCGCATACAAATACGGAACATCTACCTACATAAACTTAAATTTTTAAGGTACTAGCAACCCGCACCGGCTTAGCACAGGCTCTTTATAGAAAATATAAAATAGCCTATGAAACGGTACGATTTTAGCCTATATACTAAAAAAAATAACAAATTACTAGCTGTACCCGCTACTTGGTACACGACATTTAAATTTTCAAGTTATTTTAGGCTAGGTACGACAAACATTTCAAAAACAAAATTAGCTAAATCGGCCCAGCCGTTCTCGAATTTTAGCGAGACAAACGAACAGAAGTTGATTATTATATAACAAATTATATACGAAAACCTTCCTCAAGAATCACTCTATCTTTTGATTTTATCGCAAACAGACAGACGCGGCGGAGAACTTTGTTTTATAACACGTAGTGATGTATCTCCTTGTTTTTTAGTTTTTGGAACGTGACTCTTATGTAATGATATTTATGTTTATAAATTTACATATAGTTTACCTAGTCACGAGAAACTATATTGTTAAAACAAATTATCAAGGATTTCACAACTTTTAGATAAAATATATTAACTGTTGGGATTTAGTCATTTCCCGAATCCATTGACTAAACCTATATATCTCAACAGGTAACTTTTTTTTTTATGGAATAGGCGGGCAAACGTGCAGACGTATCGCCTGATGGTAAGCGATAAACGCCGCCCATGGCCACCTGCAAACACTAGAGGCGTCACAAGTGCGTTGCCGGCCTTTGGGTGATAGGGATGGGAGATAGGGGGAGGGGGTTTGGGTTATGGGCCTCCGATATCCTCACTCACTCGGTGAAACAGCGCAAGCACTATTTCACACGTTTTAGTGAACTAAGTTCAGAATTTAATACAGCCTTCAAATAAAGTCAGACTGTTTCCGTGTGTATGTCTAAAGATTGATCTAGATGCAAACCTGGCACAGTCAGCTGGTGTATTCCCTCCGGCATCACGCGTAGTGGGGTCCGCGCCCCACGCCACCAACAGCTCAGCCTGAGCTGGTTGCCCAGCTCGGCATGCCACATGTAAACACATGGAGCCTTTCTCCTGCAAATGTGTAAATTGTGTTAAAACTATTCAGATCATATTTTAAAGAAAACGTGGGACAATCTTTGGGGACTGTCAATAGAAGCAAAAACTAAGTATCTTGTAAACTGTATTGTCAAGGAAGCGTGCGGTGACGATGACGATTGACACTTTTTGTTTCTAAAAAAGTCATCAACGCGCTTAAAGATTTTCCTTCAGAAAAAATATTTTTATTAATTAAATTTGTAAGTAAAAAATAAAAGTTATAAATATCTTATTTTGTAATTGAATAAGGATAATAACGTTTACATTTTCCTCGAATATGTGATCACATATACATTGTCTAATTCAATGGTAAAATGTGTTTATTTCAAAAATCTATAACCCGAATATGTATTAACTTTTGATTTTTATATAGTCTATTCCAAACGGGCTAATCATTCAAATTGATTCAGTAGTTTAGACTACAGTGAAACATATATGTCCATACAAATCGCTTCACTACCATTACTATACTATAGAGAATTTTAGCTTAGGGATACAACAATAGGATAAGCACCAAAAGTATCAATTATAGTGATTTAAAAAAAAAATGTAACAAGTCAAAGACAAAAATTCTTCACACTGTACCTGATTATAATATTTGGGATCAGCTCCCTGTGCCAAAAGCCTCATGGCTGTATCCAAAGATGAACTCCTCACAGCACTGTGCAGTTGTCTCCCGAGTTCACTTGGTGGCTCATCTCGCCTCGCCCTCAGCACATATGCCAGCCTTAAGTGTTTGGCTAGGATAAACTCTGTTTTGACTGGACTAAAAGTAGAAAAAAAATGAATAACTAAAAAATTCAAAGGTTATCTAATAAGCTAGAAATAGAAAGGACACAAGGCAGCAAGACAACTGCAGTGTAGATTGGATTTTTTTTTTTTAACCAAGCTGCAAAGCAAGGCAAAAAAGAAATGTTAGAAATTTCCTGTCTGTTATGCTTTCAAGGCCTAACCTGTTGCACCAATTTCAATTAAACTTAGCAAGGAGATAGTTGAATTACCATGATAACCGACATACATGTGGGCAGGTCTGTGGGTAGATAGTTATTTATAAATCAATAAAAACTATTACTTTTAAAGATTATCCATATAATTAAACTAGCTGACCCCGCAACCTCATTTGCGTCTCCTATTGCACCCCTAGCGTGATAATTTTACCCCGTTTATTAAACATTTGCAACTGGTGCTCCACTCCTATTGGTCTTAGCATGATGATATATAGCCTATAGCCTTCCTTGAAAAATGTACTATCCAACACTGAAATAATTTTTCAAATCGGACCAGTGGTTCCTGAGATTAGCGCGTTCAAACAAACAAACAAACTCTTCAGCTTTATACATTAGTATAGATTGGATTAATTTTATATTCAAAGAATATAGAAAAAAAATTGTTACATAAATGCTTTTACACACAATTTACATAAACACAAAGTGTATTATGGTTACATTATCTAACGCAACACATGATAATAACTTTATCAGATAGAAAGCAACTCCGATGATAACTAATGTGTTCATTAAATACAATTCTTACTGTAATGGGTCTTTTGGCTGTGGTTTCTTACGAAGGTGCTTCGGAGCTGATGTGTCCAGTAAGGAGTGTTCCCAGATGCTGTTCACATTCTGAGCTGTCAGAGCTTGCACCATCTGAATGGAACAATAGTAGAGAATTAGTTTTTTTTTTAATTTATATTTATAACTTTAATATGGAAGTTTACGAAGTATGTTGTGTATGTATGTTGGTTTATTTATGAGTTACTTTAATGAATAATAAGTAATTTAAAGTGAAAATCAGAAAGTATAGTTTAAATGTGTCCATTCCATTTAGAAAAAAATATAATTATGAAGACAAAACTCTAAAATCATTCTAATTAGACTCTGACATGGTTACGAAAGTTCACTCATGTACATTATGTTATTGCCACTACACTCATCGTTTAATTAAAGCCAATCAAAGTGACAAATTAGCAGAAGTATGTGTGTTATCAGAGTTCTTGTATATGGGTCACAGTTGACTGCCTTTATTATAAGTATAGCACAGTAGGTACTCACAGCTAATAGTGAAGGAGGCCACGAACCCTGACGCAGAGACTTTACATGAGAAATGTGACGTCCCATGCTACGATGGACACTACAGCATTCAGCACACAGCAGCAATCCACGGTTGATCGACGCCCATGACGGATCTACACACAGAACAACGCTAATACCATACATCCATTACCACTGAATTAAATTTACTTTAACTGGAACAACACTGACCTGATGCACCGCAGTCGGCGCATACTTCCACCGAGGAGCGGTGTTTGGACCGCGATATTATCATTTTATCGACACTTGTGGAAGACCACCTATTAGATAGAATACTTTGTACGTCTCAATCTATTTATTTAGCTAATTTATAAATCAGGTTTTCAATACAAAAATAAATCATTTTACGAAACGTCAATCAAAATAAATTGACAGATACCACAGACGATACTTCTTCTTGGAATAGCCGATAGCCAACTGCTAGAAAATGACAAGGGTACAGTCCAGTTCAACAATTTAAAGAAAAAAAAAGCACTGCTAAAATAGTCGATTCTTTTGATATTTTTGATCTATGGCTGAGTGTCATTCTGTGGTTAAATAGCCACGACCACGTCATTCGAGTTTTCAAGTAGGGGACGTCATTAAAATAGTACTCGAATCGGCTAATTTGTTAAAAATGAAGTTTCCAATTCTTATAGGAATTATAGCTTACTTTTCACTAGCACTAGCAGAACAAGAAACTTTGGTTCTTGTTGATAATCTTAATATAAAGGAAACTCATTCACAGTTCTTCAAATCTTTGCAAGGTGAGTCTAATTGAAAACGCCGGTATCTTCGTTGTAGGTTGTAGACTTTCGAATTATAGAAATTGTTGTGGTTCCTTACTACCACTTCTTTGTATTTCCAGATAGAGGATACACCCTAACATTCAGACTAGCTGATGACGCTAACCTAGTCTTATCAAAGTATGGCGAATATTTGTATAAGAATCTTATCGTGTTTGCACCCTCCGTATTGGAGTTCGGTGGTCAAATCGACACAGAAGCTATAACCAAGTTTATTGACGACGGCGGTAACTTGCTGATGGCCGGCAATGCGGCCGCTGGTGATGTATACAGGGAAATCGCTTCTGAATGTGGATTTGAGGTGAATATATGCAGTAGACATGATCAGAATGTCATTAATTGTCATCATCTCAACCAAAAGACATCCACTGCTAGGTATCATTCTAATCAGAAAATAATATCAGAAAGTGTATTGACGCCAACCCAAATGTAGTCACATTTTGTGAAGAAAATATGATTTTATTAGGATGTGATAGTTTCTGATAGAAATTAGATGTGTTGTGATGTGTGTTGATTTTATTAATTTTATCATAATTTAATATTAATATTTCAGACATGTAGTCCCAAGATAAGCAGAGCTTGTGTTTTGGGTACTAGACAACTGATATGAATACATGTATACTAGTTTTTTTTTGTAAATACATACATATTATACAAAGGAAACACCCTAACTCCAAAACAATTATTTGCCGATCATACAAACATTTGGTCAAACCCAGAAATTAAACCTGGGACCTCAGGCATAGCACTATCACATACACTACTATTGTCAGCGCGTTGTACTACTGTAAGTACTGTTAGCGTCTGTCTCTCTCAAGCAAGCTTCTGATTGGTTGGGTATTTCCTGCGAAATCAGTCATGCAAATTGGTGTGAGCGTCCACCAATGAGAAACTTGAGTGAGAGAGAGAGACGCCAACAAAATTCAGTCTCACTCTCTACTCCGATCACGCTTTCCGCCCCATAATCTACCCCTTCAGATATACATGCTCTAAGAGGGAAATTCAAAGCTACAAGACGCGTCGGTATTGGTCGAAACGAAATGTGACGTCGATTGTTACATTATCGAAATTTTCGGCGTCGAAATTTTTACTGTGTTAGTAGTGTTTGTGAGAAAAAATAACTTCTTTGATTTTTATAACAATTAAAACTGTAAATATGTATAAAGTAACTGAAACACTCAATAGTAAACAAACACGAAATGACTATGACATCATTAGGCCTATCTAATTGTGCGCGCTAAATGGCAGCATTTGAATAGCTCAGTTATTTTTTTTTAATTCTTAAATGTGATACTTTTCACAGATGGATGAAGAATCAGCTGCTGTGATAGACCATTTCAACTATGATTCCTCTGATGATGGAGAACACACCAAGATTGTGGTGTCTCCCAAGAATCTGATTGCTTCTCCCACAATAGTTGGTGAACAGAACACACAGCCTCTTCTGTTTGAAGGCACTGGCCTTATTTTGGACAAGGATAACAAGCTCGTTCTGCCTATTCTCATTGCCGATTCAACTGCCTACAGCTACAACCCTAAAAGCCAAGTATGTTTTTCTTAGATAATAAAAGTAAGTGTTTCTGACTGAGCAAAAATAATTATTGAGGGATGAGGATAATATTTTTTCATCTACTGGTCATAATATAAATTGCTTTTCAACCGACTTCAAAAAGGAGGAGATTCTCAATTTGAGAGTGGTTTTCTTATGTTTGTTTCCTCAGAAACTTTCAATAGGGTGAACCAATTTTTATTTTTTTATTTGAAAGTTAGTTCTTCCCGTGTGGACCCATTTCAATTTTGTCCAGTCCTTGAAGTCAGTTTTATTTTGTTTTTTACTTCTAAGGTGAAGGAATACCCTCATGCTGTGGGCCGCAAGACAGTCCTGGTAGCAGCTCTACAAGCAAGAAACAATGCTCGTATTGTATTCAGTGGATCTCTGTTCTTCTTCTCTGATGAGGCCTTCAACTCTGGTGTAGCTAAAGTTCACGTAAGTATTTATTTTAAACAACATAATTATAAAACAAATCTGTTTTTTATTTTGTTAATGTATTGGTAAGTGATCTTGATCGCTAAACCAGAGGTTGTGGGTTTGATTCCCATCCATGACAAATTAATTATTAATAATAATAACTATTATGAATAATGATTTTTACTAAATATATAAAAATTCTGACTAAAGAATAAACCTGTATTTAAGAATTTTATTATGTTTTTTTAAATTTTATTGACTTATTATTATTTTATTAAAACTATATAAGTATGTCTGATTACCATAATACTGTCTATAGTAATATTATAAACCTTAAGAATTTGTTTATTTGAAGCACTAATCTCAGAAACCACTGGTCCGATATGAAAAATTCGTTCAGTGTTGGATAGTACATTCATCTAAGAAGGCTATAGGCTATATACCATCACGCTAAGACCAATAGGAGCGGAGCACCAATGAAGAATGTTACAAAATCTGGGGAAAATTTTCACGCTACGGATAATAGGAGACGCAAAACGAGGTTGCGTGGGTCAGCTAGTAATATATACAATACTAGCTGAGCCCCGCGATATTACCCGCGGTACAATAAAAATTGTGTTAAAAAAACTTATGTAAAAAGTCCTGGTTCTAAGCTACCTCCCAACCAAATTTCAGCCAAATCAGTTCAGCAGTTTTTGAGTTATAAATAGTGTAACTACTCGCGTTAGTTACACTATTTATAACTCAAAAACTGCTGTAAACCGTATATCTTATATAGATTAATAACTCTCTAATTACTCTCACAAATAATAAATAACAAGTTAATCAGACTCCCCTCTGTGTTTGAGGTTATTATTATAATTTAACTTTCTTTTTTAGTTTTTTAACAGTTTTTCCTTCATCTCCAATGACTTCATCAATAACCCTAAATATGTAATATTTCTTGCAGGGTGACAAGGTAACATCAAACCAGTCGGGCAATAAGGCCCTATCACAGCATCTATCTGCATGGGCTTTCGGTGAGCGTGGCCAGCTCCGCGTACGTAACGTGGACCACCACAGGCAAGGAGAGAATGAGTCCTCCAATACTTACACTATCACTGACACCGTGGTAAGTATACCAAAGCACTTCTGACTCTTTTTTTAAATATATGTGCCTGCCAAAGTGATTCTGCTCTGCCTGAGTGAAAGCATTAGCTTAATCCAAGAGTAGGGGTCACCACACTTATTGTGAATGCAGACAATGCAAGAATGCAGTATAGTGACCCACACTATGACAGCCTATTGAAATGCTTCTGCATCATTAGGCCTATTATAAGTTACAGTTGTCTGAGTGACGGTGGTCGCTTATCATCGTGTGACTCGCCTGCTAGTTTGACCTTCATCACTTCCACACTCCATCAATATTGCATAAAAACCAATGTGTGGAATTATTGGAGCAAGTAATGAAATCTGGTCATACAGTGTATAGGTTGATTGTTGTCGATTTCTTTGTTCATAACTGGATCAAACATTCAGCTTTTTGCAGTCCACTGGATTTTGGCCATAATCATCTCTTAATCTGTTTTGATACCACTCACTTCACCATTTTCTGCATCCATTGCGGGTACATCACACATTCACAGCTGAGTACAGATTGTAAATCATCCAATATGCCTCGTTGGTCTCGCGGTTGGCGTGTGCGACTGCTGATCATGAGGTCTCGGGTTCGATCCCGGGTCGGACCAAATGTTTGTATGATCTACAAATATTTGTTTCGGAGTTTGGGTGTTTTCTATGTATAATATGTATGTATTTACAAAAAAAAAAAGTATATATGTATTTGTATCAGTTGTCTAGTACCCATAACACAAGCTCTGCTTAGCTTGGGACTAGATGGCGTTGTGTGATAGATGTCCGAAATATTTATTTATTTATTTATCTATACAAATAAATAAAATTGGAGTGTCTGTTTGTAATATTAAAATAACCGCTTTTTACTAAATGCATATGTATGAATACACGGTACATATACCAAAAATGTAGGTAAAAAAATTTTTGTCTGTCTGTCTGTCTGTTGGTCTGTCTGTCTGTCTGTTTGTTCCGGGTAATCTCTGGAACGGCTGGACGGATTTTGACGGGACTTTCACTGGCAGGTAGCTGATGATCCAGGGAGTAACTTAGGCTACTTTTTTTAGACTAACTTTGTCCCGTGGCGTTACTCGTGGTACAACAATAACCGCGGGTAACACCGCGGGGTTCAGCTAGTTTATTTATAATATTAGTTAAATCTAACTGCCTCGGTGGCATAGTGGTAGCGTATGTGACTGCTGCGCTTGAGGTCTCGAGTTCGATTCCCGGCTCGGACTAAATGTTTGTATCAGAGTTTGGGTGTTTCCTATGTATAATATGGATGTTAAATTGATGAATTTACAAAAAAAGTTATTTAAATATTAATACCAATTGTTTAGTACCCATACAAACTCTGCTTAGTTTGGGACTATGGCGTTGTGTGTAAGATGTCCATAATAATAATTATTATTATTAAATCAGAAAAAAAATGTTTCTTATTTTTATAACAGAAAAAATAAAGTATTTGTTTATTTTAGGATTCTAAATAACGAAAATTTGAACTGAAATAGTTAATAAGAGCAATTTTACTTTTTATTCAGGTCTACAGAATCGAAATTGAAGAGCTCAAGAATGGAAAATGGCAGCCGCTTGAAGCCACTGATGTACAGCTAGAGTTTGTCCGCATCGATCCTTTCATCCGCCAAACTCTGCAGAAGAAACCCAATGGTGTCTATGAAGCAGTGTTCAAGGTCCCTGATGTGTGGGGAGTTTACCAGTTCAAGGTTGATTACGACAGAGTTGGATACACAAGGCTGTATCATTCTACACAGGTAAAGTACCATAAACACTTATCCTATCTTTTTTTAAATTAGAAAGTAATTGGTGTGATCCATAGACTAGGTTGTCCTGATGAAATAATTATATGAATCTCAGTACTAATAAAATATGTTGTTTGTGCAAAGTTCATTACAATTTCTTGTAACCTGATTGACCAGCGGGGCGGGGCTTGATCGATGCGACACGTCTTAACGCGAATGGACTATCTATTAGATTATATGAATGACCTAGTTGGGCCCGCGGCTCCGCCCGCGTATATGTCGGTTACCGCGGCAAATAGTAGCCTATGTGTTATTCTAATGTATAAGCTATGTTACTGTAAAGTCTCATCCAAATCCGTTCAGTAGTTTTCGCGTGAAGAAGTAACCTCACAAACTTTCGCCTTTATGTATTAGTGTGATATATTAGTATGATAACATAATTTTATTTAAATAATATAAACAAATATAGTTATTTTATGTATACCTTCACAAAATTGACATTATATAGCAACTAACAATTTAGCTAACAAAAGTCTAGTACCTAATTTCGAAAGTATATAGTTACAAGATACATATAACCGTTTTTGCTTATGTCAAGTAGACTCCTAAGGAAGAGAAATAAAAGGGATTTACTAAATAAAACAGGTAAATTTTTCAGTTTCAAATATATTTCAAAATAAAATTTGTTTTTCAGGTGTCTGTCCGTCCTCTGCAACACACACAGTACGAGCGGTTCATTCCGAGTGCTTACCCGTACTACGTGAGCTCCTTCTCTATGATGATTGGAGTCTTCCTCTTCTCATTCGTATTCCTCTATTACAAGGAAGATGTACCTAAGACTAAGAGTGAATAAGTCAAAACCCTTTATTTCATAGGCATTATGAATCTGGAACACAAATATTAATACTAGAAACTCAGAAATTGATAATATATCATATTCGAAATAAACCGCCAAACACTGCAGAAGGCTTTACTTTTAAAATATTTAAAAAATGACATTGAAATTGGTTGAGTCATTTCAGAGAAATGCAACCACAAACATTATGATAGTGTTGGGTAATTTTTGTGTTCAAGTATCATGCAACCCTATTAATAATAGCACAGATGTATGTATGAATGTGAAATACATTGTTGTAAGTGCGTTTTGGTTACTAAAATATACATTTTAATCTAATTTGTTGGTATTTTATTTATGTAGTTACAAGCTTTTGCTCAAGGTTCCCGCCCGCGTGTCTTTTATCGAGGTAAAAAGTAGCCTATGTCTTCCCTCAAGAATTAAAGTATCACCATACCAAATTCCATTAAAATTGGTGCAGTGTTTTATGGACGGAGACCAGCAAATATGCAGAAGATGCAAACACAAATGCACTCTTTATTTCCTTGTTCTTTAAACCGCTGGGACCATAGATATAGAATACCATGTGGTATTCTACATCTACAGCTGGGACGGCTAAGCGACACTACCAGGCAGAGATCAAGCACAGGACCTTACAGCTTTACGTGTTCTTCGCGACACGGTTTCAGTTTTCTAGGCACTAGAGCCGCGCTGATTTCATCACGAACAGGCCGGCTCGCCCGGGGCGGTACCATCCTCGCAACGTAAAATGACAGCATTCGTGTTGACGTGCTTCGTTGGTGAGTGCGAGACCGCATGCCCAATGATGCAGAAGCATCAGTAGGCCGCCATAGTGTGGGTCAACATGCTCATTGCGAATGCAATAATGCAGCATGGTGACCACCACTCTTGGATTCTGCTTATGCTTCCATCTCATACCGAGTAGTCATTTTAATAATCATTAAAAAGCCCCAAACTGTGCTGTTACTACGCATTTCTATTTTCAGAAGAACTCGATAACATTTTTTGGCCCAACCCGGGAATCGAACCCGAGACGTCTTTATCGGAAGTCATATGCTAACTGCTAGAATTAGGTATTTGTCATCACTGCAACTCTCATTGTTGTCTAGTGAAATTGTAGGACATATTCAATAGAAAACTCATCGATAGTGTCTTGGAATGTGGTGTTGGCGCGCCTGCGCTAGTAATCGGTCATCGCACTTGAACACTCGCTTATAGCTCAGCGACAAAACTATCGAAACGACACACTTGCTGCCCACTGATCGCCAACTCGTTCATAGTTTCTAGTCATCGAGATATTACGTACTCGATGTTTCTAGTTCTACTCGTTCCTCATTCATCGTCGGCGATGGGACCACTGCCTTAGGGTTTTTGAAAAAAATAACTTCCTCCATCATTTTTATAGCAATTAAAACTGTTAATAAGTTTAAAATAACTGAAACACTCAATAGTAAACAAACTTGAAATGACAATGACGTCATTGGGCCTGGGACCAAAAGCGCGCGCAAAATAGAGGCGTTTGAAAAGCTCAAATTTAGTCAGTGTTTTAAATTTCACTTTTAAAATTAGTATGACTATTTTCAAGTCTATTGGTATTTTTTTCTATTTATAGAGACGTAAATGATCAGATCAGGAAATAAAAACAAAACATGTATATTCCCTAATCACCTTTACATTCTCTCCAAGGCATGGAGGGTGTGTTAAGTATGGTCACAGATCTAGATACTGACTTTACTAGAATAGCATAACTTTGCATACTTGCATTACATAATGTATATTTTTTTTACGAAAGTTTTAAGTTTATTATTTAAAATGGGGTAAAAAATAGGCTTACCCGCTGTTAATTACACGTCCACAGCGACCTACGCAGATGATACCGCAGTCCTCTCGGTTGATAAGGACCACAATGCAGCGTCTGAGAAACTCCAGTCACATCTGTCACTTATTGAGGAGTGGTTCAACCAGTGGCGAATTAAAGCCAATGCAACTAAGTCTGTCCAGGTAACGTTTACACTCAGAAGGAAAACATGCCCACCTGTTAAAATTTACAACAAAGACATCCCACAGCAAGATGATGCCAAGTACCTAGGTATGCACCTTGACCGCCGCCTCACTTGGCGCAAACACATCTGGACCAAAAGGAAACAATTAGATTGCAGACTCCGTAGCATGTACTGGCTCATCGGACGTAAATCACAGTTAACAGATGCCAGTAAAATGACGATATATAAAGCCATACTGAAGCCTATATGGACATACGGCATTCAGCTCTGGGGTGCAGCTAGTCATAGTAACATAGAAATACTCGAACGATTTCAGAGCAAAACTTTGCGAGCTATGTACAACATTCCACCAAACATATCGAATAGGTACATAAACATGGACTTCGAGCTGCGGACGGTTAAGCAAGAGATTGATGCATACAGTAGAAATTATCAGGAAAGACTGAACCAACATATAAACACACTGGCTGCTGAGGTGAGGGGAGAGGGCAGTTTAAAATTTTCTCGCCTTAAGAGAAATAGTATACCTGATCTCGCGATAAGATTCGCTGATAGTTGATGAGAGTAGCATCACTGGATGTATAGCTCAGTTACGACATATTTTACGAGGGAAACCTGACAATCTATTAGATTATTGTTTGAAACAAACAGATTGCTAAGTAGCAGGATATAAAAGGAAAAAAAAAAAAAAAAAAAAATTATTTAAAATAATCAGAATAAATAAATTACGGCTACATATCCACAGCCTAGTGCTTAAACATGAACAGTGTTTAAATATTGCAATCGCATTAAGTTTATAATAAACATATTTTATAGAAACCTTTACTGAATGCACAATACTCGATGCTTCACCTAACACAATAAAATAGCATTTCCATTTGTTAGAAAACATATCTTTATCCAATTATTAAAAGATCTATCTTTTTTAGGTAACAGATTAAAATAATAAACATTAAATCTTAAAATTCATAGGAAAAAAAAGTGTCTAATAAGGAACGCTTCTAAATGTTTTAAGTTGACATTCCAACAGGCTGTTCTCGAACGAACGCAACGGTTTTAAATGGCAATGGCATGCATGTCATACATGGCTTTTATAAAAATTAATTTTGGTAAAAATGGATTAAATTACGATTCTCTCTTTATTAAATCTTTATAGTTAAAAATAGGACTTGAAAACTGTGCCAAACAATCCTTAATCATACCCTGTTATTGTGAATTTATCGTGTAATCACTGTGAATCGTGTAGGTAGTGAATTGGTGTCGCCGTATTTGTTAGAAAATTGCACATTTCTAAGTTTCTTTTGCATTAACTGTCGCTTAGCATAAACGTGATATTGTGTTGGGCTTGATGACCGATAAGTAGGTGATAGTGATCGTTGCAGTGATGTGTTTACATCTGTAACTGTCCCAGTAAGTATGCTATGATGTCATTGTAGTGCTACCATAAAAAAACCGTGTTGGCTTTGTGCCCACCCGTTTTCCTACTATTCGTGACTCCAATACATTTTTGAGGAAACAGGCATGTGAGATAAGCACAATGAACCTTAGGTTAAATATGACCTGCTTCAAAATTTATGTAAATTAGTTTTGTGGTCAGGCTCTGATATTGGGTTGTTAGTTATTCCTCAATAAATTCGTAGTAAGTGATGACTATAGTGCAGAATTATGCGAATTGCAACATAATTTATTTATGGTTAACAATTAACATAAATATAGTGTCATGTCTAATTGATTTATAATAAAAATAAAACCTGTACAAAGCTACTAGGTGTGAGCTTAGCTGTACAATGTTGCTCTGTAAGTCTTGAAGATATAAATAAAATATAGATACTACTGATTTTGTGTAAATTAACTATAACACATAAATTCATAGACTAGGTGTAGTGTGGTTAACAGACTTATTACCATAAACAAATAAATGGTGCATTATCTACAGCTGATTACAGTAAACAAAACAAAAGATAATTTTATTATTTTAGTGTAAAACTTCTGAAGTACCTTATAAGTTGTTTCACTTGTTAGTGAATTGTCAGTAAGTAGGTAAATAATAATGTGTTTTGTGCCCTAATTATAAATTCAAATTAAAAAGACACAAAATTTGCTAATGAACTGTATAGTATTTTTTTTAATCAGAAATTTGAATAATTAATTCTAAGTCGAGAGTTTTTGTTAGTATCAAATTTGTAATAAGAACTGTTACACACATTCAATGATATAGGTACTTAATACAGCAGTAACTAGCTGATCCCCGTAGTGTTACTCTTGGTTATTGTCGTACTGCAGGTAATGCTGCGGGTCGAAGCTAGTTTAAAAAAACCTAAGTTTCTCGTTATATCATCAGCTACCTATGAGTGAAAGTTCAGTCAAAATCAGTCCAGCCATTCCAGATACTAGTTGGAACAAACAAACAGACAGACAAAAATTGTATAAAATGTTATTTTGATATATGTACCGTGTGTACACAGTAAAAAGCGTTTATCAGACACTCCAATTTTAATTTATTTGAATAGATGTGTTAATTTGATCAATAGATAAAATTTCTTTTAAGTTGCATGATGCTTTAAGACCAGATCAGTTACATTGACAGTAGTTGGTCTGCTTCTAAGAACTGTCCGTCTCTTTACATTTAATATAGTAAAATGCACTTACGCAAAAAAGAAAGTAATAACTAAGCCAAGTTTTTTTTTATACAATAGGAGACAATCGAGCAGGCGAATCGCCTGATGGTAAGTGATTACCGCAGCCCATGGGTACCAGAGGCATTACAAGTTCACTGATAATTATTTTTCTTAAGTATAAATTTAAGTTATGAGCATTTGCTCGTAATTCATTAAGTGCCTAGTTCATTGTCCATTTGTATTGTGTTTTAATGATTAACTTATTTCACTTAGAATTTAAATATATTATCTCTGTGTTTCAATTGTTACTGTAGTGTTTAAGTAGTTTAATTGCTAATTATACCCTGTCTAAGTACCATAATAAATAAATAAATAAATATTTCGGACATCTAACACACAATGCCATCTAGTCCCAAACTAAGCAGAGCTTGTATTATGGGTACTAGACAACTGATATAAATACTTATATACTTTTTTTTTGTAAATACATACATATTATAGATAGAAAACACCCAAACTCCGAAACAAATATTTGCAGATCATACAAACATTTGATCCGACCCGGGAATCGAACCCGAGACCTCAAGAACAGCAATCGCGTACGCTACCACTGCGCCACCGAGGCATTTAGATAATACAAACATTTTAATCACCACGCTATCAAAAGTAGCACCCTATTAGAACGAAAAATAAATGGTGTTTAAATAATGTTAAGCAAAAGCTATGTACCCCTTTTTATAAGAATTATAGGTTAAAGTTTATAAAAATAAATAAACTGCAACTACTAAAATATTTTGAAAATATTAAATTTGCTTTTTAAACAGAGGACCGAGGGCGGATTAAACTTAGGATTAACAAGACAGCTAAAAAAACATTTATATTTTGTGCACTTACGTTCTTTATTTTCTACTAGCCCGTGCCTCCCCCCGCGTATTTGTCGGTTATCACGGCTAATAGAAGCCTATTTTTATTCTGAAGTATAAGCTATATAACTGTAAAGTTTTATCCAAAACCGAATGGATTTCGATGAAAAAACGATAGTAGTTTCTGCATGAAAGAGTAACAAACATCCATCCACCCATCCATATATACAAACTTTTGCATTTATCATATTAGTATAGATAAATGACCTCAATGCTAATTGCAATGCTCAAAGCTAATTTTACTTTAAATTAGGTTTTATTTATCCCACTGAATCTGCAAGTAATAAACTCCTAATTTTAAACATAACTACAATTATTTACGTAGTAGAATGAATGACCAAAGTACAGGAAGTGGATATATGTAGATGAGAATAATTTTCCTGTCACACTAAAATGAAAATATTTACTGTGTCAGTTAATATACCAAAGAGGTTAAAAAATAAAAAAATAAATAAGTCACTGAAATTTTTTCAAGCAACCTTTTTAGAATGAAACCTTCACCAATTTTATTACAAATATATATATTTTTATTTTTTTTGGTTTAAGGTTAAACATTCATTTAATCCTAATTTCGGTAATAAGGCAGTACTGTTTAATTTCGGCTTCACAGTCCATAAACAATATTAAGTATAATTTGTGTGATAAATAATTCATAACAAGGCTTTAGACCTAATTGTTGTTGTTTTTAATTGTCAGGGTGTGAAGTGTTTGTGCGGAGATGGATCCGTCACGACGCCAGCGGACACAAACCAAGGCTACGGCCGAGGAGCAGGCGCTCGATCAAATCGCCCGAGAGGTAAGTCTCATGAAATGTACTGTAATGTAGTTCAATCAAATATTATAGTTAATTTTATGTACTGTAGTCTTACTACTGTCATAGTATACTGTTATACAGTACATAAAGTGTACACTTCTGTTGTTATATATAGTCATATATAGTTTATTATATAGTCCAAACTGATCCCCTGTCGGATCTTTGAGGATGGCGACTACCGCTCTTGGAATCTGCTCATGCTTTCCATCAGGCAGAGCAGTCATTTTGGCGCAGCTAAAATATTAAAAAGAAACTGAATCTTGGTCATCCAGATACTGTATTCTAATGTGTAATCAATATATTCAGATTAAACTAGATGTTGTGATTCATGAAAATTATTTTTGATTTGATTATTTAAAAAAACATTTTAATAAGTAATTTTTATTTTGCAATAATTTATTTGATAGCAACTTATGACACTGATAAATTTTGCAAATATTTTAACTGTATTATAAATAATAAAAGTAAATGTCTGTATAAGTGGTAAAGAACAGAGGTCAATCGCTCAAGGTTTCAATGTAAAGACTTTTAAAGAATACTAGACTCAGATAGGTATCTAAATTATTTTTATTATTTTATATGGCAATAATTGTACACCTTGACATAAAAAGTACAGATAATATGTGGATTGTGTCTCTTAATTCTATTACTTGACATTTACATCGTGAATAATTAACCCTGACTCATTGCTAAGCTAATTATAATTTAAGACTACTTGTCTTTAAAGGTCAAAATAGATTAATACTAATTTCATCCATATCTCAGATCGTTTTATTCATTTTTGCGTAGTGCAACCTCGATCCACCATTGAGATTAATGTGTTACTAGGAAAATAAACGTTTTTGGAAAATAGAATAACAGGCAATACGTGCGTTAAGGAATGATAATATTATTGGTGCTTAGAGAAGTGGTTTAGTAATCAGTGTTAGCCACTTAATAAATTGACATCGCTTTAAAGTGAACGACAATTCTGCAAGAAGCAGGGTTCTCAGATGCCTCGATGGTCTACTCTAAATAATTCTCGAATTAAACTCGTAAATTCTTGCGACACGTAATGTTGTACTAAATGTCTCTTTCTGTGTTACATCATCATCATCATCATCAGCCTATCGCAGTCCACTACTGGACATAGGCATGTGTTTGTATTAACATAATTCTAAGCTTAAAGCCATTAACTATGAAATATTAATATGTTGTTCTGCGATTAATAGAAAAAAAGTATCAAAACCAATAGTGAATAAATTTTAAGAAATGTGTCTATTGGCGTCTATTTAATGACGTGTGACATTTAACACTGGCAACATTTCTACAAAAACATTATCTTTTTATCAATTAATTTATAAATGAACACTTCATAGTAATTTAAACATACTTTCAATAACCTTTTCTACATGTTCGCAAACATTTACATAACATGTTTTATGTGGAAAAAATATCAACTTTGTGTTCAGAACCACTAAGTCTCTTTTGGCCTATGGACGTACAGAGTCGCTGCTCCATATACAAATACAAACATACCTTTTATTCCCGAATATAACTCACACTAACCAACTATACAGTAATTTATCTACTAACTGTCCAACACAATCGCACTAATTGAAGCAATCTAGTATCGCAAGATAAGAATTGAGATATCTCCACACTTTATATCACTGATAGCACTTTACAATCGGTAAATATTATCAAAATAAATTAATATGCCAGCCACACGTAGTTACCTGTATCAAACTGTTTGAACTGCTAAGAGTTTTGAGCGGTGGACGCAAGCCAACACAGTGGGCCAACTTGAAAAACATTGGAACACCAAAGTCTTAAATAAAAATGCACGTTCATACTTGTACCGTAATAAGCTACAATAAACTCTATTCTAGATTTCGTAGTTTTCCAACATGGAGGCGGATTTACTTCCAATTTTAATGCGACTAAATAAACAGAAAGTTTGCCTACTTCTTTGTAGGCAAGGAAACCTACAAAGAAGGTACACAGTTCATAAGTGACTGAGTTCCAAGGTAAACAAACAAAATACGACTTAATTACAAACCTCCTGTTTTTTGGATATCGATTAAAGTACTAAATTATTAAAAATGCTGTTTTGCTTTTACTAAATTGTGTTTGTATGTTATATGGGACTAGAATAAATATAACAATACAGTTTTAAATCTTCGTTTAACGTCTTAGCCTTCGCGACGAAAAACAGTAAAATTTCTATTGTCTTTTTCGCCCTGCTAATTTAAAATGAAACCTGTTATTACAATTTTCAATTATCGTTATAGAATTAGTATGTTTGTGTAGTGTCAATTTACTTACTTCCAAGGATGCTCTTGGACCTGCAGCTTCGAAAACAAATTTTAGACTACTTAAAGCTCTTAGTACGTTACACCACTGTGTAGTTTGCCACCTGCTGATGTCCAAAGAGACGTGCGATCGAAATAGACTTCCGCATGCACCTCACTGTTGAGCGTGACTGATGTCGCCTTTGATGTCATGCTCGGCATATCTACTGTCCTTCTTTCACATTTCATTATAAGAAAGTTCACTATTATTATATAGTCACATTTCTATACACGGATAGTAGATATCCTAACATTGTGGCCATATAGCCTTCCTCGATAAATGGGCTATCTAACACTGAAATATTTTTTCAAATCGAACCAGCGGGTCAAGTCAGCGAGATTAGCGTGTTCAAACAAACACACTCTTCAGCTTTATGTATTAGTATGAAAGTATAGATATATATATTATCTTTATTCACTTGTAGCTACAAAATAATATCAAATTAATTTTTTTTTTTAAGGACAACTCTCGCATTAGGAATATGCGTCCTGTGGTCGCGGGGGACTTTACAAACATACATGTAACGGACACAAAGAATATCCAGACTTAGGACAACAATTTGTGATTTACACAAAGGGTTGTCCCATGTGGGATTTCAACCCACAATACTTAGAAAGCAGCGTGGCGACCGCTTAAACCTTTAGGCCGAACGTGCAGTCATTATTATGTCAAATTAAAAATATGAAGTGTTACCACTCCCATTTGTTCCGTGGGTGTCGTAAGAGCTGACTGAAAGCACTACAACGAGAATGAGAACTTAACACGGACCCCAGGTCAAACCGTCTGACCAGCCTATAATAGTGGACTAAAACCTCCTTCATCAACAACCCATAATGTCCCACAGCTGGGCTCGGTTCTCCTCTCAGGAGAGGGTTAAGGCCGAAACCTCCTTAGGTGAGGCCTAGAAGACTCTTGATGATGATGATAGCTAGAGTCGAATAATAATAATAAATATTTCGGAGATCTATCACACAACGCCCTCTATTCCCAAGCTAAGCAGAGCTTGGGTTATGGGTACTAGACAACTGATACAAATACATATATACTTTTTTTTTGTTAATACACACATATTATATATAGAAAACACCCAAACTCCGAAACAAATATTTGTAGATCATACAAACATTAGGTCCGATCGGGGAATCGAACCCGAGACCTCACGATCAGCAGTTGCACACGCCAACCGCGAGACCAACGAGGCAGTCAAGTTTAAAGTTGATATGCGATGATATATATAAATATTGATGAAAAAATTTACGTCCACAAATAAGTCAATACATAGATGAGTAAGTTTCGCTGTGGCGGGCAATAACATATTGAAGTGAAAACCAATATTGTTCAGCCCATAAATCGTGTAATAAATCTTGGCATGGATTCACATATGCATTTCAAGTGTTGGATATCATAAGGATTCATCAAGTGTATTGCATATGCATCTAATCCGATCGCTACTTTACGAGCTGTTAACGGCAATAGGGTTGTCACTAAAATTCCATACTAATATTGTAAACTAGCCGACCCACGCAACCTCGTTTGCGTTTCCTATTGACCATAGCGTGATAATTTTCCCCCGTTTTTGTAACATTCTTCATTGTTGCTCCGCTCTTGTAGGTCTTTAGCTTGATAATATATGGCCTTCCTTGATAAATGGGCTATCTAACACTGAAAGGTTTTTTCAAATCGCAAAACAAACAAACAAATAAACTCTTCAGCTTTATATATTTGTATAGAGTATGGATTTGAATGTAAACCGCTTCACCGATTTCAATGAAATTTGCTATGGAGATACTTTGATTTTTAAGCTAGAACATAAGTTACTTTTTACCGCAATAACCGAAGCATACATACACGCGCTCGGAGCCGCGGACATAAGCTAGTGTTATATAAAGTAATGTAGGAAGTTTGACAAGCAAAAACATAGTTTCTGCATTCAGATCAATTATTGTTAAATGCTACTAGTATTTAATCTGAATGCTGATACTATGTAGGTATATATAGGTGTTATATGTACACTTACATACAACACCTAAATATGCAACTGCCTCGTTGGTCTGCGACTGCTGAGGTCTCGGGTTCGAATCCCGGGTCGGGCCAAAAGTGTTATTGAGTTTTTCTGATTCTATAAATACTTAATAACAGCTCGGAGTTTGGAAGTTAGGGGCCTGAACCCCCATGCCTCGGAGAGCACGTAAAGCTCTCGGTCCTGCGCCTGATTTCTCCCCAATCGTGTCGATTAACCATCCCATCGGATTATCATAGTGAGGGAACAGAGAGTGCACCTGTGTTTGCGCACACACTTGTGCACTACAATATCTCCTGCGTAGTTGGTTGGACCCACAGACCACATATAAGTGGTCTGTGGGATTACATTTAAGTGTACATACTTTGTTCTCCTAGCCGATTAAGGCTAGGAGTACATCTATACATATGTACACTTAAATGTTTAGTAGAAATATTAGGTATGCCGGTATTGTATTTCCTTTTCAGAACCATAAATAAGAATCATCCATTGTGTGCCAACCCTGCGCATTGTCTGTTAATCTATTTATGCGTAAGCGCATAGTGCGCATGCATCGGAACGCGGTGCGAAATAAAACGATGTGCGGTGGAAATAGACGAGACCCGGTTGCTTGCGCTATTTACGTGTGCTATAATCCTTTGCGACATTTCACTCTCGTTTTAACCTATCTCAAAAAAGGTTGTTTCTTTAATTATGGCATTGGAGGCAAGTCCCCTCCCTGTCATAATAAGAGGCAGGAATTTGACTTCGCTAACGTCATTCACTTGGTAAAAAGCAAACAACATCGATTCTCTTTGGTGTTCCCTGACCTACCGTAGTATGACTCTTCTACAGTTTACTTATTTTTGCTAATACTTTACTATTTACTTATTTTCTTAATCAGTTTAAAATTTTCTTTATTCATTTAGGTAAGTGTATGATACTAAACTCCCGTTTGGTCCCATTCAAAATTACCGCTTCATCTATACAAATAAATAAAATTGGAGTGTCTGTTTGTAATATTAAAATAACAGCTTTTTAATCAATGCATGTGTATGTATACACGATACATATACCAAAAATGTAGTTAAAAAAATTTTTGTCTGTCTGTCTGTCTGTCTGTCTGTTTGTTCCGGGTAATCTCTGGAACGGCTGGACGGATTTTGACGGGACTTTCACTGGCAGGTAGCTGATGACCCGGGGAGTAACTTAGGCTACTTTTTTTAGACTAACTTTGTCCCGCGGCGTTACTCGCGGTACAACATTAACCGCGGGTAACACCGCGGGGTTCAGCTAGTCTACCAATATAACAGTTTTCATACAGGCGCGCACTACAATATAGTTTTAGTCTGTCATTCACGTGTCAAGACCAACAAGCCTCCCCATTAATTAACATATGTTAAAAAACTGTTTACCATTCTTTTCTACGGACACAAATTAATCGAGCATACCTTTTTACCTCTACATTTTTTTTATCTAGCACGCGGTGTTACCCGCGGTACAACAACAACTACGGGTAACGCCGCGAGATATAGCTAGTCTAAGAAAAAGTAGCTTAAGTTACTCCCTGGATCATCAGCTACCTGCCAGTGAAAGTCCCGTTAAAATCGATTAAGCCGTACCAGAGTTTACCCGGAACAAAAAGACAGACAGACAAAAATTATAAAAAAAAATATTTTGGTACATGTATCGTGTATACATACATATGCATTTCTTTAAAAGCGGTTAATTTAATATTACAAACAGACGCTCCAATTTTATTTATTTGTATAGATAACCATGTTTGAATACATAGTAATGATTTGATGATGGCGGAAGTTATTTTTTCGATGTAAAAAATGCATTTAATTCACTATGCTTACAAAGTAAAGGTAATAACCCCCTGTGTCAGGATTCTTCCTCATAATGAAAGTAAAAAAAAGCGGCCAAATGTGAGTCAGACTTGCCCATGAAGGGTTCCATTCCAGCAAGTAACATAATATAACAATTCTTGTAGTTCGTTGTGTTGTAACTTTGATCGATGATGCCGCGGTTTACGATTTATGACGTATTAAAAAAACTACTTATTAGATCTCGTTCAAACCCATTTTCGGTGGAAGTTTGCATGGTAATGTACATCCTATTATTTTTTAGTTTTATCATTCTCTTATTTTAGAAGTTACACGGTTCACAGAATACATCTACTTACCAAGTTCCAACAGTATAGTTCTTATAGTTTCGAAAAAAAGTGGCTGTGACATACGGACGGATAGACAGACAGACATGACGAATTTATAAAGGTTCCGTTTTTTGCCATTTGGCTACGGAACCCTAAAAATGCGATTAAATGTATTTATTCACTATTCTGCTTAATGTGGCAAAAGTACCTACGTAAGTTTAATACCAGATATCAAATATTGAATTTACATAATCAACCGAAAACTAGTTTACTTACCGGACATTCGTATCATCGTAAGGTATGGACTCAATTTCTTGTTTGCATGAACATGCATATGATATTTTTTTCTCCTTCTTCTACATCGGTGCAATCTTTTTAATGTAACATTGAGCCATTACTCTATCTGAAATGTTGTATCTGTTGGCTTTTAAGCTTGGTTAGACACCTCTTATGTAGGTATCTCAATCTATCCCGCAGAGTTAAATCTGTGTTTTTCGTGCATATCGTTTTCGTGCAACTGCAGTTGTCACACAATTACCTGACAAACATATCCTAAACTTTAGATTGCCGTTCAAGGTAAGACTTTTCTTGTAATTATACAATAATTGCCAAGAAAAAGTTCCACGTGTTCCAGGTCGTGTAAGCATTTGGCTGGCTATAATGAGGCCCACGTGGGCACGTGAGGCGTGTCGTGTAGTTGAATCTATACTAATATATAAAGCTGAAAAGTTTGTTTGTTTGTTTAACACACTGATCTCAGGAACCGCTGATCCGATTTGAAAATTTATTTCAGTGTTAGATAGCCCATTTATCGAGGAAGACTATAGGCTATATATCGTCACGATAAGACCAATAGGAGCGGAGCACCAATGAAAAATGTTTAAAAAACGGGGGAAATTTTCACGCTACGGGCAAAATAGGAGACGCAAACGAGGTAGCGTGGGTCTGCTAGTTATACAATAATTGCCCAGAAAAAGTTCCACGTGTTCCAGGTCGTGTAAGCATTTGGCTATAATGAGGCCCACGTGGGCACGTGAGGCATGTCGTGTAGTTGAATAAACTATATATCGAGTGTACAGTCAGTGATTCGTGTAAGAAACGTTGCAGTAGGTCAGTTGTTTCCGCGAAGTAACGGGCCCGCCTGAGAGTTGGCACGCTTCATCTCGTTGCCTTTCGCGAATACGACCTTTCGGAATATGTGAATTGCTTTTAGCCGTGTGTGGCTTTTTGATTTTTGCGCAGGATATGAAGGCACATTTTTTTGTAATTGTAGCTATACGATTTGAAAGGAGGAAGGCTGATAATATACGTTACCTATTTCATATTAAAAAGCTGTTTTGGCATGGTCTTTTGTGATCGTTGCGTTTGATTTACATGATTTTTACTGAATTTTCTTTTTTTTACCAGTTTTTAATTAAAAAATAGGAAGAAGAATTCAATCGAATCCTGGGATTCACAGAACAAAGGAATTTTCCTTTTCTGTGCTGGAATTGAATTTTTTTTAACGCTATACAGAAAATTGGCAGGTCCTGTACCCCTAGCAATATGTTATTATCGTTTATTATAGTTATGAGATTTATACCGTTTAATACGAGAATCATTTTCATGTATTTATTATATTTTTAAAACTGTGCTAAAAGAATTTTAATTCTGCGCAGAAAATTGTTACAACTGCATTAACAAAACGCATTCCTACGTGTTCCAAACACGATATGATTAAAGTCTACTTATTCTGAAAAGTAGATGGCGTTGTGTATCAGTTTTTATTTTGATTATTTTAACATATACATTACATAATAAACGATTAGACATTTGAATCTATATTTATTATTGAACTTACTGGTGACCTTAGTAAAAGAGCAACATTTTATTGACTGATCAAGATAATCGTATACGAATTATTTTGATTTCAAAAATATAATATTACGCCATTTTGTTGACAATAATGACATCTTATTAATAATCCATGTATTTCATTGTAATCTAAAAACTAAAATAACTTTTTAAAGCTATGTTGTAAGAATGGGCCTCCTGTATCCCACAATCATTCGGTGAAACAAGCAAGCGCTATTTCATACCGGTTTTCTGTGAGGCCGTGGCATCACTCCGGTCGAGCCGGCCCATTCATATTAAAGCGTGGCTCTCCCACGGTAATGATTCATGATCATTCATCATCATCATCAGCCTATCGCAGTCCACTGCTGGACATAGGCCTCTCCAATTGCACACCACTTAGTTAGATCCTAAGGATCATGAAGATTACCAACTAGATTTTGCAAATAAAGATGTATGCTAATTTAAACACTGTTTCACAGATTTTTTTATGTAATAGGCGGGCAAACAAACAGACGTATCGCCTGATGGTAAGCGATTACCGCCGCCCATGGACACCTGCAAACACCAGAGGTGTCACAAGTGCGTTGCCGGCCTTTGGGGGATAGGGAGGGGAGATAAGGGGAGGGGGTTTGGGTTATGGGCCTCCGGTATCCTCATTCTCTCGGTGAAACACAGCGCAAGCACTATTTCACACCGGTTTTCTATGAGGCCGTGGTATCACTCCGGTCGAGCCGGCCCATTCATGCCGAAGCGTGGCTCTCCCACGGTATAGTTTACAGACAAGTCACAGATAACATAATGAACTAACAATTAATATGGAAGACATTTCAAATTACCTGTTATAAAAACTATCCGAAACTTATCTATAACCGGTAAAACAGAGCTTTAATATTTTTCATTTGAGAATAAAATAACTAGTAAAAGCTCTAAAAGATGATAACGTTCACAAATTGAATGCCGCGTTTAGCTTTCTACTTTAGGAATTATTTCTATTTTAAGTATTAAAAATCCATGACCTGCATGTACATTATAGTAATATCAGATATGGGTCATCTGGTTCTTGGACGGTAGGGTTCGTCGCCCTGTTCTCATCGATCGGGCGTCCCAGTTTGTGTATGGTAGCAACGGGGCCTGCCGCCTCCTTCCTAGGTTATATAAGAGCCCGGATAAACCTATATACTGTAGCATATTAACCTCTATGGTTTGAATAAAGTACTGGTATGCAAGAAGATAAATAATATTATGTTCTTTTTTAGATTTTTAAAATTTGATTCTTTAGAACAGAATGAAGTCAATTGAGGAGTTGAAATCAGGATATCAATCCAAAATAGAGAGCCTGGAGTCTCCCGCGGCCTCGCTCGCATTTAATAAAAAGTATCCTATGTTACTTCTATATGAATATCTAGTAATCACAGTGTACGAATGTAAAGTTTATGTATTAGTGTGTAAAATTATTATATATACATATCAATATTTGTTTATGTATATGTGTAGTAGTATTATGTAAGTTTATGTCAGTTCTATATACTTATTGACAAAATTATTACCTCTGACTTCCACCACAGTGCACCTACCTTACAATATTTATATATGTATTTATATCAGTTGTCTAGTACCCATAGTACAAGCTCTGCTTAGTTTGGGACAAGATGGCGTTGTGTGTTAGATGTCCAAAAATAAAATATTAAAAAGTTTCATGATGATCGTTTTCACGTGAAAGCGTAACAAACAATCTTACATTACATTTATAGTAGTAAGGATGGATAAGTATTTTGGTTTGGGTTTAGATATGCATATAGTGTGTTGTTTATATATATATATATATAAACAATCTACTATCATTTGATTGGACGCGCTTATCTATGGAATTCCTGATTAGATTTGAAAAAATATTTTACATTTGGATTGACAATTTATCGAAGAACTCTATCCATACTAATTTGGATAAATTCGAAAGTTACTCTGACTAAAATGCTGCACCAATTTTAATGTAATTTGACATAGAGATATATAGATTTTTTAAGAAGGACATATGCTATTTTTACCGCAATAACTGACATATACAGGCAGGTGGAGCCGCGGGTAAAAGCTAGTATGCCATATGGCATCACACTACGACAGTTATAATAATAGGATCCAAGTATGCATGAAAAATGTTGCGAAAATACGAAAAAAACCTTTCTTTTAAGAGACGCACACCAAGTTGCGCGGTACAAAAAGTACGACACTTTTGCAGAAAATCTATACAAATAAATAAAATTGGAGTGTCTGTTTGTAATATTAAAATAACAGCTTTTTAATCAATGCATATGTATATATACACGATACATATACCAAAAATGCAGTTAAAAAAATTTTTGTCTGTCTGTCTGTCTGTCTGTCTGTCTGTCTGTTTGTGCCGGGTAATCTCTGGAACGGCTCGACGGATTTTGACGGGACTTTCACTGGCAGGTAGCTGATGATCCGGGGAGTAACTTAGGCTACTTTTTTTAGACTAATTTTGTCCCGCGGCGTTACTCGCGGTACAACAATAACCGCGGGTAGCACCGCGGGGTTCAGCTAGTGTTAAATAAAATAATTTTAAAGTAACGTTTGTTTTTTGTAGCCTACAACTAACACCTTCTTAAAATCGTACAAAAAAGCGTCGCTACTAATTAATTAAATTGCGCAATTGCCAATTACTTCGAAACATAAAATAAATAAATTGCCCTCCTAAAAAATGAAATATGAATTAGCTTCGAACGGAATTTAAACATATTTTTTCTAATAAAATAATTAGACGTTGAAGACTCATGGACATAATTAGTTCGTTTTTGAAAATCCGGTTTTCATTCAAGGTTCATCTATCTATTTATCTATTTAAATAAAAATAAATCGCCAAAATGTACGCGTATAATTACGATCAACTGCACTTAATTGTTTTTTTTTTCATGTTTTCGTTATTGTCAGGAAAAGGTTCGTATAGAAGAAAATTAAAAGGTAACCGTACTCGTAAGTAAGAGGACTGTACTTTACCTGTGGGAAACTGAGGCGGGCATAATTACTGAAACAAGGAAACAAGTTTATCAGAAACTAGCTGAACCCGTGTTACCCGCGGTTATTGTTGTACCGCGAGTAACGTCGCGTGACAAAGTTAGTCTAAAAAAAGTTAGCCTAGGTTACTCCCTGGATCATCAGCTACCTGTCAGTGAAAGTCCCGTCAAAATCGGTCCAGCCGTTCAAGAGATTACCCGGAACAAACAGACAGACAGACAAACATTTTTTCAACTACATTTTTGGTATATGTACCGTGTATACATTCATATGTATTTGGTAAAAGGCAGTTATTTTAATATTACAAACAGACACTCCAATTTTATTTATTTGTATAGATTTATATTGAGGTAAAAAAACATGGCGGTATGAAGTTCGCCGGGTCAGCTAGTGTCCAGCAGTGGACTGTTAGAAGCTTTTGATGTGATGATGTTATATAAACTCAAATGTAATATTAATATTTTGTAAGGAGATATAATATTGCAAATTTTTGTTATAATTCGTGCCACCGAGTGATGTCTTGTTATAGAAAATGTCGTACAAATGTTAGTTACATAACATTTAGTTGTTGGGAACGTGCAAACAGCATCACTTGTGATGCAAATCTTCATATTACAAAGGCTTACGTGAGCTTTGTGTTTAGTTTCTAATTCCTATATAAAAATATATAAAATCTATTATGCCTGTAAGATATTGCCTTGGAGCGATAAGGCCGCCACTTGTACATACTTCATAATAGTTTTAAATTTATCATATATTTTTTTATACGCTGGTGTACAATAAAGAGATTTATTATTATTATTATTTATTTATTTCTCAGAAAAAGTAAAAACATAAATTTTATATCTTCTAAAAATATGTATTTTAGCCCTTTAAATACCTACTTTCATAAAAAATACATTTAAATTTTTCGAAGCCAGACAGCACTTGTGACCGTCCGCCCTCCAGTCTGGGCTGCTTTGACGTCAGCGATAACATTGATCTGTCTACTCCGCCCCCACAGCCTGGGACTCAGGGGGGGCCCTAGTCTGGCGGTACTGGCTGATGCAACTTTTAAACATATTGTAACCAAACTTGTCTTGAAAATCATTTGTTTTTTATTTTATGTTAAATACTCCTACAGTGTAGCTAACATGAACATAATATGTATATGTATTTCTATTTTGTCTAGTATGTTTCTTTTCCAAAGTCGCTAGTACTTTCTTTCTTTTATTTTCTGTGTCGTGTCGTAGAGTATTTTTGTAAGGACCACGAATATGCATTTATCGATCCGGCCTGTGAAAGCTTGCGCCAAAACCTGTGCATTCTAACTTACTCAACACGCCCACTTTTTCAGTTTTGTATCTTTTAAAACTAGTCATATTCTAACGGTAACTTTAAAATACAGTATTTATTAATATAATCTCATTCTACAATTTTTTTTTTAAAGTTATGTTTAGAATGTAGTCGTTATAAAATTAAATATTGCAACATGGCCAAAAAGACTTTTATGCCACACCAGCATTACTACATGGAAAGTTTATCGTCCATTACGAGCGTTGCATGTACCTGACCTAGTTTACTACGTGAGATTGCGCTGCTGGCTACTGAAAAACAGTCATATTGTACTAGTCAGCAGATTCAACATCTCGACCAAACATAGTCTCGACTTTAACATTCTTGTATTATTCATTTAGCATCTGTAAGGTATCTGTTCTTTCATCGAGAAGTCATTTCGCGCGACATGCTCTCGCTTAAGGGCTAGGGGGGTTGTTCCTTTTGGGCGGGCGGTCGGAGGGGGCCTGGGCGGTCGGCGGAGGGGAGCCTCCAGCGTCAACGACCGCCACTCGTCTGTCTGCGAGCGCGAGGGAACACCGTTCTATGGTGCACCCGGACAACTAAACTTTCAACTTTCGATATTTTCAATAGCGCACGGATCGTGAAATTTTGCGGACAGTGAGTTACTGCCGGCTAGTGTGGCAATCGTCATTCGTCTGTGAAAATTACCTGACGGATTGCGTTCGCGAGCACTCATTTGTTTGATATGATGTGTTTCGTGACGGTTGTGCAGTTTCGGTACGTCGGCGTCCTGAGGCATTTGGCACGTGCCCCTCTTTAACGTATAGTTATTCGCGACTGTGTAAAGTATTATTCCTACGGTGGGTTGGCACGCGTTTGTTGTTCTACCGGTGATAAGTTGATGGATAATACGTTGCGTCCGTTCGCTTCCTTTGGTGACACATTGCATGTGTGAAAGTGAGTGACACTGCATCGATCAAAAATAGACGTTTTTATTTAAGACAATGTGTGGCTAGACGGGTTGAGACACTTCCTAGTGCGGCGACTCGGCGATGCATTTATGAGACTGTTTTTTTAGAGGTTAATTCAGTGTATATTTGGCATGATGGTACGTTTGGGACTAGCGATGGTTGTAGGGGTAGCGCCGGCGTTAGTGTCCTGGTGGAAAGGACAGGGTAGTTGGTTATTACCACCTTTGGTTGTTCCTTCGCCGTGTACGGAGAAAGCGCCGAGGTCTTGGGCGCAACGGCGTTCACCGTCTTTGTCTGATTGTCTGGAGAGCAGCAGCGACGAGGATTCTGCCCGATCTATTGTCTGCTTGGTCAGACCAAAACTAGTGAGTCTCTTTGTCACAATATACCTACTTTTATTGCGTAATATAACGAAGTGGTAGAGTGTGTTAAAGTGATTATTATATACAATTATATTTGTGTAATGCTAAGTAGCGGCGTTAGTGGCATCTATCTAATTAAAATGGTTAATGGCATTGGATTCTGTAAAAAATCTCGTGAAAATGGCCACCCGTTACGGTAATTAACCGCAATGGACAAAGAGAACACAAAAAGTTGCCTTCAAAAACTGTTCACTTTTTGTATAGGTAGTTATCGTACAAACATGTGGTAAAATACAATAATACATCACTACGTATTTATTTAGTTATTTTATTTTAGTTTTAATTGTAATATTGATACCTAAAAAACTTGGTAAAATTGGAAGCATAATAATGTTTAACGGTTAGCGTAAGCGACTGCTGATCAAGAGGTCTCGGGTTTAATTCCCGGGTTGGACGGCTGTTGGGTTTTTCTTACAAGAAATTCTTAATAGCCGACCGGAGTATGGAAAGATGGCGATGTTTTCCGCCCGTATCTTGGAGAGCACGTTAAGCCGTAGGTCCCGGTTGTCATGAACATCTATAGCAAACGTTATTGGGAAGTCAGTGCCCTTAAAAAATACTGACAACTAGTTTAATCTTCGAATTCAGTTCACCCTCAGGGTTGCGGAGGTTTGATGCCAGTCGCTCTGTGTAAAAACTGAAATTCAGGTAAAATCGGTATAATTAGTAGCCGACCCCAAATCTTGGGAAAAAATAAAGGCTAGGAGGATGATGACGTAGGTAGGTACTAGGTAATCCAGGTATAGGTCCAAGTTGCGCAGAAAGCTAATATTATAAACAATAAATTGATAAACAAACGGTCACATATAGGATATAGGAGTCCAATACACATTATGATATTGTAACCTGTCATAGTACAAGATATCTAAAATTTCAAGTGACACTGGTCAATGAAATACAACAAGATAATTTGAAATTCGATGGCTAAACTATCTCTATAAACAAAACTGGACCTGAAAACCATATGGGACCAAATTTTAAGATTCAGATCTATTTCTTAGATTTATCAGTAGCACAGATAAATTAACTTGTAGGTATCAGACGACGTATGACGTCAAATGTCACATCACATATGGTTCTTCAGATACAGAATATAAAATCTAGTTTGTTCTGGAGACGTCACCAAATAAGGTACCTGGGTCAATTACACCTTATGGTTTGTCACTTTTTTTATAATAATATAGCTAAAAAAGTTTTAGTACTTCTCCATGAAGTGTGGCTATTTATCTTTATAATAAAGCCAAAAAATTAAACAACAGTTACAAAAAAGAAACAGTTTAAAAAAAAATGAAATTGGTCATATTTCCGACGGAGAAGGTAAATATGGCCATAGGTGAAACTATTGTGACATTTTCGCCATGTTCTGGTGCTACTAAATGTACTTACTCTCTTGGATCCACGTTCAGCCAAAACTTCTGGTGATTTGTGCAAATTAAATTGGCTACCCTTTTCATCAATATATAATGCGTTCCGGTTTGTTCATTATGTCATTATCTTCTAAGATTTTTTAATTACTTCAACAGCATGTTTCACTTTAATGGACGTTGGGCGACTAGCAAGCGCGAGCGGGAAGATTAGTACGTACACCATTCGGTAACACGCGACACTAGCGATTATAATGTATGGTCGCGTTTAGGCTATTAAAAATTTTGCTGTTTAGAATAATTATATGTGGCCATATTCGATCCAGTTATTATATTTAAAGCTGGCGATCGGTGCATATATCTGACGTTTCCTGAACCGTGAAGAACAGTTAAACCAAAACTTTAGGTCCAATGATACAGAAGCGTCTCAGTAGGCCGGCATGTTGTGAGTCACCATGCTGCATTGTCTGCATTCGCAGTATGGTGACCACCACTCTTGGATTCTGCTTATGCTTCCCATCAGGCAGAAAAGAGTCACTTTGGCTGGCGCATACATAAAAAAAAAAAATGTCTGCTAAGGACTGAACTGACACTAAGGTGAATTCGATCCAACCCAAGGCAAATATGCTTTGCTTATTAGCAATCCGGTTACCAAAGGACAGGTTCTGCCTAGTGTTGGCACTAGACTGCCGTTTATGGGACTTATGTTATCATCATTGAAACCTAAAATGAGAATTTCGAAACAAAACAGAAATTTGGAAAAAAAAATGGAGCATTAATTACAACATTATTCAGAGCTAAACGTTAACAAGCTAATCTTTAAACATTAAATAATATGTTATGTCAACAAAAATCATTATTCAGTTTTAAAAATTATATTTTTGTCTCGCTGGTCCCCTTGGTGTTCCTCGCGGTTGTTATTGTACCGTTACATCAGCAACCGCGAGAAACACCGCAGGGCAAAGGCAAGTTATTCCTTCTTCAAAATTGGTTCAGCCATTCTGGAGATAAACCTTAAAAACGGACAGACAATTTTTTTTATGTAAGTACCGTAGTACGTACCTTGTACTTTCATATGCATTTAGTGGAAAATTATTGAAAAATTACAAACAGACACTTCCATCCATATCGCTGTGTTTGTAAGGATACATTTATAACCAGTTTTGATACAGTGTTAATTCTGCATACTCGTGTTTATTCAGAAGATCTCAACCGGTCTGCGGTGAAAGCGGTTCATTTACGTAACTTAAGTAATATTTTGTCACTTACGATTACACAGCGATTATGCTTATCTATAATGACTCAATAAGAGTAAAGATTTGCAAAGCTATCGTGCACTTCCGTATAATCTTATAATGCAGTAACCTAAATTATAGTTACCATTAGTTACTGAAGAAGCATTTTAGACAGCTTGTGGGCTGGATATTAAGCTCATTGCTTTTTATTTTGTTTCTTTGCATCTCCATTTTTCTTTTGTTTTTAGTTGTGTTATATGTTTCTTTATTTTGTTCTTATCTAGTACTAGCTGACCCGTGCTCACTTCGTTGGGCGTTAACTGCCCGCTTTTCTTCGACTTGATTTACAAATACTATGATTTTTAACTGAGTTGTGTCATGTCACTCCTGAATAGTGTCCCTTCTGTTAGTGAAAGAATTTTCAGGATCGGATCAGTACTTCCGAAGATAACCCCCTACAACATTACAAACAAAGTTAGAAACATTACCTTATTATAATACTAGTAACCCGCCCCGGCTCCGCACGGGCTCTTTACGAAAAATACATATAATATAACCTATGTTACCCTGAGAAGATTGTGCGGCTTAATTTTTTCCGACCTCTTCAACAAATATCGTTATATTCAGTCAATATACTCAAAAAAAATTACAAATAATATACGAAAACCTTCCTCAATAATTACTCTATCTATTGGTAAAAACGCATCAAAATCCGTGCAGTAGCTTTTGAGTTTATCGCAGTCAGACAGACAGACGTGGCGGAGGACTTTGTTTTATAATATGTACCTAGTGATTAGTATTAATTGGCCATGAATAATATACTACCAACCATAGTGAGAATGTCCTCATAATATCATTCACTCAATGTCCGCGTGTGGTCCTCACCACAAACGCCACACTCCTGAATCACACAGGACACTTCAATAAATCTAAAAATAACTCCCACTCGTAAACTCCCCCATCGCTCTTTTGATTTAGAGCGAAGTAATAGTTATGTTAATTGATCACCCGTGTCTTCGTTTCGTAATTATTGATATTGAAACAAATCGTCATAATAAATAAGACAATATATGAAAATAACATGTGAGACTGAGTATCCGGTGACAGTATTTAGAGGCGATAATTTTCCTCCGCTTTCACAGCTTCACATTCCATTCTCTTTCATAAACTTACTTGGTAGGTCCTTAAAATGAGCTCAGTGTTTCTATTACTTTCTATGTAAATATTTTATAAGAAAAACTAACCATGGTCCCAAACCCAAATCTATTCTTTGATGGTTGGAACATAAGGTTATTGGGTGACTGCGGTTCGTTACTCGACTTTGTCTATTGATGCAACAAATAATTTCAAACGTCCAAGCAAATCGGTATTTAACTTTCAAGTCGACAGACTATTCATCAGACCCATAACCATAAACCTGTTTACTAATTCAAACTTTCACATTTCTTAAAGGATACTAAATGTATAGTTGTTCATAAATAAATTATCTATCGATCATTCACCTTAGTTGTTACGAGAGCGCATCTCGCGTATGTTGGCAATCGTGCTACATAGTACATGCAGTGCATTGCTTCGCAAATGTCACGATATATTTACGTCCGCGTCGCGTGCGCATATCAACGCACCGGTAGGCTCCTGTCCATCGATCCCGTTCGATATTCGTTCAGACTATGGCCTAGTGTGAGTTTATTTCATATCAACTCGATCTCCACGGCGAGCGTGTTTGTCATTCCGATTGGTGAAGTTCTCAGTTCTGACCAATCACAACGCCAGTCACCGTGACGATCTAGTTGAAGTGAAGTAAACTCGCACTTGGCCCTCTGCACACCGTTAGGTACTCTTTATCGTGCACAATCGGCGTCCACGCTGCGTTTAGTTGTCGCGTGGCCGTCATCTTAATTATTTTGCTCGGGTGTACAGTTGCGTTTGCGCAGTTTTTTGCGCGAGTTCCGAGCGTTCATAGGCCTGTTAATCAGTGTTTGTCGGTTGGTTGTCCGGTTAAGTGCATTCTTCAGTATGTGCACGTACATATGTTCGTGAACGGTTTTAATTATAATTTTTTACTAGTGTAAAGGAAGTGCGGTTTTAATTGATTGATTGCCTTCGAAAATATATGCGGTTAAAATTATTGAAATAAATTTTAATGTACTGGATGATCTATATCTTCAGAATAGCATTAGGAGCCTGAGCTTAAAAATAAAATCTTTATTGGTTCAGTAATTTAGTATGACGTATATGAGATAAACTAAAATATCAATAAATCTATCGTCGTTCTTTATATTTATTGAAATCTTGTTTCGAGTGATTATAGTGTCTATTAAAATACCCATCTGTCATTAAGCTCTCACCTTCTCACGACTTATTTTTGTAACTTTGTTATAGCTGTCAGATAGAATTAGACCTTGGGGTTAAGGAATAAGGAGCAAGGATGTGTGGCTAGCGTTACCGAGGGTTGTATTGTGTGTGTGTGTGTCCGTGACGTCCTTGCACCGTTGTCTTAGGTTCGTTCGGGGCGAGCAAGTGTTTTATGCGTAGATTTGAACACAGGAAATGTTCACTGAAAATATGGAGACAGTAGATAAATTTATGTTATTTAAATATAGTTAAACTGTGACTTGAAGAATTATGTTATAGAACCAATTTTGTAACAATTATAGCACTAACTGACTCGTGCAAGTTCGTCTATATTTCTCGAAAGGGGTAAATTCACTCCGTTTTAGATACATAGTCGGCACTTGCACTCGACACGGGATATTGATCATAGCGTGATGTTGTTTAGCATTCCTATATAAATGGGCTACCAGTCGTTCCTGAGATCAACACATTCAACCAAACATAGTCCCGATCAGGAACAGGGATCGGGAACTTAAGAATCGGGATTCTTGATCACTTTCCTAGAAATTTTCAGATGGCCGAAATATTATTGTATTTTTAAATTAATCAAAAGTAATAAAAATAAATAGCTTGATACAAAACGAATACCGTAAGCTATAAGGGCTCCCACACATAACTGCGAATTTGCAACGTATCGCAAATATCTGCGAGCTAGCACGAATGCACCGCAAGAACTTTACGCCGCATCGCATCGCAGTTATGTGTGAGAGCCCATTAAGGTAACGAAATCTTTCCACTTACGTAGTTTTTTTTTTCTTTTTCTTCCTAGCCTTATCCCAAGATTATTTGGGGTGGGCTACTAGTTCCACCCAGTTTTATCTGAAGAACAGTTCTTACACGGAGCGACTAGCATCGGACCTCCGCAACCCTGAGGGTAGAAACTGAATTCGTAGGTTGACACTAGTGTCAGTATATTTGAGGGCACTGACTTTTCAATAACGTTTACCATAGATTTTCGTGGCAACCGGGACCGACGGCTTAACGTGCTCTCCGAGGCACGGGCGTGTGTGATGTCACCGCCAAACTTCCATACTGGCTGGCTTCCGGGCAGGCGGTAATAAGAATATCATATTCTAAAAACCCAATACATTTACTTTGGCCCGACTCGGGAATCGAACCCAAGACCTCTTGATTAGCAGTCGCATACGCGAACCGCCAGACCAACGAGGCAGCAGTAGTTATTAACCAAAAAATAACCTGACATGAAAAAAATCTAAACTGCAAAAATAAATGTTATTACTTACCAGACTACTTAACCTAGTTGAGAATATCGACGTATTTTTTTTTTTTTTTTTTTTTTTTTTTTTTTTTTTTTTTTTTTTTTTTTACGTGTGGAAACCCCCTCGGGCCGTCACCCCGCCGGGGTTTGCGGCGGGGCGGTGTGTCGGAATCGAACCGACTAAAACCACACGGTGTGCCACTCTGCGCCTGAGACGGGAGGGATCCGGGAACTGCTGTTATTAACACATCCGGACCCCTCCCAGCGCCTGCCCGCACTGAAGCGGGCACCGTCTGCTGTTAAACTCTCTAAATAGGCGACGTACGGCACACGCGTAACGTCGCCCCCTCGCGGGTGACCACTAGAGCGGATGGAAGGGAAAACCCATCCCGACCATCCGCGGCCACACTCAGGGCGGCATGAGGCGCTGATAGGCGCGCCTCCGCCGCCCGGTTCGCCGGCGGCGGATCGGGTCCGAGTGGATATCATCCTCCCGGGCCTTCTCCGCCGCCTCCTTCCGCGAAATTACGTCTTCGCAGAAGGCTGCGACCGCGGCTTCACGCCACTCGCGTACCTCTTCGGGCGGAGGGCGAATGCCTCTCTCCGCCCGGAATTCAGCCACCCGTCGATAAACTTCGGCGAGCACTTCCGCCTCCAAATCCCACGGAGGTGTTCCGGCCAAGGCGCACGCCGCCTCGGTGGACACCGTGCGGTATCCGCGGATGGCTCTGACCGCCAATACCCTCTGAGGCCGCCAGAGGCGGGCCTTATTGAGGGCAGTCAGAGCCGCCACCCACACCGGTGCCCCATACAGCGCCATCGACCGGACCACCCCCGTGTAGAGGAGTCGCGTTGCGACGCTGGCTCCACCCAAGTTGGGCAAAAGTCGCCCAAGGGCAGAGGCAGCGTCGACCAGCCTGGGACCAAGCTGTCGGAAGTGCTCGTCGAAGAGCCACCTACCGTCGAGGATCAGGCCCAGATACCTCATCTGGGCCCGAACCGGTACGAGGATCGAGTTGACCACTATGGAGGCGCCGGGGGGCGGCCCACGACGGGGCCCATGGAACAATAGGGCCTCCGTCTTGTCCAAGGCCACCCGTAAGCCCAGCGCCTCGATGCGCCCGAACACCAGAGAAACACCAATGGTGGCCAGGCGCGCCGCCTCCTGGAAGTTCGCCCCCCGGGCTGTGACAAGCGTGTCATCGGCGTAACAAATTACGCCCAGCCCGGGGGGGAGACGACCTCGTAGGACCCAGTCGTATCCCACGTTCCACAGGAGTGGTCCAAGGACAGACCCCTGTGGAACGCCGCACGACATGGGTCGCCGTCTCAAAGCGCCATCTCGATCCTCGTACACGACGGTACGCTCCTGCAAATAGTCTGCCACCAGCCGCCTCAGGTACTCTGGCACTCCGTGGTATTGGAGTGCTTCCCCGATGCAGCTGAATGGCAGACTATTAAAGGCGTTGGCGATGTCCAAAGACACCGCCAACACCACGCCGCCACAGCTCACTGCCTCTTCGGTCACGGCCCTAAGGCGCATCACGGCATCGACCGTCGAACGCCCCTCTCGGAATCCGAATTGGGCGTCCGACAGGTCGGGCCCCACCTCGCAGAGGTGCCGGACGATGCGGGCAGAGAGTATTCTCTCAAAAAGTTTACCCGCCTCGTCCAGCAACACGATGGGCCTATAGGCCGCGACCGAATCGGCAGGCCGTCCCGGCTTCTGAAGCAGGACCAGCTTCCCGCATTTCCAGCACTCAGGGAAGCGTCCGGACGCCAGGCTAGCGTCCAACACTTCCCTGAGGCGGTCCGACATATGGTCGAGGGCTCGGGCCATCACTCGGGCTGGAACCCCGTCCGGCCCGGGGGCGGTGTTCTTTGAACGGATTCGCAGAACAGCCGCCCCAACCTCCGATTCCCTAACGGGCGGCACGTCGTCCTCTCGACCCCCGTCGTCTCCGACCGCATAGGCCATCGACGGGGGTGTGTGCTCCGCCCGCTGCGGGAAAAGGCCCTCGACCACTTCCTGCAGGAAGCTGGGCTGGAGAGTCTCGGTAAGGGGGGGGCCCGCCGTGCGGAGCTTCTGTCGCACCGCACGATATGGGCGACCCCAGGGGTCACGGTCGAGACTCTCCAGCATCTCCTTTCTCTTCTCCTCCTTGGCGCGGCAAATGGCCAGCTTCAGAGTTTTCCGCGTCTCGCGGTACTCCTCATGAAGCCGGTCCCCGCAACCGTCTCCACGGTGACTCCACGGCCAGCCCCCACGTCCACGCCGACCTCCCCGGTCGGGGCCTGCGGAGACAGCCAAGAGTGAATAATGGCCGCCTCCTCTAGTAGGTCCCTATCGAGCTTGGCGACAGCCCACCGCGGAAAGCGGGATGTATGCCGCGCCGTGTGACCCCTACTGGGGCCCTGGGACCGGGAGAGCTCAAATCGGATGTAGAGATGATCCGAGAGCGTCTCGACCTCTTCCAGGACACACCAGTTCCTTACTCGTGCGGCGACAGCCGGGGTAGCGAACGAAAGGTCCACTATCGACCCCCCCTGCCGTCGCACGCACGTGTTGGTGGCGCCTCTGTTCAGCAAACAGAGGCCCACCGAAGCCGCCCACTCCTCGACGGCTTCGCCCTTGGCGTCCGTCCCGGGGGACCCCCACGCAATGGATTTTGCGTTGAAGTCCCCCAGCACGAGAACGTGCCCAGACGCTAATCGCCGCATCGAGGTCTCCAAGCTGTTAAGGAAGACCTCAAAGTCGCTCAAACTCCGGTTGGGGGAGAAGTATATACCGTAAACGGTGACCCCCCCCCACTCGGCGGCAACATATCCAGAGCCCTTGTCTCGAAGCGACAAGGGCGGGGAATGAGCCGCCGCGGAACCGACGACTGCCACGGAGCCGTCCCAGTCACCCATCCAGTTTGGACGGGGAGGAACGTAGTAGGGCTCCGCGACTACGGCAACACCGATCGACCACTGCGCCATGGTTTGCAGGAAGAGATCCTGCGCCGCGGCGCAATGGTTCAGGTTCGTCTGGACAAGGAGGTTGGAGACGTGGTCCATTACTGGATCGTCTCTACAACCTCCTCCATGGGCGACGACGTCGACGCACGAACATTGTCGGAGACAGCCTGGGTCGCCAGGCTAGCCCCCGACGTCTGCCGAGAAGCTTGGGGAGGCCTGCAGCCCCCCTGCCCCATCTGGTGATTGGCGGGCTTTTTGACCGCCGCACACATAGGGCAGTGAGGGGCGGCAGAGCACTCTGCCGCCTTGTGCCCCGGTCGACCGCAGCGGAAACATAGTCCGCTGCAGTCGAAGCAGCTTGCGCACTTGGTGCGAGTGTGTCCCGCGGCAAGGCACTTGTAGCACCTCATCGGTCTCTGGGACGTAGTTGGGGCCGACTGGGACGCAGATGGGGCAGGGACCTTAAGCTCAGGGCGCTCCGCCCGAAATTGGGCGAACTGAGCGTTCAGGTCCGCCACCTGCTCCGTCAGTCGGTCGTTGGCCGCCTGCAAGCGAGCCACGTCGCCAGCCAGGGTCTCGACGACCTCAGCTACGGCGGAAGAGGAGTCCTTGAGGGCCCTTACAAAAGGGCCCTTTAGGTTTACCGACTTGGTGGCCACCTTGTGGATGATGGCCACCGCGGCATGCGCCCTCTCCTGCAGAGACGCCGGCGATTGGGGTATAGAGTCCCCTTCCACCGGCGTCCCGATTGTAAGCAGGAGACCAGCAATCTCCTCCTCCGCCTGTAACTCTCCGTCAGCCCGACCCCGTCTGTAGGCTTCCGCCTTACAGAAGACGGAACCTGACGAAGCTGACACCGGGGTCCGCGATCGCCCCCTATGACTGCTTGCCACCTTAGGAGGCAACATCGCCTGAGCGATGTCACTCTCGCAGTCATTGGGGCGTCCGCGCTTCCGGCCGTCCGCCTCCGTATCCATCGGTTCCAGTGCGTCCGTCCTCGCACTGGAACCGCCGCTCGAGACAGCCACGACGGACTTGGAACGCGTGCGTTCCGATTGTCTTCGGCTCCCAGCAGTCAGATTGACTTCTGGGAGCCCCACCAATGTAGGTGCTCCAGACGCAGACTCTCCGGCAGACGAGCGGTCGTCTGCCTTTAAAAACTGCCCCTTGGCATTCCTCCCCACCTTCCCTTTCTTCGTTTCCTGTCTAGTATGCTTGTCAGTGTTCGTTAGAATATGATCGATCGTATAGCTTTTATTAAATTTATCAGTTGCCATAATAAATCCCACGAGTCGGGGAGAACTAAAGGTCCACCCGGGCAGAGATCCCCAATACCCGGGCAAGCGAAAATTTGTGCCCAACCGAGGGGTCCGCAGGTCCCTGGCTGGGGGTGTGCTTGCGACTGAACTACCCATCAGCCATGCATCCCCTGGTCACACACCAGAACACGGGATTCGGGGTAATTTTTTATAGAGGTTTTCTTCCTCGCGGTCCGGGCGATTAAGCCAAGACCCACGGTCCCAGTCGAGTCAGAAACTCGACGTACCTACTGGGATTACGTTGTAGCGGCGAGGTCAACACAAGACTAACTCTTATGTTGCCCGCTCGGAGGCAGGGTGAGTGCTCACCGAGCTCGCCCTCTAGTCACACTCCAATACGCCCTCTGCTAAAGCAGAGGGACGTTTGGAGTGCCCATCTCGGCAGTCTATACTCAGACTCCGTCTCGTATCCCATTTAGTCTGGGGTCTCCTTCTGGGCCTATCCGGCATGAGTGGCTCTACCGGCATAGCCCCAGAGATCATCGACCCACGCAAGCCCCACCACGACGACAACGTAGGGATACATTGGGGGGCGTATAAGTTAACCTTGACTATAGTACCTTAACCTTTAACAGATATTGAGATTTCACATTACTGTTTTGTATTCGTGCATCAAAAAAATATAATGATGATCGACACGATTTATCGATTTAATACGGTAAATGTAATCACACCTCACACTAATATATAAAGGCGAAAGTTTGTGAGTGTGTATGTTTGTTACTTCTTCACGCAAAAAGTAATGAACGGATTTAGATGAAACTTTACAGTAGCATAGCTAATACATCAGAATAACACATAGGCTACTATTTGCCGCGAAAATCGACATACACGCGGGCGGAGCCGCGGGCAACAGCTAGTAACGTAATAAACGCAATCTCTTACATGCATTTGTTTGTACAAATGTATATAATTACTTGTACATACTGACTAATTCAGCACCAGAATCTATACCTCAGGGGGTATAAGGGGGTTTAGGAAGTGGCCATCTACAATCCGTATAGATGGCCCGAGGTACGTCGGGATTCCAGAAATTTCCTTTCGAGGGTGCAGAGCACCTGGTGCACCTGCTTTCCCGGCTTCGAGTACCCGAGAAGTTGTGCGGGTTTTAGTCGCTTCGAGTCCGACATCTGCACAAAAAAAAAAGAGAAAAAAGGTGTATAAACTTGAAATGTTGGCAGCTGATGATTTAGTACTGTAAAGTAGTAGTAGTATTTTTGGAAATTTTACTACATAATCACCTGCAGACAACCGCTAGTTTATTACGAAAGTCTATACACCAACAGATAAAGTTATACTGGTCAATGAAATTAAACAAGCCATTCAAAACGGTCATAATTTGACCGCCAGACGATGTCTAGTGCATTTAATTATGACCCAAGAACCAGCATTCTAATTTATATTGCCAAACTAAACATAGAAAAGTTTTAGAATTTAATACAACAATAACAGTTCTCTAGTTTCTCATGATTAATATGCTAATTATTATATTTTTATTCAAAACAATGAAATTAACGAAATGTAGAACGGTGCGTGAGAATAATTCTTAAAGCATATATTTTATGCACTGTGTTAATCAGTCATATGAATACTTAATGAATATAATAGCTATAGCTATGAATATAATATAAGTAGCTATGAAAATGTTAAGCCTTGTAGATGATGATTTTCACTTACACTTGCAATGCACTACAGTAGAAACAATACAGTGAAACAAGAATTCAATTCTCCTTTCTTTTGTTTTTTAGAAGACACTTCTACAACCTGAAATCTAGGGGTCTTGTGCAAACTTGCATGAAAGTTATATAAAGAACGTTCAAACTCAGAACAATAATTTGTGCAAGGAACTTACAACACACTAAGAAGGGGCAAGGGGAACTCTGGACCTTGATACTTTTCGTGCACTCAGTAATGTCTTGCAGACAGAATTTAATAATGTCTTCCACTGTGCGGGGGTGGAAAGTATGACTAAAGTAGTAACATGTCTGCATTTTTTAAGCTTTCGGTCAGTACGCTTCCCGGACAAGGCAACCAAAGATGTATTTTAAATAAATCGGCAATTCTGTAAAACCCAGGTAATTTATTTAATTGACTCCAGCACGGATGGGCCGGGCGGTGCTGATACCACATTCTAACAGAAAACCATTCATTTCATTCAAATCCATTCAGTCATTCCGGCGGTATAGAGTAACCAAAAAAAAACAAATGCTTACCTAGAGCTTTCCTTTTAAAAAAAAAATTGTGAAATTAGTGAAAATAGCTAAAACTTAACAACAATATACCAACAAAAATAATATCAAGGCTATTGGATATTAAATAACTTTACTTCTTTAATGTTTATCTATACAAATAAATAAAATTGGAGTGTCTGTTTGTAACATTAAAATAACAGCTTTTTAATCGATGCATATGTATGTATACACGATACATATAACAAAAATGTAGTTAAAAATTTTTTTGTCTGTCTGTCTGTCTGTCTGTTTGTTCCGGGTAATCTCTGGAACGGCTGGACGGATTTTGACGGGACTTTCACTGGCAGGTAGCTGATGATCCGGGGAGTAACTTAGGCTATTTTTAGACTAACTTTGTCGCGCGGCGTTACTCGCGGTACAACAATAACCGCGGGTAACACCGCGGGGTTCAGCTAGTTTACTTATATAGTAGGAACGATTTTGTTGATACACAAGTGGACGCGTCTGGTTAGAGCACGATTTCATTTTTCTTTTATGGAATAGGGGGGCAAACGAGCAGATACATCATCATCATCACATACATCTGATGGTAAATGATTACCGCCGCTCATGGACACCCGCAACAGCATTACAAGTGCGTTGCTGGCCTTTGGGGTTTAGGGGAGGGGTGGGCCTCCGGTATCCTTACTCGCTCGGTGAAACACAACGCAAGCGCTATTTCACACCGGTTTTCTGAGAGGCCGTGGTATCACTCCGGTTCAGCCGGTCCATTCATACCGAAGCGTGGCTCTCCCACGTAGGTATTTGTGATATCCCAACTGTGATCCGTTGTTGTATTTGATTACATTAAAATGTAACATAATTTCCTGCGATAATTTCAATGTCACTGGTTCCTGATATCATTAGTGCACATGTACGTAATATAATTAATTGTATTGACGTTATTTTGTATTTGAATTTATTTGTATATTCTAAAATCGTTTTACCAAAGCGCTATTAGAAAAAAAAAGTGTATAGTCGTGGCCTTCTCAGGTATTGAAATCGAAGGTATCTGATGCTGTTGACGATTTTTTATCCTATAGGCCATCTATCCTAAAATATTCTTCTACTCTGACTGCACTAATGTTTATGCAGATCGTATCAGATTTTTCAGATAACATTACTCCTTTTACATAATATCATTAATTATACCCAGGGTTTTAGCACCACTGCAAGGGTGATGCTCTGTTGTCACTACACTTAAATTTTTACTGTGTTAATTCATTTATACACGAATATATTAGTGAAGTTTGAATATTTCATTTAATACCATAGATTATTATTTCGGGAAGGTTAGACGCTATATAACATCACGGTAAGATCCTTAGGAGAGAAGCAGTAACAATGAACGTAGTTGAAATAGCTTGAAGGTTTAATATGAATTGTTAGTCGTTTAAAAGAATGCGGAAGTAACAAGAAGCATTAAGTTTCTGGCTACTACAAAATTGTTGATATCATGTTAAGCGAGCCGGAAAACTATATCGAAATAACGTGTGTATGTATACGATTCATACTTAACAAATTGTTATTCTTTACTGCGCCTATTTCCTCGTTTGATATACATACTTCATATATATTTAGAAGTAGCATGGACATAACAATGCACAAATCAATAGTTTCGTACGAAAACAGAAAATGGTCATATTCTTGTAGCGAAGTAAATTTTTTATCTAAATTCTAATTCAGTTACGGTAAAAAGTCTTTCGTGTTTAGACTTCATAACTGTGTTACTAATTTATCATTTTCCAAGTGAATATTACTTGACTATTCGGAACAGCTGGCGGTTAGTAATGCTATTCATTTAATACCCATGAGCTCTGTGGTACACGTGAGAACGTTGTGTCTTTGATTTCGCCCATATTCTGGATTCCATGACATTTTAGTAGCATTGTGCTATGTTCACGGTTCACGTCCCGTTACAAACTTTCTAATAACGTAAATTTTCGCTGCAATGCTTCTGTTGGCTTAGCTTGGTTTCCATAAGTCCTTAATTTTGTACGATTGCGATAACACTGCGATTTGTTAAAAAAAACCTTCGCAGTACGGTGTAACATGCGGCTAACTAAAGCAATGCGAGTCGCAGTCCGTCACAGACGTTGACACAAACGCACGCGTTTTTCTTTAACGACACATTTGTAATCATATTTGTGTTGTCTAAACTAGTTTTGTAGTGTTAATGATTCACTTCCAATATTACAACGATTATAAGTATAATTGTGTTATTTATTTAAAGTGTCTTTTTTACGGTAAAACAAATTGTGTTTTGTACGGGATTCAAAATAAAGAACGTTGATCAAGGAGCGACACTTAATAAAGTGGAAAATATCGATAAGATAAAAATATAGCGACAATATGTTGTTATCGGCCTTTGTATAGACTGCAGTTGACGAGTAGATACCCAATACAGTGCAAAAATTACGTCCTTCCTTTCTATTAAAACTTCGAAGACGATATGGTGCAATCTAGTCGTGTGCGCGACCCGCTCTATGATTGTTGATGCATGCTGCAGATGTGAGAATTTGAAAACAGTGCGTGTGTCAGTTTGTTTGTTTTCTACAAGCGAGTACAACAATAACCGGCGAATTAATCAGTGTCGACAATCATGGGGCATAAATCTGAACTGGCTACACCTCAGAATAGTGACGATGAAAGCGGAGATGCTTTTACAGATGGCGATTTTGGTGATTCAGGTGATGAAAATGTTATAGAGAGAAATGATAGTATAAAAACATCGCATATTCCTATTAATGAAACCAAAAACGAGGATATTCACAAAATGAATGGATCAACAAATGGTTTTTCTAAAAATACAGATTTTGAAGAACAACCTAGACATTTAGTTCGAACCATTAGTGAGGCTCATTCTAGTGATGTTGAGAATCCAAACATACACCTATCAGACCTTCGCAGGGACTCTCATGGTGACCAAAGCCCATCGATAGTCGGGATTCTTGGAGACCAGCAAAATCACGTATGTATTGTTTACGCATTTTTGTGAACTTTGTATCTTGTCTTGCTCATTTTCCGGTTCCCAAAACGGTTTACAGGTGAGTCACAATGCGACCATCTGCTTATGCAATTCCCTTTCCCTTCATATACTGCACGAACGAATAAATGTATACATACTTTATCTAATTTAGTTCATGGCTTCAAAAACGCCTAAATGTGAATAATCTTATCTCGCTGTATTTCCCTGTACTTTGGGTATTCGAAGGTCACCTGTAATGTTTTCTCAGCTGAACGTAGATTGCTTCAGTTATCTGCCGTGTTCTACGTAACAGTTTTTGTAGTATATTTTGTGAGGGTTTCTTGCAATACTTATAAATGTAATATGTCGTGACAATATTGTTAGAGTATTATTTTGCGGTAGTAGTCAGATGTATACTCGTAGAATAGTGTTCAGTATAGTGTTCATGTACGCAATCGGTCGGTTTTGTGGTGAGATGACCTCGGCTTACATCTAGATTGCATCGATATGACGTTTCCGGAGTTCTTGTTAACTCTCGCTTGCAAACTGCTAACCGTATTCGTAAGTCTATCTTATCACGTTTTTAAGATTTTCTATAGAACGATGTTATGATTCAAATCGATAAGACACATTGAACTTTATATTCTAAAACATACATTATTTGAGGTAAAGTGTTTATAGCTTGTAAACTAAGTACTGTAGAGATATATAATGCTGGTCAGTTTGTATGCGACATCAGCTAGGCGCACTTGTGTGATAGTATTGTCACATATGGTGACCTCATACACCGCCATAGCTCCAACATGATTGAGCTCGAACTATTATTCTATATCACAGTTCGTATTTTGACCCTCTATGTGAGTAAATATGCTTTATTATTATTATACTTAAAATTTGGCTAAAACGAGTTTTCGCGGACAAATTTATCCGTTTTATCACCTCCGACGTTCTCTTATGTGTCCTTGCTGACTGTATTATATTTGTTACTAACTTTACCAGTATTCGTTTAGCTAATACGTTTTAAAACAGCTTTGGAAACAAATCTCTATACATCCTGCTTGTTATAAGTTTTATTGAAATGTGCTAATAAATACCGTGGGTGTTTATTTTAACTGCATAACGTATTGTGTCATCGATGAGATGGTTTTCAATGGGTTAAGTTTTATGTTTTCACATGACACGTGCGCTTCGACTTGCCTACAACGACACTTTACTATGCTCATTGTTCGTCAGTTTCTAAAGTATCCTCGGAATATCTGTTTATACTAAAAATATAAACAATTGACGTTAAACTATGACATTGACAGTTGGTCACGCTTCATTCAACAGCATAAAGTGTGAAGAACAATTTGTCACTGTCTATCCTTTTATACGTAATTGAGAACCTACTAGAGACGTTCTAGATACTACAATGTTGTTTTCCTGATTGTACAATTTGTTCTGTATGTAACAAAGCAAGTAATCACTTAGGTATTACGCTTCATCGAGTAATCGATCAATCCCTACCGCAATCGAATACATATAAAACTGTGTAACGATTTACATTAAAATACTCTGGTAATAGACTTTAAAAACCTATTAGAGCGGAACTACAATGGATTGATTTTTCAACTGGTTAGGAGTGCCTAAACAAGACAATCACGATGCTTTGGTAACTAAGAAGTAGCAATCGACATATCTTTCGACCGCTTAAAAAATATCGACCATTAATTGGAACACTTTTGTTTATCCTTGCCGTATTACCGGCTACTGTTGGATACGTGATAATTGATACATAGCGCATTAATAGGAATCCAAATCTTTATACACTCACTAGCTGTGCCCTTCGTACTTCGTACACGTGACATTTAGTTTTTTTTTCACCGTTTAAAACCCTCCCTGGACTACGACAGACATTTCAGAACCAAAAACAACTACATCGGCCCAGCGGTTCTCGAGTTTTAAAGAAACAAACGAACAGCAATTGATTTTTATATATAAGATTCTTATCGACTGTCTTTTCAATTGTTTTTAGATCGATTCGATTTTTCTTTACCATTACTATTTTAAGTAGGATAATAGCATCTTTTCATCCCGTGGGTGTCGTAAGAGGCGATTAAAAGTAAACTATACATCATTACAAAGAGAAGAAAAACTTGAAAGAAATCCTACAAATCAGGCTGGCCAACGCTGTAGTATAACGTAACGTAACGTAACGTAATAGGCCTAAACCTCCTTGGTAGGCAGAGGTCTATACCTACCAGCGTTGTCTGTCGATAATAACTCATTTTCGTAGTTTTATCTTTTCTGTAATCTTCCTCTACTCTGAGATCGTTCACTTCTTTACGTAAAAGAAATGATCAAACATAGTTTACACTGAAAAATATTGGTTTGAGTATTGCTTCAAAAACTCAAAAAGTTATGGACCGATTGAGATTAAATTTTGACCCGTTACGTACATCATCAGCCTTAAGGAGTCCACTCCTGGACTAATCTGAACTATTTATACAAATAAGTAACGATTGGTTCTTTAATTTTTTTTTGTTAGTTCAGTTTTCTTCTTCAATTCTTACAAAGCAATATGTGCCACATCAAAACATGGCAGGGTACAGTTACCAGCTTATAAATTCTTTATAAACTATGTTTGCCTAATTAATAATCAGGATGTTGTGTTTATAAAATGTTAAGGAACGTACCAGAGCCGCTGGCGAATGACTGTATCCTTAAGCCATTGTGTTGAAGAATGATGTCATCATCGTCTTCAAACACACATTTTTTATTTGCACTGACCGCCATGTGTCGTGAACCAAATTTTTAATGTAATACTTTTGTAAATATTTGGTCGCGGTGACGTAGCGCTAGGTAAAATCTCTCAAAGACATAACAATACTCTGTAGTTAACAAGTAAACGTAAAAGAAACTCTAAACCTACTAGTAAAAACTTTTGATACAATTTATATATAGCTTATGTCAACCGGTATATTATTGCTAATCTATTGACAACTCTAAAATCGGTCGAGCAGCTTAGACACCATCATGGAACATACAGACTGCCATATTACCCCTCTTTTGGTCGGGTAAAAATATTTATATGTTTTATCGCATTTTTATGTTATCACCGGTGAGCTCATTTGCAATCGATTCGAACAATACTGGTGGTTATAATCTTTTGTTTTTAAGAATTGTTTTCAGTATATTGTCTATGTCTTATCTCGAAACAAATACCTAGTGATATGCTATATCTAGATATATGTAAATGCTTATTATAATCTATAACTTATATTAGTTACTACTTTAACCGACTGGTTCTTAAGTTAATTGACCAATACTTGTAGGAGAAATATACCAGCTTAATTCAGTGTGTAAATATGTATACTTAAAATGTTATGAATACAGGCATAAACACAAAAATGATAACATTTACAATAAACATTGCATTTAAGTATGTATATCAAAACATTTGTCATTTGTGTCCTCCAAAAAAATTTTTGCATTTGAGGCGCAAATGAAAAGTCTACACTATGTCTATGACATCACAAATTCCAAGCAACTCCAAAATAAGTAATCCAAGACAATCTTTTATCACTTTTAGGGATTTACAAGTCATTGGTCAGCAATATGGACATAAATCTAAGCCAGTCGTTTGCCACAAGTTGTAGTACAAAGTTTTAAAACATTGTAATAATATTAGCGATCGTGTTAGGAACTAAAGGAGGTCTGTTATCGTAACTATTACATCACACTTCCCGTCGCCCGCACGTAACGATTCACTTTATGGCATAGAGGCACCCGCATAAGGTACAGATGCAATTTACTATTTAATGCGTTTTGCAACACATTCTGTATAAACAAGGTTATCAAAACGAAAAATTTGCGGTCAAAACTATTAATCATAAAACCTTTGCAAACTTTCGTTTACTTATTTGAGAAAGTTGAAAAGATAGTGTAATTGCCGTAAGAGAGCTGTACGCGTAGTCGTATGAGCTGGTCCGACCGGAATTACATCACGACTACAAAGAAAACTTGTGTTAACCAGTGAATGCAAGTGGTGACACTACTCTTAATCCGTCACCATATGGAACTGCTCTTTTAATCGCCTCTTATCCACGGGATGGATAGAATTATTCATTCCTTGGATTTCTTTGTTTATCGCTTCGCTTCGGTTATAACAGAAAATCAGCGTAAAACAGAAACAACGTAAAAAAGAGCTGTAAAACAGTTATTTCTCTTGACTTGCAGATGTGGATCGCCGACTGTAATTACTTAACCATCTGATGATCAGCCAATGAACCAGACTTTGCCCCATTAGCTTAGGTACTATTTGAAATTATACACTCTAAAAATGAACTTGTTGTCGTTAAAAGTGATGTAAAAACGTATCTAAGCATCAGAGTTGCATAGAAACTAAAAGAAATTTTATATTTCACTGTAAGATATGCTATAACGTGAATTCTTTAAATACTTACTGGTTTATAAAAGTCAGGTAAACAGCAATTGTATCAACAGTCCCAGTATGTCGCCGACAGCGTTTTGCAAGCATAAGCAAACCCTAACTGTATTGCCTACTGTAATTAATAGATATTTCATATAATGACTACTGATTTGATAAATCCTGGCTTAGATTTTTAAATTACATCTTACTGCCATCGTCATTATTAAAAATATTTTTAAAAGGTAATATTATTCTCGAGGCCGCCATTTAAATCCCTAAGAATATATCTAAAACTTGTACAACCAGTATACCCATTAGAACACAGATAAACGTATTTAAACACGTTTTAATTTTCTCAATACATACCTCTTTACACTGACAGAGAAAGAACCTGTGGCCAGGCGTCTTTCGAACTCTACCGTAACGCAAACAAGTAATGAATTATATATTTAAAAAACCCGACTGCGTCAATATCTGCCATCTTTATTATGTTTATTATTATTGTTTCTTTATATTTTTTTTTAAATTTTGTTTTTTTTTTTTTATTTTAATTTGCCACTCACATAATAATACGATAAGCCGTTTAGACTCTAGGGTGTGCCAAAGAAATATGTCCATTCATACACTCAGAAAACATAACCCTCTTTCTTTTGCAGTCGGGTAAAAATAACAAGCCCTATTTTGCCCACAATTTTCTGTCTAGGTTAGGGCGTTCTCTGTAATCCTAGTAATTTGCCAAATACGATTCATCAGTAGTCCAGACAGGGAGGGGCGGCCGTGCCCTCACGGTTAACAGCTGTACTTAGCGACCTACCATTGTCACGCCAGTATAATTACTAAGTGCATTACATTCACATTAGTTTACCCTCAAAACTATGCCCTTAAATGATTTCCTAATTTACTTTTTAACCGACTTCAGAAGAGGAGGAGGTTTCTTAATTCGACCGTATATACATTTTTTTTATGTGTGTTCGCGGGTAACTTCTTCGTTTATGAAGCGATTTTGATGATTCTTTTTTTAATGGAAAGGTGATATCCCTATCACGTTAGGTACATGATAAGGACACTAAGATCTGATGATGGCATCCAAGAGAAATCGAGTCAAACCTTGAAGTCGGTTTTATTTTTGTTAAAATTTTACTTGTTTAGGAAAGAGACAATACTTTGATTCGTATTAGGTAGGGACAGAATGAGATATGCGAAAATAACTTTAAAACATTATCGTTTTATCTATACTTCTACACATAATAAAGGGGTTTTAAGGGGTAATAACTGGATCTACGAAACCGATTTTAAAAATTATTTTACCAAATGAAGCCCATTACGCAAAGCTACTAACGTTATATGTGAGTGGCGTAGTCTCTATATATTAACAAGAAAAAATATGTATAAATTAACAAGAAAAATGATTACCGAGATATCCGAAACGCGGGCAAATGGTATTTATATATAATTGTGTTAAAAATTAAACGTGATTAATATAACAGGACCATGCCATTGAATTGTTTGTTACTTGGCTAGGTTGCACTTGCTGTGGCCTGACTTACTCAAAACCATATACCATGAGCGTGTTATAGTCATACTAATACGTGAAGTAAATTCTTTATGCCTGTTTTAACGGTTATACGGAAATACTGATTACTTAGTTTTCCCTATTGGAATAATTAATGTTTATGCCTAAGTAGAAGTGTGACGTAGACATACCATCAAAATTTATGATCGCATAGACTTTTAGAAGTTGAGTATATATTTTAACCTGTCATACATACACAGCCACTGCATGTATAGGAGTCTATAATAATAAAAATAAATATTTCGGACATCTATCACACAACGCCATCTAGTTCCAAGCTAAGCAGAGCTTGGGTTATGGGTACTAGACGACTGATACAAATACATATATACATTTTTTTTGTAAATACATACATATTAAACATAGAAAACACCCAAACTCCGAAACAAATATTTGTAGATCCGCGAGACCAACGAGGCAGTCTATAGAATTGCAGTTCAAGTTAACCTGAGCAATAAATAAAAGAAAACATTGAAAATTATCGAAATTTAACCGCCAAGTGAATGTCTACTGTAACATAACAGTACAAAGATTCTTTCGCATTTAAAATTCACTCAATTTATAAAGTAATCGTTGTGTAAAATACTCTATTACATATTCACAAATGTAGTGCCATCTTATTGCTTGCATTACGCATAAAGAAGATGTAGATGAAACCGGTCTGAGAATTGATTTTAATCTAACATCATAATATACAGTAGAGGTATTGCATTATGAGTTTAAATTAACTTGTGTGGTCGAGGATCTAACTTTGACGTATCAAAATAAGATTGGGATAGGTCTTATCCGGCTATCGGAGTACAAAAATGGCATTCATTGACTCATGATTGTTTTGTCTTTATCTTCAATGCTAATGTATCTGACCTTACTAATGGCCCGGAAATTGAAAAACCAATTAACTAACTTGCTAGTATAATCGAAAGACCTGTAATGATCTGCAGACAATGTATATATAGAGGTATATATTTGTATAGATGATATACAAACATTTGGTCCGACCCGGTAATCGAACCCGAGATCTCAAGCGCAGCAGTCGCATACGCTACAACTACGCCACCGAGGCAGTCAAATCAAAATCAAATTCTCAAGAATCATAGCCGTCAGATCATATTATTATCCTTTCGAAACCTCAAAACTTATGTAATACATTATTCTTTATATACCTCATTCACTTACCTGTTGATAATTCCAAGTAGCCATTGATATTATCGAATATTTCACAATCGAATCATAGTCTTTAACGTATATCCGTGAGCAGTGTGACGCCTCCCTATATATTCGACCCACGAAAAGTATTCGCAAATATTTAGCTTGCGGCATTTCAACACCTTCCTCTTGCATGCTGTGACTCAGTCGGCACTTCATTTGACCTCAAATTGATATTTATGCTATTACTGCAATTAATGTTTATAAATACTGTTTTTAACCGACTTCAAAAAAAGGAGGAGGTTTCTCAATTCTACCGTATATATCTATACTTCTATACTAATATATAAAGCTGAAGAGTTTGTTTGTTTGTTTGTTTGAGCACGCTAATCTCAGGAATCGCTGGTCCGATTTGAAAAATTATTTCAGTGTTAGATAGCCCATTTATCGAGGAAGGCTATAGGCTATATATCATCACGCTAGGACCAATAGGAGCGGAGCACCAATGAAAAATGTTTCGAAAACGGGGGAAAATTATCACGCTACAGGGAATAGAAGACGCAAACGAGGTTGCGTGGGTCGGCTAGTATATATATATTATTTTTTTATGAGTTCGCGGATAACTTCATCTTTTATCAACCGATTTTGATGATTCTTTTTTTTTAATGGAAAGGAGATGTCCCAACGGTAATACCATGATAAGGATATTAATATCTGATGATGGCATCCAAGAGAAATCGAGTCGAACCTTGAAGTTGGTTTTATTTATGTTAAAATTGTACTTGTCTAGTAAAGCAGATAATGCACAATTGGGCCAACGGTACATAAAACATATTTGTTTTGCGTGATATTGATTTTGGTTTAAAGGATTTATTTTAATGATAAATCAATGTGTTAATAATTTAAATATAAACCCCGATTATAATGCTCATCTATTTTCATTATGTTTTCTTATTCGCTATCTGTATTTAGCTTATCGTTATAAAGTCCATATAATTTATGTAATCTAATCTTTAGTAACAACTTATTAAGAGTAGAAACGAAACCCATTTAAATGCGTATCTAGGAGCTCTTAACTACGAATAGGTAATCAAATGGGAGCATGGCAATGTTGTGAGCCAAGTTTGTGTGCAACTTAAAAGATCAGTCAAAATTTGGGATACAGTAACCTATTAACCGACTTAAAAAAAAGGAGGAGGTCATCAATCTGACGGTTTTTTTTGTGTTTGTTACCTCATAATTTTTGACTGGGTGAACTGATTTTGATGATAAAGTATCATCAAAATCAGTAAATTTGAAAGCTGGTGGTTCTCGTGTGGTCTCATTTGAATTTGGTCAAGTTCTTGATTTCGGTTTTATTTTTGTTAAAATTTGTGATTATAATAATTCATTTTAAATATGTTATTTTTTTAGATTATCCCTAAGTATATTGAAATAACCAATTTCATTGCATTGTTGTTATTATTGAACCGGTTGTTGTGGAGAAACTTGAGGGATGCCTATGTCAAACAGGAGACGTTTTTTGGAGAGATGATGATGACGATATTGGAATTTACCTATAGTCATTAATTATTTCTTTGTGAAACAAGTTTTCTAGGAGACTTTTAGCTGTTTTCACCAGTCTCCTAAATTTAAGCAACCACTTAGAGAGAGTTAGGTAACCCTTAGCGATATTTTCATTTTTACCAACCCTTAGGGGCTACTTAAGTTAAGTTAAGCTCCTAAATTTTGGGGCATGAATGTTGACCACCTAACCAACCACTAACAAGGTGATAAAGAAACTTGACACAGGTTTTGCTTTAATTTATTGAAATTGAAGAGTTATGGGATGTTTCCAATACTGTTGAGACTTTAGAGATAATAAGTGTATTTAATAGATCGAGAATAAACCGTGATAGACCAGTTTTCTTTACAAAATATGTTGATGAAGATTTATAAATTAATTAATTTTGTATTTATAATAATTTAATACGATTTACTAAGTAGTTATGTGTATTGTAATATTTACTTTATAACTTCAACGACTAGCAGCCGATAATGATAAGAAAAAAATGCCACATACAACCACTTCATTGGCAACACTCTGAGTTATAATAAATTATCCAGCCGGTATATCATTTCGATTCTCCCAGGCTCGCTCGTTGCCAGCTGGGATACATTTGAATCATATGTTCTGAATCTGTACTAGGTGGACTAGCTTGGCTCATTTTAATCTAATTCAAGAAAGCTGCTCTCTGTGATTATCAATTTAGTCTTGTTTTATGTTTGTTACCTCGTAAACATTTGTGAAACAATGAAAAATATATTTAGAGTTTTGTTCCAATAAAAAATAAATGCCTGCCTAATAGAGGAAAAAATAATGCGTGACGTAAAAACTCATCTACACAAATAAATGAAATTGGAGTGTCTGTTTGTAATATTAAAGTAACCGCTTTTTACTAAATGCATATGTATATACACGGTACATATACCAAAAATGTAGTTAAAACATTTTTTGTTTGTCTGTCTGTTTGTTCCGGGTAATCTCTGGAACGGCTGGACAGATTTTGGTTGGACTTTTATTGGCAGGCAGCTGATGATCCAGGGAGTAAATTGGCTACTTTTTTTAGACTAACTTTGTTCCGCGGCGTACAACAATAACCGCGGGTAACACCGCGGGGTTCAGCTAGTATTACTATAAGATCGGTAAGAGTCTTTTAAAAGTTAGCTACTCGAAGGAATGACTGCATGTGTCATTTTACTCCGAATATTTCTAAGTTATCTCAATTTTCCAACATCAGTGCTTTTTATAACATGTCGCAAATGGTCTGATCGAAAACTAAGCTCAACCTGTATTAAGGAGACCACGCTATTTAAAAAAATATACATAAATAGTTCTATATGCCTATATAGTCCAGACACGGAACAGACATGCTGATCGTGTGATCAGCATGATCATTGATGACTGTTCATGCCAAACTGTTGGCGGAACGGGGGTTAACTTCGTCAGTGTACTAAGTAGCTGAATCGAATGAAACACACATACTTTTCCACTAAGTGTTTATTATCACACTTCCTCCAACTGCCTCGTTTACAAAAAAAATATTTTAACTTAATTGTTTAGGTGAGAATCTTACAATCACTGGTTTAGCAGTCACACTAACTATCCGAAAGGCAAATCAATAATTTCATTAAAGTTTTTGTATTTAATATAATGTGTTGTGATTACAGGCTGAGCAGCGACTGGCGGCGCGTCGCGCTGCTAGGGCAGAGGCGCGTGAAATCCGCATGCGCGAGTTAGAACGGCAGCAGAGAGAACAGGAAGACCATGCCGATAAAGCATATGACATGTATGCGGGTAAGACGGGTAAGAACACTTTTTTATGATTTTTAATTAAGTAAGTCGGTGTTGCGGGTGTCCATGGGCGGCGGTAATCGCTTACCATCAGGTGATACGTCTGCTCGTTCGCCCCCTATTTCAATAAAAAAAAAAGTACTTATTTCCCTAGCAGTGGATTTTGTGGTTGAGTTGATGATGATACTCTTTTCTTCTATACAAATAAATAAAATTGGAGTGTCTGTTTGTAATACTAAAATAACCACTTTTAATAAATGTATATCTATGTATACGCGATACATGTACCAAAATATCATTTTTAAAATTTTTTGTTTATCTGTCTGTCGTTGTTCTTGTTCCGGGTAATCTCTGGAACGGCTGAACCGTTTGTGATGAAACTTTCACTGGCAGACAGCTGATGATCTAAGGAGTAACTTCGGCTACTTTTTTTAGACAATGGAGGATGAAGGAAATCTGAACATAATTACGTTACGTTCTCCGGTCTCTAGAACTGGTCTTAAACTAGATTATTATTGCGACGTGTTGTTACGTTGTAACAAGATTCTAAAGATAAATACTTGAAAATGTTCTAAGAAGTAACACTCAAAATATATTAAAGACTAGCTGCCCCGGCAAACGTCGTTTTGCCATAAAAAAATTTAAGGATGGGTCACCCTTACCATTTAGGGGGATGAAAAATAGATGTTGGCCGATTCTCATAGATACCGGATAAGCACAAAAAATTTCATCAAATCGGTCAAGCCGTTTCGGAGGAGTGACAGAGAAAACTGTGACACGAGAATTTTATATATTAGATAAACATGAAAATTATTATATCTGTAGTGTGTATTATGTGCCCGGCGTCAGGCGGAGGTAACAGTGTCCTTTAACAAGAGTTAAATGTACAGGCTGGTGAATTAATAATACTTACTAAAATTTATTGAACCCAGAAGAAGTTATAGAAATATCAAAGATAATGAAATATATGTATCATTAAAAAAATAATGTTACAATACTATTGAAGAAACTGCAAAAAGCTTTGAGAAAACTTACAAATTGTTGTTTAATTTTGGTTCCTCCTATGACCTGGTAACGTAACAGAACGCAGTATTTACCATTTTCCTATCATTAAATACTCCCTAGATTATTTGAGGTTGGTTAAATACTAGTCAAACCGGTTTTACCTGAATGTCAAGTTTTTCCAAGGAGTGACTGTCATCGGACCTTCACCTGAAGCCGAACTAAATTGGAAGGTTGAACTTAGAATATAATATGGAAGCTTATAAATTTCAACCTGCTGAAGTCTACATACTATCTGTTCTCAGAGACGGTGGGGCGGCGGGACCGCACACGCTTGGCGGCGCTCAGTCCCGCCAGCTCCGTGCACTCACCGCGGAGAAGTTCCGAAGACTCCGTCGACGATCTCTTCAGTATGAAGGATCTTAGGGTAAGTTCTATCACCCTTACATACATTTATATTATTGTATATTAATTTTGTTATCGAATGTCGAAAGTACATCCTACTTCCTACTATTATAAACGCGAAAGTTTGTAAATATGGATGGATGGATGGATGTTTGTTACTAATATATATATATATAATATATTCCTAGAGCAGGAGTTGTCTTATCTATATAAATCTAAATCTAATCTAAATCTAAATGAATCGCCTAAATATATTTACGCGCATAACTTCCGATCGGCTGCACCAAATTAAATAATTATGTGTTCGTTATTTTTAAGACAAGGAACAGTTTCAGGTAGGTTGCGTACAAGAAAAATTAAAAGATAATCGGGCAAAGTAAAATTTTTTTTGCTCGCGACAGGTATCTGATACAGATCGGGTCGGCTAGTTTAAAGTAAAAACATGAGTCTTCGGCGGTTTTAGTTCATGTCATCTTTGTTGTATGCCGTTGCGAATTTTTTTAATGGTATCTTGGCTTTGCTCTTATCTTTAAATTTTCTATTAATTTAAACAATTAGCTTATTATTCGAGTAATATTTTAATGTTGTCCGAAATGAAATTCCTTATATATTTTAATGTTTCCAGCACGAGTTAAAAGAAGTGGAGGAAAAATTCCGCAAGGCGATGATCTTGAATGCGCAGTTGGACAACGACAAGGCGGCTCTCGGTTACCAGCTGGAGTTGCTCAAGGACAGGATAGAGGAGCTCCACGAGGAATACGCACAGTTACAGGTGACATACACTTACACTGATTCACTTCAGGTGATTAGTTTAATATTACTATTGTTTTGACGGATCTATTGGTCTTTGGATGTCTATACAAATAAATAAAATTGGAGTGTCCGTTTGTAATTATTAAAATAACCGTTTTTTTCTAAATGCATACTCGTATGTATGAATGAGAGAGCTGGATGCGAGAAGCCGAGGATCGAACCAAGTGGCGCGAAATTGGAGAGGCCTATGTCCAGCAGTGGACTGCGATAGGCTGATGATGATGATGATGATGATGTATGAATACACAGTACATATACCAAAAATTTACTTTTAAAATGTTTTGTCTGTCTGTCTGTTTGTTCCGGGTAATCTCTGGAACGGCTGGACCGATTTTGACAGGACTTTTACCGATAGGTAGCTAATGATATGGGGAGTAACTTAGGCTACTTTTTTTAGACAAGCATCGCCCCGCAGCGTTACTTGCGGTACGACAATAACCGCGGGAAACACCGCGGGGTTCAGCTAGTAAATCTTATATAAAGAACAGTACTATTGATTAGGATGACACGTATCCTAGTTTCTTTCATATACTCTTCAGAATATTTGCAAACTTGCATGATGTGCACTTGAAATTAAGTTAAGATACCAATAAACTGATTGCACGGCCTAATGGTTTAAGTGATCGCCTCGCCGCTTTCTACGCCAAGTGTTGTGGGTTCAAATCCCACATGGGACAACACTTTGTGTGATTCACATATCATTGTACTGAGTCTGGGTGTTCTTTGTATCCGTTTCAGGTATGTTTATATAGTCCCCCGTGACACAGCATGTATATTCCTAATGCGGGAGTTGTCTTTTAAAAAACAAAGAAAGAATAAATGATTGTGTCGTGTGTATTTCAGCGAGAGCACAGAGAGAAGTGTTCGTCCCTGGAGCGTGTTAAGCGCGAGTTCGAGTCGGTGTCCCGCGAGCTGAGCGCGGCGCGTGACGCGGTGCGAGCGCGTGACTGCGCGGCGGCGGCGGCCGGCTTCGCGTTCGTGGAGGCGGCCGCGCTGGACGCCGTGCCCGACAACGCGGGCCAGGCCGTCGGGGCCGTGCCACCGCTCGCGCTCGTCAGCCATCACGCTGAGCAGCTGCTCAACGACGCCGGGGAGGGAACGCTAGGTGAGTCTATCAGCCCTCTGATTCACAACCCGAGTGTCATTACTCGTTGTGTTCTAGTTTAATCGTAGTAAAGATAGTGTAATATATAGGCCGTTTTCTGCTGTTGTGGTTTCAAATTCCACGTAGGACAACTTTTATGTGTGATCCGCTAATTGTTGTTCTGAGTCTGAGTGTTCTTTGTGTTCGTTTCAAGTATATTTTTTTTAAATTACCGGGACACAATATTTATTCCTATTGCGTTTGATTTTAAAACACGAAAAATCACTTTCCATCATGTCACCTTCTGGTCGTTTGCTAACTCGTATCATAAAATAATTTTCTTGGAAGAGTAAAAAATTATTTAATATGTGTAACTCACCTTCGACCAGTTTAATCAGTTTAATCAGTTATAAAGTTACTTTTAAAAGGACAAAGCAACTTAACCAATAAAATAAAATAAAAACTCTATAACTCACTTGTCAATAATAATAATGAAAAAATCATAGTTTGCTAATAGGTGTAATTATGTGCCTAATTGCGGTGAAATTAGAGCCATTTTATAAGTGTGTTGAAAAATATATTATTTTCATTACAGATGTACGGTTGCAGAATTTGCTAAGTTCTAAACAGTCATTGGAGTCAGAAGTTCGAAAATTGAAATTGCAATTGAACGAGGAACGCGCCGCCAGACAGAACGGTGTAGCGAACCATCACGACCAGGAGTATGAAAATGAATGTAAGTAATATTAATATCTATATATATATAAATGAATCCCTATTTGCCTTGGTCATGACATCACGTGTGAACGGCTGAACCGATTTTGCTAATTCTGTATTTGTTGGATAGCCCATTTCGCGAGCAAGGTTTTAGGCTATATAACATCACTCTACGACTAATAGGAGGCGGGTATTGAGCGAAAATGTTGGGAGAGACGCAAACGAAGTTGAGCGGGTCAGCTAATTAGTTAATAATAATCATTTCTCTGTGTGATGACGGATTAAGAGTACTGAGTGTATATATGTCCGTCCCGTAGGTGTCATAATAGTTTATTATCGGAGCTAGTCCTAAGAGAAAAAGAAAGAGACAACTTGAAACAAATCCGTATACCCGTCTGAACCTCCTTTTAAGGAGAGGTCTATCACAAAGGTTCACATAACTTCATGAACAACAAAATAAATCCAAAATACAGAGCTCTGAGGTTACTAAACAAAAAATGCGTTAAAATTAAGACTAGCATCGTTTAAAAAGATACAGAGCAGACAATATCACAAAGCTTTCCTGACGAGTGTCGGTGTGGTGTACGTTTGCAGTGGAGTCAGCTCGCAAGGGCCTGTCGGAGGCGAAGGGCCGCGCCGCGCGCGCCGAGGCGGAGGCGGCGCTGCACGCGGCGCACGTGGCGCGCCTCGAGGCGCAGCTCGCCCGCCTGCGCGCGCGCCAGGACCACCAGGACGAGCACGAGGAGCAGCTCAAGCAGGAGCGCCGCAAGCTGCAGCGAGAGGTGCGGCCACACCCATCCCGTACCTATACTTACATCCATCCCGTACCTATACCCACGCCTATACTGTACCTATACTTGCATCCATGCCGTATCTATACCCACACCCATAGCGTACCTATACTTACATCCATCCCGTACCTATACTTACATCCATCCCGTACCTATACCCACGCCCATACCGTACCTATACTTACATCCATCCCGTACCTATACCCACGCCTATACTGTACCTATACTTGCATCCATACCGTATCTATACCCACACCCATAGCGTACCTATACTTGCATCCATGCCGTACCTATAGCCACGCCCGTACCGTACCTATACTTACATCCATGCCGTACCTATAGTACCTATACTTTAACTACCATCGTACCGTACCTTTACCCACCTACACTGACGCAGTGATGAATGCACCCATGCTTAGTCCTTTAAATAATTTAGGAAAATGATTCATTTAATTATCAGTCAAGACTATACACCAGGTGGTTAGAACTTATAAATATATCCTCCCTGATTTACAGGCAATAATTTAATTTTCAGGATGTCGTTGACTTCTGGGCCGTTATCAATAATGGCGACAGTTAACGGTATAGTTCACTATCTAACCCACGCTGTGTGCGACCCCTCCACGTTATCAACATAATATGTATTAACTATCTTAATACGAGACCTCAAACCTTATGCTTGGATACCGTTACAATAATTACCCTAAATACAAGTGTTAATTTTTAACGATAAACTGAAGACATAAGAAGAAAAGGGTTAAATAAGAAACCATAATTTAAGTTTATTGACTGCCTTGGTGGCGCAGTGGTAGCGTATGCGACTGCCGTGCTTGAGGTCTCGAGTTCGATTCCCGGGTCGGACCAAATGTTTGTATAATCTGCAAATAATTGTTTCGGAGTTTGGTTGTTTTCTATGTATACAAAAAAGTATATGTATTTACATCAGTTGTTCTAGTACCCATAACACAAGCTCTGCTTAGCTTGGGACTAGATGGCGTTGGGTGTTAAATGTCCGAAATATTTATTTATTATTATTTAAATGCTGTTTCTAACAATGTACCCTATGGTAATTAACATAGACATTTATTTTCACTACCTGTCTCGTGTTACTTTGAAATACTAAGTATAAACAAGAATTAAACCTAAATTTTCAGCTTCTATAGTTCTTATTCACGCGAAGTATCACAAATAGATAATTATTGTGTGTGATATATATAACATATACTTTTTTTTTTTTTTTTTATGTTTGACCCTGCCAAAATGACTCTACTCTGCCTGATGGAAAGCATGAGTAGAATCCAAGAGTGGTGGTCACCATACTGCGAATGCAGACAATGCAACAATGCAACATGGTGACCCACATCATGGCGGGCTAGTGATGCTTCTGCATCATTGGGCCTCTGGTCTCGCACTCACCAACGAAACACGACAGCATGATCGCTGTCATTTTACGTTGATTTTCATAGAGGACACATTAGAGGACAAACAAACGCAATGCAGTATAACATTGGCTATTATATATGGACTGGAATTAAGGAAATTGTCTTTACAAGGTGGCGCAAGGTCTACAGTACTTACTATAAAGCTTCAAACCTAACTTGTCATGTAACTGAATTGTGTTTATTTCTATGAATGACTATTCGATAGCCTCGGTGACGAAGTGGTAGCAATGAACGCTGTGCTTGAGGTCACGGGTTCGATTCCTGAGTCGGACCAAATGTTTGTATGTTCTGCAAATATTTTTTTCCGGGTTAGGGGTTTTTCTATCTATGATGTGTATGTATTTAAAAAAGAAAAGGGCATATGTTTTAATATCAGTTATCTAGTACCCATTATACAAGCTGTGCTGAGTTTTGGGAAATAATATTTATTGACCGCCAAGTGCTGTGGGTTCAGATCCCACATGGGACAACAATTTGTGTGATCCACAAATTGTAGTTCTGAGTCTCGGTTGTCTTTGTGTGCGTTACATGTCACAGGAAATGTATTACTAATGCGGGAGAGAGAGAAAAAAAAAACAAGAATTTATTTAAAAAACAATTGCAATAAAATTACCACTATCCAGTTTTTCAACATTACCAATATATATATATATATATCTATGCATGTTTGTGTGAACATTTAGCATGGTCTCCCGTCGTTTGTCAAACTATGTACAGTTGCTCATACTTATTGATATAATACAAGCAAAAACGGTACTATAAAAAAAAATGCTCACTCCAAAAAAATGCTTTTATTATATTAAATATTTATAGCAAAGATTATAAATTGTGATTTTAAACCATTAAACTTCCAATACTCTTACATGACCGTTTATGCATAAAAATATTATTAATATTGTACAATACTTGTACTTGAATTTCTAAATTTTAACCCTTGACATTGATCTTAAATCTAATATATAAAGTTAAAGAGTTTGTTTGTTTGTTTAAACACGCTAATCTCAGGAACCGCTGGTTCGATTTGAAAAAATCTTTCAGTGTTAGATAGCCCATTTATCGAGGAAGGCTACACTACAAGCTCGTAGGTAAACTTTTTCATGGAGAATGCCCCAATAAAAAAATCCAATGGATTTAAATCTGGGGAATGGGCTGGCCACGAGCGAGAGAGAGTGCGTGGCGTCACTATCTGTCTCGCTCGCTCATAGCAAACATGTACACTATCCATCTCTCTTTATAATTTTTCCGTAAAATTAAGAACCTACCTACCAAGAGCTTGTGCGAATAAAAAACATTTCAACTGAGTAAAATGGGTTAGCAAAAATCGGGTTACTTGAGGTTTTTATTTTTTACTCGTTTTTAATAGTATGAAACTAACAAGTATTGTACCATTTTACAATTCTGATTAAATGCGCCAACTTTTAATGGTACCTGCCAAGGCACTCTAGTACATTTTTTTTTAAGGAGGACCTTCCAAGTCGACGAATTTAAAAACAAAAAAATTCATAGTTTAACAAATAGTCATAATTCCAGGAAACTTGGGGCAATTTTTGACTGTGATTCTAGAAAGGTTATTTAAGGTTACGGTTCCAAAGTTTAAATGAGCAAAAATAATAAAAATTAACAACAATAACCGAAAAATAGTTACAGTTTGACCAAATTTCTAGGTTTTTTTTAAATGCCCATAATTTTCAAACTGCATGGGATAGATTTATTTTTTATTTTCCTTATGATGGTTACAATCCTGTTACCCCGTTGCGGCTTGACGTTGAGTTCTGGGACACCCTGCACCCTGTATATCATCACGCTAAGACCTACAGGAGCGGAGCAACAATAAAGAATGTTACAAAAACGGGGGAAAATTATCACACTATGGGCAATAGGAGACGCAAACGAGGTTGCGTGGGTCGGCTAGTAGGATATAAAAAGAAAAAATACTTAAAATATATGACTTGCTGTTGCAAATCATAATTATGTTTGAGTCTTCCAAGACTGTCGATTAATCTGTAATCTAACACGTAAATATTTAATTAATAGGCATTAATTGCTTCACGTCTATGATAAATGTACATAAAGAATGATAATTACGATATCTTTAACAGAATTATTTTTCAAGTGATAGTTAAAAAAGGAAGATTGCCATTATAGTAACCGTAAAATTAAAAAAAATTAAGTAACGAAATTAAAAAAATTAACTAACAGTTTACTCGGTATATTTTCTATTAGATTAATTACTTTCTATAATTATGTATTTAAAAATGGTTTTTAATTTTGCCAGAACTAAAATCTTTTTAAAGAAATTTGAACCTTAGAGGAGGATGCTTATGATTGTAAATTCATTCCTATTTGTTACACAATAGCTTATAACATATATTAACTATCGTATCTATAATTACAGGCCCGTGACGCATTAAACCGAGTTGAAGAACTGGAGACTGAGAACAGCCACCTGACGAAACGATTAGACAAACTCAAGAACGCTAAATCAGCACTCCTCAAGGACCTGTGACAATAACAGTATACAATGCTTGCTCACTACGCAGCGATGCGAAGTAGCAACGGATTCAGCCAGCCATGTATTACGCGTTAACGCGAACGAACATAGACATATGAAGATATAGGCCTTTTCGTCGTTTTGCTGCAGTAGGAGGTATACTAATAAAGGTTATTTTAATTATATTACAACTTTATATCTTTTACACGAAATATTCTAACCTACCACGTTTGATGTGGCAACACTAAAACTAATACCTTTTTTAAATTTAGAATACTTAGGGCCAGTTTCACCATTTGCTGATAAGGTCCTTGATAGATTATTTTGTTGTCCAACGGATTTTTACGTTTTTTTTAAATGTGTGTTTTGTTGGCGTTCCTTAGATAGAATAATTAACATCACGCTTAGACGAATAGGAGCCGAGAGTAATTGAAAAGAAACGCAGACGAAATTGCGTATGTCAGACAGCAGTGTTATATGGCAGATATTTATCTAGAACTTTATCAGAAAGTGAAAAATCTGGCCCTTACATTTATTCACAGTGTTATTCACGATTTATGTCCCTTTATTACAATATTATTGTTGGTATATTTTCGGATCATGAGGCTGGATAGACTATCAATTTAATTAAAATATAATTTAATATGAGATCAATGTATGACCTCAGACACTGTTTACTAATATGAATAAATTACAAGCGTGTGCAATATACAAAACATGATTAATGGTAGAAAATTTAAAGCAATAATGTGGCATGGTAGAAAATAAGTGCTTCTCAAAAGGCCTATAGAAGTGCTTCCAATACCTACTGTAAAACTTCAAGGAATAAAAATTTGGAATGCATCTATTCATTTACATTGTAGAATATATTATTTGAATTAATTCGGTAAAATATTCGCCAACGAGAAGGTTCGATAACATTTATATAATATTTATAAAATTTACTCACATAAATTATTGACATAATAACTTTTTTTAATATTAATAACTGGCAATTTATTTAGATCCGCGTTGTGTTGATCATAGTATATTTTAATGACATTCATTAACAGTACGGACGCCGTTTTAAACCCTTTTAATAATGTAAAGTGACAAATATAGGTAGAAAATGTTAAATTATTTTAAAGTAGAAACTAATTCACAAATTGAGACGGTTGACTTCATCAAAAAAGGTATAATACAAGATGGTTTTTGATAAGAAGCTACCGGGTGTGTAATTTATTATAATTAGAAAAGCTTATAAATTTTTGTTCATATAAAATTAATGACGTCACTTAATAACGACTTCATCGTTTTTTTTTCTTAAGTTTACTTGCCGGGTATTGAAAATAATTTAATGTAATTATGAATAGTGAGTATTTCGCATGCTCTTCTCCATTTAATTCTAAATACAAGCCTTCATAACAGAATTACTATCTGATAAATAACTTTCAATGTTATCGCCTCGCTTCTCGATCAAACCCAGACTTAGTACATATTGGTCCTATTCCCTGGTTGAGAGGTATATTAACATTATAACTGTGTCAAAGGAATGTGGGTATAGGTATACACTCATTTGTGAATTAGTTCTACGTTATTTCAAATAACAGTGGCATTTTATTAAAAAGAAACAATAGAAGTTATTTATTTAGACAAAATTGTCGAATATAACAACTGTATGTAGTTGAATTCTCGTGTTATAAACCTACAAAGGTGTGATTAATATTATTTAATTGTATGAGTAGTCTCCTGACGTCATTATAGTGTGTTCGCAATAAGAAAATAGTTACGCAACCATCAAGCCCCGCCCTCTTGTTGACATTCTACAAACGTAGTTAACATTATACGAAAATTAACAAATGTATGGGTGTATATGACGTCATCCCAATGATAAGTTAGGAGGTTAAAATAAAATATTAGCCAATATTACAAGATAATAGAGACGTTAACGATTGTATAAAGAGAATCGACGTGAAACACTTGCATATTATCTAAGAGGGTTACAAGAGGGAGGGAGGTTACAAAAGGGTTACGAGGGTTACGAAAGTTGCAAAGATCATTGCGTCACTTATTTTTATCGCAAATAGACTGTTTAGTAAAGATTTTCTTAATAGATAGTTTTGTAACCACACTTTAGACTGGCGAAATGCGATACGGCTTTATTGTGAAATGTTTTTAGTCGTAAGCAATTCAAGTTCGTACGGTTACGAAAACTCTATTAAAAAGGTCTCCAGTAAGAGGTTACTTAGTGCCATTTTCTGTATATAAATCTGTAAAATTCACATCTGTCGCCGTCGTGTACAACATGAGGTACAAAACACTAAAACCTGTTACCTCTGGGCAATCACCAAGGTTGTAAAGCCACTATAACTTGTAAATTGTTTTACTTTTAATTATCTAATGTAAATTATCATGATAATAATGTGTATAATTAATATTTTGTTTAATTTTAATAAAATAATTATTTATTTTAACATTCTTTTTGTAAATGTACCGCTTAAGAGTTTAATACTTAGCTTGCCGAGTTTTATTTCCGCTTTTGTTACTAATTACAATTGAAAGGATCGAGTTACTTGCCATTGGTATCACAAATTATGATAGTTAAGTGTAGCGAGATGCAATTTCTTACTATTGAAAATGTATCATAAAAAACTATAGATAAACCACTTGAGACCTCGCCTGCGGGGTAAGGGGTCAGAGGAAGGAAGAAAACGGGGACCAGGATTATTCGATTTGTTTATTGTCTATCTCAGTGGTGCAGAGGTAGTTTATGCGATTGCTATGCGCTCAGTTTCGGCTTCCATCTCATCAAATGTTTGTATTATCGGTATTTTGGTTTTCTATGTGTATTTATAACGGATTCAATCTAGATTTCATAGTAAAGCTCTGCTTAGTTTGAAACTAGATGGCGTTGTGTCTGAAATTATCATTATGCTTACCATATGATATCCCCGTACCCTCCAATACCCCGCAGACAGAACTCAATTACAGCCCTTAAAATATATCAGGATCTCTGTGACATATACGACGAAGTAACTTTGAAAACCTATATTTTAATTATTACGTGTAAAATTTTAGAACAAACAAAGTGCAATACGTGATAAATATAAAATATCATACTCGGAATGTACCTCGGAAGTTCTAAAATGACACTAGAAACAACTGACACAGAGATCAAACTATATTGTAAGGTCTATGGTTTGTCTACAGAATGAGAAATTATCATGATTGGTCTTATTCTTGATACTTGACGCTAGGCGATATTCTTGATACTTTTATTTCTAGTTTATTATTGCTCAAAATTTGTATCCCATGTATGTTGTGATAGTCGATTGAGAACATAAACGTCCAATAGGCTTAGAGACTGCGGCGGTGGGTCTTCGTGAGACGCATCGTTAGAGAATATAAATTGCAGAGTGTAGTCTTTGTATATAACGTAATTGATACACAGCTATTTATCAGTCGATGTTTAAGAATTATTATTGCCTCGCATATGATTCTATAAATCCAAATCGGTCCAACCATTTAAAATATGTAGACAGATATAGCAGTCAAACGCATCACACCATTATTTTTGCGAAAGGTTAAATTCAATTCAATTTATTTATGTCGGACTCATCAAGACGTCCATATTTTGTAAGTTACTGAGTGAATTAACCTAGAGTTAGTATTAAATGTTAATTAGTGTGGATGTATAACTTCCTGGACATAAGGGGGGGGAGGGGAGTCACACTTATCTGAAAAAACATTCTGAATGCTGTTGAGAAGTTTTTGCATTATTGCGGCGAATCCATCGATCTGAAACCCCGCGAACACGACAATGCTTTGCTATATTGGACAAAAGGGTTTAGGAAGGAAGGAAATATAAAATTTAACACAAGATTACTAGCGACTCATTCAAATAATTGTGAGTATGGTGACCACAACTCTTGGATTCCGCTTTTGCTTTCTATCAGAGTATAATCACTTTTACAGGCTCATAAATAAATGAATAAAGTTCGAATCGACACCAGTACAGATGTAACAAAATATGCACTCTGCACTTTATATTCTCTATGGACTGATCATTGTATTTTATATATTTCGAGGTTTTATTCACGACTAGAAAGTTACCATGCTTAACTGATATCATTGTAAATTTATTTTTATCTTGTTATTGAGGCATTCTTTTGTTACTCATGTGAATATTAAGATATTAGATCTCGGAGTAGTTTATTATAATGGCCGTTCTAAATCGTGAACATTAACATTTCCCTGCATTTTTTATTCTATACTAAATACTGGTTAAAAAATATGAAGTAACTAATTTAAAAATATATGCAATTATGTGTCTTATCTCGACGCGTTAGAGTTTATTTTTTTCTAACAGCTATTTGTACTTAAAGCAATATGGTGTTGTTGGTTAAAATGTTGAATTCCGAACAGTGTTCACGATTTCTCACGGTTAATAAATAGTGAAGGAAATGTATTGTATCTCGTGTACAGGAGTTAATCGGAAGTTTCGCTTTTATATAAATATAGTTGTTAGTGATGCTCACTTAACTTACAGTGCCATGGCGCACCAAAATGTATTAGTAATACGAGAATACGATGTATTGTAGTTATGAATAGTTGTCGATATGCGGGTAGCGGTAGTTGCGCGTTCGTAGCCAACGGTTTTTTAACATGTTCGTCGTGTGGGTACAAAAAGTTTAAACTTATTTAGACTCACCATAAATTATACTCGTTAGAGTTTTCCTACATAAAATTTAAGAATTTATTAATTACTAAATATATTTTTTTGTCCGCCCCATTTTAAAGCGATGACAAGTAATTCTTTAGCTGTTTGTCACAGAGTGAAGTAACCAGTGCCCACGCACTTCTCCCCTTGACTATGGGAGGATGGGACTGAAAAGGCAGCAATCTTGCGGCTCTTTGAGTTGCAGGCGTCCATAGGTGTCGATAATCACTTTCCTTCAGGTGACCTGCCTACTTGTAGGTCTTCATACCGTAAATAAAATCAAAGACGAGTGTGTTAAATTAACCTTTATTTTAAATTAGTGGTACAGAATGACAACCCAGGTCTTGCAAACCGCGTGCGTGTAAATTATGTGTATGTATATCTGTAGATTTTGTAATGCGGTGTTCAGCGTTAGAAGCGATTGACCTAGTGTGAGTTTATTTCTCATATACTCGCTCTCGACGTGTGACGAAATAAACTCACACTAGGCTCTGTAGGTAATAGGCCATTTTACATAAAATCTTCATAACTTTCTTTTAATAATTTAACATGATCAACTTAGTGAACTGCGAACAGTTGCAATACGTTGACACCACCGATTTTCAAACGCTGGTCGCAGTTAACTATCGAGAAATTGGTATTTGAATGTAATAAATTACTCTTTGGTTAGTATTAGAGAAATTTCATTTATACAAAAACATTTAATGTTCATTATAGATAGAATATGGATAATAGGCAAACTACAAAATTATTGTATAAGGACGAAAAGCAGCGCAAGATAATATTTTATTGTGTATCCATTAGGTTTTGTGTGAAGGTCCAATAAGCAAAAAGTGCCGAAGAAAGGCGTACTACTTAGTTTTAGCTGTCACGTGTCTATTTCTGTTGTACTTATAACAAAATCTTATACGCTAAAGGAAAAAAGTTTTAGGCCCGACAAGTTACAACTGTTATTAATTACAGGTCTAATTGTTGAACTCACGTATGAAATGTAATCTAAAGTAAATAAATGTCAAAGTTCAAGGAAGTACTAAGTATAAAGTCGCTATCATTTATGGACGTCATCTTTTAAAAACAACTCTAAGTCAAACACGTTAAGGAATATTCTTGCGCTGCGGGTCATCCTTGATGGCAGTGCAGAAGTGCAGTTCCAACCCGTAGCGGTGACGAGTCAAACTGTTCAGAGGCCCGAGTGCATATTTGTTTCACATCAACTCGTTTTAGACCAAGACGTGTTAGGCGTTATGATTGGTAGAGATTTTAGTGTGGGCCAATCACAACGCCGAGTGCGCTCACCGTCTCGATCGAATTAGTGTGAAATAAATTTCACCTGGCCCATAGTACGCTTCCTCAGCGACCTCGGTCCGGTATCGTGTAGTCGGTATAATTTGTAAGTAGGTACGTTATATTTTAAGTACGATGTATGTATGTATTTTGGTGCTGCATTACTAATTTATTTTGTTTTCAATTTAACTGAATGACCAATTTGTCTTTTTATATGAAGCGAAAACAGACTTAATATTGTGTAAATTTGAATATTTTGAATAAATTTCGCTCTGAAGTTACTTGTTTTATTTCTTCTTTACAGTTTTTCCAGAAACGAAGACAACATACTCGGGGCATTTGTTTTTATATCATAAAAATTTAATCACTAAGGCAGAATTTTTAAGGTTTACATATCCATCTACCGGGCTTCTTTGTTACTTTCCACATTATAGCCCCGCATATCTATTCAAATTCAGGCGGAATTTGTCGCCAAGTCACAGATTCAGCTGGTTTAGTTAAAAAAATATAACGAGAACATCTTTAAAATAAAAATAGGTTTTTATGTAGTCTAAGGACTACATAAATCCAAGAGAGAATCAGTGACAGACAGTGTCAAATTCACGCTCGAGGTCGCGCCGGAGCGAGAGCTCTCACCTGCTTGCTCTGCGCCGCGACTTTCTTTTTACCCGACTACGGCAAAGCCAAAGGAGGGTTTTGATTTTGACAGGCTATGTATGTATGTATGTTCATTTGTTCCCTCATAGCTCCTTAACTACTCATTAGAACAAGATAAATGAGGTGTCATTAGAAGCGTCATGATTGTCTGCTGGTTATAGGCTATATGACGTCGCTGATTCTAATGTGGCGCCCTCTAGTCGACATAAAGTACTGTATAAAAAAATAAATATCAGATAAATATGTTGTGTTTAGTATCATTGGAAAGGGCCTTACTTGTACATTTCAAAAATGCATATATTATTAGCATTTGCCTGTGACTTTGTCCGTGTTTCTTCAATAAGTATGGTATTTCTATGGTATACTTGTTTGTTCCCTCCTTTTCAAACCTACTAGACAGAATAAGACAAATGAGCTATCGTTAGAAGCGTCTGGATTGTCCGCTAGTTATAGGCTATATGACGTGTCACTGAATCTAATGTGGCGCCCTCTAGCCTACGTAAAGGACTCTTTTAAAAAAAAAAATTTAGATAAATAGGCCGTGTTTGGTATCATACGAAAGGGCGGTACTAGTACATTTCAAAAATATATATATTATTAGCATGTTCTCGTGAGTTTGTCCGTATTAATTTGATAATTGTGATATTTCTATGGTACCTATTTAAAATATACTTTGCAAAGAAATTAATAGTATAGAGGCACCAAAACATTTTAAATAAAAAAAAGTAAAAACTAAAACCCAACTACGACAAAAAACGACGCTATACTATGGCGCATTACTAAGTTTCAAAAGCCGTAATCCATGTAGTGTAATGCACCATCCTCCATAACACTAACAACGCGTGACTACGGCTTTTGAAACTTGTTTCATGCTTTTTCAGCGTCGTTTTTTGTCGTAGTTGTAAACCCCCCTCGGGCCGTCTCCCCGCCGGGGTTTGCGGCGGTGCGGTGTGTCAGAATCGAACCGACTAAAACCACACGGTGGCACTCTGCGCCTGAGACGGGAGGGATCCGGGAACTGCTGTTATTAACACATCTGGACCCCTCCCAGGCCACCTTCCGCACCTTTTTTTTTAACTTGTGGAAACCCCCTCGGGCCGTCACCCCGCTGGGGTTTGCTATGGGGCGGTGTGTCGGAATCGAACCGACTAAAACCACACGGTGTGCCACTCCGCGCCTGAGACGGGAGGGATCCGGGTACTGCTGTTATTAACACATCCGGACCCCTCCCACTGCCTGCCTGCCTGCCCGCACTGAAGCGGGTACCCTCTGCTATTAACTCTCTAATTAGGCGACGTACGGCACACGCGTAACGACACCCCCTCGCGGGTGGCCACTATAGCGGATGGAGGGGAAAACCCACCTTCCGCACCTACTCCAACCTCGCCTTGTATCGCAGTACCCATCTGCCGCCAGCAAACTCTTACCAACTTGCAAATTGTCAACATAATGCCATCCACTTCTGACCGAAGGAACAATAATATATTAGTAAATAAAACAACCCAATAACATCCTATCAAATTTATTACGTCTATGAGAATGGTAGTTCTTAATAATAATTAAAAATAAAATGTAAGGATGGATATTTACAATGAATCTTGTTTCCAGAACATGAAAGATATCTAACAAAATGGTAAAACAAAATATTAATTACTGTATTATATTACTAATACTTATTTACCTAGGAGTCAAGCCCAAAGAGATGACGAAATAGAAAAGACTTAAGTATAGAACAAGTTGAAGAATCTCTATGTAAGGGTCTGTTCACACCTGTGCGACAAATATCTAATTACTATGCTATCAATAAAACTTTCTTCTTGATTGTATGTTTCCACACGTCTTTCATAGTAATAATGTCTGATAGTGGATGAGGTAGTAGAGCCACGCTGATTTCAGCACGAACGGGTCGGCTCGACCGGGGCGGTACTACCCTCGCACAGAAAATCATCGTAAAATGACAGCGATCATGCTGTCGTGTTTCGTTGGTGAGTGCGAGACCGGAGGCCCAATGATGCGAAAGCATCACTAGCCCGCCATGGTGTGGGTCACCATGCTGCATTGTTGCATTGTCTGCGTTCGCAGTATGGTGACCATCACTCTTGGATTCTGCTTATGCTTTCCATCAGGCAGAGTAGAGTCATTATGGCAGGGTAAAACATAAAAAAAAAAAAAAAAAAGTATTTTTTTGCTCTTTTTACTTATAAGTTGCCAGTAACATAATAATTTTTAAAATAAAATTAAGTAATGTTTTGTCATGTGCTTGTTTTAAATAATTTTGTAATGTTCTGTGTTTTTTTATTTGCCATCATTGAATTTTGTTTGTGTAGAAGAATGACGCAGAAAAAGAACGAACATTGTTCGGTAAAACTATGTTCGGTCAATAACACAACACTCCAATGCCTTGCTAAACTTTATATTACGGTTATAATGCAAATACAAAAATTTTATGATGTTTTTAGCCTTACTACAACTCGAGAATAGTGATGTAATATGTTTTAAAATTTAGTCTAAGAAAGGTTTATAAGGTGAAAATAAATAAAAAATAACTAGATTATCCTAATTTCACGCATACCTACTAAGTAGCTAGTACGGTCTCAGATAGTGATGGAAATTACAATTCTTGCACATCCCATACATATTGTATAATTATATTCTAACACTACTTCGTATTTTGCCATGGGTAATATATAACAGATCCTTTTTTCACTTACGCCAAGTCTGCGCACAATTGACCTTAGACCACACAAAATACAAAATAAACTATTTACACAGAATTTTGCTATCCATTCTAATATTATAAATTTGAAAGTAACTGTCTGTTACGCTTTCACGATTAAAAAGCTAAACCGATTTGAATGAATTTCGGTACAGAGATAGATTGGACAGACTATTTTTTGTCGCGATAACCGACATATAGCAACCGCGAGCAAAAGCTAGCTAAAAAGGATACACACTTCGAAACAGTATATGCACTAGCTTATTTTTGAATCAACATCTATCTATTACCAAAAAAAACCGACTTCAAGAACTAGACCAAACTGAAATGACCAAGCACAGGGAGCACCAGTTTAAAAAAAAACGGAATCATCAAAGTAGGTTCACCCAGTCGAAAATTCTAAGGTAACAAACAAAAAAAAACAGTGGAATTGAGAACATACTCTTTTTTTACACACTAAAAAGTGCCTATCTTATAAACTATTCCATCTTTAAAACTGAAAGGATTGAACCCAGGCTGAGGTGTCATCATTTTAATGTTATAAAAAACAAAATTAGATATTTTTGGTCATACATGTGATTGTAAACTCTATGATTCAGTCTCTTTGGGCTCGATAGTTTCACCTTAAGACTACGGTATCACCTAAGGTATGGGGTGCTGGCTAGGTGTAAGACCTCCGTGCTCAGGGCTGTGTTTCTGTTTTTTTCTTTTTTTCTCTTTTTTCCTTTTCTTACGTTCCTTGTCGTCGTCATGACGCTTTTGCTTTTTGTGTTTCTTCTCATATGTGTCTGGGTTTGATGAATCTGTGGATATTATGATATCTTGTAGTAAATTATTTAATTGTTACCCTACTTCGATGGCTTTATTGCTGTCTAATTTGTGATACAAAACTGTCTTATTCACAACCTTAAAATCACTGGACAAATCAAGCCTCTCTGAACTACTGAAAAACCCATACCTATTTTAAAATTTACAGCAACATACCTCAATGTCTCACTGTTAATTTCCTTACCCTAATTTGCCTTTTTTTGTCTCAAGTGAAAATATTTCTAAGATTTAAGGGAGAGTTGCTTGATCATCAAGAAGACACTCGGCCATATGAGAAATCAGTCAAAAACATTTGCAATGTAACACAATGTGTCAATATAAGACACAGCATGCCATACTGAGCTCAAAACAAACTATTCGGTGAAGGTGTTAATTTCCAGGACTATTACATTTTAGTATCCATACTAAAATTACAAATTTGAAAGAAGTCTGTTCATCTGCTAGGTTTTCAGAGCTAACTGCTGCACCAATTTCAATGAAATTCGGTATGGAGATACCTTAATTATAATGGGCGTCTTTACCTATGACGCAGGGAGTGCGTTGCACACGGGCGCAGTGGTGTTAGGGGCGCCGCCCGCAGTACATTTTATTATCTGCACGGTTACTAAAGGGCGCTACGCTTATTAAAGGGTGCTAGAGTAATTCTTGCACACGGGCGCAGTGGTGTTAGGGGCGCAGTGGTGTTAGGGGCGCCGCCCGCAGTACATTTTATTATCTGCACGGTTACTAAAGGGCGCTACGCTTATTAAAGGGTGCTAGAGTAATTCTTGCACACGGGCGCAGTGGTGTTAGGGGCGCAGTGGTGTTAGGGGCGCCGCCCGCAGTACATTTTATTATCTGCACGGTTACTAAAGGGCGCTACGCTTATTAAAGGGTGCTAGAGTAATTCTTGCACGGGCGCTTTACGGGCTAGAGACGCCTCTGCCTACCAACTCTAAATTCACTAGGAATTTTCTCTAAAATACAGGAAATAAGATCTAACTATCAAATCACTTTGGAGTAAAAAATAAGGAATTGTGTAGGTAACAGACTATTGTATAAGAAGCTGTTTATATCTATACTAATATTATAAAGCTGAAGAGTTTGTTAGTTTGAATGTGCTTATGTCATGAACTACTGGTTCGATTAGAAAAATTCTTCCAGTGTAGGATAGTACATTTATCGAGAGAGACTAGAGGCTATATATCATCACGCTAAAGCCAATAGGAGCAGAGCACCAAAGGAGAATGTTTAAAAAACAGGCTATGGGCAATAGGAGGCGCAAACGACAGCATGCTGTCGTGTTTCGTTGGTGAGTGCGAGACCAGAGGCCCAATGATGCGAAAGCATCACTAGCCCGCCATGGTGTGGGTCACCATGCTGCATTGTTGCATTGTCTGCGTTCGCAGTATGGTGACCATCACTCTTGGATTCTGCTTATGCTTTCCATCAGGCAGAGTAGAGTCATTATGGCAGGGTCAAACATAAAAAAAAAAAAAAAACGAGTTTGCGTGGGTCAGCTAGTGCCTTATATAGACGAGTTCAGTTTTGCTCACTTAGTATGCACCATCACAACCTTTCAACAGTCCACTGCTGGATATAGGTACCTTCTTAAAAAGGAGATTTAGGTCTACTTTACCATGCTGGCACAGGCTGGTACAGGGTTTGTTTTAAGTATTACTCCTCTTTGCAGTGATGATGTCCCGCACAGTTTGCTCCTTTAATAACCTCTTATGACACCCATGGGTTGAATAGGGGTGGTATCAATATCCTTAATCCTTCACCACATGAACAGTAGCATGAATAACTATATGTAATTTGCTTGTATTGTGTTTACAATACATATAATGTGAATCAAATATGACTACTGTAGTGGACAGACTAACTGATAGAGTAAAGTTGGATACCATCAAGAAGGGCCCTTGAGGGTATCTAAAATTTCATCAAGGCAATGCCAGTGAACAGCTGAATTTATACTACATGTTTATATAAAGAATTTAGTTACAAGTAACAAGTTGAATACCACATACTTTTCTGTCAAGGAGTTTATTTCGGATAGAGGTATTATTTTATGTAGTTCTTATTATGAACTATCATGCCAGGACTTGTAGGTTATCTATAGTCCAAGGGGCATGGCTGTGACATTTACGAAAATAAGTAATTTCCTCTTGTTTCTTATATGATGTACAAAGTATTAAGCAAATACATGGACAGTCAATTGATTCTGTAAAAGGTCATTTACAATAGTGAGGTTTTCAAAATATTTTTTTCAAATTCTTGAGTGACCTATGCCTTAAATTTTTCATCAGCTGATAAATAACCTATAAAATAATTATTCAAATCTATACTAATATATAAAGCTGAAGAGTTTGTTTGTTTGTTTGTTTGAACACGCTAATCTCAAGAACCACTGGTCCAATTAGAAATTTTTTTTCAGTGTTAGATAGCCCATTTATCGAGGAAGGTTATAGGCTATACATCATCACGCTAAGACCTACAGGAGCGGAGTAACAATGAAGAATGTTACTAAAACGGGGAAAAATTATCATGCTACGGGCAATAGGAGACGCAAATGAGGTTAAGTGGGTCGGCTAATGTAAAAATAAAACAAAAACCAAACAGTTACCTTGCAATGGAGTTTCTTGTCCAGGAGGTACTCCGTCCTTGTGCTTATTGTGCTTCTTATGTTTGGTCTTGTGTCTCTTTGGTGGTGTTGAACTAACATAACGATATTGTTCCGGCAGTGGTCCCGGGTGCAGTCTGAATCCAGCCAGCTGGGCACTCGTAAGTGGCAACAACTCTTTACCACCTATAGGTCTCTTAGCTATTACCGATCCTAAAGTGCTATTGTCTTCCTGACCAGGGCCATCGAGAATGCCAGGTAGATTGGGAAGGAATGACGACAAAGATTCTTTCAGTTTTTTACCATTAAATTTACTATACGAGTGCTCAAGACCATAATAGGCCATCAAATTAGTCGCCCCTGTTGTCTCGCATTCTCCTGGAGAAAAAAAAGTTGTTTTGTAGCAATTTCAGACGATTAAAATTTATAAGTAACTAAATTATTTGTAATGTTATACAATAATGAAAAAGACCATACCTGGAGGTTCTTTCATCAAATAAAATGGTCCACTGTGCACTATAGACGGGTTCTTGCCTAAGGAGATGGTAGTTTTGAGTGTTCCGGAGGAATCTTGACGAGAAACCACTGGCGACCTCCCACCTCTTGGTGAAGATTTCGGTGAATATGGTTCTACCTTCCTGAACTGATCAGACATCATCTTGAATCTGCATTGTCTACATAACAAACGCAAAAAAATAAAACCTTTAGAAACTAAATGATAAAAACTGTACACCCTCACTCACTTCACGAAGAGTTTTTGACAAATTTGCAAAAAATATCTGAGGTTGTAAACGAAGCTACTATTCATTTTTTAGTCGATGTTGTAATAATCGATTAAAACATACTAATTTATTTTAAATTAAGATGCATCAAGAAAGTTGCTAGTCGGAATTGTGTCGGAATTGTGATAGGAGTAGTAAGTATAAAATTACAAGTATTTTTAATTGTATAGTTTGAGTATATCAAAAACTATATTGATAAATTATTATATTTCGCTGTGGATCATTGAATCAATTTGAGTCAACGATTCGTTTACCACATCATAGACTTTTACCATTATCTATACCTTGGCGACTATGGGGGTAATAGGTAATGAGAACCTTCTCATTAAAGTGGGAAAGTTGAAAAACAGTCCAGCACTTGGTCTCCAGCTGTAAAAAGCAATTAATAGTTCTACAACCAAGTGGCGCTAGTGTAGCCAAAAGGGAATGACTGAATAGCGGCCTTTACACTGTAACTCTGAGTAAATGCGTTCTGTGCATTGTAAGGCTTCGTACAAACCTGAGCGCCAGTGACGCGGGAAGCGGGACGGAACGTGGGAGCATCTACGACGCGAAACTTATCATGCACACTTGCACGACTGCGACGCGAACCGCGAACTTCATTTGCTAGTGAACAGTCACTAAAGCAGCGCGTCGTTACCTGGTCCTAGCTGGGTCCCGTGGTATTAGCCGCGGTTGTTGTCGTACCGCGGAGTGAAGCTAGTTTTAAAAAAGTAGCCTAAGTTACTCCTTATATCATCAGCTACCTATCAGTGAAAGTACCGTTAAAATCGATCCAGCTGTAACAAACGGACAGACAGACTATTTAAAAAAATATTATCCATACAAATAAATGCACATGTATGTATACACGGTACATGTATGTTATACAAATAAATAAAATTGGAGTGTCTGTTTGTATTATAAAAATAACCGATTTTTACTAAATGCATGTGTATAATATGTATAATATAATACACCGTACATATACATTTTTTTTTTAATTTTTTGTCTGTCTGTCTGTTTGTTCCGGCTAAGCTCTGGAACGGTTAGACCAATTTTGAACTGTGGATCAAACTATCGTGGCAAATTATTATGACTGGACTGAATGTGTATGGGTTGCACTGCGAGCGAATCTCACACGTTTAGTTATACAGTCCAAACTGTGCGTGTAAATATATTTTTAAGAGTTTACTGAAGCGTGGAACGTTTTCTTTTTTTAACCGACTTCAAAAAAGGAGGTGACTATTAAATTAATTGTTTTTTTTTATGTTTGTTACTTTATAACTTTTGACTGGGTGAACCGATTTCGATAATTCTTTTTTTATTTGAAAGCTGGTGCTTCCCATTTCAATTTTGTTCAATTATTGAAGTTGTTTTTTTTTTGTTAAAAATTTGTGATTATCACAATTTGATACAATGTCCAAGTAATATTTTACTCCAATATACAGAAACAGACCGACCAACACCAAACCTGAATGTCAACTTGATATCTCCTCGCGTTCCTGACAAAATTGATAATCGTACAAAGTATTGTCCCATGTTAGGATCGAACCCACATTACTCAGCGCAGTAGGAAGCGGCGAGTAGACCACTTTAACCACTATGCCATTCGGGCATCAATTTATAGACAAAGAGTTGGGTACACTATTACAAGTCAGGTCACCATACTGTATTGTTGCATTGTCGACATTCGCAATCAGTATAGTAACCAACACTTTTGGCTTCTGCTCATGCTTTCCATCAGGCAGAGTACAGTGATTTTGGCAAGCTCATACATAAAAAAGCAGTTTTCATGAAACACCTCACTTAACTCGAAAATTTCTCAACACATTTTTAGTTCCATCAATATACACCATTCTTAAATACTGATTATAATTGGCAATGGAGGCATCCTAGAGGGCACCCTACACTACAGCCAACAGCGACTGGATGCAAATAGTAGTAGACTGAGTTATGTGATGTGCCTTGGGAGAGCCTTCAGAATAATTTATTCAATTAAAACAATTAGTGACATTTATGAACGTTAAATGGAAGCCACAATTTAAAATCATATAACAGTAGGCTTAGTGGTTTAAGCGGATACGCCGCTTTCTACTGCGCCAACTGGTGTGGATACAAATCCTCCACAGGACAACACTTTGTGTGATGCACAGATTGTTCTTCTGAGTCTGGGCATGCTTTGTGACTGTTTGATATTTGTTTTCAAAGTCCCCGTGTCACAGGATTTATATTCCTAATGCGGGAGTTGGATTATTAAAAAAAGCAATGGACTATGGACTGTAACGGGATGATGATGATCAGGGAGATCAATTAAATCAAAATGAAATATTAATATGCAAATATAGATTTTAAGAGTTCCTAATTCGACTCTTTTGCCTAAGATATTAAAATAAAATAATTGTATTGTGTGTGTTTTCTTTGTTTAATGTTACAGCTTTATGAACCTAAGGGTAGGGCTTTCAATTATACCTTTAAACAAAGAACCCAAAAGTATTGTGGTAAAAAGTTTTTCAAGGTTTAAAACGCCGTCTATTTAAGTTGGTTTATAATACTGATGTTGACCTTATCAACTATACTATTAGCTTCTTGTATTTTGGAGCCCCTCCGTGTCATAGAAAACACAATTAATCCGTCGAACCAGGTAAGGATGCCATAAGAACACCGACATCGAAAAATCGCTAAAAATGTCTCACGTAATTCATGGACGTCTCATTATTTAATAGGTTTTTCCGGTTGTGTCCGTTATCGCGGTAATAAGTAGCCTATGTGTTTTCTGTTATATGAGCTATATTACAGTTACTGTATTGAAAAGTTTCAATTAAATCCATTCAGTAGTTTTTGCGTGAAAGAGTAACAAATATTTATACATCCATATAAACTTTCTTATATTTAGTAGGAATCGGAATATATTTAACAAATCTTTTTTAAGTATAACACTAAAAGCATTTATCTCGCAATGGTTACCAGCAACCTTACTTTCATAAATCTATTTATTTATTTTTACTTAATTGATTTATGATGTTATAGGCACAATTCAATGTGATAATACCTAACTACGAGTAATGGGCTCGCATTGCATTTTTGAGGAAACTAACCTGAAGTCATCCTCATTTTTCTTCTTGTTTTCTGGCTGCATATTAGTAGCTTGTGTATATAATATATATATATATATTCGTGTTGAACCAGTTAGTGAATCTTGATTTAAGACTTGAACGCAAAATTCACAAACACACAAAATTCAGAGTGCACAAAACTTTATTTTGCAGAAATTCACTTTGAATTTTTTATTTAATACAATATTGACCAACTTAAACAGGTAGTGTTACTACATTAAAAGTCGGATTCAAACTGTTCATAGTTGTCGGTGAAGTCAACTGGGCAACTCTGAAGAACTCAGGTAGTGCGTACAGGATGGCGAGAATAATTACTTTATTGTGTTCACTTTTATTGTGAACATAAATAACATAACAATACAAGAATTTTGTGAAAGAGCGAGTTGTCTCGTGGTCTTTATTTTAAATGTATTTTACCTTCAATGAACATAAAAATATTCCTACAAACAATTTATTTATCAAACGGTACTTACTTGCACATTGAAAGATGAAGTAACTGAAACAAATTTATCATTTATAAAATGTAAATGGTAAAATGTATTTGCGTTGATCAGAAGTGAGAAACAAAACTTTCAAAAGAAAAAACAGTCTTTGAAGTATGGTGTTTATCGTTTCGAAATTCCAGCTTAATCGGTGGAGAATTTTGAGTTTGAAGAGTGCGCAAACAAACATAAAATTTAAAGTATATATATATAGTTTTGAGTATAAAGAGCAATTTAATTATAAATTGAATGCAATTGGTCGTAACTATATGATGTTATTTCAATTTAAAATATTACAACAGATTGGCAAAATACTTCTCGTAATGCAATGAATGTACATAAGTACGAATTAGGGTCTACGTCGACGCAGACAATAAGGAGCGCAGCGGATAGTATTTTTTTCAAGACACTCGACAATAGACTTTACGGCTATTGTCATAAAATGGCCACACAGCCCGAGGCCACACGAGCATGTACTTTAGTTCGGTAAATTTTAAAGTTTACTTTCAAGTGTCTTGAAAACTCTTTTCCGCTGCGTACCTCTCGATGGACGCACATACGATGCATGCTCAGCCTAGGGGTGCACCCACTGAGTCAGAGATAGATAAGGCTATTGTCTTTCGCCGTATGATTTGAAATCAACAATGGTCACCTAATGTCATGATTAACTAATATTTTAATGGCCTTCGTAATCGGCCTCGTTATAAACAAATATGGTATTAATTAGAATAAATTACTTTTGCGATTATAACTTAACTAAATATAGTAATGAATAATTAATCTTGTACAATTATAATGTTGATTAAACTTCACATCATGTAGCTCGATAAACATATGTAAAATTTTCAAATATTATACATAACTATTATAGATAATGCTAGGTGTTATCGTCTCTATTCGTCTCATGACTGTCGTAAGAGGCGACTAGGGAACAAAACACGCAAGAAAGCATCACTGCAAAAAGAAGGAAAGCTTGAAACAAACTTGTCTTTCTTTGAGGGCGACAAGTCCGCCAATTCTACCCATCTACCTTTATCTAGCATTTCTAGTTACCTGGTGTACAATAAAGTTTTTTTTCTTTGTAATTATCAAAAAGGGCTTCAGCTATTTTAGCCCAACTTCAAATACACTTGTGAAATGATATTGTCCGTGTGGTGATGATTGAATTGAGAATACCCCAGCGCCACCACCAATATTCATAGAGTTTAGATAGAGGCGAGAAAGGGAGCACACTACAAAGGACAACATCCCTGCAAAGAGATGGAAAAACAAGCCCTACACCAACACGTTTAGCCAGCGTGGTATATTAAAACTCCTTTTTAATAAAGGGCTATGTCCAGCTATTATCTGTTAAACGTCTGTTGATGACGATGATGCGAATTGATGTACTTAGAGCTCAATACGCATTTAATGTTTATATATATAATTCTTCTGTGAGTGTGTATGTCATTGAACTACTCTCAAACGACTGGACCGATTTTGATGAAATTTTTTGTGTGTGTTCAAGGGGATCTGGGAATGGCTTAGATTCACAATTTTGTCCGCTGGACAATGTTTTTTTAATTAATTTTTAATTTATTAGTAGTTAAGGCAAAACGACGTTTGCCGGGACAGCTAGTATATATATAAAAAACTCGAGAACCGCTTGACTAATTTGGTTATCACTCACACTATCACACTGATATATAAAGGCGAAAGTTTGTGAAAGTGTATGTTTGTCACATCCAAACGACTCAACGAATTTGGATGAAACTTTACAGTGATATAGCTTATGCATCAGAATAATACATAGGTTACTCTTTACCGCGATAACTGACATACACGCGGGCAGAGCTGCGAGCAACAGCTAGTTTTAAATATTTTCGTTATGGTACAAGGAAGATTTTCTGGAAAGAAAAAACGTAATAATGGCGACAAAATTAGTCTTTTTCCATAAAAAAATAATAGTAAATTAAAACATCTACCGATAATTTTAACAGAACGAAGTCTATCAGGGCAGTGCAGTTCTAGTTTTAAATAGACGTCAAGCAATATTTAATAATTTTTAGACATATATCCACCTATTACTTTATCTAACACAACTTCAAAAGGGTTTTTTTAAATTTTAGATAAGGATTTTTTATCTAGTAACTGCAATAAATATCGTTTGCTAATTCAACTGGTCGGCTTTTACAAAACAGTAACAAAAGAATCTTCTGTACAAGCGACAATAAGGTGTAAACTCGCACCATTTCATACCCGACAATAACTACCTGAGCGCGCCAGCTTCCCAGTCAGTTAAACACAACGTGGGTCACTCTGACTCAGTCTGACTCCAACTTTCACTTGAACGACTCCACTGAGCTAGTCCATTTTAAAACACAGTAATGTAAATAAAATATTAAAATTAGTGAGTGAGAGCGGATAAATAAATATATTTCATAAAATGTGAACGAAATTAAGTTTTATGTGTTTGTGAGCAAGTGTAAATAAGTGCCAATTATTTATTTACTACTCAGTTCAACAAATACCGCCAAAATGAGGATTAGATTACAGGATTACCTTGAAAGTCAAAGACTTAAGGTTTGTTCAATTATGATCTATCTGTATATATTTTAGTTATGCATTTATAATACATAGATTTTTACAATTATTTAAAATATTTGGCAAGAGATTGTTGCTATGCTGCAATTTTGTGTGTTGATATATGACTTCCTAAGTTGTAAATAAGATGGAACCGTTGCTTAAAGTTAAATAACATTAAGGGAGCAGAGTCCACATCAGAGAAAACATAAAATATTTTTTTGTTGTTTTGAGTGGGTCTGTTGTTTTAATAAAGTTTGAGAAACTCGGTAAAAAGAAGTACCTAAGTATGAAGCCATATTGTGTACGATCCCTTATAAAGTTTTAACAATAAATGTTTCTTTCTTGTTTACATTGTTTTCATTATTCACTGGAAATTGCTACAACCGCTCACGTTTTTAAAAACCTTTTTAACTGTATGGATGGCATAATGGTTAAAGCGGTCGCCTTGCTGCAGGATTGATTCCCGAATGGAACAACACTTTGTGTAAGTCACAAGTTATTGTTCTGAGCCTGTTCTTCATGTACGTTTGTAAAGACCTCCCTGACAAACTGTGTCATAGGTAAAAAAAGAAATTGATTTATGATATTATGGTGCAGATTATTATGGTTAGTGACTCTGAGTGCTAAACCGGTGGGTTCGAGGTCCACTTGGGACAAATAATAAATTGATGAGCGCAGTGATTTCTATATCTGATTGTATTTAGAAATATATTAGTATGCTTATCAGCAGTTTGCTTACTACAGCCTTTCTTCTTCTTCAAGTACCATCTTCATTCGGAGGTCGACGACCACAGTCCTCGACTTCAGTCATGCAAATCAGTACACCTGTGCTTTCCACACCTAACCAGTATTCTATATTTTTAGTCCACGATGTTCGCCTTTTACCTCTACTGCACTATAGCCCGTGCTCTGTTTAAATCAGAGAGCCGCGTGTAAGATGTGACACTTACTCATAAATGGTTCAAAACTTTTTGCTAGATACATTTTTAATCCTCCATCAAGTAACAGACCGACAAAGTCCTAATTAACATAATTCTTCGAAGACCGCTTATCGACGTATTTCTCATTGTCTGTAGAAGTAAATATATACAAACATTACCTAATAAATAAAATAATAAACAGTATCCAATTCAAAAGCTACTGCACAGCTAATTATAAATACAAATAAATAATTAAAATTGTAACAAAAAAATAAAAACTCGAGAGGTGTCAAGGGACACCCGGATGGAACGAAGTTCACTGTCATTATTCATTATTTTTATTATTTTTTATTATTTATTACGTACAAAAAACCTGTATATACTCAACAAAAATAATCGTTGCGACACCACACTATTCAATGCGAAATAGAAATGAAAATGTCTGGCTTGCTTTCTAAAAGAGAGAGAGAGAGAGAGACAGAGAAAAATGCGCACGCCGCACGGCTTACAATCGCTTACTGTAGCAAAAAGTGTCGTGACAACTTTTCGTAAAATTTTTTTTCCGTCTAGCCCACTTGCACAACGCGCGATAAGGAACTTCGTTCCAATAAACAATATCAAGAACTGGAGCAAATTGAAATGGGACCACACGGGAAATACTAGCTTTCAAATAAAAAAGAATCATCAAAGTCCGTTCGTCGACAGTTCTGATTTAAAAAAATACAGTCGAATTGAGAACCTCCTCCTTTTTTGAAGTCTGTTGAAAATAAAAATTAATTCCTTAGCTTAAAATAAATTCATAGGGTTTATTAAATGTTAAAAAATTATGCCCAATGTAATAATTATTAACCGTTAGTATTCAGCAATGATAAAGGCCATATTTTATTATGATTGAACAATTGTTGGTAATAATAATATTTGTAAATCGAAGAAAAGCAGGCGGTTAACGCCCAACGATGTAGGCAAGGGTTGGCTAGTTATTAATAATAGGTCTTTACCTATGAAATTGCCGTTTTGTATGCAATAAGTGAAAGTACTTATTTTTTCAAACTTTTTTGTTTCTGTTATTCGAATTAATCATTTAATGTTAGTATAGATTATAATTGCATACATATATTGCCAACAGTTTGGCTCTCGTGGTTATCTTTCTCTTTTCATTCTTTAAGATCTTATTTTTAACGAAAAAAATCGAATTTCCATATTTTTCCATATTTAAATATTTCCAGTTGATATAAATAGCTCATGACACTCAAAACATCTTGAATAATATTATGAAATTGAATAATATCTTAAAGTCCCTTTTAAGATAGTATTCAATTATTATAAATTATTAATAATTTTTAAATATTTTCTATCCATATGATTATTTTTAGATACTTTCGTAAACTGATTTTTCTTTTCAATTAGAATAATTGTGATTGGAATATTTGAGAATGCGAAAGTAGTAAACTTCCATAAAGCTGTATCTACAGTAATTTTAATTTAAGAAAAGTACGGAACATGACTTGAATTAATATTATCGTTCATGATTTTATATTAGTTCTAAAACATATTTTTTTCTTTTTTTTTATATTTCTTCTTTTTACTTTTACTTTAAAAACGGTTCACAAACATTAAAGGTGTTGCTTAACATACCATTCATTCGACTACCTTTTGAAGTCAGTCATCGAAGCACGTTTTCGCGGTTAGTCGATTAAACTGTATAGTTAATCGATTCTGTTCCATCACTAGTTGTTATGAAAGTAAAATGGAAGAAAAATTCGGATACATTCTCAATAAATATTAGCATTTTCATATATTTTCATAACCAATTTCCACATTTACATCAATTTCATTTTCTTAAAATTACAAAAATTATAGTCATTTAGTTCTTGAATTGCATAATTTTTGGAAATTACAATCTCTATGGTTAAAACCACGTGTTCTTATTGGTGCCAAGCCAGATCAGATAAATTAAAAAAGTAAATTTTAAGAAATAAAAAAATTTGTTTATGGTTCATGAATTAGCTTCTCGTAATACGCTACGGTTTTCGATAATGTGTTTGGAAATAAACAATATATTGGGGTTAATTTAGTTGTGTTGATGATTATTTAAGACGTTAAAAGCCTTAAAAATGTTTGTGAACTGTGCATTGAGTGCTACAAATATATCAAAACGATTCTGATATCACTATTCCTCGCTGTGCGAAGTGACGCCATTTTACGGGAATGATCAGGCCGCGGCTGCTTCATACTAAGCCTGATGTAAGGATTATTCTGATCAAACGAATGCATGGAAACCAATCTTTATTCTTGCACTCGTGCTGGACGGACGATTTCCGAGGTACTTTGCGTATATTTATATTATTGTTGATGCGATAATAATTCAAATCATGTTTCGATTTCCTCTTGTTAGAGCGTCTTTTGTTTCCTAGTAGTCAAAAGCACGTGTTTTTATTTTTCCAGAAAACTATGGAAGATGGTAATAATGTCAAAACGAAAGATGATAAAAACACTGCAACTTCATTGACTAATTTACACGGCGAACGCCCTCCAAAATCTACTACGAATGGTCACGATTTCATTGGAGAGCCGTCTAGTCCGCCTGACGAGTCCAACGATCAGTATCGGCCGCCTGCTGACGCTTTGAGTGAGGACAAGTTTAAGAAACGAATAAATCCACTAAAAATACATCTTGGAAAGAGGCCTTTCGTAGATAACTCTCTTCAATATTACAATCCAAGCAAGAAGAGAAAAACTTCAGTGAATAAGATTTGTGACAGCAGTACTAGTGTGAACTCAGTGCCGAGAGTGCCCAAACTTATACCTAAGCAAGTAGACCGTAACCAATATCATAATGTTTCCTCAGCTGGAAGTGATCTTAACAATGAAAGAGATAAACCTGTCCCTCGACTTGTTCCCAAAAGCCAACTGTTACAGTACAAAAAGGTTAAAACAGAAAAAGGAGCCCAGTTGAAGGAATATGCTCAAAGTTTGGGCTTGCAACCTATGGTGAAGTTTAAGTGTCGAAAGTGTAGTTCCATGTCATTTAAGACGTTGGCGATGTTAAAGGAACATCAGAAAGTGTGTCGTGCTCAAGCTAATGAGCCTGCATTGAGTCCTGAGGCAGCTCCGTGTCCGAGTGGCACTGATAAAAAAGGTCCTTCCAGAGTCACCAGGAAAGTTTATTTGTGTTCAGCATGCGGAAAATATTATGAGAATTGGAATCTCTTTTTGCACATGAGAGTAGTGCACAATAGGCACATCTGCCTATTTTGTTTAGGAATGTTTTCAAAGGCAGAGAAACTCTCATTGCATTTAACAAATAAGCATCACGTCAAGCAGTTTAATTATGATAGCAGAGAGGAATTCCTCAAGGTTTATAAAGAAAGTTACTATATAATGTGCTGTGCATGTAATGAAATCTGCAGTGAACAAGATGACTTTTATAATCACGATTGTAATAATGTTAAACCAAAGCCTGTGCCTGTTCTTATTAGTAAAAATGCTGCTAAGACTAGTAGTCAGAAACAAAAATATTACAATGAAGTTACTACTAATGGGATCACAAGTATAGAGAATGTATCAACAAAATTAGTTAAAGAACCTGCAAAGTCTGTTTGTGATAGAAAAGACATTAGTGAGAATAGGCAAGAGACTGTGACGTCTTCAACACACATGACAGTGCCATCTCTGGATACACCAGTTGTTGAACCATTAGTAAGTGACACAAGTATTAGTTCAGATAGTTCAGCTCTAAATAGTAATGCTACAATAAATACAGTGGATTCGGGGATGGAATTGGAAAGTCCTGATGCAAAGTATACATCAAGTCCAATTCCTCAAAATGCTTTCAGCCCAGATAGAATTAAAAATGTTATACCTAATGGTGGTGATGAAAGTTTAGAACATTCAGAAGACAGTGATTCACCGGTTTCAGATGAGATCCATGAACCTGTACAGGAGCCTCTGATTAATAAAACTGAGGAAAAATTTTGTATTCCAGTTGAAAAAGAGGGTGGTATAAAGTTAAAATTAAGCCTTAACAATGCAAAGTCACCTGTTATTATTAATTCAACAGTTGATCCAACAATTGGACAACAAAATGTACATAAACCCCCTTCTCGGTACCGAAGACCACCAAAACGGTATGAAAAGGAAATTCCACCTGAATCTGTGGGGCAGGCAAAACCACCTTCAATTAAAATGACAATATGTGATAGAGCTGATAGTCCTTTTGTTAAAACCACTATAATTGAAAATAACAAAGAAACCACACTAAAAACTCTACTTAATAATAATGTAGATTCAGCTTTAAATACGCCTGAACCCAAACCTGATAATTATGTGAAAACAACTATTTATGATAACAAACTAGAAGACATCAATACATTGAATAGGGTACCTAAATTAACAGTGAGACTACCTAAAGAACTTTTAGATAAAGATTCATCAAGTGATTATTCATCTGACAGTGATGATGAAAGAGAAAAACTAACAGTTGATGAAAATAACACAACACAACCTGAAAATGATAAACCAACCGATGAACCACCAGCCGAAGATACACAGACTGAGCCTACATTGCCACCATCAGATGTAAATGATGAAACGCTAAACACATCAGAAGAAAATATCCAAGTAGATGACGATAACATGGACATAGACACAGAAATAAAGACTGAAACAACAATATTACAGGATAAACCTGTTGAACCAATTGTAGAAGAACCTTCTGTTCCTGTAACAGAAATATCATTAAACAAACCCTTAGATAAATATGCACTCAAGGACCTACTGAAAGTTTTCTTGTCTTCAACAATTATTAATTGTATATATTGCAACCATGTACGTAAGATTGCAGTAAACTGTGAGCAGCTTGCATTGCACATGGTGGCACAGCACCGGTTCAGAGCCACTGTAGACAGTATCACAGCTGAAGAACTGATGCCAGAGACAATCACTACTAAGTTGATTACAAGTGCGCCAGAACTAAACTCCCTTTATATAAACTTGGACTCTTATGATAGTGTAGATAAGTGTGAGAATGTACAATATGACTATATGTTTGAATGTTTTCAGTGTTATTTTAAAACTGCTATCCATAAAGATCTCTATTTACATAATCGCAAAATGCATCAAAAAACTATCTTACTGTGTGTGATGTGTAAGTCTAATTTTTATAGTTATAGTGAATTAATATGTCATTTATGCCCTGGAACATATGATTCCGAGTATGAAATTAAATTTAGATGTTGTTTATGCAATATAGATGCAATTCCATCTCAGTTTAGATTGATGGTACACTTGCGGAAGAGCCACCACACCTGTGATGTATGTCTGGAATTGTGTCACAATCAAGCACGTCTTTCTAACCATGTTTGGAAACATAAACTACACCATTTATGTTATAGATGTGGTATTGCTTATAGGAACAAACCTGATATAACTAACCACTTGTTTTGGAAACATGGCACTGAAAGTGTTATGTGTAAGAAATGTATGCAGAAAAAGTGGCCCCATGTTTATCACTTCTGCACACCACCAGCAGTTTTTGCTTGTGAAGAATGTAGTTTGCAATTTACCAAGGCTGTGTATTTAAAAGTTCATAAAAGATTTCACTCTGGTGAATGTCCTCATGTTTGTACAGAAGAAAATTGTACAGAAAAGTTTGTATCAAAGAAGCTGCTATCTAAACATTTGGATGAACATAAAAAGAAATTGTTATCTGAGGAACTAAATGCCAACAAGCACACACTTAGTGAAGTATTAACAGAAGCGTCTAAAGATCCTATTACTGTTGTTGATTTAGTGAATAACAAGCCTAAAGAGGTCACTGGATCTTCTGAAATCAAGACTGAGTCTGGTACTGAGCCATTGACTAAAAAGGAAAAGAAAAAGAAGAAATTAAAAGAGAAAGATGCTCTTCTACTTGACGTGAATTTGCCAGCATTAAATCTTTCTGAGAGTGATAGTAGTGACGAATCGGACAGTGGTCTCCCACCAGTTACAAAAGTTCACAAACTTGAAGATACAAGTGACATAGCAGTACCAAAATTGGAAAGTGAGGCCATAAATAATACAGATGGTGAAGTGATATCAAAGGATGAAGTTAAATCTGAGACTCTTGAAGAAAAGCCAAATGACCAACAAGTATTAGATATATGGGATAATTTCAAAAAGTATCAGGCAAAGGTTGAGAAACATAAAGAAAAGACACCACCATTAGTACCAATTAGGAAACATGTTTGTGAATCAGATCACGACTATTGCTTAATACCCACTGACATGAATGGAGATGATGATTTATTTAATATCGACAAGAAAAAAAATAAAAAATCGCCGAAGAAACATCGAGGTGAATTGTCGTCGTCTAGCAGTAGCAGTAGCGACAGTGATTCGAGCTGCTCGTGTGGTTCGAATTGTAGCTGTTCCTCCAGCAGTGGATCTTCATCTTCTAGTTCTTCAGATTCTGATTCTTCTGTGGAGTCAGGTAATGAAAAGAAAAAGGTTAAACGTTTAAAGAAAATATTACCAGATCGTAGAGTAAGCACTGGTTCAAATGTTGATGTAATGGATATGTCTGAGACTCCCATTTTGATACCTGAAAAGACAGAGCCTTCCATCGCAGAGACTGACTTAGAAACAGATGAAAGTGAAACTGATGAAGAATTTTATGATGAGAATCCACAGCGGATAGCCAACAAATTGAATGAAGAAAAGCGTAATCAGTTAATGGCAGTCCCGTCAGTAGGTCCCTCTGATGGTGGTTCAATCTCAGGAGAAGCCAGTCGGCCAGCTACACCTATAAAGGAGGAAGTAAAGGAAGTTAAAGAGGAACCGATAGTTGAAGATGTGAAAGTAAAACCAGCAAGTGCTAAAAAGAAAAGTAAAAAGAAAAAAAGATCTAAGAATTCTAAAAAGCATGGGCCCATAAAAATTAACATTCCTAAAGATATAATTACTAAAACAGAAGTAGAGACGCCTCCGCCCCTTGTCCCTAATAAAATAACAATATCTTTACATTCAAACACAGTACAAATCCCAGAGATTCCTAAACCAACCCCAAGTATAGCCAATACGAATACCCCAGCAACAGCTCTTGAAAAGAAGAGAGCGTCCAAACGGCGGCGAGTTCCTAATAAATTCTACGGCTACTCCAGTGATGAGGAAGCGCCACAGACAACTGTATCAGCACTAAAACCGCAACAACCACCTAAACTTGAATGGAGGAAAGAGGATTTGCCATCCCCAGTGACGCACAAGGCAAAGAAAGAAGTACCCTCTACTGTAATATCTAGCAGATTATATAATTATACTGATCCTATTAGGTTGACAGCTCCCATACCTGACCCGGAACCACCGCGTATCTTAATGAATTCCGAGTCTATGGAATCGAGCGATTCCGATTCCAGTGACGAAGGAAATTTAGAAATATATCAGCCTAATAGCCAAGGTTCAGTGCCGCCGCCACCGACATATTTGAACTCTGGTACCTCCAGCTTACCGTACGCCTTCCAGAGACCCGAAGCGCGAGAGGCGCGCGAAGGCGAGAGCGTCTATTGTTACTGTCGCTGTCCGTACGACGAAGTATCGGAGATGATCGCTTGTGATGCTGAAGGATGTCCCATAGAATGGTTTCACTTTGAATGTGTAGGTATCATGGTACCGCCTAAAGGCAAATGGTACTGTCCTGAATGTAGGAAAAATCAAAGTTTCTCAGGTTACAGATAACTCTTAAATTTAAGTGTATATAACATTGCTGTATTGTTATTATATAATATCTGTATATAACTTATTGACGATTGTAGATAATTTAGGCTTTACATGTATATCTTTGTAGGTAGTTTCTGTAAGTTTTAGGTTATTAGGTCTGAAAAAAATGTATCATTGTTATAAAAGTACACGTTATGCTTGATACCGGCTGTGCGGCCAATTCTGTAACCTGGCAAATTGTTAATTGACATTAACCTACTTGCAGAAAACGGAAATATAAACCCGATTTTTGATACCATTTCCGCAGTTTTATTGTAGAAATAATTCCCTTCTTGTTTGATGATCGCAAGCTAATTACGAAAAGGGCATTCATATGCTATTAAATTCGCACACGATCTGATGATATGTTGATGGGTCGATCCGGGGCTGGATGGCCCCCATATTTTTTTTGAAGGTATTAGAAACCCATTAGCAAATCTCTACCAACCAACAGAGATAAAAAGTGTGAGAATTAAAAAAGCACCAAAAATTAAAAACAATTGAAACTAAATAGTGAAATTCCTCCAAAAACATTTCGTTAAAAATGTTGCCAAGACGTGAAGGTATATGGCTCACACTAACGAAATGTTATCAGATCTCGTGTAGAGCTAAATTTCTACTTTATAACCCTTAACCTCACAAACTTTACATCTTTTTCAAAAATGTCGTTGAATAAAACGGCTAATTTACGGTTATACAACAGTCCCTACTGTTAAATGGGTAACCACTCGTGTGGTGACGGATTAAGAGCACAGAGGTCACCACTTCTATTCATTCCATGAGTGTCGTAAGAGGCAACTAAGGTACCTATAGCAGACTTCGCAAGACAACATCACTGCAAAGAGAAAGGACAATTTTAAACAAACCTTAAACCAATTCGAAGGCTGGTCATAGATATTTAAAGCTGTTGATGTTAAATGGGTACAAGGGTAATTTATTTCGCTACTGTTAAGTTTTACTGTTGCTATTCTATAGTGCAACGGTAATCGTAGTAACCCAACCACACAGTCAAACGAGTAGACAGGTTATCTCCTCTCTTTGTAGTCTTTATTATTCTCAATATTATTTGAGTTCGGCTATTACCTCAACCGGTTTTTTCTGAATCAACACTGAGGGCGAACTGAATTCGAAGGTTGCAATGGCTGTCAGTTTATTTCAGGGTATTGACTTACCAATAACAATTGCCATAGATGTTCATGAAAATCGGGACCGACGGCTTAACGTGCTTTCTGAGGCACGGGCGTGACCGCCCGCCACCTTTTATACTCGGGATTGTTATTAAGAGTTTCTTGAACACTTTGGACAGACCGACACAACGAGACCTCTTGATCGGCGTCACATACGCCAACTGCTATCCCAAAGAGACAGTAACCAAGTACCTATGTAGATTGGAGATACCTATCTACCTACAGGGGCTACCTCATGTTAAGTGACTACTGTCCCTTATTTGAGCCCCACCAGAAAAAGGATGGGGGCGTGGTTGTTGGGCTTGTGGCGACTTCCACATACTGCGACAACAAAAACATGACAGCGCTATCTATCGAAGATACACTGAACTACGGAGTAATGTATTACAAACCACTAATAATCCTGAATCGCGAAATAGAAGTTCTCGCGCCGATTGTTTGTTTGTTTTACTGTGCCATTTCCGCACTTAGCCTCTTGATTGGGCCGTTGTACGTGAGTTTGTCAACTTCCTACTCCAACCATCCTAGATCATCCCAGAAGCGCAGCAGCCTTTTCAGCCTTTCACTACATGTTTCTGGGAGTTGTTGTTGTTGATTGGAGGAAGTCCGACCGTTGATCTGCCACATCTGCCTTTTTTTTGATATAGTGAGCAAACGTGCTGCGGCGTTTCTTCTGCCGCCATGCATCCCCTGCACAGAGGGCTGTCTGTTGCGCCTATAGTGAATAGGTGCTTTTTTAAGAGACAATGCCCTGTCAGGATACCTGTGACCTTCCTGAGATAGTCCCTTTTTAGTCTAATCAGGTTGCGGTCTAATATTTTTGATTCCACCGGAAGTGTACTTTTTGTTTGCCTGCATCCTTCATTGTTTTTCCATTCTGTTTTGTGTTTTTCTTCGAAATTGGCGCGCAGCCATATTTTTATTTGGGCTTGGGGCAAAGGCAGTAGTGGGTCCGGACCACAAACTGTCGTTTCCGATCCCCTTTTAGCCAATTCATCTGCAGAGTCGTTATCCATGAGTTACTATGCCCTTTTATCCATTGCAGGTTGTTGGTGGTTGCAATGGACTGAAGATTGTAATGACATTCCTTGATGAGGGCTGGGGTCATCTTGTTATTTTGCAGAGCTTGAAGCACGGATGCATTATCAGAGATAATTTTGATGTTTGACATCTCTGGTTGCAATTGCTTGTGCTGCTTTGATTATACCAACACATTCTGTTTGTAAGTGTTAAGCTTGCCTAGAATATTTGATATCTTGATATTTAAGTCGTTCGAGAAGGCGCCGCGCTGATTAACAAATACACAACATCCCAACATCAACCGTTGGGCTGTGGCCCTCCAGGCATAACCCAGGTAAGTATGTTCCAGAGTCCAGACCCCAAACTGAACAGACGAAACACGAAAAATTCATTTACTTCTATTTAGACACAGGGAAGGATGTCGTTGGCAAGATCGCCCTGAAGCGGCATCTACCTACTCATTCCCTACGGGACGTTGTTATGGGAACTTAAATTGTTCAAGAACCATTAGAATTTATATCTTCAGTGGTTAAACTAGCATACCCTTTCTCAAAACATCAAAAATATTTACATCTGGTCATAGAAATAGGCGAGTTTAATTACTCTTTTACGTCACAAATAAAGCTTAGTATTGTCTATTAACATAGACATATCTGTAAATCATTCAAAGTAAATATTTGTGTATGTAAAAATTGTAGCGGCGTCAACAATTTTAATCAAATATGAACATTTCTTATCTCAGTTCTATTTGTCCCAATAAAGACCAGTGCAGCCAATTTGGTAAGTGGAATTGCTATACACAAAAACTCGTTCATTCGAGTATTGAATTTTCGCACAAAGCTCACATAGATTATAAGCTTCCTGACTCCTATGATGGCCAGCACCGGTAAGTAATCTAGAAGGATCATTCTTTGCCCACTGCCACAGTGGGCAAGCAAGCTGTGGGCATTCTATATCGGTGTACAACACGCCTAATTGTAGGTAAATAAGAAATTAAGTACCTACCTATTCTTACCTATGTAGTGAAAGCGGCACGTAAAGAAAAACGGGTACCTATTTATTGATTCACTGATAAAGCTCAAAGTCGCTCAGCGTGCTGTAGAAAGGGCTATTCTCGGAGTTTCTCTAAGAAATTTAATGATGATTGAATGAAATGAATCGAAATAGCCCACTGGGTTAACAAGCGCAAGTGGCAGTGGGCTTGCTCACAGGCTGACCGACGGGCGGCTGACCACAGAACCGATAAACGTTAGGGTAAACGTGTTCATGAGTGGAGACCACAGAACACTCGCCGGACACCGTGTCTCGGTAAACGTAGTGTAGGATGTTCACAGGCTAGGTCATGTATTGCGTACGATGAATGGCAGGAGTTGGATTTGAGATGCCGAAAATCGAACCAAGTGGCGTGCAATTTGAAAGGCCTACATCCAGCAGTGGATTACGATTGGCTGATGATGATGACCGTGAGTCATTAATGTCTTCTGATAATGGATAAACAATAAACTTCTGACCACGATTTGTGTTAATTGAAATGTAACCGAATTTATACCTTAAAACGTATCCGATAAGAGTGGAAAATTAATTTAAAAAATATGCTGATATAGTTAACTAATATGAGTCACTGATAGATTTGTGATCCCCTCATTAAGTTAGTTGGTTAACCTTTAGTTTAGTATAATGATAAATGAGTCTACAATGAAACAGTAATTTATACAATAACATTGACTAACGGTATACTTGCTTTGGTTTTATAATATCTACATGAACACGATCAACTCCGAAACTATTCTGTTTTTGGAGTTTATTGGAGTTTACTCCTTAAGAATCGATTTTCATATATAAGGCGCCCGGTATGAGAAAAATATGAGAGGTAAAATCTACTGATGAATGACCTCGTTACTTTTTTGGTGCGCACGTACCAAGAGCACTAGCTCTTGGTACGTGCGCACCAAAAAAGTGCACCCAATCATGTATGCACATTTTTGTCACGTAGTGGTTGTAGGAGCCATGAGGTGATGGTGGTTACTTCATAGTAGCTAACTATAGCTACTATGAAGTAACAACAAGACATAATATGCACACACTCAAACACGCAGGGAGATCCATTTACAGTTACTGTACATTAAGCAGAGAATGTGTGACAGAAAAAAAATCATATCACAAACTACATTACTAAAATACTCCATTAATTAATTTTCACTTAGCGGTCATTGGGAAGATTTTTATATATGACAGGTCGTGTTCTTTAGTCACTTTGAAGTAATTTCAACATGTTTAACATGTCACGTATTAAAGATGTGAAACTAATTTAGTTCGTGAACAAAAGAAGTATTCCAAATGTATCCCTAAAACTGAATATATATTCTTGTAGAAGGTATTTTTGGAGTTTACTCCTTAAGAATCGATTTTCATATATAAGGCGCCCGGTATGAGAAAAATATGAGAGGTAAAATCTACTGATGAATGACCTCGTTACTTTTTTGGTGCGCACGTACCAAGAGCACTAGCTCTTGGTACGTGCGCACCAAAAAAGTGCACCCAATCATGTATGCACATTTTTGTCACGTAGTGGTTGTAGGAGCCATGAGGTGATGGTGGTTTTATTTTTATTTTTTTTATTTCTTACAAGTAGCTTACAAGTATAAAACAATTAACACAGTAAGAAACTCAAACATTTTAACCGTACCGAAATACATATAAACGTATAGCAATTTGCAAATATAATTTCTTAAATTTACATTAAGTTATACACACATGAAAGGTTAAACTAAAAACCCAACAATTAGTGATTGAAATTAACTTGAGCAGTTCTATCGCCACCACCCACAGGTTCGTGGTATTAACATTAATTATAATATATTAATTATGTAGCATTAAAAGCTAAATAAATGTTTCTCAAACAAATATTTCGGAAATACTACTAGAATACTAAAGTATAAGTTTTTAGGTAAAAACTATGATGTGAGGATACATGGAAATACGGAACTAACCAATAGCCTGACATATAATCGAAACATATCTGTGAGCTATAACGACAAAACCACTAACATTACTATTTACAATTTTACAACTAAATGAGCTACAGTTAGAATTCAAAACGAATATAAATTGTTAAAAAAGAACGTCCAAGTGTCAATTGACGGTATACAAAGAAAAAAGTTTCTTTACCTTCCGTGCTAGTCGAGACTGTGTTACGGCAAGGTAAGATTCTCGTTTCACAAATAACAGCTGTATGTATTAGCTTAAAGACACATTTTTTAGTGACAAAGTTTATGAAATGGAACATTGTATTGAACAAAAGATTCCTATAACAAGTTATAGTTTAACGTAAACATGTAGTATAGGCAAGAAAAATAGACAAACAATGGGATACATTTTAGAGTAAGATACATAATGCTTTTATTTAGCATTTGATAACAGATCACTTCATTTCCATTACTAGGTAATATATGTGTATACAATCTATGACATATTATGTATCTATTCATTTTTGATAGATATCATATTAACGTAATTACATAATTAAACCACATATAACAAAATAAACAAATAATTATAATCTATAATAAAATTACTATATACTACATAACGATTATATAAATAAATTACATACATTATTTTTGAATTTGTATAAAATGTTCAGTTCGTTCATAATCCAAACTACTCAGAAACTCATCCAGTGCTCCCTTACAGCCAAATTTTGACATATCTTTTAGACACTTTATTTTGCTAATTCGATTATACAATAGTGGACCTAAGAAATGAAAAAAATTCTGAGCAAAACTAGTATTACATGCAGGTACGTCAAATATAACATAATTTGCCCTTCTATTAGATACATTAGTACGTTTTTTTCGGGTATGTTGTCTCAAAACAATATTTTTGATATAAAGTTGGCGAGCATTTAGAACTTTAAACAAAAGTTACTTCATAGTAGCTAACTATAGCTACTATGAAGTAACAACAAGACATAATATGCACACACTCAAACACGCAGGGAGATCCATTTACAGTTACTGTACATTAAGCAGAGAATGTGTGACAGAAAAAAAATCATATCACAAACTACATTACTAAAATACTCCATTAATTAATTTTCACTTAGCGGTCATTGGGAAGATTTTTATATATGACAGGTCGTGTTCTTTAGTCACTTTGAAGTAATTTCAACGTGTTTTACATGTCACGTATTAAAGATGTGAAACTAATTTAGTTCGTGAACAAAAGAAGTATTCCAAATGTATCCCTAAAACTGAATATATATTCTTGTAGAAGGTATAAGGGAAGGGTTTGTTAAAAAGGATACACGGCCAGGAGCAGCCGGCGCCGAGAACGAGTTCAGTTCGTGTACAAAAGAAGTATTCCAAATGTATCCCTAAAACTGAATATATATTCTTGTAGAAGGTATAAGGGAAGGGTTTGTAAAAAAGGACACACGGCCAGGAGCAGCCGGCGCCGAGAACGAGGCCCCTGTGAGTTGGCGAGTGCGCGGCGGCAGAGCGACGCGACGGGGCCCAACACGCACTCGGCCAGCTCCGCGGTGTACTAGAGCACCCGTAATCGGCGAGCGCGGGTCAAAGGTTAAACGGTGATGTGTTCTCTCTGCCTACCCAAGACAGGAAGGTACATCTGTATGTCTTACAGTTTTGTAGTTCACAAAGCCACCTCTAAGTTAATTTTGAAGAGTAATTACTTCCACTGTACTACTCACTCGTTGTCGCTCTCCTATAATAGTACCTAATATCAAATATATGTATTTTTATTGGAGTTTACTCCTTAAGAATCGATTGTCATATATAAGGCGCCCAGTATGAGAAAAATATGAGAGGTAAAATCTACTGATGAATGACCTCGTATAAGAAACAAAGATGAGGTCGTGGTTGGAGAATGCCGGTGCTTCCGGCGGAATGTTGGGGCCGATGTTAAAATCAGATCCAACCAAGTGTCCAGCCCAAGGCTATTATGATGAGTTGGCTGTAGTGGTAAGATCTTCATGTCGGCAGACTCCACAATCTGAAGGAGTTTACAGGAACGTGAGGTACGGCGGGTTAGGTCTGTTTTAAAATCTCCCATAATGACGTGATGAGCGTATGCAGACCCTAAAGATTCCAGTACTGCTTCCAGACTGGAGAAGTAATCAATCGAAGGAGGACAATAAACAGCCCCCAGAACCATTTTGGTTCCCCTCACAGAGACCTCAAGAAATAGAAATTCAGCGGTGGTGGAGCCGGCAGGGGAAGAAGCTAGAATTTTAAAGGGAAGGGAACAGTGTATATATATTGCAACTCCGCCACCCCTCCTACCGACACGATCATTTCGTACAAGAATGTAGTCTGTGAGGGGGTAGTAGGTAGAAAGAAGATTTGGCTTGAGCCAACTCTCTGATATCAGGATGGCATGTACGTTGGTGTCGTTGAAAGCCTCCGCCAAGTCGCCAAAGTGACTGGGCAGGCTCTGTGCATTAAGGTGACATACATTAAGCAGATGCTTCGATTGGTTGCTGAATTTACACCGTAGGCGTTCACCCAATGTCTCAGTTAAGGAATCAAAACTGTCTTCGTCAGAAGATATAGCAGACTCATAAGCAGAATTATCAGAGTGATAATTAGGGGTAATCATCTTACTAGCGGTGAATGTAAAATATATACAATGGTATATGTAAAAAATATAAATATATAAACTAAATTAAAATTATGTTAGTGATATTTTGAATTATAAAAAAATTACTATAATGGCATGCTTCTCTGCACCACCCACCAGCCAACACTACACGTAATCAATACAAACTAGAACATTAAAAACTGAGAAAAAACATTAAAACAAAAACATTGGTTGTGTGAACATAAACATAGCACAAATGTTGTATGTTTCTGAACGCAACTCGCCGCATCAAATGTCACTTTGCATTTAGAAACGTCAAATTTTGAAAAGCGATTGAGTGATTGTAAACAAAGTGTTTAACCCCTAAGGTGTCCACGGCCACTCAGAGGCCGCATAAAAACATCGTCTATAGTGTCACCGGCCACTCAGTGGCCGGTCAATGACCGCGAGTCGGGAAATTATCGAGAGAAAATGTTGGGAAAATGGAATTGTTAGTGACACTCAAGCTATGCTTATGTCAAAGTGACGTGACACCTGAGGGATTAATCTATTGTGTTGTGGGTAATTTATTTGCATATCAATTCATATGGTATTAATCTTATTTTCAGTTGGATAAACTCTTTTTGCGTATGTTTAGACAATCGTAATTAAAGAGTAAACTCCAGTCGTGCGTCGGAGCTGACACACACAATTTTTTTTTTTTACTTTTAAATATATAAAATAAAATTTAAAAAAACAATATGTAGATATTTTGTTGGTGTGCCTGGATAGTTAACTGAGTTAACATCGCACTTAGACCAATAGAAGCCGAAATGCGTATTCATTGTTGCATGCCTAATATGTAGGTAATAACGTCGGTGTTATATAGTGTAGAAAATACCAAAAAAATTTGTTGTCTGTAAAGTCGGTTTACGGATGATGGTATAACGTGACAACGTCATAATAAAACATTGATTTGATTGCATCATGAGGGATGTATATCTCTCATACAACGACGTACAATGAGCGTAACAGGACAACGAGTCATCCTTTTTCGTGCGTGCAGCCGGCGTTAATCGATTTATTAACAAAATTATAATGATAAATAAAATATTATGTTGTGTTCTTGTCCTCTGCTTATGCAATGGTTTCATACTATAAAGTTCAGCAACCTACATCTCGCTTGATTTAGAACTTGTTGTTCCGTATTGACTTAGTTTGGTTTCGTATAGTGAGCATTAAGCGTGTGTAGGTATAGTGTTATATTTGATTGATTAGGTTTCAACATCTGTTTAAAGTGGTGGTTCTGTCGCTGATAACACTGATGCTTATATTGGCTTGGTGTAAGTGTAACTTGCCATTTTTACCAGGGCATTCCTAATCAGTCTATTAGGTCTGTACTACAATCAGAAGATTACTCTTTAATTCTCAAAATAAATACATTTATTTGAAAAACCGGAATGATAATATTGCTTTTTAGTAAATTTCGTACTGCCATATTTTTCTTTCGCAAATATTATCAAGTTTCTGAAAAATAGTTGAGTTTCTTCTATACAAGCCTTATCCAAACAATAACGAACACATAGAAAAAATAATTATCCAATTTAGTGCGGAAGTTATGTGCGTACATACATTTCGGTGATTCATCACACTAATATTATAAAGGCGAAAGTTTGTAAGTGTGTAAACTACTGAACGGATTTGGATGAAACAGTAGTTATTTACAGTAATATAGTTTTGCGGTTGGCGTATGCGACTGCTGATCGTGAGGTCTCGGGTTCGATTCCCGGGTCGGACCAAATGTTTGTATGATCTACAAATATTTGTTTCGGAGTTTGGGTGTTTTCTATGTATAATTTGTATGTATTTACAAAAAAAAAGTATATATGTATTTGTATCAGTTGTCTAGTACCCATAACACAAGCTCTGCTTAGCTTGGGACTAGATGGCGTTGTGTGATAGATGTCCGAAATATTTATTTATTAATTTATTTATTTATACATCAGAATAACACATAGGCGTCTATTTGGCGCAATAACCGACATTCACATATACACAACAGCTAGTTTTTATATACAGGTGTCCCAGAACTCAACGTCAAAAAATTACCATTCCCGTTATCTTTTATTTTTCTTGTACACAAACTTTGTCCTAATAACACTAACGAATACATTAAAAAAATAATTATTTTATTTGGTGCAGCGGATCGGAAGTTATGTGCGTACCTACATACATTTATAGATACAAGACAAATAAATATATAAAGATTAGAGCTAACTAGTATAGTGATGAGCAGTCAGTAGATCATGAACTTGCTTTATTAAACAACTAGCTGAACCCCGCGGTGTTACCCGCGGTTATTGTTGTACAGCGAGTAACGCTGCGGGACAAATTTAGTCTAAAAAAAGTAGCCTAAGTTACTCCCCGGATCATCAGCTATCTGCCAGTGAAAGTGCCGTCAAAATCCGTCCAGCCGTTCCAGAGATTACCCGGAACAAACAGACAGACAAAAAAAATTTTACTGCATTTTTGGTATATGTACCGTGTATACATACATATGCATTAAGTAAAAAGTGGTTATTTTAATATTACAAACAGCCACTTACAACATTACTCCAATATTATTTATTTGTATAGATTAATCAACTTGCTTCTCTTCGACCTCCGTTCTAAAAGGATATTCTGCCGACTCAACTTTCTGAGAAATAGCTCTTGCTAGTATCCTTCACCCTTCTAAAGTACATTATCATTCTGTACACCTTGCTTGTGATAGTACCTACAGTTCTCATAAAAAGAAATCAAATGCAATCGCCGACTAGCGTGAACGCGCGCACTATTTTTTATTTTAAGTAAATAGGCTCACCCAGAGTTCAGACCATAATGGTAATTCTGAAGTAGGTTCTTGGATTTTTCCAAAGTTGCCATAAACTTTTTCAGCTAAATGTCTTGTTTATTTCTAGTTACATCCGATGGTCATTTACGAGGCTTTTTTTTTCTTTTACAGATATGACCGAGAACTATTGATTGCCAAGATTTTTTATAACTTCGAAAGTATACCTAATATGAAAGTTTCTATTTAGTTCAGATTTAAAGATGGTTAAAAAATCGTTTTTCAGTGTTTGCTAATTCTTTAAGGCATAAAGCAAAGTACAAGAACACAGCTATGTTTTCCTAATGGGTTTTCTTTAGTTGAGTCTCGGGCCGTACCTAAGCATTCTGGGGCGGGTCAAAGAGTTTTTGGCGCTGGCCTGGGCCGACTTGCTCACCTTTTTGGAGCAATTTTTGAAATATATGAAATCATTTTTAAATTCGTATAATAAACCATGTGAGTATAATATTGTGAACTACTTCAATACAGATTCCATGTTTAATATATTAGTTTATGCGTAAGCGGCTAAGCGGGTACTTTCATTTATCAGGGCCTTATTTCGGAGACTCTTCAGCCCAGCTAGGAAGCAGGCTGAGGCAGCTGGTAAACAGCTGTGGTTTTGCGGGTGGCAAGTCGCTTAACGGCTCGGTCCAGCTTATCTTCCGTCACGTCCAAGTAGACGGACCACATAACTGGTTCGGACTCTAACGGAGGACTCTAGATAGATCTACCAATCTAGATTGCGGGCTTTGTCGGAGTTTGGTGCATGGCTGCACACGTTGCCATCACCTGACTTGGGCACTTTGCTGAATGACGATTTGAATCAAAAGAATAGCCAATTTGCTTCATATTCAAATTTACTCTTTTTACGTGAGGTAAGGCTCATTAAAAGCATCTCGCCTCACCGGTGCCTAAATCGTGTTCAATTCGATACTCGTACCGCATTAATCCGAAGCAATGTGTCTGAGCCTGTTTCTTAGCGGTAGGTTGAAGTGCACTTCCGACAGCTTGCTCAAAAGCTGGTGGGCACAACGTATGCCTATCGGCGACTTTTGACAAATTAAGGTGAACCGAGCGTCACGACTAGACTGTAAGCGGAATTCTCCGGTTGAAAACACTTAAAGGTACCCCGGTGTGGACGGCGGCTCTGACCGCTCAGGAAAGGGCGTGCCTTATATTATACATGGTTATCAAATCGTGTCTACGGTTGCGGTGTGCCATTTGACCGGAATATTCATGTGGGATTAGTTCTGGGTAACAAGGTTCTTTTCGGGTACAGTTGCTTCAGGAATCACCTGCACGCGGTTATTAAGTTTGAGTTGAATTCCGCCTGTTCAGTGTACTGAGCCGATTCGCTGTGTGAGTGCATCGCAGCGTTGGATATATTGCAGTTATATATTTTTTATGGTATAGGGGGCAAATGAGCAGGCGTATCATCTGGTGGTAAGCGATTACCGCCGCCCATGGACACCCGCAACACCAGAGTCGTCACAAGTGCGTTGCTGGCCTTTTCTACTTGAACCTGATTCGCCGCCGCCCGGTGAAACTTTTTTGTGACCCCATGCCGCCCTCAGTGGTAATTAAGTCAAAATTTTATAATTAAAATTTTAATAATGAAATGCTATAGATATGTTTGAAAACCCCATATTTACAGATAATATATTTACCTAACGTCAAGTTATTTTTTAAATAGTATTAAAGTTAAGAGTATTCGGTACACTGCCTAATACATGGTTTCTTTATTGTTAAATTGTCAAGACTTCTTTTCTCCATTTATATTATAACTAGCAGACCCACGCAACCTCGTTTGCGTCTCTTATTGCCCGTAGCGTGATAATTTTCCCCCGTTTTTGAAATATTTTTCATTGGTGCTCCGCTCCTTTTGGTCTTAGCGTGATTATATATAGCCTACAGCCTTCCTCGATAAATGTACTATCCAACACTGAAAGAATTTTTCAAATCGGATCAGTAGTTCCTGAGATTAGCGTGTTCAAACAAACAAACAAACAAACTCTTCAGCTTTATATATTAGTATAGATTATGTACTTCTATCTCCACTAACGAAATGTGGTACAAGTCTGCCGTTCGCCTTTCATTAAAATCGGTTTAGAGGTTTACCCGTGACAAACCACTCACATTTACATTTATAATATTAATTGGTATCTAGTATACTAACACTAAACTACTACTAAATACTATACAGTGCCGTCAGTACTTAGTAGTTTAAAAATGATGTCCGAACCATACGTCCCTGATGTTTCAAAAGCTAGTCCCACCCTCTAAAACCTTCTAAAACGCCGAAATACAATACCTTCATTCTTTTAACTGTTTTATCCTCATCTATGTAGTATACCTACAGCCTTTATTTCGCGCTAGTGAGTAGGCTACAACCGTGTGTATAATTTTTAAAACGTAATTCTAGTACTAACAGTGACTCATAGTAGGTAATATGAGTAGACGATTCTCGTAACCAGTTGGAAAACGTCACACTCAATAAATGTTGTGCAATACCCCATCTATACATCTATACAAATAAATAAAATTGGAGTGTCTGTTTGTAATATTAAAATAACCGCTTTTTACTAAATGCATATGTATGTATACACGGTACATGTACCAAAAATATATTTAAAAATTTTTTGTCTGTCTGTCTGTTTGTTTGTTCTTCATTCTCTTTCTTTTATCTTTAGAACGGCTGGACCGATTTTGCCGGGACTTTCACTGGCAGGTAGCTGATGATCCGGGGACTAACTTGGGCTATTTTTTTTGACTAACTTTGTCCCGCGGCGTTACTCGCGGTACATCAACAGCCGCGGGTAACACCGCGGGGTTCAGCTAGTATATAAATAAATAAAATGGAGTATCTGTTTGTAATATTAAAGTAATTGCTTTTTATTAAATGCATATGTATGTATACACGGTACATATACCTAAAATGTTTAAAAAAAATACTTTTGTCTGTCTGTCTGTTTGTTCCGGGTAATGTCTGGAACGGTTGGACGGATTTTGACGGGATTTTCACTGGCACATAGCTGATAATCCAGGGAGTAGCTTAAGTAGCTACTTTTTTAGACTTACTTTGTCCCGCGGCGTTACTCGCGGACGACGGTAACCGCGGGGTTCATTTATTATGAATTCAAAAACTATAGGTTGTTTGTTTTGATGTGAAACATCTACAGGCGAGCTGTAAACCAGATTTTTGGCGTGGCGAGTGGTGACGCTTCGCCGCGAATGAATATTAATGTAATAAAAGACATTTTATTTTAAACAAAACAATTTCGATGTTTCACATCTGCCACGTCCCGTGATGGTTCACGTTTTTTTTTAATTGATTTATTTCGACTTTATCCTCAATTAACAGCCTTTAATAGACCACTGCTGGACTTTCCTTAGGAGGGAGGTTTTGGTACTAGGTACACGACCTTGGCCAGGCGGTTTGGTAAAAGGTTTGTTTAAGTTTACCCTCTCTCTGCAGTAATTTTGTTCCTTTTAGTTTGCTCCCTCCCTTATTCGGCTCTTAAAACACCTCTGGGTTAAATAGGGGTGGTGCCATTCTATATTTTTAATCTAATAATCTCTGGTAATGAATAACTTATCTACATTATAGCAACTTAATAGTATAGAATAGAGAGTTTAACGAGAAGAAAGGTCCCCCGATTAAGTGAGTACTACCGTCCATAGACAACTGGTAATCAAGAGTCATAAGGGTGTTACCGCCCTTCGTGTCTCTTAAAGGGAAAAGTTGGGCTTGGGTAACTTCATTCATTAGGTAAAATGAAAGCGTTCGTGCTGTCGTGTTTCGTTGGTGAGTGCGAGACCGGAGGCCGAATGATGCAGAAGCATCACTAGGCCGCCATGTTGTGGGTCACCATGCTGCATTGTCTGCATTCGAAATGAGAAGGTACGGTGACCACTACTCTTGGATCTCTACTTATGCTTTCCATCAGCAGAGTAGAGTCATTTTGGCAGGCCCAACTAAATAAAAAAATCGCCTAGTGAAGAGCAACGAAAAATTGCTTACTTAATTCCGGTGTTTTATGAGGCTGTGGTATTATTCCGATCGAACTGGCTCTTTGTGGCTCTCAAGATCTAATCTAAGGTGTAAGATAGTGAAACTAACTCATGTCCCATTCGTAATCAAATGAAGAACTTACGATTTAAAAAAAAATGAATTAGGTGTAAGTGTATGGCGACATCCTCATACAGCGCAAAAAGCATACTAAAGCGCCATCTATCGATTAGTTTAAAAAACTTCCCAACATCATCCGTTGTTGCTCGGCCCGCCAGATGTGTTCCTACTTCTCTTAGTGCCTCCCTTTGTGTTGAAGGGGCATGATACCTGTTCCTTCATAAGTGTCTATAAAGATCCTACTACTCACGAGTACTAAGGAGGTTTTGGCCTACGGCTACCATACCACACCGGCCATGGCCAGACGGGTTGGTAAAAGGTCTGCTGCACCTGTCACTAGTGTAATAAATTGTAAATAATAAAAAAATATTTTTGCAGCTTCCTCTAAAGGACCTATTGAACCACATTCGCGAATAATACACGATGGAAATGAGGAGCGCTGTACGTGGGAGGGTAAGTAAAGTTAGGCTAAGTACAATCTTTAGTACATGCTTAAATAATGGAGCGCCTGCGAAAAATATCAAGCAACCACTCTCTGTTCAGTAAAACCAACTAAGTAAGTCCTTAGTTTATTCAATAAGTTTAGTTCATTGACTTTTAGTTGTATGATTGAATTTTAATTGTAGTAGTTATTTTAGTTGGTTAGTGATGTGATTGCTTCTTGGTGTAACAAATTAATACTAACATTGAAAAAATACATTGATTTAAAAAATGTAATCAAAAACAATAGATTTTAACGATGTCACTTTTTTAATTGGATACTTCATGTGAGCATATTGCGACAAAAAGCATATCAATAAATATCCGGAAAACTATTTTAAGACAGCATTTCAAATCAATTATTTTTATATTTAATTATATTCTATCAATAATAAAATTAACTAAAACAGCAAACTGTTATAAAAAAAAGAAACACTAGTACAAAAGACCATTTTATATTGTTTTATTTATAAATGTTAAAGCTGCAGGGTAGCATATTGCCAGTATTAAAAAAAAACAAGTAATACAAAGAGTTAGCATGCGATTTTTATTGAATAGAGCGCAAATGGAATACTTAAATAAATATTTAGCGTTAATTCACCATGGCAGTTCAGTACCGTCGTATTGAAGAAATTTGCCTGTATCACTTTCTCCAAGTCTTGTAATGCTGTCGAATATTCCAGAAATACTCGTATCAACATCTAGGGGTGCATTTTTACCACCCATGTCTGTTTTTACCCATCCAGGATGCATCGACACAACCAATATATTTTCCTTCTTCAAATCGATACTCATAGACTTTGTAGCCGCATTCAACGCCGCCTATTAAAAAAAAAAGACTACTTTATTTGCGTTTAAAAACTGTGACCCATCTATTAAGTCGCCAGGTTTAATGAAACCAATTTTTATTCGACCAGCCAGCTTTCAAATAAAGCAAATGGGCTCAAACTTTGTCGTAGTACACGTTAGATTTATTTACCTTTGAACATCGGTAAGGATAGAACCCTCCTTGGTCATTTTTTTGAATAGAACCGAGAATCGAGCTCATATTAATGACAGCAGCGCGCTGAACTCCCATAGGTTTATCTCTATTGATGTCTGAAGCCTGTTTGAGGGTAGGTAATAAAGTCTACAAACAAAAAAATGCTCATTTTGATTAGTATTTTTAAAGGTACAAAAGACACTATTTTAAACCTTCTTTATTTTTCTCACAAACCTTTGTCAGCATAATCGGCGCAATCGTATTAATGGACAGATTATCCAAAAGTTGATCAGCTTTCACTAAGCCAAGTTTCGTGAACTTTGTGCTGATGCCAGCATTATTTATTAACACATTTAACCCTTGGTCACCAACTATTTTGTTTATTTGTGGAAAGATTTCGCCGATTGTAGATACATTTCTTAAGTCTGAAACAGATTATAACAAGCAGTTTAAAACTAAAATCTAACTTCCAATCACCTAAATGTGAACCAATAAGTATTTCATCTATTAAAACGCAGCACAAGAGGCGTTATAAGTGCGTTGCCGCCTTTTAAGTAGGATTACGCTCTTTCCTTGAAGTTTTCTAGAAACGTGCACAGATGTGGACTGTCAACCATGGGCGTAGCTAGAAATGTTTCTACACTACACACACTTCTCTAATTTTTTTCATTATAATATGCTTAAAGAGACAGTCATTTTATTATCCGGAACCCCCCACCTGAAACAAGCCTGGCTACGCCCGTGCTGCCAACCATCTAAATAATGGGGATGAAACTTCTGTCGAGTAGGACGATGCAATCAATGTAAATATCTATGTCGAAAGTAAATGTAGGATCTTCATATGAACAAAACAAGTACAATTTTAACAAAAATAAAACCGACTTCAAGTTTCGACTCGATTTCTCTTGGATGCCATCATCAGATATTAATGTCCTTATCATGGCACCACAGTTGGAACATCTCCTTTCCATTAAAAAAGGAATCATCAAAATCGGTTCATAAAGGACGAAGTTCTGCGCGAACATACATAAATATGTATATATATATATATATATATATATGTTATATATTTAGTCGAATTGAGAAACCTCCTCCTTTTTTTGAAGTCGGTTAAAACAAAATACATCGGTGGTCCACCAATGTTGCAGCTAGAGGCTGCAACATTGGATACAATCCAATACTAATAAATCTATAACCCTATCTACATTTTCCTGTCTAAGAAGAGTAAGTCTTAGTAAGTCTTGTCAGTATTCTTGGAACAGAAGAGAATTTAAACACTTACCCAAGTTCACAATAAATAAGTTTTTGTTTTCATCAGCCAGTGCCTTGAGTTCCTGTAAACAATAATAATATTAATATTTTCTTTCCACAGTTTCCACTAATGAAGAATCTGTTCTCGTTTTAATGTAATATTATGGCATTGCTTAAAGTTTTTCATTCAGTGTAACGCTATTTTTTGTGGTGTCATTGATTATTTATTCGTAAATATATTTTACCTCGACCCGGGCTATCACGGGCATGTTCGAGCAATCACGGGCATGCTCGAGCACTCACGGGTATGCTCGAGCACTCACGGGTATGCGCAAGCAGTCACTGGTATGCTCGAGCAGTTACATGTAAACTCGGATATTCACGGGTATGTTCTAGTATTCGAGCAATCGCAGACTTGCAGATATTCGGGCGGCAGTTTTTAGTGCCTGTATTTTGTTCGTATTCAGTTTATAAAATATTAAATAACGACAAATCATTCTATTTTCAACTTGAAAGGCATATTTTTATCAGATTTCTTAGAAAGTAATACATTCAAAAACATGAATTCTGAACCACCCAGTATTCATTATCAATTCTTAATATACAATATAGCTTTTCCAGCTCAAAGTATATTGCTACCTGCAGTATTTTTTACATTACAAATAATATCTCTTTTAAAAAAAATTTTCATTTTTCACGTAAAATAAAAGCAAATATTTTAAGTTTGGTTTTTGTATACGTGTAAAATAGTAAGAGAAGAATGTTAAAAAAGTAACAAAAAGTCACTGTAATGAAACTGAAATAGATCATTAGTGTATTAGTCCTATTTATTTAAAAAACTATTAGCTTTTTATTAGCTTTTATTTAACCCTATTTTAAAAACAGAAGTTATGGGAAAAACATCTAGTAATACGATCAGCGCGGCAGCGTTTCCTCACAATAACCATCGTCATCAAAAGACACCACCCACAGTGACCACAGCCATCAAGTTGGAAGAGGTACATGCATGTTGACCGACTCCAAAGTCTTGTTTCACATTATTAATGTAATAATAACCAATAGAGTATTCAAATATTATTAGATGCATAATCTAAAGATTTGTTTATAACTTCAACAGAAAACTTTAATTGTTTCTAAATCATGTGGGTAGGGTAGGTACCTGTTTACAAAAACTATACTATATCTACATATCTGTCTCAGCTTCCCACAGGCAGTATACAGTCATGGACAAAAAAAAAGACTTTTCCCGTTATCTTTTTTTTTTGTACAGAAAACTTGTCTTAACATTAACGAACACATAAAAAAGAATTATTTAATTTGATGCAGCCGATCGAAAGTTATGCGCGTACATACATTTCGGCAATTAATTTTTATAAAATACTAGCTGTGCCCGCTACTTCCTACACGTGTCATTTGTATTTTTAATTTTTCACCGTTTAAACTTTCCCTGCACTACGGAAAACATTTTAAAAACCAAAATCAGCTAAATACGCCTAGCCGTTCTCGAGTTTTAGCGAGACAAACGAACAGCAATTGATTTTATATATCAGAAGCTATAGATGTTTTTTTTATCTAGCGAGGTAAATCTTAAATTATTTAAGCGTCATCCTGCTGAGTGACATCATTTTTAAAAATCTATATCATCATCAGCCACAGCACTTTTCAGTTCCTACTCCGAGGTGACGTCATTTTTATCTGTCAGACGAGAATTGTACGCTATCTCTTTCGCACAATTGTAGTAGTTTGCTACAAAAAGCACAATACGCCTCATAACGAAGAGTTTTTGTTCGTGAAACGGCGTGTACTTGAGTCCTCTGTAGGAATAACGAGTTCTCTAAGTGCTAATTGTTTAATTTGTGATAAAAATAAGAGATTGTGAAGTAATGGCGCCTATAGGTAAGTCAGAAATGGATTACTTACCTCTGAAACGTTTCGGCACGTTGCAATTATTTTGTGCGAGTTGTTCTGTTTGAGTATATATTTCACCATCCCAAGGCCTAGGCCCCTGTTCGCCCCGGTGATGAGCAAGGACTTCATTTTAGCACAGAACTTTGGTTACCTTCTGACGTTTGAATATTAAATAAACATATCTCGTACAACCCTTCTTTTAGTTGAATTGGTGCTAATATTTCTCAGTCTGTCACTTTTAACGTCAAAATGACAATCTTAAGTAATTTTGTAAGGATAAATAATTTTATTAAACCGTTAATATCTACTGAAAGAGTTGTTGTATTGGCCCGCAGAACTCTCAGCAAAAGTAAGTAAAGTAAATTTGATGTCGTATTTAACCTTGAAGTGTAGAATAATTGTCTAACCTCAATGTAAATGTAAAACTCAAGCAACCCAGTTTTTTCTAATAAGAATCTAGTAAAAACTCAGGGATAAATATAAGAAAAGCCTTCATTAACTTCACTAACTGTTTCTTATTCTGAATTTTTGCGACCATTGCAATAGATATTTACATATTTCAATCTATGCTGGGGATGGTGGAATGACAAATCATTATTTTAAAGCACATGACAATGATAGCAAATTGCCTAGAGCCTACTATTTAAAATTTTAATTTTAGCAACAATTTTAAATTTATTTTTATAATAGTGAATTAGAGCAATGAAAATTAATTTTTATGTATAAATTTTTTGATGGCATCAGGGTACTGGCTGTGTTGTAACCGTAAGGCCCAGTTGGTCTCTCCTATTGACAATACCGAAGAAGGTATGACGGTACCCGAAAATACATTCTATATTATTATGCACACTGCATTTTATTCAATTGCAGAAATAAATATATTATGATAAATTAGGCTGCTTAGGGTGCTTATGGTTAAAAAAAACATTATTACATGTTTGCACTATAAATGTGACTGTTGCTTGGAAATGGAAATGTGCTTCAAAATAAACTTAACAAAAAGAATCTATAGCACTTAGTTGCAGAATAACAAATTATTTGTTTTTAATAATCATTGTAATACTAATATATATTACATTTAATATATTCCCACTGTATTTTATCTTTTTTTTTACTTTTTTATTTCATACTTTATGCAACTTGGACATCGATTGACTTAATGCGCAAGGCATTCTCTTCCAGTCAACCTTAGGGTAGTGTAGAAATCTTGTAGAAAACGGAGGTTACTTAATAAGTAACAATACACTAAGTATATGCATAGATTTATACACATATACAATACACAGAGATAAATATATTTAAAAAGGCACACACATTTAGATTGTATTCCTACACTATGACAATTTGATATAAGGTGTACCAACTCTGTGGTATAAACCAAAATACCGTATCTTACAAAAGTAGGTTGAAGAAAAAATAAAAATTAGTTGATTTGAGCTCTTTTGATAAAATATGTGTGTGTATTAGGTATCAATCGATAGAAATTTTATAGTTGATATAGCCACATAACTTATAGAGCAATACTAATTATGTGATTGCAAAAATCCTTACAAACATGTATTGCTATAGTCAAGCGCTGAACTTAGACAACACATCATACAAACAATGTATTTCTAGCTGTTTTGGCTTTTTAACAAGGTCTTAAATATATTTATCTGAGACACTGTATTTCAATTTTTATAAATGATTTCTATGAATAGTTATCAGCTATATCAACCGAAAATAAAATAAAATATGTATCGATTGATACCTAATAACACATATTTTATTTAAAAAATATAGCTAAAATCAACTAAAGTCCATTTTTCTCTAACCCGCTTTTGTAAGAGAACAGTATTTTGGATTTACTACATGGCAGAACTATAATTTTCATTTACAGTGTACAATTTAGTTAAATAAACATTGTGTTAAGTTTTAATGTACTAAAACACTTGTGAGATTATGTATGTGTTTAGTGACTTGTCAATTTTTTTTTTATGTTTCTTAACTTTTTACCTGACCACTGTGTAGCCAAAAGGAAAAATAATAATTTTGGCAGTCTTTGTATGTTCCACTATAGTGCCTTAACTAATTTTCATGAATGTGGTGTCAATATTTTTATAATAAATAGGCTATATAAAGTTTTTATCACTGTATATAAAGGGTATAGATTTTTAAACTTTTTCATGATAATACTGTTATTAAGATATTTTCTCACTGACTGGAATTGATTTAGAATAACTTTTCAACTCGTAACAATGAGTTATTAAATATTTTTTCATATATTTTTAACTTTGATAAGAGTTACTTTATCTTGATTTTCAGCACTCATAGTATGAAAGTGCGAAACTATTGTTTGTTTATACTTCATTTGCACCAATGTTAGCTCATTTGATAAGATATTAGTACAAAATCCTCTTGATGACTTGCAATTTTGCCCAACTGTGGGCTAATCATTAGTTCTGTTTGTCTATCATCAATCAAAATCCACCCACCTATTAGTCATTTATATTTGTACACAGGGTTAATTTATAAACCCATAATAGAGGTAAATCATCATTAAACATTCATTGTCTGCATTTGCAATGAGTATGGTGGTCAACGCTCTTAGCAACTGCTAAGTGTAGTGGGTTCAAATCCCAGATGGTATGAAACTTTGTGTGTTTTACAAATTGTTGTTCTGAATCTGGGTGTTCTTTGCATCACTTTCATGTACTTTTGTAAAGTCCCATGTGAAATAAAATATTTATTCCTTGGCATTTTTTCTTTCCATCAGGCGTAGTAGAGTAACTTTGGCAGGCTATAACACAAAACCAGATCATTAATAAACTTTTCAATATGTGAGGATGGGTTATTGTATTAAGCAAAAATTATTAGGCCTGCATTCTTCTGTTGATATTAATGATCTTGATTCCTTTGATGGTCTTTTATTAAGCAACCCACACATGTTGCTAAATATATAATAACTAGCTGACCCACGCAACCTCGTTTGCGTCTCCTATTGCCCGTGGCGTGATAATTCTTCCCCTGTTTTTGTAACATTTTTCATTGTTGCTCCGCTCCTATTGGTCTTAGCTTGATGATATATAGCCTATAGCCTTCCTCGGTAAATGTACTATCCGACACTGAAAGATTTTTTTAAATCGGATCAGCGGTTCCTGAGATTAGAACGTTCAAACAAAGAAATTCTTCACCAATTACTGCTAAGACAAAAAAAGGGTAATCGTTTGGCAGTCTGTTTATGTTTATATGTTCAACATAGTGTCCAAACTACTGAACTGACTTTAATGAATGAGGTGTAAACAGATTCGTAATAATGGCTATAGATATTTGATAAAGAAATTTCATAGATTTTGTATGACTTTATGGCTACCTGATTCTTTGGAATATAATTACACAATCACAATATTAGTATAAAGCTAAGTACTCACATACGGTTTTACTCGATCGAGCTAACATGTCGAGTAAAAACTACGGCATGGACTTTCGTCCACACATTCAGCATTCATCTATCGAGTGACGCGCGCCGTTTATTATTCACCAAACCGTTCGACCAAAAAAGTGTCTGTTCAATAATAAGGAATTAAAGAAAAAAAAACTCATCATGTTTTTTTTATTAAACATATGTTTTAAGACGATCAACAACGCCGGACTGACTCGCGCCACTCGCGGTCTGGTATACGCTCTTGAGTCAAGCTCGACGGCTCGCTTCGAGTAGGTGCGAACAAAATTACTTTTGTTTAATTCCATCGAGCCGGCTCGATGCGAGCCTCCGAGTTGAGTTTTGCGGTGCACACGTAAATTTCTACTCGTTTTGGAGTAAAACTATAGAGTAATACCGCATGTGAGTACGGACCATAATATTAGTAGGCATTAGACTTATCAACCAACATAAAATGAGCAATGTTATTTCATTGCTGCCATAAATCTGCAACTAACTGCTACTAAATACATTTATAACACTTTCCATTCCAACATACACAGTTCATACAAATATGTATATATGACACATTCTGATGGGTTGGTGGTTCACGTTATAGATGGAAATTTCGACTATGACCTGGCGGTCATTGGTGGTGGGTCCGGAGGGCTCGCCTGTGCGAAGGAAGCTGTAAATCTTGGTGCGCGTGTCACTGTACTTGACTTTGTGCAGCCATCACCGCAAGGCACCAAGTGGGGTCTCGGTGGCACATGTGTCAATGTAGGCTGTATACCTAAGAAGCTGATGCATCAGGCTGCTTTACTCGGAGAGAGCATTCATGTAAGTTTCTTTTTATTTTTCTACTTAATTTTAATTTTTTATAAAAGTGTTACTATTTTTTTTTTGATAACAGTCCTCAAGACATACCATAAATAATATTATGATTTTTTTTCAATTTTTAAAAGTAGTTTGTTTTTTTTAGAGAATGGTATGTGGTGTGACTCCTTCCCAATTCTTTGGATCCTACTTCTTGAACTAAGGCTTAAAGAGACTTGGATTATTCTTGGTTATGCTGTCTTTTACTTTTTCTTTTTTAGTCAGAGTATAATAGAGAGTAGTCACCCATAGTATTGTTAGTGTAGTTCTTATGAGCTTTTTAATTATTACATTGAATCACAGAGATGTCGTATATAGTATTATAATCTTTGCGCTGTAGCATGTCATGAGTGTAATGGGTGACAATTGCCATTTTTCGCATTCTGGTTGCTTGAATTAAATTTACTACAGTTATTAATGATTTCATATATTGCGAATGTGGTACAGCTAAAATACTAAGTCATAATTTGTAAATCTCGACCACTTTCAAAGTGAAACGAAATGTTACTGAAATGTCACCCGCACCATGCTACAGCGCAAATAGTAATGATGTTCTCCTAGCCGAGTTCGGCTACGGCGGCCAGTCTCGCTGGAGACCAGCCAACTATGCAGGAGATATTATAGTGCACTCTCTGTTCCCTCTTTCTCATAATCCGATGGGACGGTTAGTATAGTATTAGTAATCATGTAGCACCTACATGATTGGTGGTCATCTTCGTAGAGTATTGTTGAATAGCATAGAACCATCATTAAATATCTTCTCTAACCTATCTAAAGTTCTCCATACACGTTCAGGTGTACCTGACAGGTTTGCCTGTACAGTTGAACTTTACAGGTAAACCTTTCACAACAACCTACCTGAAAGTAATAGATATTATCTACATGCACATTAATAAAAAAATATATAAAAATTATTTATATTTATAAATAATACCTATACTACCATATTGAATAATATTTCTTATTGCATATTTGAGTTACATATTTTCTATTCGGATAAAACCTATTTTTTTCTTTATCTACACTTTTGCACATGCAATTTATTATATTTGGGTCTATCAATATAATTATGTACATTTTTATAAAGACATCAAGTAAAAATCACAATTTTTGAAATTGCGTGAGAGAGACAGACTCTACCTAAACTCAGTCTCTCTCTACTCCGATCACGCTTTCCGCTCGTTCAGTGCTCCCTCCATATATTATATGCTCTCAGAAAAAGCCGTGGGGAAGCCTAGTTTTAGATATCTTTATGTGACATTATTTTAACCTTTTTATCGCAACGTACGTCATTGAGATCGATCAAATCAGCCTGCACTTATTGCCATGTTAAAATATGATATCGACTTTTAGAGCAATTTTTAGACCGTTTATCTAACTTATCACACTGCTTGACGAACATATGCGTCAAAATGTAGCTATAGTAACTAGTATTGCAAAGCTTCCTTTTGAAATGTTTTAACAAAGTGAGTTTGTTGAACTCCACGGATGGGTCTCCACGCCGCTTTACTGAACTGAGTGTTCTGGTTTCGACCCCACATAGGGCAACACTTTCTGTGATCCTCAGGTTATCCTCCTGAGTCTGGGAGTTGTTCGCAATACAGAATATATTCCTAATTTGTCTTTTTAAGTGGAAATAATAAAAATTGGACCATAACATTCAAAGGACAGCAACCCCAGCAGCAGTAAATTGTAGTTTACTGGCGTATGTATGTGATGATAATAATAATTTCACACATCTCTAACACTGCACCCAAACTAGACTGAGCCTGTACCATGATAGACCAGACTACAGAAATACATAAAACTGACATAAGGCACATATACTTCTTAAAACAGACATATGCGGCATAAAAAACTATCGTGTTCGTCGCAATATTTGTCCTGATGAATTTAGACCCACGACCTTAGCATTCACGGTCACTAATCACCGATCTTATCATTTAATTAACGGAATCATTCACATAAAATGACATATTAACTTTTAAATTTTGATTTAATCTCGACATGACAGGCCGAAATGATATCACGTAGGTATATAGTTCCACTTCAGGATAAAAAACAAATCACTGTGTAATTTCTGATAAATTTTAGGAAAATTATTTTCAAGTCATTGATAGTGGTGTTGTTACTTCATATTTTATCAATACATACATTTCTGTATTTGTAATCCTCAAGACAACGGATTATTTACGTCTGAATGGATAGCTGACATGCTAATGTTTAAATGGATGTGCGGTGTGACTGATCAATGGGTTGCGTGAAACAGTAGTGCATAATTTGTAGGATTATATTTCTAGTTTGATTTTTGACATAACAATTTTATTGGTCAATCACTAGTTACAAAGATACTGACAAAAAAGTTTTTGGCGCAAATTTTTGCAATATGGCGTCGGAAATAGTACTTTACTTTATGATTAGTAAAATCAAGGAGTGTTTGTAGTTGTTGTTAAATTAGAAAATAACCATGCTCATTCACGCTTTAATGGACATATACATATGTAGACAGAGAATGAAAGTATAACTTATTTCATTTACTGCTTTTCAGTGTAGAATAATACTGAACTGTCTATCAAGGTTATTGCTAGAAAAGTTTGTTATAAAAGGTGGAAAACCAAATTTTTATACTCAAAATACATTTCTCCATCCAGCATTGATTCGCTTAATCATTGTCGGGCAATCTATCCAACATCGTTATAAATTATATGGTGGGCAGTAGATTGGTCAAATTGGCAAATAAAGGAATGATGACCGTCATCACGATCTAACCAAGCAGATCTCGGCCAACTCAATGAAATTGGCTCACGAAATACATACACCTAAATGTGTAAAGTATGAACCTCCATGCGTGACGACGCAGAACTCACTGCTCTACTTTCAAACTAGACCTAAATATAATTACAGTTAGCAACAGCATACTTGAATTGTAGTAAATCGTATTTTCCATGCTTCAATTTTCACATTTTCGTCCTGAAATTTTATTTTTACATTGATATGGAATAGGAGAGCCAGGCTGATTTCAGCACGAACGGGCAGGCTTAACCGGGGCGGTACTTCCTTCTCACATAAGACTAACTCACTAACCTATTGTGAGAGCATTTGCGCTGTCGTGTTTCATTGATGAGTGCGAGACTGAAGGCTCAATGATGTAGAAGCAACGCAATAGGCCGCGATAGTGTGGGTCACCATGCTGCATTGTTGCATTGTCTGGATAATACTTATACTTTCCAGCAGAAAGAGAGAATTACTTTAGCAGGCACAAAAAAACCCTTCTAGTACCTACGTAAATAAAATATATTAGCCAAATGTATTATATCAATGACGGAATTCTAATACAGAAAACATACAAGAAATGGCCAAATGAAGAAAACCTTATCTGATGAAATATTTTAAATATATAAAATATAAACTGCAGGCGGACTTGCATACTAAATCGACACGATGCCAAATCAAATTTGAAATTCATTAACCTTGAAAACGATACTATCGCGATCGATTTTTTAGTAGAATTTAAGCAAATAAATTTTGTTCACACCTAGTAATACGTTGTGTTGCCGAAGAATATTAAAATTAAACGTTATCACTTTTCTCTTTCACCTTTGTTAGACTATAGAAAAAAAGAACTCCATAGAAATAAATTTGCTAACAGTGTGAATTGCACTTTATGTCAGAACTTTGAATTTTTAAGCGTACACCGACTCAACATTCATTTTTTTTAAATTGATTGCTGGTTTAAATTATGAGAGCCACATAGAGTAATGGGACCATAACTCTTTATGAGTACACTGTACACTGGTGCACCTTTGCAAAGGGAGAAATAATAAAATAAATAAGATATGAATTCCAATGAGATTGGAATTATAAACTGTGGTTAGTATTGATATAGATTGGAGTTATTTGCATCGCTATTAGCTTAGAATTATAAAACTAACTATAATATTATTATTCCAACCTGATTAGCTTTATATAACTGTTGATTTTCCTTCATGAGTCAGGGAAACCAATACAGGTACGTACGTACTTTTGTCCGTGCGGAAATCGGGTACGGGCGGTATTTCCGCCTGATTTATTCTTGACCAATGTACAATATTTAATTATGTAATGTTATTATTACATTGTAATTTACAATGTTTTACGTAACTTAGATTTGTTCAAATATTAGGTACTCAGGTACCGGCAACCGCTGATACGTCGCATGCTTGTTTAGTACATTAGTTGCAAGTACATTAGTGATAATGTTACGCAATTGTTAGTACTGTTAGCACAGGTATGAAAACAGCTTTTTAAAAATAATTTTATCTATCTGCCCCAACAGACTTCGTTCTGTTGTCATTATCGACAGATGTTTTAATTCAGAGAAAAGTAAAATGTTGTTTTTATGATTTTTCTCTCCGTAAGAACCTTCCTTGTGCTTGTGCCTTAAAGAAAAATCAAAATGGTCGAGGGCTTGTAGATGTTTATACTTAGCAACACATTTGGCGATTCAGTTTTATTCATATTTTTCAAGGAAAGTATCCAACCAAAAGTCACCATATCTAATCGTAGTAAAATTTGACAAAAGATGTTAAAGACACCAAGAGAAAGTATAACAATGCCGTTTTCCAAAGTATCAGCCGAATGGAAATGCAAGCGCACTAAATGTGCCTTCTGAGATTAGTTGCTTAATACTGCAATGTCATCTTTAAAATATACGCACTTATGGGGAGATAAGTAAAAAGTGTCCGACAAACATAATTAAATAATAGTTCGCGAACCGACCACAGTGGCGCTACAGTGAGAAGAGAGTGTGATATGAATATAGCAGTACAAGAAAGAGTGAAGTAAGTTGATTTATCGTGCTCTGTTGTGTATTTTTAATAAATATTTAAAAACTTACTTTTATTAATTATTAAATAAAAAAGTAAAATTTGCGTAGTAACATCTTTATTAAGTAACTTATTAATTGTTCAAGCGCGCCATTGCAAAGCGGAAGCCTTTTCCCATTTGAATATCTTTTCAAATTTTGCCGCTTTTTTTTTAAATATATACTCTTGCTACAGTGGCGCCATCCTAATTTGATGCTTTTTAGCAGGCACTTTTTATCCTAGAGATGGCCTTCATTGTGAAAAGCGCGCCATTGCAAAGCGGAAGCCTTTTCCCATTTGAATATCTTTTCAAATTTTGCCGCTTTTTTTAAATATACACTCCTGCTACAGTGGCGCCATCCTAATTTGATGCTTTTTAGCGGGCACTTTTTATCCTAGAGATGGTCCTCATTACCTCTACCCTCCATAATACGCACTAATGCATAGAAATAACGATGATGTCACATGTCACATGCTCGTGCCTGGAGCTATTAAAACAAAAATATTATTTCTTATTTCGTTTTAAGATACCGATAGTTTTTAAAGAATATTTTATTATTTCATGTGATGTGGGATTTGGCGGGACGGATCGTTAGTGTGCGCTAAATTTAGAGTCGTGGAGACCAATTCTGATCACCAAGTTTTCGAAATTTTCCACAATAAAGTATTTAAAAACTAGTTTTTCCGCAGCTCTGGCCGCGTTTATGTAATTATCGCGGTAAAGTATTCTGATATAATATAAGCTACATCATTTGACTGCCTCACTTGCGCAGAGGTAGCGTATGCTTTTTAATGTCCCGGATTCCCTGGTCGAACCAAATGTTTGTATGTTCTGTAAATATTTGTTTAGGTGTTTTCTATGTAAAAAGCAGTATATAGGTATTTATATCAGTTATCTAGATACTCATTGTACAAGCTCTCTGCTTAGTTTGGGACTAGATGGCGTAGTGTGTCCGATGTCCGAAAAAAAATTACTGTTCATCAAAATCCGTTCAGTAGTTTTTGCGTGAAAAAGTAACAAACATACATACTTGCTTACAAACTGCATCTATAATATTAGTAGGAAAATAAGATAGGATTTAATCCATTTTTACTGTGAGAGAGCCATGAATTTGCACATAGTTATGGCTGCCGCGATGTTACACATTTAAAAAAGTGACGCCACATCACTTCGGTCGATTTTTTTTTATTCCGAAAAGCAATTCTTTCTTCTTTACCTTTTCTTGAGAGAGTGAGGTTACTGAAAGCCTATTATCCCACGTTCCCCCTTAATTCTAATAATTGCACCCAAAGATCGGCAACACTGTTGTGCCTTTTGAATTAAACGTGTTAATGGGCAATTGCTTACCTCCAGTTGATCCTTTTCTCGTTTGACTCTTATCATCATCATAATTTCAGACGTCCACTGCTGAACATGACCTCCCTCTAGGCTTTCCACAACATTTCCTGTGCTTCCCGTATCAACGACGCGATCCTCCACAGGTAGAAGACACACAGCCACTCCAGAGCTATTTTGACCCAAAAAAAGTTTGGAATCCGTTCAAGTCGCCATGGTTAGTTTAATCTTGAATTTAAAAAATATCAGACAACAAAACAAAATTACTTCTGTTATTAAAGACTCCATGCTAAAAGTCTGTACGAATAGTTTCGTTTCGTAAGTAGTTTTGAAGGTTTCTATAAGTCAATAATGCAAGCATCCACGCGATTATACCCAGCTGGTTGGACATCGCATAGGTCAAGGCAACACTTATTAATTTATAACAGCATTGTAGCTCGATCAATAGCTTTATGGCCGTAACAGTGGCTAACGTACGATGCCATGTCATGTAAATGTTCTAAAACAAGTGTATTTTTATTGTAAAATATGAATCACTGGTATTATTTTTAATGTTCATATGTAATTGTATGTTTTGGCATTTCAAATTATCTGTCAGAGAGTTCAGTTAGTCAGTACAGTTTATTATTTTCGAATGTTTTGTTTGACCGAAAGCCGCGAATGCTGTCTTTTACGACCTATACTTTTAAAAATGGAATGTTGTCGTTGAAGACATTTCAAATTGCCATGGCCAGTTTTTTACTTTTTTAATTAAATAAGTATGAATATAATTAATAATTTATCTCAGTTAATATACATGTATTAAAAAATAATAAAATGTATTTAGTTGAGAGAATTGTCTATTTGTCACAGATCATCAGCGTTCTGCAAGTCACGTACTGTGACAATCCACCTATATGCGTATATTATTGCGCAATTCATAATAAGCACTGTACAGCCTTACCTTGAATCACCTTATTGTTGCAAAGGTAAATTTTAAGAAACTAGGCAGTGAAATAAACATAAACAAAATTGAAACCGTAGCAGCCACGTTTAACACTAAGTATTTTATTAAACCGTATCAGTCCGTATGACTTCTAAAAAAATCGTTGACGTTAACTAGCAAATATAAAAAACAACAAGAAAAGCAAATAGATAATGAGGTTTATTGCTACAATATATTACTAAATACCGCAAAATACGTAAGAAATCTTCTGGCATTTTCCGTACCTGTCTTACGTATGTATAATTTATGGTATGCCATAGTCGATAATATAAGTAAAAATATTTTTTATTATGTTATTTCAGATCGTCTCTTCGTATATAAAGTCAAACTTTTACTAAATAATATATGTTGATTTAACGTATTACACTTACTACTTACTTTTAGCAGACAGTCATTTAAATCTTATATTTGATTTTGCTCATATCATTGGAGTGTTATTGAGTTTTTCTGATCATAAATACTTAATAAGAGCTCGGACTTTGGTAGTTGGAGTCTATACTCCCGTGCCTCGGAGAGCACGTAGAGCTGTCGGTCCTGCACTCCCCGCTCGTGTCGGTTAACCGATCCATCGGATTATGAGAGTGACGGAACAGAAAGTGCACTTATGTTTGAGCACACACTCTTGTGCACTATAATATCTCCTGCGTAATTGGCTGGTCTCCGTTAAGATTGGCCGCCGTGTCCGTAATCGGCTAGGAGAACATCATCATTAGAGAGTTGAAGAATAGACTTCTTAGTCTATGGAATAATGAACAAAAAACTGTATTCAGTTTAAGTTCCTGGGACTTCCCGATTGTCAAAACTCAGTGTGTCGGTGTCGGTTTTTGATGATAATGTGGTGTGGGAGGAAATAGTTTTATATAATGGAGAACAGATTATGTGAATAGAACTAGCCTGACTGTAAATTACTTCAGTTAACTAGCGTGTAACCAAATGCATATAGGCATCTTAGTCCAATATTGCCAATCTTTTCAAACGTAACACGCCAATGAAATAAGTTTTATTCAAAATAAATTGAACGAAAATTTCAATTCAATAGCTATTCTAATCGTTCTCTAGCCTTTTCTTTCAAGGTGATTGCAAAAAGTAGCGAAGCCAAGAATAATCCAAGTCTGTTTAAAAGTGGAAGGAGTCGTACCTACTAGTATAAAGATCGAATATCTCGAACGTCCGTTGGCATTGGCTGTTATTATAATAGAGTACTTAAAAACGTAGAGGAGGGACGTTCGTAACATGTTCATAGTTCATAAATAGGAAGACTTTACACCAATAGATAACATGACCAAATATATTGATACTTATGTTTTCTTCACTCATAGGGCATTAGTAATTAAAAAAAAAAAGTACCCATAAATTTTTTCCCTTTCTTTTTTCGTAACCTTCTTCAACTGTACTTTTTTGAAAATAAAGTTAAATTAAAAACTATTTGTGATTTGTTTTTTTTTTTTAAATAAATATCAAATGCAATAATCAAATTCTATTGGACACTTGTTTGTATGTTGTAATATAAATCTTGCAGGAAGCCACCGCTTACGGTTGGCAAGTACCGGCGTTATCAGATGTAAAGATTCACTGGCCAGCGCTCACAGAATCAGTGCAGAATCACATCAAATCAATCAACTGGGTCACAAGGGTGGACCTTAGAGATATGAAAATTGAATACGTTAATGGCTTGGGAGAGTTCAAAGACCCTCACACTATTATAGCCACTATGAAGAATGGCTCGAAGAAGGAGCTGACGGCGAAGAACATAGTGATCGCTGTAGGAGGCAGGCCTCACTACCCGGATATCCCTGGTGCACTTGAGTACTGCATCAGCAGTGATGACATCTTTAGTTTGGGACATGAGCCAGGGAAAACACTGTTTGTTGGCGCTGGATGTATCCTTTTTTTCTTTTTTGTTTTTATTTATTTGTTTAAGGCATATTTACGGAGTAAACACAAAAATTCACTTGCAATAATTAATAAAAACTTTATACCCCTACTACTCTAATGAAAAATGCATAAGATTTATATATGACAGCATAAATTTTAATAGGCAGTGGAAAATCACCAAATTAACCAAAAATCAAAGATACATAACAAAAAAATTTATAAAAAACCAAAAAGTTACTAACATTCTATATAACAAATAACAACTCTTGTTATATTGTTTTAGGATTTCTTATTTATCACAATTTATGAATTTTAATAAACCGTGTATTGTTAACGATTGTGATCCTTTCAATGAAAGCGAACTCCGAGTGACTGACTCTGATGTTTTGTTTATGTATATTTAAGTTTCTTTTGAGTTCAAAAAGGAAACTCATTGAAATACAGACATACTTTTAAAGTAGTATAATGTGACCGTTAGTTTACATTGTAGTATTATTTTCTCACGACAACAGGTAGGACTTATTTTTTAACGCAGTATAAATATAATCTTGTAAAGCTTACTTTTTTATTATGTAGTATGAATAACCTTCAAAGTATTAAGTACTAGCCGACCCACGCAACCTCGTTAGCGTCTCCTATTGCCCGTAGCGTGATAATTTTCCCCCGTTTTTGTAACATTCTTCATTGAGGCACCGCTCCTGTAGGTCTTAGCGTGATTATATATATCCTGTAGCCTTCCTCCATAAATGGGCTATCTAACACTGAAATATATTTTCAAATTGGACCAGTAGTTTCTGAGATTAGCGCGTTCAAACAAACAAACTCTTCAGCTTTATATATTAGTATAGATTTTGTCAATTATATTTATAGATAAGAGCCTTAACCATAAACAGATATCGGTCTAGAATGCGCGGGCTTCTTAAACTCTATGGGTTACCCGGCCACAGTGTTGGTACGGTCCGTACCGTTGCGCGGCTTCGACCAACAGATGGCGCGGATGGTCACCAACGAGATGGAGGAGAAAGGCGTCAAGTTCTGCCACAGATGTGTGCCACTATCAGTTGAGAAACTGCCGAATGGCAAGCTGAAGGCGCGCTGGCAGAACACTGAAACAAATGAACAGTAAGTGGTAATCTATAGAAATTGTCTGCCTTCTATCTTCAGTCTAATTCGCCATGAGAGGTTTTGGCCTACCATGGGTGATCGCTGGTGGCATGATACCATGTCTCCGTGATTCAAGAGCAATCCAGAGGTCAGATTAAGCAGTCAGTCCCGGTTGTTATCACAAGATAACAGTCGTGAAGCTTAGTTGGAGGCGTTCAATCAGCTTAAAATCATCCAACGGCAAGACGTGGCCACAAGGTTGTGTTGCCAGTCCCCAGCCCGCACTCCGCCAGCGTGGGGACGTATGGGGATGAATAGAATAGTGACACTATCCATTCTTAGTCTGTAATCACACTTACTGTGCATTATTTTTTTATGTATGGGCTATGTATGACTCTACTCTGCCTGATGCACACCATGGCGGCTTAGTGACGTTTCTGCATCATTGGGCCTCCGGTATCGCTCTCATCAACGAAACACGACGACACATACGCTGTCATTTTACCTTGAAATTCTTCATTACAGCATTCTTAGTATATATATTTCATTGTTTACTAGCCGACCCACGCAATCTCGTTTGCGTCTCCTATTGCCTGTAGCGTGATAATTTTCCCCCGTTTTTGTAACATGCTTCATTGTTGCTCCGCGCCTATAGGTTTTAGCGTGATGATATATAGCATATAGCCTTCCTCGATAAATAGGCTATCTAACACTGAAATAATTTTTCAAATCGGACCAGCGGTTCCTGAGATTAGCGTGTTCAAACAAACAAACTCTTCAGCTTTATATATTAGTATAGATAGATAATATTAACAAGGTACACTTGTTGCAGGCACGAGGATGAATTCGACACAGTACTGATGGCAACTGGCCGGTACGCGCTCACCAAACAACTTAATTTGGAAGCGGCTGGAGTTAATGTGAGTAATGCTTACATCATCATCGCATCAATAGCATTTGACAGTCTACAGCTGAACATAGACGTCTCATTTCGTCGTTGTCGTTTCGAGTTTCCCTTCTCTTTACTGTAATGTTGTCTTGCGTAGTTTGCTTAGTCACCTCTTATGAAACCCATGGGATGAATAACAGGAAGTGTCACCACAGTACTTCGTGTTCTTGATTTGTCACCACACGGGCAGTTTACATCATAATAGTTAAATAGGAAACATTCCAGTCATTCTTGTGCACGTAGATATAGTCGCTACCAGTCTTTTCCACTTATTGTTGTACATAGTGTATGCATTACTACCTGCTCTTAACATAAAAATAAAAATGAATATTTGTTTGTGTACTTACGTGTGTGTGTGTGGGTTTGTTTTGTGATTTTTTTCTCAATTAATTGTTTTCCCTTTGTATTTGCTTGTAATAATTTTTATTTTTGTAATGTTCATGTTGTGATCCCCCACAATTAAGTTAACACAAGACATGAAGATTTTATTCTTTGTAATAAAACGTCCAGTCGAGGTCTAGAATAAATAAATAAATGAAATAAGGATAATAACTTGTGTTATGGGTACTAGATAACTGAAATAAATATATGTATATATAATAATAATAATAATAATAATAATAAATAATAAATATTTTCGGACATAACACACAACGTCATCTAGTCCCAAACTAAGCAGAGCTTGTATTATGGGTACTAGACAACTGACATAAATACTTATATACTTTTTTTTTTTGTAAATACATACATATTATAGATAGAAAACACCCAAACTCCGAAACAAATATTTGCAGATCATACAAACATTTGATCCGACCCGGGAATCGAACCCGAGACCTCAAGAACAGCAGTCGCGTACGCAACCACTGCGCCACCGAGGCAGTCATATATACATATACCTATTCTTTTCCTTGTCAATACATAATTATTATACATAGTAAACGCCCAAAATCCGAAACAAACATTTCGTCCGACTCAGGAATCGTACCCGGGACCTTAAGCACAGCAGTCGCATACGCTACCACTTCGTCACCGAGGCAGTTATTGAACTAATAATATTGTTGTATTGCAGTGCGTGTCACCCAGCGGCAAGATCGCGGCCGCCACAGAGCAGACGAACGTCTCGCACATCTATGCTGTAGGCGACGTGCTGGAAGACAGGCCGGAGCTGACTCCCGTGGCCATCCACGCCGGGCGTCTGCTCGCAAGACGGCTCTTCGGCACCAGCTCGCAGCAGATGGACTACGACAACGTTGCCACTACTGTCTTCACTCCGCTCGAGTACGGAGCCGTCGGGCTTAGCGAGGAGGAAGCCACTAGCCGGTTAGCTCACTCTATGGCTCACATATTATATACTAACTGATCCACGCAACCTCGTCTTTACTCTATGACTTACATGTTATATCCTAAATGACACATGCAACCTCGTCTTTACTCTATGACTCACATGTTATATACTAGCTGACAAACGCAACCTCGTATTTGATTCCTTTTGCCCATAATGTTATAATTGCGTGAACAAATATGTTCTGGATACTTAAAGAGCAATACAATTATTTTAATCAGTTACTATCGAATGGCTCGTCTACACATTTTCCCCTTTATCTGTAGACAAGCAAACTGACTCCAATAAGTATCTACAAAAATCAACTAGTTTTAAATGTCAATTTGTTTCGTAAAGATTAACCGTTAGAATATTTCACAAAGCTTTATTACTTATAATTTTGTTAAAATCAGGCATGGCGCTGATAACTTGGAGATCTACCACGCGTACTACAAGCCGACGGAGTTCTTCATCCCGGAGCGCAATATCAAGAACTGCTACCTGAAGGCGGTGGCACTTCGCGAGCAGCCGCAGAAGATCCTGGGGCTGCACTTCGTGGGACCACACGCTGGAGAAGTCATTCAGGGCTTCGCCGCCGCCATTAAGTGAGTCTGATAAGAATTGGCCCTTTTACTGTAAAATGTTTTTGACGTGAATCATAATGTTATATGAACCATTTAAAATTGCAATAATTCACATTGTCATTGAGTATATTACCGTGGTTTAGTTGTCACATGTTGCAAAACTCCATCAAACGTGAGCAAGGATTCCCAAGTAAAACATAAAGGAATTTAATATCGGTTCATAAATGGTGCCAACATGAGAAACAATTCAACCGAATTGAGTAAATCTCATTTCGGTTATCCTATATCTATAAAAATAAATAAAATTGAGGTGTCTGTTTGTAATATTAAAATAACAGCTTTTTACTAAATGCATATGTATACACGGTACAGATAACAAAAATGTATTTTAAAAAAAAATGTCTGTCTGTTTGTTCCGGGTAATCTCTGGAACGGTTTGACGGAATTTGACGGGACTTTCACTGACAGGTAGCTGATAATCCAGGGAGTAACTTAGGCTACTTATTTTTAGACTAACTTTGTCCCGCGGCGTTACTCGCGGAACGACGATAACCGTGGGTACTACATAAAATTGTAAAATCTCCCTCCTGATCAGAAGGTCTAAGTAGCTTAATGTCCATCTAAGCGAAACGATTAACGAGCAGTAAGTCTAATTAGCAAAATGTCTAAGTTCGCCACAACAACTGGCACTATTCTGTAATGTACGTGTTTACGACGTCATGACAGTTACTAAATCATAATTTGTAATATCTCCAGATGTGGCATCACGATGGAACAACTGATGAACACTGTGGGCATCCACCCCACAGTGGCCGAGGAGTTCACTCGCCTCAACATCACCAAGCGCTCCGGCAAGGACCCCAACCCTGCGTCCTGCTGCAGCTAAATGTCATACCACCACCAATACCATTACTCTACGAGTACAGCACTTCAGTGACCTCATAGCAAATACAATCGACTAACTAACATCTTTCAAATATATTAACTTATATCTATAATGTATCTTTTTTTTGACGTGATAATGTCTGATAAATCGATGAACGACGGCGCACGCACGAAATAGCATGACTCATTGTCACGTCCCGTCTGAGCCGAGCGAGCGAGCGAGAGCGCGGAACAAGCGATAGAGAGGAAAAACAAGCGAACAAGCGTTCGGCTTGTGACGCATATTTTTCATCATGTTATCTTATGTCGTTATCACATAAAATTATCGTTCGTAAACCGACTTTACAGAGAACCATTTTTTTTAGTTACAATATAAAAGTTAATTTAAAATATTTGCTAAAGTGAATTAAACAGTTATATTATTTATTTTCTGCTAACAATTTTTTAATGATTTAAAACATCAATGGTACCTCTTTGAACAAATACAGTTAGACTAATAAAAAAAGAGTTTGTATCCTGTTGATGAACTGTTAAAATATTAATATGGTAACACTGAATCATAGATACATTATAGATAGAGCTAGAAAATGATATTATATTTTCCAGTGATTGTTTTTTTTTTGTAGTAATATTTTTAATTTCTATAACTTTGGTGTTTAGTCGATGGTCGATAGATCAGTATGTAGTCGTTGTACCTAATTTACACAACCACTGTATATTATTCACCAGACGGTACGAAACATCTGACAGAGACAAAGCATTAAGAAATTCCGTCTCTTTCTAATAAACATGTTCAATGCTTCTATCTCTTTCTGGTTATAATAATTCAGTGGTGAATACATTCTGAATAACTTTAACATTACCACAGTGTTGTAGGATTGTCATACCGCTTGTTACAACGTTGTTACACTTATTTTAAATCTACCCACATTCGTTAATTTTATAAAATTAACATAGTCGAATTTTTACTAGATATATCCCAGTATACGTGTGATAAGGCATAAAATGTCTCTAAACAAGTTCCGGGGCTTTTCACCCCCTTTTTTGCTTTCAATTTTTATAGTACAAATAATTTAAAAAACTCTGAATTGTTGTCAAAAGTATATGTGTATAAATGTAATGAACTATAAATGTTACTATGGTGAAATAAAATGGTACAGTATTATTGTTATAATCTAGAACATGACAACATTCCGGACAACAAATGATTCGGCTAAACAGTTTTTTTTTTGTTATCTGTGTATTTTTATGTCATTTTGAACTCGTAATAAAGTGATATATTTTAATTATTTCTGCGTATTATTTACAACTTTACACATATTTTCAACGATTTATAAAACGGCATTTGGACAAGGCTCCACCCTAGTGTATATCAGTTATCACGGTAAAAAGCAAGTAGCCTATGTCATGTCCTTTCTCAAGAATCACAGACAGATGAGAGTCAGAGATACTTTCGACTTTATAACAATCAGGATTGATGGAAATCAGACGAAAAGAAAAATACGGGTCGAATAATGGTCCATTGATAAGTTATATTTGGTTTTGCATTTCTCAAAAAACTCCATCTTATTTTTTAAGTATGAAGGAGATGTTAGTGTAAAGTTAAATTCAAGTTTGTGGGGTTGCAACCCTTGTCCCCCGGCCGCCATCATGGAAAAAGGGGTGCAAATGGTTTATCTGCCATGTTTTGTTGCCAATCGAATTATCTACAACTTCTAACACATTTTAGTCGTAGAAACTGTAATACCAACGCTATAAGCGAAAATCGATGAAAATTTTCGAAAAAAAATTATATTTATCACTATAACTTTTTTTCTGATCATTTTAGCAAAAATATATATCAATCGTTTTTATGGCATCGTTTTTAAGGAATGAGTTTCACCATTTTTTCATTTATTTTTTATTTATTGTAATCAGAAACATAAAGCCGAAAGTTTTTAGGCTGCTAAATTAAAAATGACGGATTCTAGACTAACCTATATATTAAATATCAATGTCTATTTTTTCCCCTTAGGGGTAGAATATCCAGAAACGCCTAAATACATAAGTATTTAGGCGTTTCTTTACTCGTTTTTAATTAGTAGCCCAAAGATAATATTTCATGGTTCTTACTTAAAAAATGACGGACTTCCATGCAATCTTTCAACCCCTATTTCACCCCCTCAGGGGTAGAATATCCAGAAACGTTTAAATACGTATCTCATCATGATCAGCCTATCGCAGTCCACTGCTGGACATAGGCATTTCCGATTGCACGGTACTGGTTCGATCCTCGGCTTCTCGCATCCAACTCCTGCCAGCTATCGTGAGCAGATCATTATTCCACCTGACTTGTGGATGTCCTACTAGTGTAGGACATCCACAAGTACAAACGTAGTCGTTTGCCGAGACACGGTCTCCATCCAAGAACCCGTTAACCCCAACGGTTATCAGTTCTACGACTGACATGGCCAGCCCACTGTCACTTCAGTTTGCTTATCCTGTAGGCTATGTCGATGACCTTGGTTCTCTGCCGGATCACTTCATTCCTGATGCGTTACCTTAGGGAAACATCGATCATAGTCCTCTCCATTGTACGCTGAGTGACTTTGAACTTGTGAAATAGCCATGTCGTAAGTTTCCACGTTTCGGCACCGTATACCATGACGGGTAGGACGCGGTGATTGAAGGCTTTCATCTTTAGGCACTGTGGGATCGACGATGAAAAGACCCGACAAAATTTTCCAGACGCTGCCCAACCCGGCTGAATTATCCTGTTCACCTCATCCTCAAAGTTGTTTCTACCTAACTGCAAAGTCTGCCCGAAGTACACATATTTTTATACAACTTTGAGAACGGCACCGTGTACTAAGACCGGTTCCGGTGGAACATGTTCATTAAACGCTTATCGTGGGAGAGCCACGCTTCAGCATGAATGGGCCAGCTCGACCGGAGTGATACCACGGCCTCACAGAAAACCGGTGTGAAATAGCCTTTGCGCTGTGTCTCAACGAGTGAGTGAGGATACCGGAGGCCCATACCCCAACTACTCCCCACATCCCTTTCCTCATCCCCCAAAGGTCGGCAAGACACTTGTGACGCCTTTTTGTTTTTCTTGCGGGTGTCTATGGACGACAGTAATCGCTTACCATCAGGTGATACGTCTGCTCGTTTGCCACCTATACCATAAAAAAACATACCTACTCATTTATAGAAAAACCTACATATCCACTCATTTATAGAATTCCGTCCCTCAAAAGGAAAAAACGGAACCTTCATAGGATCACTTTGTTGTACGTTTGTCGGGTAAGACCCTTTTTTTAGACACGCATGGAGATATCAAGCAGAAATTTATATGAAATACTCAGGTCTACCGCCCTTGGAGCTGTGAAAAAATTAAACTTCTAAACCAACGCAATTAAAAGATACAACCGTTATTATGCTGCACATTTTCGACACTCTCAAAGGAATCAAAACCTACAGGGTACTCTCGTGAACTCAGAATCTTGAAATTTGGTAGTATGAAGCAACGTCATAAAGCAAAGTTGACAAAGCACAAGGTTGAGAAAGACAAAATTGCTATAAGCAAATGTTTTTAGTCTCAGATAGAGAATACAGTATTCTTTATCTGAGTTTTTAGTAACATCATATAATACACCTACAGGTTTTTATGAAACCCTCGGTGCGCGAGTCCAACTCGCACATGATCAGTTTCTTTTTATTTATTTTTTATCAGTAGTCCAAAAAAAATTCATGTTTTCAACTTAAAAATTACGAGTTTCCGTACAAACTTTCAATCCCTATTTCACCCCCTTGGGGGTAAAATATTCAGAAATGCTTAAATAGGTTTCCACGTTTAGTCTCACTCTACTCATTTTTAATCAGTAGCTCAAATTTAAAGTTTCATGTTTCTCCCGTAAAATAGACTAACTTCCATACAAGCTTTCAACCCCTATTTCACCCCTTAGGGGTAGAATATCCAGAAATGCTTAAACACGTATCTACTCATTTTTACCAGTAGCCCAAAAACAAAATTTTATATTTCGAACTTAAAAAATAACGGATTTTCAGACTAACCTATATGCGAAATGTCAACCCCTATTTCACCCCTTAGTGGTAGAATATCCAGAAACGCTTAAATAGGTATCTACTTATTTTTAATCAGTAGCCCAAAAGTAAAGTTTCAGGTTTCTAACTTAAAAAATGACGGACTGCCATACAAACTTTCAACCCCTATTTCACCAAATTCCAAAATTCCTTTCTTAGTGGGTGTCTACTCAATAAAACGATCCTACCCACCAAATTTCACAGCCCTAACTATCACAGTTTACGCTCGGCGATGATGAATCAGACAGTCAGTCAGGACTTGTTATTTTATAAGTATAGATGATTTACGATAATTTTAATTTTTTTATATGATATTTTTAATTAGTAATAGATAATGTAATAATATAATGAATAATCATTTTTGAATCTTTTCCCCAATGACATAATTACGATTTGAAAATGTGTTAGAAGAAGTTATAGATAATTCGATTGGCAACAAAAAAAATTTTTTATTTGTCAGGTTTGCAATCCCACAAACTTGAATTTAACTTTACACTAACATATCCTTCATATTTAAAAATAGAATGGCGTCCTTTGAGAAATGCACGCCAAGCCCAAAAAAATGTATCATTTCAATAGACAACATTTATCTTCATGTCAAATCTGTTCTGTCCTTTGATTACGACAAGGTTATATCGCTGAGACTAGCTGACCCACGTAGCCTCGTTTGCGTCTCCTATTACCCGTAGGGTGATAATTTTCCCCCGCTTTTGAAAAAATCTTCATTGGTGCTCCGCTCTTATTGGTCATAGCGTGATGATATATAACCTATAGCCTTTCTCGATAAATGGGCTATCTACCGCTGAAAGAATTTTTCAAAACGAACGAGTAGTTCCTGAGATTAGCGCGTTCAAACAAACAAACAAACTCTTCAGCTTTATATATTGGTATAGATATGGATTGATGGAAATCAGGCGATAATTACAGGGCGAATTAAACGTTATTTTATCTACATGTCAAACCTGTCCTGTTTTTTGATTACGACAAAGATTATATCGCTAAGATAATAATTGGAAACATGCACAAGGATTTTATTATTGTCAGCATTGTCCACGCTTTTTCAACGGGTAGCGTGTGCAATAACGTATGATATCATTGACATGTGACACAATTTGTCACAAATGATATCATAAGTATGTCAAAATACCTAATGTCACATGATTTTTTTTTCATAATTTAACAAAGTTTAATAATAATTAATATATTACATTAGACACTATTTACAATTAATGCTTAACTAACACGATTTACGGTCCATCATTAGTGATGTATCGTGTCATTTCTGGCGTAGCTTCACATTTGAACCAGATCGGCGCCGTGGGCAGCGGGTAGTACCGGTGGGCTTCGACCAGCGTGTTGTCGAACCGCCAGTACCGAGGACCTTGGAAGAAGAAAGTGTCTGGAACAAATATTAACAAAAAAATACGACTTAAAGAACTGGATCAAATTGTAATAGGACCACAAGGGAAGCACCAGCTTTCAAATGAAAAACGAATCGTGAAAATCAGTTCACTGTTCACCCAGTCGAAAGTTGTGAGGTAACAAACATAAAAAAAAACAAACAGTTCAATTGATAACCTCCTCCTTTTTCGAGGTCGGTTAATAAGTAAATTTGAAAGTTTCGTAGGTATACTCTTAGTTACTCCAATGACACAATATACTAGTATATATTTCGTCAGTGGTTACTCTCAAATTTATTAAAAATACTATGTTTCGCGCTCGAGGCGCTCATAGCCCAGTGCTCGGTGATTGGGAACGGTCACCGAGGGTTAGCAACGATGGCGCGGTCAGGACCTAGATTGGTGACCGCTGGTGGCATTATACCATGAGCGTCTCCGTGATTTGGAGGTCACGTTAAGCAGTCGGTCCCGGTTGTTATCCTAGGATTAACAGTCGTGAAGCATAGTTCGAGGCCTTTGGGTGGCTTAAACGTCCAACGGCAAGATTACGTAGCCACAACGTAGTCTTGCCAGTCCCCAACCCGCATTCGGCCAGCGTGGGGACGTATGGCCTTAACCCTCTCCTGAGAGGAGACCCGACCCCAGCAGTAGGACATTATGGGTTGTTGATGACTATGTTTCGCCGGCGGATCCTCCCGCATGAATGTCGGTAATCGCGGCAAATAGTAACTTATTTTTTTATATAAATATACTTGTCAAAATAATTCTACTCCGCCTGGTGGAAAGCAAAAGCAGAATCCAAGAGCCATCCACCGACCATCACCCTTGGATTTTGCTTATGCTTTCCATCAGGAGAAGTAGAGTCATTTTGGCGGGCCTGTACATAAAAAAAACGAAACCTAAATCGGCCCAGCGGTTCTCGAGTTTTAGCGAGACAAACGAACAGCAATTAATTTTTATTATATTTATGAAGATTATCCAATTTGAACGTGAATTTGGTATGCCTAAATATACTTAGATTCGATTTCTATTTTTTTAGAATTATAAGACAAAACACTCATTAATTATTACTTCTCCTAAATTCATGATGATGATGATGATGAAATAATCTGTAATAGTCCACTGCTGAACATACGCCTCTTCTTATAAAAGAGCTTTAAATCTACTATACACGCTGCCCAAGCTAGAGAGTGCAGTAATTTTATTGTCATACGTAGATTGTTTCCGTAATCGCCTTTTAAGACACCCATGACATGAGGGGTAGTGATTCCGTATTCTAAATACCTCATCACACAGAACTGTCATAACTTTAATTGTATTGCATTGATATAGTAACATTAATAACTCTTACTACGCAGTAGCTTAAGCGAATGCTGAGCAAAATGTATACCAAATATTTGTTTCGATGTTTGGGTGTTTTCTATGTATATTATTTAATTACAAAATAAATAAATAGGTATTTATATCAGTTATTTAGTACTCATAACACAAGCTCTGCTTAGCTGGGGATTAGATGAAGTTGTGTTAGATGTCCGAAATACTAATTTATTATTATTATCATAGTACCTACCCCGCGTGGTATAAATAGCTGAGGCTGTTAACAAAGATGTATCCTTACCTCCTTTCCATACAATCGCAGCATTAACAGGATATGGGACATTTCTCCACGCGGACATATCCTTTGGGTATCCTATGTCCATAGTCATGTTGGCCTCATCAAAGCGCCAGAACCTCTCTTCCTCAAGCAAGTAGGTCTTATTGTTGTAATTAGACACGAACACTGACGTCAGCTCGGAGACATCATCAGGTATTTCATATTCTGATATGAAGCCTGATCGAATTATTTCAAAGGAGGTGTTGAATTCCCATAAATTTTGTTCTGAAATATGCAGTTGAGATTGTTATTCTACAAGTAATAAACTGCCTATTTATCAGTTTTAGATAGGCAATCTTATTTCAGGAGACAACTAAATAAATGAGTTAATGTAGCAAAACTGCCATCATATTATTTAAAATCATCGAGTTCTTAAAGGTTTGCTTGTAATTTAAGGCTTTAGTAACTAGGAAAACAAATTTTCCTTTATTTTATCAAATAAACACGTACACTAGTAATAGTTACTGGACATAGAATAAAGCAATCCATTTCTTTCGTCGTAGTTTAGTTTTTCTTTTTCATCTTTTTAACTTTGCTCTCAAAAGTTCGCTTCAAAATTTATTTACATACATAATTTATTTATTTGACAATTCACCGTGCTCACGATGAACTCCGAAACAATCTAACCGATTTCAATTTTTTGACGTGACAACGTCTAATGAATCGATGAACGCCTGCAGCTGCACGCACGACAAAGAGTGACTCATTGTCCCGTTACGCTCTTTGTACGTTGTTGTATGAGAGATATCTATCTCTCATCATTGCATCAATATCTTGTAATGACGTTGTCACGTTAAATTATCGTCCGTAAACCGACTTTACAGACAATATTTTTTTTAAATGTGTGTTTTGTTGACCTAACATCACGCTTAGACCAATTGAAAAGAACTGCAGACGAAGTTACGTGGGTCAGCTAGTATTCAATCATTTACCTGAAAAAATTACGATGTTTCCATTTTGTTTTTCATATATCGTCTTGATCATCGTAACATCGGCAGGCAGACCTCTGAACACGTCGTGGATCAACTTTGGGTATCCTTCTTCGATCTTGTGTTTGTCGCGAAGTACCCACACCCACTTAAAAGAATTAGTAAAATTACAACTTTACATTATTTTTTAATTACAGTAACTAATGTCTACTTATTATCAGTTAAAAACCAACCAACCCGGGGTTTTAATTGCTTTGAAAACGGATATTGTGTACTATTTCATTGGTTTTAATTTTTTTAAATCAAATAATACAAAAAAAATACCGTCATATTATAGACGGCTTTATTTTCTCACGTATTTTATTTTCTGCTTTTCTTTGCATTTGTTAACGTTGTTAATGTTTTATTGTGTTTATATTAGAAACGTTCTATCCTACCTCCTCCTCAAAGACGTAGATTTTGCCTTGCAGAACTTGCAGTGTGTCGTAATTAGCCATACACAAATCTGGTATGTTATTCTCGTCGGCATCTTCACTGTTAGGCATCGTGAAACCTGGCACCAGCGATGAGCGGGATACTGTTGGACTTTCTGTTACCTCTTCAGGTATCTCTACTTCTTCTTTTTCATTTACTGAAATAAAACCATTTAACTTGTCTTCTAAGGAGAGCTGTTAACTGATCATAATGTTTATGTAAAATCATAGTCTGACCCACACCTAAAATGACAACGTTCGTGCTGTCGTGTTTCGTTGGTGAGTGCGAGACCGAATGCCCAATGATGCAGAAGCATTACTAGGCTGCCAAGGTGTGCCACCCTGCTGCATTGTTGCATTATCTGCATTCGCAATGAGTATGGCGACCACCACTCTTGGATTCTTCTTATGATTTCCATCAGGCAGAGTAGAGTCACTTTGGCAGACCAATACGTAAAAAAAGAAATAACTTACAATACAACTCCTGCATTCCGAGAATATCATCCGTATAAAGCCGCTCTACAGGCACTTGGTAATAAGGATACATAACTGACGTCTTAACATTTGAGTGTGCCATCCCTAGCGCGTGCCCTATCTCGTGAACAGCTACTGCGAAGAAGTCCGTGACGTCATCATCGTCTTCCTCAGGGTTGTCACCCCAAATCTCGTCATCGTCGAAGTGCATGGCCCCGTGCGGTGGAGGAAATGCGTGAGCTACTACGCGTCCAGGACCATCAAATGGGAACCTAAAACATTGATGAGAATAATTTATTTTTTGTATAGATATAGATAGATATAGATTTAAATAATTTTCGAAAAGAAAGACACACACACACACACACACACACGCACACACACACAAAACATACACAACACATTCAGGTCACTCATATTTTGGATCACACTAACTCTTTCGTTTATTCATCTTACATGTACGGAAACCATTGAATAAATGTTACACTCCAAAGAACCTACAACCCATTTACCTGGAGTTAGGAGAGTCTGGTAGTCTGTCATACATTTTCTAACTAGTACGGAACCGGTGTCTCACACAGATCTTTTCTTTCTAGAATTGTTTGTATATATTTTTGACATAACTGACATTTTTATGTGAGAGAAGAAAAAAAAGATTTTATTATTTACCGAGCTGAGACGAGATTTACAGTCTCCACTCAAGAACACATTTACCCTAACGGCTACGGTCGGTGGATATGATCAGCTCTTCACTTCAGCTTACCAATCTTGAGGGCTATGTCGATGACCTTAGTTCTCTACTATCACCAACATCATCAACAACCCATAACGTCCCAATGCTGCCCTCGGGTCTCCTCTCAGAAGAGGGTTAAGGCCATACGTCCCCACGGTAGCCAAATGCGGGTTGGGGACTGGCAAGACAACGTTGTGACTATGTAATCTTGCCGTTGGATGTTTTCAAGCCGGCCAAAGGCCTCCAAATAAGCTTTACGACTGTTATACTACTAAAACGGACCGACTGCTTAACGTGACCTCCTAATCACGGAGACGCCCATGGTATCGTGCCACCAGTGGTCACTCATCCAGGTACTGACCGCGCCGTCGTTGCTTACCTTTAGTGATTGTTTCTAATCACCGAGTGCAACTGGGCTATGAGCGCCTCAGTTCTCTACTGAATCACCGCACCCCTGATATGATCTCTTATTGAAACGACGAGCATAGTCCTGTATATAGTGTATGTGTGTATATAATACTCACCCGTCGCCATGAGATCCCGCGGCAAAAGAAACCTGAATATCAGGGCGTCCCTCATCTTCTTTCTTGTGGAAGTGTAACTTGCCGTGAGGTGCCCACACCGCCAAACCCTCAGCAATCAGTTCATCTACTCGCACTTTATCCAGCGTACTGGAGCCATTCATCACTCTATATTGAAACAAAGAAACTAAATCTCTACAATAGTGTTAAAGTAATTAGAAGTTGTTATAATACATTAGAGATCGTTGCTCTTTAGGTTTGAAAGCAATAGGTACTTAATATACTTTACTAGGCTGTCCCTGTCGGGCACAGCTTGGAAGAGAGAGAGAGAGAGAGAGAGCTCGGATTTCTTTTATTATATTTAGGCATAATTTAATCTTCTTCTTTCTCATTTTCCAAACTAATAGGTCGCTTTTCATTACGACACGACAACGAAACACACGAAATTGCAATTAGATTTTTATCAGGAGCAACTACAATTAATCCGTCCTCTACAACTCAAAACTCGGCGATATCGAAGTTCTGCAAACGCTGTCCGATTTTCAGAGTTCCGTAGCCAAGTGGTAAGAAACGGAACCATTATCCATCCAGCCATCATCAGGTATTAATGTTCTTATCATGGTACCACCGTTGGGACATCTCCTTTCCATTAAAAAAAGAATCATCAAAATCATTTAATAAACGACCGCGAACACACATAAAAAAAAATGTATATACGGTCGAATTGAGAAACCTCCTCCTTTTTTTTTGAAGTCGGTAATAAAATAGTCACACATCAATGTCTTGCAAAGTAAGGTCTGGAAAAAACTAACTAATGGCAACTGTGTACATACCAACATACGATTAGGTAAGAAATATTTCTGAAAAATAACAATTTAGAGTATTACCTGTACGATATTGAGCGTTTCGTCCATCCTTGCTGCAATACATATCGGCGCCTTCTAGCGTGTGTGGTTTTCGGTTCTATGTCTCTCATTCCACAGCGCCGTTTTTTGAAAAGCTAAAATCAGTAATCAAACTCTTGTACGGTGAAAAAAACTCACAGTATAAAGATAGCATGAAACACAATAAGGAAATGATGAAACAAGTCATCATCCTAGTTTAGTGCTTTTTATTTTAAGATCAAATTAATTAACGTTTATTTATAAAAATCAATTGCTGTTCGTTTGTCACACTAAAATTCGAAAATAGCTGGACCGATTTAGCTGATTTTGGTTTTGAAATGTTTGTTGTAGTCCATGGAAGGTTTAGTCGGAAGATTTAAAAAAACATGTGAAAATCAATTGGATAGTTTTAGAGTAAAGAGTAGCTTAATGTTATTTTATCAAAAGCATCTCCATGCGAAACTTCATTGAAATTGGTGCAGCCGTTTTCGGTTTTGGACAGACAGATGGAGTGGAGTTACTTTCGAATTTATAAGTATGGAGTATGGATGGTAGGTAGGTAATTCTTTTCCAGAATATCTTAGCATTGAAACATTGCTTTAACATTAATTTATTAACATGCTCCTTTTAAGTAGAAACAAGGAATTTAATATGATTCATTTTTCAAGAAATTGGAGTTTGTTTACAAGTAGATACCTCTAAATGTTCAGCGCTGCTAGTTTTAATTATCTCTGCTTATTAGAGAACGTGTCTTAAAGCCAGTTGTTTTATCTGGACACATATTTTTATGTCAAGCTACGTTTAACAATAGGTACGCCCTATTTAGATAAGTTAGTAAGTATACAGTTTTGTTATTATGATTTCATGAGGATGAGGTTACAATATATAATATGAATAGAATTTAGTATCTTTGGTTAGAATTTATTCTTTGCCACATCTAGAAGGTACAAAATTGAAAGATTTGATAAAAATGTCACTGAACGTACGATCATAAGTATCTAAACATAAGTAAGTATTTTACTTTATTTCTATTAGAAATATACCAACTTAACTGCCTCGGTGGCGCAGTGGTAGCGTAGGTATGCGTAGTCTGAGCTTGAGGTCTCGAGTTCGATTCTCGGGTCGGACTAAATGTTTGTGTGATCTGCAAATATTTTTTTCGAAGTTTGGGTGTTTTCTACGGATAATATGTACCAGTATTTACAAAAAAAGTATGTATATTGTTATATGAGTTCTCTAGTACCCATAATACAAGCTTTGCTGCTGCTCCGCTTAGCTTGGGACTATCTAATACGTTGTTGTCACGCGTTGTATGAAAAAAAATGTAACTGTTTCTCAGTCTTATAGCTGCAGCCGACTTCATAACTCACTAGCCGACCCACGCAACCTCGTTTGTGTTGATATAGCAATCGCTCTTCAATCCGAAGTCTAGATTTTTAATCTATGGGCTGTAGCAAAAGTGTCAGTTGATTGTCACATATATAGGAATGTTAGAAAAGAATGAAGAGAGCAAAAAGGAGTAAGATTGTTAATTGTCTAAAAGAAGAAATAAAACTTATAAAATATTAAAAAGGATTTTATTAAAACGAGCAACCGAAATTAACATTGGTAGCAGCGCGAGGTTGCAGATGCGTTTGGATTTTGTGAGAAAAATTTCGTGTTTCGGAATACGACATGGCAGCGGCGTCGGACATGAAATATTATATAAAACAGTTTGCGGGAGGAGATTTCACTACATGGAAGTTTAGACTATTGAGTATCCTAAAAGAAAATGGTTGTGATGAAGCAATTCATAAGGCGACATTTGCAAATAGCACGGAGAACAAAAAACTTGAGGCACGTGCTCAGAGTATCATTATTTCAGCGGTTGCAGACAGCCACCTTGATTATATACAAGAAGAAAGCTCGGCGTACAACATGATGAAACGATTAGAACAACAATTCATGAAAAAGGGACTGAGGAGTAAGTTGTTCTTGAGAAGACAATTGAGTGACATGAAATACAATGAAAAACAACCATTATTGGAACATTTCCACGCGATGACTCACATCTTCAACCTACTCAAAGACTCGGGAAGCCCTGTAACTGAGGAAGAAAAAATTAATTTCATTTTATTATCAATGCCACCATCATATGATATAGTGGTTACAGCATTGGAAACTTTACCGGACGTTACATTAGATATCATTAAGGATAGACTTTTAGGAGAGGAAGAAAAAAATAAAAATAAAACTAAGAGTAAGGTAGATGAGTATAGAAATGCATTTTCATGCTTTACATGTGGAAAAGAAGGACACAAAAAGTTTCAATGCCGCATGCAAAACAGAGGCAGAGGATTTGGAACACCAGGACAAGGACACTCGAGGACAAATTACCAAGGACGGACACAAGGACAATTTAACACAGGATTAGGAAGAGGCTACCAGACAATCTCACATGTACGTGGACAGGGACAGTTCAGAGGAGCCAGCAGAGGATACCAAACTGGGATGAGAGGAGGTCAAAAGTCATGGCGAGGACCCCAGGAATGGAGAGGAGGCACTAGTGGGGGCAATCAACATCAGTCATATGTGGCTGACTTGCCTTCAGACAACAATGCCTTTGTAACAAGTAAGAATTTATACTCTTGTAATAACATTTGTGATCAAAGTGAACTACTACAATGGTGCATTGACTCAGGTTGTTCTGATCATCTCATAAATACTAGAGAACCTTTTTATGATTATATCGAGTTAAGTAAACCTAAAAGTATTTGTGCTGCCAAAAATGGCATAACCTTAAATGCTGTAGGAGTAGGAAACATTAAAGTAATATGCTATGTAGGAAATAGAGCAAATGAGTTTACCTTTAAAAATGTATATTTTGTACCCGATTTGAGAAAAAATTTATTATCTGTTTCTAAAATGGAACAACTTGGATTTAAAGTAGAGTTTTCAAAAGGAAAAGTTAGAGTATATAAGTATAATCAGTTGTCAATAATAGGTAATAATGAAGGATCTTTATACATAATAAAAACACAAATATTAAAAACTAATTGTAATTATACCTTGAAAAATGATGATATGATACAGCTCTGGCACAGACGGTTTGGACATTTAGGTATAAAAAACTTGACATTACTTTCACAACAACAAATGGTTACTGGTTTGGGTGACTTAAGAACTAATAATGCGACTCATTACGACTTATGTGAACCATGTGTATTGGGAAAAATAACTAAGCAACCTTTCAACAGACAGGGTTATAGAGCAAAAAAACCTCTTGAATTAGTACATACAGATGTGTGTGGACCCATCAGCCCAGCAACTAAAGAAGGATATAATTTTTTTTTAACGTTTATAGACGACTACACCCACTTTGTTATAATTTATCTAATATCTAATAAACATGAGGTCTTTCAAAAATTTAAATCTTATCATAACTATGTAACTAGACATTTTAATTTAAACTTATTGAAGCTTAGGTCAGATAATGGAGGAGAATATGTATCAAAGGAATTTCAAACTTATTGTGATGAAAATGGAATACAAATGCAATATACAGTTCCATATAATCCACAGATGAACGGAGTTGCGGAAAGAATGAACCGTACACTAATGGAAAAAACTAAAACTATTTTATTGGATTCACAACTTGATAAATGCTTTTGGGGACATGCAGTTTTGTTTTCAGCATATGTAACAAATAGGAGCCCAACTGCGGGAAAGGACAAGACACCATCTGAACTCTGGGAAGGAATAAAACCAAATGTATCAAATATGCGTGTTTTCGGTTGCACAGCATTTAATCATGTACCAAAGGAGTTGCGTCAAAAATTAGATTGTTCAGAAAAAAAAATGATTTTTATTGGCTATTCAACATCAGGATATAAACTATATGACATTGACACAGGTAAGATAATAGTAGCAAGAAATGTAATATTTAATGAAAAAGAAAAAAAGGAAAGTAGTACAGTTCAAATACCGATATATGAAAATAGAGAAAAAGAATATAATATAGAAGAAGAAGAAGAGTTTGAAAGCATGAGTGAAGAAGAAGAAGTACAAGAAAAAAGTGTTGAAACACCAAGAAAATCTATGAAGAAGAAAGATAAGAAATGTGAAAACAAAGAGCAAGAAGAAAACAATACAGAATGTAAAGAAAGAGGGAGAGAGAAAAGAAAAATTACTAAACCAAAATGGCAACAAGATTATGAAATAAATTTAAGTGAAGAAGATGAAGCCTGGTTTGCTCTCTTGACAAATCATATAGATGTTCCCACAAGCTATGAAGAAATTAAAACAAGAAGAGATAGACCTGATTGGGAAAATGCCATATCTGAAGAATTGAAAACCCTGAATGACAATGAAACATGGAAAATAGTAACAAAACCAAAAGACAAAAAGTTATTAAATAGTAAGTGGATTTTTACCAGAAAAGAAATAGGACAAGAAAAAATATATAAAGCCAGATTAGTAGTGAAAGGTTTCCAACAGAAAGACATAGTAGAAGATAATATATATTCACCTGTATTGAAGATACAGACATTAAGAGTTTTATTAAGTATTGCTGCAAATAAAAACTATTATATTCACCAGATGGATGTAAAGGGTGCATTTTTATATGGAGAAATACAAGAAGAAGTTTATTTAAAAATACCTCAGGGTCTTAATATCAAAGAAGGACATGCTCTCAAGTTAACAAAATCTTTATATGGACTTAAAAAATCACCAAAGTATTGGTATGAAAAATTTACAGAAGTAATCACAAGCTATGGATTTGAACGTTCGCAGAATGATTATTGTCTCTATAACAAGGGAGAGCTTTATTTACTTTTGTACGTAGACGATTTGCTTATTGTGGGACCAGCAGAAAATTCAATTAATTTAGTTAAGAATTTCTTGAAAAGCAAATTTAGAATGAAAGATATGGGAAGTAATAATTTAATGTATTTAGGTATTTCCATACAAAAGGATCACAACTATATCTCATTAAATCAAACTAAATATCTTATAAATGTCTTAAGAAAATTTAATATGCAAGAATGTAAAGGTATTACCTCACCTATGGAAAAAGACTTTCAGCTTAACTTGACTGACTCTGACATAGACATGACCTTGGAGAACCAATGTAGGTCTCTAATAGGTTCGTTAATGTATGCAATGACAGGTACTAGACCGGATTTAACAGCTGCTGTCTCATATCTTAGTAGATTTCAATCAAGACCAAGCTTAAAATTATGGAAATCTTTAAAAAGAGTTTTAAGGTACATAAAACACACGGTAAATTATAATATGATTTATACTAAGAATAATTCTAAAACATTAATAGGTTTCGCAGATTCTGACTTTGCTAGAGACATTGATCGAAAATCCACAAGTGGATATCTATTTCAACTTTTTGGAAATACAATTACTTGGAGATCTAAAAAACAAAGCACAGTTGCTTTGAGTACCACTGAAGCAGAATTAATTTCCCTATGTGAAGCTTCAGTCGAAGCATGTTGGCTTATCAAGTTATTGTCAGACTTTCATATAAAAATAAATAATGTTATAATTTATGAAGACAATCAGAGCACAATTAAAACAGTTATGAACCCAGATCAAAAGAGATTAAAACATATAGATGTGAAATGTAATTTTATTAAGCAAAAGGTAGAGGAAGGTATGATAAAAGTTTTGTATATTCCAACTATAGATCAAATAGCAGATGTGTTTACCAAACCATTAACAGGAGAAAGATTTACTAAATTGATAAGAATGTTAAACTTGTACAGTGATTGTTATGAGAAGGTAAGACACTATTAAAACTTAATGTACTTAAAATAATAAAGTGTATTGTTACATTTAAAAGTAAAGTAATTACATAAATAAAATAAAAAATAAATACTTAAGTAATAAATAGGTAAGGATAAGTAGTATAACTAAATATGTTTAAGTTCATTTTTTTATGCAAACAAGGAAGTTTTGTATATTATTTGGTTATGTATGTTAAAGGTTTAGTTATATGTTTTGATAGTATAAATAAATGTAAATCTGTGTAACACTAATTTGCAATTTTGGATACATTGGGTTGAATGACTAGTGGAATACATTTGATTAGTAAGTAAATAGATGGAAGTTTGATATTGTAAGATTGTGTTTGTTCGGATTTGGAAAGCGATTGAGGGAGAGTGTTGATATAGCAATCGCTCTTCAATCCGAAGTCTAGATTTTTAATCTATGGGCTGTAGCAAAAGTGTCAGTTGATTGTCACATATATAGGAATGTTAGAAAAGAATGAAGAGAGCAAAAAGGAGTAAGATTGTTAATTGTCTAAAAGAAGAAATAAAACTTATAAAATATTAAAAAGGATTTTATTAAAACGAGCAACCGAAATTAACAGTTTGCGTCTCCTTCTGCCCGTAGCGTGATAATTTTCCCCCGTTTTTGAAACATTTTCCATTGGTGCTCCGCTCCAATTGGTCGTAGCGTGATGATATATAGCCCATAGCCTTCCTCGATAAATCTACTATCCAATATTTCTATAACTATTCAAGAATTTTTCAAATAAAATCAGCGGTTCCTGAGATTAGCGCGTTCAAACAAACAAACCCTTCAGATATAGATTCGTGTTAAAGAAATTTTGTTTCGTCTAATTCATTATATCCTTTCAATCAACAATGTCCAATCAGCAGAAACATATTTCGAATGTTTATGACTATAAATGGGATAACTTTGAAATAAATCGTTGCCGGAAATATCACTGGATCAGATTCATTTAAAATGCCATTTTTTCTGGCACAACAATGGCATACCTGACTTGAATAACTGACCCTGTTTTCCAATTACAAAGCATAGTGCGACTCATTGGCGCACAATGCTGAATTATGCTGAAGCTTAATTGGAACGTGAATTAGTTTTCAAATGCACCAGCAGAGTGTGCTAAGTTCAGTGTTGAAAAAAAAAAATATTCAGAAACTTCTTATTCTCTTTTTGTTTTATGTTATTCCTCTACTCCTCCAACTATTATTCTCTATTGCTAACTAGCAATAACCTCATTAATTTGTAAGCAAAGTGGTATACATAAAAATTGGTTGAAAACTATTTACGGTTATTTTAAGTAATTTGGATTTTGATAATTACATTAACATTTGTTTGTTTTGAGTAATTTTTTTAAATGAGTTCTACCTTCATCCATACTTATATTTATTTTTTTAACACAGTTTGAATTAACTTTGATTATTTCGAAAAAACTGCAACGAAACGAAAGCTTTAAAAATTTTTTCATAATATTACTAACGATAATATAAAAATAAAACATTTTGATCAATGCCACCTTAAAGAAAAAACACTTGTTAATTTTTGTCACGTTGGTATCGATTGCACGCATCACGCAAAAACACTACTTTTGAGAGTGCTCGATTGTGCGAAGCGTTGCTGTAGTTGAATCATTCAAAGTTAAGCATTATGCCGCATAATGCGCTCTAGTGCTGTAATTGGAAAACAGGGTGAGAGTCTCTACCAAAAAGTCATATAGAGGGAAAAGAGCAACCTACTTCATACCTGTTTTGTCTCAACATCGAGCATCCCCGTCTCCGGCAGTCCGGCAAAGGCTTGCATCTTCTTCAGCGCTTCAGATATGTCATTGAGACTGTAGCCTGCATCAGATCCCGCTACTTTAAACTCTCGGAGATATCCATATTTCTTCAGAAATGCTGTCTGTGGATATGAGTACTTCTTGTTAGAAGCATAGTAGAACTACATTTGTAATGATAATTAATTAGTCCATAATATACATAATGTATATGTGTGGTAATTAATTAAGTCCCCAAGCCGGTCAGCGTGCAGATATGACTTTAACAACAGAAAAGGAGAATTCCCGAGCCCAGCAGCGGGTCGTTATATAATAATAATAATTTGTTTATTTTCTCCCATATACATATTAATGGTACAATACACATTGCTTATTGGGAGACTGGTTTCTAAACTAGGTGAGAAACCTGTAACATGGATAACCAGGCTTCCGCTACACAGACAAAACATAGAAAGTGAAACACTGTACATTCATGAAGGAGTCAATACATACAAGCTCTGCTTAGTTTGGGACTAGATGACGTTGTGTGTTAGATGTCCCAAATATTTATTTATTTATTTATTAAACCATTAAAACGATCTTATACTGCCTACGTCTAACGACTCTCTCCCTGTTAGACCAGAGAGACAGTTTTTAAAAAAGGGAGCACTGCATTTCCCTAAAATCCCTTACATTTTAAGATAAACATTAATATTCATATGAGGACAAAAACAACTCACAATTAAATGACAATGTATTTTAATTTACAGGATATGACACGATAAAAAGTGCATAACTGCACTAACAAAGGAAATTAGTATACACACATGTTTACAAACACAGTTGTGCTATTAATAAAGTAAGATTGACCACCAACCTCTTCATCCGAAGGCGGGCTCAATTCCAAATAAATAGTCTTACATGTCACAAGAGTGAGACAAAAAATGGTAAGCAAACACACCAAGCACTTGGAACTCATGGCGACTGAAGGAAAAATGGGAGATAACTCCGTTTTGTACTGACGCGACCTTTGACTGCAGATAATGAGTAATATTACAGTGATCTGGTTATTGGCCTTCACCGGAAGACTCGAGGCTTCTATTATTGAGAGATTATATTTGTTGTTGTTTTTAAAAGCAAATTATTTAGTTTAAGCGTGTGTCTTTATCTGTCTATTGTAGTCCATAAATCTTGTAGACAACTTCAACTTAGGTAATTATAACTTATAATGAGCAGGAAAACTGATGTGAAAAATATAATCATGTCATTTGGTGTAGAACATTTTTTAATGTTTGGACATCTAACATATCGCCATTCAGTTCCAAGCTAAGCAGAGCTTGTATTTTTGGGTACTATATAACTACTAAATACATATACTTTTTTTTGTAAATACATATTATACATTGAAAAAACCTAAACTCTGAAACAACAACTACCGTGGGAGAGCCACGCTGCGGCATGAACGGGCCGGCTCGGCCGGAGTGATACCACGGCCTCACAGAAAGCCGGTGTGAAATAGTGATTGCGCTGTGTTTCATCGAGTGAGTGAGGATACTGGCGGCCCATAACCCAAACCCCCTCCCCCATATCTCCGCTCACTATCCCCAAAGGCCGGCAACGCACTTGTGACGCCTCTGGTGTTGGCAGGTGTCCATGGGCGGCGGTAATCGCTTACCTTCAGGCGATACGTCTGCTCGTTTGCCCGCCTTTTCAATAAAAAAAAAACATTTGCAGATCATACAAATATTAAGTCAGACCCGGGAATCGAACCCTAGACCTCAAGCACAGCAGTCGCATACGCTACCACTGCGCCAACGACGCAGTTACTTGAGGCAGACAACTTGCTTCCGAAGCGTACAAAAGATTTCGTTAATTAGCACATCATCAAAAGTGCTTAGACATAGGCCTGGTCGCTAGTCAAACAGATCTGTACAGGGCTTATTTTAAGTTGTCCTTTTTCTTTGCAGTGCTAGAGTCCAGTATACCTTGCTTCCTTAGTCGACTCTTACGACACACATGGGATGAATAATAGTGTTGTTGACACTCCATCTATTCTCAATCCATCTCCACAAAGAGGTCAATAAGCAGAAGGTTCACTGTAATGATCATGTGATGTGACTTTCTCAGTCAGGGCAAACAGTTTTTAACAACGGAAATGCTATTATATAAGGTTACATCTATACTAATATATAAAGCTGAAGAGTTTGTTTGTTTGTTTGTTAGAACACGTTAATCTCAGGAACCGCTGGTCCGATTTGAAAAATTCTTTCGGTGTTGGATAGTCCATTTATCGAGGAAGGCTCCTATAGCCTTCTTTTATATCATCACGCTACTACTAATAGGAGCGGAGCAACAATGAAGAATGTTTCAAAAACGGGGGAAATTTTCACGCTACGGGCAATATAAGGCGCAAACGAGGTTGCGTGGGTCAGCTAGTTACCTTAATGCTTAGTAGGCATATCGTCACATGTTTGACAGTCTGGGTGCCGCAGTGGTGGCGTATGAGACTACTGAGGTTTCGGGTTCGATTCCCGGATCGGACCAAATGTTTTTATCATCTGTAAACATTTGTTTTAGAGTTTGGGTGTTTTCTTTGTACTTATAAATTACAAGAAAATACTAGTATTCAGTCAATCAAGCTTTCATAGTGCAAGCTCTGTTTAGTTTGAGGCTAGATGGCGTAGGTAGTGTCTGGTTTGCAAAATATTCATTTATTTAATTATCTCCGAAGGAGTTGATGAACAAAATTAACGGGCACAAATAACACCTAGACTTGAGAATAAGAAGTAAGCTACTGTGGAAATAATAAGTTCTTGTTAGCCTTTGAGCTGGATGAGTTTACCTTTGCCATTATGTTTCTCGTAGTTGGTTACCACCAGATAAGCTTTCTATCAGGCACTCTATACAACCAGGCAGGCTATACTTGTCTGCTAACTTAGTGAAAAGCACTGGATACTTAATGCTAGAGTTTTTTTCTATTAGCCTTTTTGGGAATAGCTTTGGAGTTGCCACCTAAAAATTTTTAAAACCGATTTTTAGGCCGAAAACGGCTTAAAACAATGAAACAAAACTAATATAACGAACAGAAATTCAGTTTTTGACTGAGGATGGTGGTGTAAAAGATCCTACTTCATGTATTTTTGAAACTTGCGTGGTAGTATTTATTTATTCACCACTCACATCACAACTATTTTAATTAATTACAATATTTTTTAATTATCTCTTTTAATCTTATATATATAAATCGATTGCTGTTGGTTTATTTCGATCAAACTGGAGAACAGCTGGGGCGATTTAGCTAATTTTAGTTTTGAAATGTTTGTTGTATTTAGTCCATGAAAAATTTAAAAATAACTTGAAAAGCCAATTGTCATGTGTACGAAGAAGCGGGCACAGCTAGATATAGTTTTTAATAAAAATTACTTGAGAAGTAAACTTATCTCATCCAAATGCTTTTTACGGCTCACGGCTATCTTCTGGACAGTACGTTTTAGTAGGAACTTTTTCTATTTTACAAACGGCAGCACTAAGTAGTCAAAAGTCATAACAGAACAGGAAGATCGAATCGTGTAAACTTGAACGTAAACAAATAAAAATGTCTTTATATTTTGATTATTATTGTAAGAAAGAAAATGATAAAATTGCAGGGACCTGCTACTCTATGTGCCCTGAAGAAGAAATAAAGCTGTAGGTGCCTCTAAAGTCCCTGAGTGGTTATTTGTGCTTTAAATTTTGTGTTATCTCAAAATATTTACGCTCGTAATCCATAATTTTGTATTTCCTTTTTTAAAGAATATCAGAATTTATTTGCTAGTTGCTGTAAGACTATAATACTACATCCGAATTTATTTTATTTAAATTTAGCATAACCTAAGAATTTGTAACCTTTTTCTCTACTCTCTCCCTTACTTCTCTAAAGTCTTTATTGTCAATTTCTAATTTATTTTTAGCCCCAGGTCTTCAGGCTTAGTCTTTATCAAATTTTCGAAATTACTTGCATTTTCGCGAATTTACTTATTCTTATTAGAAAATAACCTTATTTAAAACAAAGATATACTTTTATTTTCATTTACGATATACAACATATTCGATTTTTCTTTTTTTTATTTTTCCATGTAAACTTTTCTGTTTGGTATTCCTGAAAAAAAATTTAAAGTTATAAAATAATTTTTATAATTGTGTAACATTATCTAAGTGTGTAACATTGTTTTACAGACGAGAGACTTCAAAACTAGTACATGTACTAGAAGTGGTGGGCTCCAAGAGGCTCTTGGTGAAGAGCTATTGTCGGTCCGCAGCTGATTTACACATAGCCGTACCAAAACTATTGAGACCATACTCTATACTCACAAATACAGTAGAATATTTACTGCTCAAGTAAGAACATTCAGGTTTATGTTAATAACTAGCTGAACCCCTCGGTGCTACCCGCGGTTGTCGTCGTACCGCGAGTAACGCCGCGGGACAAAGTTAGTTTAAAAAAGTAGCCTAAGTTACTCCCTGGATCATTAGCTACCTGCAAGTGAAAGTCCCGTCAAAATTGGTCCAGCCGTTCCAGAGATTATCCGGAACAAACAGACGGACGGACGGACGGACGGACGGACAGACAGACAGACAGACAGACAGACAGACAGACAGACAAAAAAAATTTTAACTACATTTTTGGTATATGTACCGTGTATACATACATATGCATTTAGTAAAAAGCGGTTATTTTAATATTACAAACAGACACTCCAATTTTATTTATTTGTATAGATAAAAAAAAGCTTTTAAAGCACTGCTGGATATAGTTTCACCTTCTAAAGGCAGTTTTGGCGTAATGTATCTGATTAGAATATTGAAATAGACAAAAGCTTTTAAAATTTTAAAATATAAAATTCTTGGTTCGCAGTGTTTGTTACCAAACTCCTCCAAATAGGCTGGACCAATTTTTTTGAAATGTATGCATATCATACCCTCAAAATGATAAAAGTGACCCACCCTATTTTTTTTATTTTTATGGCAAAAGAACATTTGCGGGTCAGCTAGTACTTTATACATTTGAAATGAACAAACCATATTACCAAACTTTATTTAAAAAATGAATTTGCCATTTAAAATATTGTACATTTTTGATTATGATTGATAGTTTGGTAATGAAAATCAAAAAATAGGTTTAATTATAAATAATTGTTGATTAATCTTTTAATTTATTTCCAGGGTAACACAAAGAGATGATGTACCCCAGTGTGTGGTGTATGACTTTGTGAATGACCGCTTGAGAGCTGTTAGACAAGATATGACCATACAGAGGCTACCTCCCGACGAATGTGTTACTTTACTGGAACCCATGGTGCGGTTCTATGTTTATTATAGTTACTTGTAAGTGTGTATAAGAACTTAAAGATACTACTTAAAGATTCTAAAAAAGATTTTAAAAGAAGTTAATTTTTATAAGACAAGTCCGACATTAGGAATATATGTTGTGTCGCAGGGGACTTCACAAACATACTTGAAACAGACACAATCGACAAAAATTTGTAGATTGCACAAGGTGTTATCTCATGTGGGATTTGAACCCGTAACACTTTCCGAAGTAGGAAGCGGCGTATTGACTGCTTAAACACACAAAGGCCATACATACAGTGATTGATTAGATTGCAATGTTTACTGTTTTTAAAGTTACTGGAAAGAAATAATGTATTCTAAAATTTTTGTGTTAGATATTTAATTGTGATGCATAATGATTAGAAGGTAAAGGAAGACACGCAACACAGCATGTTTTTAAATGGTATAGGGGGGAAACAAGCAGACTTATCATCTAATACTATCGCCCATGGACACTTCGATTCACTAGTGTATTCAATACACTAGTACACAATACACTGTATTTCAATCCTTCTTAAGGGAGGTAGGGAGTTTAAGGGTCTGGTAAGCAACTCGATAATACATAACGAAAGAACTTAACACTGGTTTCCGAATTGGTCCTGGCCTATATGATTTAAACCGTAGGCCTCCTACACACCAGGCCGGTGGCTGTGACAACTTCCATATGCAGCGCAATAAGAAAATCGTATAGACGGGAGAAGAAAACACATTACAGCGCCATCTATCGGATATACACCAAACGACGGAATAACGTACATTACGAAGAAACTACCAATCCTGCATCGCGATATAAAAATTGTCACGCCGATTAGCATATGTACGACATTCCAACATGAACCGTTGGCGGCCGTGGTCCGCCAGGCATGATCACCTCGCCTAGTCGGAGGAACATCACACCGGTTACCTACAGTGGCTGAGTGGTTATGCCACCACCCATGCCGAGCGAATAAGCCGGGTTATTCATAACTGAAATGATGCTCTGCAGTTTTTGACTTGTTGCAATATGTGACTAATCTTTCTCGTTTCATTGGTAAAATCACAAAAAACACTTTTTTTACTTATATGAACACAATACTTTCTGACTTTTTCAACAGTATTTGTTTCTCTTGTTTATAATAATTATTGTAAATAATTTCAGATTAAATGAGGTTCCTTTGAAAGACTTTGACCCGGTGCTTAACAAGAAATATTTACTGGAGTGTACAAAATGGTTCCTGAGCTGCTGTGATAGTATCACCGTGAGACCGGATAGAGAACTGATAGATCGCCTCTCACGTTTCCTGCATGTCAACGATAATAATGACAAGAAGCTGGTGTGTGACAAAGTTCTGATTGAATGTCTTTACATATTGTGCAATCTAGACAGTATGCATCCACTCTACCGATATGTTAAGTTATCAAAGGAAATGAAAAGGTAAGGACAGACATACTAATATTATAAATTCGAAAGTAACTATATCTGTTATGTTATCGAATTTTTGTTCTCTAATTTGATGTTCTAATTCCCTAGCCTTTGGACGTTATAATTATGTGGGTTTCATGTTGAAATAAATAAATATTTCGGACATTTAACACACAACGCCATCTAGTCCCAAACTAAGCAGAGCTTGTATTATGGGTACTAGAAACTGATATAAATACTTTTTTTTTGTAAGTACATACGTAGGATAACAGTCGTGAAGCTTAGTTGGAGAACTTTGGGGCTTAAAAACATCTAACGGCAAAATTACGAAGACACAACGTTATCTTGCCAATCCCCAAACCGCACTCGGCCAGTGTGGGGACGTATGGCCTTAAACCTCTCCTGAGAAGAGACCTGAGCCCGGCAGTGGGATGTTATGGGTTGTTGATGATGGTGATGATGAAACGTACATATTATCCAAAAAACACATAAACTCTGAAAGAAGTAGGTATTTGCAGATCATACAAAATGCGAATATCGAGATGCATGTGTGGTATGACTAGAATGGATAAGGTGAAGAATGAACATATTACAGGAAGCCTGAAAGTAGCACCAGTGAATGAAAAGTTGAGAAGCAACAGGTTAGCCTGGTATGGACATGTGATACGTAGAGATGAGCAAAATGCAGTTAAGAAAGTGTTAAGTATTGAAGTCGACGGATATAAGAGAAGACGACCAAAGAAAAAATGGATGGATTGCGTAAAAGAGGATATGGCCAGGAAGGAAGTAAGCAGTGAACTGGCGAGTGATAGAGGAAAATGGAAAAAGAGGTCATTGCACCGACCCCAAATAAAGTTGGGAAAAGGATAGGATGATGATGATGACAAACATTTGGTCCGATTCAAATTTGGGAATCGGACCCGAGCCCTCAAGCACAGCAATCTCATAAGGCAAGGCAAGGTACCTGTAATAGATACTTGTGTAAGGTACTTCGCCTTATATGTATTAATCTGTCGCGCTCAGGTAAATCCTAAAATCTTGCTATTATTTACTTAGTTGTATTCTTGATGGGAATGCTGTCTACTGCAGCATAGCTAACCAAGTATAAATTAAACTCTATATCAGAGCTCGTGTTTCTTAAGTTTTTTTTATAAGGAATACGCGAGCAAACGCGCAGACGTATCGCCTGATGGTAAGCGATTACCGCCGCCCATGGACACCTGTAAACACCAGAGGCGCCAGAAGAGCGTTTTGTCTTACTAAAACTTTGTTTTTACAGTGAACCAAGACTACAGCTTGCATATAAGATAGCAATATCAAACATGGAGGGCAATTATATAAAAGTGTTCCGTCTACTGAATCAGCTGTGTCCTCTAACATACTGTGCTATGTTCTCGTACTTACCTACTTTACAAAGGTAAGTCCGACATGTCTTATCTGTAGATGAAGGCCGTTAGTACTCTACAACTGGATAAAGACCTCTCCTTTAAACCGGCCAAATGCGAGTCGGACTCACGCACCGACGGTTTCGTACCTGTATGTATTATGTGATGTAACTAAAAATGTATGTTTTTGGCAATTTTTTCTTGTTCTGTGCTATAAGACGTTTATTCGTACCCAATTTTAAGATTTCATTTCGTTTTCCCTTGCGAGTGTCAAAAATTTGCAGCATAAACGGCTGTATCTTTTGATTGCGTTGGCTTAGAAGGTTGATATTTTCACAGTTCCAAGGGACAGTAGACTTGAGTGTTTGATATGAATTTCAGCTTGATACCTCCACATGTTTCTGAAAAAAAAAGGGTCTAGACAGACCGACAACCAAGGACATATACGTCGCCTATATCCCTTGTCAGTTTTCCTACTGCATATTATTCATCGACTATATTATTTCAGACGCTCCCTCCAAGTGTTAAGTCACGGGTACCACAACCAACGGCTGACAGTACCGAGTGACGTCATCGCACGGTGGCTTCGTTTCCCGGACCCACGGGAAGCAAAAGCTACCTGCCAATATTACGGGCTTACAGTGGACGGGGATGCTGTGCGGTTTGATAAAACACAGTTTAAAATGAACGATAGACTGGTAAGCGGTAATTATGATATCAAATTATGTACAAGACAAGGAGTCTTCGAGCGAAGTCGTGTTCTTGTCACTACATATTATAAAACAAAGTCCCCGCAACATCTGTCTGTCTGTTAGCGATAAAATCCAATGCACGGTTTTTTTTATTGAGAGTGATTCATGAGGAAGGTTTTCGTATATAATTTGCTAAAGCCACGTCTTCTCAGAGTTAACATTCACATTATATTTACATAGAAAATTCATGCCAAGCCGAGACGGGTCTCTTGTAATTCGTCCGGTAATTTAGTTACACTATCTATACTAATATTATTAACGCGAAAGTTTGTAAGTATGGATGGATGAATGTTTGTTACTCTTTCATGCAAAAACTACTGAACGGATTTGGATGAAATTTTACAGTAATATAGCTTATACATCAGAATAACACACCGGCTACTATTTGCCGCGATAACCGACATATACGCGGGCGGAGCCGCGGGCAACAACTAGCAATATATATTATTTGTAGTAGTCGTATAAATCTAGTATAAAATACGGTATTAAAGAATTTCATACTATTTTTTTTCAGCATCAAATAAAGTCTGAAGATCTCAAGACGAAGTTCAATATAAATAAAGCGTCCGACATCTATACATATACTTAACTGATAAGTTGAGATACAACAGTTCTAGATACCTTCTTACTTACTTAAATTGTATAAAATACCACCTGATATACGTAACTTCGCCTAAGCGTGATGTTACAAACCATTTTACAAAAAACGTGGAATTCAGTTCGGAGTTCAGTGTGAGTAATAACGTGTCACGAGAATTATAATATAAGAGATATTGTGGAGTATAAAACTGAACGTCATAACAACTATAAGTCTCATCCTGGCATTATATGTCATTTTAATCACATTTATGGTACTTTGTTATTAGCGAGTTATACCAAGAATCGCTATAAAGCTAACTGCGTATGCGAGTGTCATACCACAAGAGTTAAGACTGTCTATGCAAGAAGTGTATTTCGTTCTACAAGTCAGCCGAGCTAAGTTTGCACCTCGCTGGGCCGCCCACTTCCCCGTGATCGCCCTGTCGCACCAGTTATTACAGAAAATAGATTTAGCCGACATTTTGTACCAATCACTCTTTATTTTTTTAAAGTAGAATGTTAATAGCGAATTTCTGTTTTGCATACCGTACCTTTTTTTTAACGTGTGGAAACCCCCTCGCGCCGTCACCGCCGCCGAGGTTTGCTATGGGGCGGTGTGTCGGAATCGAACCGGCTAAAACCACACGGTGTGCCACTCTGCGCCTGAGAAGAGAGAGATCCGGGAACCGCTGTTGTTACGACCTCCGTACCTAGTGTAAGGGTGACGTAATAGGTGCATTTTTTTTTAATACAGATCCCCCTGTATTGCCAGTGCATTGATTTCGCATGCGGAATAAAGTCCATAAAAATATGTTTACGAATATAGTAAAATAGATCTCACTCAATTGTATTAATTGTTATTATGTTAGAATCAGATGATTATTTTATTAATAAAACTAATTATGTTATCAAGGAATCCTTTATTTGTTTTATTTACATAAGAAAATTCTCCTAATTATGCAATAACTAATTACAATGGACAACAAAATCTATCTAATATCAAATGGTCGCATGGCTCCCAATGTACAATTCATTCCATCAATATATATATGCTGTGTACCTTCCTAACTATAATTACGCCACTGTAGTGACAACAACTCATTTTTATGTTTTACATATCATATTTAAATACATAGCCAAATGAAATGTGCATTACACTTTTAAACAAATGAGAGTAGATTGAAAAAAAATCTTTGAGACCAATTCATTATAGTATCTCACGATCGACTAACATATGGTAACATTTATATGACAGTGTAACAAAGACTAAACGAGGGCGTAAAATATAACAACTTTTCCTACATCAACAACAACCAAGAACCATACTCCACATTCACAACTACACCGTAAATAAATTAATCCTTATATTGAAAATGAAATTTCATTAAATCCGCAATGTCGACCATGCCTAGTTGATAGTTTTAAAAAAAAAGAGAGTTACAAATAATAAATGCCGTTCCAATTCGACGAAACACTCGACAGAAACGAATGGATCAAACAATTTTGATAATTAAAATATCACAGATTATATAAGAGGGTGAGGTCGCATAGCCTATATTGCGGAAATTCGATGCAATTTTTTTTTCTATTGGTAACTCAAGGGCTAGGATGACGCTAATGATCTAACTTCGGTACCAGACTATTTCTAATACTCTCACACAATAAATAACCATCATACATGAGTAGCGTATAGACATAGCGTAGAAATACTAAAACAGGCTATATAATATTTTATATGATCGATTTTATAGTAGTAACAAATGGTATACTAATCTTGAACATAATTTGTCCGATTTATACGTCCGTTGGATAGCACCAAGATGTTTACCAGTAAAAAGAGAAAGGCAATAATAAATCGAAAATTAAAAATTGACAGGAACCATGTGTAAAAGAACTAAAAGAAACGTTTAAAGTTACAACAGTCTGCGCGTGATTTCATTGCATTACATCACATAAAAACTGATAAATAACTTTTAAAACATCAACAAAAACGTAATGTACAAGAGGTATATTATTCTATTAGGGGGACACTAGCTAGCCTGACGTCGGCCGTCGTGTCCTCAACGTCTCGGCGAACGTAGCTCCGCGGTACATGTCATTTAGAGAACAACGCGAAACTTTAATAATAATTTCATACATTTTTTTCACCTATATACGCCGTCTTACGGGACGAATGTTTGTATTCTCTTAACATTTAACATAAGCTGCACAGACGCGGCACTAGTTCGCGACGCACTACACTCGTTTCAAATATCAACGGCCTCATTTGACAGCTGCTGTCATTTAACATAAAATTTTAAGATCTCATCTGACAGCTGCTGTCACTTAACATAATTTAAAGGTCTCATCTGACAGTCTGCTGCTGTTACTATTTTAGTTTGAAGGTCTCATCTGACAGCTGCTGTCCCTTTAAAATAATTTGAAGGTCTCATCTGACAGCTGCTGTCACTTAGCAATATAATTTGAAGGTCTCTTCTGACAGTTGCTGCCTAAATGTATAATTTGAAGTTTTGTTGAGTAGTGGTAGAACGGCGGGCTGCATAGACGTCACTATCCGTTAGAGGTACAGGTCGAGGCGACCGACAGATGCCTTCTGTGTACTGTACTTTCCACTGAAACAAATTGCGTGTTGTTTATTTATCAAAATAAAGGACATGTTGTGGCTCATACCCTGCTTACAGAGTAGGCATTTTGACGGCTATAATTTCGATGAAGTGACTGACCATCGACGTCAGATTTCGTTTCGACCAATAGTGACGCGTTTTGTAAGTTTAAATTGAAAGTTGATAAGACGACTGATGTATCGGGTCGGCAATAGAAATAATAACTAAATAAAAATAGGGGAATTATCTTGTATTTACTTACGTATTTACTAGAAATACGATTACTTTAGCGGTTTGGATAATAAATTTCTAAATAGACCTATAGCTAAATAATTTGTAACAAATTGTCAGTATAGTAACGCTGCCTAGTGATTAGAAGGTATGATAAGCACTTATCTATTTTATGGCATATCACCATACATTGGAGTGTATGTTTACCTTGACTTCACATTACTTAAATCATACTAATATTATAAAGCTGAAGAGTCTGTTTGTTTATTCGACAGCGCGAACGTTGTCATTTGATGTATGTGCTCGGGTAGTATCGCCCCGGTCGAGGTGGCCCGTTCGTGTTGAAATCAGCGTGGCTCTACTACCTTCATTTTTGATACAACATTTCTGAGTAACCAACCTTTAGATAACAATTTCTTCTAGTTGTGCTTGAGGAAGGCGTCATCGAACAGTTCCAGTTCATGCGATAGATAGTTCGCCTTATTTCGCAGTTTCTTCGCCGAGGTGGAAGCCTGTTCCAACATCTTGATGGCTTCCCTCACTTCGCATAGTTCTCCGTCCATTTCCGTCGTCGCTTCGTCGATGAGACGGCACAGGCGAGCGAACATTGTTGATAATTCTCTGTAATAAGTAATAGAGATATAAATAGAGATGTAATAAGAGAGATCAATATGGTCTATTTTGACTATCTTGTGGAATGATCAGGTGAAAAATAGCAAGCAGGTTATCATTCATGTTCAAAAAAAATAATGGAATAACGTTTCTCTTATGTGATACTATGGAGACTTTAAGTGAAGAGAAAAGGCGAAAGAGGGAGAGAAAGGAAAAGGAAGGTACAATGTATATGTCTTTCTCCGGATCCGTGGCAAGAAAAGATACATGAGTTTAGGATGACATTTAAACTTTGATTTCTTTCAGTATGTTAAGTATATGTAATTTATTGAAATAAAGTAAAAGTTCAATGCGCGAGACAATCGCAAACTCCGAACGTAGCCACGACGATCGCATAAATATATACATACACATATGAAAAAGTTTAAAAACCATAACTCGACTATTTAAAAAGTTATATATAGTGATAAAATTTTATATAGTCTATGTCACCTAAGTATTATTACGAATCTAATATAACTCACTAGCCGACCCAAGCAACCTCGTTTTCGCCTATTGCCCGTAGTGTGATAATTTTCCCGCGTTTTTGTAACATTCTTCATTGGTGTTCCGCTCCTATTGGTCTTAGCGTGATGATAGCCTATAGCCTTCTTCGATAAATGTACTATCCAACACTGAAATTATTTTTCGGATCGGACCAGCGGTTCCTGAGATCAGCGCTTCAAACAAACAAACTCTTCAGGTTTATATATTAGTATAGATTCATTAAAATTGTCTCAGTAGCTTAGGCGCTACAGTGAAACATGCAACAAACATTCATAGATTGTCAAGTCGGGTAAAACATACTCATACTAGGCTCCTGATATCCCAGTGCCAATTCATCCTTCAAAAAGTTATTTGAAATGTAGTTTATCTATTGCGAAGTGGTAGGTATACTCACTGCTGCACCTGGTGGCTGCAGTTGGCGGAGGTGAGGTCGACGATGAGGCGCAGCTTCTTGCTGGCGTGAGCCACGTACTGCTTCTTGAACACTCGCTCCTGGGCCTTCGCCGTCCACGTGAGCCGCTCGTACGCGTACAGCGCGCCGTACAGCACGCCCGTCACCGCCAGGATGCGCCAGCCCACTGTCTTAAACAGCTGCCAACGACAATTCACACACAGTTATCACTTTCAACTCATCGAGATAATCCATACTTATACTTATAAATACGAAAACAGCTCTCTCTGTCTGTCCTGATTTCACGGCCAAACCGCTTCACCGATTACAATGAAATATGGCATGGAGATACTTTGATATAGAGACTTTAAATCACACATGATTATGCCAGCCTCATTATATCCTATATTAACAACCGACATATAAAAAGTTTCAAAAAGTTATAAATATTTTCTTTAAATTATGCATAATTTGTAAATTTTGATTGCATCCTCACTGTACGTCTTGAATAGGACGGACTGAAAAGTACCAACATTCAATATATTATTATTTAAACAAGACAGTAATGCTTCCCTCTCTTTGTTACTTTTCTCAGTTATAGTTGTACTTGTTAGTGGAATATGTGCGGTACAGACAATAAAGGCACTGACAAACAAGTGATGGAGATCAACAATTCCATATTGTTCATAATTAGGACTACTAACTTTCTTCATTACAAAGCCAAACTTATTAACCGGAACGTGTCCAGATCTTAAACTATGTGCAATAACTACATGCCTTTCACTAATATTTCTATTGAAGTACGCCGTCATTTTTTATAAGAAAATGCCAGGGAGTGGTCGTAGGCAAGCATTCCCCTCTGTCTAAGTATAAGCCCAAATGGGCCTACTAACAATTCAGTGTCATAACGGGCATAACACTGTTATGACACTGAATGAGTTTGTTATGTATGTAATTTGTAAAGATCTTTAAAGTGACTACATCATACTCATATTCACACACAATCACACTCACGCGCTCACACACACACACACACATACACACACATAAATTTTCTAACCGTTATTTGCAAATTTTATACAAACGGTAATTATATAATAAACTCAGTGCCTTTACTGTCTCAAGGCCCAACGAAAACCACTATTGGAAAACCCTGTAGCTGAAATCTGTCTCTTAAGATACAGACATTGCCTAGTTTGAGAGACAATTATCAAATTTTAGGAATTGCAAAATTGTAAAACTACTAGAATACATAAGCATACAATATTGTAAACATTCTTTGGGTTTATTATGTTTTACTGTTATTGTTGATCAATAAACCATTATCATTATTATCTCCTCCCCGTAAAAAATTACAAACTGTTTTGTATCGGAAAAAAAAAACGCTATGACTACTCAGTTCCAATGTTCTGTGTTGCTCTGTGATAAAACCACCTACCGTTATAGAAATATAATCTATCATATTATGTTGATTATACAAACAAACGTAAAACGGACACAAAGAACACCCTGACTCCAACTTTTTGGATTTGTATGTATATGTGTGATCATTTCCCGGCTCGACACTTGCGTTGTGTCGACCCCATGCATGCCGAAGATATTATATTTTATGTTTTAACACACATCAGCAAACTACTTACAATTCCCGATAGTATTAATCCGCCCATAGTACCCTGTGACGTCAGCGCTCCTAGGGCAAACTTAGAGACTAGTCCCCACTCCTCCGGGGATAGTCCCACGTGTCCCACGAGCGAGGGTCCGTTTGAAGGGCGTAAAACCTCAATTGATGATGGAACAGAGCTTACTGATGGCGGGATCTGGAACAATTCATAATTTTTGAATGTAGGAAACATTCGAATACCTGATTATTTTTATACTATACTAGCGACCCGGCCCAGCTTTGCACGGAAGTCTTTGAAATTTTCGAATTTCCTCTACTATAATTTTCATGTATTACATATATAAACCTTTCTCTCGAACCACTATCTTTTGCTGAAAACTGCATTGAAATCCGTTGAGTAGTTTAAATGATCTAAGCGAACAGACAGTGACTTCATTTGATAACATTAGCCCAAGATCCCAGTCACAACATACTTACGTCATTCTAGGAGAGATGACATTTTTAGGATCGTTAGTCTAACATATACTCGGAAAGGAATGGATACTCGCTAAGCTCTTCCAACTGGTCCCCCTTCTCCCTTCCTCTACAGGACAACATGTGCCGGGCATTAAAAGTCACCGCTTCAGCGTGGTAGACATACGCTCTCGTACTCATCGTTTTGGTTCTTCCTGTCTGTGCCGAGCGGATAAAACTTAAAACTCACTACTAGCGCACGTGTTTCCGTCCCATTATAATCCCGGGTCCTTTAAGCGGGGCGTGAATACGCATCTCACTAGGCCATCATAGTGCTAGTCACCATGCTACATAGTCCTTAGTCGCATTGAGGTTAGTGACCACCACTCTCGGATTCTGCTTATGCTTTCCATCAGGCAGAGCAGAGACATTTTGGCAGCTAAAATATATATTAGCTTAAAACGCGGCCGTTTTACAGTTAGCACGTATCAAAGCTTGCTAACTTACGTCATTTTAGGAAAGCTGAATTTTATGTATAATATTTTCCAACGAGCCAGACAAATCTGATGGGCCAAACATCCTCTCAGACTCGTTTTAAGTTTATAGAAAGAGACAACTCTCTGTTCTATAGCGGCAGACACACGCGTCATGTGTGTTGCGATACAAGTTAGCGTAGGCGTTCATACTTCTCAACAATGTAGACTAGAAACTAACAACACACTAACTTTAGGGTGCTCCCACACAGCAGTTATAAAACTATTACCTTGTATATTCTCTAACATTTTATAATTGCTGTGTGGGAGCACCTTTACAAGAAAAAAATATAATTCAGGTCTGAATGGGTTCAATTTCCATTGTTTAAAGTCAAAAGTAACTCTCTGTTACGCTTTGAAAGCTGAACCGCTGCACCATTTTCCATGAAATGTTGCAAGGATATACTTTGATCTTTAAGGTAGGACATAATATACTACTCTTCAACGCGATAACCGACACACACGAGAACGGAGCTGCGATCAAAAGCTCGAAAAACAACATAATATACATTGTTTTTTGTAAATACATACATATTGTACATAGAACACAACTCCGAAACAAATATTTGCAGATCATACAAACATTTGGTCCGATCCGGGGATCGAACTCGAGTGCCACAGAGGCAGTCATCGTAACTTACCGATGTGTACTGCGGAGGGTTATTGAGAGCTATTCTATTGGTGTTTTTCCCCTGGAACCGCTGTATGAGCGCCGTGATCCCGTAGGAGAAGCGGAAGGACAGGTCCTCCTGGAAGTCGGCGCAGAGGTTGTCGCAGTTGAGGCGGTACAGCACCTCGAAGGGCTGCTGGTGCGGCATTATGTAAGAAGCCGCCGCCGCTCGCTTGTGGATCGGCAGGATGTTGTACATGCGATCTGCAGATTATAAAGAGTGTTTAGTATTTCTACTACTTTTTATTATATATTATTATATTACTACTAAAAACATTTCGAGTAATTAGTAAAGATATTAAGAATTGTAAATTGGTCAAATCGGCAGGTCTCTTTCTTGGCTGAAACACCGAAAATTTAGTAATATTGTTGCGGGTGCAGGTTTGAACTTGCATTAGTAAAAAGTGTGATGATGACGTTTTTGTTTCATGTCAGGATTGCAGCACTGGTAAATTTTAGTAGATTAGGTGGGTGAATTTTATTATTATTAATTCGGTGTACCTTGGAGTGTGCGTTTGTGTTATGTGTAAGTGTGGTATGCGAGTGTAAGTGTGAGGTGTGGTTGGTGTGTGTGTGTGTGATATGATGCTTGCGTATGGTATGTGTGTGCAATATAATGCTTGTATGTGGTGTGTGTATGTGATAAGTATGACTAATGCTTGTGTGTATTTATGTGTATGTGATATATATGTGTAATCCTTGTTTGTGTATGTGTATATGTGTGTGTGGTGTGTGATATGTTTTTGTGACGCTTGTGTTTGGTGTGTGTGTAATATGTATGAGTAATGAGCTTGTTTCGTTTAGATCGTGTCGGTACACTCGCGCGCAGCTGTGGTTATTGTTGTGAATATATTAATTCACACAAGTTAGGTGCTTACAAATTACATGAACAATAAAAATATCTCATCTTCTTAGCCTTTAGTAAAACATTTTCAGTTTACACGTTAGAAGAGTCAACTCTCAGACTCTTCTAACGTGTACACACTTCGACACTGCTTCAGCGTAAACTAAGAATTCATATTTTATTTGTGGCTCTTTTTATTTTATAGCGGCTTTCTTTAACAAAAAGCCGCACGTGGGACGGCGGTGGTGGTTGTGTGTGCGTGCGGTGTGTATGTGCTACGGCACGCACCGGCCATCTCCTTCTGCGCCTGGTCCATCTCGTGGCCGATGTCCGCGGAGAGGCGCTTCTTGAGCCGCGAGCCGAGCCCCGCCTCCACGTGCTTGTGCAGCGCGCGCTTGTACTGCTCCAGCGCGCCGCGCTCGCCGCGGAACGGGCTGTCGTACTCGTCGATCAGCGCCGACAGGCGACGGATCTCCTGGCTCAGGGTCAGGGACACCTGCCGAGAACCACCACGGTATTGTAGCCGACATATAGACGTCCATTGCTGGATAAAAAACTCTTCGCCTACTATACTACCCTAATTAGGAGAGGAATCTTTAGGCCATGAAACGTCCATGTGCAATCATTTCTTTAGCGCCCTTTAAGCCATAGGTAAAGGCGCCCCTGCTGACCTGACGAGTAGTAGAGTTCTAGTTTTCCTTCTCTTTACAATGATATTGGCTTGTGTAATTTACCTCTGGGTCGCCTTTAATGGCGCCTATAGGTTAGTGATACTCCGTATTCTTATATCACATCTATACTAATATTATAAAGCTCAAGAGTTTGTACGTTTGAACGAGCTAATCACTAGAACCACTGGTCCGATTTGAAAAAATCTTTCAGTGTTGGATAGTACATTTATCGAGAAAGGCTATAGGCTACATATCATCACGCTAAGACCAATAGGAGCGGAGCACCTATGGATAATGTTTCAAAAACGGGGGAAAAGTATCACGCTACGGGCAATAGGAGACGCCAACGAGGCTGCGTGTGGCAGATACTTTTAGAGTTCTAATGTTACAAATTCCCCAACATTCCTGGTACAGATACCAAGAATAAATGTGTATTCTCGTCATATAGAGATATCCAGTCAATAAATTAATAAAATAAATTAATTTTAATTTGTTGTTATGTGACTCTTAGGACAAAACATTTGAAGCATTATATTGTACATCCCCGTTAAAAAAACAGTTCTCTAGTTGGACGACAGAGACAAACAAGGCAATATTAGCAATTCCTTATTATTACTACAAACCCACAAACATAGCACTATCACTTCAAACTCTTCTTCTTCCTAGTCTTTATTAATTTCAAGATTATTTGGTATCGGCTACTGTTTCAACTGATAATATCTCAATACAGTTTTTCCACGGAACAACTTGCATTGGACCTCCACAACCCTGAACCCTGAGAGTGAACTTCGAAGGTTAAACTAATTGTCAGTACACTTAAGGGCACTTACTTCCCAATTACGACTGCCATAGATGTTCATGACAACCGGGACCAGATGGCTTAATGTTAAACGGATGTGAAACACCGCCGAACTTTCACACTCCAGGCTGTTATTAAGAATTTCTTGTAAGAAAAACCCAACTACACTTGGCCCGACCCGGGAATCGAACCCAAGACTTCTTGATCGGCAGCCACTTACCTAATCACTGGACCAATGAGTCTATCACTAAGACTATAAAGCTATTAATTACAAATTGGTGCACCCACCTTGTGTTCGACGCTTTCCACCATGCGGTTAATTTTTTCCTTCATCTGGCGAGTGATGTGGGTAAGTTGTTCTTCAATGTTCGTTAGCTGTTCGTGCAATATTCGTTGCTTCTCAACCTTGGCTGCTTTTTGGTCTGTTGCTGTAGTATATATCTGTCAAAGTAGTTATTTGATTTGAGAGACTGATGCCTGATGTAGATTTATTAAAATCTCGAGAAGAAATTTACCAGCTTCAGCTTCCCACAGGTAGTGTAGTCAAAACCAGTTTTCCGGTCATCATTAAATTTTCTTTCTACAAACCATGTCCAAACAATAAGAAACACATAAAAAAAGAACCACCAATTTGATCAGAAGTTATGCGCGCGCGTACATAACATAAATTTTGGCGTTTTATTTATAGAAGATTAATAGAATATTTCATTAGTATTTTATTTAAATATATTCATTTAGTATTTTATTGCTAGACATATGCTTCTCCTTGCACTGCTGTTGTCCTTCATAGTTGGCTTTTGAAAAACCTCAGAATTTGTATGAGTAAATAAAACTTTACTAACGACTTCTAGCGCCTGCATGACTTCGTTGGCGATGTTCTTGCCGCGGCGCGAGTGTTGCGCGAACTTGGTTCGAACTGCGGACTTGCTGATGCACTCCTCGAATTTGCGCTCGAAATCCACGAACTCGAAGTACCGGACTTGATGACCTTCAGCTAAGATGGGCGCTGTAACAAAGTCATATTTTTATTGCTATATGTCAAATTAAATAATTTATTCATGTTTATCTTAGATTGGATAAGGTGACTTCTACATATGAAGAGAAAAAAACATATTTCAGCGCCATCTAACAAAGACACGAACGAACTACTAAGTAGCTGCCAATTCTGTATCACGATATGAAAAGTTCTCATATCAAATAACTTATATATACAACATCTTAACTACAATTGATGGGCCGCTAGCATAGAGTTATTATAGATAGAGTGAGACAGACATATGGCTGCCTGTAAGTGGAAACGTCCTACGATTAGAAAGAGAGGGAAGATCGTGGTACCCCCTGGAACCACGATCTTCTCTCAGTACAGGTCTAGTCTGGGATCAGACGGACGTGTTTGGTATAAGCGAGGTTATTATAATGAAGGCTTACATGAGACGGGTTTCTCCCTCTCGCGCATGCGCGTGAGCAAGGCCTCTTTCGCGGAGATGAAGAAGATGCGCTCCTCAGCCTCCTTGGGGGAGCACACGCGTAGTTCCCGCGACAGGAAGTCCACGCAACGGTTCGCGTGCTGAGTGCGGACCTGCAACCGATTAGTACAAAACATTTAGAACACTACTCCCTATATCTATACATATAAACACGTGAAACAAAAAATTCGTACCCCTTTTTAAGAAAATTATGCGAATGGAAGAGTTAAAATTTCGGCCCAAGTTTATATTCTGCCTACCATTCTTAACCCACAATATACCAATAAAAGGGTTATTTTTGAGATATTGTTCGAGGCAAATAAAATATGATTTCAAATATTAATTATAGATCTTATATATAATTTTATTTCGCTAATCGTAATGATTAATATTTTTCGTAGGCTTTGTAAAAGTGTTTGTGAAAACCTACTTACAGAATTAAATGACTTTGAGTTGGAAGATTATACAGTCAGCGAGACATTTTAATCTACACAGCAGATACTTATATAATCAACGAAAAGTTTACGTGAAATACACGAAACAGTCAGTAATAAAACAAGTAAGTAAAAAAAATTACAACACAAGTAGGTTACAAACAATTCAAAAACCATTAACAACTCGAATATACGTAGACAAGATTATGCGTGTTGTGTAGTGTAAGGACACGACTCACACATACAAGGAAGACTCGGCGTGTGTAGACCTCCCCCCGCACTCCTGTTCGTCCCGCTGATACCTAAAACTGTATTCTGCGCATCAACACGGACGATGTTCCGAGCTGTCTTAAAGTTTGGTTCGGACTATACAAATAATTAAACCATAATTATAAGTAAAAGTAAAGTTATGACTTACTTGGTCCAAGTACTCTGGTTCGGAAGCGGAAGCGTCCCAACGGTTGTTCAGTATGAATATATTTGGTTGTGATATTTTTGTTGATACTTTATGGAAAAAGTTTTTCTCCTGCAAATTTACAAAAAAAAACCTTTAGTTCACAGTATGTAATCTATTGTAACATATTCTATACTAGATGAGCCCCGCGGTGTTACTCGCGGTTATTGTTGTAAAGATACACCAACAACCGCAGGTAACGGCACGGGGCGGAGCTAGTCTTAAAAAGTAGCCTAAGTTACTCCATGTATAAGCAGCTCTTTGCAAGTGAAAGTCTCGATAAAACCAGTCAAAAATTGTAAAAATTGAGTTTTTGTAGTAAGTATCCTATATGCTGTATGTTTATAAGCTTTCAGTGAACTTTCTGCATTTTGGCTTATAGTAAGCATATTCCTTATTTTGTAAAAATCGTCTTTTGTGTAAATTCAAGGGTCATTGACCAACATACATTAGACATGTGTACATGTGCTGTTCTAACTGCAAGTTTCAAAGGGATTGAGTTTTATGGGCGAAAGGACAAACAAATGAAAGTTATAATGAAAAATTATCCCGTGCAACATAGTCTGGAATGGACTCTCTCTCTCTTTCTGTGAAATGGACTAAATTCACACGTTTAGCGTCGATGCTGGGCTCCTGTTGGTCTTAGCGTGAGGACTATACTTTCCCCGATAAACGGGCTAAAGAAATAATATCGTTTTGCATAGCGTAAACTAAGTTGAGCCCAACGATTTTATTTTTATTGTCTGCCTTGTGATGAGCGTCCCTCTGATAAGGGAGAGAGGTGTGATGACTGGGACCTGGGACCTACCGATTTTTTTTTAGCTTTTAGTACATTATTTTCAATAAAACCGTTTTTTTACATTATTTTTTTAAGCGAAGCGGCGGCCAACTTGGGTTTTAATTCTTTTTCATAGTGAACTGTGTTTTACTAAGTCAAGCCCTTTTTATTAGATACCCGTATTGAGGTGGAAGTGACAAAATTTGTAAACGGCCATTTTGTAGCGGCGGCCATCTCGGATTTACAATGAAACAGAATTTTTTTAATTGCATTGTGACACGGATTTAGAAATTACTAGATTTGATTAAAAAGATAAATTACTAGGTTTGATCCAAACAAATAAAATTAAATAACCAGGGCTATGAATTAGCTAAAACGGTTCATCTGGTCCAATGTCGTGACCTAGTAACTATTTTATTTTATATTCATCTATAGCTATACTAACATTATGAAAATATAAAGTTTGTAAGGTTATTTATTGGGGGGTAATCTCTAGATCTACTGAACCGATTTTGATTGATTCTTTGCTTGAAATGTATTTGAGTAATTATTTTACCACTAGTAATTTTTACTAACTAAGTGGCGTGCAATTGGAGACGCCTATGTCCAGCAGTGGACTGCGATAGGCTGATGATGATCATGATGAATTTTTACTTTCAATATTTATGAGTATCATAGGTTGCATTTTAAGCTGAAATATGAAGTCATTTTCAGCAATATCAATCAAACACGCGGGAAATAGTTTTGATATAAATAGATGTGTGCACTTACAGTGACCATGAGCGTGGACTCTGCGTTGGCAACGAGTACGAAGACGTCAGCGTCGAGGCAGTACTGGTCGATCCACTCGTCCAGGTTGGGCGTGACGTCTACGCCCGGGCTGTCCACCAGCACCACGTCGTCGCGCAGCAGCGCGCACAGCTCGCGCGGCCAGTACACGTGCACCAGCGAGCGCTCCTGCAGCCGCGACGCACACAGCGCGTGCCCCAGCTGGCTCACCGACTGCAACACACATATCACATCACACACAAATCGACCGTCGACTCTCCGTTCCTCAAATGTAGGTGTAAACTATATCCGGTTCCTAACGAGGTGGCGGCGATGGCCAATGGTGAGACCAAAGGATGGTCCAGTCGATGGGGCGTGTAAATGCCCAACAGTCACCCAAAATCAAACAGCCGTGCCAGTTCCTCCTTCAACTGCCGCTATCACTGTCTCCGTGCTCCTGGCTCTGAGATGACGATAGCTAAGTTGATGGAGGTCGCTAAGGCTAACATTAGCCTTGGTGATCTCGGCATTGCAGGTGGACTCCGTAACGTTTATTTATTTTACAAATGTATTGAATTTATGAAACGGATTTATTATTATACATTTTAGGTCTTCGCCAAGAAACAATAATGTTTTTAATGAAAGTGACGGCCTTGTTGACTGGTCGTCAAAGCGCCCTGCGCCACCATATTCGCGCAAGCGCAATGCACCGCCGTCTTAGGCCTGCTCACGTGTGCTGATGCCTGACGCATCAGATTTCCTGACATGAGTTTAACACATTTTACCCATCCCAATACATTTTTTAAAAGCGCACAACGTCGCTAAATAAGTTTTCACTTCAAAAAGAGTAAGAAGAGAACTGACGAGAGATACTGAAGAATGGAAGAAGAAAACTCATGACATCTACTCTAAAAAGATTTAAGGAAAAGTGTAAATGGAAGATGACTTACCTCGACACTTAATTTCTCCTCGGAACCGTCAGTCCTTAAGAAAGCCTCATCCGTGTCTGAGCCCTCGACCTGGAGGAAGCAGTTGGTGGTGTGACCGATACCGCTCGGCAGGATTTTGTCGTGCAACATTGCGTTTATAACTGTACTCTTGCCGTTACTCGTTCTGGAAATAAACAAATACAATTACTCCATAAGTAAGTTCCACCATCGGATCCAAAACTGTAAGGGCATCCCCAATTTAAAAAAAAAGACAACTACCATATTAAGACTATACATCCTGTGTAGTGGAAGACTTTACAATAATACATGAAATATTACAAATGTAAACAATGTCTAAGTCACCTTACATAACTGGTGACTTAGACATTGTTTACATTTGGCTGGTCTATAAAATGGGTATGATGACTAATTTTGAAAAACTGTTTTATAGTGTTCTGTAACGCGGGTAATCGCGATTTGATTTTTAAAAAAGAAAGTTTAATAATTATAAATACACTTTAATTATTTCTGCAAATACTCGGTAATAACTATCCGAAGGCAACCGCACAGTTTGAAAGATGGACACGGACGACGACCAGTGAAAAGAGTAATTGGGCTTGGAGAGTAGAGCTGCTGACTAAGCAGGAAAGCAGCCAGGCAGCACTTAGGGGTGCATATCTCAGATATAACAGTTCGGAAGTATCTCCTATTGTCTAAAACATTTATATTTTTAGGTAAAAAAAAAGTATTAGTACTAAAATTTTAAGTTTAAAATTCATGTAAAACGCTCGATGGTGTCATGGCGTCGTTTTATGCAGACGCGACGTCACCATTTGTCAACCAGTGTCAACTATAGCTCTTATAGACAGTAAAGTGATCGTCGATTATATTCGAACAAAATGACCTTTATACATAAGTGACGTAACTCGCTCTGATTGGTGTTCAACTTAACATGGCGGATTGCTGCATTTTTTAGTTTTATTTTTGTTAAATAATTTTTAATCTCGCTCTAAATATGAAAATAAATACGATTTTTATACTCTATGAACTCCATTTTATCAGATAAATACATTATTTTAGTGGTTCTTGGTTACTGTCATCATGCCTATTAGTGTTAGGGAAGTCGTGACACACACACGTGACACACAGGTCGTGAGTCTTACGTAAGAGGCATAAGGGCGCTTCTTGTTTGGCATTAATATACTCATGCCGAATAAATTACTAATCACCAGCTCATGGACTATAGAATAAAAAAGTGGGGATTAGCGATATTACTAGTGAAGTGTAATGAGTACCTAATCTTATTTATATACGGTTATAGAACTAATTGTACACATTCATTGGTCTTCTAGGATGTCAATAGGGTTGTGAACAAAAGAATATAGTTGACTAATGAGTAATTGTTTAAACTTATATATCCCTCAAATTTGAAAAAAAAACAAGGAAACAAATAAAAAATTAGGAGTTTTTCCTTTTATGAAACCGGTTAAAATTTCTAGGTATTTACTACGAATGATACGTCTCCTCGTTAGTCCCCATCTTTACCCCATACCTTAACCTCCTCCCTCGCCGTCATTCCTCTATCGTATATCCTCCACGCCATCTATTTTCAAGCTAAGCAGAGCTTGTACTATGAAAAAGTACTTTTATATTGCTTTTTTTATGGAATAGGCAGGCAAACGAACAGACGTATCGCCTGATGGTAAGCGATAACTGCCGCCCATGGATGCTAGCAACACCATAAGCGTCACAAGTGCGTTGCCGGCCTATGGGGGATGGGGAGGGGAGATAGGGGGAGGGGGTTTAGGTTATGGGCCTCCAGTATCCTCACTCACTCGGTGAAACACAGCGCAAGCACTATTTCGCACCTGTTTTCTGTGAGGTCATGGTATCACTCTGGTCGAGCCGGCCCATTCATGCCGAAGCGAAGGAGAGCCACTCCCACGGAGTGTTTTTGTAAATACATACATATTATTCATAGAAAACACCCAGACTCCGAAACAAATATTTGCTGATAGGGGAATCAAACCCGTGACCTCAAGCACAGCAGTCACTTACACTAACACTGTGCCAGTCAAAACATAAAATAGATTACGAAATGCTCTCACCGGCCGAAGAACGCCACTTTCATATGATCACGTTTGAGCACTTCCCGTATGGCCTGTACTTTCGACACGTACGCCTCCACATTGGCCAGATCTTGAGTTGTACTGATCCCATTCTCACCGGTAACCGCTGTAACACACACATAACAAAACATCAGACTATAGACATCATGCTGAACATGGCCCTGATGAAAAGGGTTGTGATACTCCATACTCTAATCTTGTGATAGAAATAAATAAGTGTGTCAGATGTTACAATGATCATTACCAAATATAAAAAAACCAACCACATCATTAGGCTCACTATAAGTACTCTATTGAGTAATTTAGTCAATTAAAAGTAATTTAGTTTGGATAGTTGAAAAATGTAAGTGATTCACACATTAACTTTCTCGATTCTGACAAAATTTAACCTGTGTTTTTGCTGTTAGTTTACACAATGCAGATAAAAACGGATTATACTCGGTCGCCTCTGCTGCAGTGGCACCAATGTCATTTCAAGTGTTTTCCCCGATAACTGACCGTCACTAATGTTTACGTCATTAAAAGAAAATCCAAACGCGGTATGTTTACTAACACTATTATTATTAAGCTAATGGTTACTAACTTTACACCAGATTCTACTGTTCTGAAAATTACTATTCAGATGAGTTTAGATATCAGTTCTTGACTTTTAGAAAGAGTGGCCATGAGTTTCTTTGCCAGTATTCGTTTCATAAGGCTCTACGCATTTTGGAATCTGTAAGTCCAACTATAAACCAAAATCTACTGCCTGCTTGTGTCAATCTATAATTGACACAAGCAGGCAGTAGATTTTGGTGTTTACAGTTACAGCAAACATGCTGTAGCGTTTGTTTGCGTCGATTTATGATTTTTAACTGTAGCTTTAACGTTCATAAATGTCACTTAATGTCTTAATTGAACAAATGATAGGATATCAATTATGTATATTAAGATAAACCCCTGGGTGGTCGTATATGCACTTCTGTGTGGTCGTATATGTACTTCTACGTACTAGAAGTACATAGAATAAGTAATTGAATAGTCACAAAACAATATTTTTATCTATACTAATATTATAAAGCTGAAGAGTTTGTTTGTTTGAACGCGATAATCTCAGGAACAGCTGGTCCGCTTTAAAAAATATTTCAGTGTTGGATAGTACATTTATCGAGGTAGGCTAAATATCATCACGCTAAGATCAATAGGAGCGGAGTACCAATGGAGAATGTTTCAAAAATAGGGAAATATTATCACTACGGGCAAATAGGTTGCGTCGGTCAGCTAGTTAAATATAAATCAAATTGAGTCATAGTTTCGATAAGATAAAAATTAAAAGTTATGCCTATGACAATAGGTACTTGTAACGTAATGGTTAATGTATATGAGACATTTATTTAACTATGCAAACACAAAACAACACTATGCATGCTCACGTCATTTAATCAGTCGAAGAATAAATTTATTAATACAGTTCCATGAAGAAACACCGATGTTTTGAAATTTATATTGAGATGGAGGAGAATGAACAAAACTTATTGCATTCAACTTTGTCATTACATCGCGCCTGGGTTTTTTCAGTAGTCAATTAATGGCTCTAAATAAAACACAATTTTTTGTGCTTTCAAGCTAGGCAGACAAGATACATAGGGGTCACTCTATGAAACTTAACAAGCTTCGGTGCGCTAGCAATCCCCGAAACCATTTTGCCAAACCGAGTCGTGCGTATGTGAAACTCTTCGCCGGAAACCGTTATTATAACCGTGATTATAATAAACATTTAAAAACACAAGTGTAAAGATATGCACGCATCAGCTTTAAGCTGCTAGTGTATTAAATATAATAATAATAATACAGATTTCAGGCAAAGAAGACATTTTCTCAGACATTTTGGGACTGAGAACTAAAACACGGGACGGAAGTATGGTCACGTTACTAGTACATAAAGTAATAATTAATTAAGTACCAATTAATGTACGTATAAAGAAACACGCAATAGAAAACGCTTGCTTCCTATATTAAAGGCGTGTCAGCACAAATAACAAAGCCCTTCATTCAACACTCGTGTTCATATTATGGAGTTATTATAGACATATGTATGTGTGAGTGTCTAGCGTTGGATGTATGCCAGTCCTATATTTCTATAGCTTTGGTCATGTATGTAGTTAGGAACATAATGCGTATATGATTTTTTGTTTGTTTTCTTTTGAGTTGAAAGAAATATTTGTCATATTGCTCTTGCTTATTCTTTTCCATCAATAAAGTTATAATTTCATAATTCAAACTTTACCTCACTTATTTCTTTGAAAGACCCGTTGGTCAAGTGGTTATGGGTCCTGACTGCATAGCAATGAGCATGACCATTTGGACTGCGTCTGGGTGTAATTTACTATAATGTTTATCAGCAGTCTACGTAATCTTGCCGTTGATTATGTAGCCACAATGTTGTCTTGATTGTCCCTAACTCGCACTCGGCCAGTGTGGGGACGTATGGCCTGAACCCTCCCCTGAGAGGAGACCCGAGCCCAGAAGTGGGTCATTATGGGTTGTTGATGATGATGATCAGCTGTCTGGTGTCCATAGCACAGGCTTATCCTAGTTTGAAATCAGAGGGTCGTGTGTAGGACATGTCAATGGTTTTTTTTAAGTATGGGCTTGCCAAAAATGACTCTACTCTGCCTGATGGAATGACTAGTGATGCTTTCGCATCATTGGGCCTCCGGTCTCGCACTCACCAACGAAACACGACGACGACTAACGTTGTCATTTTACGTTGATCTTCTGTGCGAGAGTAGTACCGCTCTGGTCGAGCCGGCCGCACAGTGCTTAAATCAGCGTGGTTCTACTACCATGAATCTTTTTATAAAGTACAGTTTATAGATTGAAATAATACAGGATGTAGATATTAAATATGGTATGCCTGTATATACCATTCGGCATTGGCTTAATAAAGTTAATGATAATGACCTTTAAACACAAATACTATTAATATTGCTACATGTTATGCAATGTGATCTCAATGCATTATAGATAATGTTACTATGTACTTTCGATTCAGGGCAGCCGAGGTTTCACTCGACGTACGATAAGTAGCATAATAAATTTTATTTACATCTCTCATGTTCGGTAAGTAGGTTCTTATTATCTCCAAATGGGGCTTGTAGGTGACAAATTAGCGCTCTAGGGTAATAAAGTAGCTAGAAAAGCCCTAGGGCGGTAAGTAATTAAAAAAAAAACACTTCTTTCTTTCAAAAAGTTCGCGTATGTCTAACCATCATACTGGTAAAAGACATCATGCATTCAGCCCAATGACCAAAGAGGTCGCTTTGCTATTCAGCCTTGTTTTCGTGTGAGTATAATAGTCATCAATTATAAATATCGAACGGGGAAGCTCAACTTCGTTCTTGAAAAAGAAAATCAGTCCATAAAATTTGAAAATTGTTCTCATCTTTACTAATATATCAAGCTGAAGAGTTTGTTTGTTCGTTTGAACACGCAAATCTCGGGAACCGCTGGTCCGATTTAAAAAATTCTTTCAGTGTTAGATAGCCCATTTATCGAGGAAGGCTATAGGTTATATATCACCACGCTAGGACCAATAGGAGCGGAGCACCAATGAAAAATGTTTCGAAAACGGGGGAAAATTATCACGCTACGGGCAAAAGAAGACGTAAACGAGGTTGCGTGGGTCGGCTAGTTTCACTATAAATTTCAACAAATAAAATGTTTTATTCTTATAATGCCGGTTTTTTTCTATTTACCTCACAATCCAGATGTAAAGGAGAATAGTTAGCTTGGGTATAAGCACCAATTGCACCCTCGAACTATAATGAGGCTGTAATATTTCAGGAGGCTGAGGATAAATATCTCAGGCTGCAATTGATGCCTTACAGCCCTTGGCTACTATTTATCTACTATTATTTATCGTTTTAATAATTTAGAATATTTACGTAATGGTGTGTTACTGGTATAGAAACTGCGTTAAAAACCTTAAACCCCTAATATTCATTTTAAGGTTGTCTGGAAGAAATCGCCGGGAGCGATAAGACCGCCAATTACGTCTAAAACTTTTTAAAATAAAACATAACGAAATAAGTGGTAGGTATGGAACACAGAACACTGTTCTATGATATGGAAAACAAAATTATTGTCTAGAAATGTATTAAGAGGTTATATGATATGGTGAAAACACGGTTATTTCGTATACATCTATACAAATAAATAAAATTGGAGTGTCTGTTTGTCATATTAAAAAAACCGCTTTTTTAATAAATGCATATGTATGTATACACGGTACATATACCAAAAATGTATTTTAAAACATTTTTGTCTGTCTGTCTTACCAGAGGTGTCTTTACCTATAGTACAGTGTGCACAGTGCACGTGGATGCAGCGGTATTAGGGGCTCCGGCCACGGCACTTTATTAAACGGCGCTAGAATTATGATTGTACAGGCTTCTGCCTATTAGAATATTTGTATACGAGGTCATAAAAGTCATATATATTCATGTATAACCTCTTTCCAAGGCCTAACATACGCCAGTCTGTCGTCACCAAACAAGCTTCGAACTATGCAGCACCAATGGACACTATACCTACTTGCTTCGCTTACATAGAACAGTCCTACTAATAATATAAACGCGAAAGTTTGTAATGATGGATGGATGGATGTTTGTTAATCTTTCACGCAAAAACTACTGAACGGATTTGGATGAAACTTTACATTGATATAGCTTATACATCAGAATAACACATAGACTACTAATTGCCGCGAAAACCGACATACACGCGAGCGGAGCCGCGGGCAACAACTAGTAATACATAAATTCAAGGACTGGTCTAGTTTAAATGCATGTCCATAATGCAGATGCACTTTTGTTGTTTTACTAATTCTGTTTTTATTATAGATTTTTAATAGAAAACTAGACAATACAGTGATAATATATAGTAATAACTAGTTGAGCCCCGCGGTGTTTCCCACGGTTATTGTCGTACCGCGGGACGAAGCTAGTCTAAAAAAAGTAGCCTAAGTTACTTCTTATATCTACCTACCTACCTACCTATCAGTGAAAGTTCCCTCAAAATCGGTACAGAGCTTCCAGACATTAGCCGAAACAAACAGACCGACAATCACACAAAAATTGTAAAAGATGTTATTTTGGTATTTGTACCGTGTATACAATACATACATATGCATTTAGTAAAAAGCTGTTATTTTAATATTACAAACAGACACTCCAATTTTATTTATTTGTATAGATAAATAACTGAACACATCTTAATATTAGGCAGAGAGAGACTAGTATGATAACGAAACTGTTGATAAACATACTTCTATTCTCTGACTATCTTAGGCATTCTAGCAAAACACACAAACATGAAAATCAGTTAAATAGTTTCGGAGTTCATTGTAAGCAACAATATGACACGAGAATTAGATTACATTAAGACACAGCCTCCTGCTCTTGCTGATGAGCAAGAGCAGGAGGCTGTGTCTTAATGTAATCTAACCCATTCCCAGATCCCCAGGTGATGACCTTGGATGGGAATTGAACCCACAGCCTCCAACATAGCAGAGTCACTAGACCAACTGGTTAGTCAATATATACATATACTACAAGATAATAAACCTAACAACTACAAATGGCTAGTAAATGAGCCATGGTGAAATGTAAGACAACACAATTCATTAGTTCTAAGTTATGCACTATTCAAACAAGGTAATTTGTGAGTTATTTTAGTAGATAAAGTATTCATCGGTATTGTGTAAATAGGCAACAGGCTTCTGTTTAACATCACAGTTAAGTTATAATTATTTGTAAATAAAAATATAATATCTGATATCAAAGTGTATTTACAAGTACATATGATGTACAACTACTGGTCCGATTTGAAAAATTCTTTCAGTGTTTGATAGTACATTTATCGAGAAAAAATATAGACTATAAATCATTACGCTTAGACCAATAGGAGTGGAGCACCAATGAAAATGTTACAAAAACGGGGGAGCCACGCGCAAGAGCTAGTTTGGCTGTCCTAATCAAACTATTGATTACTCTATTATTGTTGTTTAATCTTTATGGTTATATAATGTCCCTCTTACTACCATTTCCTGTTTTTCTTTTTGTCTCCATATTTACTCTTTTTAATTTTCTTGACTAAATCCTTAGGCACATGCTGCCTCCATTGTTATTAATACAGTAAATCAATTTACTGTATGCATGACAAAGGGGGCAACAATAAGCTTGTCCCTTATGGCCAATACTATTGTCGGCCAACTTTTAATATATGCAATGACTAATTAATCTCAATACCAAGTTATATTTACAATCATCATACACACTAATCAATCACATTGATTTAGGCTATCAAGCAAATATCAAAAACAATATCTTACCATGCATAAAAGTGACAGCATCTTTGACATAATCATCAATCTCAACAAATATGTCGTTTATCTTCTTCTTAGCCCTCACAAATATCTGCAGAGGTGAGTCCACATTGGACATGTTCACACGGACCGCACCATTGTTCAGCATCGCAACGTTGTGGGGCCCGTCGCCAGCCATCATTGATATTGTACGGTTAACATATGCAGCCATACGGGAAGGAAAGATTCACTGTTGTCGTTAGGTGGACCTTATGCCGGACAAGCCAACAATATATTCACTGTGTCACTTCTACAGTTATAACAATACATGCACGGTAAAACTGCAACAAAACAACAAGGCTAGTGAACATGTGCAAAGAAAAAAGTGATTTGTGGTCATTTCTAAGAAGCAAGCAATGAAATATTTAAAAAAACTGTGTTTCAAACGGTCAAACAAAGAAAATCCCTCCTGATTGAAAGCACTTTTGGTGAATTTCTGAGGGAAAATTTCAATCCTGATTTCTGAGAAAGAGATATAAGATAAAAGTATAGATTTAATAATTATTTTATATATGAGCCTGTCAAAGTGACTTTACTCTGCCTAATGGAAAGCATGAGTATAATCTAAGAGTAGTGGTGACCATATTTATTGTGAATGCAAACAATGCAGTTTGATGACTGGTGGACCCACACTATGGCGGCTTATTGAGATGCTTCTGGAACATTCGGCCTCTGCCAAGTGTTCATCAAGTTTTTTGGTTATTTTAATTTAACATACTAAGCAGAGGTAGTCCATACTAGACAGTTTCCTCCGAATATAAGATCAGTCAACCATGTTAGAAGTGTTTCAAGTGTTTCTTTTTATTATATAAACTAGTTTCCTGATTTATGCAAGACAATAGGGCCATATTCACCTTGCTAATCAAGGTGAATACGGCCCTATTGTCTTTTCTGTGAGTGCAGGTGTGAAGTGCAGGTAATCGATGATAGGTAGAAAATATATGTCCACACATATTTTCAACCAAAGATTGATCACCTGCACAATGCACTTGCACTAATCAAAGTGGATACAGGCCTTATAACAGTATGATTACTGAATAATCAACAAATAACAGTGGTTTATTGGTGTAAATAGAAAAAAAATTGTTTTGATTTCATAAATACTTGTTGACTTATAGCATGCATTATTGAGAATTTACACCCACTAAAACATTATCACACATACAACTGTGCATCAAATCAGTAATACTCCAAATATATTTAGGATCTAACTACTGAACTACATTGAGGTTATGATAGCGAGCCGTCAAGTGTAACAGAAACACACATCTAAAAAGATCAAGAAAGTATCAACTGAGGAAATGCAAAAAAGCGAAACAGTTTATTTATTTTAAAGCATTTATAAAATGCACATAATATGCACCTTATCATCATCATCTCGTTGCATCATCGAAATCGAAGCACATCCCTGATGTCCAAGCAGCGTGTAAATAAGTAAAAAAAATAAATGGGATAACATTAGAAATAAAACATATCGTGAAAACTACACGATTAGACGTAAAACAACTGACAGCCGCTAAATATAAGTCAAAAATTGATTCGTGATAAATTTCTCCGGGAGCATCGGAAAAATATTAGCAATAGATAACAACAAAATACATTTTACTTACATAAGCTTTAAAGCATCATCCTAGACATTTTACTCGATATTTAATTTCGGCAGATACCAACAAATTTTTCACAGATTTTTTTCCTTGTTTTCAGTTTTCGTTAGGCACTATTTTAATACTCAAAATGATTCTGTTCTGTATTTCAGTTTATTTTTATCGCCTTTCTCATTGGATAAAGAACATCGATGAAAGTTTACAACCAATGAAATTAAGCACTTGGTTATGCAAGCAGATATGTTTAGTTTATGCTGTATAAATACTTCAGTATGTGAATTCTTCAATTCACGAAGCTTCTCGTTTACACTTTACTATTTTTTTTAAATTTGAAAATCCCACAAAATTTTATTTAAATGACAGGTTTTGTTCTTAGCTGATTGATTTAATTCAAATTAAATAAAAAAATCGAAATTCTTTGAAAAAAGAATTACAGAATTAAAACGCATTTTAGACATACAAAACCTTTAAGCTGCGTTTTATTATTGTAGAGCTGTTACTGCCAAGTGACTTCTCCTTAAAACTTTAAAAGTTAAAAGTGTCTTGTAAAAGTTTATTTTATGAAAGATTCACATTCGCATGCTACTAGATTTCAAGGAATTATGTGGACTCGAAAACAATATTTACATAATAAAATTTATTTCTTTAAAATAAACTCTTAAAAATTATCGCGTTATGATATTTCCTGAAATGTCAGAGTCCGTCAATGGCGGATTATGAATGGGTGATACAGAAAACGCCGCTCATGTGTGAACAAGTTTAAAAAATTCTGGGCTTTACGTAAATATTTTTCACATACAAATAGGGACTGAACTGAGCAAGTTAAACTTTTAATTTATTTTAAGATCTAAAATGTCTCGTTCCGTGCGCGCAGAAACCAGAAATCGTGTTAAAGATGATATCAAAAGAGTCATGCAAGCTGTGGAAAAAGTTCGCCATTGGTAAGCAAAATATTGAAGCGAATATTTTTTTTATTTTTCTGAGTATATTAAACACTAATATAAATGTGTTCAGGGAAAAGAAATGGGTGACAATTGGTGAAACAACAATGAAAATTTATAAATGGGTGCCTATATCTACAAATGAGCAGAAGAAGAAACATGCCGCTAAACGTGAGAATAAGGAGAACGCATTGACGCCGAAGAAAGTGCACGAATCGTCGAACTCTAACTTTGGCATGGCCGAAGACTCGAACACATGTAAGTATGAAGTAAATAAGTAATAATTTCTCAGACGAAGTTCAAAGTGCCCGCTCGTGCCATTAGGTTTACACGATAAGCTATGGACCACTCAACGTTTTCGGGGTAACTAGGTCAGGGTTGAAACCTTTTGAACTTCGTTGACGGTAACTCTTTAGTGTAGTTTTAGTCAAATTTAATAAAACTACAGTTACGGAATCAGTGTTTTATCTGTTATAAGAAGAATTTTGAAAAACTTGACAATGTGACTAAGACAGACAACAAGACAGATCATGAAAGCTGTGTGTCACTACACCCCTATTCACCCCACGGGTGTCGTAATAGGCGACTAAGTACCACAAAGAGAAGGAAAACTTGAAACAAACCATACCAGCCTGTTATAGTGGTCCAAAACCTCCCTTCTTCTTCTTCTTATTAACACTTCTTATAAGAGGCTATTGATGATTTTTTTTATGAAGCTAATGTGTATATATGTTACCATAAGATTGTCAAAACTGTTAGATAGTAATCTATCTCGTGAAATGCAAACGATTGCAAAATGGTATTGATGAATTGCAAGTTGCGCTGATTGGTTGAACAGCATATGTCCCTCACCACCATATTTGTTTATTAATTCATCTTTGTTGCCGAATGTAAAGTATTTTTGCGATTGTAAATTGATTTCATGTTGAAAATACCTCACAGCTTTGGAATTAGTTATACAAGATTGTTGTGACAGTAAATTAATTTGTGATTATTAAAGAAGTTCTAACCTAACTTAACTATGTGGCTATTGAACTGCTCACTGTAAAACCGACCTATCAGGGACAGTTGACAGTACGATGCCTTTAAACAGTAAATCACAGTTGACAATCTGTCAATAGTTTGCAATCTTGCTAGGTAGATTATAATCCAAAGGTTTTGAGAATCTTACAGTGACATATATATAGGGCACCCGATGGTAAATAACCACCACCACACATGAACACCTGCAAATTTAGAGTCACAAGAGTGGTGGCATCATTTTAAACCTTAGGATTTCAAGTTTCATAATTTAAGAAATAGATTTTGGGAAAGTCCAATTAGAGAAAATGATCAGGTTTAAAATCCATTCAATTAAAAGTAGGTATATCTATTCTCTTCTTGTTAGATTCTAAATGTACACTAACAGTTAAGGTTTCTATGTAATTTGGTCAAAACACATGGACATCTTTAAAATCGGTTGTAGTATTGATTTAAAAAAGTATAAGCGTAGCAATAAGGTACAATACATAATATCTACCTACTTTTTCAGGTTTCTCAACAGTAAGTGATTCTCAAGGTCCTACTGAGTTCACATCAACATCTATAAACTTCTCCGAAGACTCCAATTCACAAAGTAGTGGTACTACTACACCCGCCAAACGGTTAAAAACTGACTGAGGCTTGTTAAGATCATAACACCTATATGGAACAAGCCTAAATAAAAGACTATTTGATTGTCTTTGTAACAGACGTTTTGAAGTTGTGCTGTGAATTGCGTTCATGTGTGAGTTCAACATAGTGATTAACTTATTGTTGCCAATGCAAGTGTTCTTTACGCTCTTTTTCCTATGTACCCCTGGCTGTTTACCTGGTGCTACATTTTTCTGTACCTATAACAATATCGTGTCAAAATAGTTACAGCAGTTCACTTTTGGACACAGGAAACAGGCTTCTCTAATTGCCAGGTGTACAGTTGTTAAAATGATTCCGCTGTACCACCAGGATATCAGCTAGGGGTACAACGGAAAAAGGACGCTTCTTTATATATTTTGTACAGTCAATTAAGTTTAGAATATTGTAGTCAGTGATTTAGCAATAGTAGCTAACATGCTAACATCCATACTTCTTATGAGGGTTCTCTCCACAAGTTGCGGTCATATTATTAAGCATAAGTTGCAACATTCAATGGTTGTGCAGGTTACACTTTCATAAAGATATTTTGTATCGCTGTTACATTAAATTAAAGATTCGATTTAGAACTACGTAGACAATATAAACCTGGTAGTCCATAGTGTTAACAAAATATTGACATAGATCAAGCTTTTGTATGTAATGTATCCTGATTGGTCAGGGGGCGGGGCTTGATCGACGCGTCACTATTTTCTTAACGCGAATGGATTATAAATATAAATGATGACTATAAAAAGGTTTATAGGCAGTTCTCTTAAGTTTTCAACATTGTCACTAAATCCTAGTATTTTATATCGTAATTGCTATATCACTGTTATATACCTGAGCAAGGTCAAAAGTTATTTAATTTTATTTGAAAGTAACACATTTTTTATTTGCCCGCTCAATTTCTTGTCAGCTTTTTATTGTAAATATTGAGGCATTTTCATAAAATGTGACTTCATTAATTTTAAAATAGAATATAAAAAGTTTTCTAAGTTAATCAGGGTGTGTTTGATTGCAAGATTGCAATTGCCAATATTAAAACTCTTAAGGAACTCAGTGTGGAACAGCGCTGGTTAGGCATTTAAATATGTAAAATATTTGATTAAGGAGGTTCCATTATGTTACTTTAGGCAACATGGTATCTTGCATTATCGTGAATATAAAGAATGACTAGTGTGCTACGTTTAACTTGCGTCTTCCGCCGAATATTTGAGCAACCGTAGCTCATACTTATTATTAATACCTAAACTAATTGGAATACACTGCAAATGTGCGGTTGTAAAATTATCTAATTACCCGACTGAAAAGAAGGAAGGTTGTGTTCTTCAAGTGTATTTATGTATACTTCTTTGGCACGCCCTAGAGCCTAAACGGCTTGTCGTATTTTTATGTGAGTGGTGTCAATAGATTCGTCTTAGTCGTGAGATTGACATCAAAATTAAAACAAACCGGAATTTAATAACAATGGCAGATATTAACGCAGTCGGGTCGGTTTATTTTAAATTAATTTAACTTGTTTGTTGCATTTGCTTGGGTCACCGAGATATTTATAGGTCGAGCCCGACCGGAGTGATCCCACGGCCTCACGGAAAACCTTTGTGAAATAGTGCTTGTGCTGTGTGAGTGAGCGGAGGCCCACACTCCAACCCCTTCCCACATCCCTTTCCCCATCCCCCAAAGGTCGGCACTTGTAACTCTAGTGTTACCGGTGTTCATGGGCGGCGGTAATCGCTTACCATCAGGTGATACGTCTGCTCGTTTACCTTCTATAACATAAAAAAAAGTAAAGTCAAAACATTAAAGATTCTCCATGCTTTGTTTCCTCCTTGAAATTAACACCACATAGGTGATTTATGAGAGCCCAGATATTGATGGTAGACTAGATGATAAGCTGTATGCGACTTAACCAAGACGTAAGATGAAAACCCACTGTTGTGCAGACACATCAAACAATTGTGAACATTTTTCGGCGTTCTTACAATTTAAAAGTAATTCACAATTAAATACTCCTTGTCCTAGTATCCTCGGTCTCATCCTCTCCTCATCAAAGTTGCGCCTTACTTACTATAAAATTGGCTTTGGATCAATCAGCAAGACCAATAAAAAAACTCTTCGTTCATGAAATCTACTTGCCTAAGCACACAGTGTCAGTTAACCATATACAGGTGAATAAATACTCAAATGCCATGGCAGACTCTCAAATCTGCATGATACAGTTTTTAAGCAACTAAAACCTGGACGATAACGGAGACCGCGAGAAGTGCGGAAGGGAAAACTTGAAAGTAGAATACATCTTCAAACCTCAACACTCCCGGCTCCCGTTTTCTTCCTACCTCCACGCCCTTGTACCCCGCAGGCGATGACTCAATTAACCTTTTAACCGCATAGGACGTCCATCCACGTCATGAAAACATGCTTGCTACGCCAACGACGGGTATGCACATCACCACAAAATAAGACTTATATAATAGTACAAAATAAACATATAAAATATTTTAGTGTTTCTTTTTCCTATCATTCCTGAGATTTGTATTTATTACTTGCAAAAGTACACAACGATATAACAATTTTATTAGTAACTTCATACCCATAACTAGTTAGCCATATTTAATCCAACTTCCTAGCAAAGTGACTGCGCTAATCTGATTTGTGACGACGTCCACTCGTTAAAAGCCGTCTTGGCGTGGCACTGTGCTTACAAACTTTGTTGTTTTAAGTTTGAGATTTACTAATGTTATTTTAGTATATTATGTAACTACTATATAACCTAACTAATAGATAACCTACTAATTTGATGTTAATTACGTGATTATAACAAGCTAAAATTTTAAAAAACCCTACGCAAGCACTTAATCGAGTAATCATACGCCAAAAATGCCTCACATCATTTTGGAAAAGAGCTGATTAGAGCTCTTATACCGCTGGACCGATTATCCAAACATAGCTTAGGACGACCGCAAGGAAACTGACTATCAAATGAAAAAAAACCGCATCGAAATCGGTCCATCCGTTTGAGGGCTACGATGCCACAGACAGACAGAGAGACAACGACGTCAAACTTATAACACCCCTCTTTTTGTGTCGGGGGTTAATAAAATAATTTGAGATTTAAAAACTTTTTTTTAATTGATCACAGAAGTACTAATACTTTTTGAAATTCAATTTCCAATGCCATAATCTTTATGAGAATAAAGTTTCTTAAACCCATAAATCTCAAAAAATCATAACCCTCTTTTAGCTTTGCCGTAGTCGGGTAAAAATGGGGTATTGTAAATACAAGGTAAGGTAAGCATGAGGGAAGACAGGTTACTGTAGCCATTTCTCTGGTAAAAACTAATAACGAGCAATGTCAGCCATACTTAAAAACAAATGCGAAATTAGAACTAAACGTCTACAGTGTTGTACTTTAATATTAAACTTCAAATCCCATTTTTTTTCAAAATGGCTGTTAGCTAGATTTTCTACTATTTTGCTAAAATAAGCTAAAAGACGTAAGTACAAAAAGCAATATATGAGCAATACGTTATCTATTCGCATCCATATTTTATAAAATAATGAGACAAATTATTGTAAATGTTAATTTATTGTAATATATTATGATAAGGTACAATAAAGATAAATAAAAATTAATTGTTATTTCATTTATTTGGATGCACTAGTCCGATTCAGAATCCAATGATTGCACTGATAGTAAAGAGGTTGTAGACGATTCGATATTAGACATGCCTTCTGAAACATTCTCTATTTCCTGCATGCCAATTATTTCATTCACAAAGTGAGAGAATGATAATTCCTGTAATAAGATGGGAATTTTTTAATTTAGCAACATTATCAACAACCTTTACAGTCCATTGCTAGTCATACGCCTCTTTTGGAAGGAGGTGGCGCGATAGACAGACGGGTTGGTGAATGTCGGAAGTGTTTTTTGTTTTTTTTTTTTAATACAAAACGCCATCTGACTGACTGCCTTGGTGGCGCAAGTGCTAGCGTATTCGACTGCTGCACTTGAGGTCTCGTATTCGATTACCGGGTCGGACCAAATGTTTGTATGATCTGCAAATATTCGTTTCGGAGTTTGGGTGTTTTCCATGTAAGTATAATATGAATATATTTATAAAGAAAATTATATAAGTATTCTATCAGTCATTCTAGCTTCTATTTCAGTATTATTATTAAAATAATTTAAAGAATAGACACTGGATTGTATTCTTTATTAGCAGAATATCTACATTTTCAATCAATTCATAATTCAGATCTGAGACAACGGTATTTTGGCCTGTGATGTTATAAAATTACGAGAATTGGCCTTCGGGTCTCCTCGTTTGCCCCAACATCACAATACACTAAAATGTTGCCACGAACTTATTTACTTATTTACCTCTGGTAGAAACCAAAAATCCTCTTCAGCCATTACTGCCCTATCTTCAAAACTATGCCCACTGAGTATGGACAGTAGATACCACGCCAACTCATTGGAGAAATGTTCACCTGTTAATGTACACATACAACAATTAATCTAGTCCTAGTCGATTACGGCCTCTACCAGACTAGAGACCAGCCCACTAAGCAGGAGATATTACAGTGCACAAGTGTGTGCGCACTCACAGGTGCACTCTCTCCCCGTTTTCCAATTACAAAGCATAGTGCGACTCATTGGCGCACAATGCTGAATTATGCTGAAGCTTAATTGGAACGTGAATTAGTTTTCAAATGCACCAGCAGAGTGCGCTAAGTTCAGTGTTGAAAAAAAAAAAAATTCAGAGTTAGCAATAACCTCATTAATTTGTAAGCAAAGTGGTATACATAAAAATTGGTTGAAAACTATTTACGGTTATTTTAAGTAATTTGGATTTTGATAATTACATTAACATTTGTTTGATTTGAGTAATTTTTTTACATGAGTTCTACCTTCATCCATACTTATATTTATTTTTTTAACACAGTTTGAATTAACTTTGATTATTTCGAAAAAACTGCAACGAAACGAAAGCTTTAAAAATTTTTTCAACAATAAATATATAATAATGCATGCCGCATAATGCGCTCTAGTGCTGTAATTGGAAAACAGGGTCTGTTCTCACTCTCACAATTCGACGGGACAGCTATCCGACAAAATCGGGAAGAGATCAGGCGCAGGAACGACAGCTTTACGTGGTCTCTGAAGGATAAACGTAAGCGATTACCGCCGCCCATGGACACCCGCAACACCAGAGACGTCACAAGTGCGTTCCCGGCCTTCTAAGAAGGAGGACGCTCTTTCCTTCAAGGTTTGAAGGTCAAATTGGTCCGAGACCTGATGGAAAGCACGAGCAGAATCCAAGAGTAGTGTTCACCATACTCTTTGCAAATGCTAATACAGATAGACATGTATTTTTCATACCAGTCGTTGTTAGCATTTCAATAAATGCATCTCTTGATATTGAATAGTTATTTTTCTCAACGTTCGCAAAGTTTCTGAATGCGCCTCTGATACGTTTAAAGTTTTCACCGAAGACAGGCCGATGATTCAGATAAAGTTTCACGAACTCATCAAAATCTATTTCCTTAATTGGTTCTCGCCGGTATACTTTATATTTCGCTTCTACCAGAAGGTTTTCTACCTGTAGTATAAGTGTAACTGATTGATGTATATATCTATCTATCTAAATACATAATGAAATCTTATGTCATAGTTCATAGCTTTCACGAAATAGACATCTGATTAACTTGAAAATTTTCATTCGCTGTATCTTAGAACTATAATGTGTCCACAACACATGGTGATTTTCTTTTATAAAACCATCCTTACCCATAGAAAGTTCCACATGAGTCGTATTGTAAATCTAATAATCTGATTTACACGACATCCCTCTGGAAACTGAGAATTGAAAGAAACTAGGAAATCTTGAAACCCTCTGAAAAGTTTTAACTTGTAGAATACTAGCCGACCCACGCAACCTCGTTTGCGTCTCCTATTGCCCGTAGCGTGAAAATTTTCCCCCGTTTTTGTAACATTCTTCATTGTTGCTCCGCTCCTGTAGGTCTTAGCGTGATGATATATAGCCTATAGCCTTCCTCGATAAATGGGCTATCTAACACTGAAATAATTTTTCAAATCGGACCAGCGGTTCCTGAGATTAGCGTGTTCAAACAAACAAACAAACTCTTCAGCTTTATATATTAGTATAGATAGATTAACTATTTAATATGATTGCTTCTTTAGTTAAATAATTGAAATTTAGGTAACTTAAGGATTGTGCATTTCAAGTTCTCGTTTAATGTAATCGATGTTAAAGTTATACCAAATACCTCATACTCCGATGGGAAAAACCCTAATGCTCTCATCAAATCAGGCAATGAATCTATCGGTATGTAATCCTTTACACGCCTCATAGCAGGCGAGAAAGTGCCCTGGCAAAGGATTTGTATGTAATAGAACAGGTCTCGTATCTCCTGAAAGAGCCAACCGGGCCGACTATCTTCTACGAGACAATAATAAGGATCTAAGTTGTCACCTCCATTTTTAGTTGATCCTTCCACTGATCTGGAAAAGAGTTAGATGGTATTTTCTTTCTTGGGAGAGAGGGTCTTCCTTTTTGAAGAGATCTTTAGTGTTTCTACATAACATCTTAATGTCTCGACGACCATAGAGCCTTTTAAACTTTCGCGCTTCATGACACATCAACAATCACTTTTACGGGAATTAACGCAGTCAGCCTGTGACCATGGCCAGTACAACCTGGTCGAAACGTCAGGCAAATCAGAGGTATGTAATACCTTTTAATAAGTGATCGCATTAATTCCCATAAAAGTGATTGTTTATGGACCATAGAGTCTTTGTGATTCTAGAAATTATAGATTCACAAGCATCGAATTAAAATAAAATTGGAGACCCAATAATGCAGAAGCATCACTAGGCCGCCGTGGTGTGGGTCACCATAAAAAAAGTATTTGATTTCCAACCAGATAGTAGGTATAACCATTAGGTAATAAGTACAATAACCTGTAATTTGCAGCCCATTGCATCATAGTGGTGTCTTTTTCACCGATAGTAAATAACATTCCATTATCTTCTCGGAAATCCATGTCCAAAATCTGTAAATCAGTAGGTACTGTTTATCAGAATTTGTATAACAAATAAAGTTTGAGAGCTTGATTTTTATAAATACCTATATTTGAACAAAAATGTTTAAAACCATTTTATCAGTGTTTACTGAGTTTTGAAGAATGAGTTTTAGAATCTGTAGCGCTCTTTTCCTTTGTCGTTTACTCAAATCCACCGGGATTTGAGAAACATAAATGAAACGAACACAATGCTGAGGCTCACAACAAGAATAAATAAAAAAAATATTTCGGACATCTAACACACAATGCCATCTAGTCCCAAGCTAAGTAGAGCTTGTGTTATGGGTACATATCTACTTTTTTTTTGTAAATACATAAATTTGATACATAGAAAATACTCAAACTCCGAAACAAATATTTGCAGGTCATACAAATATTTCTTTTTTTTTGTTATTTATTTATTGATACAATATATACAATTTAGGTGTAATCTATAGAACATCACAAAACCTTGACAGGTTTGTTTGCATCTGACTCGGAAGTCGAACCCGAGACCTCAAGCACAGCATACGCTACCACTGGGTCACCGAGGCAGACAAATTGTGGATAACACACATGTTCCGTATTCAGCGCTGTGGGAAACGTTTGAATATGCACCAGCAGTCAATTGTAGTAAAGTACAGTACAGTAAAGAAATGGACGACAATTTTTTAATCAATATTTTCCTACCCTAACTGGATGTCCCAGCATACCAACGTGTTTCCAGGGGTTGCCATCTAGGGGTAACTTCTGGAGTCCAATGATATCTTTAGTCACGAACACTAAGTATTGCAGCTGTTCACTGTTATCTTCTTTGTGCACAAGAAACAACTTGCACACAGGGGTTTCGTATCGAGGACCAAGAACCGTTGCCAATGTCATTGTCGACTCGTAGTTCACTATCTTATATTTGAACTGTGGAGTGGAATATAAAATTCGATCATTTCTTCATTTAGCGGAATTAGTGATTTTGTGGCGACTTCCACATTTAGTGCAATAAGAAAACATATGATAGCGCATCTACCGAAGATACACTGAACTCTATATTCGTGGGAGAGCCACGCTTCGGCCGAATGGGCCGGCTTGACCGGAGTTATACCACGGCCTCACATAAAACCGGTGTGAAATAGCACCTGCGCTGTGTTTCACCGAGTGAGTGATGATACCGGAGGCCCATACCCCCAACCCCTCCCCGCATCCCTTTCCCCATCCCCCAAAGGTCGGCAACGCACTTGTGACGCCCCTGGTGTTGCAGGTGTCTATGGGCGGCGGTAATCACTTACAATCAGATGATATATATGTCTCCTTCTATATCATTGCAAAAAAAAGAACTACGGAGTAACGTACAACACAGTATTACTAATACTGAATCGCGCAATAGAAGTGCTCGCGCCGATTATAATGTATACCAAATCCCAACATCAACCGTTAGGCAGTGGCCCGCCAGGCATGATCAGCTCGCCTGGTCGGAGGATTCTCCTTTTGTGTTGGAGGGACATAGCATATGATTCCCCATATTTTTTTTTATGTATGGCCCAAAATTACTCTACTCTACCTGATGGAGAGCATAAGCAGAATCCAACAGTGGTGGTCACCATACTCATTGCGAATGCAGACAATGCAACAATGCAGCATGGCGACCCACACTATGGCGGCCTAGTGACGCTTCTGCATCATTGGGCCTCATACTTTTTTCCGGCGCCGGGAGGGTCCGGAGGTCGTAACACAGCAGTTCCTGGATCTCTCCCTTCTCAGGCTCAGAGTGGCACACCGTGTGGTTTTAGTCGGTTCGATTCCGACACACCGCCCCGCCGCAAACCCCGGCGGCGTAACGGCCCGAGGGGGTTACCACACGTTAAAAAAAAAAAAATGGTAGCGTGGTAAGTGTGGTAACTCACGAAATTCCAACGGATGCTGCGGCCGGCCATCGGGACTACTGATTTGCTCGGTGCGCATGCGGTAGCAAGGATTAAAACAATCCGTTGACAGATCGTCTGCCTCATTACAAATTTGTGTTTTTAAATGTTATGTTTCCCTATTAAGAACGTGTAGGTACTTTGTTGTGACGTGGTCGTTTGAGATTAGAACCCTCTAGCTCTGTACCAAATCATACTATGTCCGAATCGCAAGGAAACGTGAGTGGCCGTAACAGGACATGTATAAATTTTATCATAACTTTTTAGCCATTGTAGTCGGGTTGTAGTTATTTGATCTGTTTCTTGTTTCTTTCAAAAAATAGTTCACAATAAATAGCAAGGTTCTGAGAACTTTGCGTTTTATTTACCGACTTCAAAAAAAGGAGGAGGTTTCTCAATTCGACCGTATATATATATATTGTTTTTTTTATGTGTGTTCGCGGATAACTTCGTCGTTTATGAACCGATTTTGATAATTCTATTTTTATTATATTTGACATTAATATCTGATGATGGCATCCAAGAGAAATCGAGTCGAACCTTGAAGTCGGTTTTATTTTTGTTGAAATTGTACTTGTTGTAAACTAATTCCGATAGTTTTTGTTTCATATTAAAGGGTAGAATTTATATTTTTTGTTTAGCAACATTCAAATGTAAAGAAAAAATCCAATCCTGAAGTTCAGACAGCTTAATACAAATTATCATGAAGTACCCGTAATAAAGCCAATGATACTTTAAAAAAAATGATTGTCTACAAAGTTGGGTTACGAGCGATAAATTTTACGTGATAACGTCATAAAAAAACAGTAATGATAAAAACTTTTTATAAAAAAAAACCGACTTCCAAAAAGCATCCAACGAAAACTCCCTGGCAAAAAATACTAAAAAGCTTAAAATAATCTGGCTCTTCATAAATTGCTATGCCAATTCTTGTCTATACCTAATTCTTTGTTCATTTAAATAGTAGTATTATTATGTGTGCTAGGTACCTAAAACCTGTTTGAAGTCGGCGCCAAGCCAAATGTAAATAGTAGGTACCACACCTCAGCTCCCGATATGGTGGCTTTGCCAAACCACTTCGGAAGCACACCCTTTCGAATACACCTCAAAAACTTGACAGTATACAACTAAAGATCTATAGATATGTATGTCGTATCACGTCAAAAATAAACTATAAGCTTATGACTCCTTATTTGGTTAAAAAACGTAAGTACCTCATTAGTAGCTACCAGTATTAACGGCAGTTTAGTCCTGTATATGTCTGGATTAAGATCTTTAGGTGTCGGCCACACTATACCCGCCAGGGGAATCGCAGACTGTTCTACCCTGTCCAGACTCAATAGCGCTAGATGTTCATCTTTACTTGCTCCAATATCGTATTCCACCATCATTCTGTCCCTACCCAGTGACAATAATTTGTAATTCCCGTCCGGATTCTTCTCAGGTAGGAAGAGCAGAATTGTTATTTCTTTGTAATGAGCTCGATGCTTCCCTATAAAAGTCCACTTGAAGGTCGTGCAATTATACTTGTAAACACAGGTCGTTTTGCCAACATCCTGTAGAGATAATTTATTGGTAAATATATAAAAATCAATTATTATATAATAATATATGATGAAAATCCGTAAAAAATATAGAACTGTTGTTATGAGAGAGCCATCCTTAGACACTGTCTACTATAGTGTATTATCTATGCTTAGACACAATCGAAGTGACTCCAATGAAGTGAAATCACGGTGTGAGAGTGGGTATTGTGGCTACAGTACTTCATAAAAAAAGTAATTAAGTACCATATAAACCTACCTTCTTTCAAATGCATTTAGTAAAAAACTGTTCAATTGAAATTAGAACATGTAATTATCAATTAAATTACACTGCGCTTATTAGAAGAGTTTGTACATGCAGTTGGTTTGTGTCAAGTTTCCCTTTAGCAGTTCTGTAATCGCTTCTTAGAACACCCACGGGATGAATTTCAGTGGTGATACTCTGTATTCTTAATCCGTTCATATAATAATGAAACATCCATTTTACTCACAGCAGTAGCCATAGTTAAGGAGTCCGGACTGAAACTAATTTTGTTAATCGCAAAACTCGTGTCTTTAAATGATTTTGGTGTTTTTATATCTAGTGCTATGGGGTCCAAGAATATCAGTTCTCCTGTGTTCAGTCCACAAGCTAGATGTAATCCTAAAAAATTGGAGAGTTTAAACCATATAACTAGTTTTAAAAAAATATATGTAGACAAGAGTACTGAAATATCGGACAACAATAAACATCGTAATAATGAATGACCTTTCTAAAGTGCAAGCTAGTTAAACTTCCAGTGTGGACAAAGGGTTTTTAAATAAAATAAAAAAAACAACTTAACTAGTGTGCTGCCGATTTGGAGGCTAGCATTATAATATATTTTAAATGTCTTACAATATTCCATGTCTGAACGATAGTCTAAACAATTCGTTATCTAATTCTAAGAGACACATCCGTTGGCAATGCTGAGCCAGCGGAGTAGCTACTTAATCTAAGACAGAGGGTGCAGGCGGATGCATAACTCCTCCCTCCCTAAGAGCGAAATTATCGGGATGTTCATTTTCAATAACTCCCCGATGATTTCGTAGACACATTAACATTCTTAATCTTTTACGTAAAATATATGACAAAATTAAAAGAATACAAGCTAAAACAATAAGAAATGTAATATAAGCTATAACTACACTGATATTAGAGTCTTGACCTTTAAAATCACTGTTAGAGAACTCATTTTGCTTTAATACACTAGACATATATTTCACTTCGTCCAAATTAATACCGCGCATGTTAAGTACGCGTGTACTGGATAGCGGTAGCGTTGCACTCGCAGGCAGTTTTGGTAAATTTATAACTGGAAGGGGCTCTACATTTTCAGTTTCTGTCAGGATTTGATGTTGGCGAATTTGGATTCCCTGTATCTCGATGTCGCATGACTCTTCCAGGGTCATGGTGTAAATTCCGAAGACAGGATGTTTATTAATTTCATCATTACAGGTGCTTGTGAGAACGGTCCGCAGTCTAGTAAATAATATCCAACTCGTGGTGGTTATTCGCTGAATTCTTATGTCTTCAATGTTAATCTGTTGTTGGTTACAGCATGTAAGGTTGTCATCGAATTTCAAAAGCTGCTCTATACAGGTTGGCTCTGGATAAGGCGCTAGGTTATGCTCAGCGCACAGGAATTGGTCTCCGGCTGCAAGTGGTCGACATGGTTTCACGATCGGCAGGTGTTTCAGCCCCCTTGCCAAATGGTAGGGATATTTAGGTAAAATGGACATGGTTTTATTATCTGATTCGCGAAAAATTGGTAACGAATAAATTTTATAGTAGTTATAAGTGTGATTATCTGTGAGTGGAATCTCTAATATGAACATAATCTGGTTATTCTTAAGATAAGTTTTGACAATAATAGTTTCTTCTAATTTTACTAGGTTTTCCTCCATTGCAGGATATAGTAAACTCGCAGTGTTGGATATTAACTTTAAATGTTGTAACAATTCGGTAGAGTTAACAATACTTGGGTGTAGTATAGAGATTTTACTAAATGCAAGAGCAGTCTCTATCTCTCCTAACTTTATAAAGATTGTACGGAAATTACTTGCAAATATATTAAATAAACTAACAGTGAAAGTGATGTACGTCCACTGATCTACTTTCGACATTACTTCATTATACATGGGTTCAACCATTTTTAATCTTTCTTCTAGAATAATGGAATTCTGATTTAAAACTTCAGTAGTGTTAATAAAACTATCTAACATTTGAGAGACCAGTGTTAACTTATCTTTGATAATAATTTGATTGTGACCAAGTTCCGATGTAATTTTATCGTACCGCAATGCATCGCTATGATCCAGGTTTCCCGTGATAATTTTAATAAGAGAACCCAATGGATTAATTAGGCCTCTTTTAAAGCGTTGTTGTGGGACTAATTGTCTGTATTTCTGTATTGTAATTTCTCGTAAATATTCAATATGTGCTACAATATTAAGGAAGTAAGGAGGATATGTATCATTTTTCCTTACTAGGTTACTAAACTCTTCATACTTAGAAATCACAAAATTTAGATCAACATGTATACTTTCTAAATTTAAAACCTTAATAACAGTCCATTGATCCGTTTGCAGATAAGCTTGACCTCCTTTAACAGGGAGTATGCCCGGGTTTCCCTCAAGGGACTGCAGATGAAGGGCCAGCGCCGGCATCCCTATCATCAATGTGCACCACCTGTGGAGGGCGTTTTATATTTTTAACAGGGACTTTAGTTTTTCTCTCACCAATCTGTATTGGTGTTACATTTTTAGTTGTTTTACCTATAACTTTTGCTTTGATATATCGCGGCTTATCCTTGCTTTTCCTTTTATTAACATCTTTTGCATATACAATTTTTCCTTCTGGGAGATCTATTTCACCTTCACCATCTCTCTTTTGCCTAATCATTTCTTTAGTCTCTATCATTTTTTCTGTTAAATATTTATATAAAAATTTTGTACGCTTCGCGTGGTCTTTTACAAGCTGTTGCGTATATTGTTTTTCAAAGTCAATACCAAAAGGATTTTCAGAACGAGTATGGCCAAATACTGTTTCGAATGGAGTTAGTCCTGTTACTGAGTGTATCGAATGGTTGTATGCCATAATCGAGTATATCATTACAGATGCGGCATCAGTGCATTTCTGTTCATATTTAGCGCAACGGTAAATTTCACTAATTGTTGAATGTAAACGTTCGATTAAGCCCATCGAACAAGGGTTATTAGGTGTCCCTATATGGAGCCCTACCTTGTGTAAACTTAAAAATTCTCTCATTAATTCGTTGTTAAACTCACTTCCGGGATCAGAGCTAATTTTTTTTGGAACGCCGTAGAATGAAAAATACTTTGTAAGGGCGCGTACTACTTCAGATGTTGATCTATTAGTTATCGGAATGGCTTGTCCTAACTTACTAAATGCGTCTATAAGAGTAAGGTAATAATTACCTTCGATCTGAAAAAGGTCTATGAATATTTCCTGAAATGGAGCTTCCTGAGTTTGGGTTAACTGTAGAAACGGTTTAATAGGTTTTCTGTCATACTTCATTTTACTACACAACTCACAAGCATTAATAATAGCTGAGATAGTCTCCTGCATGTTATGCCAAAAGTAATTCCTGCGTATACTTGCTAACGTTTCCTTTATACCTCTATGACAAGTCTTTCCCTGATGATGTTTAATAACTATTGCCTTTTGTTCATTTTCGTCTCCGACATACACTACTCGTTCTGTACACTCAAATAATTGTACAGTGTCTTTCTTAAACAACTGTATGACCTTGCTACTAAACAGTCTACGATGCTCTACATCCTCAAAATATATGAAGTATTTCGTTTTAGGTTTGATATATTCTAATAAAAATTTATTTACTAAATCCGGGTTATTGATAGGTAAAAATACTTCAAGTATCTTTTGTTTTTCATGTGAAATGTCTCTAGCTTGTATATCATTCCTTAACCACGTGAATACTAAAATTTGGTTAGACTTAGTGTCCACGGCCTCATTTAAAATTGGAATACCTGACTGTTCTACGTCCATAGCAGAATGAATTGTATCAGATCTAGTCATTACAGATGGTGCTCTAATGGGATAGTCGGATACTTTCGCGAAACTAGGGATAGAGACAGTTTCAGACTCGGAAATTGAAATAGTTTTACTTGAATCTGATATAGTAGTCGTTGAGGAGTCGTCACGTATGTCCATATGTTTGGGTCCTTTGGTCTCTACTATTTCATCTGAATGATGTCTAAACCTTTGTTCCCTATTATCTATGTTTACTTTCATTGACTGGTTTTCATCATCTGAGTGGGTAATGTTGACCTTTATTCTTGACAAAGCGTCCGCATTTGAATTTTGCTTTCCTTTCTTATATATTATGTCGTAATCATAATCCTGAAGCCGTAAACGCCAACGAGTTAATTTACTACTTGTATCCTTAAGAGAATTAAGCCATGCCAAGGGTTGATGGTCGGTATATATGATAAATTTTCTACCATAAAGGTACGGGCGGAAGTGTTTAGTAGCCCAAACAATAGCAAGACATTCGCGTTCGATAGTACTGTACCGAGCTTCTGTATCACTCAAAGTGCGACTAGCATACGCGACCGGTTTATCAGACCCTATTGGTCCCTGCGATAATACGGCACCTATTGCAATCTGGGACGCGTCAGTGGTAAGCACAAACGTTTTATCAAAATCGGGGTATTGCAATAGAGGGGCGTTTGTTAGTAATTCTTTACATCTGTTAAAAGCATCAATGTAATTTTTGTCTAATACTACTCTATTGCGTTTCTTTAAGCAAGAGGTCAATGGTTTGGTTATGTGTGCAAAGTCTTTTATAAAACGCCTATAATAGCCGATAAGTCCAAGAAAAGATTTAATTTCAGTAGTCGTCTTGGGTAATGGGTAGTTTATAACGGCATGTATTTTGTCATTATTAGGTTTAAGACCATCTTTAGTAATTGTATGGCCAAGGTAGATAACTTCTTTCCTCAAAAATTCAGATTTTTCTAATTGTATCTTTAAATTTGTAGCTCTCAATCTGTTGAAAACGTTTCTTAATTTCTGTAAATGTTCTTCTAGGCTAGATGAGAATATGATTACGTCATCTAAGTAGACCATACAATGCATTCCCTGTAGTCCTTTAAGTATATTGTCCATAGTTCTTTGAAATGTCGCTGGAGCGGTTTTTAGCCCAAACGGCATTCTTAGGAATTCATAATGTCCATTTTGTGTACTGAACGCAGTTTTTTGTCTATCGCGTTCTTCTACCTCTATTTGATGGTAACCGCTCGCCAAATCTATAGTACTAAAGTAAAGACTCTTTCCCAATTTGTCAAATAAGTCAGTGATATTTGGTAGTGGGTATCGGTCGCCTATAGTTATGTCATTTAGTCGTCTGTAGTCAATCACCATACGCCATTTAACTTGTCCTGACGCATCGGCCTTCTTAGGGACTAAATGGACTGGTGCGTTCCAGGGGGAATGGGACTCTGTTATTACATTGTCATTGAGTAAATTTTTAATCTGTCTGTTTATTTCATTTACTTCAGCAGGGGCTTGTCGGTACGGTCTAACATAAATCGGTTCCTCGTGTTTAGTACGAATATTGTGTTTCACCTGATTTGCAAAACTTAAAGGAATTTGGTCGCAATAGAATATATCCTTATTTTCATTACAAAGACTGTATATTCGGTCCCGTTCCTCTTCGTTCATATGGTCTATTCTAAGTTTTTGCTTTAAATTCTGCTCTAATAATGTATCTGTTCCTAATGGTAAATTATTATCGTAAAAGTTTAGGTGGCATTCTGTGGCATCAAATTTCGTTACAGTGAAGGGTCTGTCTATGTGGATAGTCATCGGAGTTTCTGAAGTGTTCTGAATAACTGTGAGGGCGTACCCATTGACGCAGTTTACTAACGCGGAAGGCATTCGTAATTCAGGTGTAAATAGCTTCAATTCAACCAGTGCCTCGCCCGTATATAAATCTGTGGGGATTTTGACACGTTGTTCGCAACGCGGCGGTATGTTAATAGTGTAATCTAAATTATTAATAATTGGTATAGAAGTTGTTGTTGTTCTTAGTACTAAGCCCTTAAGGTCTATTATCGCGCCAATTCGTTTTAATAAATCATTACCAATGAGTCCTTCATATCGCTCGTCTACCTCATATAAATGAAATTTGTGAAAATCGGGAGAATTGAAAGTCGGTAGTAGAGGGATTTCAATAGTTTCGTCATGATGACTGGTGGCATGAGTACTTACTACCTGAAACGGTTCATGTGTAATATATTCAGGGAAATAATAGTAAGCGATGCGAGGGCTAAAAAACGATCGAGTACTACCTGTATCAATCATTAATTTTGAATCGATCTCCGGGATATAGACATATGGCAAATTAAGATTATGGTCACAGTTTACTACTATATTTTCTCCTCTTTGTGGGAGGCATCTATGGGAAAATTTTCAATTTCAGTTTTAGGTACGTCATTATTTTCTACATCAACGTTATAACAGTCGTCTGGGTAAGGCTGATAATCGTCATTGTATTCGTCGTCCAAATCATAGTAAGCATTTTCCTTGTAGGGAGAGTCATAATAGCCATCTACAGAGATTTCGTTCAACCGAAAGTCTTGTTGGGGCTGTGGTTTCGTATATGCTGTTCTCATTGAAACGTCAGTATCCTGAAATAGGGGATTTTGTACTTGTGGTGGTTTATAACCAAACTGTTGGGGTCTCATTCCCATATTTTGCGGAAGCTTATTTCCTAATTGTGGCAATTGAGGTCTGTATCCAAATTGTGGTTGAGTTTGTAATTGAGGGCGAAAACCAAATTGCGGGGGACGGTAACCAAATTGTGGAGCACGGTAGCCAAGCTGTGGTCTTATGCCGCCTTGTTGTTGGCCTGATTGGAATCTATTAGGTGGGATACCGAAATTAAATTTTTGTTGCGGAATAAAGTGTTGTACAGGGGGTCTATATCCAATAGATTGACTCGGTGGAGTAGTCTGAGCGAATTTAAAGGTGGACTGAACAGGATTTATTGCAAGCGACTGTTTTGGTGTAATCTGACTATGGGCCATTCGGTTTCGTAATGTATACTGTTCATGAAAGTTGACTTCCTCCAAAACAATTGACAAGGCTTGTTCCAGGGTAGAGGGTGACTTTAATCTCACTATACGGACCATATTTTCATTTAGGTTATACAGGAATACATTCAATGCTGTATTATTGTATATTGCAGTTTTAGCACATTTAATATTTGGATCAGATAGCAAATTAACTTTCGAAAGGAGTAATGAGCGGATGCCTTGAATTCTATTACAAAAATCTAAATAACTTTCACCGGATTTAATTTTACAGGACTCTAACTCTAGGTTAATACATTCCTCGCTACGAGGGTCACCGAAATGTTGTTCTAATAACTCTCTTAATGCCGTCCAAGTTGACACGTCTTCGCGTTCCGACAACAAGGCCGCGGCGTCGTCAGTGAGTCGACTGGTAATTGCGTGCAAAAGGTATACATTTTGTTCCTCATGACCTCTAAATTTCTGTATAACATACTCACATTTTCTAACAAATAACCCTAAATGTCTCTTATCACCCCCATAAAGAGGTATTAATCTTAACATTTCATTTGGTATGGGTACCACTGCCTCAGCAGGCAAGGGCACTAGACTTGGTAACTGATCTAGCGGCATTTCGGTAAGGTAATATTATCTTATTTTATTATTACGACAAACTAAAGTTTTCTATCAAAATTGGCAAGAAAAAATAGTACAATATAATAAAATCACACACAATTAAAACACACTTCAATAAAGTTTGAAAACCTATATACTAAAGTTAGCAAAAATATTAAGAAAAGTTAACAATAAAAAAAATATATCGTAAGAAAAATATCCTGGGCCTAGGTAAAGTTTTATACCATATAACCAGATTATGTTCAAATGAGAAATGTCCAATCTCAGAATAACTACAATTAAATAAAATAAAACCCTTTATCATGAAAAATACGGGAGTAATAATATGGCAAGGAAGGCAAGGAGTTTTACTTACCAACCGACCGGTACTCCCATACTCGATGTCCTGGTGATTGTTCAACAATATTTCTTTGGTTCGAGGATCGCGTCTGGCGTCGCGCGCGGTTTCACGTATTTCGAGTAGAATTGGATACCCGAATTATTACGAGATGCGCACAGCTTTAACAACACGATCCTACCGGCTGCGCCAGTTAAACTTCCAGTGTGGACAAAGGGTTTTTAAATAAAATAAAAAAAACAACTTAACTAGTGTGCTGCCGATTTGGAGGCTAGCATTATAATATATTTTAAATGTCTTACAATATTCCATGTCTGAACGATAGTCTAAACAATTCGTTATCTAATTCTAAGAGACACATCCGTTGGCAATGCTGAGCCAGCGGAGTAGCTACTTAATCTAAGACAGAGGGTGCAGGCGGATGCATAACTAGCTATGTCTCAAATTTGTTTTTTTTTTGTTGTTGTTTGTAAGTAAAATAATAACTTTAGAAAATCAACCTGAAGGGGAATACTTGATACAAGTCCCAGAAACCTTCGGCACAATGCTTTCGAAGTTACTGTTAATAGAATCGTCTTTAGGAGGGATCACAATTGTAAAATATTTTCTCAAGTCAAGCCTGACTAGCGTTTTGTGTTGTACAAAGTTAAACAGTTCCAAAACACCATCTGCGAATCCCAGGCACACGAGAGGCCTGTAATCGGTAAAAAAGAGACAGTTAAAATATATATATTTCTCTCTAGGATCCAGGGTCCTTAAAACACGGGCGTGGAAAAGCATACACATACAAGCCGAAGTTCGGGGATAGTCAAATCGGTCATTCACCGAAAACCAATCCTCGCGTGGTTCTACAAGTGCCGTTCTGGCGGAATTCAAAACTCGTGTATATATTAATTAGTTTACCAGGTACTAGGTGACACTAACAAACACCGAAACTAATCCAATCCAAATCACGGCCCGCCCAAATATTTCGACTGTTCTCGACCGATTTTTATCTAACAGTGACATAACCCCTCAGATGGTACGTCATTTTGACACAAACATCGCTTATTGGGCATTTGCAGCCAGTGACTGGCGTTGGACACTATAGGCGAAAGTTGACTGCGTCCTAAGAGAGGATGTGGGCATCTGAGGGAATAACATTTCAAAATGTCAAACCAAGAAATGACAAAACTATAATGTTGCCATTACATGTACATTTTATTACGTTTGGTTTCGAACAGTACTCACTTAAAATCGAGTAAGCCTTATGGTCATTTGTCACTTATACCATCATCATCAACAGATTTCAATTGTACACTACTTGACATAAACCTCTCCTTCAGAAGGATGTATTGGTCCACTATACCACGCGCTAGACGGTTTGGTACTTATGGGGTTTGTTTCAAGTTCTCCTTCTGTTTGCAGTGATGTTGCCATGCGTATTTTGCTCCTTTAGTCGGCTCTTATTACACACCAATGGAATGAATTTTACATGTATTCCTAAACAGTCACCACGCGGAATATACCGTTATACGATAAAAACCAATAATAATTCATAGTAGGCACTCACTTTTCGGGGTGTACACTAAGTGTCATAACAGATGCTGCTCTCGTATTTATAATAACATTCACTTTCTCTGTCACGAAGTCTACGAAACCAACTCCACTGTTCACTGTACCTGCAAATGCAATATTTATAGCATTATGATATCTATATATCTATATACTATTATATAAAGAGGTAAAGTTCTAAGTCTATTCTATTCTAAAGTTTGTAAGTTGGTGAGCTTGTGACGTTGTAATCTCTGGATCTACTGAACCGATTTTGATAACTGTTTTAACAATAGAATACGTTTCTTGTGAGTAACATAGGATATATAATAACCCGAAAGGTGGAACGAATTTTTTATGGCAGCTGGATTTGTAAAGTAAGTCGGAGAAAAAAATGTTTACCGCCCAAAGAAGTGGGCACGGGTCAGCGAGTAGGTAATACATTTCTCCGAAAAATGATAACCGGTATTTGACTAGCAAGTAAACCAATATGAATGGAATATTCTTAGGTACTTATGATAAAATCCCTGACAAGAAAAGGTTTGCCACTTGTGGTTGCATCATAGGGGATTTTCATTTTTAGGAGCTTCTGCGTCATCATTCCCGTCTCAGGATCCACCTCTGTCTTCACTTTCTCCCAACAGATACAAGGTTTATTACCTGCAGCATGTGTAGTGTTTTAAATAGAGGAATATAAACAAGCACCACTTCAAATCGGCCTTACAGATGCCGAGATCTTAATAAACAAACTTTTCTTTTTTTCGAACTTAGAGATAATCTAGAGCTTTCACTGTGGTGACTGATACTTGATTGGTGTGAGGATACCGGAGCCCCATTCCCCAACCCCTCTCCCCATCCCTTTCCTCATCCTCCAAAGGTCAGCAACGCACTTGTGACGCCTCTGGTGTTGCGGTTGTTCATGGGCGGCGGTAATCGCTTACCATCAGGTGATATGTCTCCTCGTTTGCCCCTATACCATAAAAAAACTATGCAGGCCAACATCACTGTAAAAAGAAGACAAACTTGAAACCCTCTAACAAACCGTTTACCTTCTTCTATTATGAAAGAAAACATGTCATTTAAAATATACAAATGTTTTCGTATAAATTTTGTTCTTTTTCCTGTTTTATAGGTACAGTTTTTTTATATATGGCTCTGCCAAAATGACTCTACTCTGCCTGATGGAACACACAGTATGTCTGGTGCCTGCGTAAAATAAAAGAAAAACCCTTCATTTCTTCATTGCACAGAGTTTAAGTTTTAAAAAATCGTGTCATAAAATACTTTTATTCTAAATCATAAACTATGGGAACTAACATTTTGTATCAAATATTTTGTAGCTTCTGGGTGACAAGTTGAAGCTAAGCGTCTTGATGCAATCCACAGGAAATTTATGGGCCCAGTATAACAGTTTTAGTTGGTCATCGTAAAAATGCATTTGTCCAATGTTGTTACCGGTTATTACTACCCTGGTAAAGGTGAAAATGTGTTTTAATACAAACGAATAAAAAATCTTAGGACTGAAAATAAAATCAGTAGAGTTTGAACACCCATTTCTTTTTTTGGGCGCATTGGAACGCCCACGTTTTGCCGCTTTTAATATTTTTAGTACGCAATTGGGAAAGGCTACTTGCAGAAACAAATAAAACCTCTACTGGTAAATACCGGGCACATTTTATATAACAAAACTATACATACCTACATAATTACATAGTTTCAAATATGTATTCTTAAAATATATAGGTATATAAAAAAAAAAAACACGGGTCAAGTCGTCACGGGTCGCCTAGCAGATGTGAAACATCGAAATTGTTTTGTATAAAATATATACAAATATATAATTACTGTTTCTTACATTAATATTCATTTTTATGTAATCCATTTTTTTTTATTTCTTTGACTTCTCCAACGCCAAAAATGAGGTTTACCCCTTGTCTATAGATGTTTCACATCAATAAAATAATGATTGTAAATTACAGGTTACACATTGCTAATACTGTTGGATGAGCAAGACCATTTTCAGTGTCTGGATATAATTAATCTATGATCCCACGTGTTTAGAAATATTTAATATATGAGACATTTTAAGTTATTATTATAACTAAGCATGCGCTTGGATAAGTAATAAATAAAACATATGAGTAGGTATCTTGGATTTGCATCATACATGCAACACTTTAAAAAGAACAAATAGAAAAATAACTCACTTATCGATACTTTTGATGACATTTATCTTCTTTCTCTCCACCTTCACCACTTTGATGAACCTCAAATTTTCGTAGTCAGCCGGGGTCACTTTAACGTTCTCGTTATATTCAATTTCGTACCCAAACACGAGAATAGCACCACGGTTGGTAGCCACAAGTATCTGGCAGGTATTCTCCACAAACGTATAACAGGTTAGGTTACCATAATCTGAACTTATATTTTTTTCAGGCTTAATAACTTTTAATTCGTAATTGTCTGTCTCCCTCAAGATACCTCTTTCGTTAACTACGATTTTCTGAAATTGCAATACGTAAATAAATACCGATGTCTCCTTTAATATAACGAATATTACAAAATATGTCGGAAAATATAATTATAACAGCTTTGCATTTCTTTTAAAATCTTATATAAAATAAACAATGGTCTAAAACAGTGACGTCACAAGTTTGTATTTAGTACAATTTTCATACAAAGTGATCGTATCGATGCTCTATAAAAAGACTATTGACGGATTTTTAAGGCCCCTTTACCCGTAACGATTTAGGGCCCCATTACTCGTAACGATTGCCAAAGATGAATCTGAACGTCGTCGGACTTTAAGCCGTCGGGCTTAAAGTGCAGTAAAATGTGGCAAGAAAACCACTTAAACTACTGGCTGCATCTTCACAGAACTTACCCTGGCTATTCCAATCCATATATCATATTTAGTTAAAATAATAAATTGTTTGGTTAAAAATGGGTTGAATCCGATTTGTAATATAGCATCTGGATTCATAGCGATTTCTATTGTAGCTGAAAGGTAAACAGAAAACTGATGTTAAGCAACAATTCCTTCGTCACTTTTCACCGAATGAGTCATATTACCGGTCGTCAGATTCTTCCCCCCTGATTCTGATCCCCTGGAATTCTGAATTCAACGGGTCGCAACGTATGGACGAGGCGTGTCTCGTGTAATGCAAACATCTATACTAATAAATAAAATTAAAGAGTCTGTTTGTAATTTTAAATTAACAGTTTTTCACTAAGGGTTCCCACACATAACTGCGAATTCGCAACGTATTGCAAGTATTTGCGACCTCGTACGAATGCACTGCAAGAACTTCCGATTTGATTCGCATCGTGCGTCGGCGCATCGCATCGAAATGCAGTTATGTATGGTTATGTATGGGAACCCTAAATGCTTATGACTGAACTTATTTCAAAAAGTCAATATGTATCGATTTTGACGAGACTCACTGATAGGTAGCTGATGATATAAGTATAACCTAGGCTACCTTTTTTAGACTAGTTTTGCATCACGATGTTACCCGCGGTACGAGAATAACCGCGGGTATCACGCGGGTTCAGCTAGTTCATCATAAACTAATATTCATCGCACTGCATTTATTTGCATAAGGTTTCTGTGTTACTCATAGTCATAATAGACAGGCCATAGGTCAAAAATATATATAAACATAGTTATAACTTATTGACGTCTTCTATGTCTTTCAAAAGAAATCTTTTGCCACGGTTTTTACAAAAAAAAATATTGATGCTTTTCTCCTATTGGTCTTAACAATCTACAGTCCGATAACTGGTCCCTATCATATGAAATTCCAAAAGAATTTTTCAATAGGTCACATGTGATGCCGTGAATAATAGAAAAAGGGGATTCATTCTTTAAATAAATAGATTGTCGTGTGTCGTGACATCGTCTGTCGGACTAGAGGGAGGGACGGTCTTGGGATGTGGGGATTTTGGGGAAATTAATAATAGAAACAAAACCGAGGCACGTAATATGGGTATGTAAACTAATAAATAAATAATAAATTGACTCACCGTGAGGCGTGTTTACAGGAAAACTCCATATCCACCAGTGTAGAGAAATTTTGTCGACAAGGTATGCCATAGTCAATAGGTATTTGGCATCACTGCTTATCGCTAACTTCGCGATGTTACTCGCCCCGTGGGGCGAGAACAGAGTCTTCTGAGGGAATAAGTCCTTATAGTCCCATATGATAATGATGTTCTCTGGACCGGAGTCGGCTGTCACCAGCCAGTCACCGCTGCCATCTATAGCGATGCACGTTACTGTTTGTTTCTGAAATAAAACCATAAAATCAACAGCCTTTAGTATTGGGAATGGATATTAAAACATCCATGTTTTTGGAACTAAAAATAGGTTATTGATTCAAATCTAAATTCAACTTTTGGTGGTTATTAGTTTAAAACATTGCACTGATAATAACCATATCCTATGAATTTTTAAAACGCTACTATTTGCTACTTGCTGTCCACCACGCGCCACGGCGCCAGAGCGACTCTTATTAAATACGTTGAAATTACTATAATTCATACGCATGCAGCATGTATATGTTTGTGATATGCGATAACGTTAATAGAACAAAATCATAAGTCTAACTAGTTTTAACGCGATTGGACTTATGATCGCGACCGTACATAACACTACTAGGGACACGGAGCGTGATGGCCTCCTATAATCCATATTATATCTTATAATTTGGTGAAGGTTGAAAGAAGCGGTTGGATGCAATAAAGGAATAGTTGCTATGGAGTATCTTGGGGTATGCCTATGTACAGCAAAATATCTGCTTGAGGCACGTCGTGATGATGATGACAGTACTACTGACTAATATTAAAGTCCGTCCAAATATTAAAAAAAAAGACTTACATGGCCTTGCAGCATTCGCATCTGATGTTTAGTCCAGTTGTACAATACGGCGCAGTTAGCTGCCGCATAAAAAGCCACCGTACTGCCATTCTTGTTCATGTTTATTACACCAACCTTCTGATTGTAGCCGTGGATCCAACGGAGACTCTACCCAAAGTGCAAATAGGGGACAATGGTTTAAGTGATTTATCCAGTTGCGAAATTTAGTTTAGTTCGAAATCAATTTGTTGTCAAATAAGTCAGTTGAAATAATTGAGAGTCATACACACACCTTACACACTTCTTACACACTCTTACGCAGATCTTAATCTGGGTACGTCATAACTAAAGGTGTACTCAGGTTTTGGTTGAGGTGGTTTGAAAAAATTGTTTTCGTGCGATCCGGAGGGGCTAATCAAAATTTTGATAAGTTAACGAATATATTGCCTAAGCAAACGAATGCCTGATTGTCTTTCAATTCTGTACTGTACTTTCAATTCAGCTACCTGCCAGTGAAAGTTCCGTCAAAATCAGTCCAGCCGTTCCAGAGATTACCCGGAACAAACAGACAGACAGACAGAGAAAAAAATTTTTAACCACATTTTTGGTATATGTATCGTGTATACATACATATGCATTGATTAAAAAGCTGCTATTTTAATATTACAAACAGACACTCCAATTTTATTTATTTGTATAGATTTAGAAGTAAGAAGGGGCAACAAGTTATGAAAGTCATAATTGCTAAATATGTATTCAAAAGCGAGATCCCCAAAATCGATCAAAGTGAAGTACAACGGGAGAGGCCTATTGACAGAGCAGTGGACTACAATAGACTGATGATCACAGAAAAGGAGAAGTATATTCTTTTGTTCTGTGCTGATGATGAAGTATTCAAAAAAGCAAGTTGTTGTTAGAAATTCGGAGGATCTGAATTTGCCAGTGTAAAATAATCTTAAAGAGGAGGAGTTTTTTAACGTCGTTATAGGTTTGTAATCTATCAAGTATAATCATCAGAAGCATTAATAATTATAATGTATTTGCAAAAAAACAAACACTTACAAACGGCGAAAATTTTTGGAGTTTCACATTAGGTAAGTTGTTTACTTTCGCCATAGATGAGCCCGATTGACTAAAAAGTGTCGGAAAGTCTGTTTGGTCAGACTGTCGGTTGCCAGCCAAATTTGGCATGGATTGACTCTGCCGGTTCATTTTAAAAAACTTAAATATGAAATTTATAAAAATAACATAAACCTCTCTTACACAGAATGTATAGCAGTTTGACATAACTTTGGCACATCTTCCTAGCTCTATGCATCTTTGCACATTTTTAAATTATGTTCAGTAATAAGGTTAAGGTTTTTTGGTAGTCATTAGTTTTTGTGCTGCAGGGCAAATATGTGTTTGTGTAGAAAATATCACTCAAAATATTTTGGAGCCGATAGATTAAGTATTCTCGGTATCCTACGATTCCTGCACGAAAGATTCTGGACCGTTACAAAAATACTTGCTCAGCTTAAGGTCTCGGTCTCCTATTAAATGCTATATGCGGCGTCCGACTTCAGCATACACGTTTCGATCGACGTCTAAACGTCAAGCACAGCGTCAGTGGTCAATACTTTAGCTGAGGGTCAATATAATCTTATCATAGAGTTAATAAGAACTCTATTAATCTCACATGCGGACGATGACGTCTCGTTTACAAATTACAATAGTCGTAGACAAACAGTGCTCGCTTATTCCTTATTCATAGGCTTATAGTCATGATATATAAATTCAACTCTTTTGGCAGCATCTTATTTTTATTATCTAATGTAAAACATAACACTAAAACATTGGACTGATTCAATCAATAATTCAACATTTTGTGATAATGTCAAATACGGCGTTTACGCTGCAATGGTTCGAAATAACTAGAGACGCGGAGCAAAGCGTTGAATGCCGCGTTCGACGTTCACACGCCAACGTCAACGTGATAGAGAGACCACAATAGTACATTTCAATAGTAAGCATTGTGACGCGGCGTACGACGTGATACTGTACGCGACCGACAGCGTTTATAGGAGAACACAGCTTAAGAGCGTTTTCAGGTTATCAGATCTGACGTCAGTGTTGGGCGCCGATCCGATATCTGAGGAAGTAAAATGTATGAAATGTGTAGGTATCTGTCTTTCATATTGTCCGGCCTGATATCGAATATCAGAGTCGACATCAATACGGTGGACATCTTTGATGAAATGGCAATCAGCCGGATCTCTCGGATCAGCTATTTTTGCCAATGTCAAGTGTTTATAGTCTTCAAATCATAAGTCTTCTAGTCGTTAAGTCTCCGTCGTGATGAAATCAATGTGGATGAGATGAAATGGAGACCGTCTTCCGAAAAAACAAAAGACGATCTCCTTCTTCTTCTTTTGATGTGATGGCAACCAGCCGGATTAGCTATTTTTGATAATGTCAAGTATTTAAAGTATTCAAATCTTAAGTGTAGTCCTCAAGCCTTCATCGTGATGAAATTAACGATAATCTTTAAAAAAAATTGTGGACAAGATGAAAATACTAAGTTTTCCTTCTCTTTGCAGAGATGTTGTCTAGCGCAGTTTGCTCCCTTAGTCTCTTGACAACCATGAAATGATATGATGATGATGAGGGGTAGTGAAACTTTGTGTTCTTATCCTTAATCCATCATTACACGAAGATAGACACGAAGAACCCCGACATCGACCCTTTATACTCCCCCTTATCCGAAACCTAGCAACAAATTTATATTCATTAAACCGTCGCTTTTCGCCTATAATCATACGAGCTGAGCTGCAGAGCTGCTTTGGGGCAAGCTAAGGGAAATTTAATCCTCATCCTTGTTGATAAGCTCGATAGAGAGGGTCAGTATTAGTACCTTATTACGAAATTATGGGAAGTAGATCAATCAACTTTGCATAAAATATGTACAAAACATCAAATTTAAAAATAGTTATAAATACGAAGGAGGAGAAGGATTGGGACTAAAGGAGTAGAAAAAAACAATAAAGTATCTTTTAAAATCACTTGTGCCTATCGATTGGCCGGAAAATGATATATAGAGCATCACCGGCAGATCAGGCAATGGGCCATCCTGACTACCACTGTCTAATGTCCGACTTACCATCTTCAGACGAATTTCTGAGTATTGTAAGGTCTGACGTACCATTTTCATATGAGTTTCTAGTATTGTTAGCTTCTTACCGCTAAACAAGACTTCAGGTGACGATAATATCCAACTAAATGATAAAGAAATTGGAAATTTTCGAGTGCCACGATTTTGACATTTTAAAACGCTGCATTGCGTAAGAAGTATTTCCTTGTGTTTGGCCATACGGCAATATACCAAATACAATAATAAATAGGTAATACCAAAAAGCCGCGATAAGCCAACATGATGCCTGGGGTAGGCATGTGCTGAGTGAACCAGGAGGAACGCATCGAACGAAACGAACAATGAAAGCATTTAATACTGAATTAATTACAATTGACATCTGGGGTGGTTAAAAAAGGACCTTGTGTCGACTGGGGTAAACATTCGTGCCTTTATACAATTATATATTCTGCCATACACATTATAGAGAATTAAGTATAGCTCAATGAGGACCCATACGTCCCGTGGGGCGTCCCAGTTTTAAAAAGCGCCCAAGTAATTTGATCATAACCGCGATAATTTACTAATTCTGAATTTTATTACATTTGGCAAAAAAATATAAATGGGCCCTCGATTGAGATGCATACTCTTTTTCATGGTAGTAGAGCCACGCTGGTTTCAGCACGAACGGACCGGCTCGACCGGGGCGGTACTATCCTCGCATATCAATATATCAACATAAAATGATAGCGATCATGCTGTCGTGTTTCGTTGGTGAGTGCGAGACCGGAGGCCCAATGATGCAGAAGCATCACTAGCCCGCCATGGTGTGGGTCACCATGCTGCATTGTTGCATTGTCTGCATTCGCAGTATGGTGACCACCACTCTTGGATTCTGCTTATGCTTTCCATCAGGCAGAGTAGAGTCATTTTGGCAGGGTCAAACATAAAAAAGGCAAAAAAAATTTCATTGTGGGTTTCAAGATAAAACGTAAATGTCAAAATGCAACGGCAAAATTAAAACTTTGGTACCATCACTCACAAATTTTATTTTTGTACTGAACATTACAAAACATATAATAAAAAAGATCACACAGCTACAATTGCCTCCTTAAGTGCCTTCAACTCTTTCTGGTATAGCCATTTTATACCAGTCGCTGAGGCGGGACTAGCAGCTCGTCCAATGTAACTGGAGAGAAAAAAAAACGGATTTAGCAAAAAACACAATATTGGATTTTGATAAAGTGGTAGTAGTGCTTAAGTCCATATAGGTATCAAATCTAAGAGGTAACGTATGACATGTCTGACAGATTGAAGAACAGGGAAGGTTACTATCGATAGGTACTATCGATAAACTTGAAACATGACCCACTATGCTCATACATAGTTTGAAACCGTCAGACCAGCAAATAATTTCCTCCACTATAGTGCATGCCGTACTTTGAACGGCATAGTGCGAGTTACGCCTTTAGAAATTAGTATTTGAGTTGAAAAATATTAAACTTCAAACGGTACCCTTTTAATACGATGTAATAATTTAATTTTTATTATTCCTAACTTATAATGAGATACTAGCGAGTTGTTCAATCACTTCAAAATCATATAGGTATTGTGTTCGGTTCGGTATTTTAGATAGTTCTTTATAATTATATAATTCTTAGTTTATAATTTCTCGACTGTATTCCCCGATAGAAAACTCTTAAAACATCTATTTGGTGCTCTTCATTTCGACACTGTAAGGGATGAAAGTATAGGAAAGAAAGTTTACGTCGAGCTACGATGATAAGAAGAAGAACTAAGTCCGTGAAGTAACTCGGGTGCAACTGGAAAGATCAGTAGTGGTAACATGCTAAAATGTGATACAATTTTAACTTACTGTATTTTCTTCCCCAGTAAATTCTCTATCCTGTTTCTACAATATGGCCATGGGCCTTGATTCTTGTGTTCCTCTTGACAAAAGAACACTTTCGCGTGTTCATACTTGCAGAACTCCTTGAGTATCAGGTCGTAAGGGAAGGGGTACAATTGCTCGATACGACACATGGCGATCTTGTCTTCAACATTTTTCTCTTTAATGGCTTCGGAAATTTTGATTGCCACATTTCCAGAGCAGAATATTAGTTTCTTGACTTCTTTGGGGTTCTTACTTGCAGGACCTTCTTCTGGAATAGCCCTGTTTAAAAAAGTTTCATTACTAAACATGTTCTTTAGTGGATTGTTCATATCACACATAAAATTGCTGCAAACATGTCAAATTAATTAATTCCATTGTCTGTTTTCTAAATACGGAAGGTAATAATAATTTAAGGCAGGTTATTTAAGTCTTTTGTTGGTTTTAGTCAACTCAACTCGCAAACCGACACACAACACTCCACGGTTACGGTCTGATGACGGTCCGAAGATATCCACACGAACACAATAATCAAGATCAAGTCTCTTACTGCAAATACATTTGACAGTAATTAAAAGTAGCCATTGTCAAATCAACGATATCATTGTTTGGTGGAATTCTAAATTATTCATGTTTGTTCCCACCTCCTAAATGCCGTTCCCGGTAAGAAATCAGCAAACTTCGATCTGTAGTAGGGGTGTTTCAAGCCGACTTTAGGCGTGAACAGTATGAGCGGTTTACGAAAGGGCAGAGCAAGCTGACGCCGTATCAGATGAAAGTAGTTCGCTGCATTGGTTACATTCGCGACGATCCAATTTGCTGTTCGAAGTTGCTTCACTAAAAACAAATTTAGTTGGACAGCAGGTTAAAGTAATGTTAAAATTATTGTTACGAATACACAAACATATCTCTTTATTTTTTTACGTTACTTTTCCTATGATTTTATGTAATTAATGTAATTATAGTTAGTTAATCACATTAATTACTTATAGTATATTTCTGTACTGCAATTTACTACCTTTAATATACTATTTCTTGTTTGTTAAACACCAAAATGCTAGATTATTTACTAGGAACATAAGTTGACTATCTCTGTGTTAAAGAAATAATTCAGCATGTCAAATATCAAGCCTTCTTAAATAAGTTATCCTCATTAGGTAAACAACAATCTAGCAGCGAGTAGTTATTATTTTCGACAACTTAAAGAGTCATTAGATATGTTGAAGCTTAAGCAATTATATTGTAGACTTTGCATATGTTGAGAACTGCATGTGCTATCCATAGACTTAATCAGTACCTTAATAAATTCCTTAGTAATTTTCACAAATTAGGCTAGTTATTGTGACCAAGACAGCAGTCTATTTACTAAGTTGTTAACTTACGTGCCATCAATTTATCATCTAAATTGGGAACCATATCTTCGTCATCATCCGATTGCTGGAGGTACCTTTCTATACGAGCTGACGAGTGCTCAGGGCCCTAAAATGAATCAAATCTTATTTTAATACTAGCTGACCCACGCAACCCCGTTTGCGCCTTAGCGCCGAAAGCTTAGCTTGCCCGTAGCGTGAAATTTTCCCCCTTTTTGAAACATTCTTCATTGTTGCTCCGCCCCTATTAGTAGTAGCTTGATGATTATATACCCTAAAACCTTCCTCGATAAATGGACTATCCAACACCGAAAGAATTTTTCAAATCGGACCAGCGGTTCCTGAGATAAGCGCGTTCAAACAAACAAACAAACTCTTCAGCTTTATTATATTAGTATAGGTTTACTTTAATAGTATCTTTAAACGTTCGTTCATTGGAAGTGCAGATAAACTGGCAAGAGTTTTCTTCAAATCTGAAAAAACTTGGAAAAACAGTAGGTTAACGTAAACAGTAATTCTACATTTTTAATAATGTTGCCAGCTAGTAAAATATTGTCAATTTGAAGATATATTGATTCTACATTTTTTTGCTGAATACCAACTTAATACCTCAGTTGACACGCACATCGCACTTACTACAACGCCAAGTGGGCTATAACCCCGTTGGAACAACATTGTTAGTGTTTTCGTTTCAAATATGTTTGTAAAGACAAGATTTATTCCTAGTGGTCTCTAAAAAAAGATTAAACAAAAAAATAATTTGTTAATACTTACTGCGCCATCTATGCCGTGTGGCAGGTGTATGACAACGCCAGATTGACACATCCATTTGCTCTCGGCGTTGGCGATAAAAGTATCATACACTGGTTGACCAGTATCGGCGAAATCCCCATACTGAGCTTCCCAAATGGTCAGTAGATGCGGACTAGCGTACGAATAGCCTACTTCAAATCCAACCGTGCCTGCATTCAAATAATATTATAGCTTAACTTTGTGTACAAACAATAGAGTAATTTTATCTGTACACGCTATCTTTCACTACCTCATCTTTGTAAGCCTTAAAAACCTAAGACAAATTTAAATAACTCCAGTCTAACCTTATGAGCCTGATTTATTTATTTAAATATATGAAATTAACCACCACTCTTGCAATCCGCTCATGCTTTCCATCAGGCAGAGCAGAGTCATTTTGGCGCTGCTAAACATAAAAAAAGAACAAAACTTCGTTTAGCAGTGGGCCGTCCACTGCTAATTAGTTATATATGTCCAAAAGAATTATTCTGCTCGAATTTTAATAAAAAGTCGAAAACATGCATATTGTGGGGTGACAAGGTACAAAATCAGGAATACGTTTGTTCACAATTTTGGTCACTTGCAATTCTAGCAAACAACATAAAATTATAACAAACGTGTAGTAGAATTTATGTTTTTATAAAATAGCAACACTGAAACAGTCTGGCGTTAGCTGCAGTTTCAAAATATGTCAAAGAAATGATCGTTAGAAATGGTCACATTTTTTAAACGAGTTCCGGAAGGCGGAGGTTCTTAAAGTTGATCGGTATTTTTTTATTTATAAGCACTGATTACTCCGTCAATTGTGGACCAATTTTGAAAATTCCTTTTGTATTCGAAAGGGTATGCTCCCCGAGTGGCCCCATTGCCATGATATCAGGATCTGATGATGGGATCTCAAGGAAATGGACTGAAAAGCGAAAAAAAACTTTGTTTTATAAAACCGACTTCAAAAACTAAAAATATAAAATAACTTAATAAAGATTTAATTAAGTACACTTCATATGCAAACTCTTAATATTGATAAAATAGTATTATTTGTAATGTTGTGTATGTATGTGTAAATAAAATAAAATAGAGCAAAATAGAACAAAATGATTCCCGTAAAATACACATACCGTGATGTGATCGTAAAATAGAAAACCTCAGCTGATATTCAAAAACCTGAGAAAATTAGAATGATAAAATAAGATTAACTAACTATAACTAGGAACTAACCATATTCCGATAGAGAACTGTTGTGAAGTGAATATCTAGCTTGATCAGGATACAAGGTGTCAAGCACACGGTATGTGGCGCCATCTACGCCCTGGTGGTGATAGACGTGATGCCTGGAAGATAAAACCTTATATTGAATGCAACTGCATAGTACTAGCAGTCATTTCACCGTTTTGTACTGTACTGATTGTTATATCTCGGTGTAGGTACTTTGTGTCCGTTACATGAATGTTTGTAAACTGTGACACAGTATAATATACCAGGTGCGGTTTTCTTTCTCCCCGGAGACTGACGAGTCCAGTATGTAGTGATTCCATTAAAAATCACCCAGACGGCCGGTCTTAGGTACCGTGCTTTGGGGAGAACCCGGAAGCTAGGGCTTCCCCCTGCCTGACCGCAGTTCTGCGATCAGGCTGCCTTCCTACCGCGGATCGCATCAGTTAATCTGCTATCAGAGGTCCCCACTTTCTGGCAGCTTGCAACTCTGTCGACGGCTGGTTTCGCCGCCGAGGTCGTCTACGCTCCTCTCCCGATTCCGTTCAGCAGTCTTTTTTTGGAGCATGACTTTCTAACAGAAAGAGATTTCTGCGTCCCAGCCATCACCCCCGCCAGCATGGCAGTACCTCCGTGTTTCCTATGAAACCACAGGGCTTCCATGTCAATATATCCTACTAATCTTACTAATTTTATAAATGTTATAGTTTATGAGGATTACTTGTTACTCTTGCACTCAAAACTTCAGAACAATTTTGATGAATTTACATTAATGTAACTTGTACATATATCATAACAACGCACAAGCTTATAATTTACCGTGATAACCGTGATACACACGGGTAGAGCCGCAGTAAATAGCTTGTAAACAATAAAATAATAACTGACCTGTGCGCCATAGTGCCTCTCTCAACGTCTTCACCCGTAAATCTGATGTGAATCTGATCTCTTAGAAGAGAGCCATATGCTAGCGCTTCACCCATCGGCCAATCAGCTATGCCTTCTTTCACCTATCAAAAATATTTTGTCGTTTAAATGGCCCACTTTCGAGGGCAGAGTTTCTTAAATTGCTAATAAGGGTAGGTATAAGGAAAATTACATTCTTCATCCATACTGGATATCACAGTTTCTTTTTATTTTGATGTATAGAGATATTTGTCACAGATCAGCAGAAAATTACCCTATGTCCTATGTGGGTAATTTTCTATGGAAATTGCCACTTCTTTGTAAATACATCCAATAAAATACATGAAATACTATGATTAATAAAGCAATTCCGTAAAACTTCCAAATAAAGTAACAACGAGGGACACTAACATTTTAGAACAACATTCGAGAAAGGTGATTTTTAAGGCACATAATAACAAGCTTTACAGCGATAAACATGGCGTCGAATATCGATTGGTAAATCCTAAGATCCCATTTTTTTTACGGCATTATTATTATTATTAGCGGTATTAGCGGCATTTTTTTTACAGGCAACCTGTCGCTAATGCATTGAATACTTCCTCAACTTTCATTTAAAATTAATTTCATCAAAAAAACAGATACCTGCAGAATAGAGCGGTGGGATCTTGTACTATAAGAAATCTATATAAACACGAACTCTCGCGGTCCGCAGTCAGTTCAGATTGAGCTACAGTGCGATAAACATCGAAGTGATATCAGTGACCAACCTAGCGACCTCGGCGATCATTAAGGATAGTCATTCGGAGTGATATTATGATTCTAAGAGTGTTTATTTCCCAAACCCCTCGAACCCTAACATGTAACAATACATGATAAATAATATACACATAATTATGTCACATGCCAAGTTTTACCATTTTCTGTCGGGCAGCCAACATCCTCTCTAAACCTTTGTGAATCTCGAAAGCCCATTTCTCTGGCGGTGAAGCAAAGTGGTTGGCTATCGTATTTATTGTCGTCTGAGATATGCCCGTTTCTTTAACCTGACAATCATAACAGAATCGCTTAAAAAAACATAACATTAACTAGCTTAGACCAGTTTCACCCCGCGGTGTTATCCGCAGTTCTTGGTGTACCTTTACAACAACAAAAACCATGCGTAACTCTGCGGCGTGAAGTTAGTCTAAATGAGGTAGCCTAAGTTCCCCTTTATAACATCAGCTTTTTGAAGTGAAATTGCTGTCAAAATTGGTTCAGACGTTTCAGAGGTTAGCAGTAACAAAGAGATGGACATTTTAAAAAAAAATGATTTCTGATAAAAATACCTTATATTTTAGAGAATTTAGTAAAAATATGTTAAAATTAGAAACAGGCAAATCAAATATTTATTTGGATAGATATCAGTTTACAAAGGCGTGCTACGGCCTGGAGAGATGGGGGGTTGATGTCTTTGTATAAAATGAGCGTCAGTCGGTAGGTAACGTGACCACCCCTCTCTTCCAACCCAAGCTTCGAGGTGAGGCAGAACGGCACCAACAGCGCGTTGGCGCGCATTTTGCGGTTGCTCCAGTCTTGCGCGCCACTGTATCAGTGCCTGTCGGTGAGCATTTCGCCGCACTTCGAGCTCGTCCTGCTTGTCCCCGCTCTCACCCTGGCTTATGGTACGAATCAATTCAAAGACCTTCGCATCCATAGCATAGGCACCACCGTCCAAGTCATATGTCTGATCGTTTACCAAAAGGAAAAACTAATACTGCTAGAGGAACTCCAAAGAACAAAGGCGAAAGAATCATCATCTTCCTAGTCTTTATTATTCCCAAGATTATTTGGAGTCGGCTACTAGTTTCACATGAATATCAGCTTACCATCGACAAACCATCTCACCTTATTAGGATCCACGGCCTCAAAAAATCCAGTCCAGGGCGTGTCTATCCAGTCCATGATGCTGAGTTTAGTAACTTTTTTGGCGAGTTCAAAGTGTTGATTTAATGTATCCATGTACTCTTTCTGCCACGTTTTGATATCGGAATCAGACGCTATGCCTTCGGCTTTCAACATGTTAGAGTACACGACATCGACTGTAATTGAAATTGAACAAATGCAACCCAAGTAAACCCAAGGCCTGGCTCGGTGGCGCAATAGTAGCCTTTGCGCCTTCTGTGCTGGTACGTCGATTTTTATTTCTGGACCGAAACAAATGTTTGTATAATCGGCTAATATTTTTTTCAGAGTTTGGGTGTTTTCGGTCTTGTGGCAAACAGCGCGCCGGCACCGCGCCGTCGCGCTTTCCCGCTGCGTCGACACGACTTAAGCTTAAGCATACCTAAGTCTGTTAGCGGCACGAGTTAAAAATATTGATCTGATTCTCAGCGTGTGCATATATTTACGTAAGCTTCGTCCGTCACTATTGGTTGAATTGAAAGATCAAGCTTGCTACATATATGTATATTAAAGTCATTTTGTCAAATGAAATTATAGAAAAATAAGTCGAATCTTCCTACGAGTTGGTATGAAGGCTAACAGCCGGGCCAGTTAGAAAAGTTACTACGAACTCTCCCTGGTATAAAGGCTACGGTACGAAGGCTGATCAGCTGGGCCGGCCGAAATACCTATCCCACTACCAACATTCTTCAGCCAGCTGGCATAGTGTAGTGCATACTCACAAACCCCACGGCTCAGCAAGCCCCTCAACTGTCCCGAAAGTATAATATGATGTGTCAGTCAATCTAGACTTCGTAGTCGTAAGCTCTGCTTAGTTTGAGGCTTTTAATTCAACAAATTCTTTAGTAAAATTTATTTATATCACAAAAGACATTTCTAAATTCTAGCAAACCATCCTTCTCCTTACATCTAGTATGGAGTTGACTATCTAAAGAAGGTACAACTCGTAGACTAACCGCGAATAGGTAGAGATTACACCAAATGCTAATTGGACCAAACGTACCTAAATCAAATTGCAACATCGAAGTTATAACCCTACATTGACAGTTATAGTAATATCATGCCAGGCATAAACATAAATTTAAACAAACTTAACAATACCGGTAGGCATGCTTTTGATCTTCTTGTACATAAAAGGCTGTGTAAACATTGGCTCATCTTCCTCACTGTGCCCGTGCCGACGGTAACAAACCAGATCCAACATAACATCCTTCTTGAATTTGCAGCGATACTCTATAGCGACACGCGCTACATATGCCACTGCGTCTCCATCATCACCGTTCACGTGCAGAATTGGAGCGTCAATGGCCTTCGCCACATCTATAAAAGGTAGTAATTATTCGATATATGGAATAGCTCGAAAACGGCTCAAAAGATTTCGGAGGTGATAAATACATCTAAATAGGATATGTTTTTACAAAATTTATCATAAATGAATATCAATATTTGGTAATTCAGGTACCAACTGTTCAAAAAGCGTGATAACGTGGGATCACCATGATTCGACAAATATGAGTCTACGAGATAGCAGTAACATTACGACGTCTACAAGATATGCTAAGGTGCTAATAACGAAGTAATTTTTTCGTCGTTTGTACCTGATCGAGTAAGGTTACTATTATTGATAAGTTTTAGTTTTGTAAACTTTTTTTTTAGGTTATCAGTAACATCTCTAGTTAAAACTGAAGACAGGTTATTGAAAACGGCCCTAAGTTGTATTTAAATCCACGGATCTTCCGGAAAAGAAAATATTAATCTATTGTCGAAATTACCTGTACAATATGGAGAGCTTCTGGAAAATCTAGGGTCGGTGGTATAGCCGATCTGATTGTTACATACGATATGTAGGCATCCACGAGTGGTGAAAGCAGGTAAATTAGTCTGGGTCACAGTTTCATACACTACTCCTTGACCAGCGATAGCTGCGTCACCATGCATTATAATGGCCATTATCTGTAGAATAGAGTTCCTAAAGTTGAAGACTAAATTACCATCCTTCGTAATTCTTTTTACCGGACTGCCAAGGATTGTTATTTTTTGCGCGTGTCTTGTATATTTTCTTCTAAATTTGTCTATTATCTCGTATCCTCTAAATGGCTGGATGGATGTCGGCATTTAAGGTATCGTTTTATCGACAGATATTCAAAGATCAAAATACATGCCCTTAGATGGATTTTAGGAAAAACAAACTATGTTGAATTTTCGGCACAAAATGTTAATAGGTTTAAAATAAACTTTTTCAAACCTATCGAGTAGGGTATCAAAATCAAGAAAACAATAAATTTTAGTTACTTAAGTTCTATGAGGAGAATTACTACTTCTAGTAATGCTGCCAACTTAATTGATATATAAAAATATTTAACTTGAAAGTAAACGATCCCTTCGACGAGCAGAAAGATTGAAGAACTTCTTATCCGAACTTCAATAAGAACAGTATATTCTTTGACTTTGTTCGTCGAAAATAAGTAAGTTTTTGGTAGTGGACAAAAAAGTCTGTTTGTCTCGGTTCTCGTGCTGTTTTCTTCTCTATAGCGCATAAGATATTTAGTCTTATTGCTGTCAGATTTTTTAAACACGTAGATTTCTTCAATATTACTCACCTTATCCCCATTATCACCTTTGAAGAATTGTTCAGCTCGCGTCTTACCGGCAACTACAGGGCCGACTGTTTCTAAGTGAGATGGGTTGGCACTCATAGACACCTTTATATACTTGTTTGTGCGACGAATAAACCGGTGAATGTTTGTACCCAAATGATACTTGACGTCACCGGATCCCTACAAATATCAAAATACTATCAAAGTTTTAAAACTATTAATATTTTTAGGTCTTTGTGGTATGTCAAAATTGTGAATATTGTGTGATCGTAAATGTCCAGCAGTTCCATTTCATTTATTTATATAATAACTTTATGCACAAAGTGTACAATGACCCACTTAATGATATAGGCATTCTGTACTAGTCTAGCGTCGGGAGGGGCGGAGATGAATAAATAAATATTTCAGACATCTAACACACAACGCCATCTAGTCCCAAGCTAAGCAGAGCTTGTGTTATGGGTGCTTTTTTTTGTAAATACATACATATTATACATAGAGAACTCCCAAACTCCGAAACAAATATTTGTATTATATGTCATACATTTGGTCCGACCCGGGAATCGAACCCGAGACTTCATGATCAGCAGTCGCACACGCCAACCTCGAGACCAACTGAGGCAGAGGCAGAACCAGAGGCAGTTGATGATGATCATAAAGTGTTTAATGGCGAGAAAAGTGTGTCGTGTTACCATCAACTTGATCTTTATTGGATTATTTAAGCAAGTATACTGGAAAAACTGACCGGTTCCTTAGGTTCCATGGGTTTAAACTGCGCAAAAATATCTACCAACTGCTTTCGGCACACATTGACCAACATATTTAAACGACCTAGAGGAAAGACAACAAATAATAATGCTCATTCATAGATATATAACCATTATTAAGTTTAGAGGGAATTTAACGCTACTTGTAACAGCCTACTATAGGCAGCCTTACCGACTTGATCCATGGTACCAAGGTTTTCCTTTAATATTGATTTCTTGCCATGTTTCCTTTTATAACGTAAGCAGGATCAAATTATAGTTCATTTCATGTAGTCCTTTTTCTAATACTTCGACAGCACATTACCGTTGGGTAATATCCTGTCGAAGTGTTAGAAAAGGCATTCATGTGGCAACCCTCTTGAATAACTCAAGAACTTTGTACTACTTTACAAAGTCTAAAATGAAATCACTTCCACTGTCTGTTCCCTTAGATCTTTTACAACCCAACGGATTTTAATGCAGGTTCGAAAATAGAGCGATTTAAGAGGAAGGTTTTTATGTATAAAACATGCATAGTAAAGAAGAGGAAATTCGAGAATTTCAAAGATTTCCATGCGAAGCCGTGCCGGTCGTGATCGTTGTGGATAGAGAGAGCGATAAAGAGTTAGAAGTTACAAACCTCGATGCTGCATGCCAATGACGATGGACTCGACTCCAAGTCGGGACGCGGTGTCAACGATCTCCTCCAGCATCACTATCATGCTTTCACCGCCTTCCAAACCAAATCGCTTCTCCGCTGGCCACTTTGTTGCGAAGAATTTTTCCAAGCTGTTTTAATAACACATTGTTTTTTTTATATAAATGAGCCCGCCATAATGACAACTCTGCCTGATGGAAAACTTGAGCAGAATGAAAGAGTGGTGGTCACCATACTCATTGTAAACGCAGACAATGATACATGGTGATCCACACAATGGCGGCCTATTAAGATGCAACTGCATCGTTAGCCCTCCAGTATCGCACTTACCGATGAAACACGACAGCCTCAATGCTATCATTTTAGGTTGATTTTCTGTATGAGAGTAGTACCGCCCTGGTGGAGCCAACATGTTCGTGCTGAAATTTACCTTTCTACGGAAATATCGCGTGGCTTTACTTCCTTCAAATTATACTAACTTAACGTATTTCTAGATACTTGCACTTCTCGAAGCTAAAAGAGTACCTACCGTTCCCTAAGTGTTAAGATGTGTAATGTAAATTCCCCACTTATTGCTAAATCATCATCATTTTAATCAACAGCAATTAGCTGTCTTCGGCTGGACATTGGTCTCTTTTTAGCATGGAGGTAGTGGCCTGTTCCTTGTTAGAGGGGTGTCACGTACGTACACGGAGGTACGTTATTAAAAGTCACTGGTACATGAATATACTTACAACACAGCCTTGGTGAGACGTTTCATGGTTAATTTCTTCTGTTCCGGAGTCCTATCATAAGAGCCCGGTGGCTCCATACATTTCCTTAAGAACGTCACGCCGTCTATGTCGTATAGATGCATGTACTCGATTCCTATAGATCCGCAATATATGTACTCCAACCGGTGAATTATTTCCCTTTTAAAAATAAAATAAAAATAATTATAGATAAGCTAATTGAATAAATAAAAATATATTACGAATTAATTTCAGTATTTTTATTTAAGTATTAACTATTAACAATTAAAAATTGATAATAATGATAATCATGAATTAATTAATGTAAGTAGCTAGGCTATCACATGCTTCGATTCAGACAAATACGAAAGCTTTTTCTCATGTCAGTCAACGCGCAAACAGTCTACAGAAATTCGTAGACTTAGTACATAGACTCTTGTAGTTAGAAACCTTTCCTGCACGGCGCTATTAAAATACGACCAACTGTGGATTATTCCACTTTGTTCAGCTGGGTGATATCAACCGGGTAAATAAAGTAGATTTTTGGGTGTCCTCATTTCACCTTGGAAGTATGTCACTTATGAGACATCACGTGTTCACAACAAAGTGAAACAAACCGCTAATCACACTTCACACTAATATATAAAGGCGAAAGTTTGTAAGTGTGTATGTTTGTTACTTCTTCACGCAAAAACTACTGCATGGATTTGAATGAAACTTTACAGTAATATAGCTTTTACATCAGAATAACACATAGGCTACTATTTGCGATACCAGACATATACGCGGGAGGAGCCGCGGGCAACAACTAGTAGGCTTATATGCCAAATAGAACATTTATATCGTGCCACCTTGACAATAGCATTCCCACCAAAAATGCACTTGTTTTAATACCTTTGTAAAGGTTCAATTGGCAGACACCAGGACCACCAATTCACAGCAGCAGGCTAAAAATATCCTGCTGCTGTGAATTGGTGTCTGCCAACCTTAGACAAAAGTCAAACAGCTTGATCACGAGCTTTACCTGAGGGTGAGCGCTTTCTCCTTGCCTCCAATAAATGTTCGGTCGGGTAATGTGAACACCATGTCCATATGTTTCTCAGCTAAATATGAAAAATATTAAAGTTAACAGCTATTTTACTCTAATTTATTTTTAAATCACTATTACAGGGTTTTAAGTATACTTCGAACTGTGTAAACAAAATCTGCTTGATTATTGTCTTGACATTTTTCTCTTTTAATTTTTTGGTGACCATACCGAATGTGTAATAAAGCTAATAATGACCAAAACGAATTTAATATAACTACGAAAAAGGATTTAGATAATTAATTTACTGAAGAAAGTAAAACGGACTTCAATTCAGGTTAAATGATATTTCTATACTTCTAAATACATACCAATGTATACATCAAAAGATAGTACAAAGGGCCGTGCTCATCATACTTATTTGCCCTTAGTAACAATTGAGCCCACTATCTCTAATTTTGAAATTAGGATCACTAACCATTTGACAACAATCTATACAAATAAACAAAATTGAAGTGTCTGTTTGTAATATTAAAATAACCGCTTTTTACTAAATGCATATGTATGTATCCACGGTACATATACCAAAAATGTAGTTAAAAATTTTCTTGTCTGTAATCTCTGGAATGGATGGACGGATTTTGATGGAATTTTCACTGGCAGGTAGCTGATGATCCACGGAGTAACTTAGGCTACTTTATTTAGACTAACTTTGCCCCGCGGCGTTACTCGCGGTACAACAATAACCGCGGGTAACACCGCGGGGTTCAGCTAGTTTAGAATATTGACCACACCGTGTGGTTTTAGTCGGTTCGATTCCGACACACCACCCCGCCGCAAACCCCAGCGGGGTGACGGCCCGAGGGGGATTCCACACGTAAAAAAAAAAAAAGTTTAGAATATTGATAATCAGAGACTTACTCAGGACGCCGCCCAATTCCCGAGCAACTATAATACTATCCAACGCTTTAGTATCGAGCGGTAACTTCGTCGCCATGTTTAGCATTCTCGCCGGCAACGTTAGTTCCAACGGGTCAGTTTTCGCTAGAAGGTGGCCTCTTGTCTAGAACATTCATTAGATCTGATCAGAGACACCAAACAGTTCTAAAGGAGCTAAAGGGGAAAAACTTTTATATAATGATGAAGCTCCTTGCTAAGTAGCAGTCGCAAAAGCGTCTCTAGCCCATGAAGCGCCCGTCTGCAATAATTACATTAGCGCTTGGTAAGCGTAGCGAGCTTCAGTAAGCGTAGCGAGCTTCAGTAAGCGTAGTGAGCTTCAATGAAGTACATGTGATTTTCATTTCAAGAATATTAACCGTGGGAGAGCCACGCATGAGTGGGCCGACTCGACCGAAGTGATACCGGAGTAACATCACGGCTTCACCAAAAACCGGTGTGAAATAGCGCTTGCGCTGCGTTGCACTGAGTGAATGAGGATACTGTGGGCTCATACCCCAACCCCTCGCCACATCCCTTTCCCCATCCCCCAAAGGTCGGAAGGACGGCAACGCACTTGTAACGCTTCTGGTCTTGCATGGGCGGCGGTAATCGCTTACCATCAGTTGATTCGTCTGCTCGTTTGCTATCAATACCAAACAAAAAAATTTTTTTTCAAATTTTACCAAGTGTCACTAGTTGTGGTAGTTACCTGGTAGCTTCTTATTAAGTTTTGGACCGCTAAATGAAGCTTTATTTGTTCCTCACTGATATCTTTTCCAGTAGTTTTTTCTGGGCTTTCTGTGAAATATATATCATACAATATAAGATTCAATTTCGATTTATATCTCTTTCCTGTGGTACAGTCTAAAGAAAACGGATAACAATTTAGCTACATTTCAATGATGACATTATATTCCAAAAATTAACCTAACTAAAAAACCTTCAGCTACTGAATCTTACAGCAAAGATTTATATAAAACAGCAAAATTTATTTACCTGATCTAATCCCACATATATTCAAACTACTTACTTTGGCGAGGAGCAAATTCATCTTCAACATCCTCTATCTTCAGCGCATTGCCACAAAGACTGTCGTAGAAACTGTTCCAAGACTGCAAATAAATGTTTACAAAGTTTCGTCGATAATTTGACAAAGTGAGTATCTAAATAACGTATGATATGTAGTAAGAAAACTTTTCGTATTAGAGTTAAAAAGTTAAAAATATGAGAATGATATTTGTTATTTTAGATTAAACAAATATCTTGTCGTAAATTAAACAGCATACTTACAGAGTCAATTGATCCCTTAGACTGCGCCCAGTCAAGGTATTGATTTTCAAGAAAGTTTGCATTTGTACCGCTTAGAAACGATTCTTTTGTAGAATAAGAAGCTAAGCTATTCAACTAAAATAATAATAAAAACAATTAATTTCCTCAATCAAGTGGCTTAAGTAACTTGAGTTATTCTAATAAAAATAAGCTATAGATTACTTAGTAAAGGAAGGAACCTTAAAGTAAAGGAAGGTAGAAGGTAAAGGAAAGGCACAAAAACAAGAATAACTTAATTAAATTGCTTTTTTCTACCTCTCCTTTTTATTGTACTTGTTATTAATTTTGTCATCATCAATTTTAAAGGGTAAGTGACCGCTAGTGCAGTATACCATGAGCGTCTCCGTTATTTGGAGGTCACGTTAAGCAGTCAGTCCCGGTTGTTATCTTAAGATAACAGTCGTGAAGCTTAGTTAGAGGCCTTTGGGCGGCTTAAAAACGTGCAACTGCAAGATGTGTAGATGTGGCTACGTAGCCACAACGTTGACTTGCCAGTCCCCAACCCACACTCGGCCAGCGTGGGGACGTATGGCCTTAACCCTCTCTTGAAAGGAGACCCGAGCCCAGCAGTGGGACATTATGGGTTGTTGATGTTGACCAGTATGAAAGTCGTAATTTAATTTTAGTACCAGTATGAAATTGGTACTTTAGAGAAAATGGGCGAATTGGAAATGGATATTAAAGGAATTATTAATTTCAAAGGTGAAGGTTTTGGGAGAATGAACTTTTGTGCATTTCTCAAAACGACAACTCCCAGTAAGAATTATTATTTAGGGATTAACCTATTATTTTGGCAAGCAGGCGTTTTGGAAGAGTATAGAGAGAGAGATATTAGAGAGAATATTTAGTATAGTTTTACGTATATTTTTGTGTTTTATTCTTACGAGTGTTAAATGTCTGTTTGATATATTTAGTATTTCCATTCTCTTCTTGTTTTGGTTTATAATTAATTCCGTGTTAAAGAATTACCGAGGGCTGTAACAAGTATGTGTATGGCTCTGATACATCATCGTAGTCAACTGCACAGATGGCAGTGGTTAAGGAGACACCTTGCTACTTTGTACTACGTTTAGTTGCTGTAAATTTGATCAACACAACGAAATATGATCGACAAATTGACGTTCTAAGTCTTGTTACACTTTGAGAGATCATCATCATCACAAATGATTGTCTCGACACGGAATATATTGCTAACCTGGGAGAGGCTTTTAAAAGAAAATGATTGAACTTACGTTACTGTTACAGACGTTCAGACATTTGTTGGCTGCCTTAAACACTTGCAAAGGCCGCAATAGAGACATTTCAATCTGAAACATAGATAAGTGAGAAAAGTTTACGATGGTTTTATTTCATCCCGCACGACCATACCCAACTGTTTAAGTACAAATTATCGATGGTATAATTAAATAAATCTATAATAAATAATAAATAATTGTTGTAACTTTTTTGTTTTATTGTGCTCCTATTAAAATTTAGGCTGTTTGCCACACACTCTGGAATTTATGTTCTATATAAATGTTGTGCTATTTTAATTCGATTAGCACATGTACTTATATTTTTGTAGTTATTTGAATGAATAATTAAGTAAATATTTGTGCTTACTCTGCAAGTATGCCTTTAATTAATAAATAGTTAGGTTTCAAGTGTACTGTACTAGTAAGTCAGTAGTTCTCGATTTGTGTATTGGTACCTGGTTTTTGCTTATCTTAAAATATTTGATCCCAAGTTAGATATTGGGCTATAAGAGACTTTCCACTTCTCTCTGCTTACCAATCCAAAGTCCCACAGAAATTAATTCAAACAGACAGAGTAATAAAACGCAAAAAATACTTACAATAGTAGCAAACAAGTAATAATTATGTTCCGGGCTATGTATTACATTATTACTTTGACAGCATCAGCAGTATTACGAGTGTATACCTTATTTTTGTATATACTTAGTTAGGTAAACCGTTATAGTGATGGTTCTCGAATTGCAAATAACTGTAAATAAACCTGGCAATTAGTTTTACGGAATTCCTCAAATCTATATCATTATTGTAATGTATGCGTCTATTCGGTCTCCTCAATAACTCATTCAGTCATTCGCTCACTCACTCATTGTAGAGTCTGAGAGATATGAAAGTGTTATGTAATCTCTAGTGCACGTGCTGTCGTGAAACAGTCCAGTCGACTGTGAGCGACGGATGAGAATGGGCGCGTGATTCTCAGAGCCGATAACATAGGTTATATATAATCCAGTTATTGTAGCTTTTCACTAATTGCCAATTTCCACCAATTCTTGATAAAGTCTCTGATAGACTATTTTTAACTTTTCTGCCAGATAACAACAGATTTGGTTTTTACAAGTCTCGGATGGAGACAAATATATCTGTTACCGTCAGATTCTCAAAACGGTTAGATGGTAATATACATATCTCGCGAGAATGTAAACTGTAGAAAGATTATTTTTATTTAGATTATAATTTAGCGAAGTGAAACCGTAGAACTGTAATATGGTTTTGCGACGATTCAGATCTCGCGCTTACTTGTTTGTTATCGTTTGTTGCCGAATGTAAAGTATTTTTGTGACAGTAAATTTATTTTATGTTGAAAATTTCCAGACTATTTTTTTCTCGCTTTAAAAAGAATACCTTAGTTATGATGTATGTGAGGTATGCTAAGAGGGGCAAGATATTTAAGAGCAAATAAAAGGAGATCAATGAAAATGATTATTTTTTATGGAGACATTTATAACTAAACTAGCTGCCCCGGCAAACGTCGTTTTGCCATAAAAATTTTTTAAGGATGGGTAAGGTGACCCTTACCATTTAGGGGGATGAAAAATAGATGATGTTCGATTCTCAGACCTACTCAATATGTTCACAAAATTTCATGAGAATCGGTCAAGCCGTTTCAGAGGAGTTTGGCAACTAAAACTGTGACACGAGAATTTTATATATTAGATTAACTATTTGATAAGGAACATCAGTGAGTTTTAATTTATATAAGTCGAACCGACTAAAACCACACGCCGTCTAGGAAACCCTTAATACCTTAGATTACTAAGGTATTAAGGGTAAAAGGCTTCGAAAAAAAGCCCTGGTACCTCGAAAATACATGACTTCTTTGATAAAAATCTTACCTTTATTCGTAAAATAAATAATGCACAAAATAATTTTAATACATTAACAAAAATAAAAAAAATACAGAAAAATGTATCCGAAATTCTAGAGCAAGACACTCATATTTACTATTGAATTTGAAGTGTTGATTAGAATGACAGAAAAAAAAGTGACATCCAGAAGTGAACATTTGAAAACGAAAATAAAGAACATGCTGCTATAGAGGTAGAGTTGAAAGGAGTATTTATTCATAATTAAAATGTGAAACTGTGTGGGCATTCTGTCCTGGCAACCTATCCATGTGGTGCGCATTAATCTGGCATTGAAATGAAATCATTAATTCTGTAATTAGGTCACATGAACACTTTCTTTTTTCTTGTAAGTTATTTTTTTTTAAAACAGATGTGTCGACCCTCTCCTAATAAGAAGAAAAAACAAAATAAACTCAATTAATTGTTCTTAAGGCTACAACCACCGTCCACCACCACTGCAGAACCACCGCCCTAATAAACACCGTCGTATTGAACTGTTATTTTTATTGAATACATATATTTTTATATTTTTTTATGTAATAGGGGGTAAACGAGCAGAAGTATCGCATGATGGTAAGCGATTACCGCCGTCCCTGGACACTGGCAACACCAGAGGCGTCACAAGTAAGTTGCCGGCCTTTGCGGGATGGGGAGAGGAATGGGCCTGCGGTATCCTCACTCACTCGGTTAAACACAGCGCCTGTTTCACACCGGTTCTCTGTGAGGCCGTGGTATCACTCCGGTCGAGCCGGGCCATGCATGCCGAAGCGGGGCTCTCTCATAGTAAGAACATATCATTTGACCATTTTCTTTAAAAACAATCACTACATAGTATAAAACAAAGTAGCTTCGCTGTCTGTCTGTCCCTATAAATGCTCATATCTTTAAAACTACGCAACGAATTTTGATGCGGTTTTTTTTAATAGATAAAATGATTTAAGAGTAAGGTTTATATGTATAATAAATGAATAATATAGTAGAGAAACACTGACAAGTATAAAGGTTTTTAATGAAATGTCGTAATAAACGCATTTTTTTACGCTTATATTGCAAACGCTGGCTGAAACCTGCGAAATAGATCAAAATAATGTACCACAGTATTGTACACCTTAAAAAGTTATACGAAAAAGCCCGCGATGGTATATGTCTATCTCTTAGTTATAACCCACCATAACCATTTTTATTTCTTTCTTTTTGAGAGAAATCATGACTTACTTACGAAGCGATTTTAAGCAATAAAGCATTAATCCTTATTCAGCTAAGTTCCTCAAGCATATTGGGCATTTAATAAAGATTAATATGGTCTTTTACAGTATGTAATTTTGAATGTATTCAAAGATATTACAGATTTGAAGTGCATGAATTGTGTCGTCGGTGGGTGCACCTGAAAGGCTGGGCGGGTAGCTAGTACAAAATATAAGCGTTCTCTCGGGCCTCATCTCGGTACTAACATTACAAAAAATGCACGTCGGTGCTTATACGTTACTAGATAGGACACAAATACAACTTTAACAAAAAAAAAACCGACTTCAAAAACGACCAAATCGATCGATTTCTCTTGGACGCCATCATCAGTTCTTAGTGTCGTTATCATGGTGCCACGACGAAGTTATCCGTGAACACACATAAAAATATATATATATATACGCTCGAATTAAGAAACTCCTCCTTTTTTGAAGTCGGTTAACAAGCAAAGAGATTAATCGCAATTAACTTAAATCAGAGTAAAATTTTATTTATTACACACCGAGATTATCCATTACAAGACAATATTATGAACTTATAAATATATCAACTATATTATACTATTATCATATTGATGATATATTATGTGCATTATCTATGTAATAGAATTTGACGAGTATCGCGACTCCACCGATCGTAATCTTGGACAAAAAGATAAGGCACGTTATGAGATCGTCATTTCCTTTACCTTTACCTTTTCCTGTCTACGTGTACACAATTTTGTTGTTACAAAACACGTTGGCCGATATGCTTGCAGATGTATCACAAGATTATTTAACGAGTATCTGATTATATCTGTGTGGGAATGGATTAGAATACGAAGTATCATTACCTGTGCGTGTCGAAAGACCCGAAAGAGAGAACACTATACAGCATAACAGCATTGCAAAGAAAAACACACAAAGTAGTCATGAGAACTGCCGAAAGAAGTGAAACTCAAAACTATAAACAAACAGTTGTTTAAGTTCACCTGAAGTAAATCGTATTGCTCTTTAAATGAAATGCGCGATAAAAAAAAAGTAAAAACAAAATGCTTATTGTGATGTTATAAAAAATATAGGTTTATGCTTTACAGTATAAACATATTACCACTATTACCAGTCAAGTCATATTAGACTACGAGCCATCAGTTGTCACCATGCACACTCGCGCAAGCGCCCTGCGCTGTCTTAGGTCACGTCACGTGTGCTGACGCATCACGTGTCCTGACGCGAGTTTAACACTTTTTACCCATCACATTACATTTTTAAAAATGTACAACGCCCCTAAAGAAGTTTTCACTTCAAAAATATTTGACAGAAACCCTATCCGACCCGTCTTGTCAGCGTGGGATAGTAAGCATCAAAGGCTGGACCTCTAGCAGTAGACTATTAAAGGCTGTTAATAATGACCTAACGAACTGACGGTTCTCCTAATGATAAGTTCCTAGTCCCCATAAACGCATGTAACTTCAGAAACGCAAGACAGAGTTCTGAAGGACAACAGATAGAAGGACACACTAACAACAGACAGACAATGAATCGATTCTTCAAAGGCTGTTTCTTCTTTGAGAAACTCAACCCTCGCGATGCTAAAACATGCTTTTATGTTACTGTAAAAGAGAGCTCAGATTGGGGTTAGATTCTCCACACCTTCCCTCATAAATGGACAAGTGACGTCATAAACACGCTAAAAATAATATTTCCGCTATTTCCGCTTATACTTAATAATACTTAATTCATATAATTCAGTGATGTGGCACTGATAAGTTTGACTGTTGATAAACATTTGCAACATGGTGAGATTTTATATTTATTGCTATTATCTGGATTCGGTTCTAGTTTTCTTTTTTTAATTGCATTTTTTATTTTTTTAATTGCGTGGGAGAGTCACGCTTCGGCATGAATGGGCCGGCTCGACCGGAGCGATACCACGGCCTCACAGAAAACCGGTGTGAAATAGCGCTGGCGCTGTATTTCACCGATTGAATGAGGGTACAGGCTCATACCTCTACCCACTTCCCCCTCCCTCAAAAGGCGGCAACGCACTTGTGCCTCTGGTGTTGCGGGTGTCCATGGATGGCGGTAATCACTTATAAGGTGATACAGCTGTTTGTTGACCCCGAAGTCCATAAGAAAAAGAATGTATTCCAGAATGGACATTGGACAGCAAGAGATTCGGAACCATAATGAGATACCATTAAGGTCTGAAATACAGTCAAGAAAGGTTTGAAATTGAACATTTTGAAAGACGTTTCCAAACAAATGAATATCAACTTTTACTGTTACACAAGTGCTATATTTTTTTTCTCTATCACTTCACTTTTCACACTTCAATTATATAAATATATCTCTACATCTGGTAAATATTTTTGGAACCTATGTTTTAAACTAGATACGAAAGTAATTTGATTCTAGAATCGGTGATATGTTTAGATAGCCTGTCCACGCTGCAATAGCGCGGTTTGAAAAACATGGCACCTATCAGAGTTTTGGTAACTTAATTCCTTAACGCTGTAGTTATGTGTGTTGCTATAAATGTTCAGCCTACAAGTATATTTGTTGACACCAACATATATTTTCTTCACACACACAAGCACTAAACATTGACGCGATTGATTTTAGTGGTTTAGATACGACACCTCATCTAGAAATATAAATGAACCAAGTCTTTAATGTTTCTAACAACATCAATTTCCACCACAAAATTAAGCGGTAACTTCATTTACTCAGCTTAAGTCTTCACACGCTATTTAATGTTTAAATAACACAATTAAAATCAAATAGCCATTAAACACTCTAAATGAACAAACTGAAGAACAATTCTTTGTTTGTATTAATATGATATCTATAGGTCGTGCCTATTTTAAATCTTATCTATTGACTTATATTGACTTTTTATAATCGATTGAGCGACGAAGCTCGTCAGACGTAGCTGACGTGGAAGTGTGTGCGAATGTGTCTGTTGCTGTTATAAATTAACTGTAACTAATAGTATAGATTCTAGTTTTAAATGAAAGAAACAAAATGGAGGCTTTTGCAAACATACTGCAACCTTATAAGGACATCGTAGGTCAGTTGACTACCGTGGTAACAGTGATCCAAATGTTGTCGGGGACCTGTCTCTGTTGGGATATTTACAAACAGGGAAGCACCAGAGGCATCGGAATCACACCCTTGCTGGGTGGTTTAGTTCTGTATGTATTCTTTTTGTAAATTATTATAATTTTTTTCCATCTAACGAATCGACGCACGATCACGTTTATTATTTCTTTTGAAAGATTTCGAGTCTCATTTGGTTAGATTCGGCTGAGATTTGCGTGCTATAACGAGGTTATCTCGGAACCGGTGAATCCGACCATTTAGATAACATATTGTACTGGAAACACAAAAATGAACTTGTAATATTTTAAAAACTGGACTCGTTTATTTAATAGAACCAGGGAATAAATTATAAACATTAGTTTATTTTATAAAGCATCTACAATGTCGTCGTTAAAGCCAATAGTGTTTTCACCTACTTTCAGTCAGCTAAGCCCGTGGAACAGGACACTACTTATGATCACCTCCTGACAGTATAACACCATCTAAATAACATAAACACCAGGGATAAATACATGTTGTGATATCTCTGTATTCTTAATCATTTACCAAACGAGCAGCCCATACTAAAACATGGTTACTTTCAGGAATATCCTGAGCATCAAATACGGCTATATCATCAGTGACGATCCAATCATCCAGGTCAGTTTCCTGGGCACATTTCTCCACCTTATATACTCGGTGTTCTATTTACAATATACAAATGAAAGGACGAAAGTATGGATGCAGTTTGGTTTGTCGAGTATACTGTCAGTAGTTCTCATAGGATATACTCAAATTGAGGATCCTGGTTTAGTGGAAGACAGATTTGGATGGATTATCACCGTGCTTTTCCTAGGATTAATTGCGTCACCGCTTTCAGAATTGGTGAGTATCGTTTTATTAAAAAAAAATTTTTGAAACTTTCACAATAGTTTTTGTAAACAGCTTTTACGTTTTGGTTTATTGCCTACACCGATCTTATATTTTCTAGGGGATTTTATCTCATACAATCATTTCTTAGAATAAATCAAATTTTGTAAAAAGTAAAATTATAATAATAATAAAGAATAACAAATCAAATATTTTTTTATCTTCATATTGTTTAATCTATCTATACTAATATATAAAGCTGAAGAGTTTGTTTGATTGTTTGTTTGTTTGTTTGTTTGTTTGTTTGAACACGCTAATCTCAGGAACCGCTGGTCCGATTTAAAAAATTCTTTCGGTGTTGGATAGTCCATTTATCGAGGAAGGCTATAGGGTATATATCATCACGCTACTACTAATAGGAGCGGAGCAACAAAGAAGAATGTTTCAAAAACGGGGGAAATTTTCACGCTACGGGCAATATAAGGCGCAAACGAGGTTGCGTGGGTCGGCTAGTTAAAAATAAAATAGTAAACAGGGGATCCTAGTAGACGTTGTGTTTACAAAAACTTCCAAATAAATCTCCAAAAGACTCAAAATGGAACGAAAATCCAAAACGATCCCCTAGGGGATCAGTGTTGACGAAAACTCCAGGTAAATACCAAAGAGATCTTAGCAGGGGATCCTAGTGGAGTCTAGACACAAGACCAATGTATATCATTATAAATAGTTAAATTCCTTATTTTTAAAGTGATGATCACTTAGAATATACGTATCTCCATTCTTTCAAATCTTTTCTCCAAAAATAAAATCAATATTAAGAAAATTAACAGTTCGCTATTTCAGTGGGGATAGCAGTGGATTACTAGAAGATGTTGGTGATGACATCAAAGATTTTACATTACAGAAAACTGTGATCAAGAACCAGTCTACGGAGGGGATGCCATTCCCCATCATTTTGTCAGGTGCAATCGTGTCATTTGCCTGGTTGGTGTATGGATTTATTCTCCGAAATGATATGATAGTCGTAAGTGTTACTGTTTGCATTTTTTCAGTAAAAGTGTCCAGAATTTTCTTTAATCGCAATCATAAGTCACATTTTATGCGTTTCTTAAATGATGCGTTTGGCAACGAATAATGGTTCATATAATTTTATTTGTAAGTAAATGGCTCAAGTCCTATTTTGATTAACTGACATTCCACTGAAATAACTTTTTATTGATATGAAATTAATTGTTCTTTAAAAAGTATACAAACTTCGATGTATAGCCTGTTCATTTTCATAATGTCATTTTGTTCGTGCCGCCCCAGTGTTCATTGTCAAAAGTTTAAATTGTCAAACGCCGACACGAATTAAAGAAACCGTGTACGGCACACGCCCACAAGTAACTATAACAAAAATAAACTTATTAGTGGGCGGACGGCGCGGGAGGTTTGATTGTATATGATCACAATGACAGTATAAAAATGAAGAGGCAATACATCGAAGTTTGTATACTTTTAAAGGACAGTTAATGTTATATCAATAAAAAGTTATTTCAGTGGAACGTCAGTTAATCAAAATAGGATTTTTTTTATATTATAGGCGGGCAAACGAGCAGTCGTATCACCTGATGGTAAGCGATTACCGCCGCCCATGGACACCCGTAACACCAGAGGCGTCACAAGTGCATTACCGGCCTTTGGGAGATAGGGGGAGGGGTTGTGGTATGGGCCTTCGGTATCCGCACTAACTCGGTGAAATACAGCGCAAGCACTATTTCACACTGGTTTTCTGTGAGGCCGTGGTATCACCCCGGACGAGCCGGCCCATTCATGCCGAAGCGTGGCCATCCCACGTTAAACGTGGGGGACAGGTGTGTCATATCCCACCAACACACAGGGAGGATCCTCCGACCAGGCGAGATGATCATGCCTGGCGGTCTACTAGATTTGTGCCATTTACTTACCATATTAAGTTTACGTAGTTAAGGGGTTTTATTAAACTTTGAGATTTTAATTAAAACCTCGTAACTACACCCGGTCCATGAAGAATAACAGAAGAATTAGTTAACAATAGTTGTCAGTGACATCGTGGCCTAATCAGTCCAGTCGAGCTGAACCCATTTGCGTCAAAACGTGGCCCTCCCACTATTCAACTATTAATGACTGAAGAATGATTATTTCTGTTTCAGCTTCAAAACATTGTGGCGTTTTTGTTATCTGCAGTCCAACTGTTGCTGTTTGTCATCTATCCTTCAAAACCCAAAGGCAAAGGGAAGAAAATCAACTAAGTACAATTGTGTGTGTCTGTGTGATACTCGATATGTCCAGCATATTTGCTAATGTTTAAATGTTTAGCTAGCCTATAATCAGAGGCGTCTCTAGCCCGCGAAGCGCCCGTGTGCAATCAATTCTCTAGCGCCTTTCAGTAAGCGTAGCGCCCTTAAGGCGTATAGTAGCCTCAATAACCTTGAGCGTCTGGGCGAAGCTAAACGCATACTATCACATCTGCACCGCACACATTCATATCTCCGTACCGCACGCGCTACTTCAAAACGATGATCAAAGATTAGGGAGCGGGACAGACATGCGCGTTTGGCCGGCGTTTTTGCCTAAACTTCAAAACATAATGATTAAAAATGGTTATAATGTTAACATAAAAAACAAAATATTTTTAAAAGTTTTAGTAAGATTTATAATTAAAACATTTTATCATCGGTAGGTACTAAGTACAAAAAAAAGCGGCCATGTGAGAGTCGGACTAGAAGTTTCAGGCTCAGCATTTAAATAAATAGTTTAATCAAATTACCGATCAAACTATATTTGATACTATCTGAACCCCGTAGTGTTACCCGCGGTAACTCCCTGGATCATCAGCTCCTGCCAGTGAAAGTCCTGTCAAAATCCGTCCAGCCGTTAATATTACAAACAGACACTTCAATTTCATTTATTTGTATAGAAGAGAGTAAAAAATCTGATAAACTATTTATTCAGCTTATATACTTTTTTAATAAAAAAAATCATATTACTGAATCTAAAAGTAGCATTTTTAATTTAAAAAAAACAGAAAGTGCGTGTCAGGTCATCCATAGAATAGGGTTCCCTAGTCACCAATGTCCACAAATTGAAATAAAATCGTCTCCTACAGATAACTATCATGATTTTATTTTTAACTAGCTGAACCCCGCGGTGTTACCCGCGGTTTTCGTACCGCGAGTAACGCCGCGGGACAAAGTTAGTCTAAAAAAGTAGCCTAAGTTACTCCCTGGATCATCAGCTACCTGCCAGTTAAGGTCCCGTCAAAATCCGTCCAGCCGTTCCAGAGATTACCCGGAACAAACAAACAGACAGACAGACAGACAGACAAAAAAATAAAATACGTTTTTGGTATATGTACCGTGTAAACATACATATGCATTTAGTAAAAAACGGTTATTTTAATATTACGAACAGACACTCCAATTTTATTTATTTGTATAGATAATATTTTACATGTTCTACATTGGCGCAGTGGTACCTTACGCGACTGCTGTACGTTTCTCGGACTCGGGTTCGATTCCCCTGTTGAACCAAATGTTTGTATGATATGTAAATATTTGTTTCGGAGTTTGGGTGTTCTTTATCTATACAAATAAATAAAATTGGAGTGTCTGTTTGTAATATTAAAATAACCGTTTTTTACTAAATGCATATGTATGTATACACGGTACATATACGAAAAATGTAGTCAATAAATTTTTTGTCTGTCTGTCTGTCTGTCTGTTTGTTCTGGGTAATCTCTGGAACGGCTGGACGGATTTTGACGGGTCTTTCACTGGCAGGTAGCTGATGATCCGGGGAGTAACTTAGGCTACTTTTTTAGACTAACTTTGTCCCGCGGCGTTACTCGCGGTTCAACAATAACCGCGGGTAACACCGCGGGGTTCGGCTAGTGTTTAATATGTATCTATTTACAAAAATAGCTTAAAACTATTGTCAGTCAAAAGTATTGTCCGAAATATTTATTACTGGCTGAACCCCGCGGTGTTACCCGCGTTTGTAGTTGTAGCCGCGTGCAACGCTGCGGGCGAAGCTAGTCTAAAAAAAGTAGCCTAAGTTACTCCTTATATCATCAGCTATCTGCTAGTGAAAGTCGCATCAAAATCGGTCCAGCCGTTCCAGAACAAATAGACAGACAGACACTAAAAACTTAAAAATAGATGACTTTAGACGTTGGCATTGAGCTTTATTAGCGAGCGAGCGAACGAGGCGATAAACATCTATTTTGAAATAAGCACAATGTACAATGCAAGCAAAAAAAAAAATTATAAATTCACAAAAACAATAGTCCACAAAACATCAAGAAAGCGTCCAAGCGCACGATTACTTTCAGTCCATTACAGCGAGTTAGTCTCTAATGCACACTAACCCAGAAAGTACGTACACACTTGCAAAAAGCAAATGTATACGCATAGTTAGTCGATAGCGCGAGCGGAGCAGCGAACGACACAGCCTTCCCCTCTGAATGCCAACGCACGACTGCCGCTTGCGCCCGCACAGAGACCCGCTACACTTTTAACTTTGGAAATCTCAATATTTAACATTTCCTTTACAAAATAATGATTGATTTAAATATAAGTAATGGCTAATTTATAGCAAATTTAACCACAAATTTTTCAATGTAAAAATTTTTTTTAGCTTCAAAGCCGTTTAAAAGCAGTATGCAAATAAACGAACAAAATAGCGTGTTGTTATATATTTTTTTATGACAATACTATTTATCGTACTTTAAAAATTTTTTAGCCATATTCTTGAACATGAATTGACAGTAAACATACATTTTTTTCCAATCTTTTGATGCAGCCGTTAATGAGGTGTAGTCTTTGGAATGCAACCTTTTTTACGCATCTAAAGGGAGGTAGGCCCTTAAGTAAGTGCCCAGATTCATTTCAAGTAAAGCGCCCGGCGCCCCTAACACTGCTGTGCCCGTGTGCACCTTGCAGCATAAGGTAAAGACGCCCCTGCCTATTATGTGTGCTAAACGACAGGAGATCCATTTTTACCTTCAAATTGACCCTATTGCCGTTGCCGCGTAAGCTTTAAACAAATTTACTCTTAAAATGTTAGGTGTCTGCACTTTGAGTAGATATTACGGTTCTGGTAAATCTAATGTGGAATACTAATCGTTTATAATATTGAGTATTCCACATTACAGGCACCAGCGAGCCAAAAGTCACAAAAAAGGTATAAAATAATTTTAAATTTTAACCAAAGAAGAACCGACTTCAAGAACTGGCCCAAATTTAAATGGGACCACACGGGAAGCACCAGCTTCCAAATAAAAATGAATCATCATCAATCATCAAAGTTATGAGGTAACAAAGATTAAAAAAACATAGTCGAATTGATAACCTCCTCCCTTTTTGAAGTCGGTTAATAATACTTATCACCCGTATTCTATTCTCCTTCTTACGATTATAGATATCGTTTACTTACTACTGTAATTATAAAGATAAAGCAGAGTTTTAAAATTAATGTAAGAAATACATTCCTTTAATTAAAAAAGTCTGAATGAATCTCGAATAGGGTCAAATAATTATATGCTATACAAATATTTAATCTTAAGATCCTGAATAAAAAAATAAGTGAATTGGGCATAGTTTTACTCTTGTCTATGTTTGCATACTCGTCGACAGCTATTTCTCAAGGAATGTTCTATGCGCCGGTTACATTTTAGGGTGGACTTATAGGTTCCTAATGATTTCAAAGAAGACTGATTGGAAGATTTCTTCATCCATCCTCGACTTGTCATCTTTATAAACTCAAAAGTCTACCTCCAACTTACGTCCCAACTACGCTTTCCAACTACGCTTATTTGAATGTAAATAAATGTAAAAATCAGTATTTTTAATGATTATTTTTACGGGAATTAACGCGATCAAATGTAAAAAATGTAAGGTAAGAGTAAGCTTGTGACCATAGCCAGTGCCACCTCAACCACGCAAATCATAGGCATGTAATACCTTTTTGTAATAGTAATAAAAGTGATCGCGTTAATTACCGTAAACATAATAATTATTATGTCATGAAACACGAAAGTTTAAAAATTCAGTATTTTTATTCGACTATGGCGAAACCAGGGTTCGTCGGTCGTAGTGGTTAGGGATCTTGACAGCAAAGTCAGAGAGTATTTATGGGTTCAATTCCCATCCTGGACAAATGATTCTGTGATGAACGCAATTGTGTGTTCTATGTCTGGTTTATTTTATATAGTATGTGATACTTAAAGAGCACTATGACGTACCCAGCTTAACGGAAATTTACATATTAGATCATAGCATGCACTTGCGAAGTCATCCCTTAGACTATGGCGTAATTCTTCTAAAAACCCTAAGACGCATTTTCTGCCTAACCAAGTGGTGACAGCCTGGAACACACTCCCAGGTTATGACTATTTGAAACACACGCATCAGTTTTCTGGCTGCTAGCTACTGCCTCATCTCAAATAATAATAATTTAAAATATAGAAGTATGTTTACCAATCGTCTGTTACTTCAGTTTGGAATAAGACGGCTATCGGCACGGCTACATATTTCTTTAGACGTTAGTTAATGTGTGTGTATGACATAAACACCAAACATCAAAATAATTATTCCAATCTCTTCCACAGCCTCTCGCATGGAGCGGTCTTACAGCAACTTGTTTAAACGTATTCTGCCACTTCGGTCAACTCTCTGGTCCGTATCGTGGGGGGGTCACCCGACTCTTTGCCTTCCGGTTCGTCATCGGGATCTTCAGCCCCCAAAGTCAAGTTCAGGAGTAATAAAGATCTGACAAAACAACATCATGAAGCATCACTTGCTTGCGTAAAAGTTTATTTATTTACTTTGAAAAATACTCGTGCAAAAAAAAGGAATAGGTTTATACCTGGTCCAAATGTAATATAGCATTGCATTATCAATTGCGAAAAAAATATAAACCATAAGAATGTTTATGAAAACAACTATTTGGAAGTATGTAATTAATGTTATGCTGTAAGGCTGTGGCCTGACTCCCGTCGAGCAAGCCCTTATCTCTCCTACTCAAATTAGTAAGTATATGTAAGTATCAAGATGATGCGTAATCAATCCAATTTGCTGTTCCTCTGGTGCCTACTAGCTGATCTTCCTAATAGGGAGAAGTAAGTTTTTTTATCCACCCTTCCCTATTAAGTACACGATGAGTGGAATTTCACTTCCAGTCATGTCTACTAATTAAATCTTAATGATAATGTGAAATAATAGATATTTATAACTAATCATTTCAGTTATCCTAAGTCCGACAAATGATTAACGAAACAGCTATTATATAATAATTATATAGTTTCCCGTCCAGATTTAATTTCGCCTATCAATAGCTTGTGAAATATGTCTTCTGTCTATAAAGTTAATCTGTGTCTATAGATACACAGATTAACTTTTAAGAACAAGAGGCTTAAATTTTCCCCATTTTTGCAACATTTGTTATTGATACTCGCCTTCTACTGGTCCTAGCATAATGTTATGTAGCCTTTCTCGATTATTGGACATATATGTATTAAGACGTTTAATCTTACAAACAAGCGAACTCTTTAGTTTAATACAGTACAGGTGTATAATGAACGAGATTTTTCAGATTATGAAATATGGATATGAAAGTAAATGTGACAAAACCACTACTGGCTACTGGGTACTGCCTCTTCTTCATTATATTACCTTAATTAGATATAGATAGATATACTCATATTTAAAAAACAATTAAACCTCAGTAGAGGTTTGATTCCTGATTTCAGAACTCCTTAAATGAATAATCCGTTTGTGAGGCAAGTAACGACATTTTTTTAATCTGAAAACATTTCTTTACATGTTGGCAACACTACATGACAATTAATATGTCAGCAATGTTTACTTTTAAATACGTTTTACAAAAATAATTATCATTAAATACTATGTAATTAAAATTATACAATGTTTTTAATAAGATGCGACTGATAAAATTTTATATTTAATAGTTTTCTTGTAGAGATTCTGCCATTCAGTTTTTTTGGCGACTTAATCATGAATCTGGATTGCTACATTTCGAAAAGGTCATGTACACTGTAATAGTTTCTGGCTGACTATGTGTTTTCACATTTTAACTCATACATGTGTTTAGAGACTCAAAGGAGTGTGAAAGCGCAAACATATGAATGCCAGAATGTATATTACGAGTATATACACATCAACACATATAGACACCACCTCATGAAAAATCTGCCGCAAATATCTTTTAAAAATACCTGAGCAAAGAAACCACATTTTCGTACATATGTAAGTATGTCTTTCTCAAGTAATGTAATGTTTGCACTATCGGTCTATTGGTGTGTGATCATAGTTGCTAAGCTGGGGATAGTGGGTTCGATTCCCATACAAGTAAATTGTACCATGAGCATGATCATTTGTTTCATGAATTGATGTAATTTGTCAATAAAACGCGTAGTACCCGCTCTTACTGCGCTTCCTTATTTGGAATCAGACGGCCGTGAGTGAGATGTTTATTTTTAACCGACTTCAAAACGGAGGAGGTTCTCTACTTGATTGTTTTTTTTTTTTAATCCTAGCTAGATCGGTTTATTCCGAAACCTCCTGCATACTAAATTTCATGAAAATCGTTCTATCGTAATTATATCGTATTATATCGTAAATGTATCTATACTAATATATACAGCTAAAGAGTTTGTTTGTTTCTTTGTTTGTTTGAACGCGCTAATCTCAGGAACCGCTGGTCCGATTTGAAAAATTCTTTCAGTGTTGGATAGTACATTTATCAAGGAAGGCTATAGGCTATATATCATCACGCTAAGACCAATAGGAGCGGAGCAACAATGAAAAATGTTTCGAAAACGGGGGAAAATTATCACGCTACGGGCAATAGAAGACGCAAACGAGGTTGCGTGGGTCTGCTAGTGTAACATATATAGCAAAAATAAAACTGGCCAAGTGCAAGTCGGACTCGCGCACTGAGGATTCCGTACCAACCTGTAGGTATATTATATGATGTAACTAACAATGTATGCTTTTCCAAATTTTTATCAATTTTCAAGATTTTGAGTTCACGGGCAGTACCCTGTAGGTTTTATTTTTCTTGCTAGTGTAGGCAATTTGCAACAGCTGTATCTTTTAATTGCCTCGGCTTAGAATTTTTATTTTTCACAGCTCCAAGGGACAGTAGACCTGAGTATTTGGTATGAATTTCAGCTTGATACCACCTCGTGCTCCTGAGAAAAGGGTTCTTGACAGACAGACGGACAAGGAATAAAAAAGTGACTATAAGGGTAAAAAAATAAATAAATAAAAAACTTTTCAAGAAAGTGATTCGATTGATGATAACGCACTTATAGAACGTTTACTATTACATACCTTAATACTAAATATTTTACCGCACTCCATATCGTTACATTATTTTTGCCTGTCGGGCTTGGCAGAGTAAAAGAGATTATTCCAGTGGGAGAGCCACGCTTCGGCATGAATCGGCCGGCTCGTCCGGATTGATACCACGCCTCACAAAAAGCCGGTGTGAAATAATGCTTGTGTTTCACCGAGTGAGTGAGGATACCGGAGGCCCATACCCCAACGCCTCCCCCTATATCTCTATCTATCCCCCAAAGGCCCGCAACGCATTTGTGACGCCTTTGGTGTTGCGGGTGTCCATGGGCGGTGATAATCGCTTACCATCAGGCGATACGTCTGCTTATTCCATGAAAAAAAAAGAGAATGAAGTGATAGATAATGTGATAATAGTGTATACATATATATATATATATAAGATATATATTAACTGACCAACGCAACATCGTCTGCGTCTCTTTCAGTAATACTCGGCTCTCATTAATCTAAGCGTGATGTCAACTATGCTAGGCACGCCAGCAAAACACACATTTTAAAAAACCGGCATAATAGTTTCGGAGTTCATCCCGAGCAACGTCGTAACGTCAGAATTATATTCAATAGACATGCTCATACATATTTATACATACATGGATATGGGTACGTTATATAGAGACCTCATTACGAGTCAGTGAGCTCACTAGACCCTAAGCCCCTTCTCTTGATAATTCTAGAGAGGGGGAACTCTACGAAAGCGGAATGCGCTCATGACTTTTGAGTTGTGGGTATCTGTGAGCGTCTATTCGTTGGCCTCTTATAAATAAGAGAAAGTGCTATTTTATAGAAATTGAATGCAATGTGGGCTTATATTCAATTATGATGCCTCCAAAGTAATATGCGAGTTGGACAAGACTACCAAAACCTGAATTACTTTACGCGAACCGTGTTATTAAAACATTACGTAAATTTATCTTTCTTAATATCTTATCTGTGAACATCGTAATGTATTTACTATTTTACAATCAGCCAGTGCTCAGATTTAGCGTAACATTTCGTTTGTATGTTAAGTGAACGAACTTACCTTTAGCTTCTATTTTCTTTATGAATAAAGGATTAAAATGGACACCGCTTCAAACATATTACAACCGTATAAGGAGATCGTTGGGCGTGTGACCACAGTAATGACTGTGACCCGTTTGTTGTCTGGATCTTTCATCTGTTGGAACATTTACAGGCAAGGAAGTACAAGAGGAATTGGAATTATGCCGTTCCTCCTTGGTCTCGCATTGTATGTATTCTTTTTTATAAAAACTTTTTGCTTATATTTCACAAATAGCTCTTTTCCCGCTGCTAATGCATGTCGTTTTTCGCGGTAAATGTAGCCCACGTATTTCTTTACGAATCACAGTATATGTAGGCCAAATTTCATTTAATTCGGTTCAATGGCTTAGCCTTGAAGACATAACAGACAGACGGATTGAGTTAGTTTCGCAATTATAATGGTAGTTAGGAGTTAGGATAGTTTAACTTTCACATACCGACCTTTTAACCGACTTCAAAAGGAGGAGATTCTCAATTCGACCGTTCTTTTTTTTTATGTGTTTTCGGGGATAACTTCTTCGGTTATAAACCGATTTTGATGATTCTTTTTTATATATTCCAACGGTGGTACCATGATGGTACAAGGACACTAAGATCTGGTGATGGTATCCAAGAAGAAATCGAGTCGAACCTTAACGTATTTTTGTTAAAATTTTACTCGTGTATTATTTGTTTAATAAAAAGATTAATAATAGGGACATGATGTTATAACGATACAGAAGAATCATCTAAATGACAATCTTGGAGAAGGAGAATTACGGCTTCATCATCACCCTATCGCAGTCCACTGCTGAACAAAGGCCTCTTCAATTATTCGCCACTTAGTTCGATCCTCGGCTTCTCGGCTCCTCCATGTACATTACTGCATTATGTATAGTATACCCTATTTATCAAGGCAAACTATAGGCTATATGACATCTCGCTATCACGTAAAAGAACCGGTCATCAATAAAAATGCAACAAAAACATATTAAAAACGCAAAGGAAGTTGCGTGGGCCGGCCAAGTGACGTCAATCTAGTTCAGAAACACCGCTGTGAAGTTTTTAGAGACGATAGGAAATACCATTGCTTTTTATGGGCCAAGAAGTTGAGCAATACAACGTTGGTGTTGCCAGCATATAAAATTAACCGCTTAAAATAAGACTACTTGTACTTTTATGCTTTTTTTAAAACTAAACTAATATTTCTTTTTTTTTAGGAATATTCTTAATTTGAAATACGGCTCTATAATTGGGGACAACCCAATTTTAATTGTGAGCACGGTGGGTGCAGTTCTTAACGGCATCTATTGCTTTTTCTACTTATATTACACACAGAGGAAGGTGAAAGTCTGTGCACAGTTGGGTATGATGGGTTCTGTGACAGCCGCTCTCATCCAATATTCTAGAATAGAAGATCCTGGTTTAGTACAAAAAAGATTTGGTCTGTTTGTCGCTATGTTCTTTTTATCACTGACTGCGTCACCGCTTCTAGAGTTAGTAAGTAACTTTTGTTTTCTACCACGACTAATATAGAAAATGGAAATTTATATTTTTTGTAATTTGTACTAACAAATAAGGATTAGTTAGGAAATCGATGTATTTTGACGGAATCTTATAATCGTATTCCTAGAGTATTATGAATATAATGTATTACATTATTAGTGAATGAAACTATTGACACCTAAAACCCTGACTATAGTAAGAAAACAATAAAAGGAGACATCTTTATCAACTTCCACTTAGGGCCGGTTTTTTGATCCGTAGTCAAACATACTTTGACTATTGGTTACCTTTACCATTGGTTAAGGGCTAACCAATAGTTACAGCCATTTTGCATTTTTTGATGTCTATTTTAACTATAGTAATATGTAACCATTGGTTAATTTATTGCCAGTAAAATAAGAATTTATTTGCCCAAATTTTGCATGGGTAATATTTTCTTTTATGGCAATACCTTATTTGAAACGTCTCTAAGACAAGCATTTGTATTGTTCTAACCAAAGGAGAGGTTAAAAAGACTATACTGTTGACAAAACTAAGATAATAAAATTAAATATAAATAATGTCAGTAATGACGTAAGTTATTTTTATTTGTTCTGATATAATGCGTTACTTGCTACTCTTGCTAGCAAACAAAGATATATTCATGTGTTATTACCCGACTACGGCAAAGCCAAAGGAGGGTTATGATTTTGACAGGCTATGTATGTATGTATGTTCATTTGTTCTCTCCTAGCTCATGCGTCATGATCGTCTTCTGGTTATAGGCTATATGACGTGTCACTGAATCTAATGTGGCGCCCTCTAGCCGACATAAAGTACTATGTAAAAAATAAATTTGAGATAAATATGCCGTGTTTGGTATCATTGGAAAGGGCGTTATTTGTACATTTCAAAAATACATTTCTCAAGGTAGTAGAGCCACGCTGATTTCAGCACGAACGGGCCGGCTCGACCGGGGCGGTACTACTCTCGCACAGAAAATCAACGTAAAATGACAGCGATCATGCTGTCGTGTTTCGTTGGTGAGTGCGAGACCGGAGGCCCAATGATTCGAAAGCATCACTAGCCCGCCATGGTGTGGGTCGCCATGCTGCATTGTTGCATTGTCTGCGTTCGCAGTATGGTGACCATCACTCTTGGATTCTGCTTATGCTTTCCATCAGGCAGAGTAGAGTCATTATGGCAGGGCCAAATATAAAAAAAAAAAAAAAAAAACATATTTTATTAGCATTTGTTCATGACTTTGTCCGTCTTTATTCGATAAGTATGATATTTTTATGGTACCTATTTAAAATAAACTTTACACAACAATAAGTATTAAAGAGGCACCAAAACATTTTAAATAAAAAAAAGTAAAAACTAAAACCCAACTACGACAGTAAACGACGCTTAAAAAGTATGAAACAAGTTTCAAAAGCCGTAGTCACGCGTTGTTAAAGTGTTATGTACTATGGTACATTATACTACATGGACTACGGCTTTTGAAACTTAGGAACGTTCCATAGTCCAAAACACTTTAACTACGCGTGACTACGGCCTTTGAAACTTGTTTCATACTTTTTAATTGTCGTTTTTTGTCGTAGTTGGGTTTTAGTTTTTACTTTTTTTATTTTATTTTTAGAGACCGCCGTACTAACTTCTGTAAAGACGAATCAAATAAACTTATGTTATTGCTGAAGGAATTCCCTGTGATTGTATGCAAGAAAACTGACCATACAAGCAATAAACAAAAGGATGCGGCTTGGAAATTACTTGCAGATAAGTTTAATGCAGATGCAACAAGCTATCGCCACTAAGCATATAATTATGCAGACAAATAAAAAAAATAGTTTTTTTTTCACAAAAACAAAGTAGAGAAAGTGATTTGGCCAGATATGCGCTGTAAGAGCATAACTAGAATATGGCTTTTAAAAAAGAGGCACATGAGAAGGCCATGAAGCAGCAAGATGTGGTTGATGCAGAAAGTTGCATGAATTGGAAATAAATTATAGAAAAAAATGTATGATTTAATATTACAAAAATGTAATAATGATGCAGAAAGAGCAAAATTGCAATTAAAAAGTTGATCTGAATAAAACTTGCACTTTACATGCCTTTTATTTTTCTCTAAAATTAGACTATGGAAATTATACAATGTTCATAGAATGAAATTTATTTATAACTATAATACAGCTAATTATTATGTTAGTTCAAAGCTACAGTTGACAGTTGAAAGCTATATAGCAATTTCTAACCATCTGTTAAAAGTTAACTCTCCAAAAACGAGTAGTTAAATTAAATGACCAATAGTTAGAAATTTAACCAATGGTTACGTTAACTTTGCGTCATAAAACACATTTTTCTGATTTTTAACCATTGGTAACGAAATTTAACCATTAGTTGAGTTAACTACGGATCAAAAAACTGGCCCTTAATAACCTCAATTTTCGGACTAAAGGCCAATGATAATTACTTTCTCGAATCTTAATATGAATTTTACGAATAGGAAGCTACTAATCAAATCAAATTATGTATTTATTTGCATAAAACAGGTAGGTACAAAGCTGTCATGATACATAAAATACTTGGGCTGATCTAGCTAATCTAGCAAACTCCGACCTAATCGGAATCGTCAACAACCCAAAATGTACCAATGCTGGGCTCAGGTCTCCTCTCAGGAGTGGGTTAAGGCCATACGTGCCCACGCTGGCTGAGTGCGGGTTGGGGACTGGCAAGACAACGTTGTGGCTACGTAATCTCCGTTGGATGTTTTCAAGTCGCCCAAAGCCCTCCAACTAAGCTTAACAACTGTTATCCTATGATAGCAATGTGACCTCCGAATCACTGAGACGCTCATGGTATCGTGTCACCATCGCGGCAGCGGTCACCCATTCAGGTACAGACCACGCCGTCGTTGCATACCCTCGGTCATAGTTTCTAATCACCAAGTGCTACTGGGCTATGAGCGCCTAGAATAACTTATATTTGCAAAGCATTCGTAAATCATTCTTATCAGGCTTTAACCCAACCGTTTATAATAACCATTGAGATAGATAAATTTCAATCTGAGATTACTCTCACCAACTCTGAAACTAAGCGTTTCAAACTAAGCAGAATTTGTATTATGAAAGCTAGATTAACAGCTGAAATGTCGCGCCGCGCCGCACACTTGCTAGAGTGTCATCGCGGCCGTGAGATGGCGTTGGACATTTTATAGGTTAACTGATGTAATATATAAATATTTTTTTGCAAATACATCATAACACAAATACATCAACTGTACAGTTGATCTACTCTACTGCGCTAATTGTTGTGGGGTTCAAATCCTACAAGGGGTAACAATTTGGGTTATACACAAATTGTTGTGATTTGTGTCCGTTTCATGTATGTTTGTAAAGTCCCCAGCGACACAGGATGTACTCCAAGAGACTCCAAGAGGTATTTAAAAAAAAATACACATAAGCAACTCCCAAACTCCGAAACAAATATTTGCAGATATTAGAGAATACTGCGTCGGTCTCAGAGTAGGATCACATAGATCCAACCCGAGAATCTGTGACTCACACTGCAGTTTACTGCATAACCGAGTGTTGTTTTCAAACACTGAATCGAGTATGCCATTTTTAAAAGTACCTATTGTTATTTTACAGAAAAACGTTATCAAGAATCAAACCACAGAAGGTTTGCCGTTCCCTTTCATATTATCGAGTGCAACCATAACCTTTTCATGGTTGGTGTACGGCATTGTCCTTAGAAATGAGATTATAGTTGTGAGTATTCCTAATTTTTTATATTATTTAGATCTGGCAACACACATATAAGACGATACGATACGAATGTGCACTATCGTTTAATCAATCCCAGTTTATGAATTACTTAAGCGTGTTACTCATTACTAACTGGACCAAATCTATACAAATAAATAAAACTGGAGTATGTAGAGTAATAAAATTGGAGATTTAGTAATAAGCGGTTATTTTTAACCGACTTTTAAAAAAGGAGGAGGTTTCTCAATTCGACCATATATAATTTTTTTTTTATATTACAAACAGACACTCCAATTTTATGTATTTGTATAGATATAGATAAATAAAAAAGCAGCTAAAAGCAGTCATAAGGACAGCCCACAGAAGTGAAAAAAACAATTGTTGTTTTTGTTTTGTTTCAAATTATTTTTTACTAGTCGAATTAAATTAAAAGTCGACTTATGTTAAGTGTACTTTGTGTGTGAGTGCACAAGCCTTATCACATGGCCTAACTATGTCGATGACGACTTGCATGCATTTATCCCCCATCCAAATCTGCATAAAGTTTTCACTTAAAAAATCCCGCGACTTATTACTGATGAACTTTTTTGTTTCAGATCCAAAACACAATAGCGTTTTTATTGTCTATGCTTCAGCTGTCATTATTCGCCATATATCCTTCAAAGCCTACAAGAAAAAATAGAAACAGCGTAAGAAAGAAAACAAACTAAATAAATGTTTTAAACTCTTCTTGCGTTTATTTTAATATACTTAGAGTAGAGACCGTCTTCAAACTAATCCTTCTTTCGGGGATCTTTGCGATTCTCTTGTACGTCAAGTCATTCAGACGTACTAAACGCTCTCATTTACCAAATAAGTGCCCCACCCAGGGACGTAGCTACCGCTGTATCGATGATATGGGGCCCGTAGCTACCGACATATCAACTTGAAACTAAAAATACCGCTCCTTTATACCAAAAATTCCGACCACTCTTTTTCTGTCCAAGCAGCTCGACTGTGAAACGCCCTACCATTCGCAATAAGACGTGCACCAATAATAACTGCCTTCAAGAGACTAGTAAAAGAGCATTACCTGGGAGACATAGGTCCCATAGCCTATGTATTTCTCTCGCGTACTCATTAAGTCACTTTATCTCATAGAAGTATGATAATTATATTTTATAGGCATTTCACTCACACTCTTCTAACCTTTATTATTATTAATCCACTATTTTGTCTAACTCCCACCTAATATATTAAGTATACTGCTTTAATTTTCCCTTCTAATATAATAATTATACCTACACCGACACAACCCTTTATATTCCTTATTTTGTTTTGTCTCCATCTTAAGGCGACTTGTAAGATTGCCTCCGGGCGATAAGGCCGCAAATTGTACCTATTTATCTTAAATTAAGACCTTTAATAATTTACCTGGTGTACAATAAAGACATTATTAATATTCTCTTTTTTTTAATATTATAACATATTATTTACATTTTTAAATATACATATGAAAACAAATACGTCTATACAACTAAACAAAATTGGAGTGTCTGTTTGTAATATTAAAATAACCGCTTTTTACTAAATGCATATGTATGTATACAGGATACATATATCAAAAATGTAGTTAAAAAAATTTTGTCTGTCTGTCTGTCTGTCTGTCTGTCTGTTTGTTTGTTCCGGGTAATCTCTGGAACGGCTGGACGGATTTTGACGGGACTTTCACTGGCAGGTAGCTGATGATCCGGGGAGTAACTTAGGCTACTTTTTTAAGACTAACTTTGTCCTGCGGCGTTACTCGCGGTACAACAATAGCCGCGGGTAACACCGCGGGGTTCAGCTAGTTTAAAATATAAAAAATAGTAGACCACTGACTTCCGGTAGAGGGACCAAGAAACCGCTGGTTAGGGCTCCAAAGACATTCCTGTCTCCTCACAATACGAGCCAAGGAGGACTGCTTCTGCATCAGACCCTTGATCCAATTATTATTATTATTATCATTTGTAGACGTTGTGATTATTCAAAAGTAACAATTTATTCTCATCGCTATGGACGGCACACATCTACACGGATGTCCTCGGCCCTTTCGAGGAATTCAAAAAGACAAGTGTAAAACAAGTAAAAGTTTTTAAACACATTTTATTGTTTAAAACTGGCTTCTACATAGAAACTGAATATTAACTCCTTAGTTGCTGTGACGACGAGGGAAGTGTCGATGCGGCCTTTTTCAAAAGGAAATACGTTCGGAAAGTTCTGGGTAGGTGCCGTCATATTCGTGAGTGCTATGAAACCCTAGATAAAAATAAAATAAAATTGTATAAATCAATTCGAAAACATTATACTAAACACATCAAAAAGGGAATGAATGTGTTGTTTATTGCATATAATATAATACTAGCTGAACCTGTGATCTTGATTTCTTGATCTTGACAAATTCGTCGGCGTTTTCCAAAGGGAATACATTTCACCTCTCCCATTTTTCGCAGTTTGATGTTATAATAGCTTTTAGCCTTTATCTAAAATAATTCTTAATTAGAATCTACCTACTGTAGTTAGACAGGTAACCGAACAAACAAACGATTCAGATTTATAATATCAGTTTTTGTGGTCAGAATCACAGTATACAATCACAGTTTACCGTAGGTGAACCACGCTGCGGCCTGAATGGGCCGGCTCGACCGGAGTGATATCACAGCCACTCATAAAACCGTTGTAGATTTATAACTACTTTAAAGAGCCTAAAGAAAAAACTTAAATATATACCGTTAATCAAAAGCATTCAGAAAATGCATTTGGAAAAACGTATCTTCTGAATATTTTTGATAAACTGTTCTAACTTATTCTAATTAGCTTAGTGAGTTCTTTATTTCAGATTATTTTTCCCCCTTACTGCCACTTAAATTTTGGTAATTCTCCGACCAATGTTTGTGATCTTGGTTCGCCTGCGGATCTCCTATCGTCTGTCCTCCATTCATTCTGAGAATCGCTATCCTTATTGCTGTAAGGGCGCCCACGGGTTTTAGGCCCACCCTACCGCACCCTATTTAAAATACGAATGCCATTCACGAATGTTTATCACTCGAATGGTACAAATATTAAGCGCACAGGATAGCTATAATCTTGTTTTATTAAATATCGTTAGTATTCATCCACCATATTGCTACTTACAGGTTTCAGAGGACAGACCATCCCAAACAATTTCAACATACCACCCACATATGGTTCATCTCTTATAAAGTCACAGAACTTGTAATGCATTTCTATAAACGATCGTCGATATTCATTATGAAGAAACTGGTTGAAAATAATATCCACCTGGAAAACAATCATTAAATAAATAAATATATATTTTCGGACATTTAATACACAACGCCATTTTGTCCCAAACTAAGCAGAGCTTGTAGTATCGGTACTAAACAACTGATTTAAATATTTCATATACTTTTTTTAAATACATACATATTTAAAATTTTAGATAGAAACACCCAAACTCCGAAACAAATAGTTTGAAGGTCATACAAACATTTCGTCCAACCCGGGAACAGAACCCGATGCCTCATGCACAGCAGTTGCGTACGCTACCACTGCGCCAACGAGGCAGTCGGCATGAGACAATGTTTAAGAACTGGCATAGGTTTTCTGGAAATATTTCTCCTGAAACTGACGTCGTCTTCTTCAACTTCAAAAGGTTAATCGTTGCGTTATTGACTTAGGTGACGTCTTGTGACACGACCGAAGTAGTTTCCACAAAATCAAAGGTTATGAAGGCAAGATGATGAACTATATCGTTTTCATGCAACTTAGTTTAATGCAGTGTTCGCATTAGGGAAGATATCCCTTTTGAGACCAGCAATAGAGAGACTAGGAAAAATGTGTAGTGATGTGTGACGTATGGGTGCAAAGGTAACAAGATGAGCTTAAAAATCAGATTACTTGGAGTAGGCTTTTACCGATACATTGTTGTTCCATAGATGTCTGGTGTTTGCAATAATGTGCAAGCAGTATGGGGATTTCCTGCTGTATCTCCTGACGAACACCGTGGTGTTGTACATGTAATCATCATTGAGGTATGTAACATTGGCGCGTTCAAACTTCACGAACATGCACTGAAAAAATTAAGAATACGAATTCGTATTCGTGACAATTGTCATGATCCCGTGGATATCATAAGAGGTCGTCTCTCTAATGGAGCAAACTAGCAGAACCAAGCATGAGCATCATTGCAAAGAGAATGAATACTTAAAATAAAGCATATTGTACATATATACCAACGCATGTGGCCAGCATGGTACGGTAGGCAAAAACCTCCGTGCAAAGGACTGGCCTATGTTCAGCAGTGTACTGTTAAAGGCTCCTGATATTGCATGGATGACATAGTGGCTTAAGTGGTCCTGGCTGCTTCCTACTGCAATGAATGTTCTGGGGTAGAATCCTCATATAGGAATACCCTATAAGCGAAATCAACTTACTGTTCTGAGTCTGGAATGTTTGTGTCCGATTTATGTTTCTTTAAATTTATAAATGATCTTTCTATTAGAAAATAAACACCCTAAAATGTCAAATTATGTAAATAAAAATCAACGGTAAAATAATGATCAGCCAATTTTGTAAAGAGACGTATTGTAAAATTTGACGCCCTAGCTAGCTTAAATAATGAAAAAGCCGCCTCCGCGACGATCCGATATTTCATTGTTTTTTTTTTGGTCAGAGGAGACGTCAGATGTCGGCCAATTCCCTCACTGGGAATATTCCCGAGGCGCGGAAACATTTGTTTCCTGTTACACACTTTTATCATCATTTCTTTTTCATGAAATCAGTAGCCCATCATTATCTTCTTTATTGTTCCCAAGATCAATTAGGGTCGGCTACTAGTACAACAGTTTTACTTGAATATCAGTTTTTCCACGGATCGACTGACATCTGACCTCCGAAACCCTAGAGGGTGAACTCAATTCGAAGGTAGAACTAGTTGTCAGAATATTCGAGGGCACTGATTTTCCAATAACGATTGTCATAGGTGTTCATGACAACCGGGACCGATGGCTTAACGTGCTCTTCGAGGCACGGGTGGGCAACACCGCTATATTCCATATTCCGGACGAATTTCTTGTAATAAAAACCCAACAGCAGTCTGACCCGGGAATCCAACTCGGGACCTCTTTATTTGGTAGCCGCTAACCGCTAAACCAATGAGGCAGTCAGTAACACACATTGCAGAAAAACAATAGATATGATGTAAAATATTTAAAACGACTTACTTCGACATTAAAACATAGAGTATAAATAACAAATAATGCAGATAATAATACCATGACGTCCACCTTCATGCAACTTACTAAAATTAGTGAGCATATCTGCATTGTATTTACATATATTTATATTTTTGTATACAATTTTTTAATTCATGACAATTATTTTTTAAATTAAAAAAATAATAAGAGCTAAAATGTATGTACAGGAAATTATTTTTCTTAAAATTATAAGTTAAGTAGACTAGAACGACATTATTATTGTAGAATGTATGTGTATAATGACAAAATCATTTTTTTTTTGATTACTTGTACTCGTATATCTCATTCATGTGACGTTATCTCTATAGATCGTTTTTTGTTTTTTCGAAAGACGGTCCCCATTTCATCTCATCCATATCTAATATATAAAATTCTCGTGTCACAGTTTTCGTTGCCATACTCCTCCGAAACGGCTTGACCGATTCTCATGAAACTTTGTAAGCATATTGAGTAGGTCTGAGAATCGGCCAACATCTATTTTTCATCCCCCTAAATGGTAAGGGTCACCCATCCTTAAAAAAATTATGGCAAAACGACGTTTGCCGGGGCAGCTAGTCTAATATATAAAATTCTCGTGTCACAGTTTTCGTTGCCATACTCCTCCGAAACGGCTTGACCGATTCTCATGAAACTTTGTGAGCATATTGAGTAGGTCTGAAAATCGGCCAACATCTATTTTTCATCCCCCTAAACGGTAAGGGTAACCCATCCTTAAAAAAAAATTATGGCACAACGACGTTTGCCGGGGCAGCTAGTTTCATTTATATTTTTTAACATTATTTTCATCACGACGAAGACTTAAAGACTTGAAGACACTTGACATTGACAGAAATAGCAGATCCAAGAGATCCAGTTGGTTGCCATTTCATCAAAAGAAGAAGAACACGTTACCTCTATGCATTTCACGGGTGTCGTAAGAAGCATTTATGGGACCAAACGACGCAGCACAACATAACTGCTAGATAATAATAATAATAATAACTAGCAACACCAACAGCAACAGTCAGATTTTCGAGTACCTATATTTATTCTCAAAATAAAATCAATTTAAATATATCTCAATCAATAAATATCATACAGCCAATAACAAAGAAGAAAAATGGATAAATATTTTAAAAATAACAATGTAACACGCCTAAAATTAACGTATAGAAAATAAATATCTACCATAAGACATGACGTTTAACGTCATGTCATAACAATATAAAAATGAGAGAATATCTGACAAAATGTTAACAAGAGCTAGATCACGAGTACTTTTACCATCTTCGGACTCGTCGCTACGCTCCGCCCTGCCGTCTTCGGATGCCAGAACAGAAGTTCCAACAGTCACAGAGGCGTCGAGCTCATCTTCCAGCGACGAGTTTTTCTCTCCGCCGACGTCGCCAACACCTGTACGTCGGCAGGGGAGAGACCGGCCACCGACCAGCTTGGGATCCCGAGGACCACTGACCTCGAACAGGGCCCCCGCTGCCGGTGGTGATGTGCGCCGCATGAAATGGACACAATCTATTAATGAGAATGTCATGCGGGCATATTTTCGGGCTACAGAGTTGGGAACGAACCTTACTGCGTACCGTGTTCGACTAGTCTCTCTGTTTCACGAACTTGAGCCAGCTGTCAACGTATCGGCACAACGATTGTCGGATCAAGTGCGAGCTATCCAGCGATGTCACCTGCTGGATGATACCGTACTTGAAAAGATATGCTCTGACATACGGAATAGCTTGACTGTCCCTTCTTCACCACATGTGGTGGATGTGGTAACAAACTCCACACCACAAAATGAAGATGTTAGTGAATTAGTGGACAGTGAAATTATATCTGTAAGTACCGGCCGGCAACGGCTCTGGTGTTGCGGGTGTCCATGGGCGGCGGTAATCACTTACCATCAGGTGATACGTCTGCTCGTTTGCCCCCTATTTAATATAAAAAAAAAAAAAACCCTATACAATGATAAGATAAGGAGCACTTTGGAAGATGTGATTCGGGAATACCGATGCGTAAATTTTAATAACAAAACCCGTTTGCGCTGGTGAGTGCCTTGGATTCGTTATTACCGGATTATTTCGGTAATAGCGAAGATCTCAGTGATACACATTCCATTCTATACTGTGCGGCTATTGCAGTTTGTCGAGTAGCTGGTATTAAATTTGCAGAAAATATAACTACTACTCGACCAGAAAATACTGTGCCAGCTTGGCAGTGTAGAATTGAACGTCGTATTGCTGGGGCCAGGACACTCATTGGTAAGCTAATTAGTTTCCGATCAGGTAATACGCGACCGAAAGTGATGCGCTTTGTGAAACGGGCATTCTTGGGGACTACTATTAGTCCTCAACAGTATATGTCATGTGTCACAGAGCGCATAGACTTTCTGAAGCAAAAAGTTTATGCATGGGCAAACAGAATAAGGCGGTATAGAAAGCAAATAGATCGGTATAATCAGAATCGCATGTTCCAAAGAAACGAGAAGTGGGTGTACCGGAAATGGGAGAACCTGAGTCCGTGTATGAGTGATGGGCAAGTCCCAGATGAAAATGCCACGAATTCGTTTTGGCGCAGCATCTGGTCAGTGCCTGTCGCTCATACAGAAGGTGATTGGTATCGGGATGTTGAGCGCTCATGTGAGTCTTTATTACCTATGGAACTAATTAACATCGATAAAGAGGATGTAAGTTGTGCAGTCCGTTCATTACCGAATTGGAAAGCACCTGGTCCAGACGGACTGCACAACTTCTGGCTCAAGTGGTTCAGAAGCTCACATGCGTGTTTAGCATCTCAATTCCAAACAGCATTGGACTCGGGTTCATTACCACAATTTTTAACCACTGGCATAACCCACTTACTCTACAAATCTGGTAGTACCATGGATCCCAAAAACTTTAGGCCCATAACTTGCTTACCAACCTTATATAAACTTCTGACATCTATTCTGAGACTCAAAATTACTACACACATTAATCAGAATTCGATACTTTCTGTTTCTCAGAATGGATGTAGAAGTGGAACCCGTGGCACTAAAGAGCTCCTTATCATAGACATGACCATTAGCCAGCAGGTGCGTCGTAATCGCAAGAACCTGGCGACATGCTGGATAGATTACAAGAAGGCTTATGACTCGGTTCCACATACATGGCTTTTGAAGGTGCTTGAGTTGTATAAAATTGATACAACTCTGTGCACTTTCTTAAAGTCGTGTATGGGGCAATGGAGAACAGTACTTCGCTATCCTGGATGTCGTCAGACTGCGGTAAACGATGTACCAATAAAGATCGAGCAGGGCATATTTCAAGGTGACAGTCTGAGTCCCTTGTGGTTTTGCCTGGCTTTGAACCCTCTAAGTACTTTATTAGAGAGTTCAGGGTTAGGCTATAGGTTGCAGAAAGACGCTGCACTTATATCTCAGCTCTTTTATATGGATGATTTGAAACTATTTGCCCCTACTAAATTACAATTGACAGCGTTACTAAGGGTTACGGAAAACTTTAGTAATTCTATCAAAATGGAATTTTGTGTAGACAAATGTGCTGTCATGCATGTAAAGAAAGGTGTGATTATGGAATCTAAAGGAATAGAGCTTTCAGATTCCACAAAACTCAGATTTCTGTCTGCAACCGAAACTTACAAATATCTAGGTTTTTCTCAGTCTTTAGGAATACCAGAATCTGACATGAAACAGTCGTTGCGGGAACGCTTCTTTGGCCGCCTGAAAAAAGTACTTATAAGTCTTTTATCAGGCGGTAACAAGGTGCGAGCCTACAATGGTTGGGTCATGCCGGTTCTGATGTATTCCTTTGGTATACTTAGATGGACTCAGACTGAATTAGATGCCCTAGACAGGAGAGTCCGTACATTGCTGACTACATTTCGAATGCACCACCCACGTTCATCAGTTATGAGATTGTATATCCCGCGAAAGTTTGGGGGTCGTGGACTATTAAATATCAAGACCCTACACAATCGCGAGATATACAATCTTAGAGAATATTTTCTCCATACTGATGTGGAAATGCATCGCAATGTAGTGGATACCAGACTCACTCCACTCGCTTTGGCTAAAGAGAATTGGCGCAAACCTGTAGTACTTAGTACTAATGATCGCAAGGAGGTATGGAAGGGCAAAGAACTTCATGGTCGATTTTATCGGGCCCTTAACGGGCCTGATATAGATTTTAAAGCATCTACGTCCTGGCTACGGTATGGTGATCTCTTCGGAGAAACCGAAGGTTTTGTTTGTGCGATTATGGACGAAGTTATCATGACGAATAACTATCGGAAATATATCTTGAAGGATGGTACGGTTGACATCTGTCGGGCATGTCACCGTCCTGGAGAATCTATCAGGCAGGCATATTATTTCTGGTTGTTCTCGTCTTGCTAACGGCGAATATTTGCACAGGCACAACCAAGTAGCCAGGATTGTACATCAACAACTTGCCCTTAAATACCATCTTGTGAGTTCAGAGGTGCCGTACTACAGATATGTGCCCGACCCAGTTCTCGAGAATGGTCGTGCTACGTTATATTGGGATCGATCTATTATCACAGACAGGACTATTGTTGCCAATAAGCCTGATATTGTGGTGATAGATCGATTGGAGCGCAGCGCAATGATTGTCGATATCGCCGTTCCTCATGACGAGAATCTCGTGAAAGTCGAAAAAGAAAAACAAATAAAATATTTGGATCTATCTCACGAGATTGTCGATATGTGGAATGTGGATTCGGCGATCATTGTTCCGATAGTCGTTTCTGCTCACGGATTGATAGCCAAGAGCCTCGACCAACACCTTAAGAGGCTCACTTTAGAGGGCTGGATCAAGGGTCTGATGCAGAAGGCAGTCCTCCTGGACACGGCACGTATAGTGAGGAGGTTTCTGTCTTTGGAGCCCTAACCACCGGTTTCTTGGTCCCTGTACCCGAAGTCGGTGGTCTACTATTTTTTATATTTTTAAATGTATTTGTTTTTTATATTTATATTTAAAAATGTAATTAATATGTATTTATAACTGTAATAAAGGAAATAATAATAATAAATAATAAATATTTCGGACATCTAACACACAACGCCATCTAGTCCCAAACTAAGCAGACACACATCCACACGGATGTCCTCGGCCCTTTCGAGGAATTCAAAAAGACAAGTGTAAAACAAGTAAAAGTTCTTAAACACATTTTATTGTTTAAAACTGGCTTCTACATAGAAACTGAATATTAACTCCTTAGTTGCTGTGACGACGAGGGAAGTGTCGACACGGCCTTTTTCAAAAGGAAATACGTTCGGAAAGTTCTGGGTAGGTGCCGTCATATTCGTGAGTGCTATGAAACCCTAGATAAAAATAAAATAAAATTGTATAAATCAATTCGAAAACATTATACTAAACACATCAAAAAGGGAATGAATGTGTTGTTTATCACCTTTAGTATAATACTAGCTGAACCTCTGATCTTGATTCCTTGATCTTGACAAATTCGTCGGCGTTTTCCAAAGGGAATACATTTCACCTCTCCCATTTTTCGTAGTTTGACGTTATAATAGCTTTTAGCCTTTATCTAAAAGAATTCTTAATTCGAATCTAACTACCTACTGTAGTTAGACAGGTAACCGAACAAACAAACGATTCACATTTATAATATCAGTTTTTGTGGTCAGAATCACAGTATACAATCACAGTTTACCATGGGTGAGCCACGCTTCGGCATGAATGGGCCGGCTCGACCGAAGTGATATCACGGCCACTCATAAAACCGTTGTGAAATAGCGCCTGCGCTGTGTTTCTTCGAGTGAGTGAGGATAGCGGTGGCCCATACCCCAACTCCTCCCTACATCCCTTTTCCCATCCCCCAAAGGTCGGCAACGCACTTGTGACGCCTCTGGTTGTTGTAGGTGGCTATGGGCGGCGGTAATCGCTTACTATTGCTTACCATCAGGTGAAACGTCCACTTGTTTGCCCCCTATATCACAAAAAATTAAAACAAAATAAATACAGCCTCAAAAATAGTAATCCGATGTTCGTTTGTTTCACTGTGCTTAACTTTAGTTTAGTATTATATTACATCTGAAAGAATTTAAAAATCTTTGTCGGAATTCTTATTGACAATACGTCGGACGCCGATCTCAGACCGCTACTCAAAAGTACGGTACGATCGTAGAATGCGAAAGCTACAAAAACTATAGTTTTTTGTATATGGAAAACAGATTTATATTTTTTTTTTTTTTAACTACTTTAAAGAGCCTAAAGAAAAAACTTAAATATATACCGTTAATCAAAAGCATTCAGAAAATGCATTTGGAAAGAACTTATCTTCTGAATATTTTTGATAAACTGTTCTAACTTATTCTAATTAGCTTAGTGAGCTTTTTATTTCTGTTTCTTCTTGTTTTTATCTATTGTTTTAATAATAAGCTTGAGGTATTACAGCTTTTGTAGTAAGAACGAATAACTTGTATATGCGTTTAGATGTACATGGATAACCTCATAAATGTAACAATGAATAGGCCTCTCTCAAGTTTTGGCACAACCGATCCCTTGCTGCTGGCAGCATGACATAGGGATCCAATGGTTTCCCCCGGTAGTCTTGACTTTATCGGCCATCATTAAAGCAATGCCCTTACTGCCACTTAAGTTTTGGTAATTCTCCGGCCAATGTTTGTGATCTTGGTTCGTCTGCGGATCTCCTATTATCTGTCCTCCATTCATTCTGAAAATTGCTATCCTTATTGCTGTAAGGGCGCCTACGGGTTTTAGGCCCACCCTACCGTACCCTGTTTAAAAAACGAATACCATTCACGAATGTTTATCAATTTCGAATGGTACAAATATTAAGCGCACAAGATAACTGTGATCTTGTTTTATTAAATAACGTTAGTATTCATCCACCTTATTGTGACGAGTACTTACAGCTTTCATAGGACAGACCAGCCCAATCAATTTCAACATACCACCCGCATACGGTTCATCTCTTATAAAGTCACAGAACTTGTAATGCATTTCTATAAACGATCGTCGATATTCATTATGAAGAAACTGGTTGAAAATAAGTTCCACCTGGAAACAATCATTAAATAAATAAATATATATTTTCAGACATCTAATACACAACGCCATCTTGTCCCAAACTAAGCAGACATCTTGTCCCATACTAAAAAACTGATATAAATATATCATATACTTTTTTTTGTAAATACATATATATTTTTAATTTTACATGGAAAACACCCAAACTCCACACACACACAAACCCAAATATTTGAAGGTCATACAAACATTTGGTCTACAGTTGCGTACCCTACCACTGCGCCAACGAGGCAGTCGGCATGAGACAATGTTTAAGAACTTGCATAGGTTTTATGGAAATATTTCGCCTGAAACTGACGTCGTCTGATTGAACTTCAAAAGGTTAATCGTTGCGTTGTTTATTTTTTTTTATTATTATTTACATCTTTATGCACAAATACATGCATCGGCGGACTTAATGCCTAAGGCATTTTCTGCCAGTCAACCGGTTGGGCAATGTAGAGAAAACATTAGGTAGGTGCACTTCAAGGGCGAAAACTAGATGATAGAAGCTTTAAAACAGTTATACTATTTAATCTAATAATGCTAATACATACAGTAAAACACATATATACACATACATATATGATACATATATATTCATACATATTCCACAATAGGAGATAAAATGCAAGGTTATGAACTAAGAGCTCGCCAGTGCCGCCAATTCACCTAGTAAGAGCTCCTTCACTTTCATCTTGAAGGAGTTACGGTTTCTAGCCATCCTGACTTCCAGAGGAAGCGCATTCCACAAGAGAGCAGACTGTACAATAAATGAAGAGCCGACAAACCCAGTTCACACAAAAGGACAAAGTAAAAGGAGATTGTTCAACGAGCGAAGGTTTCTGTTGTGGTTGTCACTTAATAATTGAATTTGTGATGTTAAGTAAGTAGGAGGGGATGGGGAATTGAGGATAGTATACAGGAATGTAAGTGCGCGCAATTTCCTGCGTTGACGAATAGGTAACCATTTGAGCTGGGAGCGAAAACTGGAGATATGATCATACTTACGAAGGTTAAAAATAAATCGAATGCAGTTGTTGAGAAGACGGTCTAGCTTGTTGAGGAGATCTGCATTCAGGTCATAGTAGCATACATCACCATAGTCGATTAAGGGGAAGATTAGAGATTGCACGAGCGCTACCTTAGTTTTCGTGGGAAGGAAATTTTTTATTGACTTAGGTGACGACTTGTGACACGACCGAAGTAGTTTCCACAAAATCAAAGGTTATGAAGGCAATTAAGATGATGAACTATATGGGTTTATGCCACTTAGTTTAATGCAGAGTTCGCATTAGGGGAGATGTCCCTTTTGAGACCAGCAATAGAGAGACTAGGAAAAATGTGTAGTGATGTGTGATATATGGGTGCAAAGATAACAAGATGAGCTTAATAATCAGATTACTTGGAATAGGCTTTTACCGTTACATTGTTGTTCCATAGATGTCTGGTGTTTGCAATAATGTGCAAGCAGTAAGGGGATTTCCTGCTGTATCTCCTGACGAACACCGTGGTGTTGTACATGTAATCATCATTGAGATAAGTAACATTGGCGCGTTCAAACTTCACAAACATGCACTGAAAAATTAAGAATAAGAAATAGGAATTCATATTCGTGACAATTGTCACGAACCCATGGATATTATAAGAGACGACTAGTGGAGCAAACTAGCAATACAACGTCATTGCAAAGAGAATGACAACCTGAAACAAAGCCCATATAGTATAAGATCCCGGTATAAAACGACCTTCACCGAGATGCTTATTTAATGAAACGTATTTTATATTTAACTAGCTGAACCCCGCGGTGTTATCCGCGGCTATTGTTGTACCGCGAGTAACGCCGCGGGTCAAAGTTAGTCTAAAAAAAGTAGCCTAAGTTACTCCCCAGATCATCAGCTACCTGTCAGTGAAAGTCCCGTCAAAATCCGTCCAGCCGTTCCAGAGATTACCCGGAACAAACAGACAGACAGACAAAAAATTTTAAACTACATTTTTGTTATATGTATCGTGTATACATACATATGCATTGATTAAAAAGCTGTTATTTTAATGTTACAAACAGACACTCCAATTTTATTGATTTGTATAGATTTAGTATGTCCATAAATATAATGCATATGGGTTGCCCAACAAATTTCAGTCAATAAATATAATATACGTTTCATTAAATAAGCATCTCGATGAAGATCGTTTTATACCGGGATCTTAGACTAATAGTAATTCGTCTGGATAGCATGGTACGGTAGGACAATATCTCCGTGCTAAGAAGAAGCTTTAGTTAAAGGCTGTTGCACGGTCTAAGAAAACAAGGTCTCGCATTCTAAGAGCTCCCCGATGTGACGTCACTATCCAGTTACCACTTGATAGCAACATAACACGATGAACCGACCAGAACCAGCGATAGCGATGATGACGTCATGTCGTTCGTCGGAATGCCATACCTGGCGAAGTATATTGTTATACCATGGACTATTGATAACTGCGCGGATGCCACAGTGGCTTAAGCGGTCCTGGCTGCTTCCTACTGCGATGAATGTTTTGGGGTAGATCCTCATATAGGAAAACCCTTTATGCGAACCACAAATTATTGTTCGAGTCTAGGTTGCTTGTGTTCCGGTTTATGTGTGTTTTATGTTTGTTTAAATTCTAAAAATGATATTTTCATTTTGCTAGGGCCACACTACCGGGAAACGTCAATGGTATCCTCGATAAGTACTGTTTTTACGTTAATTTTAACGCGCTGTTGGAGTAGTCTTACTTGGACGGTCAACGTCATTGTACGTTCTTGGCAATAAAATTGGAGTAAATGTTCCTTGAAGTTCCTTAAATTAGGAAAAAATATAAAACAATACAAGTAGAGTACAGTTACACAAAAATATTTTAACAATATGGGAAATTTTAATGCAGTAAGATTATTCACTATGCACTGTTATTTCATTATGGACTAATAATAAGGAAGTTAAATTGAAATTGCCGCAAGTAAAGGAATCCATCAAAAATGGAAAATAAGATTTCAACAGTTACTTAATACTGCATTTTTTTACAATCTTATTTTATTGGCCATTAGTCAATTGTGCGGTATTTGGCGTAATTTTAAACAAAGGACGTCCAAAAATTTATTGAAACAAAATCTAAATGTCTTAAAAAAAAGTATGTGTATTATATCTAACACAAAGACGAACGTGCGATCCCGTTTCGCTCACGGTGCACAACGACAAACGTAGTGTGACCGCTTCAACGCATTAATCTCTTTGATGTACCGCCACTCGAGTTATCGCCAAACGGGCAACATCATTGAGAATGCCGTTGTAAAGTTATCGCAATAAGTCGTGGCTACACCAACGTCAAACGTTCTTTATCGCGATAATTACCGGCTTTTCGCGTTAGTGTAGCCCCATCATTAGAAAAATAAACATCCTAAAAAGGTACCATGTAGATAAAAATCGAAGGTAAATTTATGAGTAAAGGAGCTTTTAATTTTGCATATATTAGATAATAAAAAAGCTGCCCGATATTTAGTTAGTTTTTTTTGGTCACAGACGTTAGATTTCGGCCAACACCCTCAGTAGGAATATTCCCGTGGCGCGAAATATTAGTTTTTCCGTCACACACTTTCATCCTTTTTCATGAAATCAGTAGCACACATTGCAGAAAAACAATAGATATGATGTAAAACTTTAAAAAACGACTTACTTCGACATTAAAAATTAGAGTATAAATAACAAATAATGCAGATAATAATACCATGACGTCCACCTTCATGCAAGTTACTAAAATTAGTGAGCATATTTGCATTCGTATTTACGTATATTTATATTTTTGAAAACATTTATTTAATTCATAACAATTACTTTCCAAATTAAATAATAAATAACAGCAAAAATACAGGCAATTACTTTTCGTAAAGTTAGAAACTCAGTGGACTAGAACGACATTGTCATTGTTACCTACATGTTTAATAATAAATTAAACGAATTTTTGAAGAGAAAACTTCAACAGGCGCGTTGAGCACTTTTTGGGTAAACAAAAATCCATTTTTGGTAGGGGAAAATCTTATGAGTTCGCGTCACTACGTCACCGCGTCACCTACATACTGATTTCATTTAAACATCGGCAAAAAAGAAGGTTCTGAATACTCGCAAGAAATATGATAATATACCGATGATTTTAAGTGGAGTGGAGTGGATATTAACTTAAGAGATGATAATAACTGATAAATTATAATATATATAAAATATTATAATTTATCAGATAAAATATAAATAATAAATGATAAATTTACCACTAATTGAATTTCTTAATGAAACACTTAATTTGTGTAATGATCGAAAACTATAAAACGACGATCGATGGGGTTCTTACGCGGAATTTGTTTTACCATTTAGTTACCACTAGCTGAACCCCGCGATGTTACCCGCGGTTATTGTCGTACCGCGAGTAACGCTGCAGAACAAAGTTAGTCTAAAAAAGTAGCATTAGTTACTCCCTGGATCATCAGCTATCTGCCAATGAAAGTCCCGTCAAAATCCGTCCAGCCGTTCCAGAGATTATCCGGAACAAACAAACAGACAGACAGACAGGCAGATAGACAGACACAAAAAATTGTTTATAACTACATTTTTGGTATATGTACCGTGTATACATACATATGCATTTAGAAAAAACTGTTTATTTTAATATTACAAACAGACATTCCAATTTTTATTTAAAATGAGTAATTAAAGGGGATTGGTGAATGATATTAGTCTAGTAGCTAGCTAGCTTTCAAATGCTAACATAGTTGAGTACATTTCGAGTGTAATGAATGAGTCAAGTGATATTATTTTAATGTATAGAAGTGATATCAGTGATTAACTTCACCGATACTACTGCCTCGGCGACAATTAAGCACTGTTATTCGGAGTGATATTGTGTTTTAAGAGTGTCTTTAATAAAGTCTCTTTTAGACGTCAGAAGATTTATTTCTCAAGTCCATCGAAACTTCACAAGTAACACTATTTTTCAGACAGTTTAAAAAAGTTTATTTACCGCTGTGTAAAATGTACCGAGCTAAGAGCTCCCACACATAACTGCGAATTTGAAACGCATCGCAAATATCTGCGAGCTCGCACAAATCCACCGCAAGAACTTCAAACTGCATCGCAGTTATGTGTGGGAGCCCTAAAGGGAGACTATGTTGAGAAATAAATCATAAATTTCTCAAAATTGTCGGATTTATTGTGTAGGTTAAGTACTTATCGGACAGCCCTCGTATAGTCTATGCATATTTATTTTAATTTAATGAAAGCATTTTTCTTGTTTGTAAAAGCTTTACTCTTCATTTGGCCCCCAACTAATGATGATACAGGACCCCTCCAAGGCATGCGGCACCACTGGCCTGACCCCCCTGACCCTCATTTTGGGGGAAGCATTTAAATACCGGTAGCGCACTTGTGACTATTGCGTTGCAGGTGTCACTGCACTTCCCGTCAGGTGACCTAAGTGTTCTTTTAACCCCAATAACATAAAAACATCAATGCTATTTATAAAATTATGTTTATTATCGTTATTACTGAATAAAGTAATGATGATGATAGTCCATTTAAAAGTTACATTTATGGTTGCATTTGTCAGAGGACGCAATTTTGTTTTTTAGATATGAAGGAGGTGCTAGTGTAAAGTTAAATTCAAGAAAGTAAAGTACTTTTCTTTTTCTGCTAGTTGGTTTAAAAGCGTCTTTCTCTAGGATAACTACACAGTTGTCGAATTCCTACATTTCCATCCATCCTTCCTTCATACAGAAAGATCAGGGTATGTAATATTACGCTTTGACATTTAGGAGTAAGTTCGCCTAGGCCCGATGTAAGTGTTTCACGTCGAATCTCATTCTACAATCGCTAATGCCTCTATTGTCTTGTATTATTGGTTAATGTTTTGTTTTGACCACGTGACTTAGAGTTGATAGACATCATTCCTATACCTACATGTCTTAGTTTTCTATTAACGTTTACGTTCGTAGAATTTGCAGATAAACTTGGTTGCGACACCTTGTTTAACTCGTTAAGATTCTAGCGTTTTTTCTTTATATATGGGCCTGCCAAAATGACTCTACTCCGCCTGGTGGAAAGCAAAAGCAGAATCCAAGAGTAGTGGTCACCATACTCATTGCGAATGCAGACAATGTAGCATGGCGACCCACGCCATGGCGGCCTTGTGATGCTTTCGCATCATTGCGCCTCCAGTCTCACACTTGCCAACGAAACCCGACAGCACGAACGCTGTCATTTTACGTTGATCTTCTGTGAGAGGGTAGTACCGCCTCGGTCCAGCCGGCCCGTTCGTGCTGTTGATTGTTGTCCAGTTGATTGTTATATTTAAGTTAATATTGTAATTATTAATTAATCAATAAAGTATTATTATTATTAACTGCGAACAGTAACGTTGCCAATAGCGAAATAGCAGGAAACGGCCAGTGTCATTACAAAACAACGCGCTCAAAAATAATTTGTTTTATTTTCTGGTCGTTTACTCTCAATTAGATAGGTACCATTACAAATAAAATAACATTTATAAACGGGAAATGTACAAATAATGAATCATACAAAGGGTTAATTATGTAATAACTGAGTTTATCTATACTCTGTACAAATAAATAAAAATGGAGTGTCTGTTTGTAATATTAAAATAACCGCTTTTTACTAAATGCATATATATGTATACACGGTACATATACCAAAAATGTACTTAAATTTTTTTTTTGTCTGTCTGTCTGTCGGTTTGTTCCGGGTAAGCTCTGGAACCACGGGACCGATTTTGACGGGACTTTCAATGGCAGGTAGCTGATGATCCAGGGAATGACTTAGGCTACTTTTTTAGACTAACTTTGTCCCGCGGCGTTACTCGCGGTACAACAATAACCGCGGGTAATAGCGCGGGGTTCAGCTAGTAATAAATAATAATAATAGTCTTACTTAACCACCAAAAAACAAACAAAAGTAAATATAGTAACACTGAATATGAACTATTCAGAAATTGGTCTATCTATAAGATTGATTCCATAGACAATAATTTCTGTAAAATATATTACTTTTATAAAAAATAACTTTTCTTAAAAATTTCCTAAAATACCAACAGTAACGTTCACTATTTCAATATAAATAAAAAAATATGTCATTTCGGACATATTTCACACAACGCCATCTGGTCCCTAACTTAGCAGAGCTTGTATTATGGGTTCTAGACAATGACACAATATTCGTCAGTGGTTCTAAACAACTGATATAAATACATATGTACTTCTTTTTGTAAATACTTACAAATCATACATAGAAAAGACCCAAACTCCGAAACAAATATCTGCAAATAAGAAACCTCCTAGACCTCAAATACAGTAGTCGCATTCGCTACCACTGAGGTATTTAATTTTACTGTACTGTTAGTGTACAACAATTTACTATTTATTTATTTATTTGTATAAAGTACTGCCACATCTATAGAAATAAATAAAATTGGTGTGTCTATTTGTAATATTAGAATAACTGCTTTTTCTATAACCGCTTTTTAATAAATGCATAGGTATGAATACACGGTACATATACCAAAATAACATCTTTTTTCAATTTTTGTCTGTCTGTCGGTCTGTCTGTCTGTCTGTTTGCTCCGGGTAATCTCTGATAAACTGGACCAATTTCGACAGGACTTTCACTGGCAGTTAGCTAAAGATCCAGGGAGTAACTTAGGCTACATTAGTACCTAGTATAGTTGTTAAGAAATAAACTTTATTATTCGAACTATACTATATGACACTTACCTCTCGGGCGATTCGATCGAGCGCCTGCTCCTCGGCCGTAGCCTTGGTTTGTGTCCGCTGTCGTCGTGAAGGATCCATCTCCGCACAAACACTTCACACCCTGACAATGAAAAACACAACAATTAGTTTTAAAGCCCTGTTATGAGTTACTTATCACACAAATTATACTTAACTAGCTGACCCACGCAACCTCGTTTGCGCTTTTGTTTTTGTTTTGTTTGTTTTTGAAACATTCTTCATTGTTGCTCCGCTCCTATTAGTAGTAGCGTGATGCTATATACCCTATAGCCTACCTCGATAAATGGACTATCCAACATCGAAAGAATTTTTCAAATAGGACCAGCGGTTCCTGAGATTAGCGTGTTCAAACAAACAAACAAACAAACTCGTCAGCTTTATATATTAGTATAGATATTGTTTATGTACTGTGAAGCACAAATTAAACAGTACTGCCTTTTTACCGAAATAAGTATTAAATGAATGTTTAACCTAACCAAAAAATAAGGAAACAAATGTAATAAAATTGCTGAAGGTTCATCTCTAAAAAGGATGCATGAAAAAATTTCAGTGACTAACTAAACTAACTTACTTACAGTTAATATTATGATTTTAGTTTGACAGGAAAATTATTTTGACCCTTATCTATATCCACTTCCCGTACTTTGGTTGTTAATTCTAAACATAAATAATTGCAGTCATGTTTAAATCTAAAACAAAGTGCATTGAAGTAATAAACTTTAGCAAGTTACATTGTGCCAATGGTGAGTGCAGCTAATAAAAAAAACTACATTTATGCAAAATTATCTTTACAACTGCCACAATCCAATATGCCACATTGTGGTCATATATTGAACATTAACAAACGTGACACAAAAATAGATGACCCAAAGGTTTTCCAAGTCTTTGCGGCATACAAAAATAAATTTAATATTTTTATATACATACTAGCTGAACCCCGCGATGTCACCCGCGCGGTTATTGTCGTACCGCGGGTAACGCCGCGGGTGATGCTTTTCTTATTTAGTGTTAAAATAACATCACTTGACTCTTACACTAGGAAAATACTCTCTTGCAGTTATATTGTCCTGCGTAGTTTGGTCCCTTAAATGCTTCCTACGACACCCATCGAATGAATAGAGCTAACGTCTTCTTCTTCTTTTGATGTAATGGCAACCAGCCGGATCTCTCGGATCAGCTATTTCTACCAATGTTAAGTGTTTATAGTCTTCAAATCATAAGTCTTCAAGTCTTTAAGTCTTCGTCGTGATGAAATTAATGTTAAAAAATATATTTGAAATATGGATGAGATGAAATGGGGACCTTCTTTCGAAAAACAAAAAACGATCTCTAGAGATAACATCACACGAATGAGATATACGAGTACAAGTAATCAAAATAAAAAAATGATTTTGTCATTATACACATAGATTCTACAATAATAATGTCGTTCTAGTCTACTGAACTTATAATTTTAAGAAAAAATAATTTCCTGTACATACAATTTCTTTAATTCAAAAAATAATTGTTATGAATCAAATAATTGTATACAAAAATATAAATATAAGAAAATACAATGCAAATATGCTCACTAATTTTAGTAAGTTGCATGAAGGTGAACGTCATGGTATTATTATCTGCATTATTTGTTATTTATACTCTATGTTTTAATGTCGAAGTAAGTCGTTTTTAATATTTTACATTAGATCTATTGTTTTTCTGCAATGTGTGTTACTGACTGCCTCGTTGGTTTAGCGGTTAGCGCAAGCGACTACCAATCAAGAGGTCCCGAGTTCGATTCCCGGGTCAGACTGCTGTTGGGTTTTTGTTACAAGAAATTCTTAACAGCAGTCTGGAATAAGAAATATGGCGGTGTTACCCAACCGTGCCTCGAAGAGCACATTAAGCCGTCGGTCCCGGTTGTCATGAACACCTATGACAATCATTATTGGGAAGTCAGTGCCCTCAAATATTCTGACAACTAGTTCTTCCTTCGAATTGAGTTCACCCCTAAAGTTTCGGAGGTCAGATGCCAGCCGATCCGTGGAAAAACTGATATTCAGGTAAAACCAGTTGCACTAGTAGTCGACCCCAATTAATTTTAGGAATACTAAAGGCTAGGAAGATGATGATGTGCTACCACGGAGCAAATACAAAGAGGAGATGGCATAAGCGCATCACCCCCATAACAAAATACCGCCCCCGACGTCATCGCAGTTGACGCAACTTGCAAATTATACTATTAACGTCAATGTTCTAGAACTGCATCGAAAAATCGTAATACTTGAATGTTCTCGGTACAATCAAGTAAAAAGATGAAGTGTTGTGTTTTATCTTGTACAAATAACTCAGATAGACGTTCTGGTACCATGAGTGGCATCATATTTCTTTTATAAGTAATTTTATAGCTAATTTTTTAAAAAGTTCTAGAAAAATCTCTTAGTGTTTTATTGAAATGTTATTATATTTACTCGCCACTAGATGGCAGAACTTTGTATTACTGGAAATAAAAAATACAATGGTACGTTGACCTGAATATTAATAAAACATACCATAAGAAGATACGGAAATGAGTTCTACATTCTTACCTAATGAATTTTTATACATCATGGTATACAATTTTTGTATTTTTCTTAATTATATTGTGAACAGACTGACATCTATCGACATCTATTCTAAAATAAAAAGACAGGGTCGTATTTAGAATCCAAATATTTTATCAAGTTACGACTATAATAATCTTGCATTGAAAGTTGTTACTTCAAATATTGAAAAAAAAGAAATTTTACTTATGCTGATGATTTGACGGGTTTTTTTTTAAATTCATTAAAATAATGCAATGTACCAGTATACAGGTAATGTTCTAAATTTTTATCTAAAGATAGTATTGAAGAGCAATGGATCAAAAAAATAATAGGCAAAACTGGACTCCTACAAAATACACCAATATTTGTTCTTCCCGTTGTGATTCGAAACGATAGTGATTCATTTCAAGGAAAAATCATAAAAAAACCAAAAAGTAACTTATTATCTAAACCCAAATTAGGCAAGATTAAAAGTGATTAGATGTGGATATTAGAGGCAACATTGGTATGACCATTCAATTCAGATTTAGATTAGTTGATTTTCTAAGATTGGCGTTATTTAAGCATTCCAATTCCGAAGTGAAATCTAAAATATAAAATTCTCGTGTCACAGTTTTCGTTGCCATACTCCTCCGAAACGGCATGACCGATTCTCATGAAACTTTGTGAGCATATTGAGTAGGTCTGAGAATCGGCCAACATCTATTTTTCATCCCCCTAAATCGTAAGAGTCACCCATCCTTAAATTTTTTTTATGGCAAAACGACGTTTGCCGGGGCTGCTAGTAAAATATAAATTTATTTATTTTTTAAATAAAATGATTTGCACTACATATATTAAATTTTGTTCTACATAATCCACGTGTAAACCAAACATATTGAACAATATTTTATTTAGGGTTATTTATTAGAAAAAAAAAGTCCACTCTTGCAAAATTATTTACGTTATTAATGATGTTTTTTGTTCAAGATGCTTACAAAATTGACCTTGAAAAAACTACTCCTTGAAATTCTGAGTACGTCCACACTAGTGTCAGCTAGCTAAACTACATAGCAATATACTCGTACAACGATGCAAGTAGTTTTGCTATTGTCTGGTAGATGGAAAAGTGTAAACTAACACCCTCTCACCCCCGCAAATTGTCACGCATTGCTTCATACAAAAATCTCATTAGGGCCTCTCCTCTTTGTATTTGCTCCGTGTGTGCTACTGATTTCATGAAACAGGATGAAAGTGTGTAACAGGAAACAGATGACACAGAACATGAACACAGGAATATTCCCAGTGAGGGTATTGGCCGACATCTCAATTGGTCTCCTCTAACCAAAAAAAAACAATGAAATATCGGATCGTCGCGAAGGTGGCTTCTTCATTATATATGCTGGGTGCATCAAATTTTACAATACGTCTCTTTACAAAATTGGCTGATCATTATTTTACCGTTGATTTTTATTTACATGATTTGACATTTTAGGATGTTTATTTTCTAATAGAAAGATCATTTTTAGAATTTAAAGAAACATAAATCGGACACAAACATTACAGACTCAGCACAATAATGTGACTTTCGCATAAAGGGTATTCCTATATGAGGATTCTACCCCAGAACATTCATTGCAGTAGGAAGCAGCCAGGACCGCTTAAGCCGCTACGTCGTCCATGCAATATCAGGAGCTTTTAACACTCCACTGCTGAACATAGGCCGGTCCTTTGCACGCAGGTTTTTGCCTACCATACCATGATGGCCAGATGCGTTGGTATATATGTACAATAGGCTTTATTTTAAGTATTCATTCTATTTGCAATGATGCTCATGCTTTGTCCAGCTAGTTTGCTAAATTAGAGAGACGACCTCTTATGATATTTGACTGCCTCGTTGGTCTCGCGGTTGGCGTGAGCGACTGCTGATCATGAGGTCTCGGGTTCGATTCCCGGGTCGGACCAAATGTTTGTATGATCTACAAATCTTTGTTTCGGAGTTTGGGTGTGTTCTATCTATAATATGTATGTATTTACAAAAAAAAAGTATATATGTATTTGTATCAGTTGTCTAGTACCCATAACACAAGCTCTGCTTATCTTGGGACTAGATGGCGTTGTGTGTTTAGATGTCCGAAATATTTATTTATTATTATTATTTTATTATATCCACGGGATCATGACAATTGTCACGAATACGAATTCGTATTCTTAATTTTTTCAGTGCATGTTGGTGAAGTTTGAACGCGCCAATGTTACATACCTCAATGATGATTACATGTACAACACCACGGTGTTCGTCAGGAGATACAGCAGGAAATCCCCGTACTGCTTGCACATTATTGCAAACACCAGACATCTATGGAACAACAATGTAACGGTAAAAGCCTACTCCAAGTAATCTGATTTTGAAGCTTATCTTGTTATCTTTGCACCCATACATCACACATCACTCTTTATATTTTCATTTAACCAAGTCTCTCTATTGCTAATCTTTATTGCACCTACTTTCATCTTTGTGGAAACTACTACGGTCATGTCACAAGCATCCACTTAAGTCAGTAACGCAAAGATTAATCTTCTGAAGTCCAGTCAAGTCCAGGAGAAAAGTTCCATAAAATCTTTGCCAGTTCTTATTCATTGTTCTAGTGATTGTTTTCCAGGTGGATCTTATTTTCAACCAGTTTCTTCATAATGAATATCGACGATCGTTTGTAGAAATGCATTACAAGTTCTGTGACTTTATAAGAGATGAACCGTATGCGGGTGGTATGTTGAAATTGATTGGAGTGGTCTGTCCTATGAAAGCTGTAAGTAGCAACAAGGTGGATGAATACCAACGATATTAAATTAAACAAGATCATAATTATCTTGTGCGCTTAATATTTGTAACATTAGAATGATAAACATTCGTGATAATATTCGTATTTTAAATAGGGTGGGGTAGGGTGGTCCTCAAAGTGTCCATACAGCAATGGGGATAGTAATGCTTGAGTTTCTCAGCATGATCGAAGCAATCAATAGGAGATCCGCAGACGAACCAAGGTCACAGGAATTGCCCGTAGAATTACCAAACTTAAGTGGCAGTAAGGGGGACACATTGCTTGAATGATGTGTCGTGCTGCCAGCATCAAGGCATCGGTTTTGCCAAAACTTGGGTAAGGCCCATTTATTTCTACATTTATAGGGTTATCCACGTACGTCTAAACGCATAATACAAGGTTATTCGTTCTTAGTACAAAAGCCGGAGCACCTCAAGCTTATTATAGGAAAAGTACCTAAATAAAAACAAAAAAGAAACAGAAATAAAGACCTCACTCAGCTATTCAGGATTAGTTATAACAGTTTATCAAAAATGTTCAGAAAATAGGTAGATAGATTCTATCCTAATGTGGTTTTTGATTAATGGTATATGTATAATTATTTTTTCTTTAGGCTGTTTAATTTAATGTAGGTAAAAATCTGTTTTACTTGAACACAAAACCATATTTTTTGTGACTATCGCAATCTACGCCCGTGCCGCACTTTTTTAATAGCGGTCGTAGATCGATGTCCGACGTTTTATCGGTAAGATTCCCAGCGAAGATTTTTAAAGTACTGGGGCGGGTTTCCGTCATTTTAGATTCTTTCAGAGGTACTAATAACTAAAATTAAGCACAATAAAACAAACGAACAACTGACTACTATTTTCCAGGCCACTTGCAAAGCGATACTGTGATTCTGACTACAAAAACTGATATTATAAATCTGAAAAGTTTGTTTGTTCGGTTGAACTGTGTAAGGTCAGTGATTAGGTTCGAATTAAGACTTCTTTAAGTGTTGAATAACTCATTTATAACATCAAGGTATAATATTATGATGACAAATAGGAGTTGGGCAACAAGGGAAAATGTTTCATAAATGGGAAAAACATATTGTTTTTGAAAACAACAGACGAATTTTTCAGGATCAAGATCAGAGGTTCATCTAGTAATGCTAGTATTATTATAAGTAATACGACGTAAAAGTACATATTGTCGAAGCGCCTGCGTAAATTTAATAGCAGCGACACGCACGCGACTTATTAGGAATAAGTTAGTTTTTAAGGATTGCACCTTTATATTATATAGATCACTTGCATACGAGAAGCTGTACAGTTCACACATTATACCAATTTTAGTTTCGCACTGAGTTTCCATTAATCCTCAAGATAACCCTACATTGGTCCATAACGAGCAGGATTTGATATCAAGGAAAGGTCACCAGCGACCATAATATCGAAAAAGGAATTGAGAGGAGTTTCTAGGAGAAAGAATTGGATCGAACTCGAGCGAGTTGGTTTACGGTGTATAGCATTCATTTAATTAATATCATCTCCCAACACTCAGGTAAAATAAATAAAATGTCTATATATGTTATCGGTTAGTATTTTATTGTATTATTTTACATTAATTTTCTAGATTATATAAATTATACTTATATAGTACCTACCTACTTGTTACACAGTGATTAGTATTATAACAGCAAGATTAAGTTTTAAATCATACTTATTTGTATAATAGTATAGTTAGCTTATATGCTACATCATTTAAACTTAATTTATATACAGCTGTAACTATGTAATTCTCTGGGTTTAACACTTGCGTGTTAGCAGTCGTTGTTAATCCCTCTAGGCAGGTATCTAAATATAATGTATTGAGTGTTAGATATTAATGCAAGTCATTGGTAAAATAGTCTAGTTATACTTATTTGGAATCACTGTTATAATACACAAAGTTAGTGTTGTGCTTGTTTATCGTAACAAATAATTTAAGTTTGTATTCTTATACTTAGTGCTTGGTTTGTGTTAAGCGTATTGATTGTATACCTACATTCATAAAACAAATAAGACACTATCTTTTGTATTAACTGTATATATATATACATTTCAGGTTGACTACACTTGTCTCTCAGAATGTCCGAGGAAAGGGAGCTAATAAAGAAGCGAGGTAGTTTTAAGGGTCGCTTGACTGCTTTCGTTCATTTCCTAGATTCACTCAAGGACAGCACAGTTGATGATCAGATTGTTTCTGAGCTGCAGCTTCGCATGGCTAAGATGGAGTCATTATACAACGTATATGATGAGGTACAATTACGCCTAGAATGCATTGTTGAGGATATTAAATCACAGTATTCTGAGCGTTCTGATTTCGAGTCTGTTTATTATAAATCCTTGTCTAGAGCTCAAATTATTATAAGTAAATTTGATCGAGATAGTAGGTCGATGGAAAGTTGTAAAAGTGCCTGCAGTACACGCAAGCCGGTTAAGTTGCCAATGATTCAATTACCAAAATTTAGCGGGTTATATAGTAATTGGTTAGAGTTCCGTGACACCTTTACTAGTCTGATTCATACTAACGACGATATCGATGAAATCAACAAGTTTCATTACTTGCGAGCTTCTCTTGAGGGCACTGCTGCCGTAGTAATTAGATCGGTAGAATTTTCATCAAATAACTATTCTGTGGCGTGGCAGTTGTTACGTGATCGATTTGACAACAAAAGGTTACTTGTGCAAAATCATGTAACCTCATTGTTCAATATAGACACTTTAAAAACGGAGTCTTCGATTTCCCTAAAGGGATTAATAGATCAAGTTAATAAGGATTTAAGAGCATTGGAATCGTTAGGAGAACCTGTTCAACACTGGGGAACACCTTTAATATTTATTGTAACTCGTAAACTAGACCAAGTAACGTATCGTGAGTGGGAAGAGTGCAAAGGCAAATTAGATAAAGATAGTCCAATTACTTTTGATATATTTTTACATTTTTTACGTAATCGAGCCGACCTTATCGAAACTTGAGAATGGTCCAGTTTATACACTCAAACTACCGGTAAATTAGGTCCAGAACTTAAGTCTATGATAGCTACAAAACCTCCTAACAGTTATAGTTCCGATTCAGCTGTTAAAGTATGCCCTAAATGTAACAACCATGACCATATCTTGAGTAAATGTCCACAATTTCTTGCATTAAGCAACGACGAACGTAAAAAATTATTACCCCATATAAAATATGTTTCAATTGTTTTCATTCTGGCCACTATGCTAACAAATGTAAAAGGCAAGGTTGTAAGCTATGCAAGCGGAAGCACAACACACTAGTTCATATTGATTCCAACAACACTATGGCGAACACACTTAATGGTAATTCCATATTAAATCGGAGTACATATACGTCATCATTACCATTTACCAGTACAGATACAAATAATGCAGCGTTGGCGAACATTGTATCATCGAGTTTTCATGCGCAGCGAGATGTGTTGATGTCCACTGCCTTATTAAAACTGCGAGACAATAATAATCGCACGCATCTCGCTCGCGCAGTACTAGATAGCGGTAGCACATCGTCGTTCATAACAAACCGGTTATGCGAGCGACTCGGCTTAACAACCACAACGATAAATAAATTTGTACTGGGTATAAACAATGCTACTACACAAATACTTAAATAAAATGTGCAGAGTTGAGATGATGTCGTTAAATGATACTTTTTGTTTTCAACTTAATTGTTTCGTGTTGCCATATATAACGAGTAACGTACCATCCCGTGAAATAAATATTTGTGATTTCGGAATACCATCAAATATTACTTTAGCAGATCCTACATTTTATAAGCCCTCTGACATCGACATTTTGATCGGCGCAGATTTATTTTGGGACTTGTTAGGATCACAAAGACTGAAGTTAGGTACCGGAAAGCCAGTGTTATGTGAAACACGTTTAGGCTGGATTATTTCAGGTCCAATCCCACAAAATTATAGTTCTAATAATTTAAAATGTAACCTTTCTAAGCTTCATTTGGAAAATGATTGTCAATGGAAAGTTATCAATTCGGATTTGTCAAAGTTTTGGCAATTAGAAGAGGTAAACACAAAATCTTGTGATTCGTACATGCCCGAGGAGAATCAATGTGAAAATAATTTCGCAAATAATACGTCTCGATTACCCGACGGCCGGTTTTTTGTTCGCCTTCCCCATAAACAAGATCCTTCAATTCTAGGTGATTCTTTCCGTAAGGCAACACATTGTTAAAAATCTTTAGAACGTAGGTTTAAGGTGAAACCTACATTTACTTGTAGTAGGTAAAATATATCATGACGTCATGTCAGAGAATGAATCTCTCGTTTATATGACTGAAATAAACCTTTCCCATAAGATTAAATGAGTCTTCTGGACACACTAAGCCTGACTATCTGTAACTATCTGTCTGGCTATCTCTGGTTGCACGTATTTGACCCCTTATGTCTATTATGCCCTATTGTTATTATTGGTAAAATTTAAATTATTGGTACAGAAAATGCAGTTAGATAAATTGCACTGGGATCAACTACTGCATAGCCGGGTTAGTAAACAGTGGGATAGTCATTGCCTCTCTTAAATAGTTTCGTATTTTTAGGATTGTAGTTTGTAGTTCGCACTAGGAAATAGAAATTATTACTATATTATCCAAAATCCGCTGGAATCATTCTCGGAATATAATTTACTTTTTAAATATAAAGAGTCTACCTTTCTCAGATTTAAAGCTTATTAGAGAGTAAGAATGTTTTACGTGTAGGAGGAAGGCGCGATAGTTCAATTTTGTCATATTATAAAAAACATCATTTTATTACAGTCCACTCAGTCTTTCACAACACTCTTATTTCATTTTGAACACAAACGGCTTATGCACGCTGGCCCATTATTATTATTATCATCCATTAGGGAAACTTACTGGCCAATAGGTGGTCGCAACTTGGCGAAGAAATGTTATCACAAGTGCGTTTTATGTCGCCGTCTGACGGGTAAGGTTGTTGCTCCCATCATGGGTAACTTACCGTCTGAACGTCTTCGTCCAGGGCACCCCTTTGAGAGTACGGGCGTTGATTATGCCGGCCCAATTACTAGCGCCAGTCGTCAAGGTCGTGGATGCAGGCTGGTAAAGGTGTATGTCGCGATTTTTATCTGTATGACGACCAAAGCAATTCATTTGGAACTCGTTGGCGATTTAACCAGTAATAGTTATCTGTCAGCTTTGCATCGATTCATTTCTCGTCGAGGAAAACCAGTGGATATTTTCTCCGACAATGGTACCTCATTTGTCGGTGCGTGCAATGACATAGCACAATTTTTAAAAATTAATATATTGAGTGAAACTGCAGCGAACGATGGAATCAAATTCCACTTAACCATCCATACCAGCGTATACTCCGCATTTCGGCGGACTCTGGGAGGCAGGTGTGAAGTCAACCAAGTACCATCTTCATAGAGTGTTGGGTAATTGTAACTTAACTTTTGAGGAGCTATACACTGTTCTCACCAAGATAGAAGCAATATTGAACTCCCGTCCGTTAACACCTTTGTCATCGGATCCTGCAGACTACTCGCCGCTCACTCCGGGACATTTTCTTGTTGGTCGGCCTCTCACTTGTTTGCCGCAACCTGACTACCAGGATCACTCTGCCCACCATCTGTCTCGATTTCAACGAATTGAGCAACTCCGCCAGCACTTCTGGAGCAGATGGAGCAAGGAGTACGTGGCCGAATTACAAATTCGGACCAAATGGCGATCCTGCAAGGATGGTTTAAAGCTGAACTCGTTGGTAGTCGTCAAGGAAGAGAATCTTCCTCCACTGACGTGGAAATTAGGACGAATTGTGGCTGTCCATCCTGGTACCGATGGTGTTGTTCGTGTAGCAGATCTCAAGACGTCTACTGGAGTCATCCGCAGGGCATTCGATGGAATCTGTCCGCTGCCCGTAGTGGATTCTGGTTGAAACAGTTGTTTCAACGCCCGGGGACATGTCGAAGCGCCTGCGTAAATTTAATAGCAGCGACACGCACGCGACTTATCTATATCTATACTTATAATAAAACTGTAGAGAGGTCAATTCTGTACATTGAATATATATTAAAAATTATTATTGGGGGATGAATGGTTATCGATACTGATGCCAAAAATGTAATCAGTAAGTTTTTTGTCTGTCTGTCTGTCTGTCTGTATGTGCACGCATGGATCAAAAACTACTGAAGGGATTTTAACCAAACTTGGTACGATTATAGTCCATACTCCTGGGCAGGTTATAGGCTATATAACATAACGCTAAGATGCATAGGAGCTGAGCAGTGACGATAAATTTGAAGCAAGTCGGATGAAAATTTTCGCTTTCGAGCTCTTATCCTCGCATACGTTGATCATACACCAAAAATATGTATTACAAAGATGATGGTCTTCAAAAGATCTACAAAAAAAGTCCTAAATAGTATATTTCTATCTTTTATAAATTAGCCACAATAACGTGTTTAAGCGTTAGGCATTTCTTCAAGGTGTATTAAATACTTAAATATATTGTATTTCACATGGATATATCCTTATCACTATACACTTTAATATATTTTTTAATAAAAAATAGAATTATAAAATTATAATTAATAAACACACAAGATATAGATGAAATAAAACTGCCAAATCTCGCCGCACCAGTATAAGTACGACATTACGGTTGATTTTTCTTTAACACGCGAAACGGCAATCCGCTGGATCTACAAAAAGGCGGGAGCGCTCACGCCGCTCACGCGCTGACTTCACTCGAATTGTCAATGTTAATGCGAACGAACGTGGTTCTTATTGACTGGGAATAAGCGCGTTTTAGATTTAAAAAATACATAAGACGTAGTTTTTAGATATCAGTTTAAAGTAGGTATTAGATAATAATATAATTAGTTTGTTTAGTGTTTTTGTTTGTTTCTCCTTCTTTTCTTTATATTTATAGTTGTAAAATTAATAAGTAAAATTTCAAATAAGTAAATTTATGCAATGACAATTAATAAATCTCATCGTCAGACTTTCCGTGTTGCTGGAGTAGATCTTAATTAATCTCTCTCAATTTTATATTAATTAAAATGTCGAATAAATGGTTTATAGTGCCACAGTGAACAAATCTATACATCTATAGGTACAAATAAATAATATTGGAGTGTCTCTTTGTAATATCAAAATAACCGCTTTTTACTAAATGCATATGTATGTATACACGGTACATATACCAAAAATGTAGTTAAAAAATTTTTTGTCAGTCTGTCTGTCTGTTTGTCTGTTTGTGCCGGGTATTCTCTGGAACGGCTGGACCGATTTTGACGGGACTTTCACTGGCAGGTAGCTGATGATCCAGGGAGTAACTTAGGCCACTTTATTTAGACTAACTTTGTCCCGCGGCGTTACGCCGAAATGTATGTATGCGCGTAACTTTCGATCGGCTACACCAAATTATATATTTTTTTATGTGTTAGTTATTCTTAGGACAAGGTTTGTGTACAAGAAAAAATAAAAAATAAAGGAAAAAGTTTTTTTGTCCGTGACTACACCCTACTCATGGGTAACGAAAGAAAAATATAGTGGTACGAAGTTCGTCGGGTCAGATAACATATTTAAATACCACGCTTTGTACTATTTCAAAATGTAACCTAAAAGCATTGAGATATACCTACCTACTTAAAGTAAATAAGATTTTACAAAAATAATGAATGAATTTTTTCCAGAGGTTATTACAGAAACAATTTTTATGTTGTACTTATGCAAGTGCAACATAGCTGTGCTTTAACATTTTTCAGTTCTGCAGCATAGTTATCAATGTTATTATTATGTACTAGCTAAACCCCGCGGTGTTACCCGCAGTTATTGTTGTACCACGAGTAACGCCGCGGGACAAAGTTAGTCTAAAAAAAGTAGCCTAAGTTACTTCCTGGATCATCAGCTACCTGCCAGTGAAAGTTCCGTCAAAATCCACAAACGCACAAAATTTGGTTCCTTTTTTTGGTTTCTATGCTTTGCGATGACGATAAACAAGACGGTCAGACGTTGCGCACCGCAGGCATAGACCTCACCACGATCTGTTTCAGCAACGGTAAGCTCTATGTGGCTCTGTCGAGGGTGAGCGACGCTGCTAATATGTTCGTATATTGTTCCAATGGCATTACACATAACATAGTATACAGCGATCTTTAAATAAAGGTAACACTGTCACAATATGTGGACATATCAGTGAAATTGCATGCTTATACAGGGTTAGGGAATACATACATATAAAAAGGAATAGTCATAATTATTACCGTGAGTTCCGTGAGTTCGAGAATAAGGAATACTTTGAGATTTATCCGCTAAGTATCAACCAGAGATTACACAAATACCTATAGGTAGGTATATTACGAGAGAGCCTCGGATTTTAGATTTTATACGCACAATGAAGAAAATCCATACCTGATTTACTGTCTTCTGAGAAATACAAAGAAAGTCTTGCAAAGTGCAACGGATCATAGCGTTGCTTAATCCTACTAATATTATAAATGTGAACGTTTGTAAGGATGAATGGATGGATGGATGGATGGATGTTTGTTACTCTTTCACGCAAAAACTACTGAACGGATTTGAATGACACTACAGTAATTTAACTTATACATCAGAATAACACATAGGCTACAAATAATAAAGATATTGTGTGAATTCTCTAAAATATGACGATAAGTGTCAAGTAGGTAGTAGAAAAAATCTACCATCTGTGAGCTATACTGGCGTGCGCTGCCAAAATCGCAAAAGTTTTACTATGTAATGTATGATGGAAATGTTTATCTTAAAAGCCGTTATAGTTAAAATGTGTAAGATATTAAAGCCAACATAGTGAACCATAACTACAATAAAAAATAATGATTTATTTCAAATGCACATTTGGTATGGTAGTAATAAGTTGATTCCTAAATGAAAATGGACACATTTATCGTTTCTGGTATTTAAAGTAGATAAAATATATCTTTCGCGCTACATCATTTGGACAAATAAATATTTATACAAATAAATACATACAAATAAAGACAAATAAATAAATATTAAAATTTTTAGTTGCGATGATGACAAACCGAGTGCGCGATATTATAATATGCGAATAGGTTGCTTATCGCTGAGTGCGCGACCCGAACGCGGGTAGGTAGGTATACGCGTGAGGGCAGACGTCGATGATGGTTGTATCCGTTTTGCGAATTTTCATGGCATTTACGATTAGCTAAAACCGCATTTTACTTAAAGTAATATAGGACTAAGGTTAAGTATTGACAGTTTTTTTTTAGAAGTTACACGTACAAAATTCCACGTACAAACTTCATTTTTATTTTAATTATTATAGATTACGTAGCTGTAATTATACCGAATTACTTCGTTTTTTTTTTAAATAACATTACATAGGTTGTAGGTAGGTAAGTTGTCATTGTCAGGCTGTCATATTTTTCAAATGCGACTAGCACCAAATATATTATATGTTAAATTATACATGGTATTATGTTTTTGTTTGTTTAACTGTTTTTATCATCAATTACACTAACATTATAAAGGTGTTTGTAAGTGTGTATGTTAGTTACTCTTTCACGCAAAAACTACTAAACGGATTTAATTGAAACTTTACAGTGAAATAGCTTATACATCAGAATAACACATAGACTACTATTTGCCACGATAACCGACATACACGCGGGCGGAGCCGCGGGCAGCAGCTAGTTGTGATTGTGAATAAGTTAGTTTTTAAGGATTGCACCTTTATATTATATCGATCACTTGCATACGAGAAGCTGTACAGTTCACACATTAAACCAATTTTAGTTTCGTACTGAGTTTCCATTAATCCTCAAGATAACCCTACACATATTCATTGCCCTTCTCTTGATTTTCAATGTGATTAGTGTTATTTATTTGAATTGATTCAAACATTTTTATTTATTTTTTATTTAGGGTTTAATATCGCTCACGAATATGACGGCACCTACGCAGAACTTTCCGAACGTGTTTCCTTTTGAAAAAGGCCGCATCGACGCCTCCCTCGTCGTCACAGCAACTAAGGAGCTAATATTCAGTTTCTATGTAGAAGCCAGTTTTAAACAATAAAATGTTTTTAAGAATTTTTACTTGTTTTACAGTTATTGAATTCCTAGAAAGGCACGAGGACATATAGGTATATGTACCGTGTATACATGTATGTATACACGGTACATATAAATATGTGGGCAAGTGTTTTTAGAAACATAAGTTTGATAAAATGAACAATTATTATCATCGACAGCCTGTAACAGTTCACTGCGGGACTTAGACCTCTCCTTAGGAGGAAGGAGGTTTAGACCAAATATGCCACACTAGACAGACGAGTTAGTATAGGGTTAGTTAGATGACTTATTAGACTAAAAAGGAACGGTCAGAAGAAGGTCACAGGTATCCTGACAGGGCATTGTCCTAAACAAGCACCTATTTACTATAGGCGCAACAGACATCCCTCTGTGCAGGGGACGAATGGAAGCAGTTTAGTAAAGTTTTCGATCTCTTTTAAATGCTGTTCTCCTGCAGTATGCTCCATTAGCTGACTCTTACGACACATGCGAGATGAATAGGAGTGGTGAAACTCCATGTTTTTAATCCGTCGATACACTTAGTTTAAGTGGTTAGTAGTAGTTAGTGCCTTAGTGGCGCAGTAGTATACGTCTGCAGTGCTTGAGACGCACCAAATGTTTATACACATATTTTTCGGCGTTTAGTTGTTTTCTAAGCATAATAATTATTGCCAAAAAAGTATATTTATTTATTTATTTATATATACAGATTAAGGGTCTCCAACAAAGGCTATACACAACTATAACTTAAGATAAAATTCACATTAATCCCTCGGTGTACTCCCTCAATCACGGGAGACCACAGCATGCAAACATTAGTAACAAGTTATATTAAATAGTGAAAAAAGAAATTATAGTGTAGCGCGGAATATTTCGTCAACCCCCAACGTAAGGTTGTTGAATACAGTTGAAGAGTATATAGGCTAGAAAGAAGAACATCTACAATTTATCAAATAAAAAAAAAGAAATTATATGTATATATATGATTTAATAGAGAACAAAATTGATCTTAATTAATATTCCGTTGATTTTAACGACTAGACAGTCGAATTAAAAATATACAAAACAATATTATCTTATACTAATTTATATAAAATTAAATTATACTGGTATAAACAACACATAGTCGGAATAAAATAGCAACAATTTATTAAAAATGATTTACAAAATAACATGATTTTTCAAACATAAATAAAAATATTTACTAGATTTGTACACTTCGGGGCAATTTCACCGTTTGTTGATAAAGTCTCGGATAGACTATTTTGAACATATCTGTTAGATAACTACAGGTTTCAGTTTCACAAGTCTCGGATAAAGACAAATATGTCAGTAGTGTAACACCCAGACAACTTTCAAAGTCTTTGCTTTATAATTCCGTTCCGTCGCGTCTGTCTGTTCACGATAAACTCATAAATTACTGCACGGATTTTTATGCGGTTTTCACCAATAGATAGTGATTCTTGAGGAAGGTATTCATATTTAATATTAGCTCTAATACAATTAGCTAAAATACAACGATACTAGTTTCTGTAAGTCGGTTATCGCGGCAAATAGTAGCCTATGTGTTATTCTGATGTATAAGCTATATTAATATGAAGTGTCATCCAAATCCGTTCAGTCGTTTTTGGGTGAAAGAGTAACAAACATCCATCCATCCATACTTACAAACTTTCGCGTTTATAATATTAATGGAATTTGTTGTAGACGTCGGAAAAAACATCACATCTTCTCAGAGTAGCATAGCCTATATTATATTTACCGTAAAGAACCTGTGCAAAGTCGAGGCGAGTTGATCCGTTCTGAAGATTTTGCGTGAAGGAGTAACAAACAAACACCGTTAAAAACTTGCGAATACCTGACATTAGTAGAGTAACCTTACATTTATTAGCAACGATATGGTAGATGACTATGAGAAACCTTATCAGAAACCTGTGAAAATGGCCCTCAATAAGGCAATGAGTTGACTCACAATAGCATGCTCAGTTATTATCGATAGATGATGTTTTCCCATCACTATCACTATATCGAAATTCGATTTATAAAAACTGTATCGAAAATACATTAATTTTTTAAAACAAGAGTTATATCGAAAATATCAGAACAATCAATTTAGGTATTTAGTGTGTAAGTAATTCATTTCGGAAATATATTAAGATATTCTTGTTTGATTATTCTTGTAAAAAAATTACATTTATAAAATAACTATCGCGTATTTAGTTTCAATACAATAAAAACTAGTAAAATAAGTAATGCTTAGAAAATGAATGCTGCCTAAAAATCACATATACGTTTTTGAAATGTTATAATAATGAAGCCAGAATATGAATAATACACTTGATCAACAACTTTGCTTAAAATGCTTCTATAGACTGAAATGATACAGTGCTTTATAGATTTAAAAGAAAAACAAATAGACACAAGAAAAAGTTTAAAGAACTAAAATTCGACTATGTCAAAACTTTTGATAATTTAATTTGTGTGTGTGTAGCATCGTAGCTCTCAAACGGATGGGCCGATTTCAATGCGGTTTGTTTCATTTGAAAGCCTGCGGTGATTTTTAGCTATGGTTGGTCAATATATATAGCAGTGTAAGCTGCTGGACCGATATTATAGCTAACACATAAGACATTTTTGGCGTTTGATTACTCGATTAAGTGCTTGCGTTGAGGGTTTTTTTTTATTTTAGCTTGTCACCTCATTCATTTAAATCGGTACAGTAGTTTAGGCGCTACGGCGAAACACACATAGCTATACACAATATACACGGCCAAAACTATGACCCTTCCTTTTGGCTGCGACGTAGTTGGGTAAAAGCAATTTAGTCTTCGGGAATAGACGTTGTACTATCAAGTGGATGAATCCCATTGTGACTTTCGCATGTCTTTGCAAAAAAAAATACATTTATTTACTTAACATGGGGATCTATTCTTAAATATATCTTTTTTATATATGAGTCTACTAAAGTGACTCTTCTCTGCCTGATGGAAAGCATAAGCAGAATCCAAGAAAAGTGGTCACCATACTCTTTACAAATGCAGACAAATTTATTCGACTCACTTTAATCTTACATACTAACGAGGCATCTTCGTGAACTAATTGAGCTTTTAAATTTAGTTGATTTTCTTAGCTTTCGCCTTTTTATTACTACCTTTCGGTTTAGAAGGATATATAACGAATAAAGCGAGCTGAACGGAACATAATATAACAGCTACCACGTTTTGGATCTGAAAACAAAACACAGGAATTATAATAATAATTATATGAAATCTATATACTAATATGTAAAGCTGAAGAGTTTGTTTGTTTGTTTGTTTGAACGCTAATCTCAGGAACTACTAGTCCGATTTGAAAAATTCTTCCAGTGTTAGCCCATTTATCAAGGAAGGCTATAGGCTATATATCATCACGCTAAGACCAAAAGGAGCGGAACACCAATGGTAGAATGTTTCAGAAACGGCAATAGACGCAAACGAGGTTGTGTGGGTCAGCTAGTAGTTTATAATCTATTTATATAAAAATAAATCCCTATTTGCCTTGGTCACGATATCACGCGTGAACGGTTGAACAGATTTTGCTTATTCTTTTTTTGTTGGATAGCCCATTTAGCGAGGAAGGTTTTAGGCTATGTAACATCACTCTACAACCAATGGGAGCCGGGTATCGACCGAAAATGTTGGGAAAATGGGGAACTTCTATACTTTTTTGGGTTAACATACAGTCAATGTCAATCACCAATAATATGACTGTCTCTTACTACATTTTTTTCTAATTCGGTTCAGTTGATTTTTATTAAAATATCATCAAAAGGCATACTTCGTTATCATACTTATTTCATCTTAAGGTTATCAGAATATTACATAAGAAATAAAGAGCGTCATAAATAAATAATCCTTGGTTCTCGTTTTATCGAGTTTTATTACACTTTGTTCTGTGAATCATATTTTATAGCAAGCTTACATAATTTGTTCAAAATACGTGTTTTTGTGTGGTAATAGAGTTGATGATATGAGAATGAATCGGTACAAACCGGCACACCTTTCATCTTAGGTTATGTAATACTTTATGATTTCTTTTAAGATTTAATGTCAGGGTTTGTAATGAGATTAATACATAGGTTTAAACCCGAAAAAGATGCAATTCATTCAATTAAGTGGCAATAATCACTATATTCTGCAATGAACAACAAATCTAATTGCAATTTCAAAAAAAAATCGTCTATATCGTCTATACAAATAAATAAAATTGGAGTGTCTGTTTGTAATATTAAAATAACCGGTTTACACTAAATGCATTTGTAATTAATTATACACGGTACATATAACAAAAATGTAATTAAATTTTTTTTATCTGTCTGTCTGTTTGTTCCGGGTAAACTTTGTAACGGCTGCACCGTTTTGACGGGACTTTCACTGGTAGGTAGCTGATAATCCAGGGAGTAGCTTTGTCCCGCGGCGTTACCCGCGATACAACAATAACCGCAGATAACACCGCGGGGTTCAGCTAGTTTTTAAATAAAATATCAATCATATTACAGCAAGTGTATGTAGAAAATTTTAAAAGCCATGGGTGATGTTGCCTATTTTATTCGGCGACAACTACTTATCAGCCGCGGAAATTTTTTTTTGGAATATCGATGAAAGTTCGATACCATACCATTTATTTTTCGGGCACTTTTTGACCGGCAACCTGTTACCAATGTATTGTTCTATTCTAAAATGAATGTAGTTTGAGTTTTAATATCTAAGTGATGAACTTACAGATTCTGCAGCCTGATCTTATACTATTTTCTCTTGTAATGTTTCTTGCCATAGAAGATTCGCAACTATTCCCTAAAACCCGGTGATTCGATATTAATCTAGTAAATTTTCGAGTATTTGAATGTCCTTTAGTTCCAATAATCGATAAGAGGTGGCGCTACTTAGGCAACAAAAAATATCATATCTCGATACCAAATGATATGATAAGCCATATTAAATAAACCTTGACATTAATTCTATCATTACATATGTCATTATGTTAAAATACAAAAAAACACGAATCTCATTAGCGCTGGCTCGGTGTAAATATTAATATGGACTAGCTGAACTCCGCGGTGTTACCCGCGGTTTTTGTCGTACCGCGGATAACGCCGCGCGACAAATCTAGCCTAATAAAATAGCCTCAGTTATTCTTTAGATCATCAGCTATCTGCCAGTGAAAGTCCCGTCAAAATCGGTAAAGCCGTTCCAGAGATTACCCGGAACAAACAGACAGACAGACAAAAATGTAATAATGTCATTTTGGTATGTGTTATACATATATAGTGTATACATGCATTTAGTAAAAAGTGGTTATTTTAATATTACAAAGAGACACTGCAATTTTATTTATTTGTATAGATAAGAATTTATAACGCACTCTGATATGTAAAATCAGACCAGCCATGACATACGGCGCCGAGTGCTGGGCTAAGAAGAAAGTTCATGAACAGAAAATGCACGTAAACGAGATGAAGATGCTGAGATGGGCAGCTGGTGTAACTCGACTCGATAAAGTGCGAAACGAGCACATGAGAGGAAGTTTTAAGGTCGCGTCCATAGCAGAAAAACTCACCGAAAGCCGCCTGCGATGGTTCGGTCATGTCATGAGACGCCCTGAAGACCATGTCGTGAAACAGGCCCTAGCGATACCAAATGTAAGGAAAGGTAGAGGGCGCCCACTAGCCACCTGGTGGTCCACGGTGACCAAGGACTTAGAGCTTGCCCAAACAAATGTTTCGACAACTCAGGATAGATTATCCTGGCGCCGCAGAACGAGGAGAGCCGACCCCAAATAATGGGAAAAGGCTAGGACAAAGAAGAAGAAGACTCTGATATGTAAAATCGTTCTTTTCTGCATTTGAGTCTTCTTGATATGGGACAGAATTCTGTAACAGAAAGCCGGGGAAGTGCGCTGATTTTGTTTTAACCGAAACGCGCGCGGTGATAGATTTAACAGTCAAATGTCAGGTGAAATATCAAATGTCAGGTGAAATGACAAATGTCAGATGAAATGTCAAATGTCAGGTGAAATGTCAAATGTCAGGTGAAATGTCAAATGTCAGGTGAAATGTCAAATGTCAGGTGAAATGTCAAATGTCACATTTTTTTTTTCTTTTTGTTTTCATTTTGTTTGCTTTTTGTTTCCATTCGTCAAATAAATATTACAAGCAAAATATAATTTTATCATCAGCCTATCGCAATTCACTGCTGGACATATACCTCTTTAATTGCACGCCACGTTTAAATTAAGTAAAACAGGCAATAACCTTTTTAGCTTCGTCTAATCTAGGTCTGTTTTCAATTTAACCTGCAAATACCTACCATAAAATTAAAAAATAACTGTGCAAGAAAATATTACTTACAACTAAGAACTTGTTCCTGAGGATAATGCCGTACACCAGCCACGCGAAGGTCACCACGGTACCGGAGAGGATCATGGGGAAAGGCATACCTTCTGTGCTCTGGTTCTTGATTATGTCTTTCTGTAACACAAATACATACAAACAGTTATAATTTCGCCCATTGTTAACAATACGATCGCAATCATACCGATTGATTGTAAGTAAAAGACTCCTATTTTTTTATTGGCAACACTAATTAAAAATAATTGAATCAAAGAAAAAGACATGTTATACAGAAACTTAATTGTAACTATAGTCTTTAAGATATAATAAACAAATATTTCGGACATTTAACACACAACGCCACCTTCTCCCAGGCTAAGCAGGGTTGTGTTATGGGTAGTAGACAACTAGGGTCGGCACCATCCGTCCCGGTCCAGGGGGCCTTGGTGCAGTGTGGATGAGATGTCCCGTGGCGTCGGCCAAAGTTTTGGGCGACGCCGGCAGGCTCCTCGTTGGCTTCGTCAGCGCCAGGATCACAATCCTGGCGGCGAGGCCAATGAGGTGCTACAAATGCCTGTCAGCGGGACACACACGCACCAAGTGTGAAAGCTGCTTCGACTGTAGCGGACTCTGTTTCCGCTGCGGTCGAACGGGGCACAAGGCGGCAGAATGTTCTGCCGCCCCTCACTGCCCTATGTGTGCGGCGGGCAATAAGCCCGCCAATCACCAGATGGGGCAGGGGGGCTGCAAGCCTTCCCGAGCTTCTCGGCAGACTTCGGGGGCTAGCCTGGCGACCCAGGCTGCCTCCGAAGTCATAAGTGCGTCTACATCGTCGCCCATGGAGGAGGTTGTAGAGACGGTTCAGTAATGGACCACGTCTCCAACCTCCTTGTCCAGACGAACCTCAACCACTGCGCCGCGGCGCAGGATCTCTTCCTGCAAAGCATGGCGCAGTGGTCGATCGGTGTTGCCGTAGTCGCGGAGCCATATTACGTTCCTCCCCGTCCAAACTGGATGGGTGACTGGGACGGCTCCGTGGCAGTCGTCGGTTCCGGGGCGGCTCATTCCCCGCCCTTGTCGCTTAGAGACAAGGGCTCGGGATATGTGGCCGCCGAGTGGGGGGGGATCACCGTTTACGGTGTATACTTCTCCCCCAACCGGAGTTTGAGCGACTTCGAGGTCTTCCTTAACAGCTTGGAGACCTCGATGCGGCGTTTAGCGTCTGGGCACGTCCTCGTGCTGGGGGACTTCAACGCAAAGTCCATTGCGTGGGGGTCCCCAAGGACGGACGCCAAGGGCGAAGCCGTAGAGGAGTGGGCGGCTTCGGTGGGCCTCTGTTTGCTGAACAGAGGCGCCACCAACACGTGCGTGCGACAGCAGGGAGGGTCGATAGTGGACCTTTCGTTCGCTACCCCTGCTGTCGCCGCACGAGTAAGGAACTGGTGTGTCCTGGAAGAGGTCGAGACGCTCTCGGATCATTTGTACATCCGATTCGAGCTCTCCCGGTCCCAGGGCCCCAGTAGGGGTCACGTGGCGCGGCAAATGTCCCACTTTCCGCGGTGGGCTGTCGCCAAGCTCGACAGGGACCTACTAGAGGAGGCGGCCATTGTCCAATCTTGGCTGTCTCCGCAGGCCCCGACCGAGGAGGTCGGCGTGGACGCGGGGGCTGGCCGTTTTCGCGATGCGATTACGCAGATTTGTGATACGGCCATGCCCCGCGTCCAGGGTCGTCGGCCTCCTCGGAAGGAGGTCTACTGGTGGTCCCAGGAGTTGGCGGACCTCCGTGCGGCTTGTACTCGTGCCCGGAGGTCTTACACCCGCAGCCGGCGACGTCACCGCGGAGACGGTGGCGGGGACCAGCTTCATGAGGAGTACCGCGAAGCGCGGAAAACTCTGAAGCTGGCCATTTGCCGCGCCAAAGAGGTGAAGAAAAAGGAGATGCTGGAGAGTCTCGACCGTGACCCCTGGGGTCGCCCATATCGTGCGGTGCGACAGAAGCTCCGCACGGCGGGCCCCCCCCTTACCGAGACTCTCCAGCCCAGCTTCCTGCAGGAAGTGGTCGAGGGACTTTTCCCGCAGCGGGCGGAGCACACACCCCCGTCGATGGCCTATGCGGTCAGAGACGACGGGGGTCGAGAGGAAGACGTGCCGCCCGTTAGGGAATCGGAGGTTGGGGCGGCTGTTCTGCGGATTCGTTCCAAGAACACCGCCCCCGGGCCGGACGGGGTTCCAGCCCGAGTTCTGGCCCGAGCCCTCGACCATATGTCGGACCGCCTCAGGGAAGTGTTGGACGCTAGCCTGGCGTCCGGACGCTTTCCTGAGTGCTGGAAAGGCGGGAAGCTGGTCCTATTGAGGAAGCCGGGACGGCCTGCCGATTCGGTCGCGGCCTATAGGCCCATCGTGTTGCTGGACGAGGCGGGTAAACTTTTTGAGAGAATACTCTCTGCCCGCATCGTCCGGCAACTCCGCGAGGTGGGGCCCGACCTGTCGGACGCCCAATTCGGATTCCGAGAGGGGCGTTCGACGGTCGATGCCGTGATGCGCCTTAGGGCCGTGACCGAAGAGGCAGTGAGCTGTGGCGGCGTGGTGTTGGCGGTGTCTTTGGACATCGCCAACGCCTTTAATAGTCTGCCATTCAGCTGCATCGGGGAAGCACTCCAATACCACGGAGTGCCAGAGTACCTGAGGCGGCTGGTGGCAGACTATTTGCAGGAGCGTACCGTCGTGTACGAGGATCGAGATGGCGCCTTGAGACGGCGACCCATGTCGTGCGGCGTTCCGCAGGGGTCTGTCCTTGGACCACTCCTGTGGAACGTGGGATACGACTGGGTCCTACGAGGTCGTCTCCCCCCCGGGCTGGGCGTAATTTGTTACGCCGATGACACGCTTGTCACAGCCCGGGGGGCGAACTTTCAGGAGGCGGCGCGCCTGGCCACCATTGGTGTTTCTCTGGTGGTCGGGCGCATCGAGGCGCTGGGCTTACGGGTGGCCCTGGACAAGACGGAGGCCCTATTGTTCCATGGGCCCCGTCGTGGGCCGCCCCCCGGCGCCTCCATAGTGGTCAACTCGGTCCTCGTACCGGTTCGGGCCCAGATGAGGTATCTGGGCCTGATCCTCGACGGTAGGTGGCTCTTCGACGAGCACTTCCGACAGCTTGGTCCCAGGCTGGTCGACGCTGCCTCTGCCCTTGGGCGACTTTTGCCCAACTTGGGTGGAGCCAGCGTCGCAACGCGACTCCTCTACACGGGGGTGGTCCGGTCGATGGCGCTGTATGGGGCACCGGTGTGGGTGGCGGCTCTGACTGCCCTCAATAAGGCCCGCCTCTGGCGGCCTCAGAGGGTATTGGCGGTCAGAGCCATCCGCGGATACCGCACGGTGTCCACCGAGGCGGCGTGCGCCTTGGCCGGAACACCTCCGTGGGATTTGGAGGCGGAAGTGCTCGCCGAAGTTTATCGACGGGTGGCTGAATTCCGGGCGGAGAGAGGCATTCGCCCTCCGCCCGAAGAGGTACGCGAGTGGCGTGAAGCCGCCCGTCGAGCCACGATGGCTCGCTGGTCGTTCCGGCTGGAGACTCCACGCGCTGGCTTTGCCGCCGTGGAGGCTCTCCAGCCGGTCATCCTCGAGTGGGCAGGGCGGCAGCACGGGACCCTTTCCTTCCGACTGACGCAGGTTCTTTCCGGGCACGGATGCTTCGGAAAGTACCTGCACTCGGTCGCCAGGAGGGAACTGAGTCCCGCCTGCCACCACTGCGACTGCAGTGAGGATTCGGCCCAGCATACGCTGGCGATTTGCCCCGCTTGGGCGTCGCAGCGTCGGGCCCTCACTGCAGTCATCGGAGGAGATCTCTCGCTACCGGCCGTCATACGATCCATGGCCGGTAGCGACAGCAGTTTTACCGCGGTCGCAGCCTTCTGCGAAGACGTAATTTCGCAGAAGGAGGCGGCGGAGAAGGCCCGGGAGGATGATATCCACTCGGACCCGATCCGCCGCCGGCGAACCGGGCGGCGGAGGCGCGCCTATCAGCGCCTCATGCCGCCCTGAGTGTGGCCGCGGATGGTCGGGATGGGTTTTCCCTTCCATCCGCTCTAGTGGTCACCCGCGAGGGGGCGACGTTACGCGTGTGCCGTACGTCGCCTATTTAGAGAGTTTAACAGCAGACGGTGCCCGCTTCAGTGCGGGCAGGCGCTGGGAGGGGTCCGGATGTGTTAATAACAGCAGTTCCCGGATCCCTCCCGTCTCAGGCGCAGAGTGGCACACCGTGTGGTTTTAGTCGGTTCGATTCCGACACACCGCCCCGCCGCAAACCCCGGCGGGGTGACGGCCCGAGGGGGTTTCAACACGTTAAAAAAAAAAAAAAAAAAAAAATGGGTAGTAGACAACTGATACAAATACATTTATACTTTTTTTTTGTAAATACACATATATTATACATAGAAAACGCCCAAACTCCGAAACAAATATTTGTAGATCATACAAACATTTTGTTACGACCCGGGAATCGAACCCGAGACCTCATGATCATCAGTCGCACACGCCAACCGCGAGACCAACGAGGCAGTATAGCTTGATATCCGTGAAAGTTGGGCGACTGTGGCATTTTAGGTGTGATTTTTTTTTATTATTAGGTATTTATGTAACTACTAACTAGCTATCCGGCCCAGGTTCGCGCGGAAGTCTTTCACATTTTTGAATATCCTCTACTATAGTCTATATACGTCATCTATACAAATAAATAAAATTGGAGTGTCTGTTTGTAATATTAAAATAACCGCTTTTTACTAAATGCATATGTATGTATACACGGAACATATACCAAAAATATAGTTAAAAAAAAATTGTCTGTCTGTCTGTTTGTTCCGGGTAATCTCTGGAACGGCTGGACGTATTTTGACGGGGTTTTCACTCACAGGTAGCTGATGATCCAGGAAGTAACTTAAGCTATTTTTTTAGACTAACTTTGTCCCGCGGCTTTACTCGCGGTACAACAACAACCGCGTGTAACAACGCGAGGTTCAGCTAGTTATACATATAAACCTTCCTCTTGAAATACTCTATCAATTGCTAAAAACTGCGTTAAAATCCGTTGAGTAGTTTAAAAGATCTAAACGAACAGACAGCGGGAGCGATAACATTTAAAACTAAGTAAAGAAGCAAATTTGAACAATACGTATTTCTACGTATTAAGTGAGTTGATAGCACTGTTATCACTGGTAAACAGACATTAAACACTACTATCAACTAACATTGTGTTTTATTATTACTTTGCAATAATAACGTGCGCTAAAATGTTTTAGTGTTCTAGGAACGAAGACAAACTAGAACGTTCTTCCTAAAACGTTACCATGCTCCATTGTTGCATTGCCTACATTCTCAATGAGATTTCATGCTTTACATCAGGCCGAGTAGTCACTTTGGAAGGCTCATATATCAAAAAAAAAATTAAACGGAGTTATAAAGATAACTAGCTGAACCCCTCGGTGTTACCCGCGGTTACTGTGGTACCGCGAGTAACGCCGCGGGACAAAGCTAGTCTAAAAAAAAAGTAGCCTAAGTTACTCCCCGGATCATCAGCTACCTGCCAGTGAAACTCCCGTCAAAATCCGTCCAGCCATTCCAGAGATTACCCGGAACAAACAGACAGACAGACAGACAGACAAAAATTTTTTTAACTACAATTTTCGTATGTGTAACCGTGTATACATACATATGCATTTACTAAAAAGCAGTTATTTTAATATTACAAACAGACACTCCAATTTCATTTATTTGTAAGATGTGTTTTTAGTATAAGTCAAAACGACACAGAATATTTTTGTACGAAATACTGAATACATTTTTCATGTTGATTTAATTTATCAAACGAATATACATTAGGTCAGATAACCTAAATCAGTTAATTGAACTGTTTATATAAATAATACTAGCTGAACCCCGCGGGGTTACGCCGCGGGACGAAGCTAGTCTAAAAAAGTAGCCTAAGTTACTCCTCAGATCATCAGCTACCTGCCAGTAAAGTCCCATCGAAATCGGTCCAGCTGTTCCAGACATTACCCGGAACAAACAGACAGATAGACAGACCGAAAGACAGACAGACATACAAAAATTTAAAAAAATGTTTTTTTGGTACCTGTACCGTGTATACATGCAGATGCATTTAATCAAAAGAGGTTATTTTAATATTAAAAACAGACACTCCAATTTTATTTATTTGTATATAGATGTATAGATTATTTATTTATTGTTTATAGAAGAAGTATTTTTACAGTGGAGATTATCACTAATATGGTAGATTACACAAACTTGCCCTGCTACTCTATCTACACAAAAAGTTAGGTATTTTGAAATTTCATCAGCGTAAATGTTATTCTTTATATATATAATTCTTCTGTGAGTGTGTATGTCACTGAACTACTCTCAAACGACTGGACCGATTTTGATGAAATTTTTTGTGTGTGTTCAAGGGGATCTGGGAATGGTTTAGATTCACAATTTTGTCCGCTGGACAATGTTTTTTAAATTAATTTTTAGTTAATTAGTAGTTATGGCAAAACGACGTTTCCCGGGACAGCTAGTATCTATATAAATAAAAATGAATGGCCGAAATGTGTATTCGCGCTTAACTTACTAATCTGCCCCCCTAGCCAAGTTGAAAGCATTCTTCTTTCTGCAATCGTTAACGACTACATTCTCGTGTGTCATTGGCTAATCTTAGATAAAGTATTAGCCAATGACACACGATAATTTAGGCGTTAACGATTGCAGAACGAAGAACGATTGCAACTTGGCTAGGGGGGCAGATGATTATTTTTCCTATTCACGAAAAGGATAGAAGACCAGTATAATTTTAATAAAATGAAAAACAGACTTCATGAACGACCAAATCGATTGATTTCTCTTGAATGCCATTATCAGATCTTAGTGTCCTTATCATGACACCACCGTTGGGATATCTCCTTTCTATTAAAAATCATCAAAATCCGTTCATAAACGACGAAGTTATCCGCAAACACACATGAAAAAAATATACGATCGAATTGAGAATCTCCCCCTTTTTTGAAGTCGGTTAAAAATTAACCTGTGTGGGAAGCAAGCTCTGTCCAAATTTTATTACTAGACTAATAAGAACTACAACTAAAAATCCACAAAAATGCACTCACCAATCCAAAAAGCGGTGATGCGATCAGCAGGAACATGAGCGCAGTAATTATCATTCCAAATCTATTCTCTACCAGCGCTGGGTCTTCAGCTGCGGTATACGCAATGAGCCCTGCGGAAAATGCGCCCGCGAAACCCATCTGCCCCCAAACCTTCATCTTTTCATGGGTGTATTGGAAGTAGAATAGGCAATATAGAATGTTGAGGGCTAAACCAAAGAAGTTGACTTGGATCATGGTGTCATCGCGAAGAATATAACCGTATTTCAAGTTCAGAATACTCCTGAAAATGTAAAATTGTTGTAATATTTAAATTAGCTTTCATTTATGTCACTTTGTCTCTCTACTTTGTGAACATTACTAGCCGGTACACAAACTTGTGGAAAATGCTGGCATTGCATTGACTGTTCCATGGGACTCACGTAATTACCCCCTAAAGGGTAAACAAAGCCGTTTCTTTTTAATAGGGAGTAAGCTACAGAAGATTATTAAAGAACTTTGTTATGTTGTCAACTTTTAAAACATCATAACTCAAAACGATGTCAAAATGACAGCGATCATGCTGTCGTGTTTCGTTGGTGAGTGCGAGACCGGAGGCCCAATGATGCAGAAGCATCACTAGCCCGCCATGGTGTGGGTCACCATGCTGCATTGTTGCATTGTCTGCATTCGCAGTATGGTGACCACCACTTTTGGATTCTACTCATGCTTTCCATCAGGCAGAGTAGAGTCATTATGGCAGGGTCAAACATAAAAAAAAAAAAAAAAAAAAAACAAAGTTGATTGGACTAGACTGGTATGCGTATTTGCTCTCTCTCGGTCCAGTGGTTACTAACCCTGACTGCTAAGCCAGTGGTCGTGGGTTCGATACCCACCCAAGACAAGTAATACTTGGGACTAATCCCGCCCACACTCCCACCACTGTAACTCCAGTACACCAGGAACAACAGCAGTGACCTACGAACACACCGAGTTATGATACTGCGGAAGTCCCAGGAAAAACTAGAGGTGTTGGATATATAATAAGTATACTTCCCTTCCGTTCGTTAGCAAAGTGGGATACAAAATGAAGTAAAAATAGGCAGACACCTTTTTCAAACCACGGATAAAAAATATTATGGGTCTTATTTGAGCTATTGTTTTATGTATGGCAGAATAGTCTAAACGCACGGAAATTCACCGCAGTTGACACAAAATGCCCATAGTATACCGCCCCAGCCGTCACTTGGACTAGTAACAGTTATTACTTGTCCTCGTCCTCATCTTTGTCCTCGAGACCCAGCAATAGTCATCTATTGCTAGGTCTCGAGGTTCAATTTATCCATAATTCGTACGTATTCAAACATATATAACTATGGTTATCAGCAATCTGGTTGCGTTAGTATACTATCTGCCCAGTTGGGATCATACGACCGTGTGATACAAATCTGGCAGGTTATAATTATATTATTATAATCAATACTCACAGAACAATACCACCTAGGAATGGTACAATCCCAATGCCTTTGGTGCCTTTTTGCTTGTAGATATCGTAACAGATGAAGGTGCCAGAGAACATCTGGCCAATAGTTACTATAGCAGCTACATTTCCCACAATCTCTTTATACGGCTGCAATATATCTGCTAGAGCGTCCATTATGATGTATAATCTGAAAAAGAAATACAGATTGTAACACTAACTAACTTCCAACTGCTTCGATAGATGGCGTTGGGAGCGTATTAGATCGCGGAATGGTTTACTCCCAGCTCCATTTATTCCATCAGTCACCTTAGGATGGTGGTTATTGAACTATGTTAGCTATTGATCGTTCACGTTTTATTATCAAATGGTTTGATTAGATATAAATACTATCAGAGATGAGTAAGGAATTAAAGTCCAAACAAGAGCCTTCCACAGCGTATTTATGGTAAGTTATTTTGAAAGATGGGATTATTTAATCATGCGAATGACTGACTACGATGCTTAGTCACAACTTATTTAAACTGGTGCGATATTGAAGAGATAAGATCTTATCCGAAACCGGCAGTTTTTGTCATGTCACCATTTCAGCCGGTTATTTACTCTACCAGAATGCAAGTTATCCTGACATGTGTGTTGACGGATTGAAAATACCGAGTGCAAGTGCAATCACCGCAATTCATTCCGTGAGTGTCGTAAGAATCGATTAAAGAGCAAACTTCTCAGGAGGACAACACTTCAAAGACAAGGATTACTTGAAACAAACTTGGACAAAACATCTTTCTGGAAAATTAATTTGTTAATATTTAAAAAGAAAACTCCTACATCTATACTCCTACATTTAAACGTGGGAGAGTCACGCTTCGGCATAAATGGGCCGGCTCGACCGGAGTGATACCACGGCCTCACAGAAAACCGGTGTGAAATAGCGCTTGCACTGTGTTTCACCGAGTGAGTGAGGATACTGGAGGCCTATACCCCCAACCCCTCCCCACACCCCTTTCCCCATCCCTCAATGGTGAGCAACGCACTTGTGACGCACCAAAATAACATTTTATACAAATTTTGTCTGTCTGCCTGTTTGTTCTGGTTAATCTCTGGAACGGCTGAACCGAATTTCACGGGACTTTCACTGGCAGGTAACTGATGATCCAGGGAGTAACTTTGGCTACTTTTTTTAGACTAACTGTGTACCGCGACATTACTCGCGGTACGACAATAACAGCGGGTAGCACCGCGGGGCTCAGTTTGTCATAAATATTATCTACCTTATTCAAACGTAGAATAAAAGAAGCTGGTACTTTAACCTTTCAAAGGCTTCCAAGGCAAAAAAATAAATGCGTTTAGGTACTTCTCGATTTAAAACCTAAGTAAAAATATTAGAAATATGGCACATCTTGAACTCTGTGTTATCAGTTATCAGCGTCCAAATCACTCGTTACTATCGCGATCTGAGCCTCCTATCAGATTAACTCAATGTCATCAAGATTTCAGAACCGCATACAGAGATATAAAAAGTACAATTCAATTGTAGAATACACGTAAAGACTCCCACACATAACTGCGTATTCGCACCGCATCGCAAATCTCTGCGAACTCGCACGAATGCACCGCAAGAATTTCACGCCGCGTCGCATCGCATAGCAGTTATGTGTGGGAGCCCTAAACCCATAATAATAAATGACAGTCTTCGTGCTGTCGTAGAGCCGCGGACTAAAACTAGTAAACATTGAAAAGTATCAAGGGACAGCATCTACTAGCTATGTATTTACAAGGTAATTTCTTTTTAACCGATTTCCAAAAAGGAGGAGGTTCTCAATTCAACTGTATTTTTTATCTTTGTTACCTCAGAATTTTGGACTGGGTGAAACGATTTTGGTGATTATTTTCAGAAACTGGTCTTTCCCGTGTGGTTCCATTTCAATTTGATAGTACTTGAAGTCGGTAGTTTTGTTAAAATTTCCGCAAAAGAAACGTTTTAAAAAACCTCATTTCTAAATCTTCATTCAAAAGTTCTTTGTTAGATTTATTCATAATTACGCAATACTATAAAATACGTACCTATGCATATATAAAATGTGAAATATATCGAATATTACATTTTCGATATATTTTTATAGTTGTAGAGGTCAATGAAATATTGTGGCATTGTGTTACCATCTAATTACCTAATTACGCAATCTAAGCATTCTGATACCAACACAATGAAATGACTAGACAATTTTAAAGTTTTAAATGTTGATGATCTAATACTCGTATGCATGTTTTAACTGTGTCTATTGATTTAAGTGAACCTCATTTTCGCCCCCTTTTTATCTGACTATGGCGAAGGCAAAAAAAGGGTATTAGTTTTGGCAGACTATGTACTTTGTTGACTATGTTCACAGTAGCGCCTAAACTTCTGAGCGAATTTTAATGAATAAGTAGTCAAGTAGCCTTTTAATAATTTTAATGAATAGCTGGATCCACACCGAACGATGCAAATGGATAGGCGATCGCGCGATCAGCGATCCAGCCCCCCTAGCCAAGTCACAAGCTTTCGCTTTTCTGCAATCGTTAACGAATCGCGTTCTCGTGTGTCATTGGCTAATATTTTGTTTTGATCACGTGACTTGATTCCATTTATAAAGTCTTAGCCAAGTTGACGTTTGTTCGTAGTGATGGAATGGAAAGCGATCGTTTCTACAAATTCGATGCGAAACTCCATACAAAAGCTCTCAAAAGCTAGCCAAGTTACACTTTTGACAAACGCAAGCGAAACGATATCGATGCGATCGAACGTTCACTAAGCGATCAAAAATATTTGGAGTTATCGCTTTAAAAATGGCGTCTATAAGACAGATAAACACAGTCTAATAGGACCACTGAGACCCATTTTATTTGCATAATATAATTTTGAACATTTAAAATAATTAAAATGCATACTGTAAATATGTTGTGGTGCGCTCATAATGAGGAAGTATGGCTTAGACGTGGAAAAAGACACATAAATCGTCAGTGCAACGAGACAATCCGCGAAATGCCGGAAACTTTATTTGTGGAGCTATTTTGGCTAGACAAGTCGTCTTTCGAAGCCCTTTGTCAAGAACTCCAAAACAAGACATCGCTAAAGGGAACCAACGAGATTCCCTTAAAAGTTAAGGTAAGTTAATAATGTCTTTTTTGTACTATTGACTATTTTAACTTTTCCTTAATGTTTGTGTATTTATAGGTTTTGAGGCATGCTCTTGCTCTTTGATGCTCTTAGTTTCCTAGCCACAGGATCCTATCAGCCTATCATTGGTGCATCAGACAAGTTGTTGATGCTTTGAGAAACCCTGCTGTCGTTGCAAAATGGCTTAGGTTTCCAATAACACAACAAGAGAAAACAGCTATAAAACAAGAGTGTATACCTACTTAACAAACAAACTAACTATATTTAATTGAATATGTACCATGTGTTAAACATAATTTTATTTTACAAGGTTCCAAAGAAGATTTGGCTTTCCTTATGTAATTGGTTGCTTAAATTGTACGCATGTAGCTTTGGTAAAGCCCATTACTGAAGAGCATGTATATTTCAATAGAAAAGGGTATCATTCACTGAAAGTTCAAATGGTAGATTTATTCTTATTTTTATTTATAGAACAGCATGTATGAGACTATTATGTGACTTCTTAATGTTGATTTGGTTTTCACATTTGTGATAGTAATATGCTGATTATGAATGTGAATCCAAAGTTCGGTGGAGCTACACATGATTCACATATATGGTCTTCTAGTAGAGCTGAATGATTTATGAGTGAACTCCATCAAAATAGTGAACAATTATGGCTGTTAGGTTGTTGTGTAACAATAAAAATATTTATTATTATTTTTATGTATCAGCCTTATAAAGTGACTCTACTCAGCCTGATGGAAAGCATACACACAATCCTAGAGCAGTGGTCATTATACTCGTTGCAAATGCAGACAATGCAACAACTCAGCATGGCATCATTTTCGTACCGGCCCATTCATACTAAAATCAGCATGGCTCTATTACTTTAAAGTTCAGTAGTTTTCCTGTGAGTAACTAATTTTTAAACTATTTTTTCAGGTGACTCTGGATATTCACAACATCCTTGGCTAATGACACCTATTCTCAATGTAGTTCAAGGTTCTAGGGAAGAACTTTATACTTAAAAGTATGTGTGAGCTCGTAACTGCATTGAGGGCTGTTTTGGATTACTCAAAGCACGGTGGAGATGTTTTCTCAGAGACAGGTTTCTTCATCATCATGCCTATTGTAGCTAGCAATATTATAGCTGCATGTTGTGTATTACACAATTTAGCGTTACAAGCTGGCATATCACTACCACAACCACTTTCTGCTACACATGACAATGAAGACAATATAAATTTGCAAGATCCCATACCTGCTATGAATATGCCTAATCAAAGTGAAGTCATCGAAGGAAGAGCCATGCCAAATTCTTTATTAAATAGATTAAATAACGTTAATTGTTAATGGCTTTGTTATTACACATTTTCTTTCATATGTGGGTTATTTTCCCCCGTGATATAGATTTTTTTTGTGTTGGATAGAAAGAAGAGACTATAAAGATTTTATTTGAATTTTTTTTATTATAAATAATACTTTTTTTATTTTCTATAAATATATTTGATAATGTACTCAGATGTTAAAACAATCATTAAAAGGCTTTATTATTACAGTGTTTGTTTATTTACCTAGTAGAAACATTACAAAATAATGTATAAATTATGTCATTGACAAAAAAGTATTTATATTACCACTATTTTTAATGTAGGTGTATTAGTAACCCGCAACTATCATTACATTAAACAGTTTATGATGATGATGATGGTCTCAACTGAGGTAAAATTTCAATTTTTTTTTCTGAAATATCATTGAAGCAATTTATAATTATATTCTGTTATACAGTGCATTTAAAATTATAATTATTTGTAATGTATCTATCCTTCGCTTCAATTGTCTACTATGTTATTCGCCTCCTTTCCAGTTTCCTCACATCCAGGTTTTTTGCCAGTCTGCCTTTAGTTACAGCCGATGAGTTTCTATGGTCGTGAACTTGCTTGACGTCACAGGCGCTCCCCGTTGAGATGCGAGGGTTGTGCATGGAACTTCTACAGAGGGAGTGGAGCTGATGTTGCTGAAAAAAACAATTATATTATAATTAATTAAACTATAAGTTCCTCCCTGCTATTAAATTTTTTGTGATAATCGGTCCACTCATTCTGTAGATGAGTCACAGCAAAGAGACTATAAGTAAACATAATCTGGGACAGAGAATGGACAGTGTGGTTGTACAGTCCTACTTCAACAGTCAAACCCGTTAAGGCCAACACCCTCTCTTCTAGAGCAGTAAGCATTTGCCTGCTGCTAGGACCATCACCAGTCCAGTCCTCACCGCTTATTGCTAGGGCTTTTTTTTTGGTTTCAGACTTTTAGTTTGCCCACACATATTAGAACATATCTATCTATTAAGCATTCATTACTAGAATAATGTCTCCTTTCACAGGAGAGGCTTATGTCCAACAGTAGACTATTAAAAGCTGTCGAAGATGAGTCAATGAGAATATGTGACTCATTCTGTCAATTTTAAAATGAATTTCATCAACATTATATATTACATAGATATCATGTAATTAATTTATAGATAGTACACAGAAGTTATAGATGTTTGATAGATTAATTTTTATAGTGTGTGTCTATGAAGAAAGTTGTTGTATGTGCTTTGTCTTAGAAAACTAAATGTCATAATAGGAAACCATTACATTATATTTTTAATATTAAATAGGCAATAACTATTGCATGTTGGCGCTTATCACGTCACTATTTGTTTCATACTTTCAAGAGATGAAGTGAGATACTTTTAAACAACAAAGAATAACTAATAATTTACATACCTTTCCATGAATTCCAATAAGACGAGGACTTGTTCTGTCTGGCTCTATCTATAAATTCATTATGTAAGAGGTATCACGTCATTTATTATAAGTTAATCCTTAAGCAGGATCTTCATGTTTCCAAGTCACAATAATGTTAAAACGACATTTCGCACTGTGATATTATAATAAACCATTTACAAATAGATTGTTCTTTATTTTATATACATTTTATCACTTTATAATTCAGCCAACTAAAATCGACAATAAAAATTGTTGATGAACAATGTCAACGTTACCATGACTACCTACTTTAGCGTTTCTTCGATGGATAGACCATAGACTATATTTTAGGTTTTTTCCATGTAAATTGTAGAACGAGCGATCGAATCATTTGTGTCAACTTGGCTACCAAGTTATCGTTTTCTAAAATTACTTAAGAAAGAGCGTTAACGATTGCAGAAAAGCGAAAGCTTGTGACTTGGCTAGGGGGGCAGAATAGCGATGCGTGGAACGTGGATCGTAATAGGCCGATTCAGTTTGTTGAAACTACGATCCTGAACTACGCTCCAAACGATCCATAGTACTACCTACTGCAACGACACCAAAAACAATTGAAATTGTATAAGTTGTCGTTGTAATAGGTAGTACTGCTAAGGGTTTTAAATTGCTTTCTTTTTCATCAAACCTTATATAGAATGTATTCTTTTTCAGATGATACCAACTAATCTTCTCTAGGGTAAAAACAGATAAGGCGAGGGAGTTACGATAAGAGATATATCACACTAATATATAAAGGCGAAAGTTTGTGACTGTGTATGTTTGTTACTTCTTCACGCAAAAACTATAGCTCATACATATAAGCCACCAGCAGTCACGCGTCCACCGAGTGCAACTGGGCTATGCACGCCTCATACATGCCCCTATTACATAAAAAAAGTCATGATAGGGTTATTATGATATCCTAATTGCTATTTTACAAATTAAAAAATTAATTATAGTTTAAAAAACTAAATAACACTTGCTTTCTGAAAATATTTCAATAATGTCACCACTCACCACTATTATTGATCGAAGATGTCACCCCATGATTTTTACATTAAAATTATTTTCTTATTTTTAGTTTGGTATATTCACAAAAGCGAGTTTGTTTAGTTTTTTAAAACTATTTTTGTTTAGAAAAATAACTACATATTTGTTTTTTTAGTTCTTTTTCACATTATTGTATTGTCGTCAGCCCTTGAGCCCTGTGCAAATTTTCAAGTTAATGAGACTCCTAGAAGTAGTTGAAAATCAAGTTAAAAGATTTTATTACATACAAAATAATTTACTTTAGGGCTTTTTACATTATGAGGTAACAAATGAAGTCTAGAATAATTAAACGTCTATTTAATCTTAGTACTGTAATATTCAGTTTGCCTCATTTCTGATGTAAGCATTACTGAGCAAATACCTACCTTTTATCTTATCAACTGCTCAGTCTTGGTAATAAACTATCTTATCACAGAGTAAGAATGGCGTGGGAGGGTCATTGGCACGCGTGGATCAGGCTTGACCAGAGTGATACCACCAGGAAACCTATGTTAAGCAATACTTTTTGTCGTCTTCACCGAGAGAATGAGAATGATGATGTAATCCCAACCGATTTTAACATCAACGGAAACCAGTCAAATACGCAGGAGATCGAATTATGCATAGACACAGGTGCACTTTCTGTTCTCTCCCTCTCATAATCCGATGGCACCCCGACTACGACGCAGTCAAAGGGGCAGTTTTGGCAGTCTATGTAGATTTGTATGTTCCACCGTAGTGTCTAAAATACAGAACCGCTTTTATTAATGAGGTGTCAGTATATTCGTAATTGTTCGATACCGATCGTAGTAATATGTAGTTTGAAATGGCAACACTTGGGTTTGTCATAATAATAGTCTTGACAGTTGCAAAATGTCAAATATCAGTCACTTGGATATAAGAAGTAATATAAAATGGCGCGCGAGAATGGACTTTGGTAAAAGCCGCGTATGTTGAAACTAGCAGACCCACGCAACCTCGTTTGCGCCTTATATTGCCCGTAGCGTGAAAATTTCCCCTGTTTTTGAATCATTCTTTTATTTCCTTTTTCCTTTATTTCCTGAGATTAGCGTGTTCAAACAAACAAACAAACTCTTCACCTTTATATATTAGTATAGATATAGAATTAATTGTTAAAAACGAGGTTTCGTGGCCGTTTGGTACGATATATCGGAATTATCGTCGGTTCCTCGTACGGTCGAGGTGTTTTGTGGCCGTGTGGAGCGCTAAATGAGAATAGTACCGGTCCCTTGTACGGAACACTCACAAAGTGTTTGAATTGTAAATCGGAATCGTTGTGTAGTGTACGGAACTGCTTGGACATCGTCAAGGGGATGCCCGTCGCCGCATCGGAGATTAGAAGCCGTCACTACACAAACAAGGTTAGTATAAATTACGAGGTGTATCGCCTCAGACATCTTGTCGCCAGGTGGACTGTTTCATGACTGGCCGATTTCAACTGATGGGCCCTTGTAATCTGGCACAGGTACGGTAGAAGCGAACCGCTGGTGATTTGATTCAGTAATTATTAAACGGGTGACATCTAATATATAAAATTCTCGTGTCACGGTGTTTGTTACAAACTCCTCCGAAACGGCTGGACCGATTTTTATGAAATGTTGTGTAGATATCAGGTAGGCCTGAGAATCGGCCAACATCTACTTTTTCAAATCCCTAAATGATAAGGGTAACCCACACCTAATCATTTTTTATGGCAACAGAACGTTTGCCGGTTCAACTAGTAGGCTATATAAAGTTTATCAAAAGTTTTAAAAGTATGACCCACGGTCATACTTTTAAACTACGAGTTGGTTGTTATCATTTGTTGGCATGTCAAAGCTTGTCTCACAAATACTCGTTAGTTTCTCTGACGATTCAAGGGGAAAATGATCGGTCGTTTTATGGACATAATAAGCAACTATAAACCTTAATTGAAGTATTTTTCTTGGAAGCATAAAAAATAACTTTGTACTCACGCAAATCGGCAAGTATTGTCAGTGTCTCGAGAAAACAAGGTTAATTTACAAGGATAATTATGACAAAATATAGAAATACGGTCGGATTAAACAAAGGAGTAGGATAAATAGGTAGTATAATGTATGTTGAGTCGACCAACATACATTATACTACCTATTTATCCTACTCCTTTGATCCCAGTATAATCTACATACAGTACTACAGTACAGTATATACATCAATATTTATAAAAATGAATCGCCAAAATGTATGTACGCGCATAACTTATGATTGGCTGCACCGGCAGGGATAAGTCCAAACAATTCCTCGGAACACTCCCTGGATTTAACTGGATTTAATTTATCGATAACTGTATTATCTAACACTGAAATATTTTTTCTACTGGTACTTTTTTAACCGACTTCAAAAAAGAGAGAGAACCTCCTCCGGTTCTCAATTTGACCGTATATATATTATGTGTGTTTTCGCGGATAACTTCGTCGTTTATGAACCGATTTTGATGATTATTTTTTTAATGAAAAGGAGATATCCCAACGGTGGTACCACGATAAAAACACTAAGATCTGATGATGGCATCCAAGAGAAATCGAGTCGAACCTTGAAGTCGGTTTTTGTTAAAATTTTACTTGTGTGTTTACAAATAAATAAAATTCAAGTTTCATTCTCTAATTTCAAAGAAATAGCTTTTCACTAAATGGATATGGAAGTATATACAGTACTTTCAATTTTTTGTATATCTGTCTGTTTGTTTGTGTTGTATAATCTCTGAAATGGCTGGGCAGATCTTGACATGAGTTTCACACGCAGATAGCTGATGATATAAGTACGAATAACTTTTATAGGATTTTTCGAACTATTTTTTTTAGCATAGTTAAGGGGCTCAGCTAGTTATCACTACAGATAATTACGTGACAATTCTAAATGTAACATATAATACGCTTATATAAATAAGCGTATTATATATTACGTTAAAAAAAAATATCTAGTCGACAAAGTGTGTATTTACAATACGATTATTCAAATTATTACCAATAGCTGAGTCCCTTGGGTTGAATCGCGGTTCTACTCCTTATATCATCAGCTACCTATCAGTGAAAGACCCGTCAAAATCGGTCCGGACGTTCTAGAGAATAACCGGAACAAACAGACATACAGACCGACAGACAGACAAAAATTGAAAAAATGTTGTTTTGGTATATGTACCGTGTAGCTATACATACATATGCATTTGGTGAAAAGTGGTTCTTTTAATATTACAAACAGACACACTAATTTTATGTATTTGTATAGATGTATAGATAATTATGTTTAAAACCAGTATTTATTTTTCATTCATATTTATGAAATAACAAGCACAATTTTATTCTCTTTATTATCGCGAGAAGGTCAAGTCAAACTAATCAGTAACGCTCAATCTTAGGTGTTTACTTCAGTATTAACTACTTATGAAATAACATTTTAATTTAGAATGAAAAATATAATGATATAATTTACTCCATTGAAATATTGTCCTCATCCTATGACGCTAATCGGCCATTAAAGATTTACGTTTTTTTTTTGGTTATGTGAACTGCCAAAGTAACTCTATTCTGCCTGATGGAAAGCATGAGCAGAATCCAAGAGTGGTGGTCACCATACTCAATGCGAATGCAGACAATGCAACAATGCAGCATGGTGACCCATACCATGGCCGTAAACTGCATCATTGGGTCTCCGGTCTCGCATTCACTAACGAAGTATGACAGCACGAACGCTGTTATTTTAGGTTGATTTTCTATGCGAGGGTAGTACCGCCCTGGTCGACTCTAAAAATTAATCTTTTTTAAATCTATGTATCGCCCCGAAACCCTTTGCATATTAAATTTCATGAAAATCGTTGTAAAAGTTTCCGAGATAAATATATATATACTGCAATGTGCTCCATTAGAAACGTCAAGTGAAGTCAATATAATACGCACTCAAACCATATGCGTGTAAAGTACATACTCGTAGAATGCATTTCCTTGATTTATCATTAGCAATGAGACGGTAAAGACGCACGGGAATAACAATAGAATGAGATCATAGGTTTAAATCAAAATCATAACCCTCCTTTGGCTTTACCGTAGTCGGGTAATAAACTAGTTGATGTTGCAGAGTTCTGATCAAAGAAAAAAAAACTTGAGGATACTATGGAATATTGTCCCGATATTCATATTTAAAAACGTGGTGGTTTCATTATTATCATCAGTAATACTCCATCACTATCCGGATTAAGATAAGATTAATATTAAGATAATAATTAATAATAATTAATATTATGAATAAGATTAAGTGCGAATATTCACATCTAAAATCATGGTGGTTCGGAAGACCTTAATTGCTTATCTATCCTACTTCCTACTAATATTATAAATGCGAAAGTTTGTAAGGATGGATGGATGTTTTGATGGATGTTTGTTACTCTTTCACGCAAAAACTACTGAACGGATTTGGATGAAACTTTACAGTAATATAGCTTATACATCAGAGTAACACATAGGCTACTATTTGCCGCGATAACCGACATATACGCGGGCAGAGGCGCGGGCAACAACTAGTATTTAATATTATAAAGAGTTAAAAGTTTCTAACTTTGTAGGGGGTAATCTTCGGAAGTACTGATCCGATCCTGAAAATTCTTTCACTAACAGAAGGGACACTATTCAAGAGTGACATCTTACTAATATTATAAACGCGAAAGTTTGTAAGTAAGAAAGGATGGATGGATAGATGGATGTTTGTTACTCTTTCACGCAAAAAGTACTGAACGGATTTGGATGAAACTTTACAGTAATATAGCTTATGTATCAGAATAACACATAGACTACTATTTGCCGCGATAACTGGCATATACGCGGGCGGAGCCACGGGCAACAACTAGTAAACCATATTTTATTATGGTTGAACAAAAATTCCCATCACAAAAAGTTAACGTCAAACGAAGTGGGCACGGGTCGACTTGTTTTAATGATAAAGGAGACAAACTGGTACACGTGCTTTGACAGAAAATGACTCTCCTAGCAAGAATTACAAGTGCTTTACCACCCTATGAAGTGGAACTTTGAAAATCTTATCTCTTCGAAAATAACAAAGGCGACTATTTATTCCATAGACAGGTTGCATGATGCAAAAATTGTGTCTCTTAGACAAATGAATGATTGTAATGATCTGCATCCGTTTAGAAGCTGTTGGGTGGTCTATTTATAACAATCGACCACAGACGTTGCAGTTACAAATTAGTACATATACCTACATAAATGCAACGATGGATTGTTCGACACGTGTATCTAGAATTTATATAGATAATCCATACTGATGTTATAAATTCGAAAATATATCAGTCTGTCTGTTACGCTTTTACTGCTAAACCGCTGCACCAATTTCAATAAAATTTGGCATGAAAACCAATACATACGCGTGCGGAGTCGCGGGCAAAAGCTAGGTTTCTATAAAAAATTTATATGTTCGTAATTTTAATACCAGTTATTTACAAAATAGATACGTATATCTGTATATTTATTCCAGCTGATCTCTAAAATGGATGGATTGAAATTTTAATGACGCTTACTGAGAGATAGCTAATGCTATGAGAAGAAAAGTGGAAACTACTTTTCTTTTGAAAATAATAATAATGGTTCCCAATATACGTAGTTTGAAATCAGTAATACCGCGATAAAATAGGACTTAAAGTAAGCTCAGGAAAAAATACTCTGATCTATTAACGGTTCCTTTAACAGTTCTGTTAATTAAATGCATACTAACTAAATAGATTTTATCAATTGCAATGTTTTCTCCCACTGGCATTGATTTTGGCTTTTAAAGTTGCACAAGTATCAAAATAACTAAATTGTAACAATATCTGTGCGCCAATCATATATTTGTACTACATATTAGCTGTGAAAGTAGAGCAAAAACCTTGCGAAACCTCAAATTACTTTAGCAAGTATCAAGATTAGAAACTCATGTTCACGTGTTTCACTAGTTGTGCCTAATGGTTTTACCCGCGCATTCTATTGCTTTTAAATCTGATACTGTTCACTATGACGTAGTTTTTAATTTTGAAATAATATATATTTTTCCAAAATAAAAGTGTCTTAACTTACTTCTTATAACATCCAGTGAATTTACGTTAAAATCGGTCCAGTCGTCCCAGAGATTATCCGGAACAAAAAGACAGAGACAATTTTTTTTTTAAATGTAAATAGCGTATTTACTCCTAGATGAATAAGTGTATGGTGAAAAGGTGTTTGTCATTTGAAATTAGAAACAGACGATTCAATTTTATTATGTAAAGATGTATAGATAAACTAGAATAATTAACTGTTTTTTTTTTTACTACAGCGCGATACAAGTAACATGATTACGACCATGTTGCGGATCGAGGGCACGTGGAACTCCGCCGTTTCTTTCAGCGAGCCAATTATGCTTCCCAAGTAGACGGTGGAGCGGGACAGAGAGAGAGGACAGAAATCTCCCGGTCCTCCAGGCCCAGGAAGTCGGGAACGGTACAGGTACCGCAGGCGACTCAGGCGCCAGAGATCGCAAAATGATCTCCGTCCTCCACAAGCGCCAGCCAGAGGGTGACAGACGAGGCCATCTGTTACCCTAGCAACAGTGGTCCCGGATTGCCCGGCTTCTAGTACCCGAGACGGCGTGTGCTTTTAGTTTATTCGAGTCCGACAAGCCACCAGGAAAAGAAAGGCAAAACAAGCAGTCGTATCACTTATAATACTTCCGCCGCCAATTTTTGTCAAAAAAAAAAGGTGTTTCATACAAAAGTACATAATCTATACTAATATTATAAAGCTGAAGAGTTCGTTTTTTTGAACGCGCTAATCTCAGGAACCACTGGTCCGATTTAAAAATTATTTCAGTGTTAGATAGCCCATTTATCGACGAAGGCCAAGGTCGGCCAGTATTTTGATAAACTTTACATAATTGTAGAGAAAATGAATGAATTAGCAAAATTTTGTATCATAAAGATAATTATAAAGATCTCTAATGTACCTAGTTTTTTCTTTTTACTGTCAAACAACAACGTGATTAAAGAAGATATTGAAACCGTTATCACTTTCTGAGTCTTTTTCTCAAGGTTGAGGTGTGCTTTCAACTAAGATATGGTATTCAATAGTAGGGAACTTTTTTTTTACTGTTACAACTTTTTTAAGACTTTTTTTAAATGAAATACTGATATACATTTAACTTTTGTATATAGTAAATCTGCTTTTTTGCTTAAAAGAGAAACTTATGGAATTTCTTGTCGGTTTTCTAATTAGGAATGACATTCTGAACTGTACAACTAGAGTCATTCATGTAATGTTTTAAAAGTACATCCAAAGGCCTACTTGAAATTAAAGCTATTTGATTTCGAGTGCAAGGGTTTTCTTTTCAAAAAATATGGTATTTCAATATTTCTGTGTGAAGTTTTTATATACTGATGAAAACACCTTGACTTACTAACTTTTAAACTTTCACTTTCCATGATATATTAACAATTATTTTTATAGGAATTAACGCGATCACTTAAAAGGCAAATCCTTTAATACCTTTTAATAAGTGATCGTGTTAATTCCACTAAAAATAATTGTTGATGCACCTTGACTTAAAATTCTAATAAGAAATTTGTGGGTGCAAGTAATTGAATTTCAGGGAAAAAGTTGTTTTTGTAAAGCAGTGTAATAAGTCTGTAGGTATGATGATTATTACATCATATTTTTCATCATCATTTTATAAAATTGTTATTGATTTACATTTGGGGACATATTGAAATGTGTCCCCATATATTTAGTTTGAAGAAACAAAAACAAATTAATAGGTTTTTTTTTTTTTTTTTTTTTTATATGTTTGACCCTGCCAAAATGACTCTACTCTGCCTGATGGAAAGCATGAGTAGAATCCAAGAGTGGTGGTCACCATACTGCGAATGCAGACAATGCAACAATGCAGCATGGCGACCCACACCATGGCGGGCTAGTGATGCTTCCGCATCATTGGGCCTCCGGTCTCGCACTCACCAACGAAACACGACAGCATGATCGCTGTCATTTTACGTTGATTTTCTGTGCGAGGGTAGTACCGCCCCGGTCGAGCCGGCCCGTTCGTGCTGAAACCAGCGTGGCTCTACTACCTTGAAGGTTTCAGGTTTTAATGTCTTGTGTATTTATATAGTGTATTTAGTTGCAAATTTTGCAATAAATGAAAGAAATATTTTAAACAGGTGTTACTTTCTTTAAGAATAATGAGTAATTACTGTTTGCAGGTAAAAAAAAAAAAATTAAAGTAGAGTTGTAATTGAATTGTTTCTAATTTTTTTTCTTTGAATTATGTATGTATAGTCTAGAAATAACTTTAAAAACTACGCGCCATACTTATATAGTTAGTTACAACGTAAATGAAATAAAATAATAAGTTACTAGATAATAGTTTAATAAATTTAAGCTTAATTTAAAAGATAAAAACCATAAACAATTAAAATGTATATTTAAAAAACGGGTACTTACCTGTTTATAGTTGCAGAGTAATTAATGCGAAGATCACTTTACGACAAATTAAATTATTTACGAAATAAAAATTACGATTACTTCTGAAAACAAGTACATAAATTACTATTTAAAGTAACTGTACACGAAAGAAGTCACTGAAGTCAGTAAGCGGAACTTGAAAATGACTTAAACTAAATTTAAAAAGTTAATTTATAATACTGAAACTTAAACTTATGATCTCCGATTAGTCATCGACCAACCATACAGAACCACATCGGCTAACTAGCGTTTGTGACATTGACGTAGGACTTTGACTTTCGGCACTAGTAGAGGTGAATCATCTTTACCAGATCACAAATACTTTTATACCTATTACTACCCAAAAATACTTCGTATTCACGATTAATTTTCATCCTCAAACAAATGAGTGGAGTGGTTTCTAATGACATTCATGCACTTGATAAAATTTAGAATAGCGTTTTGTTGTGTTAAAAAAGAAACAATTAAACTTCAAATTGAATTTAATATTTTTTTTTTTTTTACTTTGACGTTATTTACATAAAGAAACGTTATTAAAAAAGGCACCGGTGAATGGTTCTCCTAGGGCTCTCGTCCACAAGGACTTTTTGAAGCGATGCTGTCGTGGGTTTCGTAAACATGCAACAACATCGCTACTAGCGCGCTCTGAAGCGATGCCTATGCGCTACAGCATCGCGACTATGTGACGGTCGTCACGGTCATACAAGCGCGCGACCGTGTCGAATGAAAGTCGGGGGAAGAATGGAGATTGGAGACTACTTTCGTTGCTGACGCTCCGGCCAGCTGCATAAGTAAAAGCAGCACCAAAGACAGCGTGACTAATGTTACCTCAACGGAGTTCATCTTGAAACTGTAGCGATCACAGGTATTTTTTGCCGTTACTAAATGAAGTTGACAGCGCGATAGAAGCCCAGCAGTATCGCGTTTGCATCGCGACTGAATCGTGGTTATGTGGGCGAGTGCACATAGCTAGCGATCGATTAAAATACGTGACAGCAGTGCCGGATTAAGCCAGCGCGGGGCCTGTAGTAAATTTGGCCAAGGGGCCCTAGGTTTGCTCTAGAATCTCAAGTTTATGGTATTTCGGTAATTTTTTCGAACATGTTTTTCTATTGCCGGTTGCGATTTAAATGTCGAGAACTAGTTCCTTTTAGCTATATGCAATCGTACTTTTAAATAATTTTCTTCTATTAGTAACTTTATTAGATTCACTTTATGGTGACGTATTTGACCATTCGTAGGTTTAGTCAATTAGTACGAAACACATTAATTACAGATAGTTTGCCCAATTAAAAGAGGACAATTTCAATAAAAACTGACAACACTGAATTTTGTATATTCGCATTTGATTTTGTACTTGCGTCGGTGATTTCACTATTGTTTTTCAGTGCGCGTCTCCAAATTTGTTAATATTTAACACTGAAAAGTTTTTGTTAAGTATTTAATAAAACAAAACTATTTTAAGTTTATTTATAACAAATAAACTATTCTGGATAGCTATAGTAGCTATAACTCGTATTAAAACGAGCAGAAGTTAAATATCACACACTTTCAATTATAAGCAAATGATGCTCTAGCTCTACACTCATCAAGATAAAATGATTAAGTCCTTGGCCCATTGTGTTCCATAACTCATATTAATGCGTTTTAATGTTGAAAAAGAACATTCGTTACTGCAATTAGTCATCACGAGAGACAAGTAAATTCTCAAAGCAATTTCTTTTGGTTTGGGAAACATGACTCCAAAGAATTATTTAATAAAAGTTTATAAAATTTCAGTTTCAGAGACTCTTATTTGTTAATATCAATGACGGTAGCCTCATATGATTTCAGCAACTCCGCGAACTGAACTAATTTGTTGCCCAGGCTGATGTCCAAATCATCTTTGTAAGCATTGACCATTATTGAGAATTTTTTCAAAGTCAATTTTCCAATCAACCACGCATTGCATGTCCATACCAGATTAACCTGTTGCTTCTCAATTTTCCACCCAAAGGCGCTAATTTCAGACTTCCTGTAATGTAGTCATTTTTCACCTTATCTATTCTAGTCACACCATAAATGCATCTCAACATTCGCATTACAACTACAGGCTGGCGTTTCTGATCCGTTTCGTTTATTGGCTAACATTCAGATCTATGCAGGACGGCAGGTCTACTAATCATTTTATGTATTTGCCTTTAACGTTAAAGGGAGCTTGGGATCGCAAAAAGTTCCTGTTACCTGCCGCCACCTATAAGTATTTATATCAGTTGTCTAGTACCGATAATACAAGCTCTGCTTAGTTTGGGACTAGATGGCGTTGTGTGTTAGATGTCCGATGTCTGAAAAAAAAAAACAAAAAAAAAACTATGGGTGGTTTTGGTAGATGCGGTCTTCTCCATAGACACAGTGCGGGAACCGCGTTTGACTAACCGCTTATACCGTTCTCTGAGAATGCCATTTGCGCGGCCTTCTCTATGCGTCAAAACCACAGTCACGACCAGTTTTCAAGTAAACTATCGGAAACACTCATCAAAGAGTCATCCATTAGCGTCCGATAAGTCATGGAACGGCTAAATCGGAATACGCTAGTATTATGGCGGTAAGATCCGTTCAAAACACGGCACCCTATCGTACCAGCTGACGCAGATGATGTCAATAAAACATACTTTGGAGATCATGTCCGGTCCGGTAACAGAGCGGGTGGGATTGAGTGAAGTTTAGAATCATCTTAGTCCACCTGTCCTGGGACTGGTCCAGGTACAGCACTCAGTTCAGGCGCTGGAAATCGCTGAATGACCTCAAAGGCTAAACGCGCAGGCCTGGCGATAGTAACAAAAACAGGCTAGAGTACCATTAGAGGCAGGACCATGGTACCACACATATATTGTTCAGGGAAAAGGCTGTCCACCTGGCCGTGAGAGGCTCAGACAGAGGGAGGGGTGTGATGCGCCGAGGCGGCAGCTAAGGGAGTATCGAAAGAGGATATGAAAAGAGCAGGGAGACATTAAATTATAGGTTAATAGGGGCGGCAAAAATTTAATAACCTACTGGCGGCAAATCTATATATCTGCCACTGAATGCCACATACTGAGCGCGGCTCTCTTTCGTCTTTCAAAGCCTACTACAAAACCTCTCGGGGTACCCTATCATACGCCATTTCTAGGTCAACAAACACCAAAAGCAAGTTTTTGTGCGCCTGTCTGTATTTCTCACAATTATCGAATTGCAAATATAGCATTTGTTGGCCCGGCAAAAACCCAAATTAGTTTCTACATATTGCACTTTTCTCTCTCGTTCTTCTCTCAATAACTTTCTCTAAAACTTTCATTCTATGTGGCATTCCACATAAAGCTCATTAGCTTTATTCCTCTATAACTGCCACATTCCTGTACATCTCCTTTAATTTTAAAGATGAGAAGAAGAAGAGACAAGCGAACTTAAATACCGTTCATCCGGGATTACCTAATGGCATGCAAGACACTTATTTAAACTTATTTTTTTACGGTCAATGGGCGTTGGAGTGCGGGGCCCCTCAAAGCGCGGGGCCCGTAGCATTTGCTACTCTTGCTACGTGGTTAATCCGGCACTGCGTGACAGCATGGCTCCTGCAGCGCTATAAGAAGTCGTCGTGGGCGAAGGCCCTGAATACTTGAAATTATTTCAGTCAGACTCTGCATTTAAAAAATACAGCCTAATACTCTTTAATACTAGGTATGAGTTGAATTGGACCTACTATTTCAACTTGTGGCATTTAATTGTTTTTACTTGAATAAAGTATAGAAACCAGAAAATAACTCTAAAACAATTACTTATTTCTAAATACCTTAGATTGAAAATTATTTAAACATTTATTGAAGTCAAAGGTTTATTGATTCTCTTACCCTTTCAAGTATTATCTTTGCTTATTCCGCAGAAAAACAACCTAGTATCTATGGGTTAGAGTCAAACTAATTGTCATTTTGTAATTTCGTGAAATTTCAGGATTTCACGATTTTCAGCCGTTCTATTTTAAGACAAATGACTGATAACAGTAATTAAGTTCTCAGTGTTAAAATTGCGTACATCATACAGACATGTGTAACACCAACGAGCGCAGGCTTTTGCTATGAAAGTGTTTTTGAGGGCTACCAAAATTCTATTCCCAGGGGTTGATAAAGAAACTTTTTGGTAATATGAAATGGGTATGCAAGGGATGGATAGGGCTGTGGCTGTGGACGGTAGTGTTACTAGCGCTTTGCCCCGTTCTTCTAACACAGAAAATCGGTGATCCGTATAAGATTCTTGGAATCCATCGCAAGGCTAGTTTGACTGAAATACGGAAAGCTTACAGACAGTTGGCCAAAGAATGGTAAGTTACCCATTACTAGACAAAACACCACTGATTAATAAGAAGTCGTAAAGTAGCAGTATATTTATACGAAAAACTTCTTACCATATAAATGAAAATGAACTGTTGGTGAATCTTCTTCTGTCTAGCCTTTATTAATACCAATATTATTTTTGAAGTTTGTCAGTTCAACTGGTTTTGCCAGTATATAAGTTTTCTCATAGAGCCATATTAGCCGGAGTAATAAACTGATATAAAACTATTTAATTTAAAAAAATAGTCCTCTTGCTTTTCGAAAAAATCTTCTAGTCACTCTTAAAATCAAATATCATTAGTCAGGCATAATGTCTTACTTTGTTAAGAAAATATATTTGGTTTTTTATGTAAACTGTAAAGCCATTGATTACCACAAACAATAGCAACAATCTGTTTTGTTAAACTATTATCATTTTATATATACTTGTTTTGTAAATACATACATATATTAAATAGAAAACACGTAAACTCCGAAACAGTTATTTGCAGATCATATAGACATTTGGTCCAACCCGGGAATCGAACCCGAGATCTCAAGCACAGCAGTTGCATGCTACGACTGCGCCACTGAGGCAGTCGACTTTTTATAATACATATCTTACACAATAAAGTCTTGTCACCAAACTAACCAGAACTTGTCCTACCTTCATTGTTGTCCTCATCCTGTCATTGTCCATCTAAATACTAGTCCTTAGCATTCCAAGTCATTAATAATAATTAGAATACCATTTAAAATTCTCTTCTCACAGTTGTAAAGTGTGTTTACACCTTAAGTTATGAATTATTTGAGTATATGTCTGTAAGTGAGATTTTGCAAAAGTTCTGCTGCATATTGTAAAGTTATGATGACACATAAGGCATGGGGGAACCCTAGGTCTGGTAGTGGATGTATTTGACTGATATGATGATGAATAAATTCAAATTCATTTATTTTATTAAGTCTCTAAGTGACATTTATGAACATTAAATTGAAGCTACAGTTAAAAATCATAAATCGACATAAACAGACGCCACTGCAAGTACTGGATTGTCAAGATAAATTAGATGAAAACACCAAAATTATGATCTAAAACTTCCAGTATCCAAAATGAGTAAAGCCTTATCAGCAGAGATCGGAATTGGGTGTGTGAAAATACCTAAAGTTTGCAGCGGGACATAATATGGAGCTGTTACAACCACTTAAGTTAAACCGGTTTTGGATTTTACCGGTTTAGTTTCGGTTTTTTTTACATGTTCCTTACCTTTGAAACACCGAACTTTAAACATTTACAAGCTGCTAATACAGTTCTAAATTATTTTTGTTTTGTACTTTTCCGTTTAAAATTCGGTCTTTTAGTCCCAATTGTTCTTTGTCGGTCAAACACAGAATTTTCTATATCTGCAAAATGCTAATGCGGTTTTAACATTTATTTCAAGATTTATTTCAATTGCAAGAAAGTTGTGCGATAACTACTTTCCACATTCAGAGTTCGGAACATGCAATCATATTAGTTTTTTCCTAGAAATGATAAATATTCTTCAAATGTTAAAAATATTTAGTTTTTTTCTTAGAAATGATAAATATTCTTCAAATGTTAAAAATATTTATCATTTCTAGGAAAAAACTAATATTATTGCATGTTCCGAACACTGAATGTGGAAAGTAGTTTATGCACAACTTTCTTGCAATTGAAATAAATGTTTTTAATTTATTATTTGTTGCAGTGCAGGTTTAATAATAAAAAAAAGCCGACATCAAAACTATGTAAAGACGCGAAAATGTTCGTTTTCCTTGCATCAACCTGTAGCAAAACTTTTTAACTTCAGATACAGATAAAAAAAAGAAATTATGACCGCATTAGCATTTTGCAGATATATAAAATTCAGTTGTTTGACCGACAAAGAACAATTGGGACTAAAAGACCGAATTGTAAACGGAAAAGTACAAAACAAAAATTAATTTGGAACTGCATTAGCAGCTTGTAAATGTTTATAGTTCGGTGTTTCAAAGGTAAGGAACATATAAAGAAAACGAAACTAAACCGGTAAAATTCAAAACCGGTTTAACTTAAGTGGTTTTAACAGCTCCATATTATGTCCCGCTGCAAACTTTAGGTATTTTCACACCCAATTCCGATCTCTGCTTATCAGAAAAATACTGGCAAAGAAACTCCCATGTAAAGTGGTATGTACCACTTCATGGACATAGTATGTATTGTGTTCTCATGTGTCCCACATGTAATATGAAAGTCATAAGTATCTATTAACATTGTGGCAGTTGCATTAAAGCAGACCATTAGAATAGGGGTTCAGTGTAATCAATCATGCTTTTAGTTGTCTCTCTGACAATACAAATAAATCAAACAACATTAATCCATCAATCAAAATCATAATGTAAGTTTTTGGTGTCTTTGTTTGTTGTTGTTATTTAGGCAAGGTTTACTGTGAGGTTGCAGGCCTAACAATGAATACAAAATCAAAAACTGTTGCAGTTTATTTCATTGCCAGTAACATCAAAGTTCTCTATGCCAAAAGATGGGGTCACATATTAGAAATTTCATTACTGTTAAATAAAAAATATATGTGGAGGAAGGGGTTTCATGTTCCTCCATCACAAAGGGAGGATTCTCCGCCCCTTGGCGGGCCACAGCCCGATGGTTGCTGTTGGGATGTTCGGTTTAAAGATCTAGATTTTCTTATTAAGACAATATTGTCGCTTACATGAAAATAATTAATATTATTGACCAAAAATAACACACATTAAACTCGATGCAGGTGTAGTAAAAATAATACTAATTCAGTAAGGAGCGAGCTCTCTGCATTCCAGTCATAAGGCGGTGGTCCAAGTATAAAAATTTTACTTAGTGTTTCATTTTATGAATTTAAATTAATAATTTAGTTTTAAATACTTTTAAAGAACTCGCTTCCTTTACATGATTTTGTATAAATACTAATCGGCGCGAGAACTTCTATTGCGTGATTAAGGATTGGTAGTTTCTTCGTTTCCTTTCGTTACTACGTATTTCGACATATCTTCGGTAGATGTGCTTCCACATACAGCGTAGCAACGCTGTATGTGGAAGTCGCCACATATGGCACATATATATTAAATTATGTGTAGTGTTAAATATTACATAATAACAATAAACTAATTATTTAATTAAAGAGCTATTACTTAAGTTTCCCAATTGAACCTAATCTATACATCTATACAAATAAATTAAATTGGAGTCTCTCTCCCTAGAACGGCGTGACCGATTGACGGGACTTACACTGGCAGATAGTTGATGATCTAAAGAGTGACTTACGCTACTTTTTTTAGACTAGCTTTGTCCTGCGGTTACGACAACAACCGCGAGTAACATCGCGGGGTTCGGCTATTTATCATATATAGTTTGTTCCCATTTGCTTTCCAAATGTTGTTTAAAGTTTAGAGTGTAAGAGTAAACATGAATAAACAAAACTGATATTTTCAATAATGGTGTTTGCTTGACATTACGATTAATAACCCTGCCTAATATTTTTCAATTTTATTAATATAGTATTTAATTTCAGGCACCCAGATAAAAATGTAGATCCAAATGCAGAAACCCGTTTTGTGGAGATCAAGCAAGCTTACGAACTACTGTCTGACTCGGAGAGGCGACAGGCTTATGACTCCTTTGGCATTACAAACGAAGACGATCATCTATACAAGCCTAGACATGATTACAGTACATATGCAAGATATAGGTAAGTTTGGAAAAAAAATAACAATTGTTTTTAGACTTAACCACGTAAGAAGTATTAGCATTTTTTTCCGACTTAAAAAATGGATGAGATTTTCAATTTTACTGTTTATGTTTGTTACCTCAGAACTTTCGACTTGGTGAACCGATTTTGATGATTGGTTTTGTTTTTAAAAGGTAGTGCTTCCAATGTGGTCCCATTTAAATTTAGTCCAGTTCTTGAAATGGGTGTTTTTGTTATGTTTGTTAAAGATCATCAGATCATTATTCGTCACTTTGATACATCATATTCCTAGGCTTTATTATCCTCAAGATAATTTGGGGTATGCTACTAGATCAACCGGTTTTACCTGAATATCAGTATCTACGGAGCCACTGTAAATGCTGCAGGGCGACCAACACCGTGATGGCCTATTAAGCCACTCACCAACGAAACACGACAGCACGAACGGTCTCACTTTACGTTGGTGGGTTAACTGAACTCGAAGGTTGAGGAGATATCAATATATTTGAGGGCACTAGACTTCCTAATAACGATTGCTATAGATATTCATTTTTTTTTTTCAATAAAAAAATAGTAAATACGGTCGAATTGAGAAACGTCCTCCTTTTTTGAATTCACCCATTCATGCCGAAGCGTGGCTCTCCCACGATCGTAGTATGTGTTTTGCAATGCATGTTTTGCATTCATAATGTATGAATCATCTTGTTTTGATTATACGCAAACTGTTTTCAGACCAAAATAAGTTTATTCACGCATTCAAGGGGCCGTTTCCACGGGCGAGAGAATCGCGTCGATATTATCGTCGTGCCACGTATTTCTAGGTCTACACTCGGCGATTCTGTTACGAACAGCGACAATCCGCTGCAGGAATTAAACCGCTCGTTCATATCGATTAGCCGGCTAGAGAAGCGCGGATGCGTTGAGATTCTGTCGTCCGTGGAGCCCCCCCCCCCCCTTTTTTTTTGTTTGTGCTGGAATCGCCTCGGATACCACCACTGGTGGTTATGTCGGACTCGAACCGACCAAAAGGCGCACACCCTCTCGGGTACCAGAAGCCGGGGAACCAGGTGCATCCTCGAAAGGAAATCCCTGGATCCCCGACGAACCTCGGGCAAGCCACTATTTGTTGGTGGCCCCCCTTCTGTGCAGGAACCCCAGCACTTCTACTCTACTCAGAATAGGGCGCGAGCACTTTATAGTGTTCGCACCGCCGTCCCGGCCTGCTTCTGCTAGGGTGACTGGTGTCCCGTGGAGCCCCTAAGGAAACATTTTTTCTTCTATACTAACTTTTAAACTTTCGCGTTCCATGATATATTAACAATTATTTTTACGCACTGGTCGAAACGTCAGCCAAATCAGACGTATGCAATACCTTTTAATAAGTGATCACGTTAATTCCCTTAAAAATAATTGTTAATATTTTTTCTTCTAGTTGTAAACTCAATTAAAAAAATATTGACAACTGATGTATTTTTTTATTTCAGCAACGACCCATTTGAAGAGCTCTTTGGGGCACATTTCCGAACGCAGGACCAAGACATTACATTATTTCATAAACTGTCAGTTACTGCACGGTGAGTACGTTATTTAAGCAGTAGTATTAAGGCGGCGTATCCACAGAAATTGTTGGCAATTTCAGTGTTTCCATTGTGTCTTCACCGAGTCGCGAACAATTTGAAAGCATTCGAACTAAGCGTCGCCACAGAGCCAATAAATATTTTCAACTTTTGACGTTTACCGCCAAAAACGGAAAGACTGTTCTCAACTTTTGTCACCAACACGTGTTGACAACACAAAAGCTGCTAACTTTTCTTCTCAACTCGGACTCGGCTTTAAGAAAACATCCTTTTTCTAGTCTTAAATATAGAATTCGGATAACTTCTATTAAAGATTATATTTTAGATCCTTTCGTGTCGCGACTTATCTATACATATATCCAAATAAATAAAATTAGAGTGTCTGTTTGTAATATTGAAATAACCGCTTTTTACTAAATGCATATGTATGTATTGTGGCGACCGGCCTTCATGATGAAGAGACATACAACCTCATGTTAAAAATATACAACTAGCAGATGAAATCTCCTGTTTGAAGCAATTATTCTTAAATTTGATTTATATAATTTAAAAACTGGAATTTGAAATGCTGAAGAGGAGATTCGGTGCAGGAGTCGAGGAGACAGGACCTCCTAGCAGTGAATTATAATTATCTGTATTATTATATTGTAAAATTCGTTTAGTCGTGTTATTTCCTAAAATTCAGATACACTTATTCCCTGACTACATAAACCCCTAGGCGTCGTACTTGCAAAAGTACGGTTGCCGCAGTAAACACGGTAAATGTACCAAATTATCATTTTTTACCATTTTTGTTTGTTTGTTTTTTTTTTTTTTTTTTTTATTTTTTTTTATTTTTTTTATGATCAAGCTACCAAAATGACTCTACTCTGCCTGATGGAAAGCATAAGTAGAATCCAAAAGTGGTGGTCACTATCCTCAATGCGAACGTGGACAGAGCAGTATAGTGACCCACACTATGGCGGCCTAGTAAGATGCTTTTTCACGCCCCGCTTAAAGGACCCGGGATCATAATGGGATGGGAACACGTGCGGTGGCAGTGAGTTCCATGTTTTAATCGCTCGGCACAAGAAAGAAGAACCGAAACGTTGCGTTCGAGAGCGTATGTCTTCTACTCTAAAAGGGTGACTGCGAAGGCCAGCACGTGTTGTCCTGTAGAGGAATGGAGAAGGGGGGACCAGTTGAAAGAGCTCTTCAGAACACTCCCCATGATACAGGCGATAGAGGACTGCCATAGAGGCGACATCTCTTCGCAGCTGCAGAGGTTCAAGGAACTCGGTGGCTTCGGGATTATTGATGATGCGAACTGCTCGCCGCTGCAACCGATCGAGAGCGTCAAACAGATACTGTGCGGCACCATCGCATAGATGAGAACAGTACTCCACGCACGAGCGAACCTGGGTCTTGTAAAGAAGACACAGATGCCCGGGCGAGAAGAACCGTCTCACCCTGTTAAGTACACCTAACTTCCGCGAGGCCGTTTTAATGACGCTCTCGATGTACTCACGCATGTTGAGGTCATGGCAGATATCCATACCCAGGATACCGAGCTTATCTTGTAGGGGCAGTTGAGTGTTCCGAAAAGTGGGGAGGGGAAGGAAAGGAGACTTTTTGGTAGATAACGCGCACACCTGTGTTTTCTTGGCATTGAACTCGACCAGATTCTCACTGCCCCATTGAGAGATGCGGCTTAGAACCAGGTCGAGCTCAGCGACAAGATCCCGTCGCCTCTCCTCAACATCCGCAGACTTGGCTGCAGGGTGACCAAGATATCGTCCATGAACTGTACTGTCGTCTGCATAGCAATGAATATTGCCAAGGGTCAACATGTCATTGATATGCAGAAGAAACAGCGTGGGCGACAGGACAGAGCCTTGAGGTACACCAGCGTTTACCTGCCGATAATCAGAGGCCGCACCGTCACAAAGGACCTTAATGCGGCGCTGGTGCAGGAATGCGGCGACCCAGGTGCACAGTTTGGGAGGCAGGCCGAATGCGGGAAGTTTAGAGAGAAGCGAGCGGTGCCAAACTCTATCAAAAGCTTTGGCCATGTCGAGGCTGATGGCCAAGGACTCCCCATGACTATCAATAGCTTCACCCCAAAGGTGAGTGACATACGCTAGAAGATCACCCGTGGATCGGTTCGGCCTAAAGCCATATTGCCGATCATTTAGCAAGGAGTGATCTTCCAGGTAGAGGACCAATTGCTTATTGATGATCCGTTCGAGCACCTTGCAGATAATGGAAGTTACGGCTATAGGTCGGTAATTAGCCGGGTCTGAACGGTCACCTTTTTTGGGGATAGGCTGAACGTTCGCCTCTCTCCAAGCCCCCGGAACAATTCCTGAGGAATAGGACAGGTGGTACAAGCGCGTCAATACGGGAGACAACTCAGGTGCGCAGTTCTTGAGAACCACCGCTGGGACACCGTCGGGTCCACTGGCTTTCCCGACGTCTAGTGACCTAAGTTCAGCTAGGACATCACTCTGACGGATACGGATATCCCCCATCGTGGAGTCACTGGTCTGAATGGTGGGCGGCTGCACGCCATGATCGTCCACTTGAGAATTAGCCGCAAAGACGTCCACAAGCAGTTTCGCTTTCTCTTGCGGCTCGTGGGCAAGCGATCCGTCGGGATGTTTCAGCGGTGGTAGCGAAGGCTGGCAATGGTTGGCCTGCACAGCTTTAGCCAGTCGCCAGAATTTTCGGCTGCCCGTAGGGTGTGAGACAAGTTCATGGCCAAGCCGCGCAATGCGCTGGGCATCCGCTCTAATGTAAGCCCTCTTGCATTCCCTGGTGGCTTTGTTAAAAGTTGCTTTTAGGCGATCAACAGCAGGGTCACCACAGGCGCGTGCCCTGGTCCATGCTCGGTAGGCCGCTTGTTTTTGAGCGACGGCATGGGTGCACTCACAATTGTACCAGGGACGGGTCTTAGAGCCGACGATCACACTGTAGGGAACATAGTATTCCATACCAACAATGATCTCGTCAGCCACGGCGGACGCACTCTGCGAAAGATCCCTGTTTCCAAAGCAACGTTGTGCCCACGGAATGGATGCAAAGTAATCCCGCATTCCATCCCAGTCTGCTGACGAGTAGTGCCATAATCGCCTTTTTGTTACGATGGATCGCGGCGGGGTAACAAGAGGCACCGTGTTGGATACCAGGCAGTGGTCGGAGGATCCCAGAGGGGCGTGGACCGACACTTTGTACTGCGCTGGGTGGCTCGTCAGCAGTAGGTCTAGCAATGAGGGCGCTTGACTTGTAATGTCTGGTATCCTGGTGGGCTGGAGTACCAGCTGGGTGAGGTCATGCGTGAGAGCGAATGCGTGGGCAGTTCGGCCGGCGTGGTCTGTTTTGGAAGATCCCAACCAGGACTCGTGGTGGGCGTTAAAATCTCCCAAAAACACCAGTTCGGCGGTCGGGAACTGCTCCTGCGCTTTATCCATTGCTTGTCCGAGGTGTTCAAATAGCCGAGTTGTCTCCGAGTCTCCAGAATGGGACCGATAGAGGCACACGTAGATTCGGCTCGTAGAGCCAAGGTCCACGTGGAACCAAAGGATGGAAAAGGAAGGGTCCTCAAGGCAGCGTAGGCGGCGACTACAAACATCCGGCCTGACGAAAAGGCACACCCCCGCCTTGGCGAGGAAGCACTCCTCAAGCACGTAGCCGGGATAAAGAAGGTATGTCGTGTCGGCAGGGCGACGTATTTGTGTCTCCGTTAGGAAAAGCATGGCCGGACGTGTCGTCTCAAGATGTTGGTGGACGGCGCTCAGGTTTGCGTGGAGTCCACGGATATTTGCGAAGTCCACTTCAAAAAGCGGGTTGGTGGCGGTGGGAGAAGGGAATGCCGCTGTGGAACGTTTATTTTTTTTCCTTTGTGCTGCCATGATTGAAAATGAGGGAAGGGAAATGGGGACGTAAAAGGCGTGACAGTCATCGTGACAGTGTAACACTGAGACCCAGAATGCTGCGTTGTCATACGACGGTAAAGCATGACGGTTACCGAACCGCCGGACGGAAGGGCCCCCGTACCCTCCCGGAAGTGGTCGCCTGGTCCCACCGTCCGGTCACCAACCGGCACGACGAGTAACTCCGTGGATTATGCGCGACCTGACGGGGCAGCCTCCCAGGGTGGTTAGCCGTGGTTGGGCCCCTCTCTATGCCGCGGGCGGCCAGCGGCACCACCGTTTCTCCGGGTCTCCCTGGCCGACAGTTCGATCCACGCCAACCTTACTATGACTTCGCCAGCACTCTTTCGCTCACACACTTATCACGATAACTGTCACTCCTGCATCTATGGGCCTCCGGTCTCGCACTCACCAACGAAACACGACAGCACGAATGCTGTCATTTTACGTTGATCTTCTGTGCGAGGGTAGTACCACCCCGGTCGAGCCGGCCCGTTCGTGCTGAAATCAGCGTGGCTCTACTACCTATTAGTTTGTCTGTTTGTGCCGGGTAATCTCTGGAACGGCTGTACCGATTTTGACGGGACTTTCACTGATAGGTAGCTGATGATATAAGGAATAACTTAGGCTACTTTTTTTAAACTAGCTTCGCCTACGACAGTAACTACGGGTAACAGCGCGGGGTTCAGCTAGTTAAGAATACAAAGTGTGTCACCACGCCTATCTATCGTAGATGTCATTAGAAGCGACTTGTATATATTATTATCTTCTAATATATAAAAATCAATTGCTGTTCGTTTACCTCGCTAAAACTCGAGAACGGGTGAGCCGATTTAGCTGATTTTGGTTTTGAAATGTTTGTCGTAGTCCAGGGAAGGTTTATACTGTGAAAAAATTAAAAATAACTTGAAATTTCACATGTGACGTGTACGAAGTAGCGGTAAAAGGAAAAAGTAATCTTAACACAGTATAGGATGCTGTAATTATACATGTATGTATGTATGTAATGTAAATATACATGTATATTACAAAAGATAAAATCCAAGGATTTCAAAGACTTCCACGCCAAGCCGAGCCGTGTCGCTAGTCTATACAAATAAATAAAGTTTGGGTTTGTAATATTAAAGTAACCGCTTTTAAATAAATGCATAAGTATGCATACACGACACATGTACCAAAATAACATTTAAAAAAAAAATTGTTTGTTTGTCTGTCTGTCTATTTGTTCGAGTAATCTCTGGAACGGCTGTACCGATTTTGACGGGACCTTCACTGGTAGCTGATGATCGAGGGAGTAACTTAGGCTACTTTTTTTTAGTCTAGCTTTGTCCCGCGGCTTTACCCGCGTAACAATGTTGTGTCACATTGTATTGCTGTACATGTACATGGGTCCTCTTGATTATTGTTTTTATAAATTTGTGGCATTGGTTTCTTCTATGATATCAGTCCAAACGAACAGACCAGACACTTATGGCACTTAATAGTAAGTTACCATCATCGCCCACGCAATTTAAGAGATATAATAAAATAGTTTGTATGTAATTTTTATTTTTCAGCCACTTCGAAAACAATATCGTAGAAAAAAGCATACACACTCCAGCGCTGGTTCTGTTCTACACTGATTGGTGTTTCGACTGCGTTCGTTCAGCGGCCGCATGGCGTCGGCTTGTTGAAGCGCTGCAGCCGCTGGGCGTGACCATGGCTACAGTGCATGCAGGACACGAAGCCAGCCTCGCTAGACGAGTGGGGGTCCACGGAGTACCCTGCTTGACCTTCGTGTTGGACAAACATGTCTATATTTATAAAGAGGGACTGTCAAGCTTGCCTAAGATACTTGGTTAGTGATAATAATAATAATTACACGCATCTCGGATAAATCTGCCTCGGTGATGCATTGCAGAGTTCTCAGGTTCAAGTCCCGGGTCGGACCAAATGTTTGTAGGATCTGCAAATATTTGTTTCGGGGTTTGGTCTTTTTTTTATCTATACAAATAAATAAAATTGCAGTGTCTGTTTGTAATATTTAAATAACTGCTTTTTACTAAATGCAAATGTATGTATACACGCTACATATACCAAAAACTAGCAGACCCACGCAACCTCGTTTGCGTCTCCTATTGCCCGTCGCGTCATAATTTTCCCCCGTTTTTGAAACATTTTTCATTGGTGCTCCTCTCCTATTGGTCTTAGCGTGATGATATATAGCCTATAACCTTCCTCGATAAATGGGCTATCAAACGCTGAAATAATTTTTCAAATCGGACCAGTAGTTTCTGAGATTAGCGTGTTCAAACAAACAAACAAACTCTTCAGCTTTATATATTAGAATAGATGTAGTTAAAAATTTTTTTGTCTGTCTGTCTGTTTGTTCACCTGTGTTTGTGCACACACTTGTGCATAATATCTCATGCATAGTTGGCTCGTCTCCGTTGAGACTGGCCGAAATGGTCGTAGCTAAGACAACATCACATAATTATCTATATAAATAAATAAAATTCTGTCTGTGTCTGTTTCAAATATGAAAATAACTGCATTTTCCTTAATGCAAATGTATGTATACACGGTACATATACCAAAATTGTAGTTAAAAATATTTTTTGTCTGTCTGTCTGTTTGTTCCGGGTAATCTCTGGAACGGCTGGACCGATTTTGACGAGACTTTCACTGGCAGGTAGCTGATGATCTGGGGAGTAACTTAGGCTACTTTTTTTAAGACTAACTTTGTCCCGCGGCGCTACTCGCGGTACAACAATAACCGCGGGTAACACTGCGGGGTTCAGCTAGTATATAATATGTATGTATTTACAAAAAAAGAATGTAAGTATTCCATCAAACGAATTAGTTGTCATAATGTATGCTCTGCTTCGTTTGAAGCTAGATCGAGTTGTGTGTGCGATGTCCGATATATTTATTTATTTCAGGCAAGGCTATCTGGTCCCAAAGCACTTAGCGCCTCTGCTATAGTAACCAAACTACTGATAAACATACTTAATTACACCAGCCTCCCAAAAAAAGTACTCAATATTTCTTGTTCCATTTGGGGAATCAACCCCAGACTTTCAACTAAGCAGTCATGGACACTAACTACTAGAACAGATAGATTTTATGGGCTTCAGGAAAGGAATTTTTTACATTAAGTACCAAGAATGATCTTAAAACTTCTTTATTAGACGCACAAGTTAATGGTTCGACATTGATTCGACAGAAAAAAAAACGGGAACGATACACATATAACTGTCAAACATGTTATAACAAGCTCATTGATGAGTAAGAATTACAATTGTACCTATTCGTTTTTCAGAATTTATTCGTTGGAAGTTCCCGTACAAGCTGGTGAGCGCCATTGGAGACAGTAACGTGGACGGTTTCGTGTCAGACTTCGAAGACAACAAGGTGAAAGCGCTGATCTTCGAGGAGCGTCAGAACATACGTCTCAGATACCTCATCACTGCATTCCATTATAGAGATAGGGTCGCGTTTGGGTAAGTGGTATTCTCAGACTGAAGTACTACATACTTTGACTAGTTAGTTGTTTTTTTCACTGTATCGAGGGAGACTTTACAAACACACCATATAACGGACACAAAAAACAGCCAGACTTAGAACAGCAATTTGTGGATTACAAAAATTGCTGTAGGATTTCATCCCACAACACTTGATGAAGTGGCGCAGCGGTGTCGGCAGTCGATACGTAAGATTTGATACGTAAAATGGTATAAGGGCAAAGGACAGAGACCCAACATGCGTTATAGTGACTACCATAGCCTGTATACGTTTGCTAGGGTCGAGTACTTTGTTTCAATAGCATTAATCTTCTTCCTATATAAAAAAAATCAACTGATGTTTGTTTGTCTCGCTAAAACTCGAAAACGGCTGGGCTGGCTGGGATTTAGCTGATTTTAGTTTTAAACTGCTGGTCGTCCAGGGAAGGTTTAAACGGTGAAAAATTTAAAATAACTTGAGAATCCAAATTTCACGTGTGTTGTGATTGGTATTGGATTTGATACGTGATTGGAATAATCTACAAAAGAATTGCTTTACATATATTTTACTGAGAATGTGATATCATTTCGCTAACCGGCCCATATGGTCCAAAGTGTGACTCTCTCTCTCGAGGATTCTGATTTTTAAAATAAGTTAATATTGTTTCAACGGTCATCGCTTTAAAATAAGTTTACATCGCTTTCAAAGCAAAGAAAATCATTTTTCCTTACTACCTAAAGGTAGACTGGGGGGTAATCCATTGTACAACTGTTATACATCTATACAAATAAATAAAATTGGAGTGTCTGTTTCTAATATTAAAATAACCGCTTTTTGCTAAATGCATATGTATGTATACACGGTACATGTGCCAAAAATGTATTTTAAAATTTCTGTCTGTTTGTTCCGGATAATCTCTGGATCGGCTATACCGATTTTGACTGGACTTTAACTGGCAGATAGCTGATGATCTAAGGAATAACTTAAGCTCCTTTTTTATTAGCTTTGTCCCGCGGCGTTTCCCGGCGGTTCGACGATAACCGCGGGGTTCAGCTAATGCATAAATAAACATAAATATACTTCACAATAATGTACTCATATAGACTGCCTCGTTGGTCTTGCGGTTGGCGTATGCGACTGCTGATCGTGAGGTCTCGGGTTCGATTCCCGGGTCGGACCAAATGTTTGTATGATCTACAAATATGTGTTTCGGAGTTTGGGTGTTTTCTATGTATAATATGTATGTATTTACAAAAAAAAAAAAAGTATATATGTATTTGTATCAGTTGTCTAGTACCCATAACACAAGCTCTGCTTAGCTTGGGACTAGATGGCGTTGTGTGATTGATGTCCGAAAAATATTTATATTTATTATTTATTTATATAATGTGGGAGCAAATGGACTGCTATGCTGAGGTCGCGGGTTCGATTCGAAGTATTCTATTTTTCTAATCTAGCTTTCTTAGTACAAGCTCTGGCTACTTTGAAATTTTTATAATAATAAAAATTTATATCTCTGCAAAACTGTTACAGCTTCGTAGACATGCGTTTACGCGACTCTCACAATGTAACCGGGCGGTACAAGGTTCAACGTCACATGGACACGATGGTTCTCCTGAAGGAAGATAGTTCAGAGCCCGCAGCCACCGTGAGCACGAACGAGATCCCAACGCAGACCTTGCACCAACTCATTGATAGCAACCAGATGTTGACACTGCCGAGGCTTTCTTCACAGGTATGTTTTTATTTTTTGTATTATAACTGCCTCGTTGGACTAGCGACTGCCGATTAAGAATTTTCGGGTTCAAATCCCGGGTCGGGCCAAAAGTGTTATTGAGTTTTCTGATTAGAAATACTTAATAACTCAAAGTGCACGTTAAGCTTTCGGTCCTGTGCCTGATCTCTCCCCGGTCGTGTTGGTTAACCGTCCCAACGTAATATGAAAGAGAGGGAACAGAGAGTGCACCTGTGTTTGTGCACACACTTGTTCATATTATCTCCTGCATAGTTGGCTCGTCTCCGTTGAGACTAGTGGCCATGGCTGTAATAAATAAAATTGGAGTGTCTGTTTGTAATATTAAAATAACCGCTTTTTACTTAAAGCATATGTATGTATACACGGTAAATATACCAAAACTAGGTAAAAAAAACATTTGTCTGTCTGTCTATTTGTTCTGGGTAATCTCTGGAACGGATGGACGGATTTTGACGGGACCTTCACTGGCAGGTAGCTGATGATCCAGGGAGTAACTTAGGCCACTTTTTTTAGACTAACTTTGTCCCGCGGCGTTACTGGAGGTGCAACAATAACTGCGGGTAACACCGCGGTGTTCAGCTAGTTCGTTATATATGCCTTTATTTAAGGCTAGGAAGATGTATTGAACGGGTATATTCTCATTTCTCTCGTATAATGTTGTGTAAGGTCAGATCAATCAGGGACAGTTGACAATCTTTCGACAGTTTACAATCTTTCGATAGGTTACAATCTCGCCAGGTAGATTATAATTTAACGGTATTTGCAATCTTACGGTGATATATATAATGGTAAAAAAAATAATTGAGCGTATAAAGGCGCGTCTCCACCGAAATCTATCAATACAAAAAAGGTTGACAACACAAAAGTTTCCAACTTTTGTTCAGGCGAGACTTGGCTTTACAGAAACTGTTATCACGAACACGTGTTGACAACACAAAAGTTGCCAAAGTTGTTCTGTGGAGACTCCGCTTTACATGTTGTACGTATTCGCAGAGTGTGTTGGAGAGCGTGTGCCCGGTGGAGTGGCGCGCGGCTCGACGGCGGCTGTGCTGCGTGCTGGTGTGCGGGGGCGGGGGCGGGGGCGACGCGGCTCGACGGGCCCTGAGGCAGCTCGCCCGGGCCCCGCCCGAGCGCCTGCACTACGCCTACGTGTACGCGCACAAGCAGCCCGACTTCGTGCACGCGCTCGCCAACGGATCCGGTAAACACGTCTTACTCCTTACAACACTTAATATGTATGCGACTGCTGTGCTAGAGGTCTCGGGTTCGATACGTGTGTGGAGTACTGTTCTCATCTTTTTGATGGATCCGCGCAGTATTTGCTTGATGCTCTCGACCGGCTGCAGCGCCGATCAGTCCGCATTATCACATGAGGTATGATCAACAGATGCGATGCCACCGAGTTCCTTGAGCCTTTGCAGTTGCGAAGAGATATCGCCTCTATGGCAGTCCTCCACCGCCTTTACCATGGAGAGTGCTCTCAAGAGCTCTTCCAATTGATCCCACCTTCTCCCTTCCTCTACAGAACAACACGTGCAGGCCTAAGAAGCCACCGCCTTAGAGTTATAGAAATAAGCTCTCGAACCAAGCAGTTTGGTTCTTCCTCCTGTGCCGAGCATTTAAAAACTGGAACTCACTACCAGCGCACGTGTTTCCCTCCCACTATGATCCCGGGTCCTTGGTCTCCGCCATAATGTGGGACGCCATACTGCATTGTTTGCTTTCGCAGTGAGTATGGTGGCCCCCACTATTGGATTTTGCTTGAGCTTACCTTCAGGCTGAGCAGAGTCACTTTGGCAGGTAAATTTAAAAAAAATACCCGTTTGGGAGCAAATGTTTGTATGACCTGCAAATATTTTTTTCGGATTCTTGTTTCTATGTATAATATGTACGTTTTTAGAAACAAAATAAGTTTGTATGTATTATCAGTTCTCTAGTACCCATAACACACAACACCATCTAGTCCCAAGCTAAGCAGAGCTTTTACTATGGGTACTAAACAACTGATACAAATACATATTAGCTTTTTTGTAAATACACATTACATAAACAACCAAACTGCGAAACCAATATTTGCAGATCCTACAAACATTTGATCCGACCCGAGAATCGAACCCGAGACCTCAAGTCAGCTTAATCTGCTGCTGGACTAGAAAGAGTAAGCCCAATCTTTCTTAAAAGATCATCTCCTTTAAAGCCTGATTCATAAAGAATTTATTTTAAGTTTCCCTTCAATGCTATACTGTTTACACTTTTAGATTTTACCCAAAGCCTTTGACTGTCTCACATATTTTATTACATAGTATAATGTAAAAATTAAATTGTAACTTAATTCTTATCCCAGTTTTTTAAACTATAAGATTACATTCTATACAAACTCAATCGTCACTTCTTCGTATGAAAAAATGTAAGAGTTTCGCAAGGCTGTATACTGGGTCCATTGTACTCAACTCAACCAACTGGTCGTCGTTTTGAACAATGATTACCTTTCCCATACTTATCAGACTTTAAAAATCACTCTTTTCAATTTTGACCTTTTGACTTTAATAGGTAGCGATATATCAGAAATGGAACATCGCATCGTTATTATCTGGCGTCGTGAACCCACTCGCATCCAGTACGAATGGCTTAATGAGACTTGGCCGACGTGCACTCACGACCACTGCGTGAACGACCATTTACCTGCAGACCCTGCGATCAGGGAGGAGCTATTGAAGTACCATGAAAGACTAAATGAAACGAAACGGGCTCTAGATCTGCTAATCAAAAGGTTGCTGAAACCATCTGAGGTTATGGCGTATGAAGCTCATGTACAGGTATGAATATGTCAATCTGGAATCTTATCAAACGCAAGTTATTGATCTATAAAATGTGACTGGCTGATTTAGCCATATATTTAGTTATTTTGCACTTCCAACAAGGATTACACTAGTTTTATTACTATACGTGCTAGTTTTATTACAAAAAATAATATCTTTGTCTTGTGCTAGTGCCAGTTGTAGTCATACACAACACACACACACACACACACACACGCCCTTACACACGTACACATACTAATATTTATTTATAATTATATTTTAAGAGCAGGTAGGTATGTCTAGCATTAAACATTGTTCAAAATTAGCATGAATATTTTTTTGAATTCATCTATTAAGTCAGTGAGTCTATTTGTGACGAGTGTCGGACGCTAGTCGTAAGTGTGTCGAGTGTATGACGAGAGAGATGAAGAAATGAGACGCCTATTGTAGTTGGATAATGTAGTGCGTGTGGTCCAGGAGCTGCTGGACGAGGCGGCGCTGGGCGCGGTGAGGCGGGCGTGGCGCACTGTGCGCGAGTGGGTGGAGCGCGGCGCCTCCGCCCTCAGGGGCCAGCGCGCCATCTCCGCGCTCTCCGTGCTCGCCACCGTCGCGCTCGTGCTCGGCGCCGGCTACCTCATGGCATACCTCATGTGAGTGCACCTTCCTACCTCATAACATACCTCATGTGAGTGCACCTTCCTACCTCATAACATACCTCATGTGAGTGCACCTTCCTACCTCATGGCATACCTCATGTGAGTTCACCTTCCTACCTCATGGCATACCTCATGTGAGTGCACCTTCCTACCTCATAACATACCTCATGTGAGTGCACCTTCCTACCTCATAACATACCTCATGTGAGTGCACCTTCCTACCTCATGGCATACCTCATGTGAGTTCACCTTCCTACCTCATGGCATACCTCATGTGAGTGCACCTTCCTACCTCATAACATACCTCATGTGAGTGCACCTTCCTACCTCATAACATACCTCATGTGAGTGCACCTTCCTACCTCATGGCATACCTCATGTGAGTTCACCTTCCTACCTCATGGCATACCTCATGTGAGTGCACCTTCCTACCTCATAACATACCTCATGTGAGTGCACCTTCCTACCTCATGGCATACCTCATGTGAGTTCACCTTCCTACCTCATGGCATACCTCATGTGAGTGCACCTTCCTACCTCATGGCATACCTCATGTGAGTGCACCTTCCTACCTCATAACATACCTCATGTGAGTGCACCTTCCTACCTCATGGCATACCTCATGTGAGTTCATCTTCCAACCTCATGGCACACCTCATGTGAGTGCACCTTCCTACCTCATGGCACACCTCATGTGAGTGCACCTTCCTACCTCATGGCATACCTCATGTGAGTGCACCTTCCTACCTCATGGCACACCTCATGTGAGTTCACCTTCCTACCTCATGGCACACCTCATGTGAGTGCACCTTCCTACCTCATGGCACACCTCATGTGAGTGCACCTTCCTACCTCATGGCATACCTCATGTGAGTGCACCTTCCTATCTCATAACATATCATGTAACTGCACCTTCCTATCTCATAACATACCTCATGTAAGTGCACCTTCCTACCTCATGGCACACCTCATGTGAGTTCACCTTCCTACCTCATGGCACACCTCATGTGAGTGCACCTTCCTACCTCATGGCACACCTCATGTGAGTGCACCTTCTTACCTCATGGCATACCTCATGTGAGTGCACCTTCCTACCTCATGGCACACCTCATGTGAGTGCACCTTCCTACCTCATGGCACACCTCATGTGAGTGCACCTTCCTACCTCATGGCACACCTCATGTGAGTGCACCTTCCTACCTCATGGCATACCTAATGTGAGTGCACCTTCCTACCTCATGGCACACCTCATGTGAGTGCACCTTCCTACCTCATGGCATACCTCATGTGAGTGCACCTTCCTACCTCATGGCACACCTCATGTGAGTGCACCTTCCTACCTCATGGCACACCTCATGTGAGTGCACCTTCCTACCTCATGGCACACCTCATGTGAGTGCACCTTCCTACCTCATGGCACACCTCATGTGAGTGCACCTTCCTACCTCATGGCACACCTCATGTGAGTGCACCTTCCTACCTCATGGCATACCTCATGTGAGTGCACCTTCCTACCTCATGGCACACCTCATGTGAGTGCACCTTCCTACCTCATGGCACACCTCATGTGAGTGCACCTTCGCACCTCATGGCATACCTCATGTGAGTGCACCTTCCTACCTCATGGCACACCTCATGTGAGTTCACCTTCCTACCTCATGGCACACCTCATGTGAGTGCACCTTCCTACCTCATGGCATACCTCATGTGAGTGCACCTTCCTACCTCATGGCACACCTCATGTAAGTGCACCTTCCTACCTCATAACATACCTCATGTAAGTGCACCTTCCTACCTCATAACATACCTCATGTAAGTGCACCTTCCTACCTCATTACATACCTCATGTAAGTGCACCTTCCTACCTCATAACATACCTCATGTAAGTGCACCTTCCTATCTCATAACATACCTCATGTAAGTGCAGCTTCCTACCTCATAACATACCTCATGTAAGTGCACCTTCCTACCTCATAACATACCTCATGTAAGTGCATCTTCCTACCTCAAGGCATGCCTCATATAAGTGCACCTTCCTACCTCATAACATACCTCATGTAAGTGCACCTTCCTATCTACTCATAAACCAACACGGTAACGGTATATAGCAGCCATGTGCAGGCGGTCTCCTCTGTCAAAGTATTAACCTAAATGAGCCTATGCGTTACACATTATAAATTAAATCAAATATGTATTATGTCAATATTAAACCTGATTGCGAATTATACACTTAGATATTAAACATCTCATACCCTATATTAGAAATATTCATATTTAAAACTTTATATATGGACTAGCTGTTGCCCGCGGCTTTGCTCGCGTGGAAGTTGATCATATGCATTTAATTAAAACTGTGTAAAAGAATGTATCAGTAATTTATTCATGTTTTAAACGTATTTATTTATTTATTTTTGATCATTATCCCATTTAAAAGAACTTTCATACAAACATTCGACCCATATTTCAACCCCTTTAGGAGCAGAATTCGCATAAATACTGATATAAGTATTCATCTATTTGTAATCAGAACCATGAAAACGAAAGTTGTTAGGCTGCTAAATTTAAAAAAATGACGGATTTCCAAACTAACCAATACATGAAATGCCAATGACTATTTCTCCCCTTAGGGGTAGAATATCCAGAAACGCTTAAATATGCATATTCTCGTTTTTAATTAGTAACCCAAAAATAATATTTTATGTTTCTAACTCAAAAAATGACAGACTTCCAAGCAATCTTGCAACCCCTATTTCACCCCTTAAGGGTAGAATATCCAGAAACCTTTAACAGGTATCTACTCATTTTTAATCAGTAGCCCAAAAATATAGTTTAATGTTTCTAACTTAAAAAATGATGAGCATAAAAACTTTCAATCCCTATTTCACCCCCTTAAGGCTAGAATAACCAAAAACGCTTAAATACGTCCCTACACTTTTTTAATCAGTAGCATATAAATAAAGTTTTATGTTTCAAACTTCAAAAATGACGGAATTCCAGACTAACCTATGCACGAAATGTCAACCCCTATTTCACCTCTTAGGGATAGAATATTCAGACACGCTGAAATACGTATTTACTAATTTTCAATCAGCAACTCAAAAGTAAAGTTTCAGGTTTCTAAGTTAAATATGGCGGATTTTCCACCCCTATTTCTACCCTCTTATTGGTTAAATATGCAGAAACGCTAAATAGATATCTAGTTACTTTTAATCAGTAGCCCAAAATTAAATTTTCATGTTACTAATTTAAAAAATAACGGCCTTCCATACAAACTTTCAACCTCTATTTCACCCCTTTAGGGTAGAATATCCAGAAACGCTTAAATACGTCTTTACTATTTTTTAATCAGTAGTACATGAATAAAGTTTCATGTTTTTAACTTAAAAATGACAAACTTCCTTACAAACTTTCAACCCCTATTTCATCCCTTAGGGGTAGAATATCCAGAAACGCTTAAATACGTATCTACTCATTTTTAATCAGTAGCCCAAACACAAAGTTTCATGTTTCGAACTTCAAAAATGACAGACTTCCAGACTAACCTATGTACGAAATGTCAACCCCTATTTCACGTCTTAGGGGTTGAATATTCAAAAACGCTGAAATACGTGTTTACGCATTTTTAATTAGCAGCCAAAAACTAAAGGATCAGGTTTCTTACTTAAAAAATGACGAACTTCCATACAAACTTTCAACCCCTATTTCACCCCCTTAGGGGTAGAATACTAAGAAACGCTTAAATACGTATAAACTCATTTTTAGTCTTTAGCATGTGAATAAAGTAACATGTTTCTAACTTAAAAAATGGCGAACTTCCATATAAACTTTTAACCCCTATTTCACCCCTTAGGGGTAGAATATCAAGAAACGCTTAAATATGTATGAACTCATTTTTAGTCAGTAGCCCGAACACAAAGTTTCATGTTTCGAACTTCAAAAATGACAGACTTCCAGACTAACCTATATGCGAAATGTCAACCCCTATTTCACCCTTTAGGGGTAGAATATTCATAAACGCTTAAATAGGTATCTACTCATTTTTAATCAGTAGTCCAAAAATAAAGTTTCATGCTTCTTACTTAAAAAATGCCGAACTTCCATACAAACTTTCAACCCCTATTTCACCCCCTTAGTGATAGAATACCAAGAAACGCTTAAATACGTATTAACTCATTTTTAGTCCTTAGCATATGAATAAAGTTACATGATTCTAACTTTAAAAATGACGAACTTCCACATAAACTTTTAACCCCTATTGCACCCCTTAGGGGTAGAATATCAAGAAACGCTTAGTTACGTATTAACTCATTTTTAGTCAGTAGCCCGAACACAAAGTTTCATGTTTCGGACTTCAAAAATGACAGACTTCCAGACTAACCTATATGCAAATTGTCAACCCCTATTTCACTCCTTAGGGGTAGAATATTCATAAACGCTTAAATAGGCATCTACTCATTTTTAATCAGTAGCCCAAAAATAAAGTTTCATGCTTCTTACTTAAAAAATGACGAACTTCCATACAAACTTTCAACCCCTACTTCACCCCCTTAGGAGCAGAATACTAAGAAACGCTTAAATACGTATTAACTCATTTTTAGTCTTTAGCATGTGAATAAAGTAACATGTTTTTAACTTAAAAAATGACGGACTTCCATACAAACTTTCAACCCCTATTTCACCCCCTTAGCGGTAGAAATTCCAAAATTCCTTTCTTAGTGCGTGTCTACTCAATAAAAGGATCCTACTCACCAAATTTCATAGCCCTAACTATCATAGTTTACGCTCGGCGATGATGAATCAGTCAGTCAGTCAGTCAGTCAGGACTTACTATTTTATAAGTATAGATGACAATTAAAATGTTATAACAACTAGGTTCTATGTCATAATGTAAAAACTAGTAATTAATTTGAAAAGCTTTTTTTTTAAAAAAGAAAAAGCTTTTAATATTTGTAATAAAAAAATAACGTAAAGCCCTTTCATTTGATACTCATATTGGGTGGGTTATTCAGAAATATGTACGCCGCCATTTTGTTACAGCGGCCATTTTGGATTACTAATAACATCGATATTAAATAATTGCATTGTCATCAGACCTAAAGGTATATAAATGTATTTATATACATCAATATATTTCAAATTTTAGCTCAATCGGAAGTCGGGAAGTGGATCTAATTTAACGCAATGCAAGATTTGTTTACAGACAAACATCGGAACAGGTGAAACTAAATAAAAGCGTTGTAATATTATTTTTTTACAGACGGGTAGAAGAAGAATCAGTGCAGCGACAAAAAGAAGAGAGGAAGAAACAGAACGGCTCTGGAAAGAAAAATAACAACGAAGTCCAGTCCGAGCTTCGTCTCCACGAACTGCGAGCTGAGAAATACAATGGACTCGTCCGGTATGTATTGTTTACTATATTTCAATCGCAAACTCGAAACAATTTAGAACTATTTTTACCGACTTCCAAAAAGGAGGAGGTTCTATGTTCCACTGAGTATATTTTAATTTTCTTTTAGTTAGCTAAAATTGATGTGAACAATCTTTCTCAAAAGGTACAGGAACCCCTGTCAGACTGTTAAGTTGGAAGTCGTAGGTTGATTCCTGTATAAAACGGATGTGCGAACACGATTGTTTGTTCTGACTGGATGTAGCTTATGTACATAAATGGTATATATGTATGACTGCCTCGTTAGTCTAGTGGTTAGCAAAATGCAGATCAAGAGGTCTCGGGTTCGATTCCTGGGTCGGACTGCTGTTGGGTTTTTCTTACAAGAAATTCTTAATAGTAACCGGAGTACGGAAGATGTGGGTGTTGCCCGCCTTTTTTTTAGAATAGGTGGCAAACGAGCGGACGTTTTACCGCCGCCCATGGACACCCGCAACACCAGAAACGTCACAAGTACGTTGCCGACCTTTGGGGGATAGGGACAGGGATGGGGTGAGGGATTAGGGTATGGGCCTCCGGTATCCTAGCTCACTTGGTGAAACACAACGCAAGCGCTATTTCACACCGGTTTTCTGTGAGGCCGTGGTATCACTCCGGTCGAGCTGGCCCATTCATGCCGAAACGTGGTTTTCCCACGATGAACGGCTCTCCGAGGCTCTCCTGTGCTATCTATAACAATTGTTATTGGGAAGTCAATGCCCTCAAATATAATGACAACGTTTTATTTTTACTTGTGTATTTACCCTTGGGCCGTCACCCCGCCGGGGTTTGCGGCGGGGCGGTTTGTCGGAATCGAACCGACTAAAACCGCACTGTATACCACTCTGCGCCTGAGACGGGAGGGATCCGGGTACTGCAATTAGCACATCCGGACTAATAAAGGCTAGGATAATGATGATGTTTTTCAGGCACCTTTTCATTTATTTCAGTAATGTATTTCTACTTATAGGCTGTTGAAACCTGGTTGCCGAACCATCGTGTTGCTAGTGGATATGCAGAGCCGGGTACAACTGCTGTCCAAGTTCCATAAGATTGTGTGGCCTTATCGCAAGTAAGTTTTCGACAAGTTATAATTTTATACGTCAGTTTCAATTTTCTTTTCGAACATGAAATTATATATTTTGATGTGAAGTTCAGTTTATTTTCCGTATTCTGATTTTAAACTCACATACAAAAACAACCGCCTGTCAGTACGAACTCACTGTATGTTATAACAGTGAAAGTGAAAGTGAAAAACAATGTTTTTTAGTCCATTCGTTTAGATAGTGTCGGTGCACCCGCACGCAATTGTATAATATTGTTGTGAAATGCGAATATATAAATTCATACAACGGCGTAAACTAACAAATCATACTTGCTTATGGTGTGCGCCTCAGGCGGGCCCTTACCACCCATGCGACGGCGACGCGATCAAGATGACCGTATCTAAGCGAATGTACTATAAAGTGTGGTGGTGTGTCAGGAACAAGACGCTGGTGTTCGCGTACCTGTGCGTGGAGCGCAACCTGGGCTGGTTCCGGCGCGTGCTGCAGCTGTCGCTGGGCGGCGGCGAGCTGCGCCTCAACGCGCGCAACTGCGTGGGCACCGTGCTGGCGCTCAACCCGCACCGCAAGTACTTCGCCATCTACCACGCCAAGCACCCCGAGTGCACCAAGCCGCACAAGGTAACACCACACACGCGCGCACACACACATACACACACACAACGCGCGCAACTGCGTGGGCACCGTGCTGGCGCTCAACCCGCACCGCAAGTACTTCGCCATCTACCACGCCAAGCATCCCGAGTGCACCAAGCCGCACAAGGTAACACCACACACGCGCGCACACACACATACACACACACAACGCGCGCAACTGCGTGGGCACCGTGCTGGCGCTCAACCCGCACCGCAAGTACTTCGCCATCTACCACGCCAAGCATCCCGAGTGCACCAAGCCGCACAAGGTAACACCACACACGCGCGCACACACACATACACACACACAACGCGCGCAACTGCGTGGGCACCGTGCTGGCGCTCAACCCGCACCGCAAGTACTTCGCCATCTACCACGCCAAGCATCCCGAGTGCACCAAGCCGCACAAGGTAACACCACACACGCGCGCACACACACATACACACACACAACGCGCGCAACTGCGTGGGCACCGTGCTGGCGCTCAACCCGCACCGCAAGTACTTCGCCATCTACCACGCCAAGCATCCCGAGTGCACCAAGCCGCACAAGGTAACACCACACACGCGCGCACACACACATACACACACACAACGCGCGCAACTGCGTGGGCACCGTGCTGGCGCTCAACCCGCACCGCAAGTACTTCGCCATCTACCACGCCAAGCACCCCGAGTGCACCAAGCCGCACAAGGTAACACCACACACGCGCGCACACGCACACCCACATGCACACACACACACACACACACACACACACACACACATGCGACTTTTTTATTTCATATTTTATTCAGGGCGCTCCTGGGAAGGCATGAATACTAGACTAACAAGACGGATTAGTACAGGGTTTGTTTCAAGTTTTCCTTATCTTTGCAGTGATGTTGTTTTGTTTGCTCACGTACGGCTCTTACGACACCCATAACACTAAATAGAGGTGGTGAACCATTTACTTTCATTATTAACAGCCTTTATAGACCTCTCCTTAAAAAGGAAATATCGCTATGCCAACCTGGCGTTCATAGCCCAGTTGCACTCGGCACACATTACCGAGAGTAAGCAACGACGGCCGACCGACCGAACGACTTGAGGTAATAAATGTAAAACTTAAAAAAGTTAAAAATATTCAAAAATGGTTACTAGGTAACTGTTAAGTGTCTTAGTAGAATTAGACCTATTTTAGTTAATTAAAATTTATTGTCCGTATGTAACAACACTTAACACATAGTTAATTTTAGATCTTTTTAAAATGTTTAATTTTTCTTCCAAGTAAAATTTTACTTTTAAACTTTTAAGTATGTAATTAATGGTCATAACTGCTTAGTAAAGTATAGAAATTTCAAGAAACTCGAAACTTTAACTTTATCAAGAATTCAGACACCATTTTCTATGTTTTTAGCGCATGAGTCGCATGACACGGTCTCTAGGCGAGAATGGAATGGGTGACCCTGAGGCGGGCGCCTTCATCGGCTTCCACACCGAGCCTGACTCCTCCTCAGGTGATGAATCACCTGACCCTCCTGTGCTTATGCAAGGTAACTATACTCAGTATGAACTTATCATCTATTTTTAATGCAACAAGAATAAGGTTCAAAATGTAAGAGACAGAATGATAAGCTGTTAGATGTCATTAAAGGCAATTGTTACGTACGAAATTTTGAAACGGCTTAAACATTAACTTTAAAAACAATACCAGCGAACCAAGACTTCTTGATATAGCTGGCATCTCACTTCGCCTCTGGCGTTTCTCTTCTCATTAGTCGAATGAAATAGCTCACGGTATCCTTGCTTCCGGTGACACACGTTCACCACGCGGGAGAGCCACGCATCGGCATGCATGGGCCGGCTCGATCGGAATGATACCACGGCCTCACAGGAAATAGGTGTGATCAGCGCTTGAGCTGTGTTTCACCGAGTGAGTGAGGATACCGGAGGCCCATATCCCAAAACCCTACCACCATCCCTCTCCCCATTCCCCAAAGGCCGGCAACGCACTTGTGACGCCTCTGTTGTTGCGTGTCCATGGACGGCGGCAATCGCTTACCATCAGGTGATACGTCTGCTCGTTTGCCCCCTATTCCATGAAAAAAAAAACAAGAAAAAAAACACTTCCGTTTCTTTTTACAAAATCACTCATATAGAGGAAAGATGTCGTATGTTAAAAAAATATAAATAATTGAAACCGACTTAGTAAAAAAGAAACAAAAGATATATTTATTTCTTTATGGCACATTATTTACAGAGAATCTTCTAGACGGTCTGGAGAACTGGCTGGACCGTCTGTTCGAGGGCTCGACCCACCGGTACTACATCAACTACTGGCCCGACATGACCACCAAGTGAACATGTCTACTCGATGTAGAGCACCACATTTCTTTGTGTTTCTTTAGCTCTCTTGTTAGTTGGCGTGACTGGGTAGGTCCTCAAAATTGTAATGATATTTCAGTTCTGGCGATAAATCGATAAATATGTTACAAACACTATTCGATGAAATGCTATTCAATGTGTAGTCGACATTTATATGAATATATCGATTTAAAATCGAATAAATCTTCTAGCTTTCGTTAGTTTTACGTTTATCAATTTACATTATCTGTTGAGAAAAAGTAAAGAGTAGATAAAACTAATGTGTATTAAAATAATTGATTATTTGATATAATTTATATCTACTATTTATTTTTAACGACCTATTGGAAGAGACGGTTTTCTGAAAGGATCTTAAAAAAATTAAATTCATAAATTATTAGTTCACGAAGCAAAAAGATGGAAATAGTAATAATTATAGTTTCTCGAGGCTTAAAAGTAATAGAAGAAAAAAAAGCATTATGAAATATAATTAAGTTCTATGTAACTTAAAATTGTATATAACGCCATCTGTCTTCAGTACCACAAACTATATTTCTTTTAATAATCCTAGTCACGCCATCGCTCTAATGGACTCAAATATTTATTTTACACCAATTTGATCATGTTCGTTATTAAGCAAATATACTGCCCGGTTATTGCCGTTTTGACCACAGATAATATAAGTGTGATAGTTATTGGTAACGGTTTGCCTTTCTACATTTCGTTGTCGATAGACTGGTGTTACAGTACAAATCGACACACTGATATATATAATATATAAACGTTTTAAATATATTTCGATTGAAGGAATTCGGTAAAATTCTGAATTTAGAAATAAATATACCTTGAAACTATTTAATGACGTCATCACATTGTGGTTTATTTCTATCGATCTGTAAATAGAAGTCTCTCATATATATTTTGTGGGTTTGAATATTTAAAACAAGCATACAATAAGATCTATAAGTGTTGCAGGAAAACCCATGCTCTCGCGTATTGACTGTCATACAAGACCATTCTTGCTTATACTTACATGACATTAAATCTCTAGGTGTGGTCTATTAGATATATGCAAAGACTCAACTGTTTTCTAGATCTTGTATTTTTTTAACAGAGTTGTCTTTAGTGTGGAAATTTCACTGTTTTTTGGTAGTTCCAATTCAATCGAGATATGATTAAAACCTTAGGCCAAATATTAGTGCCTATTAAGTAAGTAGGCGGACTGACTGTCTGCGACAGAACTTAGCTAAATTATAGTATGCATGTTTTTGAATTGAGACTGGTCATCAGGTCGAATTCGGCTTTATTTATCTTGCGGAGGGATACAGATAAACATAATTTGTATGAACCAATTTATATATATATATATATGTAATATATTATGTTACCACAAAGCCGTTAGATTTTAATCTATCTCGCGAGATTGCAAACAGTCGAAAGATTGTGAAATGGTATCGAAGAATCTCAACTCGCGCGCTGCTTGGTTGAACAGCATATGTACCGCACCGCCATATTTGTTTGTTGATTCGTCTTTGTTGCCGAATGTCAAGTATTTTTTTGATAATAAATTGATTTCATGTTGAAAATATCTCACAGCTTTAGAATTAGTTATATAAAATTGTTATGACAGTAAGATTCATTTATGGTGCATTAAAGAAGTTGTAGCCTAACCTAACTCTACGGCCATTGAACGGCCTACTGTGAAATTCACGCATCAGGAACAGTTGATAATATGATGCCCTTAAGCAGTATATCACAGTTGACAATCTATCGATAGTTTGCAATCTTGCTAGGTAAATTAGAATCTAACGGTTTTTACAATCTTATGGTGACATAAATATTCTACTAAACAACTTTGTGCTTGTTGCTATTTCACATCGTGCTGAACAGTTCACGTTAGACGCAGTGTGCCGTTACGGCCTTGTCGGGCCATGTCATTCATTAGGTGTCAAATCGTGACACGGCCCGATTGCGGTCTGATGTAATATAAATAATGTTTGACTAAATCGTGCCATATTACATAATATCCAAATTATTATTATTTGTTAAACAAACCATCTACATCAGTCTCAATTCAAATTACTGAATTAAAATATGAAAAAATATTCACACTTTTATATAAATAAATAAATTTTGCTGTAAATTAGCAGTTTGTCTCACGGTATCACAATAACTAGAATATAGATATACAATAAATAAGGACAGTATTACGGCACTGCACCTCATAGTTGGTAACTAGTGCTGTTGCGTATCGTCATGGACATTGTTGTCTATGGCTATTAGCCGAATGTAGATTTAAAAAAATAACATACTCTCTGGTGTAAAAAACTGATTCGCTTGTCGTTCTAATGATTAGTGAGTGACTGCGAAGTCATAACTTTTGGATACAATCAATAGACCTCCATACGTCACCTTACTGTGTTGACCGCAATCGCAATGACGATAGTGACCACCACTTATTTATTCTACTCATGTTTTCTCTATAATCTGATATAATATCTCTACAATATGTATCTATTAAGAAATATTTAACGTCAACCTGGTTATAATTATATAGGGTTTGCCTAGTGCAGTATAAATGTCTGTAAGAGATGTGTCACATAAAAATACATGATATTAGAATCTCATTTGCAAACGGATCTCGAATGTGTAGGTACTTTATGATGTACCTAATTATCTATGCCCATAACAATACGCAACAGAGCAAAATCTTTATTAAGTCTTTATTACATTCTGACGTTTAATTGCTATTCGCAATACTGCCTAGCGAATGAGAACAAAAGCGCAGACAACAGCTGACCCTGTACCTACTGGAGACGCACAAAATGGCGCCAAAAACGTATGTCAGAGTAATTTTTTGTGTTTTGTCAACGTTATAAAAAACCATATTAATTTTTGTTACTTGCAACACAATCTAGTTATGATGCGCGTGTTTAAATCAATGAGTGAATTCTTATATTATAATTCGTTATAGTTGTGTGCTGAAAAAAATCAAAATGTTTATTAATTCGTTATTTTGAGCTATTTAAATAACTTTTATTAGTATTAATATTATTTTTATCAATATAAGGTATTATATAGTCGTTCCTGTTTTAAATAGGTTGTCATGAACAATATTATTATACTAGTCAAATACATATGTTACCAAATGTTATTGTTTTAATTTATCTGTAGTTAGTGTTTATATATGTGCAGTAATGTTGAAACAAAAAATCTTATACATTGCAATGTTTTTATTGGAATGAAACGTTCATATTTTTCACTGTCAATAATTTTACGATTATGTTAGCAAAATTACACGGTTCCTGAGGCCCATACGTGAGAGGCCATAGCTCTTAGTTATTATAAGTAAATTATATCGCTTTATTTGAAATTGGAATGAAGAGATTTGCGTAATTTTAATTTGTGTTAGGTTAGCTGTTGTTCCTTCTTGCCATTAAAAAAAGTTGCCAGTTTGAAATAATTTGGAAATATAGACTTCTGTAGCAGTATGTCTAATAATTATCTTAGATATTTCTTAGTTTTTGTGTTAAATTTATTAATCACGATATTTATTATTTAGTTCTATATAGCAGTGTTTGTGTCAAAGTAAAATGCATTTTGTTTGAACGAAATAAAATTAAAGATAAATAAATAGAAAGACATACTTGATGTAGATGCAGTGAAAAAATATAACCATGTTTAAACATCAATGTTACCTATTGTATGTTCCCTTGAATGGTCTATGATATGTATTTCTCCTGTGTTGCCATTTTATAGTTATAATTATATCGCCACGTTGGGTGTCTGTATATGGGATGTTGGTAAAGCTTTCTTGTACTAAAATATTATTATTGTTGTATTTAAATTATTTTTATTGTTAAGGTACACTAAATCTATCCCTTAATTCCAGTATCGATTTGTACAATAAATTATTAAATATTATTCTTTAGTATTGCGTATTATTTGCGCGTATCCTCTGTATACTCGATGAGCGTATGAGCAATCTGTATTTAATAAACTAATTTTTGGCAATGTAGGCCAGTAAACTATTAGTCAGAATTTGCAGTTCGATTATTTGCAAATTGAATTTAACATCTACATAATTGTGACCACAACTCCTAGATTCTACTCATGGTTACCATCAAGCCGTGTCATTCTGGAAGTTATTACATAAAAAACAAGATGTAATAGTACTTTATATAAGAGTACTTTCGCACAATTATACTCTAACTTTTAATTCAATTCCAGATTTGACAATTTCAGTGTTGCAACGTTATGACAAGTACTAAATAGTGACGTTGCGAAATTATTCGATACGGAAATGGACGATTTCTGGATCGATTTCTCTGGTTTATAGTAGTATATCTAAACAACTACTACTTTAATAGAAACTAAGTATACCCGGAAATTAAACATTTCTGAACTGATAATTTAGTTATGACGATTAATTTTATTAAGGATCTGAGAGTTTTCTTTAATAATTGTGTGTGAAATAAATAAAAAAATGTGATCATGAAGGAACATGAGAAATAAAACCAATAGATGTAGGTAATATTTTATTTTGTAAATCATCGCCGTCATCGCTACCGCTGTCGTTGTCATTTTCTGTAACATTTTATTCCCGATGTGTCTGTGATATTGTCAATTAACATATCTAGCCTACTCATTTTTTCCTCTTATTTGACAACATGGGATACGCATTTAGACCATTCCGTAGCCGTAATTTTTTGAATGCCTTCCTCAAATAAATTTCGCACGTCTGTTAATTTGAAAGTTTTATTATTTTGAGCTACATGCTGCCCTTTACCTGCGCCCATATCAATTCGATAGGGTTTAGCTCGCAATGGTAAGGGGGGTAAAACCGGGATCCCATGTTGTGCTGCCATTTCGTCTACAGCGTACTTATTAAAAGACTCGTTATGTGGAATCAGTTCTAAAAGCGTAGCTTTAACCATATATGGTTCGTAATGAATATTTTTATTTAAAAGCCAGTCTTGAATAGCAGCTTTTTCCAGCTCGTTTTTGGTGCTGATCCAATTTTCGGGAGTGGTAAGGTGCATTATCCATCAATAAGCTCTTTTATTATAAGTTTTGTTTTTAGTATATAATACAAAAATACTTACTAACGTTTAATAAAATAAAACAGCGGTTACTAATTAATAGATAATTATTATGAATAATTATGTATTTATTTAAATAAAAACACCAATATTATGATTACATAAACAAAAATCGCGATTGTTCATCAATTTTTGTGTTCATCACTACACTATTATATGTGGTATCATTATTTAACAAAATGACAGTAGCTAATGTCAAATGTGGAATCGAATTAAAAGTCGTGGTAGTATTAGAGGTGTACCAATTTTGATTTTGATAATTACCAATTACGTAGAATAGTTTTAAACCCACTAGTCGACCTAGGTAATCAGGTTTCTTACATTTAATATATTCGCCGTTTTCCGTGACTAATTATACCGATAATATTCCATATAAATGGTGTAAAACCATTTGTCAGATAAGCTATCCGAAGATCAGAACTTATCTGTAACAAGACCTAAATATTGCAAGAGAAAAGTTCTGGCTCTCTGGTCTAAGTCTGAACCTACATCGATCAAAAACTCATAATGTCCCACTGCTGGGCTCGGGTCTCCTCTTAGGAGAAGGTTAAGACCGTACGGCCCCACGTTGGCCGAGTGCGGGTTGCTGGCAACTGGCAAGACAACGTTGTGGCTACGTAATCTTGCTGTTGGATGTTTTCAAGCCGCGCAAAGGCCTCCAACTAAGCTTCACGAATGTTATTCTAGGATAACAACCGGGAGCTTAACGTGACATCCGAATCACGGAAACGCTCATGGTATCATGCCACCAGCGGTTACCCATCCAGGTACTGATCACGCCGTCGTTGCTGCATAAGAATAGGTTATAAAAAAAAACAAAAAACGTGGTCAATAAAAAGTATGTATTAAATAATAATTATTTGTACAGCAAAATATTTTCTAAAATAATTTATCTACTATTGGTAGCACGATGTTGACGTGTTGGGCACCAGATGTCAGTTGATTTGAATGGTATTACAGCTCCATACTAAAAACAGAGAAAATAATTAAAAACAATAAATAGGATGATGGAAGTAGATTTAACCGTTTTAATGTGAGCAATGCAAGCTCTAACTTACTTGAAAGCTTTAAGTTCTGTGATATAAAATATATACAGGTGTTAATTCTTGACCAGAATGATATGGTAGGCTAAATTGATACCTTCGTTGTAAGGTAAGGAGAGGCTAGTAGCATGGGATTGTTAAAGGTATCATTTTCTGAAGCGGCGGCGAAGCTTAACGATTTCAAATAAATAAAAAAAAAATGAATTTTTTGTATTTAATAAAAATAAATATTAATGTAATAAACAGTCATTTTATTTTATGAAACAAATGACTTTGTGGGGGACAGGTGTGTAATGTCCCACCAACACAAAGAGAGGATCTTTCGACCAGGCGAGGTGATCATACCTGACGGGCCACTGCCCAACAGTTGATGTTGAGATGTTGTGTATATGTTAATCGGCTTGAGAACTTCTGTTGCGCTAGGTATATTTCTGTTGTGCGTATTGGAAGTCGCCACAACTTATATTTTTTTAGGAAGTAGAGCCACTGATTTTAACACTAACGGGCCGGCTCGACCGGGGCGTTACTACCCTCGCACAGAAAATCAACGTAAAATGACAGCGTTCGCGCTGTCGTGTTTCGTTAGTGCGTGCGAAACCGGAAGCCCAACGATGCAAAAGCATCACAAGGACGCCATCGTGCATTGTCTGCATTCGCAATGAGTATGGTGACCACCACTCTTGGATTCTGCTTTTGCTTTCCATCAGGCAGAGTAGAATCATTTTTGTAGGCCCAAACATTAAAAAAAAAAAAGAATTTCGACGTTTCACATCTGCCGGGCGTCCCGTGACGGCTCCTTTTATGAGCTTTTTGTGTCTCACTGCTGGGCAATGGTCTCCCCTGCAACAAGCCACTTCTCCCTATTTCGGTCAGTCTATGCGACAGGCGTCAAGATCGTCGCGCCATCTTTTACGGGGACCAACGGCAGAAAATGTAAGGTGTAGGTCGACAGGCAGGAGATACAATATGTCGAAGAATACTTGTTCCTGGGCCAGTCAGCATCCTTCGAGAACAGGAAAGAAAAGGAAATTGATCGCCGAATCGATAACGCCTGGAAGAGCTACTGGTCCATGAAACAGTACATGAAAGGGAATCTTCCTCTTTCCTTGAAACGCCGACTCTTCGACATGTATTTCCTGCCCATCTTCCATCCGCCCAAACTTGGTCTTTGAGAGAGGGTCAGAAGTCCAAGCTGAAGGTTTTCAGAAGATAGTAGAGCCACGCTGATTACAGCACGGTTGGGCCGGCTCGACCGGGGTTTCAAGCGAGAGAATCATATTAGTAACACAGAGCTGCGTTCCAAAACTAAGGTCGCGGATATAGGCAAGAAGACTGCCAGATAAAAATGAGATTGGGCCGAACACGTGTGTCGGATTAATCCGGACCAGTGAGCCAAGGTCGTCGAACGCTGGGTGCCTCAGGATGGATGCCGACGACGAGGCGGACCCCGTAAAAGTGACAGGACAAAATTATTGTTTAGAGAAGTTAAGGTTTGATGCTATTTTTGTGACAAAAAGAAAGAAAGGACCATAGTTTTTTCTGTCGTCATGCTTTTTGTCCTCTGCATTACAATAGACTGACGATGAATTAAACGAGAATGTTTTAATGCAATGCAAAAAAAATAATACAACCAAATTCAATCAACAACTATATTTTAGGTATATGTATTTAGAATAAAGTAAATAAATGGGAAACTATACATAACAATTCCACATTTACATCAATAATATACAGATACTGCAAATACATTTATATGAACTCTATTGACGGAGATAAATGCATAATTGAAAATGAGGACGAAAATAAATAATTAATTTAAATTAATTTTTACACTGATCATAATGAATGTGCTATATTACATATCATTACATTACTTATTATTACTGTTTTTTTTAGCTTCTAATACAAAATAACATCAAGAAAATGTAGTATCACTTCGAACTACTAGTACATTTAACAAACATTACATTACAGCAGTGAGCCAGAACACAAGGTATTTTGTAATTAAATTCTATCCAAAAGGATATGAAATTCTGAATTACTGCTTTTTTTTATTAGAAAAAAAAGTATACCTCATAACAAGTATAGTGTTTACGATACTCTAAATATAATTCCTACCTGATTACTACATTAATGATGTTCATAGAGTATTGTCTTTTTTAGGATTTAACTCATACTCGCAGTTGGCGTAAGCAAGTCCAATACCGACTCCCATACCAGCTATGACAGGCCATCTTCGTCGGCCAAGGAATAGAACTGATGTCAAAGCTCCGAGTAGAACACCACCTCCTGCAAGAGATAGATAACAAGAAAAATAAAACAAATAATATTATGGGTTAAAAGTATTCTAATTATGGTGGGAAATTTTATATGTAAACAAAATACAAAATTTGTACCATTATTTATAAAAAGAGACAAATATGATTAATTACTACTGGCAAGAGAAATCTAAACTAATATTATTAATTCGAAAGTAACTGTCTGTTACGCTTTCACACCTAAGTAAACTGTATCAATTTCCATGAAATTTAGCATGGACATACTTTGATTCTTGAAGAAGGAGATAATCAATTATTTACCTCTATAACCGACATACATGCTGGCAGAACCGCATGCGTAAGCTTTTTAATAGATATCTTATACCATTAAATTGGCCACAGGCGATATCTATACAAATAAATAAAATTGGAGTGTCTGTTTATAATATTAAAATAATAAGTTTTTAATAAATGCATATGAATGTGTACATGGTTCATTTAATAATAATATTTTTGCAATTTTTAAACAACTGGACCGACTTTCACTGATAGATAGCTGATAATATAAGGAATAACTTAGACTACATTTTCTAGACAAGCTTCGTCCCGCGGCGTCACCTCCTCTAGTTACAAATATAATAATATATTTAATCAAGAAGGGAATAAATTAATAGACAGCATTCTTGGTAGAAAGTAAGATTTATTTGTTAGAATATAGTACAAAAGATATATCACATTATAATAGGTTCCTGATATTGTACCATTAGCTGACCCACGCAACTTCGTGTAGCGTGATAATTTTCCCCCGTTTATGAAACATTCTCCATTGGTGTTCCACTCCTATTGGTCTTCACGTGATGATATATAGACTATAGTCTTCCTCGATAAATGACGAAAAATCTATCCCACACTAAAATAATTTTTCAAATCGGACCAGCAGTTCCTGAGATTTGTGCAAACAAACGAACAAACTCTTCAGCTTTATATATTCATATAGATATAGCTATGATGTTAATTTTGTGCAATAAAGAAGTTTCACTTGCACTCACCATTATTATTGTTCTATAACTTTCAAAGTTCCTTTTTTAATCACTAGATTTTTTTCTACTTGTTCATTTTTAATATTTTTAGAACGAGTTCACTTTGGTTTTATAAAAATGACTGATTTATCCATTTTTAATACATTAAAATTACGTACTTGATGTTACTGTTGCCAATATGTGCCAACTCACGGACGGAGATTTGATTAATTAACAAAAAAAAGGCTACAATACACCATTTGAAAATAAAAACAATAAATTGTTAGAATAAAGAGAGTGCAGGTCCATCGTTTATACCTTACCTTAGCTTCCGTAGATCTCCATGTAATCTATACTTAATATATAATGCTGAAGAGTTTGTTTGTTTACTTGAACACATAAGCCTTATAAACCACAGGTCCGATTTGAAAAATTCTTGCAGTGTTAGATAGCTCATTTATTAAGGCTATATATCATCACGCTAAGACTAATAGGAGCGGAGCACCAAGATTCAATGTTACAGAAACAGTGGAAAATTATTATGCTACGGGCTATGGGAGACGTAAAACAAAAGATGCAATAGAGTTCTCATACACATTTGATTTACCGTGCAACTACAAACTTACCTGTTTTTACAATCCCATCAGTAATACACATGTCTAACTTCGCGGCGTATATTTCTTCAGGACTCTTTTCCTTTTCTTTGGCCATTTTATATATAGTGATTGATCAGCCTGCCTTAAAATGTTATCTCAAATCCTCACGTGGTCACCAAATGTTCAATTTTAAATCTAAATAGAAATTATATTTTACACCGTCGCCTTTACATAATTCGACATTGAAAAAATTGACAGCTATCAGAGTGAGAGAGAGACCGCTTTCCGCTGGATTTGCCTAATAAGATACCTAAGAGCATATATTTATTAAAGGGTATCGGAACGGGCGGAAAAAGTGATCGGAGTAGAGAGAGACTGAGTTTAGTTAGAGTCTGTCTCTCTCACGCAAGCTTCTGATTGGTTGTTGTATTTCCCACCAAATCAGTCAAAGTCAAAGTCCCAGCAAGAAAAGAAAAAAATCGTCTATAGTTTGCCATAGCCATAGATTAGCTATACAGCATACAGCTGATTTTGACAGTTAATTATTGCTATTTGTGATTGCGAATATTGTGGTGTTCTGTGATTGTGATGGTTGTTTGGAAAATGTGATAAGTTACAATAATTATCTAACATGATTTCGATGAGGAGACTCGCTTTAAATATATATAGACCATGTATTATGACTGCGAGGTATACGAGCACTACGCAAGACTCGAAATCGATACAACCGCCGAACCCGAAAAGAATTTGCAGTGATATGGTGGGGCCGCCTGATCCTGTTTCAAATTTGAGAACTATAATATTTAAGGAACCATTAAATGAAACTCATTTGGAAAAAAAATACAGAGAGTTGAGAGCAGATGTACAAGAATGGAATCAGAAATTTTGGACCCAACACAACTCAAGATTTTACCAGGTAATCTTATTTATGTTTCTCATCTACATCTATTATATCTCATCTACATATATTAATTTAAATAAAGTTGTATTATCTTTGCTATGTAAATTATATCTGTTTCATGTATGTGCCATAGGGACATCACTAACTGTGATATAGTAGTCTATGTCCTTACTGAAGAATCAAAGTATCTCCACATTTTTTTTATGGAATAACTGGCAAATGAGCAGAAGTATCGCCTGATGGTCACAAGTGCGCAACACCAGAGGCGTCACAAGTGCACAACACCAGAGGCATCACAAGTGCACAACACCAGAGGCATCACAAATGCTTTTGGGGAATGGGGAGGAGGATGGGAGGAGGGGTTGGTGTATAGGCCTCTGGTACCCTCACTCATTCGGTGAAACACAGTGCAAGCGCTGTCTCACACTGGTTTACCATTCTAAATTTGCCTCAGCTTCCCATCAGCAGTGTACAATCGCAAACAAAAATAATCACTTCCCGTTATCTTTTAATTTTTCTTGTATACAACCTTGGCCTAACAATAACGAACATATAAAAATAAAATTATTTAATTTGGTGGTGCCGATTGGAAGTTATGCGCGTACATACATTTCGGCGATTCATTTTTATTTATATAGATTGTAATTTCAGGAGCGAGAAGATTATGTGAAGAAAAACTTGCCAGCTGACAAACAGAACTTAACAGCTGATGAAATGAGTGTATTCTACAAAGCTTTCCTGGACAAAAACTGGAAGTTACACTTACATTATAATGTGGAATGGTACAAAAAGAATTTCACACTCCTAAAATTAGCATTGAGAATAAAAGTAATGAAACTACTGAGATTAAAAGATTAGATGCAATTTATTAGATAGTTATTGTTTATTTTTGAAAAATAAAAATGTTATTTTAAACTGGACTTTTATCTAAGAGGTTCAAATTAACCAACTTAATGGGTTAAAGGTTCAAATCTACCCTCAAAATGTGGTTTTGCCCCGTCCGTCCCGCTCCGTTGTAGCATTGTCGCCCGCTGCGCTGGGCTTGCCAATCTTGTAGTACGAATGTGATTGCTTACAGCTTGTGTCGTCAATGATAGTCTTTTGTACCTAATAATTGAAGGAACAGATGAATGATAACTGAAAATGAATTAGCTTGAAATTTAAATTAATAATGCGAGCACAAGGTTTACTCCATAAGTAATAAAACCGGCTAAGTGCGAGCGACAACAGAAAAATTTCAACTGTCTAACTATCAGGCGTTATTCAGTACGACGCGGATGTTCGCGACGGACGGTACAATGTATTAAGCCTATACAGCGCGTTCAGTGCTACGCGGAGCGTCCGCGTGGCCGAGAGTTTCGCGTGCGGACGCCATCCCTATCCGCGCCGCGGACGTCCACGCGCGGTCCCCTATTGTTCGTAACGTTGTTGTTCAGTGCTCAACGGATGATCGGACGGGGCGGATGTGAAGTACCATCGGCGTCGTCATATTTTTTTTATTCTTGACTATACAACTCTCAATCATGGTCCGCACAGCACTGAACGATGAATTCTAATCCGCGCGCGGATAGTCCTCATCGCACTGAATAGCGCTTCACTGCTTATGAGATACAGACTGATGTACTAGACATGGTAGATAGATAATAATAATAATAATATATATAATAATAAGCCGGCTAGCAACACGCGGGAGCTCACAGACGCAAAATATTCTCCGACTTCCATAAGCGGTGGCCTAACGGTAAAGGTAAAATCTACGGTTTGATAGCCAGCAGATTATGCCCCCAAACCCTGCAAGCCTTTACAAAACCTTATTTCTTATATTCCTGTCCTCACTGATATTACAAAAACTTATGACTTTAAATACGGCTGAGTGAGTTTGGCGTGCAATAAGTATGGTGACTACTACCCTTGAATTCTATTCATGCCTTCCATCAGACATAGTAGTTACCTTGGCAGGCTCATAAACAAATATGGTCTTGCTGTTGATATAGTGATAAGGATAGGCTAGAGATCGTGTTTTGATTTTTCGGAAGGTGGTCCCCATTTCATCTAATCCAAATTTTTAAAATTTTTTATCATTAATTTTATCACGACGAAGACTTAAAGACTTGAAGACTTTAAACACTTGACATTGGCAGAAATAGCTGATCCGAGAGATCCGGCTGGTTGCCATTTCATCGAAAGAAGAAGAATGATAGGCTACGATCACAATGATATCTGACCTCGTTGCAGTCTATTGTAATTTTCACGCACCGAGTTGACTATATAAAAAAAAGAAAATAAAAATGACAACGCGTGCATTGTGAGAATGCCACATCTTGTCAGAGGTTTCATCATTTTCAAAATATGCTTTATTTAGATTATTATAAATTTACAGTAAAAGTGGTACCATTCTTTAATTTTACATGTCTAAAAATATCCGGATTCCAAAAGAGTGTCGTATTTTTAAAATGTATATCGCCTTCAAGTGGCTACTTGGTTTGACTTTCGTCATGTGGGTCGCAATGTGTAGCATCGATTTACTTATCAAGAAAAACAAAGATGTTGCAGATGGAGGTGAGTGGCAACTACTAATGCTTTTAAAAATACATAAGGTTAAGTTGTGAATAAACTTCGGGCAGAGCAGACTAGTATGTATAAGGCTAATTTGAAATAACTGCTGACTAAAATAATTGTACATGTATGTTATTATAATTACGTCCCGCTTGACTGCCTCGTTGGTGCAGCGATAGCGTACGCGACTACTGTGCACGAGGTCTCGGTATCGATTCCCGAGTCGGACCAAATGTTTGTAACCAAATATATGTATATAGCCTGCTCAATTTGGGACTAGATGGCGTTGTGTGTTACACCATCATCATCATCATCTTCCTACTCTTATCACAACTTTATCTTGGGCCGATCCAATGAGTTTTTTTTCCTCCATTCTCCTCTATCACTTTCCAGTTCACTGCTTACTCGCTTCCTAGCCATATCCTCTTTTACGCAGTTTATCCATTTTTCTTTAATCGTCTTCTACTCTTATATCCGTCGACTTCCATACTTAAAACTTTCATAACTACATTTTGCTCATCTCTACGCATTACATGTCCATACCAGGATAACCTGTTACTCCTCAACTTTTCATCCACTGGTGCTACTTTCAGACTTCCTCTAATGTAGTAATTCTTCACTTTATCCATTCTAGTCACACAACATTCGCAGGCGTCTCTCATCCGTTTTTTTTTCATTGGCCAACACTCAGATCCATGAAGTGTTACATGTTTTGAAAATATTTATCCGCGCGAGGTCTTGCCATTCGATGCGTGCACGGTGACTAGCTTAAAGTACTTACTTTTTATCCTTCGAAAACAATGCCATTTTCTAGGGGAAATATAAATAGCTTGATTATTATGTAGGTATGTAGACGTACCGTTACCAGTGGCAGTTAAGGCGTGAAAGCAAAATAAGCGCCTACTTTATTGTGTATAATATGTATTAATGAGAATTGTCTAAATTTGAACCCTATTTTATCATTAACTTCGAAAATGTAGTTGTCGTCTTATCAATTTCATTTGTTTCAGATTCCCATATGAGACCATTGGTTCAATACAATATAAAAAATAGAACAGTACAACAAAATGATAAATTGCACTTTCACTCACAAACGCCCCTAAATTTTATTCACCGCGTACGTGATAAGCAAATTGGGATGATGTATCTACACGGTGTTATGTTCCTTGCTGGTGCCCTAGTCGTGTCATGTTACAAAAGGATGACCAAATTATATTCCCTAACGAGACGGGAATTAGCTACTATCTTCACCACTGCCAATAGTAAAAAGATTCAGGAATATTCAAAAATAGCACTCGCAGAAGCCAACAGAATTGTAATATTGATGTACGAAATTGCGTGGAAATATTTAAATGATACTGTACGTAAATCGATAAATACAAGTAGAGCAATTATCTTAAAACTTACACAAAAACCAAGGGTTAATCATTTATTATTAAAAAAAATAAAAGAACTCGGTGAAGAAAGAAAAAAATTAGCGCAGCTCTTGATTGCGGCTATACAGGAAAACAAAAATATTAGAATGCAGTACCAGTTAGAAAATTTGGCAAAAAATAGACTCGTGCGACATATAGAGTCTACTCAAAAAGCTATAAAAGAAAATCGGTCCAGATACGTCAGTTTCCAACAACTGTATCTTGTTACACATCAAGAAAATGTATTTTTGAAGTCTCGCATAAAGAAGCTGACCCAGGAACAAGAAGAGGCTTCAACTAATCTCCTGGAGTTAGTAAATGAAGTTTACAAGTCAAAGAACAATGATCTTAGAGCATACTGCAGTCGTTTCATTGTGAAGAGTAAAAACAATCTACTAAATTCAGATGTAGGAGCAGAGATTAATACTTTTTTGAATAGGAAGTCTCAATTGGCAAAAGCTAAAGCTTCTTCCTGTGGGTTGCCTGATGTAACAGCTCACGAACTTCATAGTGATAGCCGGAGTTATTCAAGCTGCACGCAAATTATGGATACCTCTTTATTACCTTTCTGTACCGAAGCACCCAAGTTGAAAGGACTTCCGGGTGAATATGTTTGGACTGTTAAAGATAAAGATGGTTTAATCGAAAAGTTGTATGAATATGACTGCGAACCGGATTTCGAAAATGGTGACACCATTAGAAGGATCAGAGAGTATTCGGTATATTTCGATAAGGATTGCTTATTAGATTTTTCTAAGTATGTTTTTCTACGATATTTAAATTGGTTACTATTATTCATTACTATTCATTAGTTAATTAAATTTGATATTTATTTCCAGTTCTACTACTGTTGTTAATGATGATACAAGATCGACACAATCTGGCGCATTCGTTTCTAAAGCAACGTTAGATTTTCCTTTAACTAGACAAAAGTTTTTAACGGGGTCCGAAGCATTTCAAAGGTTTATGGAAAATAATAAAAATATTGTATCAACGTCCATGTTACCAGTCTCGCCAACATCTTTCTAACCATCGACTTCTAACTTTGTATGAGTTTATGTGTGCGTTTCAAAACGCATATTGTTTGGTAATAAATTTTGCTTTTGATATATTCGAGTTATTTCATTTCCTTTTACTAAGTGCATTTATTTATTTTGACTCTTGTATCGACGACCTACCTTTGTCTATCAATCAGCCAATTATAAAAAAGGTAATTAGTAAGAGTTTGTCGAGTAATTTAATTAATAGATTATATTTAACTATTATTTTGGAAACAGCAGACAATACGAAAAATAATAGTTGCCGACGATACAGTTCTGATAGGTAATTGCACATATATGATCCCATAAAGAAATTTCAACAGTCCTGCGGTGGCCACAGAAATTAGGGCTCATTTCTTTTCTTCCCTTCGATTGACAATTAATAAAAATGCGCATAAAATACTCCAATTATTTGAGAAATAATCATACTGTACAAAATATACTACAAAACTATATTTTCTGTAAATAAATGCAAAAAGCCAACATCACGTGGTAGGCGTTCACCCATCCAAGTACATGGTATGGACATTGGCAATCAGTTTGTCATATATAACGTTAAGTATCCAGTACTATGACGTCAACTCAATGTTAATATCTATATATATATATATATAAAACAGGAAGGTGACTGACTGACATACCCAGAGATCAACGCACAGCCCAAACCGCTGAAACTATAATCCTGAAATTTTGCATGTAGGTTCTTTATATAACGTAAGTGAGCACTAAGAAAGGAATTTTGGAAATTTCACCCCTAAGAGCGGGGGCACACGATGCGTAGAGATCCTCTGCTGCTCATAAAATAGCTTGCGAATTCATATCTAAAAACATTGTTTTTAACGCTTCTACGTAGTTTTTGGCGGTGGCGTAATAGTAGGGCCAACAACAGACGTCTTTTATGATCCATTTTTATGAAGCGACTGTCCAACTCTGCTGGGTAGTGGGTCGCAGGCAGCGCCGCTGCGCCATAACAACGTTGCGGCGCCGTACCGCGCGTGTGCCCGCCGATGCGGCGAAAGCTTTGCGGTGCGCCGCCGCAACGCATCGTGTGCCCCCGCTCTGAGAGGGTAAATCAGGGGAGGAAAGTCTGCGTGAGCGAAGCCGCGTGCAAAAGCTAGTCTCAGATAAAGAATAACACAAAGTGACGTTACACCTTTATGTCGTTACACTTTTTCCGTCTAGTCCTCTTTCGCAACGCGCCATACGGGACTTCGTTCCAATATTGAGCTTTATACTTTAATGAAAATTAGTTACTATTTACTAAGTTAAATACACCTTTACTACCTGTTACCTGCGGTTGGCGTGAACGCGACTGCTGATCATGAGGTCTTGGGTTCGATTCCCGGGTCGGACTAAAAGTTTGTATGACCTACAAATATTTGTTTGTGAGTTTCTGTGTTTTCTATGTATAGTATGTATGTATTTATAAAAAAAATAAGTATAAGTTGTCTCAGTTTTATTTATCAGTTATCTAGTACTCATAACACAAGTTCTTCTTAGCTTGGAACTAGATGGCGTTGTGTGTTAGATGTCCTAAATATTTATTTATTATGATTTAACTTTGTGCTTGTCAACAAATGATTTGGTATTTTATCAGCATTAAAATAATCTACTACTTTGTAAAGAATCTAGTTTTTTTGTTAGAGTGCAAAAAGGACGTTCGACATTTTTAAAGTTGCACAGGAAGAAACTTCAGTTTTGACAACCGTAATGTTATCAAACTCTCAAGATATTTGCTGTATGTTTGTATGCGGTGGTTCTTTTTCTACAATATTATCAATTTTTATATTTATCTCTTCGGTACAGAAACGGGAATGATCTCATGGGTGAGCATAGGGCTAATGAACCAGAATTGGATCCCAATTGTCCCATAGCCTCGGTATCGTTAGGTCAGGAACGTACTTTCGTGCTCAAACACAGAGATGCTCAAAAACCTGGTAAAGATAAAAAGCCCATACGTCCAGGTAAGAATTTATTTTAAATCTTCATACTTATTTATAGTAACAGAGTCATCAATATTCTTTAGCTTATAAAACATATATCTCAATAAACGTGCTTCATAAGTAACCGTTTGCTTAGCCTTTGTGTGAGCATCTTCTTCTTGGAAAGGGTTCTCGATGACCGTACTCACTCGCCTACCATACGTCTCGCAGCCTTCAAGGAACAGCATGCATTCTTTTATAGTATTATCTTTAACGACAATCAAATGTTTAGCTAAGTTCTCCAGGAATGATAAAAAGCAACGCTTAGCATAAAACCACGTGTCTGTACCCAGACGCTTATTAAATGGTTCAAGGGATTTGATAACTCTTGATATTCCAAATTCATAGTTTCCCTTAGCGCAATACAATGTGCCGATGACCAAATTCACTATGCACAAGTGATAGAATTTCTTCTGGGGATCTTCAAATATTTGTTGCTCCTCTTCTTTTTCTATTTTTCGCATGATGTCTTCAGCTTCTTCGTTTTGAGATGTCATTATATAGGATACACATAAATTAGCTAGTACGACTGCGCTTACATCTAAAATGTTATCATATTGTTTCTTGACAATCGGCTCATAGAAACTTGCAGCTTCTTTATATTTGTTTTCTTGCATGAACAGCACATGAGCTACGTTCAATCGCCAAACGTCAGATTCGTTGCAAAACTCAACAGATTTACGAAATATCTTTTCAACTTGTCCATAGTTTTCCATATCCCAATAAATTTTAGCTTGAGCCATTACCACTGGTATGTATCTTTCCAATGCCTCCTCGTACTCGACAACAGCTTTCTTCACTTGGTCGTTATCGCCTTGAGATCGACTTTCTTGTACAACTTTTGTTAGCTTTCTTAACTGTTCGGCGTGTTTTGAAGCAATATCTTCGTACTTTTGGAATGCTTCTTCTGGTGATGTTTGGCTTGTGATTATAGCATCCAAAAAATCGTACAAATAGGGAGTCAAATATTTATACGTAAATTGAGCATTTTCGGCTAACACGTCCGCTGCGAGATCATAATATTCAAATTTGCAATACAAAAGGAGTAGATTGGCAAACGTTTCCGCCGGGAATGGATCCTGTTGAAGCAAGAAGTGGAGTTTTTCAAAACCATCGGTGGGTTTTAAATCTATAGACGTTAAGGCTATGTTGTGTAAAGTTACTGCGTCTAGTTCATGTTCTTGGCGTGGAGGCATATCATTTAAAGCTTCACGAGAAGCTTCTATGTTCTTCAGTTGATATTCAATGGCTGATTTGAGATTAAATACCTCAGTAAGGGCTGTTTCATGCAACGTCAGAGTATTTCCCACGGATTTCACCTCTGATGTCTCTGCTTGCATACCCACAGCTAACTCAGGGTGATCACGGATGCCCTTTTCAATGACAAGAGTTATGTGTTTTAATGCTTGTGGATATTCCTTTAGTTTAAAATAACACAATGCGATATTGTAGTGAAGGTGGGCATTGAATCCAACTACGTTGAGACTCCTGGAAAATTTTTGCAAAGCTGCCTCGAACTGGTTTTCCTTAAATAGTAAACAGCCGAGATTGATATCTTTATCTGGGTCTTCTTGAGGATAAGAATCAACGAGTCCCTTAGCTGTTATTGTATCTTCTTCCCCATACTTGATAGCAGATTGTAATTTAATTACTTTTCTCTCTAATTCAGGAGCTTGAATCTGCATTGATATTTTGTAAGATTCTTCGAACATAGATGCTTGATATAATGCTTGAGCGAAATAGAGTTTATACTCTGGTATGTCAGGATGCATCGATGATAACTGCTCATAGCAATTGGCAGCTTCGATAAATGATTGTGTTCTGAAATAGCAGAATCCTAAAAGAGACAGTCCAGCTCTATTCGGGCTGAAATTAACAGCATCGTTCAGAGCCTTGATTGCATCATCATATCTCGCTTCTTTTATCTGGAACCAATACAAAGGTAAAATAAAATTAGGTCCTAACGCAATAACGACTATAGATTATCAAGTAGATTATTTAAATTACAAGTAGGTCATAAATGGACAATCAGAACATGTTGCGGCTGAGTGTTGCTGTAAGCTTTTATCGATCTGATAGAAACGTTGATAAGTTTGTGAGCATATTGAGTAGGTCTGAGAATCGGCCAACATCTATTTTTCATCCCCATAAATGGTAAGGGTGACCCATCCTTAAAAAAAATTATGGCAAAACGACGTTTGCCGGGGCAGCTAGTATATATATATATATATACATTTAGTCTTCAACTTAAGTAATATTTAGACAGTATTATAAAACTTAAGAGTATCATTAGATTATGAAAGATATATCAGAACAATATCTAATCATGTAGCCTTGGGGTGTGTCCTAACAAATGCTATTATATTTTTATTCACTTCTTGAATTTCTTTTCCTCATTTCATTTTTTGCTACCTTATGTAACAACAGCTCCAGTTACTATTTATCCCAGGCTTGGTGCTATAAATTCCTATGATAGTATTATTTTAAAGGGACCTCCTATTGGCTCCTATACTTAACAGATTACGAACTGTTTATACTTAAAGAAAGACCCTTGTTTGTTATGATTGGTTCCATTAGTCGAAGGAATTTCTTACTGTATATAATTCGTCCGTACGTACTTTTGACGTTACCAAATTTGGCGCCATAAAATCTAATAAACTGTTAAGTACATATATACTGTTCCATGTTTATTCACTGAGTCTATACAACATATAATCCTGCCCCAGCAACTTTATCTTTGCAACAAAATGATTAGTAATTGGCTGGTACCTACATTGAATTAAGGTTGAGAGTTATAAATTCATTCGTTAATCTTAGATTAGATTAACGAGCGGTTTTCGTTTAACGAAGTTGGATTTTGTTATCAATAACGTTACCTACCTATGTTACAAATGATCCAACGCTCGCGAATATTAACCTTGTAGGTAAATCATCCTTGTAGTTATGATTGATTAAATATAATATCGATATATATGTAGGTATGTTATGTGATACTACTGTCTCAATTAGATACGACGCCACTGTAGCAAGGGTATACGTTTTAAATAATTAAAACGATGAACATGAGAAAAGGCTTCCGCTTTGCAATGGCACGTTTAATAAAGATGTTACTACACAAAGTTTTCAATTTTTAAACCACAATTTACTAAAACTAATTGAAACGATAAGCTTATCTGACTCTCTCTCTCCTCTCGCTCTAGCTCCACTATGGTCGGTTCTCGAACTATTATTTCATTTTGTTTGTCGGACACTTGTCACTTATCTGCCCATAAGAAATTGTACTCCTTACCTCTATACTCCACGTGACTCCATCATTTCATTCCTTTCGTTCCCATAAGTAGGTAATATGTGAAATTTTCGGCTCGCAGCCATACGAGTACCTATATCTCGAGTACATCTTTTATTTTGGTCGAGTATGCGGAGTATGAATGGCACGTGTCACAACACAAAGAAATTATAATAACTAATGAATGTGTTAATCATCCACTTCAATCGTGCCTATAATTCAAACACTTAAAAGGAAATTAGCACTTAGGCTTAACTTGACTGCCTCGTTGGTCTCGCGGTTGGCATGTGCGACTGCTGATCATGAGGTCTCGGGTTCGATTCCTGGGTCGGACTAAATGTTTGTATGATCTACAAATATTTATTTCGGAGTTTGGGTGTGTTCTATCTATAATATGTATGTATTTACAAAAAAAAAGTATATATGTATTTGTATCAGTTGTCTAGTACCCCATAACACAAGCTCTGCTTATCTTGGGACTAGATGGCGTTGTGTGTTTAGATGTCCGAAATATTTATTTATTTATTATTTATTTATTACTTCTACAAGGCCGCCTTAGTGACGCACTAAATATATACCAACACAGGTTGAGATCACGGTAAATATCCATACCCAGGATACCGAGCTTACAGTGGTAGTTGAGTGTATTCCTTAACATTTTTATAAAAGGATGTACCTACAGAAGCTAGTATTTATTTGCATAAAATATTTTTTATATCAAATTAATAAAAAATATAGAATATACCTACTAAATATCTTGGACGTTCTATTTACGTAATAGTGTAGCATAACCATTGTACTATGTCGAAGCAACATTTACATGGAAAAGTATATATGTAAAAGATTAAGCTATATGTAGTTTTTGACCGTTTGAACACATGCCGCTATTGTTCAAACTGAGACATAAGTAGGTGAGACAATTTCTTCCTTGCATTGTGTGTAAGACTAGGTGTGCATTTTGATCATCTGTACCTTAGAAGCAGGCCGAGGTAACCATGTGAAGTTCTCTAAAGTGCGTGCCTCTCTTTAGGGGACACTGGTCCCCACACTTGAGTCTACCTACGAGTGTATATAGACCGAGGTCCATCGAGGTACCAGGGATTGTTTTTTCTAGGTTATACCTGGTCCGCCGGCTACTGGTGCCCTAGATGGCGTGCAGTTTTTAATCTGAATGAGTCCTATATAACCCTCCCACCACTCGATAGTTAAGTGGGAGGCATACCTAATAGGGGATTTTCGCGTGTCCACGCCACGTTGATGTGTCGTGAATGCACACCATGGCAAAGTACCGCGGAACGACTTGTGTCCACATATTTTCAACGCCTCGTCTTTTTTGTAAGAATGACATACAACATCAATGTTCATCATGAAAGATATGGGTGCACCTAGTATTTTCTTGGCAACAATAGCAGGAGCAAATATGTCTTCTATGATCGATATCTAGAAAGAGACCGGTACCATTTCACAGATTCGTGAGTTAAAATTTACGGGAATTGGGCATTATATTATAAGGTAACATTGTAACGTAACGTCATGTGATGTACGTTTTTGAGATACAATTAAATTTGCACGCCACGTCAATGTGCCGTGCTGCGATACCGTAACATTCCACATTACCAACATTGTGATATGTTTTCGTATATAATGAAGGGCTTATATACAACATCACATCACAATGGGTAAGGACCCATGGTCTAAGAAAACTAGATCTCGCATTCCGAAAGCTCCTGAGGTGACGTCACTATCCAGTTACCACGTGATAGCAACATGACACGAAATTAACCAATCAGAATCAGCGAATAGCAACATAACACGAAAGAAACCAACCAGAACCAGCGACAGCGATGATGTCATGTCGTTCGTCGGAATGCCATACCTACGTAGTATATTGATATACCATGCCCTAAACCTATCACAATAATTTACTCACACATCATAATTACTTTGAACTTGAATCGAAACATACATCGAATATGAACTATGCGAAAAAAACTAGTTCTAGAATATATCCTTACCATGGTATAAATAGTTTTAGTGTATTGTCCATCTTTTATCTGCATATAATCCATTGTTCTCTTATACTATTTAACAAAACCCCTCTGCTGATTCCTGTTGATACTTGTTTTCCCAATTGTTGTCATAGCAACTTTAATTCTGTTGACGTCATGCACAAAGAGTCTATACAGCCACTGAGTCTATACAGGTAGATATATACCTTTTATTCCGTTACTCGTATTATGCCTTGGGGTCTTTCTATAGTCTCTTCAAATCGTTAAATTGACGAAAACTTAGTAAAATAGCTAGGTATACTTATTGTCGTCTTACTTCTACATCAGTTCAAACAAATATTCATTTGTATTTTGAAGCATATTACATACTTATAAATCAAAATATTTAGAGTATTTACTACATCTGTTTGCAGTATCAATCGAATTAGAACACGGGAGCGTATTACTGATAAACCCACCAACAAATGAAGTCTGGTATCACTCATTGCCAATGCGAAAGAAATTATAGGATGCTAGAATAAATTTAACTTTTAGGAAAATGAAGAATCTAAAACAATGATAAAAAAAATACGGCTAGACACAATATACGATTTTAATTGTAGTGTCTAAATATTTATTTTTTAAAACGCCGAATGTTAAATTCCTTTGATAATGTTGTTGTTAATCTGTTACAAAAAAAAACAAACGTCAAATTGGCAAGAGAAGTGAAGTGATCATTTGTCAAATATGATTTGTTTTGTGCTCTGGTGTTAAATTCGATAATAATTACAAATAACATTAATTCACTTTTATTAGAATCCTATATTCACAGATAATTAAAGGTAAGCATCTTTTAGCACTACTGTTTTTGTACTGTAAATATATTTCTTTGTCTACCTTTCATTGGATATATTTGGTTATCAGATACTTGATATAACGATAAGAGAGCAGTATATAACGAAGGAAATCGTTGAACGGCCACCGTAAATTCTCTACATTGCAATGTACATTATTTCCCGCAGTAAGCCACAATTTTCTGCTTTAGCTTATCAGAAATGGGTTGAAAATATTGCATTTGTTAGGTATGGCAAACTGTTTGGATTTAGAACACTAGAAGTATAAAATTACACGATAGTGTTGGTGTGTAGTGCGGCCAAACACTAAAAGTTGATGGGTACCCGCTTGATTTGAAAAATTAAGTATCTGGTAACCAATTTTAAAGTTTAGATTGAAGTATATAATTGTTAATATGTGGTACGGCCCGAATCTACAGAGATCTTACAAATATATGATGTTTGCATCTAAGATGCCATCATTGCGGATAGACAAGAGTGATCTGAAGTGCAAGAATGGCTGTGATTATTTCGGCAACCCACAGTGGCAGGGGTACTGCTCCAAGTGCCACCGAGAACAAATGCAGCGACAGAGAAAAGCAGGTAAGCTGAGCTTATGAAAAAGTATTGTTGAGTTTCATCGTATTTAGCATTATTATGTTACATTTATACATACTGGAGACCATCTGGGTGTGGAATTTCAATCATAAATTATGACAATTGTTTAATTTGGTGTTATTTACTAGTGTAACTTGAACTGTCATTCTATATAGACTATGTTAATAGATAGATGTAAGTTTGTTACTCAAGCACACCATACCTGCTGTACAGAATCAGCTAAAATTTATCATAGAAGAAGATTGCGTCCCTGAAAAGGACATAGTTTAAGTTTTATCCTGAAAAGACAACACATTATTTATATATCTAGCTATTTCTATATCTATTTATATATATATCTAATCTAATGATTGAAGCCAGTGTTTTATATATTTCTTTTAACTTGTTTATTTATATATATTTACTGCTAGGAAAGTTCTCGGTGGAACCAATATCATTATCATCAAAACCCTGTAACCTTTATGTCGCGTCAAAATCCGTCTAACCATTGCAGAGATTATTCGGAAGAAACAGACAGACAGACAAATATTGAAAAAAAAAATATTTTAGTATGTGAACCGTGTATACATACATATGCCTTTAGTAAAAAGCAGTTATATAAATATTACAAACAGACTCTCCAATTTAATTTATTTGTATAGATAAATAATACTGCATAGACACTGGCAGTTATCTAAATGTTTTTCTGCATATTCTTATTTTCCACATAAGCTTGCCAAAGTGACTCCACTCTGCTTGATGGAAAGCATGTGGAGAATCCAAGATATTTCTTTTAGTTTCACAAAAATAATGATGGTAATTAATCAGTAAATAAAGTGTATGCAGTTTTGTCCTTGTCTTGTCTTTAAACTTTTGTTAAACTGTCTTTACTTAAAACAGGTTTGATATTGTTATTTTGTTGCGTAACTCAACTTGCCTTGAGAATTTTAATTCATCTATACAAATAAATAAAATTGGAGTATCTATTTGTAATATTAAAATAACTGCTTTTTACCAAATTCACATTGTATTATTAGCAGACGTACCGCCTGATGGTAAGCGATTACCGCCGCCCATGGACACTTGCAAACACCAGAGGCGTCACAAGTGCGTTGTCGGCCTTTGGGGGATAGGGGAAGAGGGTTTGGGTTATGGGATTCCGGTATCCTCACTCACTCGGTGAAACACAGCACAAGCACTATTTCACACCGGTTTTCTGTGAGGCTGTGATATCACTTCGGTCGAGCCGGCTCATTCATGCCGAAGCGTGGCAATCCCACGGTAAATTATGTATGTATACACGATACATTTAGCAAAATTTTTCTTTTTGTTATTTTGTCTGTCTGTCCTTCTGTTTGTTCTGGCTAATCTCTGGAACGGCTGGACCAATTTTGATGGGTTTTTCACTGATAGGTAGCTGATGATATAAGAAGTAACTTGGGCTACTTTTTTAAACCATCTTCGCCCCGCGGCGTTGGTCGCGGTTCAGTTACCGGGGCTAGTTTATAAAAAAAATCTATAATGATGTACTCCTAGCTAGTTTCGGCAATGGCATCCCCTGTCGATGGTTCAGCTAGTGTCTAATAAGTATAAATTTACCTTTTCTTTAGAGAATTAATAAACAATAGTAAGCTATGATGCTATAACTTAATATTTAATACCGATTTTAATACAATATCCTGTTTAAGTTTGTTTGTTGTACAGATTAAAAGATTTGAATTGACATTCTGAATAGTCCAGTGTTGGAAACAGGCCAATATGTATAGGGCTTTTTGGGAATATAAAAACACAAAACAGTAAATAAATATTTTGTTTTGTCATGCATTGTGTAATATATTGATCTGATAACTGATTAAGTTAACAAAAATAATATACGGTTAAATCGTTGATAATATGAACTTCACCTTGCCATAACTTATCATGGAGATAATTTCACAGTTTTCAGACGTGATAATGGAAAACTCAAGGTAACTCATGTGATTGTGGTGGTAATATGTTAGTGTTTTGATGTTAAAAAATCGTGTGTTTTTAACCAATTTCTGGAATAAATAACAAAAATAAAACCGACTTCAAGGTTCGATTTTATTTCTCTTGGATGCCATCATCAGATATTAGTGTCCTTATCATGGCACAACCGTTGGGATATCTCCTTTCCATTAAAAAAAGAATCATCAAAATCGGTTCATAAACGACGAAGTTATACACATAAAAAATATATATATACGGTTGAATTGAGAAACCTCCTCCTTTTTTTTGAAGTCGGTTAAAAAGATGAGGTTCTTAATTACTAAGTAGGCTGTATTTTTAATCGATGTCGACAGAATTATTACTTATATAGCTTATTTTATATTTCTTACTGCAGAATCACTTGATTTACGAATTGATTTGTTTACTTTTCATTTGGTTCTTTTGAAATCTTATACATGGTAGTAGAACCACGCAGATGGGCCTCCGGTATTCTCACTCACTCACTCGATGAAACACAGCACAAGCACTGTTTCACACCGGTTTTTTGTGCGGCTGTGCTATCACTCCGGTCAAGCCGGCCTATTCGTGCCGAAGCAAGTCTCTCCCACGTAAGTAATTAACTTTTTAAAGTTAATTGAATTTCAATTTTCATATAGTAACTCGTAATCCTTACATATAAAAAAAACCCAATCACAATAGATAGGTGATCACCGTCACAGCTGACCGGTCGCACGTACTTACGTACTATCTAAAAGTAATATAATTGTAATATACATACATTTAACAAGATATGACGTAGCAATAACACTAATAAATACTGAAATAATAGTGACAGGTGCAAATTTTAACATTATTTTTAACTAGCTTTTTCTTATTTTTTAAACGACTTCAAAAAAAGGAGGAAGTTATTCAATTCGACCGTATATATATATATATATATATTTTATGTGTGTTCGCGGATAACTTCGTCGTTTATGAACCGATTTTGATGTTTTTTTTTAATAGAAAGGAGATATCCCAACGGTGGTAACATGATAAGGACACTAAGATCTGATGATGGCATCCAAGAGGAATCGAATCAAACCTTGAAGTTGGTTTTATTTTTGTTAAAATTTTGTATGTAACCTATCGGTTATCGCCATAATAAGTAGCCTATATTCTTCCTCAAGAATAAAAGTATCTCCATGACAAATTTCATTGAAATTGGGAGCTGTGATTTAGCCGTAAAAGCGCAAAAGACAGACAGACAGAGTAACTTTTAAATTATAGTATTTGTATGAATGACTAGATTTACATTACTAGGCCAAGGTGCCAATTATTCGGTCTGTTTACCAGTGAGAGGTTCCTGTTTACTGTAAAGGTTGCAAGGCCAGAGATGTTTCACGCGTTTTCTTACAGACGGAGTCTTTTACTTTCAAATGAACTCTCCAATCACCTCTTTGTCTTCCAATCGCCTCTGTGTCTTCCAATCGTTTAATCGACACAGAATATGTTCTACACTTATGTCCCATATATTATGGTTATCAAACCCCAATTGACTGCGTCGGTGGCGCAGAGTTAGTATGTAAGACTTATTTTTTTCTTTCTTTACGGTTTAGGGGCAAACGAGCAGACGTATCGCCTGTAAACTCATCTGTATTATATTTTATATTTAGCTCATAAATTTCTGACATCTTAACACACAACGCCATCTAGTAAGCAGAGCTTTTATTATGGGTACCTACTAGACAACTGATACAAATACATACATACTTTTTTTTTTCTAAATACATACATGTTATACATATAAAATACCCAAACTCCGAAACAAATATTCGTAGATCATACAAACATTTGGTTCGACCCGGGAATTTAACCCGAGCCCTCATGATCAGCAATCGCACACGCCAACCGCAAGACCAACGAGGCAGTTTAGGCGGACATGGGCGACAAGTTCAAACTGGTTGAATTTACTTGACGTCGCGAGTTCGCATCGTAGTTAACTAGTTATGTGTGGAAGCCAATAGTTCTAAGATGAAAACACTCTTTTCGAATGCTTCTAAATAAATCTAATTCTTTTTAAAGTGACGTGACAGAATTTCAATAAACGATATCTTAATTTTCTTACCTTTTATGTAAATCTACGTATTTTAATATCACTTGAGAACTTCCACTCGAGCATTTTACTCATGACACAGCTGTCCTTAAATTCTAATCTAACGCAAAGGTGCTTAAGTACAATTGCGCAATATATATACTCAAATGATTCATGGGACAAATATACAACACCTAGAACTATTTAATAAGATTATTTAACACTATCTGAACCCCGCGGTGCTATCCGCGGTTATTGTCGTACCGCGGGTAACGCCGCGGGGCAAAGCTAATCTAAAAAAAGTAGCCCAAGTTACTCCTCAGATCGTCTGCTATCTGCCAGTGAAAGTCCCGTCAAAATCGGTCCATTCGTTCCAGAGATTTCCCGACCAAACAAACAGACAGACATAAATGTAAAAAAATGTTATTTTGGTACTTGTCTCGTGTATACATACATATGCATTTATTAAATGAAAGATATAGTAAGAATAATTTTGTACAAATCACACACGACCGCCTGATTAGTAATGAAACAAAACCAATCGTTTCTCGCCGTTATTTCATTTCGTTGCACAAAATACAGTATTTTGAAGAAGTTTAGGTTGAATTTAAAGTGGTACTGAATTAATCTCTTTACCGCCACTCCGTCCGTCGGCGCTGGCTCTTAGTTCGTCATTGAGTGGCCTCGAGCAGGTAGTTCCTTGCGAGGCCCCGGATATGTAGTTCAATGTAAAGCACTTGCATTTTTAGACCTAGTTATAATCATGATACTTGATGCAAAAATGCAACCAAACACATACTGATGCTGTAACATAAAAGCATAAGTCGATGAAGGTCAACACTGAAAGTCTGTTTAAATGTCAGGCGTAATGGCACACGGGAAATACTTGACGCTGGCAAATGCACAGAAGTGCGAGCCAAGTTCTGCCTTAGGGGGCAAGAAAAAAAATAATTACCACTGTAGCGTGTAATTTCACTGGGAGATCGGTTTTTGTTTTTTAAGAAGACGGTCCCCATTTCATCTCATCCACCTTTTTTATCACTAATTTCATCACGACGAAGACTTAAAAACTTAAGATTTGAAGACTTTTAAACACTCGACATTGGCAGAAATAGGTGATCCGAGAGATCCGGCTGGTTGCCATTTCATCAAAAGAAGAATAAGTAATTTCACTGCACGAGGCCCCTGAATAAGAGATTCCGCGGGTCGTTGCTCTACTCGTCACAATCGATAATTCCGCCTCTGTATATGTCTAAATATTAAAGATTAATTACACTCAGTCGCAGAACAAATAACAATAATCATCATGCAATTATTTGTTCTAGCAACCCTTTCGGTTCCATTCGGGTGTTAGAGCATCTATCTATACTAATACTTGTATAATAAACGCGAAAGTTTGTAAGTATGGATGGATGAATGGATGTTTGTTACTCTTTCACGCTAAAACTAGTGTACGGATTTGGATGAAACTTTACAGTAATTTAGCTTATACATCAGAATAACTCATAGGCTACTATTAGCCGTGAAAACTGACATATACGCGGACGGAGACGCGGGCAACATCTATTATAATATAATACAAGATGTTGTTTTGTTCTAGCATCAGTTTAGTTAACTGTTAGAAATATAGATGGATCTGTAGTTTTGTGTTAAAAGTACAAATCATTTTAAATCCGCCCCCATAATTTTCGCCGAAACTAATTAGGTAGCTGGCAAATTATATTATATGTAGGCAAAAGTAATCATGTTGATATCCTTCTGTTTAATAGAGAAAGAGTCGTCAGCGACGTTGCCTAAACCAGAACAGAAGAAGTCAGATCGTGGGCTAAAGATCACCTCTCACTCCTCGTTCAGCAAGTTCGAAGAAAAGCGCCTCCGTCAGAGCGAGACACTAAAGAAGGCGAACCTGTTAAAGTTCAGCGTGTTCAAGAAAAGCAGTACAGGTAAGCACACAAGTCTTGACATTTTTTATAAACCACTGCAGCATTTCCAACTCCTCCTGTTTTTCTTCTGATTAATTTCGTTGCGGGTTCCAAGACAGTTAATTTTTTCCTGGGACTTCCCGAGTGTCATAACTCGGTGTGTTCGTGGGTCACTGCTGTTGATCCTGGTGTACAGGAGTTACAGTGGTGGGCGTGTGGGTGGGATTAGTCCCAAAAAAAAAACCACTGCAGATCATAGGCTTCTCTTTCGAAAGAGATTTTGGCCACGATGACTAGACGGATTGGTGTAGAGCTTGTTTTCCTTCTGTTTACTGTGATGTTGTCCTGGGTAGTTTGCTGTTTTAGTCGGCTCTTACGACACATCTCCGGGATGAGCAGCGACACTCTATCGTCACCACATGAATATTGGTACTGTGGTTCCAGAATTTCAGTTACCGATAAACGTCAGGTGGTCTGTGAGCGTATTCTGCGAACTTTTACTTAACCGTGGGAGAGACATACTTTGACACAAATGGTCCGGCTCCACTACCACCGGTGACAAAAGTTTCCGGAGATTGCCGGAGAGATACCGTGGGAGAGCCACGCTTCGGCATGAATGGGTCTGTTCGACCGGAGTAATACCATGGCCTCACAGAAAACCGGTATGATACAGCGCTCGCGCTGTGTTTCACCGAGTGAGTGAGTATACTGGAGGCCCATACACCAAACCCTCCCCCATGCCCATCCCCCAAAGTCCGGCAACTCACTTGTGACGCCTCTGGTGTTGCGGGTGTCCATGGGCGGCGGTAATCGCTTACCATCAGACGATGCGTCAGCTCGTTTGCCCCCTATTCCATAAAAAAAAGTCGAAACACACAAAAGGGGATTTTATAATAACTGTCCAGGATATAATAACACTTTTATATCTGTCTTTACTAGGTACAGTGCAATTAATATAAGTACCTAAATCATGTGCAAAAAATAAAAATTACACACGCAGTTATTCCCATTGGTTTCCGATTGCAATATTACTCATTAAAATTCCCTTATTGTAAGTGATACTGATATTTTTGTTATTCAGGAAATATAAATACATTGGGTTTTTATTTTATACAGTGTGTCCGCTTGAATAACCATAGTTGTTTGTTTGGGTATATCCCTAATGGGTCTTAACCAAAAGTACCCTGGGGGCCCATTTCATAGAGTAGCCGAAACAGCGAGTATTCAATGCAATTAAAAAAAAAAAATTTAATTAAGACACTAGTGATATTTATGCCTAAATTGAAGCTATAGTTAAAAATCATAGATCCGCACAAACGGACGCCACAACTTGTACTGGTTTGTCAAGGTAAATTAGGTGAAAACACCAAAATCTACTGCCTGAGTAGATCCATAACTTCTAGTTTTCAAAATGCGTAGAGTCTTATGAGAACAGTATAGTGAAAATTAAGGGCAATTCAAACCTACAAAAGGCGTCCTAATGGTGGAAACGAAATGTGACGTCGATTGTTACATTATCGAAATTATCGTGTGATAGTAGCGTTTGCGAGAAAAAATAACTTCTTCCATGATTTTTATAGCAATTAAAACTGTAAATAAGTATAAAATAACTGAAACACTCAATAGTAAACAAACACGAAATGACAATGACGTCATTTGATTTGTCCAAAAACGCGCGCAAAATGGAGGCGTTTGAATAACTTAAATTTAGTCAGTGTTTTAAATTTCACTTTGAAAATTAGTTTGATTATTTTCAAGCCTATTTATTTATATTTTTTTCTATGTTATAGAGATGTATAAGATCAGATTAAGAAATAAAAATAAACATGCATATTCCCTATTATTCGGTAAATTCCGCAATCAATATGTTGTAATATGACTATGCACATATCTTAATATTGATGATGATGATGTTGTTATATTATTGTGTAATAATTTTCTTAAAAGTACATGAATCATCGCAGCCATTTATGCCTTCTGCAATCGATAGGTTCAATGTTCATTTCACTCTATACTTCCCGCGAACTATATAATATTCATGCAATTGTATTATACTAAAACATTATTTCATAGCCGCTGATAAGGAATGGTATCAGGTTCGATACGTTATATACTCAAATCAAGTACATATATTAATGAACAAGCGGCAGTTTAATATCCAATATCTTCTAATATATAAAATTCTCGTGTCGCGGTGTTTGTAGTTAAACTCCTCCGAAACGGCTTGACCGATTCTTATGAAATTTTGTGTGCATATTGGGTATGTCTGAGAATCGGACAACATCTATTTTTCATACCCCTAAATGGTAAGGGTGATCCATCAAATATTTTTTATGGCAAAATAACGTTTGCTGGGTCAGCTAGTCTATATATATATAAAAACGAATCCCTATTTGCCTTGATCACAACATCACGCGTGAACGGCTGAACCGATTTTGCTAATTCTTTTTTTGTTGGATAGCCCATTTAGCGAGGAAGGTTTTAGGCTATGTAACATCACTCTACGACTCTAAATGGGAAAAAATATTTCTTATGGAGAGACGCAAACGAAGTTGAGCGGGTCAGCTAGTAACTGTATAAAATTCTATAGGTATAACCTTTACCTTTGATGATGCCATAATCAGTCAGGTGTAAACATAAATAAAATAGTGGAATGATTACAGTTGTACAAGTGATTTTAATTCTGGAATGTATTGCAACATACTCCATCAACTGCCGCCATTTATGTAATCCAATGATGCAGAAGCATCACTAGCCCGCCATGGTGTGGGTCACCATGCTGAATTGTTGCATTGTACCGAGTAGAGTAGTGGTGACCACTACTCTTGGATTCTGCTTATGCTTTCCATCAGGCAGAGTAGAGTCATTTTGGCAGATCCAAATAATAAAAAAAAAACAAGATCGAAATATTGACAATTAGTTTGGAATATTAAAGTTCCTGTACCCACTTTACTGTTTGGTTTTTATTGTAAATTACATCAAACATAATTTACGTTTACAAAACAAATCAAATTGGAGTGTCTGTTTGTAACATTCAAAATACAATTTTTTCCTACTACTACTACTAAATGCATAATTATAAATGTGTTTATATAAACACGGTACATATATACCAAAATAACGTTTTTTTTCCATTTTTGTCTGTATGTTTTTCCTATTAATCTCTGAAACGGCTGGACCGATTTTGACGGGACTTTCACTGGTAGATAGCCGATGTAATAAAGAATAACGTAGTAACCTACTTCTTTTAGAGCTTCGGCCTCGGCGTTACCCGCCGTTGTTATTGTGCCGTGGGTAACCTCAGACAAATCTAGAAAAACATCAGATTTTTTATTACTTTTTTTTGTCCTTTAGACGATCATGACCACAATGCAGAGAAACGCCCCCCAGAATTCAAGATACCGGCGATGGTGAACGAGGGTATGAAGTCAGATTTCCGTATGAGATTCTCTCAGCTGTCACCGTCTATGGACCGCGATGCCAGGGTGTTCGTCCACAGTTTCATCATGGATGTCATCAAGTGCGCCAATGTACTCACTGTGGATGAACTCTCCGAACGGGTGCAGAGACAGTATCAGGTAAGATGAATATCGATTCTACTAATAACTTCTTATTACTGTGCTTGAGGTATCGGGTTCGATTCCCGAACGTACCAAATGTTTGTATGATCTGCAAATATTTGTTACAAAGTTTGGGTGTTTACTATGTATTCACAGAAAAAATAATTTATGAGTATGTTTGTTTGTTTGTTTGAACACGCTAATCTCAGGAACCGCTGGTCCGGTTTGAAAAATTCTTTCGGTGTTGGATAGTTCATTTATCGAGGAAGGCTATAGGGTATATATCATCACGCTACTACTAATAGGAGCGGAGCAACAATAAAGAATGTTTCAAATACGGGGGAAATTTTCACGCTACGGGCAATATAAGGCGCAAACGAGGTTGCGTGGGTCAGCTAATTACCCTATACAGCCTGCTGAGTACCGTACATAGAACTGACTTATCACTATAACAATTTCTAACCTTACAGAGATATAGTCACTTGGAGGGTCCATTAGCTCTTGGTTTATAATGATGACATGTACTTGAAAGTTTAGCGTTAACACGATCTGTATGAAGTACGTGAACGTGTGAGTGTGTTGCCTTAAGTGCTCTAATGTAATGTTACGTATTAGGGTTCGATGGATTTGAGAAATAAACCTTCTGACATGTAAAAAAGACTGTTAAAATCACAATATCACTTAGAAAAGCAATCGTTAATTGTCGCCGAGTTCGCTAGGTTAATCACTGATATTTATCGCATTATAGCTCACACTTAACTGACTGCGGCCTGCGAGACGTCCTTTTTAATCCCAAATCACTATTACTAGAGCATTCTTGTAACTAGTCGTATATGCAAGGTCGTTCACGGTACCAACAACGCGCCTGCCGGCGAAAGCGCTAGACACAACCGCGCTACTATCAATCTATATTCGATGCTATAGATATTGAAGTAAGGTTCGTTATTCCGTGCCTTGTAAAACGAACGAGAACTTTCGTACGTTTAAGCGTGTGTGTGCGTGTAGTGTTTCTGGAATAATCTTTCCTCGTAACAGTAACATTGCTTTACGCATGCCGTTGTGTGAAGTGTTTCTAAAAATATAATGTAAAATCATACTTTTGCTTTTGTTTAATTACTTTTATCAATAGGCCGATTACTTCATCGACTTATTGTATACACTGAGCAGCCTTGAATTTAAAAGTATTTCCGCGAAAACTACTTAACCGATCCTCATGAAACTTTGTACACATATGCTTGGGTGTATTAGAAGTAACATAGGATACTTTTATTAAATGCGAGTGAAGTAGTTTATAAATAAAATCGTATAGGAGACTGGTAAAGTCCTCCCCACTAATATTGTTTCATTTAATTTATTTTACGATTTTAAGGTAACTTACAGCTAGGAATACAACTCAAATAAAAGGAATAACATGGTGATGGCCAATTTTAAGTCTCCACAAATATGAAAATGACAAGATTAAAAGAAAAATACCATCCCAAGGTAGTCAGTGATTTCGTGTACGCAACTATCTGGCTATTCGCGAAAGTATTAGTCACATGTTACATGTTGTTTTAAGTTGTGATACATTGGTGCAAAACATATTCACATCAACTTCCCGACATGCAGATTTGTATGCACAGCAAGCCCGTATTTTATAAGAATTTTGTCTGTACGCAGTTCCAACCACAGGGATGTGCAAAAGATTTGGCTTGCGTAGAAATACTGTGGACACACATAGACCTATTTTGGTATATCTAATAATCCGTTGAAAAATTTCCATAAAAACGCTAAACCCGCAATTTTTCGTAGCTCTTTAAGTGCAAGAATGTGATTTTTTTTTTACCACGAGTGTTTTAATCAGATAAATAACAATTGGAACGGAATTGAATGCATCTCAAAAATTTACATTTAAATGCTTGTAAATGCTTGCTTGGAAGTAGTTCACAGTGTATTAGGTGGGATTCAAACCTACAGTAATTTGATAGTAAATCCAGATTTAATACTATCGGTAAATAAACTCGGAGTTGACACAGTAAATAGCCACTACTGGACGATAACGATGCGTCTGATAGTAGTTTATCAAATTGTGAAACAAAGACATAATATTATCATTTGGATGGTTGGCAGTCTACAACTGTGCGCTTTCCTAGAAACTTTTGCGTCGCACAACAAAACTGGTGGACTGAAATGTCGCCTACGGTATTCCAGGACCCTCAATCTTTCAAGAAAAAAGCTTAAGCTTCTTCTTAAAATGCCGGCAACGCACTTGTGACGCCTCTGGCTTCATCGTTTCATTGCTATTTCCCGTATTAGTGAAGTTACCGGTGCCCAAACCCTCCCGTGTTTTGATTCTGGTGGAGACTTTCTTGCTCGTTTTCCTGTTATAGTACTAAAATAAAAGAAGAAATTTATGTTTTGTAACATTCGTCCATTTTCCTACCGACAGGGATCTGAAAAGTGATAAAACGATTTATAAAGTAACTTTTTTATTCTTGATTTGTATTATTTACTAGCTGAATCCCGCGGTGGAGCGAAGCTAGTCTAAAAAAAGTATCCCAAGTTACTCCTTATAACATCAGGTACCTATCAGTAAAAATTCCGTCGAACGGTCAAACAAAAAATTTTTTAACTACATTTTTGGTATATGTACCGTGTATACATACATATGCATTTAGTAAAAAGCGGTTATTTTAATATTACAAACAGACAATCCAATTTTATTTATTTGTATATATATATAAATAATTGTGTTTTTTTTGTACTGTTTTCCTCGCAAATCTTACGCTGTTTTCTCCCAATAAGAACTTTCCTTTTGCCTAGACGAAAATACTTTTAAAAAATTGGCAGTCATAAGGACTGCCGATAGAAGTGAAAACTTATAACCTAAATTTATTTATATAGTAATTAATTATAAATTGCATATTGTTTAAATTAAAATTATCAATATATATATATAAGTACTCAACGCGGCCAAAGAAGTTTCGCAAAGAATTGTCATATTATTGTCATATTAGCATGTCGGTGAAGCGAAGTCATAAGATTTGCACCTACCAAAAAGTGGTCATCGCGGCTCTTAAGTTTACACTTCAAAAACTCTCGGGCTCGGTTCTCGAGTCCGCGCCGCATCTCTTTTATTTCTCATCATTTCATGTTTCATGTGTTGTTATGGCATTGTCACATTATACTACCGTCCGTAAACCGACTTTACAGACACCCAATTTTTTTTTATTAATATAGTTTACTAGCGACCCGGCCTGGCTTTGCACGGAAGTCATATATTTTTTTTATTTTTTTTAATGTTATAAGCGGGTAAACGAGCAGACATATCGCATAATGGTAAGCGATTACCGCCGCCCATGGACACCTGCAAACACCAGTGCGTTGCCGGCCTTTGGGGGATAGGGAGGTTAGATAGGGGGAGGGGTTTGGGTTATGGGCTTCCGGTATCCTCCCTCACTCACTCGGTGAAACACAGCGCGAGCACTATTTCACACCGGTTTTCTGTGAGGCCGTGGTATCACTCCGGTCGAGCCGGCCCATTCATGCCGAAGCGTGGGTCACCCACAGCTACAGCTTTATTTATATATCTTTATTGTATACATAAAATAACAAAACAACTAACAAAAGATGATTAACAAAGGTGTATGTAACAATTGTGTATTACACAAATAAACCTTCCTCTTGAATCAGTCTATCTATTACTGAAAACTGCATTGAAATCCGTCGAGTAACCTAGTATATAAGTAAACCTGTATAAATTTGATTCGTTACTGCAGGTACTCGCTAATAAATTGCCTAAACGTATGATTGTTTGCAGCGTTTCATGAGACACATGGACACCTCGTCACATTTCTCGAATGTGGACTCGGACACCAAAGAACTGCTCATGGATTTCGTCGAGAAACATGCCATGACCTATTTACATGAGTGAGTATATTATTCCATACTTATAAATATACTAGCTGATCCACGCAACCTCGTTTGCGTCTCATATAGCCTTCCTCGATAAATGGGCTATAGATAGCCCAGTGTTAGAACACTGAAATATTTTTTCAAATCGGACCAGTAGTTCCTGAGATTAGCGCGTTCAAACAAACAAACAAACTCTTCAGCTTTATATATTAGTATAAGATTTGCTATTTTAACCGACTTCAAAAAAGGAGGTGGTACTCAATACGACTGTATTTTTTTATTTTTGTTACCTCAGCACTTTCGATTGGCTAAACCGATTTTGATAATCTTTTTTATTTGAAGCTAGTGATTCTTGTGTCCCATTTCAATTCGATCTAGTTCCTGAAGTTGGTAATTTTTTGATAAAATGTTTGTATTTTTTAGGTTACCATCAGTAGTATTCTCTCCAACGGGTACAGACGATGAGCGGCTGGATCGCGCGATGTCTGAACGCATCCAGCAGTTGAGCTGGGTTGGCGAGAAGCATCTAGAGTGTAAATTGGACCGAGCCAACGCCGAGTGTAGACAGTTGTTGTACAAGGCTATTAGCGGTGAGTGACGTCATTGGACACTATTTTTTTATAGGGTGAATAAGATATCAGGGGCGCTGAACGATATTTCAATATATTTATTTTATATTAGCTTTTGCCCGTGGCTCCACCCACGCGTTTGTCGGTTATCGCATTAAAAAGTCTCGCATTTTTTTTTGTTTTCAGAGTTAGAAGGTAAATTGGCGTAATTAAAGTATCAGTTTACGCGAGGTTAAGCTTACTGCAAGATTGTAGGTCCAAGAAATCGGCTTGTTTTAGTTTTTCAACCGACTTTAAAAAAGGAAGTAGTTATCAATTCGACTGAATTTTTTTTATATGTTTGTCACCTCATAACTTTCGACTGGGTCAAGAACATATTATCATCATAAATACGACCTTCAAACCTTAAAGAAGGCCGGCAACGCACTTGTGACGCCTCTGGTGTTGGATATTCACGGGATACGTCTGCTCGTTTGCCCCCTATTCGATAATAAAAAAAATGTATCCAATGATGTGTATAGAGATAGTGGCGTTTGTCCGCAGAGTTGCTGGGCATGGACAGCGCGCTGTCCCCGGGCGGCAAGCTGGCGCGCGTGCGGCGCGCGTGTCGCCACGTGCTGCGGCTGTGCTCGCACGCCGCGCCCGCCTCCGCCGATGACTTGCTGCCCGCACTTATATTCACTGTCAGTATTCGCTTTTATACAGACACACTCCTCTACATTAACCTGGTAACACTGCGTCATCGAGATTGGCGCTAATCTGGTTTAAAAAAGCCAGAACCCAGAGCCGTAAAATCTAGTGAAAAAAAAATTGGCACTAATACTCCAATGGCGCAATACACCTAGCGCTCATTTGCTATCTATACAAATAAATAAAATTGGATAATAAAATAAATGCATATTATGTATACACGATACTTTTACTAAAATAACATATTTTACTATTTTTGTCTGTCTGAAAAAAATGAAACTAAAGTGTTTGTGTAATTTACGGTTGGATTGCTCCGGCCTCAGATCCAACATTATTATATTTCTTTCACTTAAAAGTTTGAGCGAGGTTATAGACAAAAATATTATTTTATAACATAAATATTTTTTTTTTTTTTAAGAAAATTGATTTTAATGTTTCTAATTGGAAAGTATCATTGACTTTATAGCCTCACTGTGTCACCCATATGTGAATTATATTCATACTATTTTTATAAAAAAAATTTTTCCTAGGAATATATCCTAGTTCGTGGAGAACTATAGAAATACACACCAATGACACAATATACTATAGACCGACCCTCCCTTGACCTAAACTATACTACGTATAAAGCTAGAAAAGTTCAACTAAATCTAGATGGCGCTCAAAATAAGCTCAAAAAAACAATTTAACAAAGTTTAACAGTATTTTATTGATATTTTTCAGTTCTAGTAAATATATTATTATTTTTCGAATATAAAACTTGCTTTAAAAAATGTCTTAGAGTCGACAGGATAGTACGCTAAGGAGCTATAATGACAAAAACGGGACCATTATAGTTTTGTCATGTCCGTGCGTCCATCGATCTACACTATATCTCACAGATGATTAGTTGCATGAATATATTTACTATTACTTTTGTAATGCAAAATAATAACTGAAATGAGTACCTCAGTGGCGCAGTGGTAGTGTATGCGAATGCGACTGCTGTGTTAGAGATCTCGGCTTCGATTCACGGGTCGGATCAAATGTTTGTATGATCTGCAAATATTTTTTCGGAGTTTGGATGTTTTCTATGTATGTATTTACCAAAAAAAAGTATATATGTATTTATGAGTTGTCTTGGGACTAGATGACGTTGTGTCCGAAATATTTATTTATTTATTAATAAATCCCATCCACAGGTGTTAAAAGCGAACCCCCCTCGGTTGGTAAGCAACATAAACTTCGTGACGCGGTTCTGCAACGCACAGAGGCTGATGACAGGAGAAGGCGGATACTATTTCACCAACTTGGTAAGTTATTGTTCAGAGAAATATTTAGAAAAAGACTATTTACGCATAAGGAATATCCTGTGTCGCGGATAACTTTACTAACGTACATGAAACGGATACAAAGGACTCACAGACAAAGTGACTCAGGACACCAAAGTGTGGTTCCACTTTGGATTTGAATCCAATAGTGGGCGCAGTAGAAAAACGTAGGATGACCGCTAAAATTCGTGCAGTCAAAGTTACTCTACTCTGCCTGATGAAAATATAAATAAATAAATAAATAAATATTTCGGACATCTAACACACAACGCCATCTAGTCCTAAACTAAGCAGAGCTTGTATTATGGGTACTAGACAACTGATATTAATACTTATATACTTTTTTTTTTGTAAATGCATACATATCATACATAGCAAACACCCAAACTCCGAAACAAATATTTGCAGATCATACAAACATTTGATCCGACCCGGGAATCGAACCCGAGACCTCAAGAACAGCAGTCGCGTACGCTACCACTGCGCCACCAAGGCAGGCAGAAAAGCATGAGTAGAATTCAAGACTGGTGGTCACCATACTCAACACGAATAAGGACATTGCAGCATGGTGACCCACACTATGGCCGCCTACTGAGATGCTTTTTTACGTCCTGCTTAATGGACCCGGGATCACGTGTGCTATATGTGAGTTCCAGGTTTTGGCCGTTCGGCATAGAAAAATTGACTTCATTTGAAATGATATGGTATTCACTCTTGGATTCTGTTTATGCTTTTCATCAGGGAGTCATTTTGGCAGGCATACATAAAAAAAACATATTAATAAACAGTTTATTTTGTATTAGCAATCTTCCTTTCCCCTTTATCTTCCTAGCCTTTATTATTCCTAAGATTATTTGGGAATGGCTATTTATTCAATCAGTTTTACCTGTATATCAGTTTTTCCACGGAATGACTGGCATCGGACCTCCGCAACCCTGAGGGTGAACTGAATTCGAAAATTGAATTAGTTGTCAGTATATTTGAGGGCACTGACTTCTTAATCATGATTGCCATGACAATCGGAACTGACGGCTTAACGTGCTCTCCGAAGCATGGGCGAAACGACTTCCATACTCCGGGCCACTGTTAAAAATTTCTTGTAAGAAAAACCCAAGAGCAGTCTCGACCCGGGAATCGAACCTGAGACCTCTTGGTCTGTAGTCGATTACCATAACTACTAGACTAGTCCAACAGGAGGCAATTCCGTTTCAGCTTATTGTATCTAAGTCACTATTATTTTTAATCAAACTTGTTTATTTTCAGTGTTGTGCCGTATCGTTTATCGAAAACCTAACAGCGGAATCGTTGAATATGGATAAGAAGGAGTTTGACAGTTATATGGCGATGCCAGCGTCTATCGGCGGCAGTTCTTGGGTAAGATACAACAAACACTTTTATATATTATACTAGTTGTTGCTCGCGGTTCCGCCCGTGTATATGTCGGTTATCGCGGGAAATAGTAGCCTATGTGTTATTCTGATGTATAAGCTATATTACGGTAAAGTTTCATCCAAATCCGTTCAGTAGTTTTTGCGTGAAAGAGTAACATACATCCAAACATCCATCCATCCTTACAAACTTTCGCATTTATAATATTAGTAGGATTATAATAACCACTCTTTACTAAAGGCATAATATGGATGTATACAAGGTACTTATAATATACCAAAATAACATTTTTTACAATTTTTGTCTGTCTCTTTGTTCGTTTCGGTTAATCTATGGACCGGCTTTACCGATTTTGATGGGACTTACACTGGCAGATAGCGGATGATCTAAGAAGTAACTTGTGCTTTTTTAGACTAGCTTCACACCGCGGGGTTCAGCTAGTTTATGTATAAATTGTGTCCAGGCGGCAGCACTGTCGCTGTGCGGGGCGGCGCGCGAGGCGGAGGAGCAGCGCGAGGCGGCGGCGCAGCTGCTCGCGCACGTGCAGCAGCTGCGCCAGCGCGCCGGGGACCTCGCCGACAACGCGCTCAGCTTCCAGGTAACGCGCACACCCACACCCACACCCACACCCACCACACTGTCGCTGTGCGGGGCGGCGCGCGAGGCGGAGGAGCAGCGCGAGGCGGCGGCGCAGCTGCTCGCGCACGTGCAGCAGCTGCGCCAGCGCGCCGGGGACCTCGCCGACAACGCGCTCAGCTTCCAGGTAACGCGCACACCCACACCCACACCCACACCCACCACACTGTCGCTGTGCGGGGCGGCGCGCGAGGCGGCGGCGCAGCTGCTCGCGCACGTGCAGCAGCTGCGCCAGCGCGCCGGGGACCTCGCCGACAACGCGCTCAGCTTCCAGGTAACGCGCACACCCACACCCACACCCACCACACTGTCGCTGTGCGGGGCGGCGCGCGAGGCGGCGGCGCAGCTGCTCGCGCACGTGCAGCAGCTGCGCCAGCGCGCCGGGGACCTCGCCGACAACGCGCTCAGCTTCCAGGTAACGCGCACACCCACACCCACACCCACCACACTGTCGCTGTGCGGGGCGGCGCGCGAGGCGGCGGCGCAGCTGCTCGCGCACGTGCAGCAGCTGCGCCAGCGCGCCGGGGACCTCGCCGACAACGCGCTCAGCTTCCAGGTAACGCGCACACCCACACCCACCACTGCATCTTAACATTCACACACAACATCTTTGTCACAACGCCATCTAGTGCCAAACTCATTGAGCAGACCTCGTATTATGGGTTGTATTATTACTAGACAACTGATATGAATACTTTTTTTTTTTTGTAAATACATACATATCATGCATAGAAAACACCCGAACTCCTAATCAAATATTTGCAGATCATACAAACATTTCATCCGACCCGGGAATCGAACCCGAGACCTCAAGCACAGCAGTCACGTGTGTACCCTACCGATGCGCCACCGAGGATATTTATTAAAAAACACAGATAAATAGCTACTCTTTATTGCATACCATAATTTAAAAAAATACAACGTAAACGGTAAACAAATAAAATCAGTAATACTACAATAGGCCGCCTTAACGCAGACTGCGATCTCTTCCAAGCAACCTTTAGACTAAATGGACTATACTTTAAATTAGATCTCCAACAAAAGAGATACACAATATGATATTACAACCATTTTTTAAAAGTGTCTTAATTAGATTCTATAATAATCCATCGCTAATAAACCACAGAAAGAAACACACATTTTTTATTCAATCGGTAAGTGCCATAAAAATGCATTAAAAATTTTACATTTTCAAATTTCGCACGTAATTTGTCAAAAACTGGACGCTGTGGACGCCATATTGCTATGTGGTAATGACGTCAGTTCGCTTTGTAAACAAAAACAAATATAGAGCATATGCTGAACAGTTGACATTTGACACTTTTGCTTACAAAGCGGTATGTCGTAATAACATGGCGGCTACTATTTCATGGTGTTAAAGAACATATTTAAAAAACTGCAAACTTTGAAATAAATTATAAAAAATATTTTATTATTTAATGAACTAAAACCAACATTTTCCGACTGCTTTTTGCCTAAGGTATCTCAATAATATATTTTTAGATTTTTTCTCATATACAGTAAAACACTCTATTATACACAGTATATGAACTCATGAGTTGACGCAACGTATAATATAACATGGCAAAGCGATTTGGATTGTTTGTCTTAAGGCTGTAAAGGATATGCAAGATCATTAAAATTTTAAATAAACCGATATGAATGTGAATAGTGTGTACAAACTCGTACAATAAAGCTTTGAAACAATAGTCTGAAAGGAGAGACCTATGTCGAAAAGTGAACTGCAGTAGGTAGATAATAAAATACTTCAGGAAATACACGATAAATAGACACCATAATCTAAATAAATAAATATTTGAGACACACAACGCCGTCTAGTCCCAAAGAAAATACCCAAATTCCGAAACAAATATTTGCAGATCATACAAGCATTTGGGTCGACCCGGGGATCGAACCCGAGACCTCAAGCACAGCAGTCGCATACGCTACCACTGCGCCACCGAGGCTGTCAATCTATGTAATGTTAATATATTATGTTTTCTTTTACAGGAACAAATATCTAAAAAAGTTCAAGACGTTCTCGCTAAAACACCGTTAGAGATAACGCCCCGACGCGAACTACCTCGCTTTGGAAAGTTCAAAGAAATCAACACGGCGCCTCTCATCGACCTGGGATCCAACGACAGAGAAGAATCAAAAACAACCGACAAACAACCACAACCCCAAGCGACAGCCTCACAGTTAACAGAACCTCTTTACTCAACAACCGATTCAGCTGAAATAACCCACAAGAAACCAGATCCAAGCGTCATAGTCTCTGAGGAACCGAAACTAAACATTCTAGGTTTCGAAGTCATAGAACAACAATCCCCTTCAAAATCTCCCCAGAATTGGGACCTAAAGAAAACGAACTCCACAGAGCTGTTAACTCCGTCTCCACTCGGTTTCACGCCGTTCGATTCACGTTCCATCGACGAACTGATGACGCCGGATGAATTCGTAACCGACCATCTGCCTCCGGGACTAAGTAACATAAACTACGACATAGATCTGTCAGACTTTAGCGGAGATAACAGTATCGCTGAAGACGCACCTAAAACAGACAACAAAGACCCTTTTAGTCCAGATGCTTTGAGGAAAAATGTTCCCTTCGATCCATTCGCACCACAAACCTCAAAAGACTATGCAGCCCTAGAGTCCTTTGACGAATTCAGTTTTGTTCATAGAAACCAAGAGACAGATCCGTTTGAAGTAGTACATAGAGGGAACGACCCATTTAGTCCTGTAGATATGAGAGCAGATTTAGAAAACGACCCGTTCACTCCCCAGAAGAATTCAACTTCAATTTTAGATGATAACGATTCACCCACATCCGCTTGCCTCTTACCGTCGCCTTTACAACCACAGAGTAACAAGAAATCAACTTAGTTGGTTAGCATTTAGTCGATTTAGGTGTTATAAGGTTGGTGCTAAGTTGCATGTCAATGATGAATTTAATTCATGTTCTTATTTATTCAATATAGTAATATAAAGCGTCCCAGTCGAATTATTAAATGTCATGACAGAATATTTGCAGTTTTATTTCATTGTAAGTCAATAACCTGCTGATACCGCTTGAGAACCGAGAATCCGAATTACATATTTAGTTTTCAACTTGTTGTATTGACGAACGGTGCTAGCCATTACCCAGGATAGAACTAACCTGGTGTTACCAATTAATGGTTTTTTTTCTGGTTTTATCTCTCTACCTTACAATGTGGTCTAAGGGTCTGTTCACACATACCGACAGACCGGCGGCCGGCTGGAAGAGATCTGCGTGAGTGCGAGCGAGAAAGAGCACGCAATCGGAGCCGTTTGGCTGCTCTTATTATTTCACACGAAGCGCGTTTAACCATTCTAATGACAAAAGAAGTGCAAACGCAAAAATTAACCTTATTACAATTATTCAAAACTCTGTTTACAATGTGATAAAAATGTGCTCTCTTCTCCGAGCCGGTCTGTGTGAACGGACCCTAAACATTAATATTTTCGGTCTCATAAATTTTGGCGATAACCAGCAATGGTCGGGCAGAACGCTCTTCTATCACCTTCTATTGAATACCTATACAAATAAATATAATTGGAGTGTCTGTTTGTAATATTAAAATAACCGCTTTTTACTAAATACAAATGTACATATACCAATTTAGCATTTTTTACAATTCTTGTCTGTCTGTCCGTTTGTTCCGCTGAACGGCTGGAACGATTTCGACGGGACTTTCACTGATAGACAGCTGATGATGGAGTAACTTGGGCTCCTTTTTTTAGACTAGATTCGCCCCGCGGTGTTACCCGCGGTACGACAATGACCGCGGGTAACACCGCGGTTTAGCTAGTTTTTATAATATAACAAGTCATAACGTAAAACACAAACACATTTAAACAAGCATATCACGACTGACGATGCTTAGATAACAAAATAATTTTAGTATATGTATACCTATACTACGCTTAGATCCATGATATAGTGACGTCATAGAAATGACCTATGCGAAACAGTTCTTAAAATTCCTCGCTTCAATAGGTATGTCATTGTAATAAACTGAAACCCTGAGGAATGCAAGTTAAACTGTAGGTAAAGTAAACGGCCCTCCCGTCCGTAAAAAGAAAGATCTTTAATCTGAGCACAAAAAAAAACAGGTAATGTAGTTCGAGGACTAAAACTTTTCCCGCTCGTTTATAGTAATACTAGCTTTTACCCGCGGCTTCGCTCGCATTTAATAAAAAGTGTCCTTTGTTGTGTACAAAGTTTCATGATGATCGGTTATGTAGTTTTCGCGTGAAAGCGTAACAAACAAACTTACATTCACATTTATAATATCAGTATGTAGTAGTAAGTATGATTAAGTTAATCGGTGAACCTTAAACACAAGCTCATTCAACGTCCATATGAGAGAACTCCCGTTATGCCTGGTGCTGAAAATTTTATTACTCGTGCGTGCGTGAAAACAAAAGAACGACCAAATGCGTGTCAGGCCACACAAAATAGGGTTCCGTAGTTACCACTTGTTACGATTTTAGTTTTGAATATTCTACATGTTTACTTATATTTCTTACATAGTATAGAAACCTATGTACATAACTTTAATTAAAAAGAACAATAACGATATTTACACACAAGCGTCAAAAAACACCACATCTTTACCTACTGGTTGCGTTGCCAAAAGACCGGCAGCATTACCACGTTAAATGGCAATGCTGATTCTCTGTGCTAGAAAAAGGCCGGCCTTCTGGTCGCGAGAAGCGTCATACAGTTGCTTAGCTAGTTGTTTAAACATAGCGCGAGCACTCTGACCCAATGAACCTAGAACTCTCTACACCAAACGGTTCAAACATGTAATTACCTATTAAATTTTGGTACTTACGCCGTTTGAGATTTTACAATTTACTTGAATTTACTTTCTGCTACAAGAAAGGCCCGGATGTCCGAAACTATCAACAGCTTCTCCACAGTGACAAAAATGCGGAGAAACACAAGGCGCTCCCAAACAGAGGCAAGTGGCAAAGCGAAAAGTAGTATTATCCAACAAGGTACCTACGTTGAGTGATGGAAGTGCCTGAATCCATAAACCTGATTCCCACTCTCCCACAGCTAACAAACGAGCTCGCACAGCAAGACTGGTTGATGTCTCTAAAAGTGTCTTTTGCTTTAAAATACATAACGGCAAGTCCCATTTTCCTTATATTATTTGTAAACGACTTCAAAAAAAGAGGAGGTTCTATGTTCCATTGTGTTTTTCTTTAGTTATTTTTGTACAAAGTTTTCTAAGTAAGCGAATTTTACAAGTGAGGCTTTTATATCTCCTGAACTAACAAAGTTATCTAAGCAGTTATAGTTTTCCTTCAAAGTTCATTACATGGACTAAAAAAAGGATATTTTTTAGATTTTACGCCAGCCGTTTAGCTTTTACAGAACCCCGTGACTTTATTTTGCACTTTGTCGACGTGGTTAATACACTTCTCCATGAAGTTTTATCTTTCTAGCACTGGCGGAGGAAGGGCATAACGAAACTATAAGGGTTCCGAGACGTGAACTACGGTACCCTAAAAAGTTACGTGGGTATCGAGACCACAATATTCTTATCATTTTAACCGTTATGGTATCCGTGTATCAGATTTCATTAGCATCTCAATGATATGTACAAAATTATGTGAATCAAAACGGTGTTCAAATAAAAAATACAATTTACATACAAAATTTATTTCAACTAGAATTTCTCATAAAATTTTATCAGATTATTATATAAAACAACGCCAATATTCCCAGTTTAAACGGCTGAAGTATTAAATGAACGAATTAAAACTACATTAAGTAACGGTAATGTATGAATAAATGGAGTTATTGATATCTTACGAAGTGCCTAACATATGTATAAACACAACAGTTCACATGTAGAAAACAAATTATGGTAATATTGAGCTACTGTTCTTAGACAACAAGCTTTGAGTACCCTGGCGAGCGAATTGATCGGCCATTGAATGATTTTTAAGTTTATCTTTTGGCGGTAAAACTTGGCAAGCTCTTATAGTGTAGGTATCGCAAGACTTATAAAGGAATGTAATCTTTATTCGGCATAGCAAACTGAATGATGCGTTTCTTTTGCAAGGACGAACAGAGTTAAATATTGCATTTTGGATAAAAAAAAAATAGGCCAAGACGATCCGTAAAGCACCTACACTTTATCGTTGCATGTATCTGTATCACGGCAGGGAATGTTAATATATAACAAATAGATTTTGGTATTTCTTTGCTTTTATATTATTTTGTGATCCATATGCAAGGCTAAAATTCCGACAATGAATACTATTTCATGACAGACAAATTTATAAGTTTTAACAGACCAAAACAAAATTTATATTTTGAAGTTTTGTATTACACTATTCCTCTTGGCAAAAGAATGTCAACAGTCCTTACACTTCAGCATGACAGAAAACAGGTACAATGAAAAACTTACATCATCAAGGGGATGCTATTTATTTGCTTGCCACTATAAACAACGTATAAAGTAGACTAATCACAACTTAAACATAAAATCAGAGATAATGGTGACGGGTTCACACTTCCAATGCCATACTGACTCCAAGGGCGCTTAGGGCATAAACTGCGTTAAGCGTGCCTCTCGCGTGTCCACACAAAGACGACCCGCGCGTGCCCATGCGCGTGCACACGCTCGTGAGCCCGTCGGGCGCCCGTCGCGTGATACTTCCGTGCAACGGGGCACGCATGCACGCGACGTGATCACGCATCACGTTGGACGGGTCCACACGCGAAGCCCGCTAGCGGGTGCACGCGCGTGCTTGTTCAGTTGACAGCGCTATCTCGAACCGACCGCACGTGCGTGCCCGGCCCATAACAAAAAATGACAAATTTTGATAAAGAAAGGGTAATTGTTGAAGTTCAGTGTCGTCCTGCCATATGGGACCAATCAAGCGAAATATTTAAAGACCGGGACGCTAAATCAAAAGCATGGCTAGACATTTGTAAAGTTTATTTTTTATTTATTATTAATGCAATCTGTTTCGTGTGAACATTCAGCATAAGGTTATGAATTTATCATTTCAACTTGCAGGGCAGTCAGTCCAGCGTCATGCGCCCTTCATGTTTAACAATCCCTATAAATCTTTAGGGGACTTTCTTTGTAGCCTTTTGAATGTGAAAGCGTTATTCATTAAGTGCACAGTCAGTGTGTTTGGATGGTTTTCTAGTCTATTCCTGTAGGATTTCATTGAGTACTTAATCTCCTCTTGAACTGTTCTAACTTTAAGGTCGTGGCGTCATTGTTGGTTTGTTACAAACCATGGAGCGTCCGTGATTATCCTCAGCATTTTGGACTGAAACCTCTGGAGTATTTCCAGGTTCGAGTTGGCAGCTGTGCCCCACAGTTGGACTCCGTAAGTCCAGATTGGCTTAAGTACACACCTATACAATAGGAGTGTTGCAGCAGTGTTGGTTGGTTTATCATTGTGTATTACGGGCAATGCTTTGGCAGGAGGAATATCTATTAAGTCATTGTTGATTTGTTCGTACAATCGGCTTTGTGTGAAAATTGCGGAGTCAGATTCTTTACCCTGCACTCCCACGTTTATATAGGTAAACTCATAGGTGGCGTTAGACATTGGAAGCGGTACAATAGAATAGTAATGCTAATAGTTGTAATAGAGGGAACCACTATGTGGAGGTCTTATAATGCGTATATGTTTTCCGTCTATTGCACCTATGCAGTTAGGAAACTGGGCTTGCGTTAAAAAACCTTTTTCAGTCTCTACCCATAGCGCACGGGAAAATTTTGGTATACATTCTTCCTTTAACCTTTCAATTATAATTCTAAACTTCACAAAATAATACGATTATTGAAGAAGATTTGATTAATGTACCTAGCACCAGCTCCAGCGTTACCTTACTGGCTGGCGTCTTTTTTTGGCAATTCGTCGTCGCCGTCGTCTTGATAAATAATACAACATTAATTTATCCATAATTACTCGACTGTACACCTCCAACGTCAAAATTGTACTGAGAAAACTGCGTTACGCGGATGCACGCGCCGATGCCCGCGCATAAGCACGCGAACGTGCTCACGTGCGTGCACCAGAAGCGTGGCCCGCGACGTGCTCACGTGCGTGCACACGCGTAACGCAGTTTATGCCCTTAGGTATATAAGGGTCAGCGTTGATAGACGTAGTCACAGCGAAGAGATTAATTCATTAACAATCAAATTCAACCTAAACTTCAGAATAAAACTACATTTGATGCAACGAAATAAATCAAAACGTAATTTTATGTCGTTGCATCAAACAATTATATTCCAAAGGACTGAATTAGTCTCTTTGCCGTCACTCCGTCTCTCGGCGCTGATACTAAATCTTCATTATTTAAAGTATTGGAAGTTACGAAACTATATACAGACATCACACAAAATGTCTGAACTAAATTGGCTAACAGTTCATAATCTTAATTATTTGCGTCAAAAACATTATATTAACGCAAGTTATATTGGTTTTGTCGCGGTCTGCTGTTCCCCAGGACAAATACCCGTTGTAATGGGTTTACGTGAGGAACATCGACTAGCACTAAGGTAATCGTTTTAATAAAATCGCGAAGAATTAGCAAATAAAACTAACTAAACTTGGCAAAAATAAGTGGACGAAAACAATTTCCTTGATCTTGTTTGCACCTACATAGTCAAATTAATTTATCGTGTTTATTGCCTTTCAGACTTTGTTTTAGCATTCGTCATTCTTAACGCAAGAGCTGCAAAAAGGGGTTATTAGCAAAATTGTCCTTTCGACTTCATGTACATTAGCACAAGCTGCGAAATATATCTCGCAATGTAGATGCATACTTTAATACAGCATCATGTCAAAACATGTATTTTGCCATTCTTTGTGTTGTAAGATAAGTTATCTTGCAGTAAATCTGATAAGCGTACCTAAGTCGACTCATCGCGACTGTTATCCATCCCAGTTGAAACCAGCACACAAGTCCTCAAAATAAAAATATCACTCAAAACACTTAACATCAAATGTCTATATTCTATATACATATATATGTTAGTTCAAATTTGTTCAATGTTTGGAATAAACGAATCACATTCTCTTGTGAGCTGTCACAATTTTTATATACTATTTTCACAAGGCAATTCTAAAGTGAATACTTCATTATTCACACTGAGAATTTAAACTTTCGACTACTTAAATTCTAAGGTTGAACACACATTAACAAAGTATTGACAATAAAAAGAAATATTTTTGGCTTACTTTGATGTTGATTATTACATAAATTCATTATAAAATATGTGATATATTATTAATGGTATATACCACATTCGCAACAAACATATCTACATATTTTTTACAATAGTGATATTAAATGTTATCTCAGTCACTTGTAGAAGAAAAGTACTTTATATTATGGTACTTATGGATTCAACAGAAGATATTCAGTTCAAATACATTTATTTCATCTAAAAATAATGATACCATTCACTTCCATGGAAAAACATACATTTTCAAGCATGCATTTAAAACTGTATCAATAAATATACATAGGCTTTAGTTCATTTCTTCAGATCTATTTTATTAAAATGAATGTAAGAAAGAGCTATACTGTCAGCATATTGCAAAAAGGTCAGTTAGATCTTGGGCATACAGTGTAGAATTGAATAATGAAAATTCTTATTTACGACATTATGTTACACAACTTTGGATTTTTTCACAAAATGGTGGTTAATATAATGCAAATATAATACATTTACATTATATGCATATAGATACATAATACAGTGGGACATCCGTTTATGGTGACCTCTTGCATACCTATACATACACAAATAATATTTTATATTCATTTCAAAATGGCACACCTTTCGAATGTGAATTTTTATTTTGCTTCTATTGTTTTTAAGTAGATATGAGTTTGTAAAAAAAATTAAGGTCAACATATTATTTAAAATACTTGTATTATGTATGTACTACATACAAACTAAAATTGGGATTTGTTGTTTGTGTTATGAAGACAAGCTTCGAATTTCCTAAAAAAAAACAAATAGAGTACTTACAATGTATGTATCAATAGAAGTTAGAGGAATACAAATGTTATAGAATCTTATCTGCAAATGTCTTAATTTGGCAGGTATATTGTGACATTAATTCCGAGGTTTCCATTATCTGCAAACAGTTGTGCAAGAGATGTGTCAAACACAAGACAATCCGAGTTCATGATAGCAGATGACACTCCTTCGTGAATGGATCGTGGCATCGCCTCCCATGTCAGTCGTCGGCGATGGCCATTCAACTCCAGCCTGTAGGCAAAGTTTTCTGCTTCCTTACGAGATCCTATAAGTTGCACTATGGCAAAAAATTGTTGATGTCCATCATATTTCTCTTGTTTTTCAAGAACTAACATAAAATGATGATTAAAACAAGACTGCATCATAACCCAATCTACAGCCCCAGGAAGATTTATGTCTGTTGCAAGGAAAACTATATCTTCACCTTGAAGAGTAGTGATACTTTTATGTGACATCATGAGGTGTGGCATAACTTGATCGAGGCCTCCCTGCCACTTGCAAGATGCGCCTGGACAGGGGCACGAGTAAGGCCTGAACTCACAGGCTTCTTCGTGTTCTGCCTTCTCTGTGTGGACGAGGGTAACTGTACAGCCAGTATTGGAGTGTTTACAAGGGAACATGACATTACTAGCAACTTTCTCCATAGCCAGGTTGCGGATGTTGCCGAGCGGGCCGCGACATGTCGGACAGCACGACAACTTTGGTCGGCAGCTCGAGCACACCAAGTGCCCGCTCTGGCACTGTAGTATAGGTGGGAGTACATATTCAAAACACACAGGGCACTCGAACAGGGATGCTAAGTCAGCGGACATGGCGGTTGGGGCGTTCACGAGGGCTGGCACCCCGGGGACAGAACAACTGGAACCGCTAGCTCCACGCCGTTTGTTGTTTGTGCTCATGTCACCGTCACGCACACATAAAACCCGTCTGTCGACGATCACAAACACTTCACGCCGTTGTTAACGAAAGTTACCACTTGGTTAATTCATTTGTAGCCTTCTACAGCTGAATCTTTTCGTCTAGAAGTCGCGACGAAGTAAGCTTCCATCACAGGTCTTGAGGCCAATGTTATTTAGTATGTGCGACGTGATTTGTGAACTTATTCTTCGTAGGATTTAGGACGACTAGTAAAAGTACTTGTGCTGTTAAACTATTTATAATTTAACGCATATCGAATTAGTTGGGTTTGTGTAAATAAAAAATCAATTTACTGCGAATGTTCTAGTTCATCACAAAAGACGAATTTGTAGTAAAACTCGATTCGATGACGGCCAATCGAACAAAACTCACGATTGACATGACAGCACCATGATCCATGATGTCATATCATAGACTAAAATTACATCTATAGTATAGACCAGCTGATGCGGTTTTCTTGCGGGTCCTTCTTTATAAATTTCTTAGAGCATATATATCTCGAAGGGCAGCGGAACGGGCAGATAGCGTGATCGGAGTAGAGAGACTGAGTTTGGGTAGTGTCTGTCTCTATCACTCAAGCTTTAGTTTCATTATTTTTTTCTTTCGTAAATTTAAGGAGCAAACTAAGACAAGTACATAACATTTAACAAAAAAATAATAGGTTTTTACCTATGAAATTGCCGTTTTGTATGCAATAAGTGAAAGTACTTCTTTTTTCAAACTTTTTTATTTCTGTTATTCGAAGTAATCACCCATGCAATCGACACTATTAAGTACTACTAACTACTTAATATTATTCTTCAATATTCTTTATCTGAGCGTCTTCTAATAAAATACAGGAGATCGTTTTTTGTTTTTTCGGAAGACGGTCCCCATTTCATCTCATCCACATTTTTATATTTTATATCATTAATTTCATCACGACGAAGACTTAACGACTTGAAGACTTATGATTTGAATACTATAAACACTTGACATTGGCAGAAATAGCTGATCCGAGATATCCGGCTGATTGCCAATTCATCAAAGAAGAAAGAAAGAAAGATCGTTTTTTGTTTTATGAAGACGGTCCCCATTATATCTCATCATATACTTTTTCCAATCATTTTGTGCCGTGTAAACAACGTAATATTAAAATTAAAAGGACTAAAATAACTGAAAAGTATTTTAATATCTTTTGATAGGCGAGGGTAAACCTGATTTTTGGCGTGGCGAGAATAGCCGTGGCGACGGCGACACTCGCCGCATCGCCTTAGTGCCACTATTATATATATGTTATAGTCACTAATGAAAAATTATTATTACCAGGATTTAGAGTCGGCTACGTTCAACCGGATATACCTGAATATCAGTTTTTACACAGAGCAACTGGCATCGGACCTCTGCAATCCTGAGGGTGAACTGAATTCGAGGGTTGAACTAGTTGTCAGCATATTTTAGGGCACTAACTTCCCAATAACGATTGCCGTAGATGTTCATGACAGCCGAGACCGACGATTTAACCTGCTCTCCGAGGCACGGGCGGGAAATATCGCCATCTTCCATACTCCGGGCTGCTAATAAGAATTTCTTGTAAGAAAAGCCCAACAGCAGCAACCGACCCGTGAATCGAACCCGGGACCTCTTGATCAGCAGTTGCTTACGCTGACTACTAGATCAATGAGGCAGTCATTGTCATTGTCGCGACTTAAAATATGTAATAAAAAAAATAAGATTTTTTGTATTTAATAAAAATGAACGTTAATGTAATAAACCGTCATTTTATTTTATGGTAAAAATGAAAATAGAGTGAAAAGAGGCAGTTTTTTTATATGTAATTTATGTAGAACAATTTCGATGTTTCACATCTGCCAGGCGTCCGATGACGGCTCACTTTTTAAATTAGGGATTAACTCCCTAAAAAAAGTGTAAGGTAATGAAAAACTAAAAAAGTACGTAAATATATGTACTTTTCCGTTTCTGGTAGAATATTTGTACGAATATAATATTTTTTTAGTTGTTGTACTTTTAACTTACCGTGCGAGAGCAACGCTTTGGCATGAATGGGCCGGCTCGACGGCTGTGACGCCTCTGGTGTTGCGGGTGTCCATGAGCGGCGGTAATCGCTTACCATCAGGTGATACGTCGGCTCGTTTGCCCCCTATACCATAAAAAAAAATGTTTAGAGGCAACGAAATAATTTCAGGAGCCGGGCCCCTAAAACCGTAGATATCTCCTATGATGTTGAATTTTATTTATAAACTAGCTGAACCCCGCGGTGATTTTCGGAGTAGTCTAAGTTACTCCTTATATCATCGGCTACCTATCATTGAAAGTTTCATCAAAATCGATTCAGCCGTTCCAGAGATCCGGAACAAACAGACAGACAGACAGACAGATCGACAGACAAAAAATTGAAAAAAATAATATTTCGGTATATGTACCCTGTATACACACATATGCATTTAGTATAAATCGGTTATTTTAATATTACAAACAGACGCTCCAATTTCATTTATATGTTTAGATGTATAGATTAAAGGAGCACATTCCATCTATTATAGGAAGCAACACAATTTTCGTATTTTTTGTAGTCCTCGATATGTTCTTCTTCTTGATGAAATGGCAATCAGCCAGATCTCTCGGATCAGCTATTTCTGCCAATGTCTTAGTGTTTATAGTCTTCAAATCATAAGTCTTCAAGTCGTTAAGTCTTCGTTGTGATGAAATTAATGATATAAAATATAAAAAATGTGGATGAGATGAAATGGGGACCGTCTTCCGAAAAAACAGTTATTGGGCCAGGCCGAATCATCAGGCTGTCCCGGCCCCTAATAAGCGCCTGTAACTTTTTAACAAAGAGGTAGGTACATTGAAAACGAAGTAATCACGTGTGTTTGAACCAAGGAGTACCATTCGATTGACAATATTGTTATACCAAGGATTTATATAATACAAATCTCGTGACCAAATTCTGTGGGACAGGGCCAGCCTGTTTTCTAGAACGTATATTTTTAATTAATATGATTAAAACATATAAAATGGCTACATAAAGCTATTATATAAATTACCTAGTTTAGTATTATCTTTGTATTATCCTATACAAATAAATAAAATTGGAGTGTCTGTTTGTAATGTTAAAATAACTGCTTTTTAATAAATGCATATGTATGTATACACGATACATTTACTGAAATAACATTTAATAAATGATTGTCTGTCGGTCTGTTTGTTATGTAGTAGTTATGTAGATAATCTCTGAAACGGTTGGACCGTTTTTGACGGGACTTTCACTGGAACGAAGCTGATGATCCACGGAGTAACTTAGGCTACTTTTTCTTAGACTAGCTTTGTTCACGCACAACGTATACAACAATTAACGCGAGTAACACCGCAGGGTTCAGCTAGTGCTCTATAAAATGAACCAAGACATTTAATTTTAAAACACACTGTAATTTCGACCCAAAAGAGCCACCCATGTTGTTGTTATGTTGTTTAATTTTCGACTTACCGATTATTTTAGGTATTGTTCCAATGACAATTACCCCATTATCACCAAACTTAAGATTTTGCAACGTTTTACGTTGAAATAAGTGAAAGGAAGGTCTTTATTATTATCAGTAATGTGTTAAAAAAATGGTTTTGACTTTGGTACTCATTTTCTTAAAGAATACAGTTAATAGAAAGCAGCCAAGTGCGAGTTGGACTCGCTCATGAAGAGTTCCGTAGCAGTAAGTAACATAATATAAAAGTTCTTGTAGTTCGTTGTAACTTTGATCGATATTTCAATAATAGTGTTTTGTTTTAAAAAGGTAAATTGCGGTTTACGATTTATGACGTATATTAAAATAAAACTACTTAAATACTAGATCTCGTTCAAAACAATTTTCGGTGGAAGTTTGCTTGGTAATGTACATCATATAGTTCTTTTAGTTTTATCATTTTCTTATTTTAGAAGTTACAGGGGTACACACACACACACACACACACATTTTACGCAAAAGACACTTTGGAAGTGTCTCTTGCGCAAACTATTCAATTTAGAGAAAAATTATATTCGAAACCTCAATATCATTTTTGAAGACCTATCGATAGATACTCCACACGTATGGGTTTCATGAAAAAAACATTTTTTGTTTCAGTTCTAAGTATATATATATATTTTCGTGTGAAAATCCTAATGCGGTTCACAGAATACATCTACTTACCAAGTTTCAACAGTATAGTTCTTATAGGTCAAAGTGGCTGTGACAGACAAACAGACATGACGAATCTTTATGGGTTCCCTTTTTTGCCATTTGGCTATGAAACCCTAAAAACTAGGACAGCGTAATTTAATGTTGTATGTTATCGTGTCGTATAATTTTATAATCTTTCATAATGTATCCTTAGATATGTATATAAACACAAAATAATATAGATCCTTGATCTATAGGCGCATTACTTGAAAATGGTTGGAAGACTTCTTCTAATTATTGATTAAAAAACCGTTGTAAGGGGGACTTGGTGTTCAGGCAAAGCAAAAATCAAAAGGTTTTTTGAAAAATCCGAAAATGTAACACACACAATTTGAGTTTTTTACCGACTCATACTAATATGTAGGTACATATTTTTATTTTTTATGCTGGTTACTTTGGAACTTTCGACTGGGTGATCCGATTTTGATGATTCTTTTTTTTTATCTGAATGCTGGTGCTTCTGATGTGGGCCCATTTCAATTTGGTCCATTTCTTGAAGTCGTTTTTCTTTGTTAAAATTTGTGATTATTTATTAAGCGCTTGTTTCAAGTATGCGTATAATTTATATATTTTATAATTAATACCGTCTGCATTTTGGAAAAATAAGTTGTTATATAAGGTCAGATCAGTTGCTTTAGCCAAAAAGCAAGTTTCGCCTTTACGCCCATTCTCTTGCATTGGAGTTTGGAGTCTATCATAAGTTCATAATAATGCATATTTGTACGCGAATTATTCATGTTCACAAAGTAGTTTTTTGTAAAATAATATTATTTTTTTCTTGTCAATCGAGTGTACTCGCAAACTGTATTTTAAATGATATTTGTTACTAGACAAGTTGCAATATTTTCTTTTATTTTAAGATGGATTGTTATTTTATTGAGTTTTTTTCGTTACTGTATATTTCTTTGTGCACTTGTAAAGAAATATATTAGACATAGGCATTAGGTCTACGTGTAATGATCTAGTAAAGGTGATATAATATTAAATATAAAAAAAAGTACAAAGTTTTCTATTAACGGTGGCAGTGTGTGATGTCACATCACAGCTACACTTGACACATTACAGATGTGTCTATCTAGTTATGTTTATTTTTATTATTGCAGCATTTTAAATTAGTTACTGGGTGGGGCGATGAAACATTTTCTCTTTTTAATTAAATACTCCTAATTATAAATAATAATAATACACATTATGTTTAAAGTGAAATGCAAAACACAATGGTTATTCTAATATTGAAAATCATCGATAAGGAAAAAAAACAATACCTAAATACTGATTTAATGTTGTTGTATGAATTGAATGCAATTGTTGATTCTAATTATATATTATAAATATAATAATAATTTATAATCGGGTCAATGGCCTGACCTCGTAGCGGTTAACAAAGCCCTGCATCATTTTGTATATTTTTTTTTAAAGTACCTATTTATCCCTTGTTTTTATTGTCAGGGTGGCAAATCCCTTCGTATATCCAGCTCTTTTGAGCCAGGTGTTTATACTAAAAACCACATCTCAGGCGCTTTACTCTAGAGGGACCAGTATCACTACGTTATTCCTCCGTAAGACCTGTTATGGAGGATTGGCTGGAATGACGTCCAGGGGGCATACCGGCTGACGCAGGTGATCACTGGGAAAGGACGTTTCGGAGAGCACCTGTATCTGATCCGCAAGGAGCCAACACCTGAGTGCCACCACTGCGATGGTCAGGCCGTGGACACGGCATTCCACACGTATGTATTTCTTTGGGACGCCCTACAGCCTAAACGGCTGGACGGTTTTCGACAAACGAGTTTAAGGCGTCATCAGTCGTGGTCGCTATATAAAATTTAATTACTTTTAAGCAGTCGGGTTTTTTTGTTTTACAATCAAATCAATCTCTTTTTTTATGTACAAAGTAGTATTCCACCAGTTCACCAGTATGATCAGACCTTAGAATAATACAATTTTATTACAAACAATTTCTTATTTTGAGGACGTGAACAACAAAATTAGCACCAATAGATATCTAAGATAAAAGTGTTATTCTCAATTTAACACGAATGTTTTCCGTCCAATATCTACGATTTTATAAGGGTTTGGTTAGACTCGGTGACAGTTATCTTACGACAATCTCGGTGTTTATGTTGTCTTATTTCATAACATGAATGGCGAATGTAAATTCTATTTACTAGACAACAAAGTATTATTTCTACAAATCAGTAAAAAAACATGGCGCTTAACCCGCGCGGCGCGGTCTAACTTCACTTTGAACCGTAGTTTACCAGACGCATTCGAAATTGTATCAAATAAACGCGTCCTAAATTGATAAATACAAGAAATGATAGAATGGAGACTGATATTTTACAAAAATACATCTTCTTTATCGTCAATGCTCTTAAATATGTCCGTATTATCTATTGATAGGTCTATCACGAAATCATGTCTCAAGATTATGTTCCGATAGCGGTGGCGAAATTTCGTCTTTGTTACAAAATTGGTAATTTTAGATGTATAGTGTGGTGTCAGTGTCACGCCCTTTTACTATTTAAACGTGAGGTGAATTCCAAGCCCTATGTAGTTTTATATTCCGACCACGGTTTAATGTTGAAGTAATGTGTTTCAAAGAGCGATGATTGAATTAAATTACGGTCAGTTCGGCTTACAAAACAATAATTTATGTTGACCATGATTAACGATTTTCTTTTTATGAATGGCCTGCCAAAATGACTCTACTCTACCTGATGGAAAGCATAAGCAGAATTCAAGAGTGGTGGTCACCATACTCATTGCGAATGCAGACAATGCAACAATGCAGTATGTCGACCCACACCATGGCGGCCTAGTGATGCTTCTGCATCTTTGGGCCTCCGGTCTCGCATTCACCAACGAAACACGACAGCACGAACGCTATCATTTTACGTTGATTTTCTGTGCGAGGATAGTACCGCCCCGGTCAAGCAGGCCCGTTCGTGATAAAATCAGCGTGGCTCTACTACCTTTTAAAATTATTATTTTATTATTACAGCTTTACGGCACAATGTTAGCAGTCAAAATTTCTCACAGTCTTGAGTCTCTCAGCACTTCAGTTTTTTATTGGAACGAAGTTCCTTATCGCGCGTTGTGAAAGGGGGCTAGACGGAAAAAAATCTTACGAAAAGTTGTCACGACACAAAAATTCATACGAAATGTTGTCACGACAAAAAAATTCTTACGAAAATTTGTCACGACACTTTTTGCTACAATAAGCGATTGTAAGCCGAGCGGCGTGCGCATGTTTCTCTGTCTCTCTCTCTCTCTTACAGAAAGCAAGCCTGATATTTTCATTTCTATTTCGCATTGAACAGTGTGGTGTCGCGACGATTATTTTTGTTGAGTATATACAGGTTTTTTGTACATAATAAATAATAAAAGTAATGAATCCTGACAGTGAACTTCGTTCCATCCGGGTGTCCCTTGACACCTCTCGACTTTTTTTTAATTAAAGTGTCTACAATATTAGGTAACAGCTTTTTGTGTCATCTAGGAAAATAGGTTTAACAGATAGAAAAGGAGGGGAAAGACATGAAGGAGTACCGATAAAACGAGAGCTTTTTTAAATTTTGACCCACTTAAGCGATAAGCGGCGTCCGTGACCGTACACATTAAACTTAATGCGATTTGCCCATGAACATGAATAAAACACTGCGTTCGTTGATAATGGGAATGAATTATAATGCAGGCTCTTATTGGTCTAAGTGTAACGTTAACTATTTTATCTTAGACCTGTCAGCAAAACACACTTTATAAAAGAAATTTACAGTCATAAGGACTGCCGATAGAAATGAGAAATTATAACTTAGAATGTTACTTGTAAGATTAAAGTGTAAAATTAGAAATCATCACGTCGGTGAGGCGTGAGGCGTGACGCGGTGACGCGAACTCATAAGGTTTTCCCCTACCAAAAAGTGCTCAACGCGGCCAAAGAAGTTTTGTGACGTCAGCATGTCGGTAACGCGGTGAGGCGAACTCATAAGATTTTCTCCATTTGTTGTTTTATAAAAAATATATTTATAAGATAGAGATAAACTAGGTAAGACTACAAATACGGTAGATAACGTCTTCCTGGCGTGGGAAGGTAGATTCGTAGATAAGTAGGTATTAATCTTGGTCACGGTGTTCAACGTCCATCAAGTACCGCTATTTCAGCTCATGGGATGTGAATTTCATATCTCTGTACTGTACTCATCAGATCATTTTCATCATCAACAACCTTTCATAGTTCACTGCTGTATTTTCTCAGGAAGTTTGGAATAATTTAGTGAGCTGACGGTTAGGCATAGGGTTTGCTTCAAGCTTTCTTTCACTTTGATGTGGTTTCTTTTCCTCTCGCTTAGTTGGGCCTAGAGACACTCAAAGGAAAATAGAGGTTATTAGGAATATTTGGTAGTCTTAATCCGTCACTTCATAGAGAACTAATATATATTGATGCAACTCTTATCACTGTTTAATTAATAGATCCATAAAGCAGTGGATCTTTGAATTTCATTATTCGAGGTTTTACAGATATCGTTTGGACAATTGTCTTCATCAAAGGGACTTATGATATTTTCTTTCACATTTAGTTAAAGTAAAGTAAAATATTAAAATATAACTAAAATAGGTATAATGTTTTCAATTATGATAAACTAACTGCTTCCGTAGCCGAATCGAATCTAACCTTTTTATAGTAAAACTAGTTGTTTCCCGCGGCTCCGTCCGCGTGTATTTCGGTTATCACGGCTAATAGTAGCCTACGTGTTATTCTGATGTATAAGCTATATTACTGTAAAGTTTCATCCAAATCCGTTCAGTAGTCTTTGCGTGAAAGAGTAACAAACATCCATCCATACTTACAACAAACTTACAAAAAAAAGGACTTTTACTCTATGCATTAAGGTACATAGAGTGAAAATTTAACTATAAAAAAATATTTAATTAAAATACAACGGCTACGTTGACAAATCAACTAATCACACGCATTGTTACACAACTATTTGTAAGAGTAAATATGTGTAGCAAAGTTTGCTCGCAGCTCACAAGTATTTGTCTTGGCCGGATTGTATGCAGTCGACTGGGAAAAATTAAATTAGTCTATGGAAAGTGTTATCGTTGAACGCACGCTTGGCAGAACGCGCGACGCGGGAAACTTGTTAATTTTACTTTCGTAATTTTAATCGATCTATTATACTTTTGCGAGTGTTTTATAAACATAAATTAGTGATATAAAGTGTTTTGGAGTGATTTGCGGATTACTAGGTTTATCAGTTTTTGGATTTACGATATTTGCAGTTGATTTATTTTCAGGTGAGTAATGTTTATATTTTTTAATAGACAATAAACTAGTGATAGCGGCCTTTCATTTGTTTTTTTTTTACCAAAGATGTATAAGCATATAATATAGCTCGTCCGAATGTAAACTATTGATATTTTAGTTATTCCTGTAACATGGATTAACGTTATCAATATTGTTCACAAGGAAGGAAAGGATTTTATTTTTTATTGTAATTTGGATTCTTTAATCGATAAGTTATCTATGCATGTAGATGATAATATAGCTGCGCCCTACGACTTTGCCTGTTGGTTTTGTTGCTTGTTAATTGGATATTGTTCGTTCACTACGTTCGTTCTTTCACTGGTTTTAAATTTCGTTTTCACGTAACCCAATTTCAAATAATGAAAATGGCTTTTCATTTTACTGTATAATTTAGACGAATCTACGGACATCTCCCGAGCCTACCCTACGTTCTGTAGTCTAAACGGCATGAGATGTTTTTCTTCAGGCTGTTTAAATTACAGAGCCGAGCGTTCCAAAAAAAAAACATACATTGTACATACACACACACATGCAACTGTAATAAAACTGTAGTTATGTAAGATATCCATTTAATCTCCTACTCCATCCAGCGCTGCCTGAACGAGATCGTAAAACTTTTTTTTCATCAAACGTCATCTAGTCCTAAGTTAAGCAGAGCTTGTGTTATGGCTACTACTCGGTAATAGACAACTGATATTTAATACATATATACTTATTTTGTATATACATACTTATTATACATAGAACACACCCAGACTCCGAAACAAATATTTTGCAGATCATACAAACATTTGGTCCGACCTGGAAATCGAACCCGAGACCTCAAGAACAGCAGTCGCAAACCACTACCACTGCGCCACAGAGGCAGTCAAATAACTTTAACTAGACTAACATGACTCTCCTTAGTTTATACCAGCTGACTTGTGCCCAATTCTTGAACCGTTACCAAAAAAAACATTCATATCCAACTAAAACGAAAAGAAACCACACACGAAAAACCATTTCATTTTTCCGGTTAATATAGCCTATGATACTCACAAATAATATACCTTTCTAGTAGTTAACGAATTTTCAAAATAGGTTCAGTAGAGAGAGGAGCTTTGGAGAGCACGTTAAGCCTTATTGGGCGGTAAGCGTTATTGGGGAAGTCAGTGCCCTCAAATATACTGACAACTTTTTTTTTTTTTTTTTTTTTTTTTTTTTTTTTTTTTTTTTTTTTTTTTTTACGTGTGGAAAAACCCCCTCGGGCCGTCACCCCGCCGGGTGTTTGCGGCGGGGCGGTGTGTCGGAATCGAACCGACTAAAACCACACGGTGTGCCACTCTGCGCCTGAGAGAGGGAGAGATCCGGGAACTGCTGTAATAAGACCTCCGGACCCCTCCCGGCGCCAGCCCGCACAGATGCGGGCACCCTCCTCCTCAAACTCTCTATTTAGGCGACGTACGGCACACACGTAACGTCGCCTCCTCGCGGGCGGCCACTAATGCGGATGGAAGGGAAAACCCGTCCCGACCATCCGCGGCCACACTCAGGGCGGCATGAGGCGCAGATAGGCGCGCCTCCGCCGCCCGGTTCGCCGGCGGCGGATCGGGTCCGAGTGGATATCATCCTCCCGGGCCTTCTCCGCCGCCTCCTTCTGCGAGATTACATCTTCACAGAAGGTTGCGACCGCGGTAAAACTGCTGTCGCTACCGGCCATGGAGCGAATGACGGCCGGTAGCGACAGATCTCCTCCGATGACTGCAGTGAGGGCCCGGCGCTGCGACGCCCAAGCGGGGCAGATCGCCAGCGTATGCTGGGCCGAGTCCTCACTGCAGTCGCAGTGGTGGCAGGCGGGACTCAGTTCCCTCCTGGCGACCGAGTGCAGGTACTTCCCGAAGCATCCATGCCCGGAAAGCACCTGCGTCAGTCGGAAGGAAAGAGTCCCGTGCTGCCGCCCTGCCCACTCGTGGATGACCGGCTGGAGAGCCTCCACGGCGGCAAAGCCAGCGCGTGGAGTCTCCAGCCGGAACGACCAGCGAGCCATCGTGGCTCGACGGGCGGCTTCACGCCACTCGCGTACCTCTTCGGGCGGAGGGCGAACGCCTCTCTCCGCCCGGAATTCAGCCACCCGTCGATAAACTTCGGCGAGCACTTCCGCCTCCAAATCCCACGGAGGTGTTCCGGCCAAGGCGCACGCCGCCTCGGTGGACACCGTGCGGTATCCGCGTATGGCTCTGACCGCCAATACCCTCTGAGGCCGCCAGAGGCGGGCCTTATTGAGGGCAGTCAGAGCCGCCACCCACACCGGTGCCCCATACAGCGCCATCGACCGGACCACCCCCGTGTAGAGGAGTCGCGTTGCGACGCTGGCTCCACCCAAGTTGGGCAAAAGTCGCCCAAGGGCAGAGGCAGCGTCGACCAGCCTGGGACCAAGCTGTCGGAAGTGCTCGTCGAAGAGCCACCTACCGTCGAGGATCAGGCCCAGATACCTCATCTGGGCCCGAACCGGTACGAGGACCGAGTTGACCACTATGGAGGCGCCGGGGGGCGGCCCACGACGGGGCCCATGGAATAGCAGGGCCTCCGTCTTGTCCAGGGCCACCCGTAAGCCCAGCGCCTCGATGCGCCCGACCACCAGAGAAACACCAATGGTGGCCAGGCGCGCCGCCTCCTGGAAGTTCGCCCCCCGGGCTGTGACAAGAGTGTCATCGGCGTAACAAATTACGCCCAGCCCGGGGGGGAGACGACCTCTTAGGACCCAGTCGTATCCCACGTTCCACAGGAGTGGTCCTAGGACAGACCCCTGCGGAACGCCGCACGACATGGGTCGCCGTCTCAAGGCGCCATCTCGATCCTCGTACACGACGGTACGCTCCTGCAAATAGTCTGCCACCAGCCGCCTCAGGTACTCTGGCACTCCGTGGTATTGGAGTGCTTCCCCGATGCAGCTGAATGGCAGACTATTAAAGGCGTTGGCGATGTCCAGGGACACCGCCAACACCACGCCGCCACAGCTCACTGCCTCCTCGGTCACGGCCCTAAGGCGCATCACGGCATCGACCGTCGAACGCCCCTCTCGGAATCCGAATTGGGCGTCCGACAGGTCGGGCCCCACCTCGCAGAGGTGCTGGACGATGCGGGCAGAGAGTATTCTCTCAAAAAGTTTACCCGCCTCGTCCAGCAACACGATGGGCCTATAGGCCGCGACCGAATCGGCAGGCCGTCCCGGCTTCTGAAGCAGGACCAGCTTCCCGCATTTCCAGCACTCAGGGAAGCGTCCGGACGCCAGGCTAGCGTCCAACACTTCCCTGAGGCGGTCCGACATATGGTCGAGGGCTCGGGCCAGAACTCGGGCAGGAACCCCGTCCGGCCCTGGGGCGGTGTTCTTCGAACGAATTCGAAGAACCGCCGCCCCTACCTCCGATTCCCTCACGGGCGGAACCTCGCCCCCGTCGTCCCTGGCCGGGTAGGCCATCGACGGGGGCGTGTGCTCCGCCCGCTGCGGGAATAGGCCCTCGACCACTTCCTGCAGGAAGCTGGGCTGGAGAGTCTCGGTAAGGGGGGGGCCCGCCGTGCGGAGCTTCTGTCGCACCGCACGATATGGGCGACCCCAGGGGTCACGGTCGAGACTCTCCAGCATCTCCTTTCTCTTCACCTCTTTGGCGCGGCAAATGGCCAGCTTCAGAGTTTTCCGCGCTTCGCGGTACTCCTCATGAAGCTGGTCCCCGCCACCGTCTCCGCGGTGACGTCGCCGGCTGCGGGTGTAAGACCTCCGGGCACGAGTACAAGCCGCACGGAGGTCCGCCAACTCCTGGGACCACCAGTAGACCTCCTTCCGAGGAGGCCGACGACCCTGGACGCGGGGCATGGCCGTATCACAAATCTGCGTAATCGCATCGCGAAAACGGCCAGCCCCCACGTCCACGCCGACCTCCTCGGTCGGGGCCTGCGGAGACAGCCAAGATTGGACAATGGCCGCCTCCTCTAGTAGGTCCCTGTCGAGCTTGGCGACAGCCCACCGCGGAAAGCGGGATGTGTGCCGCGCCGTGTGACCCCTACTGGGGCCCTGGGACCGGGAGAGCTCAAATCGGATATAGAGATGATCCGAGAGCGTCTCGACCTCTTCCAGGACACACCAGTTCCTTACTCGTGCGGCGACAGCAGGGGTAGCGAACGAAAGGTCCACTATCGACCCCCCCTGCCGTCGCACGCACGTGTTGGTGGCGCCTCTGTTCAGCAAACAGAGGCCCACCGAAGCCGCCCACTCCTCGACGGCTTCGCCCTTGGCGTCCGTCCCGGGGGACCCCCACGCAATGGATTTTGCGTTGAAGTCCCCCAGCACGAGAACGTGCCCAGACGCTAATCGCCGCATCGAGGTCTCCAAGCTGTTAAGGAAGACCTCGAAGTCGCTCAAACTCCGGTTGGGGGAGAAGTATACACCGTAAACGGTGACCCCCCCCCACTCGGCGGCAACATATCCAGAGCCCTTGTCTCTAAGCGACAAGGGCGGGGAATGAGCCGCCCCGGAACCGACGACTGCCACGGAGCCGTCCCAGTCACCCATCCAGTTTGGACGGGGAGGAACGTAATAGGGCTCCGCGACTACGGCAACACCGATCGACCACTGCGCCATACTTTGCAGGAAGAGATCCTGCGCCGCGGCGCAGTGGTTGAGGTTCGTCTGGACAAGGAGGTTGGAGACGTGGTCCATTACTGGACCGTCTCTACAACCTCCTCCATGGGCGTCGACGCGGACGCGATTGCTACGCCGGAGGCAGCCTGGGTCGACTGGCTATCCCCCGACGTCTGCCGAGAAGCGCGGGGAGGCTTGCAGCCCCCCTGCCCCATCTGGTGATTGGCGGGCTTGTTGCCCGCCGCACACACGGGGCAGTGAGGGGCAGCAGAGCATTCCGCCGCCTTGTGCCCCGGTTGACCGCAGCGGAAACACAATCCGCTGCAGTCAAAGCAACTTTGACACTTAGTACGTGTGTGGCCCGCCGACAGGCATTTAAAACACCTCATCGGCCTCGCCGCCAGAACTGTTATCCTGGCGCTTACGAAGCCGATGAGCAGCCTGCCGGCATCACCCAGGACTTTGGCTGCCGTCACCGGGCAGCTGAGCCACACCGCACCAAGGCCCCCTGGACCGGGGCGGATGGTGCCGACTCTGATGCTTTCCGCGTTGCAGTTCGTCTTCTCCCGAACTGCAACGCGGACATCCTCGGCCGTCACGGAATCGTCCAGGCCTGATATGCGCAGTTCCGCGCACTTTACAGGCCTGGCGATCCTGACCCCATCCGTGGCTGCAAAAATGCCTCGCAGCTTCTCAGCAAACACGTCCGCGGTCGCTGCGCCTTCAGCCCCAGGGAACTCGAGTACTCGAGCTCCCGTCTGGGCGAGGCGCAACTTGACTCCTGCCGTCCCGAAATCGGCGGCGAGACTATCCCGGGCCTTCTTAAAGACGGCCGCATAGGATAACCCGCCGCTTGTCGCCTCCGGCGACACGGTGACTACAACAGCCGCGGTTTTAGGCGGCTGCAACTTCCGCGGCTTCTTTTTGGCCTCTGTCACCGGCGACGACGGCGGGCCAGAGGCCGCCTTTTGGGCAGCCTTCTTGGCCCGCTTTCGGGACTTCTTGGACCCGCCAACCACCTGCCAACCCTCATTGGAGGGGGCGGAAGTGGAGGGTCCAAGTGCAGTCGTTGGAGTGGGGAGCGGAGGAAACTCCGCTCCAGCCCTTACCGCTGTTTTGGGCCCAGGTTTCGGGGCAACCGTCTTGGGCCCAGGCTTCGGAGCAACCGTCTTGGGCTTAGCCCCCTGGCGCGGCTTGTGGGCCGCCGCAGGGGCCGGGCCCGACGTCGCCGAAGCGTAGTTCACCCGACCACCCGCCACGGGGAGCGGGGTTGGCGCCGAGGCGGTATAAGGCCTCGGGGTCGCGAGCGGCGGCCGCAAGATAGGGGCTGGAGGCAGCCTCGCCTCCAGGCCGGCCAGTCGACCGTCCACTAAGTTCCCCACCGCCATGAGGATCTGTTGCACGAGAGCATCAGATACCCCGGGGACAGTGGGGGCCGGCTGCAACGCAGACGGGTTCGACCGTGATGTAGATGGGGCCGGTCTCGACTCAGACGGGGCCGGCCGTGACGCCGACGGGGCCGGCCGCGACACAGACGGTGCCGGCCGCGACACAGACTGTGCCGGCCGCGATGCAGACGGTGCCGGCCGCGATGCAGACGGGGCCGGGGCCTCTCGCTCCGGGCGCTCCGCCCGAAATTCAGCGAACTGAGCGCTAAGCTCAGCCACCTGCCCCGTAAGTGCATCGTTAGCCGCCTGGAGGCGAGCCACGTCCCCTATCAATGCCTGGACGACTCCACCCAGTGCGGAGGAGGAGCCCTTAAGGGCCCTTACAAAAGAGCCCTTAAGGTTTACGGACTTAGTGGCCACCTTGTTAATGATGGCCACTGCCGCCTGCGCCCTCTCCTGCAGAGAGGCCGGTGTTTGGGGCACTGAGTCCCCATCCACCGGTTCCCCGATCTGCAGCAGAAGACCAGAGATCTCCTCCTCCGCCCGAATCTCGCCGTCCGCCCTGACACGCCGATATGATTCCGCCTTGCAAAAGGCGGAACCCGACGCGCCGGGGACTAGGGACCTCCCCCTGTGGCTGCTTGCTATTTTGGGCGGCGGCATCTCATGGCTGTCGCTCTCCCCGTCTTTGGAGCGCACGCGTTTGCGGCTGTCGCTCGCGTTCAAGTCCATGGACTCCAATACTGAGGATGCATTGGAGCTCCCACCCGCGCCATCCGACGAGTGGGTGGACCTGGAACGCGTACGCTCCGAGGTTCTTCGGCTCCCAGCAGTCCGACTGACTACTGGGAGCCCCGCCGCCATAGGCGTCCCAGACGCGGACTCCTCCTCGGTAGAGGAGTCGTCCGCCCTCCGGAACTGCCCCTTGGCGTTCCTCCTTCCCTTCCTCTTAGTTTCAAAATCGTTTCCTGTAGTCTTGCCTGTTTTCGTTTGAATAAATCGGTCCGTTTGTTTCATTATATTTTTAGAGTAATCTGCCATAACATAACCCACGAGTAGGGGAGAACTAAAAGTCCACCCGGGCAGAGATCCCCAATACCCGGGCAAGCGTAAATTTGTGCCCAACCGAGGGGTCCGCAGGTCCCTGGCTGGGGGTGTGCTTGCGACTGAACTACCCATCAGCCATGCATCCCCTGGTCACACACCAGAACACGGGATTCGGGGTAATTTTTATAGAGGTTTTCTTCCTCGCGGTCCGGGCGGTTAAGCCAAGACCCTCGTCCCCGATCTAATCGGGATTACGATATGCCAACGGTGGCAGGAACACAAGTCCACTGCCTGCTCGACGGTAGGGTGAGTACACGCCGAGCCCGTCCCTATGCGGCATGGCGTCTGAAGTCCACGCCTCCGCCTCGGCAGCCTGTAAATCGGCTGTCTTTCCCTTAGTCGCCTTTTACGACACCCACGGGATGAGATGGGGTGGGGCTATTCTATGCCGGCCCCACACGGCCAAAATATACTGACAACTAGTTCAACCTTCGAATTTAGTTCACCCCTCAGGCTTGCGGAGGTCAAATGCCACAAGCTCTGTGTAATAACTGATATTCAGGTAAAACCGCTTGAACTAGCAGCCCATATAATTTTGGGAATAATAATGGAACAGCAAACTCTTTGTTGCACATATTAGAAGCGTAGTTTACTTTTTAATTGGCTCTTATGAAGCCCACGGGATTAATAGTGGTGCTAACAATTTGTGTTACTAATTTGTTTTGGAAAAATAAAGATCCCGTTAGTTACCTGAAAGAAAGCAAGATTGTAAACTAATTTTGGTTTGTTCTTTAATGTATTCTCTTCTATTTAATAATCATTAACTTGAAGAGCATACCACGCAATGCAACACACAGGTGTTGCAATGTATACGCATGCATATGCAAAATAAGCATTTAAAACAACTTCAAAATTCATTCACTGTAATGTTTAGCAGTGAAATTTAAAGTTTTCACTTTCATCAGATGCAGATAGCGAGGTAAAAGTTCATCGACATCAAACAATAAAATAGGTATTACATATGTAGAATGATATAAAATATTTGCAGTATTTTCCTGAAATAATCGGAATTTTCCTGTCCTGATTTGATTTCATTTCGGTTATTGACAGCACCACCTATTTGCAATATTATTAATGGCTTTAGGCTTTATCTTTCATGTAGTTAAAATATGATATAATAAGGAAAACTGATAGTGCCAAGGAGGTAGGACGACTTCGTACGAGAGTCATCCTTTAGCAGAAATGCAGTGGCTCGCTCGGTGTGATACTACATACTATTCGGGCGAGAAACGCCGCCATCTTCCATACTCCAGGCAATTATTAAGATTTTTTTGTAAGAAAAATCAAACAGCAGTCCGAACCGGGAATCGAACCTGAGACCTTTTCATCAGCAGTCGCTTACGTCAACCACGAGACCAACGAGACAGTCCAATGCAAGGGTACTTACTACCTACTACAACTATGAGAGGATTGTTCTAGTGTCCAGAAATGCTTCGCAACTAAAACATATAAATGCTTTTTCATAGTTATTAGCTGACCCGGTGAACTTCGCACCGCCATATTTACATACCTGTCTCAGCTTCCCACAGGCAGTGAGACGCGGAATTTGAAAAAAGATGACTTTGCCCGTCTTCTTTTAATTTTTCTTGTACACAAACCTTGTCCTAACAATAACGAACACATAAAAACAAGAAATATTTAATTTGGTGCAGCCGATCGATAGTTATGCGCGTACATACATTTTGGCGATTCATTTATATATATATAGATAATGTATATTATAGAACTAGATGTTGTGTTTAAAAAGGGTTTGTGTAAGGAGTATGGATTAACAGTGTTACATACAATATCTCATTACTCGCGTGAATATTTGTCTCAAATATAACTGCGCCATTAACCATTAACATTCTGGTTATTCTCGATATCTCGATAGTGAAAGTATACAGTACTTAGATATTATTTATCAATAGGCTTGATATGGCTAAAACCCAAACAGTGTAAGTATATAATGAATACTTAAATGTATAATCCAACTATGGATTTTCTAATATATCCACGCATCTGTCGTATTTCATGGCCAATGATTGAAGGGCATATCATGGAGGTTGGTAAAAAGTAGTATATAGTTGGAAAGTTTAAAAAGTAAAAGGTATGCTGTCATGCATTATGATCGCAGTGAGGCGGGTGCGATAGTCATCTATTTTTCGTTCTCACTGAGCAGAATGGGGCCGCTAATTATTATTGCTAAGATATCAAGCAATTGTTTTTACTGTACTCACGACACAGTGACACCGTAAAGTTCGTGAACTGTTCTTTTAGGCAAGATTCTTAGATAGATAAAATAAAAGAAACTGTTTTTGAGTTTCAAAAAATACGAATCAATATTGTTTGACCTTTCATTTTGTGTTAAAATTTAACGGTTATACCTTAAGGATGTATCTATTTTTAAATTAAGAGAAAAACCCGTAAACAACAATGTCCACGAAATAATGTTTATTGTGTAAACATGAATGTAAATTAATGAATGCATAAATGTGTTTATATATTTACCAAAGTACTTACGTGCGCATTTTCGTTATTATTATTATTTATCTGTATATAAGTAAAGCAAAAACTTTGTACCCCTTCTTACGAAAATAGGGTAGATAACTGTATCGTCAATAAAGAGCGATGTCACCTTCATTAAAACTAATACTACAAAACAGCTCGGAACATGCAGCTTTTCATCTCTATTACATCTCAATTGAGTAGTCTAAAACAGTGACGTCACAACTTTGTATTTGGTACATTTTCATACAAAGTTAACGTTTTGACAGATGATAAAAAGTAACTCATTTGACTAAGGTGTCATCAACTCTAATTAGCTAACAGAGTAGTATAAAATTTGACATAGTTAAAGTTTATATGAAGAGCTAATTTGCACTTTGTTGAAGTACCGTAAACTAAACTATTGCTTTAGGAGAAGTATTTTAAGAGTGCTTAGATAAACAAGAAAATGGCCGCAATGAAAAATTGTTGCCAGCAACACGAATTAGGTATATACTGTATAGTGATTATTAAACCTCTTCGTTATTAATATTTTATCCTTATTTAGTTTTCATTTTTTAATGTTATTAATGCCTATTAAAAATAAAAGAGTTGATTATAAATAAATTTTATTATCATAAATATAAAAATGAATGTTTGTTTGTATGTCCTATATAGAATCGTACACTATGCTAACTTTTAAACTTTCACGTTCCATGATCGTGATTAACTAAACAGTTTGAATGCTAAAATAAAAATATACTTCCGAAATATAGCATTACTTATCAATTTCTGTTTTTATATAGTAACTTTGTGGGCTCATGCACAACACTTTTGCTGAAGGTCATGACGTGATGAAATGCATAGTTTACGATACTTTTACAATTATTTTTACGGGAATTAACGCGATCATTTATTAAAAGGTATTACATTATGATGCAATTAGTTTTTATGTATAAAGTCAATAATTGACAGTTTTTGGGTTTTGGATATACTGTCACTTAGGCCCAATTGAAAATCAGCGTCAGGTTATTGCCTGACACAATGCTGAATTGGGTCCATTTTTGGTATAGTTTTTTGTTATGTGCTTTCCTATTTTTGTTTGTTTGTAAACAAATATTTTTAGAGTGTGTGCCAAAATAAATATTTTTCATTTCATTTCACATACCTCTGATTTGCCTGACGTTTCGACCAGGTCGCACTACAGTCAGCCTGTGACTACGGCCAGTATGTAATAAGTGATCGCGTTAATTCCCGTAAAAAATATTGTAAAAGTATCGTAAACTATGCATTTCATCACGTCATGATCTTCAGCAAAAGTGTTGTGCATGAGCCCTCAAAGTTACTATATAAAAACAGAAATTGATAAGAAATGCTAAATAAATAAAAAAAAAATTCGGAAGTATATTTTTATTTTAGCATTCAAACTGTTTAGTTAATCCCGGTTTGTTTAAACCAACCAACTGGATATTATAAAACACAAGTGTATAACCAAACACAGGTCTGTTCACTCTCTGATTCCTCACTCTCATTATCCGACGGGACGGATATCCGACACGACCGTGGAAACAACAAGCGAAGGATCGACAACTTTATATGCTGTCTGAGGCATAGGGAATGAGACCCCAACTTCACAACTCCGGGTTGTTAATTTGACATTAATATTTTTTATGCCGAATCGAAGCTGAGACGTCTTGATCGGCAGAGCGCTCACATCAGTTTGCACCCCTTTCCGGGCAATCAAAATCTAATGGAAAAGTTTGTTTAATTTTTTTTTATTAATAAAGAAAAAGTAAAAACTAAAACCCAACTACGGCAAAAAATGACGCTGAAAAAGCATGAAATAATTTTGAAAAGCCGTAGTCACGCGTTTTAAAGTGTTATGGAACGTTTCTATGTAAAGTGTGACTACGGCTTTTTAAACTTGTTTCATGCTTTTTCAGCGTCATTTTATAATATCAAAATTTTCGAATAAATATGGACAAAGTCACGAGCAAATAATATTTATATATTTTTTAGAAATGTACAAGAAACGCCCTTTCCAATGATACCAAACACGACATATTTATCTCAAATTTATTTTTAACACAGTACTTTATGACCGCTAGAGGGGGCCACATTAGATACAGTGACGCGTCCTATAGCCTATAACCAGCCAACGATCAAGACACTTCTAACAAAACCTTTTTGTATAGTTCTAATAAGTAGTTGAGGAGTTATGAGGAAACAGATGAACATACATAAATACATGCATAACCTGTCAAAATCATAACCCTCCTTTAGCTTAGTTATAGTCAGGTAAAATGTAAAACAACAGGTTACAATTTAGTAATGAATGATGTAAATACGTCTGAGTCCGTGACTTAGAAGAACTAAGGTCATGCAAATCCTACTAATATGATAATCGCGAAAGTTTCACGCAAAACTACTGAACGGATTTGGATGAAATTTTACAGTAATATAGCTTATTTATACATCAAAATAACACATAGACTACTATTTGCCGCGATAACCGACACACAGGCGGGCGGAACTGTGGGCTACAACTAGCTTATTATACACACTGAAGAAAGTGAGTGTGTGTGTCAGCTTATGTCACACTGCCAGCGGACCTACTAGGCACTTACGTCATTATGGTCGCGAGAAAACTATCCCTAATAATAAACGTTCTAGGCTTCTAGTACTGTGTGTTTTAGTAGTTTGATAGACGAAAAAAAAAGACAAAGTGCTGCAATTTTAGTTAACGCTCAAGTTTACGGTTCATAAAATTTCCATACTGCAAATCTATACAAATAAATAAAATTGGAGTGTCTGTTTGTAATATTAAAATAACCGCTTTTTACTAAATGCATATGTATGTATACACGGTACATATACGAAAAATGTAGTTAAAAAAATTGTTGTCTGTCTGTCTGTCTGTCTCTTTGTTCCGGGTAATCTCTGAAACGGCTGGACGGATTTTGACGGGACTTTCACTGGCAGGTAGCTGATGATCCGGGGAGTAACTTAGGCTACTTTGTCGCGCGGCGTTACTCGCGGTACAACAATAACCGCGGGTAACACCGCAGGATTCAGCTAGTTAAGAGTAAACTAGAAAAATCTGTTTACATATCATCTTCATTTGTGTTACTTGTATATCAAAAAATCAAGTACCTAAATTTGATGTATGTACTTTCATATTGAGTGATTGAGTGATTGAGTGATGATTGCTAAGTTAAGTCATCTTGTCAGATATCATGCAATCCAGTAAGTCGTAAGTCATGCATCGTTTAATTGATCATTATGCCGTGGATTTACACTTTCGTTCGAAAAAAATTGCGCTTACAATTTGCGATAATTATGTTTTAGCACGCATTATGTGCATGCAACTACACATTTATTAACAACAACTGAACCCCGCGGTGTTACCAGCGGTTATTGTTGTACCGCGAGTAACGCCGCGGGACAAAGTTAGTCTAAAAAAAGTAGCCTAAGTTACTCCCTGGATCATCAGCTACCTGCCTGTGAAAGTCCCATCAAAATGCGTGCAGCCGTTCCAGAGATTACCCGGAACAGACAGACAGACAGACAAAAAAAAATTAACTACATTTTTGGTATATGTAACGTGTATGTTTGTGTGTATGTGTATGTTATTTTAGTATTACAAACAGACACTCCAATTTTATTTATTTGTATAGATGTATAGACTAGCGGAACCCAGCGGTGTTACCCGCGGTCATTGTTGTACCGCGAGTAACGCCGCGGGGCAAAGTTAGTCTAAAAAAAAGTAGCCTAAGTTACACCCTCGATCACCTGCCAGTGAAAGTCCCGTCAAAATCCGTCTAGCCGTTCCAGAGATTACCCGGAACAAACAGACAGACAGACAAAAAATTTTTTAACTACATTTTTGGTATATGTATCGTGTATACATAAAATATTTAAAATTAATTTATTTGTATAGAGTATAGATTAGGGTGCAAACGGATCTTTAGACTACTTTAGAGGAAGAGACTTCCACAATATGTTGTATTATGTATTACTAATAATTATCTTTGTAATAATTCGAAATTTCGACCGAATCGCACTTATTATAACTGATTTGTGACTATTCTTAACTATAAAGTTTTGGCCTCCACGGTTGCCTGGAAGAGATTGCCGTTGAGCAATAAGGCCGCCAGTTGTACTACCGACCTACCTAGTTTTTAGTTATGTACTAAGTTATCTGGTGTACAATAAAGCGATTTATTATTATTATTATTATTATAAAGTTGCTACTTCAGAAATATTTTCGTTGATGTTAATCGAAGTCATCGTAATTCATTTGTCAACGCTTGTTTGCGTTTAGGCGTTTCAGCGTTGTAGACTCAACATTACACTCGTAATTGAATGAGACAATGAAAGTGCAAATCATGCTTTATCAAATTCTGCTTATTTGATCAGCCGGTAAGAATCTTAAGTAGAATCTTTTTTCATCACTGATAAATGTTCTTTATATTTGACATAATGATATTTTGCAGGCATCTTTTTATGAAAGACAGATAATGCAAAAAGGAATGGTTTTTACATCAAGACTTGTAAGGTTCCGTACACATTTATGGCGTGAAGAATCGAAGCTGGGTCAATTAAATTGTCTGTATGGAAATGCTGTCTGTTGTTAGCACAGAACAGAGAATATAGAAATTTGTTCTGTGGTTGTTAGGCTTTTAACACCGATACGTAACAATCTTTTGACAACATTAGCTATGTTTTTCTTTGACTATAGAATATATCTATACAAATAAATAAAATTGGAGTATCTGTTTGTAATATTAAAATAACCGCTTTTTACTAAATGCATATGTAAGCATACACGGTACATATGTATACCAAAAAGCCTAGCTTTATCCCGCGGTACAACAATAATCGTGGGTAACACCGCGGAATTCAGCTAGCAGCAGCCTAAGTTATTCCCTGGATCACCAGCTACCTGCCAGTAAAAGTCCCGTCAAAATCCGTATAGCCGTTCCAGAGATTACCCGGAACAAACAGACAGACAGAAAGACAAAAACTTTTTTTAACTACATTTTTGGTATATGTACCGTGTATACATACATATGCATTTAGTAAAAAACGGTTATTTTAATATTACAAACAGACACTCTAATTTTATTTATTTGTATAGAAGAGCGATGTGAGTTCATGTGACATATATAATGTAGAACTGATACCGAAATGACAGTCTCTATGTAAATATCGTGTTCAGCGACTGAACAAAACCAACATTAATGTTGGTTCTATAGCTGTTGGTTCTGAGGCCTGATAAGAAAATCCATGATAAAATTACGTTAGTAATACGCTCTATCGCAGTTTTCTCAACTATGAATAGTTATAAAACAGATTCACTTATTATGTACTAGCATTTACCTGAATCTCCGTCCACTTGTATGTTGGTTAACGCGGTAATTCTTTCAAGTGATATAACATTTTTATTTGTCATCCGATTTAAGTAAAACAAACAGTATATTAAGTGAAGTTTACCAAAATACATAAGTTATATTGGGTAAGTAACTTCTGAGACTAGCGCGCACACACACAGACAAAAATTCTAAAAACTGTTGTTTTGAGTTTTGTTACTTTAATAAAGACTGGTCATCTAGACACGCGGTAGCGTGTCAAGCCAAGTTCAAGCAAAGGAACTGGCTAGCCAGCGCCGAGTGTAATATTACACTAACCACTTGGTGCATCTTTTGACCCTTCTATAACTCAAAACCTTTTTAACGTAAACACATAAAACTACGTGTGTATAATTATATCCATAAGGGCATCTAGAAGCCCAAATTTCATAAAGCTAGTTTAAACGGTTATAAAGATATAAAGGTCAAAAAGTCGTAAATTTTAGCACTGACTGACTTACATATAGTACCTAAATCTAACCTACTTCCAGATGACCTAGAAGGATGAAATTTGGAATCCAGTTCGGTAATTGTTTTAAAAGTGTGTGATCTTAAAGTAGGTTAGATTTTGACTTGGCCAGGTTTTATCAGAATTAAAAAAAAAACCTATATGTTGAATAACTTTATAAAATGACTGATGTGATAAAAACTGGCCAAGTCAAATCTAACCTAATTTAAGATCTCACACTTTTAAATAACAGCAATTGTTATAGGTATCCAATAAAGCAAAGAAATATACTTTATTACTTGTTCATAATGTTGTTTTGTTCCTATAACTACATATTTGGATTTTGCATAGAACTTGGCACTCATTTAGATCTCCATTCTTTTTGAGGCGATGCCCACAGCCAAGCATAATGTTTGTATTGAACTTGGCTCTCTTTTTTACATTTATGTTTTTGGTGGGATTAGTCTTTCTTCAATATCTTTAATGTAAAGACATCGACCTCTTACAATTTTATTACATGTACCTATAGATGTTTTAGTAATATAGTTACAACCTTGATATACCTAATATTACATTCACGTGTGTACGCTACCATAGGTGCACTCTCTGGTCCATCACTCTCATAATCTGATGGGACGGTTATTCGACACTAACGGGGAGAGATCAGGCGCAAGAGCGACTTCTTGCTTCATTTCCATACTAATATTATAAAGAAAGTAACCCTGTCTGTCTCTTGGTCTGTTTAGCTTACACAGCTAAACCTACTTTGATTATCGAGGTAGGATATGGCTACTCTTAATCGCGATTATCAATAAACGCGGGTGGAACCGCGAGCAAAAACTAGTTTTTATATTAAGGAAGAAGTGTGTTAATATTAAATACACATTGTCTTGGCCGAGACCACTACTTACCAACAATAATCATATCTGTTTCTAATATATCCCACTTAGTAGCTACTACATGTTTTTAGTATGGACGTAAAAAGGTAGATAAATATGTTATCGGTGACAAAAATAATGCATTTAACTTATGCTGTCAGTATTAGTAAATCAGCATACCATTTTTTTTATATATGGCCTGCCAAAATGACTCTACTCTGCCTGATGGAAAGCATAAGCAGAATCCAAGAGTGATGGTCACCATACTCATTGCGGATGCAGACAATCCAACAATGCAGCATGGTGACCCACATCATGGCGGCCTAGTGATGCTTCTGTATCATTGGGCCTCCGGTCTTGCACTCACAAACGAAACACGACAGCATGAACCTCAGATCATAAAATTATGATCTGAGGCACGAACGCTGTCATTTTACGTTGATTTTCTGTGCGAGTGTGGTACCGCCCCAGTCGAGCCAGCCCGTCCACGCTGAAATCAGCGTGGCTCTACTACCTATTATATGTACTTCTTTTAGTACAGATACTATTTTTAACTTATTTATCAACAAAGCATTCAGTTTAACCGCAGTTAATACGATAAACCACATAATATTCAAAGCTAATAGCATCAGATTTCTTAGGGCTATACGAAGCAATACACCGAACAATGAAATACATTATGTACCTATGTATTATGCACCACATATTAGATAATGGTAATATCAAGTTTTTTCCTTATAAGTTGATAGGTACCTATTTTGTTAATACAATCTATACTAATATTATAAAGCTGAAGAGTTTGTTTGTTTGTTTGAACGCTTTAGTCTCAGGAACCGCTGGTCCGATTTGAAAAATTCGTTCAGTGTGGGATAGTACATTTACCGAGAAAGGCTATATATAATCACGCTAAGACCAATAGGAGCGGAGCACCAATGAAGAATTGTATTAAAACGAGGGAAAATTATCACACTACGGGCAACAGGAGACGCAAACGAGGTCATTTATACATTCCGATACGCAGAAAGAAATCATAACACGAATGAAACTTCACTGTTTGAGTAACCAATAAAACATTAATCCTACTAATATTATTAACGCAAAAGTTTGAAAGTATGGATGGATGTTTGTTACCTTATCACACATAAACTACTAAAGATTTGAATGTAAGTTTACGGTAATTTAGCTTATACAGAAAAACACATAGGATACTAGATAGGATACATAAACTATTTTTTTTTTACAGTTTAAAGGCAATTAGACCTAAGTATTTGATATGAATTTCAACTTGATACCTCTACGTGTTCATGAGGAAAACGGTTATCTAAACATATATATAAATGAATCGCCGAAATGTATGTACGCGTATAACTTCCGATCGGCTGCACCAAATTGAATAATTCTTTTTTTCTGTATTAGTTAATGTTAGGACAAGGTTTGTGTACAAGAAATATAAAAAGATAATGGGAAAAGTCTTTTTTTTTTCCCCGCCGGTTGTATATGAGGGTACGAAGTTGGCCGGGTCAGCTTGTAAGATTATAATTAAAAAAAAATGTGATGTAACTAAAAATGTAAAGTTTTAGAATTTTTTCATTTGTGTGCTTCATGTCGATTTTGATTCCCTTGCGAGTGTCCAAAATTTGCAGCATATACGGCTGTATCTTTTAATTGGGTTGGCTTAGAAGTTTGATTTTTTCACAGCTCTAAGGGACAGTAGACTTGAGTATTTGATATGAATTTTAGCTTGATATCTCCTCGCGTTTCGAAGAAAAAGGGTCTTGTAAGGCAGACGGACAATAAAGTGATTCTATAAGGGTTTAGTTTTTTCTTTTTGAAGTACGGAACCTTAAAAATTTATTTACTTACCTCATTTAAGTACCACTTTTCGCTGAAATTATTCGTATAGGTTTGCCTTTTACATGAATTTGGAATTAGTCACAGCATTATTCATCGACATGACTATTGTAAGATATCGTTGAAGTCACTCCCGTACTGATAATGTCAGATAAACTACAAGTAGTACACAGTCAGTAACGTATTATCTATTCTGAAGATATAACTTGGTGACACATGAACCTATTGGCCATTCTACATCGAATTATACTAACGCATTTCATAATAAGTAGGTTTACGTCATATCGCGGTCCACTGCTGCACTTAGGTTTCGTCTTTTACCCGCCACTGCAATAAGAGAAGCAGTTATGAATGATAGACTGATTTTATAAATAAACTAACTGAGTCCCGCGGTTATCGTCGGACCGCGTGTAAAGCCGCGGGGCGAAGCTAGTCTATAAAAGCCTAAGCCTAAGTTACTCCTTATATCATAAGCTACCTATACCTAGTGAAAGTCCCGTCAAAATCGGTCCAGTCGTTCCAGAGATTAGCCGGAACAAACAGACACACAGATTTAAAAAAAAAAGATATTTTGGTATATGTACCATGTATACAATGTGTGTATACATGGTACATATACCAAAATATCTTTATACATACGCATTTATTAAAAAGCAGTTATTTTAATATTACGAACAGACACTCCAATTTTATTTATTTGTGTAGATATAACTATAAATATACTGGTTGTTGCCCGCGGCTCCACCCGCGTATCTGTCTTAGTAGTAGGCTTAGGCTCACAAGCTTACACACGATGTTCTAAATGCAATTTACTTTATACTCTAGCGAATAAAAACGGATTTCGCGGTCAGATATCGAAGGGCAAAAATACTCTTTCCGAGATGGGGGATGAAAAAAATATTGACCGAATTAACCTTAAATATTGGCACTGCCTCGTTGGTCTATCTATCAATCACGAGGTATCGGGTTCAGTTCCCGGGTCGGGCCGAAAGTATGCAAAGACGGTGTATCACGCCCAAGTACGGGGAACCATCCTTCCTTCGAATTCAGTTCGCCCATATAGGTTGAGGTAGAAAAACTGATATTCCGATTAAATCAGTTGAACTAGTAGCTAACCCCGAATAATCTTGGGAGTAGTAATTCTTGCCCACGGCTCCGCCCGAGTGTATGTCGGTTATCGCGGCAAATAGTAGCCGATGTGTTATTCTGATGTATAAGCTATATTACTGTAAAGTTTCATACAAATCCGTTCAGTAGTTTTTGCGTGAGTAGTGGAAGATTAACAAACATCCATCCATCCTTACAAACTTTCGCATTTATTATATTAGTAGGAAGTAAGATTTCGGACATCTAACACACAACGCCATCTAGTCCCAAGCTACGCAGAGCTTGTGTAATGGGTACTAGACAACTGATATAAATACATAATGTACTTTTTTGGCATGCACGAAAAAGGATAACTCATTGTCATCCTGTTACACACATTGTCCCGTTACTATTGACGGTTTATACTATTGTCTTTTAAAAAAATAGAAGCACTTTTTGACGTAACTTGTTGTCGTGACGGTCGAATTTCGACCTTTGGGCGGCCTTTACCTTAAGTGAAATGACTTATTTATAATGTTCACGATTTTGCTGTTGATAGTATCTGTTACTTAACTTTGCAAACATAATTTTCTATTCATACCTTGACTTAGACAACAAACCAGTAGCAACTGTATTCATAACATAAAACTATGAGAAGGTAAGCCCGTCCGAGTCATTTGTGCTCTAACGAGTCTTGTAATTATGTTTAAATTTGTCTTGTACGTGTGTTATACCTGGGTGATCTATTATTGACTATTTAAAATGAGTTATAAATGCCCCGACAGACTCTGACGTTCTGAAAAAAGTTATTGGTCTGCCGCAGTCCAACAAAAAAAATAGAATCAAATATAAAGTATATACAATATAAAGTATATATATAGTGTACACCAATTACAAATTGTTACACTTAAAATTATTGCCAAAAGCAATCTCTTCCAGGCAACCTTTGGATAGATATATTGACCGGAGAAAGAAATAAACGAAATAAAGGGGTAGTGTAGGTGTTTTAGAGCTATGATGGTGTTCAATTATAAAATATATACATAAACATACATTAAATATATACTAAGACATGCATAAATACATTTAAAAAATTAGCGGTCACAAGGACCCCCGATAAAAATGAAAACTTATAACTTAAAATGTTATTTGTAAAATTAATGTGTAAAATTAGAAATTTCATATTGTTTATTTATTTATTTATTTATTTATTCAATAAGGGAACACAAACAGTAGTATATGAAATGTACATAGGGTTGTTATTTAAAAACTAAACTTAGTAACTATACTACCCACTACGTTTTCCACAGATTACTTATGGGGGTTCGAGTATATAAGCAAAGTTGGCAAATAATCATACATATTATACATTCGTTGTCTATAAAATGATATGAAAGTAATAATTTATCACTAGCGACATATCAACTGGAACTTCTCAAGAGTGTGAAAAATATCAGTAACAACAGCAGGGACTACAAATATCAACAACATCGTGATACATTGCATGCATGATTTAAAAGTGTTGAAAGAAAAAAAAAAACAAAGCACAAAATGAACAGTGTTCTTAAAAATAATCTAAAGCCATTAGGCCCACTACCGATCGCTTAAAACTTCAATTACATATTTTTTAAAACGTAACTTACTGAAATGTAATATATCTATGTCACAAAAATTCTTATTATAAGTATCAACTAAGCGGTGCAGCGGAGAGCGTACACCAGCATTGGTTCTACAACGACCGGTGGCAAACAGTCGCCTGGCGCGCACCTCGCGCACCTGCACTGTTCGAGGAATCAGGTAGCACAACCTATGCACTAAGTCTGGGCAGTCAAATTGTTTATATTAAAATTATCAACATCAAGCATTAGCATGTCGGTGACGCGAACTCATAACATTTTCTCCTACCAAAACGTGCTCAACGCGGCCAAAGAAGTTGCTCTTACTATTTTCCTCGCAATTTTCAAGTTTTTTCTCTCTATAAAAACTTTCCTTGTACCATAACGTAAACAATGAACCGAATTAGTCGAGCAGTTCTCGAGTTTGGCGCTTACCAATACATTTGGTGATTCATTTTTAATTAACCACCTTAGATAACGTTGGAAACAATTAAATGCAGCAATCGCGCTTTTAATTAAACTGAATTATAATCCTGTATACCTATAAAAGATACAAGTAAATATACTTGTATGTATGTATATTGATTGCACGGATGGTGTAGTGGTTTAAGCGGATGTAGCGGGTTCATACCCACATGTGACAACACTTTATGTGATCTACAAATTGTTCTTCTGAATCTATGTTTTTGTTTCACGTATGTTTGTAAGTTCCCCCGCAACTCTATTCTGTCTTTAAAAAAGTATTATGATGAGTTTGTATGTAACAAGAAAACCAAAGTCGTCATGAATAATTTTTGAATTAAATTGTATGTTATAATTATTATTTTTATGGGAACTAACGCGATCACTTATTTAAAGATATTACATAACCTCTGATTTGCAATTGTAAAATGGTAAATCAGAGAGAGATATCTTTAAATAAGTGATCGCGTTAATTCCCTTAAAAATAATTATTATTATATCATGGAACGCGAAAGTTTAAATGTTAGTTAAAGTATATATTTGTACATTACACAATTCTTTTATATTATAAACAATACACACTCACAAAATATTGTTAATTATTTAGTGCAACAGGAAATGGGTTTTATTCATTACCATAGTTAGATAAATTTCACTCAACATAATTATATTAGGTTATTTCAGATAAAAAGTCTAGATTAAATCGAATGAATGAAAAGGTTAACCCTTTTTTTATCTTTGAACGTTATTGATTTGTTTGTTGTTATTATGATAGACAACTTTTCTGGTATGATTCTATGAGGAGAACACATGGTTCGTTTCTGTTGATTCCTTATTTGTGTACTTTAGTAAATAATTAGAAAAAGACTGTTAAGATGATTAATTGAACATTCTCAGTTACTTAAGGACTTAAAGAAATATTTGTGTTGTCCATTCTTGATTATGTTAAAAATTAATCTATACTAATATAATAAAGCTGAAAAGTTTGTTTGTTTGTTTGAATGCGCTAATCTCAGGAACCGCTGGTCCGATTTGAAAAATTCTTTCGGTGTTGGATAGTCCATTTATCGAGGAAGGCTATAGGGTATATATCATCACGCTACTACTAATAGGAGAGGAGCAACAAAGAAGAATGTTTCAAAAACGGGGGAAATTTTCACGCTACGGGCAATATAAGGCGCAAACGAGGTTGCGTGGGTCAGCTAGTGAACTAATAAATCAGTAGCGGCACGAATATTTTTTCAGCATGATCATATAGTTTTTAATTATTAAAATCGTTACGTACGCGAAAACAACTATTTGTTTATTTTGTGTAACATTGCTGTCGGTGAAACTACGCGGTTAGCCAATTTCCGTCTGTTTTATGTACCTACAAGTTTATTTAGAAGTTATTGAAAATGATTTCGCATGTATGCATGTATATTTTAGTAATTATAAAAATCAGATTTAATTCAGATAATAAAAAAATGAATAACCTGCATGTTTATTAGCTCTTAAAGCTATTTCAATCAATAATTACCATCTGCTGACCACCACCACACAGGATAATACTATGCGTAATCCACGAATTGTTGTTCTGGGACTGGGTATTCTTTGTATCCTTGTAAAAAATATAGAAATGGCGTTTAAGATTGTCTTTCTGTCACGAATTGGCTTGTATATCTATACATCTATACAAATAAATAAAATTGGAGTGTCTGTTTGTAATATTAAAATAACCACTTTTTACTAAATGCATATGTATGTATACACGGTACATAGGTCAAAAACGTATTTAAAAAAAATTTTGTCTGTCTGTCTGTCTGTTTGTTCGGGGTAATCTCTGGAACAACAATAACCGCGGGTAACACCGCGGGATTCAGCTAGTGTGTAAAATATAATAATCGTGTGAGGTACACTCGATTATATAGTTGATGGTATTTCTAACAGCACATACCTATAATGTGTACATAAATATGTATATGAGAAACATTACAAGTTAGGTCGGAGCATCGATTATTATCCGACAAGTATATCGATACGATATTTTATCCCTCTATATATGCTATGTCTAATTTTATGTGTCCATAGTAAACTAACTACTAAATGTATTTCAAATCAGACCCTTGTTTTTTTTGTTGACGATGTGGAAAATCCCTTCGGATTTCCAGCTCCACGGGAACTGAGGGTCCAGGTATGTGGTGATTCCATTAAAAACCACCCCAGCGGCCGATCTCAGGTTATTTCAGGACCCCCAGAATCGATGCCGCGCCTACTTAGACTCTATCTCGGAGGAAGCCAAGGCTTTCCCCTGCCTATTGGTCCAATCATTATGTGTTGCGGCCTGGATGCAATTTCGCGAGCAGGCCGTCCTCCTACCCCTGACCGCAACAATTAATCTGCCTTCAGAGGTCATATAGTTATCAGCCCCTAAATATCTATTTAAAAATCCTGAGCCTGTTTTATAACCCTGTAAGAAGATAAAAACCCAAATGCGTGGAAATGTAGATGGGTACTTAAATTTTTCAAAACGGTGAAACCTTATTTATGTCGCAGTCGGTCAAATGCTACGAAATGAAGATATAACCAAAGTATTGCAAACGCATCCATGTTTCATATAATCTGTTACAACATTGGTCTGCGTCTAATTATATTTGTTTATGATAACAATACCATCGGTTATTATGAATCATGTGTGAGCCTTCCAAAATGAAGTAATTTGCTTATCTATAGTTAGCTATAACATGTTATATTCGTTTCACTAAACTAAACACTCAAGTTGTGACTTGGTATATACCAAAGCTTATATTAAACTGTATTATATATTAAATATGTATTATGTAAAATAATTTAGTTATATAAGGTTGTCTTCGAAATAGTGTAAAAGTTATATTTTAGACATCTAACACACAACGCCATCTAGCCCCAAACTAAGCAGAGCTTGTGTTATGGGTACTAGACAACTGATATAAATACATATACACTTTTTTGTAAATACCTACTTATTATGCATAGAAAACACCCAAACTCCGAAGCAATTATTTGCAGTTCGTACAAACATTTGGACCGACTCGGGAATCGAACCCGAAACCTCAAGCACAGCAGTCGCAAACGCTACCACTACGAGACCGAGGTAGTTTTAGTATTATGTGTTTAAATTAATTATAGTCGTTTGTACAAATGGAACCTTGTGTAGATTATTTACTTGTAAGATGATAGTGAGAATATATATTTGCTGAAACAAAAAGGTTTCATCGCAAATATTTTAAGGTCGTATGGATAGAGATTAGATATATGTTACTAGATAGGGGGCATGAATGGATGAAGTTCTGGGTATTTCTGCCGATCAAGGTCACCACCGATCATATTCCAAATGTGTATTTAACTCAATCCAGGTAAAAAACAATTGATTGGATTCAAATATTTTTAGGATATACTCCTAAACATTTCCCCACTAAAAATTGTACCACTATTCAATGAATAACGAATATCCGATTATCATTTATCGGAGGTAGGTTTCAAACAAGGACATTTTGCGACTAAAACTACATTCATTGCGAATGCTGACAACGCAACAATGCAGCATGGTGACCCACACTATAGCAGCCGATATATCCGACAGATCTCTACCTAATTATGATGAACCAATAACAAAACGATTTCAGCCATTTTGTTTTTATAGACAATATGCCTTTTCTTTTGTTTTTTACCTGTCGGAACACACTCGGGCCGTCACCCCCCCGGAGTTTGCGGCGGGGCGGTGTGTCGCAATCGAACCGACTAAAATCACACGGTGTGCCACTCTGCGCCTGAGACGGGAGGGATTCGGGAACTGCTGTTATTAACATAGACAATATGCCTATGATAAGGAAATGGTTCTATTATAACTATAATAGTTTTATTGATTATTATTTGAGTATAACTATTATTGATTATACCAGTTAGTTGTTAATCCTTTGTTTAGCTACAGATATTAATAAAATGGTACTTTTCCTTGTATAACCAAACCATAAAACAATAGATGTTTTATATAAAAGTTTTATGTAACACATTATATTGCTCGCTAGAGATAACATTACAAATAAATAAAATTGGTGTGTCTGTTTGAAATATTAAAATAACCGCTTTTTACTAAATGCATACACAACACGTATACCAAATTACATTTAATTTTTATTTTTGTGTCTGTCGGTTTGTTTGTATCTCTGGCACCGCATGACCAATTTTGAAGAGACTTTCACTTGCAGATAGTTGATGTAATAATAAGTAACTTAGGCTAGTTTGAGACTAGCTTTGCCCCGCGGTGTTTACCAAGGACTTGGCTAGTTCATCAACCAATTTAAAAAACTTCTGATGATGGGAAGCATAAGCAGCACCCAAGAGTGGTGGTCACCATACTAATTGCAAATGCAGACAATACAACAATGCAGCATGGTGACCCACAACATGGCGGCCTAGTAATGCTTCTGTATCATTGGACCGTTCGTGATGAAATCAGCGTGGCTCTACTACCTTGATTCCCAAATAATGTATTTTTTTTATTTCAGTCATGAACATGAGAACCGTAGAGTAATTACATTGTTAGATCGAAATTACATTTAATGATATTGAATATAATATTACCTGTATTTCTTTTGAGAAACCCTGATTGCTACAAGCCAAGTAGAAAAATAAACATCGTAATTATAAAATAATTTTGTGTCAATAGACTATAATGTTCATTCATAATCACAGATTTCCGTCTGCAGTGGCTACGAAACTTCCGGCCTTATGTCACTATCCAAGACTTGTGGAACCGATATCTGTAGTTATTTTACAGATAGATTGCTATTAATCTATTAGTGACTTTATCAGCAAGTGATAAAACTAGCCCTAGAACTTGCAGATTACCACCTAATTCACTTTTAGGTTACAATACGATACAATCACATTATAGACAACATTGAATGTTTAAAACTTTACTACGTAAATATGAAGAGTGATAATTTTCCCCCGTTTTTGTAACATTCTTCTTTAGTGCTCCGCTCCTATTGGTCTTAGCGTGATGATATACAGCTTATATCCTTCCTCGATAAATGGACTATCCAACACTGTTTTTTTTTTTAAATCGGATTGGTTCCTGAGACTAGCGCGTTCAAACAAACAAACTCTTCAGTTTTATAATATAAATATGGTATAGATGATAGTTTTGAGATCGAAAGTTAATCTATACATAGATATACGTGTAAATATGTATAGGTAGGTGGGACCTACGCTACGGTCTCTCCAAATATGCGCAACTAAATGCATATGAAAGTATGTATTAGTACTTACAGAAAAAAAAAACTTTAAAAATTTTAGTTGGTGTATGTTTGTTATTTCCGGCTAATCTCTGGAACGGCTACATCTAATTCTGAATAAATACCTATTTTTATTACGGAAAACGTCGTAGAAATATTGGAAAATTCCAAGATATGTGGTATCTATTACTGGATTGCGTTAATTGCCCTATATTTATATAATAACAACAATGTACGCCATACATCCATCTGATAGATTATTATATATATATGTATTGTTTTCCCATAAAGTATGTATATGCTCTATAGCGATTGAATTCCGACTATAGTTCATTTAATATATTTATAACTAGGAGAACCCCGCGGTGTTACCCGCGGTCATTGTCGTACCTCGGGTTAAGCCGCGGGACGAAGCTAGTCTCTAAAAAAACCTATCCTAAGTTACTCCTTATATCATCAGCTAGCTATCAGTAAAAGTCCCATCAAAATCGGTCTAGCCGTTCAAGAGATTAGCCAGAACAAACAGACAGACAGACAGACAAAATTTTAAAAAAATGCTATTATGGTATATGTACCATATAGCATTTAGTAAAAAGCGGTTATTTTAATATTATAAATAGACACTCCAATTTTATTTATTTGTATAGATAATGTACCATATCTACGATGAGACTGTAAAAACACGTAGGAGTAGTTTACAACATACAATAGTTATTTATTTGTTATACAAGAGTACAAAGTTACTTTTAAACCGCGTGCTCAATTTTGATGACCGAGCAAGCGAATGATTCTAAAATTAGAATTTCGAGCGTTAGCGAGAGAATCAAAAGAGCACGAGGTTAAAAATCTTTGCACTCGAGTGCAACACGTAACTTTTCATCCCACTTCAGCGAGGAAATAACTAAATAACGTGAAAATAAAATGATGCGGGCTAAGCATTTTAAAAAAATAGTACACCAAGAAGATTCCGAGTCTGAGTTTTTAACAAAATAAAAAAAGTTGTATGGTAAATTCGACACCATGGAGGTAGAATTAAATAGGTTTAATGATGTTTTGAATTCACAAACTTAGAGCACACGATGTTCTAAATTCAATTTACTTTATCCTCTAGCTGATAGAAACGGCTTTTGCACTCAGATATCGAAGGGTAAAAATACTCTTTCCGAGATGTAGGGATGAAAAAGCCGTTATTCAATTTTAATTAGATGCATACTCGTACATATTATAACTTACTGTTTAAAAGCATACAACTACTAGCTGACCCACGCAACCTCGTTCGCGTCTTCTATTGCCCGTAGCGTGATAATTTTCCCCCGTTTTCGAAACATTTTTCATTGGTGCTCCGCTCCTATTGGTCCTAGCGTGATGATATATAGCCTATAGCCTTCCTCGATAAATGGGCTATCTAACACTGAAATAAATTTTCAAATCGGACCAGTGGATCCTGAGATTAGCGTGTTCAAACAAATAAACAAACAAACAAACTCTTCAGCTTTACATATTAGTATAGATTGAATTTATAAATTTCTATAAAATAGCATGCAAAGGGTTCACATACAAGTTGTGTAAATCAAAAACAAATTACATTGGACCGGGAGAAATTTAATATACTTTGACACATCGCTTTCATAATAACTTTAACTATCTAGTTTAATTCAAGCCTCAGGCCAATAACTATATAAGTATTACTTACACTTCCTATCGCCAATTTATCTTTTCGAAATTTAATTATTGTTTGTGAAGTCATAATCTAAGTTTACAAAATTGTGGCACATTTTAATTAAGTAGTTACAGTAAAAGCACTTTATTTTGATTAACTTTACAGTCATTACAATCTCTTTAAAATAATGCTTTTAAAATAATAAGTCTTTAGTAAAACACGCAACCTGAATTAATTTGACGCCCATTAGTGTTTTAAATGACGCTAAAAACTATTAAATAGCATGATATATTTTCTAAATGAGCTTTTAGACCCTAGAAGAGGCGTAAAAAATCAACGATTAAAGACTTCCTAAGTATGTGTGTTACCTCATATCAGTTAAGAGGTCATGGCAGATAAACGTCGTCGATATAAGCCTTTTCGACCCGAGTGACAACCGATGTTATGCTATCTCGCTGTTTTTCTCCAAAAGAGTGGGGTCACGACGCATACTAATCTTACTGCAGGGGGTGGGGGGAGGGAGAGAAGGTTGTATCGCACTTGTATTTGTAAGTTACAGATTTTGGGTGACGGTAAGACTTATTAGTAGTAGCAGGCAGTAGTTCCGAGCACAGAACAGAGAATATAGGTTGTTCTGTGGTTCCGAGTCTGAGCTTTAAACAAATTAAAGAAGGCTGTATGATAAATTCGGCACCATGGAGGTAGAAGTAAATAGGTTTAATAATGTTTTGAATTCACAAACTTAGTGCACACGATGTTCTAAATTCAATTTATTTTATTCTCTAGACTCTAGCGCATAAAAACAGCTATTGCACTCAGATATCATTCCCATCTCTGAAAGACTATGTTTGCACTCAGATATCGAAGTGCAAAAATAGTCTTTCAGAGATGGGGGATGAAAAGTAGTTTTTATTAACAGGGAATTGACAACTCTATATAAATATCATGTAAAAGTCACGTAATTACTAAAAATTGCCCAACATTGCATTTATACTACTTAATCAGAAGTAGTAAAAGTACATTTGTTGTGGTCCGCCACTGAACGTTAATTCAGTTCATTCAATCAAGGTGCGTAAATACTTCAGGGATTTCCTTACTAGAGTACCTAGTTTCCCGACTACCCAGACTCGGTTCCAAGGTACAAAGAATGCAAAATGACCGTATGAAAAACCAATCGAAACATTTGAGAAGATGTTAACAAGTAAAATAAGAGATGGAATAAATCATCAAAAGACACTTACTAATTTATCGTTAATGTGGAGTCGAAGAAAGTATTTTGACTTAAAGAAAGGTCACAAAGCTAAATTTTTTACAATTTCTTTCGTAAAATTCTAGAACTTTATAGTTTAGCACAAAAATTTGACTAACCATTTAATTCATTCATTCGTTCAATAAGAAGTAATGACTATTGATGGCGCTAGTCCCATGGTAGTGGAACTAAAGTGTATTTTAAGAGATATTTATTAAAACGTGGTTAGCAAATAATTTGAATTCTTCAATGCAATGATTCTCCCGCATCGTTCTACTCTCATCGAAGCTCAGTCATGCGTTAAAAACGTGTTTATTAATGATTAGTATGTGCACTTTCTGGTCTTGAAACAACCGCTTGTCAACTCTCGATGAGAATAATCTCTCGACCAGTTTCGTACATAAATATTTACATGCTTCAAATCAAGGAACATTCTAGAAATACTTGATATTTTGGTTAGGCTACTGAAGGACTGTTTATCACTGTCTTTCTTTTGTGACTCATTACTTTTATCTGTGTGACTATTTCATCTGTATTTATTTTGATAACAGCTTAGTTTTCTTTCAAAACGGAAGTTACATTGCTTTTGACAAAACGTTATGTACAGAGTTAATACCAACCATAATCTTAATGACTGGCTTCTGACGACAAAAAAACAAAAAGAACTTGTGTGTTTGGTGAATCATATAACTATAAACCTTTTTAAACATTATTTATTAATGACGTAATATAGTTATACTTACGATATAATAGGATTGCCACCGCCAAAAAAACAAGTGCTAAAGGTTTTGACTAAGTTGCAGCGGTCAATCCGTTTAATTTGTCATGGTTTATACTCGAAATTTTAACCTGTTTGACAGATGCTTTGAAGACCAGATCAGAAAAGTTACCCAACTGTCCTTGAACTCGATAAAGGCAAGATTAAACGAATCTCCTCTATTTAATGTCGGTATTCAGGACATTATTAAAGTCAAAGCTCCTGTGTCAAAAGAGGTCAATTGGCAAAATTATTAAGAACCAACTATAGTATACGACTTTGATCGTATCACATTTTTTCTACGCCCCAGGAACGGGGTAAATAATATCTTTTTGTCTAAGAGGCTAAGGGTTTACTTATATTCTGTACTACACAATATTATATTTGTAATGTATGTATGATGCTAGATATTTTATATGCATGTATGTATAAATGGGTATATGTGTACAATTAAAATAATTCTTTACAATTAATTGCACCGTCAATTACTGTCTTTCCGATACATTTTTAATCCATCCTAAGGTTGTCTGCAAGAAATTGCTTTTGGCAATAAGGCCGCCCATTGTACATTACATTAATCTATTGATCACCTTATATACTCTCTTGACAATATGTAAAATGGTGTACAAATAAAGAGTTTTCTATCTATCTATCTATGTATTTAATACGCGAAATTAAATAGAGATCGATTGAGAACTTAAGTTATAACAGATTAAGAAATAGAAGTTATGATGAGCCAAGAGGGCGCTTTGATTGCAGTATTCATTTTTATTAAAAGGGCATTGAAGCGTTTTACTACGATAGTTTCAGGCATTGCATGCATAGCTGCATAGGAAGGAGCATATGGGTCACCTGAACACCGTTGCTAATTGGGTACGTACGACGACGACTAGAAATAAAAGTTACTTTGTGTGGGGTTTTTGGTTCGATAATCTCAGTCACTTCATGAAAGGCAATAAAATAATTGATTGAACTGTTTATCTAAATAGGGTGTGCTTTATTTCGATTCATCCAATTCATTCAAATCCCATACTCTCCCACAGTAAAACAAATGTATGTTTAGAAACAGTACTGGTAGATTCAATAGTGCGTTTTTCCTTGTATGCTTACAGAACTGTAATAAGTTGATAATCGATTAACTGCCCCTGATTTTATGATCAATCTGTAACTACATCTGTTTTATAATATGAGGTTAATTAGTATCATTGGGATACACGAGAGGCAAACAATGGCAGGAGGTTTAAAATTGGTTTATAATTAGCTTTAATCGAAACTTGTGACGTCAAACAGAAGTTAATGACTAATGATGTAAATGTATAGTTTTTTTTCATATTTACTAGAGTACTTTTGGTGCATACAAGTACAATGATTGTATGTACTAACAGCTGATTATACAAAGAGAGAAACTGTATCAAAATATTTAGGAGCAAAGAAATGAAGATACTAGAAGTATAAAGACAACTATAAACCCACAATTAATACCCGAAATAAATATTACTTTGTGCTTGCGTTGTCTATCTATCTATCTATATATAAACGAGGAAAGTGACTGACATACTCAGAGATCAACGCACAGTCCAAACCGCTGAACTTAGAACCCTAAAATTTTGGTTAAAGGTTTTTTATATAACGTAAGTGAGCACTAAGAAAGGAATTTTTTAAATTCCACCTCCAAGGGGGTTGATCAGGGGATGAAATTCGGCGTGAGCGAAGCCGCGTGTAAAAGCTAGTTATGTATAATGCCAGTTATTGATATGATGCTTTCCATCAGGCAGGGTAGAGTCAGTTTAGAAGACTTATATAAAAAAGATGTTCCACCTCAAACTTTTGATAGTACTTTTAAGTCTAATGGATTTACAATAAATCTTTAAATGTCAAAAGATTTGAAAGTCTTTCTAAGGGCATTATCGTACTAGCGGTTTTGGGAGCGGTTGCGGGGCGGGGCGAGCGCGCTGCGGCTGCACAGCGTACGAGACAGTACAAAATGGTGTCCATGCTGCTGTTCGCGGCGATCTTCTTCCACGTCCGCAACGAGATCGCTGCGCATGCGCGGCATGTTCGTTGCTCGCTTTGAGGACGCTCGTATATAGAATCCGCTAGTATGATAAGGCCCTTATAATACACCTGTTTGGGGTCAGTACAACGAGTCTTTTTCCTCTATTCTCTTCTATAACTCAACGTCTGTCTCGCACACCTTCTTTTCATTGAAAAATAATGTTAGCTATTTCTTTTACAATCTGTCGCCTTGCATGACGACAACTCTACTTGGGTATGTAATCATTCTTTGTACATACTTTTAAAAAAATTGTTAACTACTAATTAACTCGTATATTACGATGTATATTATAGATTATACACATATCAACAGAACAAAATGTATGTCGATAAACGATAAAAAACTTATAATGCACATCAATCTTTTCAGACACTGTTACACGTTGATGTGTTATTGATTTGTTGAATAACTTTGTGGGAACGATACAACAAAGTCTAGGGATAGAGCCTTCATTAGAAATAATTTATATAACTTCGAGATAACCAGCCCCTCTAGCCAGGTTCTTTGTGCAATCGTTAACGCTTAAATTCTCGCACAACTTGGTTAGAGGGGCTGGCGTGACAACCAGTAGTCTATAAATGAGTTGCTTATCACGGCACTTATAGCACTTATTACATAATTCGACTAGAGTGTCCCTAATGAGCAAGTGAATCCGAAAATTACTTCCGACTGCTCGAGGAGACTTCATGGGTTATTTCGCCCAGGATAAGTAATTGTGTGATAAACATTAATATTAATAAAGTACTAGCTTTTGCACGCAGCTTCGCTCACGCAGACTTTCATCTCCTGATTTATCCCCTTAGGTGTGGAATTTCATAAATTCCTTTCTTAATGCTCATTTACGTTATATAAAAATCAACATGCAAAATTTCAGGATTCTAGTTTCAGCGGTTTGGGCTGTGCGTTGATCTATCTCTATGTCAGTCACCTTCCTCTTTTATATACAGGGTGTCCCAAAATTCAACGATAAGCGGGCGCCTAAAGATAGACCTGCTAATGAGTACATAAGGAAAAATAATAAAAAAAATATTCCTAGTTCTTTTTTTTAGTTACAAAAAAAATTTAGAATTTCTTTGAAAATTTATACCTTTCATGATATTTTGATTTTTTACAAGACCATGAGTCAAAGTACACTAAGAGTAAAAATATTTCATAATTTTAGGGAAAAAAATTATTTTGAACGTTTTTTGTGCAGAAACTGCTAGCAATTTGGTGTTTTTCAGAGTTGTGGTGAATAGTAGCACTATTTAGGTATAAGATAAAAAATGATCTTAAGCATATTTGAAAAATTGTCATCGTGGTCGTTCAAAATATCATGAAGGGTGTAAATTTTCAAAGAAATTCTAAATTTTTCTTGTAACTAAAAAAAAACTAGGTATATTTTTTTATTATTTTTCCTTATGTACTCATGAGCAGGTGTACCTTGTGGCGCCCGCTTATCGTTGAATTTTGGGACACATGGTATAAAGATAGTTAGTTTGGGTTTAATTTATCGATAGAAATAAATAAAATTGTAGTGTATCTGTTTGTAATATTAAAATAACTGTTTTTATTAAATGGATGTGTATACACGGTACGTATACCAAAATAAAATTTTTTACAATTTTTGTCTGTCTGTTTGTTCCGGCTAATCTCTGGAACTGCTGGACCGATTTTGACTGGACTTTCAGTGGCAGATAGCTGATGATATAAGGAGTAACTTAAGCTCCTTTTTTTTGACTGAATTTGCCCCACGGCGTTCCACTTGGTTGTTGTTGTACGGGGTACGCGGGTAGCACCGCGGAGCTCAGCTAGTCTATAAATCTATACAAATATATAAAAATTGGATTGTCCGTTTGTAATATTAACATAATCGCTTTTTAGTAAAATGTATTTGACCGATTTTAACGGGACTTTCACTGATAGGTAGCTGATGATAAAAGAGTAACTTATGCTACTATTTTTAGACTAGCTTCGCCCCTGGGACTCAGCTAGTCTCTAGTATATATGTATTTAGAATTTATAAATATGTTTATCAGTCACCCGGTTACTATAGTACAGACTAATAAAATTTCTACTAATAATATAAATTCAAAAGAAACTCTGTTACGTTGTTACGGCTAAACCGCTGAACCGGTGGAGAGAGAGAAATAATTTCGTGATCCCATGTCAAGTTCATCACAGTCACACAATCTATCAACTGCTGTATACCCTCTTTTTATATATATAGTTTTTCAAGTGGAACCTTCCGAGTACCACAGAACTACAATATTCCCATTAGAACTGTACCGGTGCACCATTAAACGCTAATTACAATACAAATGGCGTACGCAATTGTGAGTATTTCCCAGGGAAGCAATTTTTCGTGGGAAACTGTTCTATTAACAGCCGTTTTGCTTGTGCGATCGTTGGGTGCTTAATTGTAGCTTCCTGTTTTAATAAGTAAAAGGCGATGTGTAAATTAATGTACTGTGAAGAATTAAACTTGTGAGAACATTCCTTTTCTTTTTTATTGAATAGGGGCAAACGAGCAGACGTATCGCCTCATGGTAAGCGACTACCGCCGTCCATGGACACCCGTAACACCAGAGGCGTCACAAGTGATTTGCCGGCTTTTTAAGAAGGAGTACACTCTTTTCATGAAAGTTTGAAAGTCATGTTAGTCCGGGAATACCGCAGGCCACAGTTCATTCCACAGTTCACAGTAGAAAGTTGCTAAAAAACCGCACAGTTGTGGACTGCCAGTCAAAAAAATAGGTAATTCGAAGTTGTATACAGTTGTGTTTTCCATTTGAGTATTTTTTGGGAATAATTGTTTTTGTTCCTACTTCTGACGAGGTATATAATAATAACAGACTGATCAAAGAAAAAAAACATTTTTTGTGTCTCAACTTTAACCCGTATTTATTAGTAATGGCAAAATTTGTACAAACCATAATTAAGCAGGTCATAGATAAGACAAAAATATATATAACTAATCAGACCTGGCAGCAAAAAATATTTCACATTAGAATGTACATATACATCTATGTATATAAAAATGAATCGCCGAAATGCATGTACGCTCATAACTTCGAATCGGCTGTACCAAATTAAATAATTCTTTTTTTATGACCTTGTTATTGTTAGAACAAGGTTTATATATAAGAAAAATTAAAAGATAACGGGAAAAGTCCTTTTTTTGTCCGCAACAGCACACTGCCTGTGGGAAGCTGAGACAATGTAAATATGGCGGTACGAAGTTCGCCGGGTTAGCTAGTATCTATATACAGGGTTACTGGGTAAGTCGACCTATTCCCGTTAGGGGCGTGTAGTTTATATGGTTTCTGACTGATTTCACTATTAAACACCCTATCCTAAATCTAACCGTTTTTGAGATATTTGAATTTAATGGTTTTTACAAAAAAACCCGATTTTTGGCTGTCAGCTTAGACATTTTGAAATGTCAAGGTTTTATTGTTACTATTATTTGATTTTTTATATGTAAAATAAGATGCTTTTTGACTTTAAATAAACATTTTTTTTTATTTATCTTTATTGCATGCATGTAATGACATAAAACATAGAAAGAGATGAAACATAACAATCGGCGGTCTTATCGCTCACGGCGATTTCTTCCAGACAACCTTAACACGGATATTAGGTACTTGAAATTTAAAGGTAGGTAATTTAATATATTTGGAATATATCAGAAAAGAATGATAAATAAAACATAAACACAGAAATACATACTTATACTCATTACACATGTACAAATACATTTATTATATACACTTGCCTCGGTGGCGCAGTGGTAGCGTACGCGACTGCTGTTCTTGAGGTCTCGGGTTCGATTCCCGGGTCGGATCAAATGTTTGTTTGATCTGCAAATATTTGTTTCGGCGTTTGGGTGTTTTCTATCTATAATATGTATGTATTTACAAAAAAAGTATATAAGTATTTATATCAGTTGTCTAGTACCCATAATACAAGCTCTGCTTAGTTTGGGACTAGATGGCGTTGTGTGTTAGATGTCCGAAAATATTTATTAATTATTATTTTATTTATTTTACTTATACAGTACTTTTAAAGTCCATATAAATACAAACACAAATAAATACACTAAGCAATAAGATTTATTAAGTGTTTATAATGTGACAAATAATAGTCTTTCACTAGTTTTTTTAAAATTATACGTAAAATGAATAAATAAGTCGTTGTATGTAGACGATTAAAATAAAATAAAAAAAAAAAATTTAGGGAGTTTATTTTTCTTCAATGGATATCTAAAAAATATTACAGCTATTCAACGATGTATAACAGAGTTTCATCAAAAATTTGTAATAAAAAACATAGTTGCGAGCCGCCAGGTCGCAATTCTGAAAGTCCTTCGCCAATTGTTCTTTAAGGTTAATGCGGTGCGTGCGAGCGAGACACCTTACGATTTATGCAGGTGTTAGTGCGAAAAATAGTGTACCGAAAATAATTTGCGTATAATACGTTTGTGTACGTTTTGTATAAACTTGTTATTGTTAGTCTGCTATGTGATTCGTCCGTGGTAGATGTGATATTATTTTGTTCTCTGTTTCCTATTTGACTTGGCTGTGTTTTTGGACTGTTTCTTCTGATTTGTGACTGCTGTGCTTGTAAACTGCACTCTGATTTGTGCTTGTGATACGGAACTATTGAAAAGGTCTTCCCAAGTCTAAATGTCGTTTTGTAACGGAGCCAATTTTGTGAAGTTTTCGATAATCTTCGTCGAACTTGCTCATACCCGGCACTTGACGTCTGGGATAGCGTCTTATGTACTCATGACGAGCATGTGCGGACACACAATTGCAGTATCCGTAGCAAATTAACATGTCAGCATATTCCTCAACCGTGTAGGTCGTCATATTACAAGCACAAATAAGAGTCCAGTTTACAAGCACTAGTGCGAGCTTGCAGATATGTGTGAGAGCCCTGAAGGAGGTTTAGGCCTGCTAAGCCATGGCATGAAGGGTAGGAATGGAGTTTGTTTCGAATTTTTCTTCTTTTTACAGTGCTGTCCTGCGTAGTTTGCTCCCTCAGTCCGCTTTTACATTCATCACGTTGTCTAGTTAGAATCGTTTAGAATGACTTACCACTAGATGAATAGGTCCTCCTTACATTCATCACGTTGTCTAGTTAGAATCGTTTAGAATGACTTACCACTAGATGAATAGGTCCTCTAAATAAAAAAACAATCCATATGAAATATTAAAATTAATCTATATGACTTTTCTAAAATATGCACGAGTGAATAATGAAAAGTGAAATAAAAATATTAAAAACTACCGCTTGTACCGCGTGTAACGCCGCGGGACATAGTTAGTTTTAAAAAAGTAGCCTAACTTACTCCCCGGATCATCAGCTACCTGCCAGTGAAAGTCCCGTCAAAATCCGTCCAGCCATTCCAGAGGTTACCCGGAACAAACAGACAGACAGACAAAAAAAATTATAACTACTTTTTTGGTATATGTAACATGTATACATACATATGCACTGATTAAAGAGCTGTTATTTTAATATTACAAACAGCCACTCCAATTTTATTTATTTGTATGGATTGCTTTGCAATCGGCTTATGCTAGATGTTATCCCTGTATTCAGGTTATTAGGAAAGAGATAATCTTTGCTTATAATAAAAATCTGTAGTATTTAATCTATGCAAATAAATAAAATTGGAGTGTCTGTTTGTAATATTAAAATAACCACTTTTTACTAAATGTATATGTATGTATACACGATACATATGCCAAAAATTTAGTTAAAAAAATGTTTGTCTGTCTGTCTGTCTGTACAACAATAGCCGCGGGTAACACCGCGGGGTTCAGCTAGTTTTAGAATAAAAAAGTTGTCAAATACCTGTTATATTTAACAAAGGCCACCGATTTGGAATCAATGATTTCGGAATGTAGAAATATCCTTTAAAATATTAAGTGGGTTATATCAAGTGTTGTCATGATAGTTGACAGGTTCAATAGATCAGCAAACAGTTGTAAGATAAGGGTTTCGTAAATTGCAAACATGTATTGAAATTTAAACTATAACGCTATGTAATAGAGCTTATTTTCTGTTGACCACAATGCTGTTTCACATTTTCTGTCTGTGAAGAAATTGGGTACTCTTTCTAATGTGAGAAAATAATAAGAGTACGTTATTATCTCAGCCTATTTGTCGTAAAACCAAGGTAAAAACCATAATAGCAGTGACCTAGTACGGTGTGATGAAGCCAATATTTTAATTAACCGGCACGTGAATCAACACAACAATTTTAATGAGCTTATATTAAAAATAACTGACTGAAATTTTCTTGCGATGCCTTTATTATAGTTTTCTGTAACAACATTGAAATATTTCCAATGATTTTTACTTACACCAGTAATTACTTTCTAGTTGATGCATATAATAATAAATCTATACAACTAAATAAAATTGGAGTGTCTGTTTGTAATATAAAAAAAAACAGCTTTTTACTAAATGCATATGTATGTATGCACGATACATATACCAAAAATGTAGTTAAAAATTTTTTTGTCTGTCTGTCTGTCTGTTTGTTATGGGTTATCTCTGGAACGGCTAGACGGATTTTGACGGGACTTTCACTGGCAGGTAGCTGGTGATCCAGGGAGTAACTTAGGCTACTTTTTTTAAACTAACTTTGCCCCGCGGCGTTACTCGCGGTACAACAATAACCGCGGGTAATACCGCGGGGTTCAGCTAGTAATAAATATTTTTGGACATCTAACACACAATCTAGTCCCAAGTTAATCAGAGCTTGTATTGTGGGTACTAGACAACTGATACAAATAGATATAGATACTTTTTTTAAATGCATACATGCTATACATAGAAAATACCCAAACTCATACACATACAAATATTTGGCCCGAACCGGGTATCGAACCCGAGACCTCATGATCAGCAGTCACGCACACTAACAAGGCAGTAAACTCATTATCATCTGAGTTGATAGCCGATTAAGCGAGCAATCAACTCAGAATAAAATTATTTAAAACAAAAACCCGACTGCGCCTATATCTGCCATCTTTATTAAATTCAGTTTACTTTAAACAAAGCATATAAGTTATATATATATATATATATATATATATTTATAATCACCATTAAAAAAAAAATATTTTGATACCACACTCGATGTATTTTGAAAACTTTTTTTTTGAGTTACTTTTTGTCGCCAAAATCCATAATTTTGTTGTTTTTTTAGTTTTGATTTACCCAGTGTCACTCTCACGAGTAGGACGAATCTATTGACACCACTCACATAAAGATACGACAAGCCGTTTAGGCTCTAGGGCGTGCCAAATAAATATACATAAATATATACATACACTCGAAAAACATTCCAATCACACACAATCTTCCTTTTTTCGCAGTCGGTTAAAAACAGCACTGCCAAGAAGATGGAAAATAGACACAAGCCCCATGTCAATCCGTCTGGTGCCACGGATGCATTGCCAGGATGATGGTCGGCTAAACCTCATTTCTATGTCCTCAATAGCAGTCCACTGCTGGACTGCTAAAAGCTGGTGACGAAGATGATTAGTTTACAAAAATAAATCAAATTCTCAGAACTCAATTTGAATAAATACGACAAAGAAAAGCAATAAAGGAGTTATAATGAAGTCATTTTCACGATACACACTAAATTAGTACCTCGTTTCATGACATATTGAAGATTCATTGTTATTATCACGTCCATACATTACGAGAATACGTGTTGAGTTGATGTTTTTATTTACATAAATACAGACTTGAATATGCTAAGATAAACTCAAAGGATTTGCGTGGCTCTCCCGCGGTAAGCCTGGCTGAGCCACGCTTCGGCAAGCATCGGCCGGCTCGATCGGAGTGATACCATGGCCTCACAGAAAATCGGCGTGAAACAGCGCCTGCGCTTTGTTTCACCAAGTGAGTGAGGATACAGGAGGCCTACACCCCAACCCCTCCCCCTATCTCTCTCCCTATCCACCAGAGGCCGGTAACGCACCTGTGACGCCTCTGGTTTTACGGGTGTCCATGGGCGGCGGTAATCTCTTACCATCAGGCGATACGTCTGCTCGTTTGCCAAATTTACATTGTAATTACAATAAAGAAGATGCATAATTATGTTCTATACCTCGGTGTTAGTAAATATCTTGTGTTCAACGTATTCTGTATTGTAATACTATGTCATTTTATTTACTCTATAACGTCTGTGTGTGTACACCAAATACACATACGTCAGAGGGGTGCCATTGTTTACTTGGCAAGCGACGGTTTGTGTCCAGCGGGCAACACCCATCGATAAAACTTGTTTCATTTTTCTTACTTTCCCCTAAATGAGCAGTAATTCGTATAATTTATGATTGTTTCACACGTTGTTTACTTTCTATCCAACTACGGTGAAACCAAAAGGTAAGAGTCCCCGCGGACTACAAACTTTTTAATCAACACAAACAAGGGGTTACAAAGAGTTAACTTTTGGCTTATTTGTCGGCCGATACCGAATAGTTATAATGTGCGCACTCCCAACCATCTGCATACTGATTAAGAAACTGACCAAACTATTGATCGATTAAAAAATTTGTAGTCTGCGCGGGTTCTAATAGTTTTGACAATCTATGTATGTTTGTATGCTCGATCGTACCGCCTAAAATACCTAACCGACTTTAATGATGTCGATAGATTCGTAATGATAGCACGCGTAACATAAGCTGCAATAATTTTATCAAAAGTGTTACATTGGTTTTTACGTAGTCGGGTTTTTACGTTAGTTGTTATTAAAAAAACAATTAATTCCTTGTGATAAAAAACGTTTGCTTAGTAAAGTCCATTTTAATGTGTTATTCTCTTTCACACAGCTTCTCTATTAAATTCTTATCAATTATATTTTAAAATAATGAATGTGGTACTTACTACTTGCTACTGAGCATACTCCCAGCAGAGACACTTAAACGTCTGCTCAGCTGTGCTCAGCCAAGTTGCAAGCGTTTTTCTTTCTGCAATCGTTAACGCCTAAACTCTCGTGTGTCATTGGCTAATACTTTGTCTGAGATTAGCCAATGACACACGACTATGTACTGACTATGACCAATCGCAATGGTAATGTTTATAAAGCGAAATGAAATGAAATATTTAAAGTAATTAGTTTAACTTTCCGCCCGTCCTGCGATCCATGTCCTCAATACACGATAGATAATTCAAAGTAGCAACAATAAACAACAGATACAAGAATTTCAGTCGCTAAATCGCCAGCTATGAAACACTAGACTATTGATAAACATACTAATAGATATCTAAATATCAACAAATTCAAGAAAAAATATACGACCGACACAGACTAAATTATCATACTTATCACAAAATACGTGTCGTGAGTAGGAATCTAAACCACGTCCCTTGGTTCAGCAGCCACGCTTCCTAACTACTAGACTTAAAGGCCCGTCTTCTATTTACAGTAGTAGTAATAAAAAATAATATACTTCTGCCATCGCTTACTGAGATATTAAGAAATACTAGGAAATATTTTGCTTATCAAATTTCTTCGTAGTCTTAACACTTTAAATTGTAGATATCAACATTGTTTATATAAACATCAGATAATCGAGTTTATCTGACTACCAAAGATATACTTCTTCTTTGTAAATGGAATATTTTTGGTTTAAAATAAAGCTGGCATGCGATATTTTATGGTATACAGAGGAGTAAACGAGTCATTTGTTAGGAAGCGACTAGCGCCGCCCAAGAACATATACGATACACCATGATACTTCATCAAATTTATTCTTTGAAAAGCTATCTCCGGTTCTCCACGATACCGTGATAACATTCCTGTCAAGTCAGTAAATTTATGCCGAAATAAGACTACGCAACGGTGCTTATAACGTCTAGTTCACGGATAATACTATTTTAAAGAGGATTGGTAAAGATTTCTGTATACGATACCATCACTCTGTCTTCTTCTGATGTTCCCGGGCCTTTTCGATAATGAGGCTTTTCACCTAAATTATGTTGATTGCTTTTGTTTACATAAAAGGTATTGTTTGGTAGTAAAGATGTCACATATATATGCAACAGGTATAATATTAGTAATATTCTCGCTTTTCTTGTGGATCCTTAGAACTGACATCAAGTTTGTTTTGTGCAGAATGGTACTTTAATTAACCTCTGTATCTATCCAAACGCTGATAAAATATTCTGAGTCTTCACTCACACTTGGCATGCATTTCATTTATGTATTTTTCATTGTCAAATGTTCTGGGAAATCGTAGTTACTTTCGTGACGTCATTGATATCAGAACAAAACAAATCCTTATTTGATTATTGCTTACAATTCTCGGTTACGTCATATTTAAACAGAAGATTGTACTTCATACATGATTTGCATACTATCGTGTTAGTAGAAATAAATGTTTCAGAACCTAATTATTGTTAGTACAACCGTACTGTTTATTATTCCCAAGATTTGGGGTCGGCTACTAGTTCAACCGGTTTTACCTGAATATCAGTTTTTACACGGAGCGACTGGCATTGGACCTTCGCGACCCTGAGGATGACCTGAATTCGAAGATTGAATTAGTTGTTAATATATTTGAGGGCACTGACTTCCCAATAACATTGTCATAGATGTTCATGACAACCGGGACTGACAGCTTAACGTGCTCTCCGAGGCACGAACGGTAAACACCACCATATTCCGTACTCCGGACTGCTATTAAGAATTTCTTGTAAGAAAAACCCAACTGCAGTCTCGGGAATCGAACCCGAGACCTTTTGATCTGTAGTCGCTTACGCCAACCACTAGACCAACGAGGTAATTTCGAATTTATAGCATGGATATTGAATTTTCAAGACAAGATTTTTTATTTTTACTATTTAAGAAGGAATGCTGGGAGACAATAGTTACTGTTATACATATAATATTTTGTTGACGCTAAACTTTATTTGCTGTTTCATGACGAAATATCACCACGAGACAAACATGTCTGAGTCACTTTATGTAATAAAGATAAAGCACGCTACTCTGTGTTAATTTTTACACGGTAAATATCGGTGGCGTTTAAGATATGTTTCAGAATCTAAGTATTAATAATAAAGAAAAAGTATGAAAATTAAATGAAAATGATTTATTCATGGCTCACATAATACAATGCAAAACACAGAATAAATGAATAAAAAAAAATGCAAACATTAGACGACAGGAATTTGCATAGAAGTAGGCATAGAACACAACAGGTCGGGTCACCATCTCAGCTAAATGCTGCACGATTTCCGTTCAGTGCTGGTTGCAGCATGGTGTCCCACACTATGGTCTATTGAGATGCTTCTGTATCACTGGGCCTCCGGTCTCGGACTCAACCACACAATTGCACGAATACTGAAATTTTAACTTAGTCTTCTGTGACAGGGTGGTTCCGCTCTGGTCGATTCGGCCCATTCGTACTGAAATCAGCATCGCTCTACTAACTTGAAAAGTTCAACTTCTAGATAACAGAAACATCGAGAAGTTGATCGGCACCGAATGTAGCGGAAGATTTAACAGTAACTACATGTAGTCTTTTAGCCGCAGCATTCGTGCAGTCATTAATTATAAACGTAATATATGACTTACCTTTGCCCAAATAAGTATACAATATTAAAATTAATCACCACTGTACAAGGCCACTGCGGCATTTAGCAAAAATGTTAAGGTAAAAGCTAGCTAATGAGACGACGAGATTGAAACTGTTGGAAGTCACTGACATATTTGTAAAATATTTAATTTCAATGAGTCAAATTAACGATAATTGATATACGGCGGCAGACAGAGGTGCATTAAACACAGATATTTTCCGAAATATAATTTCGATATACACACAAGTAATGAGGGGGAATTCGAAAACGAACACATTGCTGGTTAAGGTTCCCACACATAACTGCGATGCGATACGACGTCGCATCGCACGAGCTTGCGTTGCGAATTACTGCGATACGAATTCGTGCGGTAGAGCGTTGATTCAGGTGACCATACTTTTAACGGTAATATTGCCGTATTGGAGGTGATTTAGGAAAAGTATCGGATATAATAGACATTAATCGAAAAAAAATTGTTTCACTGCTATTATTTTTAAAGAGATATAGAAAAGAAGATTTTGGGTTCATTCATTTATTACGATTACGAGCGCTGATGGGAACTATTTTACTCGAAAATACTATGCTTGGAGGCTAGAAGAAGATAATTTTTTTGATAAATTTTAAATCAGCATCTCTTCATTTGAAGAGCTTTTTGAGTTTATTATCACCTTCTCTACAACACACACATTCACATCTTAATTGGTAATATCAAACTCGTCTTCCGTTGACATTGCGCTATAGGTGGAATAAATTATGTTTAGTAGAAAGTGAATTAATTTGATATTCCCGTGCGTTTGATCATTGTTCGTTTCGTTTTTTGCGTCTTTCCCTAACGCTGGCCGTTCTCAGGAGCCTCAACAAGCGTGATGTAGCAGGGATGCGCAATGCGAATCAGATCAGAAGTTCTTGCGGTGCATTCATGCGAATTCGCAGTTATGTGTGGGAGCCCTTAAAATGGTGAAATTCCAGATTTGTTTCCAGACTACTAATAGTAATGAATATATTTCACACTACAATGAACAAATTTCGAATTTTAGCCTTGACGTGAACAGATACTCACCAAATATCTCAAGATTAAGCTTCGAGTGTTGTATAAAATAAGCTCTAATCATTTCATACAAAATAACGATACCGAATTAGGAAATATCCCCAAACATACTGTACATATCTGAGTTGAATGAGCTCTAAGTAATAATAGAGCCCATATTTAAATGGCAAACATTGTTTTCTTTTCTACAATTTTTTTATGAATTGTGAGTTTTGTGTGGCGATAATAGTTAGTTAAAAATGTTTTAAAGCCGGAAGTTCTGTTTTTGTAAAATTTTACGTTAAGAAAAAATAATTGGATACTAGATATATTTAAGGCAATAAAATTTTCATAATCCCTGAAATTTAACGCGCTGGTAAATATGTTATGTAATTCTCCCTTCCACCCGTTTCTCCACATTTTTTTATGTAGGAGCCTGCCAAACTGGCTCTACTCTACTCTGCCTGATGGCAAGCATGAGCAGGATCCAAGAGTAGTGGTCACCATACTTATTGAGAATGCAGGCGTGACCCATACTATGGCATCTAGTGGGATCCTTTTGCATAAATCTCAAGGAAACACAACATAACGAATGCTCTCATTTTAAGTTGGTCTTCTGTGTTAGGGTATTACCTCCCTGCCGAGCCGGTCCGTTCCTGCTGAAGTCAGCTTGGCTCTACTACCTTGAAGATGTTTGTATATAACTCAGTGTTTTCACATGTGCTCATCGTAATTCCTTTCATGTTTTTTTCTTTATTACTATAATGTCTTTATCCAACAAATATAAAAAAAATAGCAATTGTTTTTGTTATTGTTGTAACAAAAAAGGCCCTTGACACACATTTTGGGTACTTGAGCAAAATATTATTCTTGACCTCTAATGTATTTTTTGTCGGTGTCTAATGGAACAGATTACGAGGCTCGGCGAATGTTTCCGCGGATTAATTGTTCTTAATCACGCCAGTGAAATGTAGTCTACTGACGAAGGCAATTATAGAGTCTACATGCCTAGTCAGTTTATCATTTTGAATAAATATAATAGCGTCGTTTATCCTGTAAACGCCAGTAATAACTTAGCTGTAATGTTGCATGTTGACAATTACGTGTTGACATGCAAAATTAGCCATTATATTTGTTTAAAACTGTTTTTTCTTGTAAGAATTTTCTGGATTTATATTTATGGAGATTATTTTGTAAGTAGTAAAAACATGAAATCGAAGAATATTGGATGCAGTTCGTTTTGTAACAGTATTGTACAAATACTATAAGATTCGTCGATTGAGGTTTATTAATACGATCTACGAGCAAAGTCATACAGTACATTTAATCCCGATAAAGGTGCTGTCACTAATGATGCTGTATCGGAATTGATTATGGAATTATATCACTGATGTCGCAGGCAATAAAGCGCGTGCTTGATCTTGAGTTTAGTTAGTATTATCTTTTGTCCGCGGCTCTGCTCTCATGTATGTCATATGTATTTTTTTTAATGTCATCCCTTGTGATAACACTGCTTTTCCCCCGTCCATAATAACGACAGGACCTTATCGTTCCAAGTACATATTATCATTTCTTGATGTGTCTCGCACCAAGTGCCTGCCATCCATCTCTTGACTTTAATTAATTTCACTACTTGTTGTTTGATTTGTCTACTCTTATAATTAAACAAAAAACAAAATTTATACTGTGCAACATTAATTTCTAATATTTAAAAAAACGACGTTAAATACTTGAGTTCTATTTTCTTTATTCATACGTGATATTGATATCCATTTCCTATCTTTAATACAATAATTCTTAATACAAAACTAAAGAATTTTACATTGCAAAATTTATTTTAAAGTTAGTTAATAGTCGTCTAAGTTTTTAATTCAAAGTGTGATATTGATTTCTTTACTTCTGTTTTATTATAGTATAGTGTTGTTTCTAACATTTATTTTCTATTATTATACTATTTATATACATTGTTTTACCCCGCGGTGTTACCCGCGGTTATTATTGTACCACGAGTAACGCCGCGGGACAAAGTGAGTCTAAAAAAAGTAGCCTAAGTTACTCCCTAGATCATCAGCTACCTGCCGTTCCAGAGATAACCCGGAACAAACTGACCGACCGACAGACAAAATTTTTTTAACTATATTTTTGGTATATGAACCGTTTATATATAATATAATTATAATATTATAGACAGCAAGGCTAAGTTAAATACTTCTTATTACCTTCGACGTACTTATTGGGCGTATATTTTTTTTACATAATTACGTATTAAACAAGTAGGATATTTGCAAATTTTCTTGATTCTTGTTAAGATTCACTCAAAAATAATATACGATTTCAAAAGTTAAGGCCCCAATCAACTCGATCTTGACATATCATGTCAACTCCAAAAGGTTAAGTGCCCACATTAATGACACTTTGTAATGTTTTCAGACAATTGCTGTACAGCTACGAGATGTTCAACCTTACCGCTTTGAAGATAGAGTTCTAAATGGAGGTGTAAGATGTGCGTCCACGGAGGACTAATCAACATTTACGCTCAGATAACTTAAATACAATAAAGGTAATGTTCTTTTTTGCTTATAATATAGATTAGTATGTATATCTACATACTTTAGTTTTATGAGAAAAGTACCTATGGCCAAGCTTTGCTCGGTACTTTCTTTTTGATTAATTTTCTAAAAATGAATCAAAATGAAAATCCTAGCTAGATAGATTTATCGCCTTCGAAACTCCCTGCATACCAAATTTCGTCAAAATCGTTTGAGTCCTTTCCGAGATTGAGATTGTATTTTTTTATACAAGAATTACTCGTTTAATAATATTAGATAGATAGATATTTGTACTTCTTATCGAAATAAGTTTGTTTGAAAGAATATCATGTTTGAAATACGTATAGAAATTAAAATACGGTACAAGAAAGTATTGGTCCTAGGGCTGATAACGGATTTTGAGAAGGTTCTTTAGGCAAGCTAAAATTCCGAAAAATTTCAATTTCATGAATTGGCGAATCCAGTCCTGGGAGTCTTTTAGCGAGTTAGCGATTATTCGCTACTGCGCAGCATATAACATTTGCAAAAAAAACTTCAAAAAAATATGTTTTAGGCAAATTGAATCTTTTTTTATATATATATGTGTTACTTATAGAATAAAAAGAAATCCAAGACGTTTTCATCGGTTATTAAGTATAGTCAGACGACTTCAAAAGTACTTTTTTTAAATTTCCCAAAAATATTCTTTAGGCAATCTGAAGTTCATATTACGTATTTATTAAGTAATTTCAAATAATACCTGCAAATCGCCAGACGATTTTGCCGGTTATAAATAGTTCCCAGACGTTAATGAAGTTTGTAAATAAGTGCGATAAAAAAGTCTTATGCGCAGCCGTAAAAAGCTAATCGGGGCATGCCATGCCGAGGCAGGCATGCAAGATACCGGGGCCCGACCTCCTGCCAAGAAACCTGGTGTTTACAATTTTTCTATTTTTTTTTCGCGGGGTTCAGCTGGTATTAAATATTTGTCTGCGTTTTTACCATATTTAAAGGTTTGCATTTTAAGTAAAATTGTTACATTGCATCGGATCGTGTCGCGTCGAGTTGTATTCGTCGACCACGCAAGCCATGCCATCATGCAAGAATATTGGTAAATTGGGTAAATTGTATAATATATATATATACTATATTTAAATATTATTTCATTAGCTAAATTAAATACGTACTTACATAGGAAAATCTTATCACCGGAATTAGTTCAGTGTGTTCTGTAGCAGTATTTTGATTAAACGTGTATTCTTTGAATAATTTAGTTTGCACTTAGTTTTTGTCTGCGGTTTCACTTACATTTTTATTCATAAGAATGTAGCCTATTCGTTCAGAAGTGTCGGTGCACCCGCACGCAATTGTAGTTATTGTTGTGAAATACGAGTCATATACCAATGTTCTTTTTGAAGGTATTCACTTGCCAATAACAATTGCTATAGATGTTCATGACAACTGGGAGCAAGTGACGGCACAGTAACGAGCTGTCCAAGCTGCTATTAGGAATTTCTTATAAGGAAAAATCAGGAATACTTTGGAGTTCGACCTGAAAATCGTACAAGATACCTCTTGATCGACAGTCGCATACGCTAGCCGTTAAACCATCGAGACAGGCAAGGTCGTAATATACTTAAATCTCAAGATTGAGGTACTAATAAATGGTAAAACGGGGTCTATAATGGCCAGCCCAATTTTTTTATATTCATACTAATATATGTCTTAGTAGTATTATAGGAAAATTACTCGATCGTTCTGTGGTTCAATACAATTATATATCAGTAAACCAGTTACATGTTACAGCAATACTTATTATCAACAATGAATAACAATGGTCTTAGGGCTCCCATGTTCTTGCAGGGCATTCATGTGAGCTCGCAGATTTTTGAGATGCGTTGCGAATTCGCAGTTATGTGTGGGAGCCCTCAGGTACGTACCACTAAAAACGGCAACAGAATAAAAATCTTTAAGATGTTCGGCAAAAAGTTTTCATTGGTTTTCAATAGATGGCACTGGGTACATCGTTGCTCGAATGAATAAGAAGAATCTCGTGGTTCTCTTCGTAGATCTTAGCTAGGGTCTCAGAGTAATTTGTCCGGATCTACGCTACGGTAGGCTTAGTAGGCTTCTGCGCAACCGTGTATTTTTTTGTAATACATTCATATTACTTATACAAAACGTCCAGGTAGTATTTACATAAAGTAATAAAAAATGACTATTTAACATCACACCTGAATATGGTCCCACAGAGTAATTTTGTAGAAAGTCTATCTCCAAAAGTTCTATCACGTTTTCCTGGTTTGAGTGCGATATCTTATCTACGAGCCAATATATTTGAAGATAGCCGTAAATATCGAGCACTTAATTAAACTCTATTACCGATATATGCCCAGTGATTTGTTTGATTGCGTAAAATTTTGTTATGTTATGATACGGCGTAACGTTGATACAGTGATATGCAGAAAAACGTGATTACTTTTCAAGTCTCTATAGCAGTTCCCATGAATGATGTAAAACACTGAAGAAAAATATCATTGTTGGCTCATATCACGTTCAAACTATTAATCCTTTAGAGTTACCACCGCATTTTCTTAAACAGAGCTCTTAGCCTACTATTCCACGCTGCCCAGACGGGTTGGTTTAGGGTTGTTGTGCCTCTGGCGGCCTCAGAGGGTATTGGCGGTCAGAGCCATACGCGGATACCGCACGGTGTCGACCGAGGCGGCGTGTGCGTTGGCCGGAACACCCCCGTGGGATTTGGAGGCGGAAGTGCTCGCCGAAGTTTATCGACGGGTGGCTTCGTTCCGGGCGGAGTGTGGCATTCTCCCCCCGCCCGAGGAGGTACGCGAGTGGCGTGAAGCCGCCCGTCGAGGCACGATGGCTCGCTGGTCGTTCCGGCTGGAGACTCCACGCGCTGGCTTTGCCACCGTGGAGGCTCTCCAGCCGGTCATCCACGAGTGGGCAGGGCGGCAGCACGGGACTCTTTCCTTCCGACTGACGCAGGTGCTTTCCGGGCACGGATGCTTCGGGAAGTACCTGCACTCGGTCGCCCGGAGGGAACTGAGTCCCGCCTGCCACCACTGCGACTGCAGTGAGGACTCGGCCCAGCACACGCTGGCAGTTTGCCCCGCATGGGCGTCGCAGCGCCGGGCCCTCACTGCAGTCATCGGAGAAGATCTCTCGCTACCGGCCATCGTACGCTCCATGGCCAGTAGCGATAGCAGTTTTACCGCGGTCGCCACCTTCTGCGAAGACGTCATCTCGCAGAAGGAGGCGGCGGAGAAGGCCCGGGAGGACGACCTCCTCTCGGACCCGATCCGCCGCCGGCGAACCGGGCAGCGGAGGCGCGCTCACCAGCGCCTCATGCCGCCCTGAGTGTGGCCGCGGATGGTCGGGACGGGTTTTCCCTTCCATCCGCATTAGTGGCCGCCCGCGAGGAGGCGACGTTACGTGTGTGCCGTACGTCGCCTAAATGGAGAGTTTGAGGAGGAGGGTGCCCGCATCTGTGCGGGCTGGCGCCGGGAGGGGTCCGGAGGTCTTACTACAGCAGTTCCCGGATCTCTCCCTCTCTCAGGCGCAGAGTGGCATACCGTGTGGTTTTAGTCGGTTCGATTCCGACACACCGCCCCGCCGCAAACCCCGGCGGGGTGACGGCCCACGGGTTACGGTACGGGTTTCCACACGTACAAAAAGGGTTGTTTTCAACCTTTCCTCCTGTATGTAGCGATGTTGTTCTATGTAGTTTATTCCCTTACTCGCCTGTTACGACTACTAAGAGATAAATAGCGATGGTAAGATTCCAAATTGTTAACGGATTTTTTCATCCATTTGCATTCTATATTAAAATTTATTGTTGTCCTTTACTAAAACTTTTGCGAAATTACAAGTACTTCGAATAAACCAAATGAACTACACACGCAATAAAACATCAGTTTTATTATGACTATTTCCTTATTTTTTTTGGTATCCAAATTTATTAAAAATTCTGTACATACAAAGTTCGAATTGATTGCATTATCCGTAAATTATTTGGGAGAAAATAAGAAAACAGCCATCGTTTAAATATGACTTCTAGCGCTATATTCTTTTAAGTAAATGGTGACTTCCAATGCCCCCTATAACTACAGCACTATCTACCAAAGACGCACCGAGCTATGGTGTAGCTGTCTCGCGACTAAACTACTAATCGTGTATCGCGATATACAAATTGCACTTGTCACGCCGTTTAGCATATATACAATTTCCCAACATCAACTTTTGGCATGATCACATCGCCTGGTTGGAGGATGCTCCCTTTCTATTCCTCCACAAATATACGCTTTATAATTAATAGTTTTAAAAAAAAGTAAAAACTAAAACCCAACTAGGACAAAAACGAAGCTTAAAAAGCAGGAAACAAGTTTCAAAAGCCGTATTCACGCGTTGTTAAAGTGTTATGGACTATGGTACATTACTAGTTTTAGTTTTTACTTTATTTTTATTTAATTTGTTTTGGTGCCTCTATAATATTATTTTTTTGTAAAGTATATTTTAAATAGGTACCATAGAAATATCACGATTATCGAATAAATATGGACAAAGTCACTACGTACCACACTCTGTTACCTCCGCCTGACGGCGGGCACAAATAATACACACTACTACAGATCGTATAGTTTATTATAACAAAAAAAATTAAATAAAAAAATTACAATGGGGTTGAGTGATGAGGCCTTCCGATCTCTCATAAAAAAAACCGTAGCCATTTTGTTAATGACTTTAATTGGTTCTTGTTTCAGATGATCCTGCCTCATCGAATGTCTACGTTTTGTTCAATAATACTCATATTATTATTACAAGCATCGCTCCATGCAAAAACTACTAACAGATGTCCAATCGGATTTCAGATAAGCTATACAAAAGATGATAAAACACCTATCTGTTATCGGCTCAAAGGACCAGAAAGATTTGCAGATGCATTCAAAAATTGCACTGGTAATTTGTATACGGCAAAATTATATGATAACTTGATGATGAGTAACCGCACAGAACTAGTGTTATGGACTGAATACAGATCAGCCTATGTGGGTGGGCCCTTTGTTGATTGGTCTGGTACAGCAACTACTGGATCTCTCCTAGAAACCAGCTTTAATGTGTCTAATCCCCATCTTGGAATCGAAGAGGTGCTGTGCATAGCTAAAGATCCGGTTGGAAATTACACAGCTGAGAGATGTGATAAAATGTACTACAGATATTGTTTTGTGGAGCCGTATACAACTCCTACTAGTTCTGAAGGATGCGAAAAATTTGTTGGCGGTATTAGATTTTATTCTCCTAAACCAATGTGTTTATTTGTGATTCCCGGGACACTTAGTACTGGTGTTAGAGCAACATGGGCGCAATCTCACGCTTTGTGTGAAAAGAAGCATGGAAAAATTCTGTATAATGGATGGAGGTATTCGAACAATCCACGTTTTCATCTCTCTTCACACCCCAGAGAGTACCCTCTGCGTGTAACATATGATCCTATACGGAATATAACTTTTCCGAGTGTTGCGGAAAATTTGGTAAGTTGTGTTTAGCCTAACATTAGACAAGACCGGCCAAGACTGTACAAGTTGTATTTGTGCAGCTATACTCGTTAGATTATAATACATTGACACTTGGACACAGTCATCAGGTCGTATGTTAGGCACAGTTTATTCCTACCATAGAATGCTACTCATCAAATAATGCCTTTAAGTTAAGATCGATGAAATCGTAATAATAATAATAAACATTTATTTCCTATATATAATAAATACATTTTTCAAAGCTATAGCTTACACATACATATGATTATGTTTCATACTGGGGGAGACTGGTGTCTAAGCTTGGCTCGCAGCCTGTATTTTAGGGCACCAGGTGATAATGTACAAAATGGTGGTAAATCAGACAATTATTTTTAATACTCAGAAAAAGCTCACGTAATTTGAGCATTATACAAAGTTTATCTTTTCTTTTTTCAAACGTCAAGAGGAATGGAGGAGGGGTTGGGGAATAGGCCTCCGGTATCCTCACTCACTCGGTGAAACCTAGCGCAAGCGCTATTTCACACTGGTTTTCTGTGAGGCAGTGGTATCACTCCAGTCGAGCCGTCCCATTCATGTCGAAGTTGTCTTTCAAAAAAATAGTGGAATAAGGTTTTGGTGTTGTGTTCTTAGAATGTTTGTTTTCCTAATGTAGCAATGGTACTGTGGAGGTTGGAAGCCGTACAAGGTTCCAAAGCGTTGGATCGAAACACATCCCTGTACATATGATAACGAACATGAAAAAAAGATATTTGTAGACACGGTGAAGGCGAAGCGGGTGCGCACTATCATATTTTACACTAAGTAACTTATTTCGTTATTGTGATCACTGTGTACTAATATCTGTATACTATTATTTAACTCAACGATGCATGCAAATGAGTAATCTTACAATTTAATGTAGCTTTTCGTTGTACTGTTTGCAACAGAACGAAATAGAACTATTTGCACGCTGTTTAACAATCGCATGTATTTTGTATGTGTGCCCAGCACCCCTAGCCAAGTTGCAAGCGTTCTTCGTTCTGCAATCGTTAACGCCTAAATTCTCGTGTGTCATTGGCGAATACCTTGTCTTAGATTACTTTGTCTAAGATAAGCCAATAATGAATTCATCGGAATTCTAGTAATAATATTACCCGGAAGGGTGATAGTTTTGGCAGTCCATGTATATTTGTATGTTTCACTGTAGCGCCTAAACTACTGAATTGATTCGTAATAACGGCCCTGGTGAAATAGGCCATATCATCATTTTATCAAAATTTGTACATAGTCGGGTTTTAGTTTTTGAACTTTTTCATTGTTTTCGTATAAATGAAACGTTATACTAACTTTTAAACTTTCGCGTTCCATGATATATTAACAATTATTTTACTGGCCGTGGTCACAGGCTGACTCAGTCAGCCTGTGACCACGGCCAGTGCAACCTGGTCGAAACGTCAGGCAAATCAGAGGTATGATAATACCTTTTAATGAGTGATCGCGTTTATTCCCGTAAAAATAATTGTTAATAATTGAAATGTCACTGAAACGGTTAAAGGAGATGTTTCATAAATTTGATTTTCTTTATCTGTGTCATACTATTAAATAAACATACATATATACCTCATGGATAAACAATTCGCTAAATTAGCATAGTTCATGAAATTCTAGCCCTTAAATGATAACGCATATCGTAAGGTTTAAATTAAAAAACGATTTTTTAAGGATATTAAATAATTATATAGATATATAAAAATGAAATATGACTATGGAATCATCAAAATCGTATGAAAAAGTAGTAAAGTTTGGATTTTTTGAGCCTGCTAAAGAGATTTTACTCTGCTTAAGGAAGGCATGAGTAGAATCCAAACGTAGTGATCACCAAACTCATTACGAACGCAGACAATGCAATAATGCAGCATGGTGACTCACACTATGGCGGCCTATTGAGATGATTCTGTATCTTTGGTAAAAGGAGATTTAAAAAAAAAGAAAAATAAAAGACTTTACCTGGACATAGCATGTTGGAAGTAAATAATCTGCTTATAACACGCTGCTAAATAAGTGTTATATTAACAGTTGAACGCAGCTTTTTGCTTTATTTTTGCTTATTATGCTGTCATGTTTAGGTGAAGGGCGTGAATTTGGGTATAATAACAACGCCGTACAAAAATACGTATATTTATTTACAATATTATGTTTCACATAATTCCTGTAGGTCCTTAGTCATCGCCGGTCGCCTGAAGTCTTGTAACGTAATATTATGATAGAGATTGCTTTGAACGTTGACTATTCGTTATCAGTTTTGTTAAATAACATTGAAACATTAAATAAATCATTTTATCTTATATATATTTTATCACTTTAAATCTTTAAATTATGCCTTAAAAGGTAAAATAGAATACCTGTGGTGTAGTGAATTTTTTCGATGTCATAATTCAGCTTGTTTATCAAGATTCTTGGTCAGGTAAAACGATGCAATTAAAATGTGCGATACTTACTCCAGTCAATATAAAGAAATAAGGGTGATTAAAATGTAAGTTTCTGTTTGAATCTGAAAGTTAACTACGTGATTATTATGCATTTCTTAGACAAATGTTATCCGTGGAGATAATTAGCAAAACTTTGGAACCTAAAACCATGATTAATGTTTGTTTGAATTGAACGCTCGGTTTGCGCAACTCTATGGTGGATAGGATCTTTACAGAGAAAGGAAATATAATAAGATCAAAACCCCAGAAAGTCTAATTAATTATTAGAGCAAGTATTAAGTATTGGCAATTTTGAAGAGTGGATTGTTTTCATTTCCAAATATGGAACTTATTTGTAATAAGTCATCAAAATAGTGATTCTATTTTAAAATTAAACAAATTTTTTCTAACTTCTTCCTTGACGTTTTACTGATGAATTCTAAACTTGTAAGTGTAAACTCGGGAATCAATCTGGGCTATTTTGGGTTTACAACTGTTTTGATAAAAATTGGAATGGCAATAATTATTTAACAAAATTTTCTCTTGCCATACATTTGTCTTTTTAAACAGATTTAACGACACCACAAAATACCATTGAATTATGACCCCCTGCTACCAACCCAATAGGTCAATAATAATTTATTCAAAAACTTGAGACATCTTTTAAATATTCATATACCTAACAGTAAGGGATTCTTTTATTCAAGACTTTTGACCTTGATTTTTAAATAGATTTATCTTTCCCGGACTGTGACGCTCGCATAATTTTAAAATTGACAATCTTAATAAAGTTCGTTGCCTAACTACTTTCTAATTTTTAGCTTAATAAGTTTCCTACTGATAAAAATGAAACGCAATATGGAATCATACGAAACGACGTGTGGGAAACGACGAACAGTTCCCATGTATTCTATGATCTCATTTGTGAGGAAGACGTGATACTTAAAAAACTCACGTTGGTAGTAAAAGCTGATACGTGAGTATTTTTGTATGAATTTACTGATTATAAATTTGAAAAGATATAAGCTATTACATCTTAACTATACTATAAACTCATTTTGACAGAGTTGTAAAGTGTCTTCTACTATTCCTATTTCAGCGAGAACAAGCTGGTACTAGTACCAAGTGAAGACATTGCAGTAAATAACATTCTATGTTTTACTGATTCTGTCACATATTATCCAACACCTGTCAAGATTAGCTTCAGTGGTTCACATACTGTTCTATCACCATCTTATGATGGGAATTATTGGTGCATTTACAAAGACACTAAACGATTTATTGCTTCAAAATCTAATGAGTTTCTCTGGATTAGGGAAGAGGAGGAGTTAAAACACATATACGCTGTCAAAATCAAGCTCGAAGAAGAATATACGCTAAGTAATATAAACGACAGCATAAAGATTTGGGGAAAAAAGCTCAAAGATTACATTTACTATTCCAATGAGTACAAAAATAGTGTAGGAATGGATGACTTAGATACTGTAGATCTTAAAGATTATCAACGTACTTTGGAACAATTCAAAAAAGAGCATCCTGAATTGAAATCGAGGAAAGAAAAAATATTATTCGAAATGAAATTGAAACAGTTATATTTAGATAGGAAAACAGCTTTGTTGCACGTTACGTTGGATCCGACAATGAGGGCTGTCTTGCCAGGCTGGTGGTCTAATATGATGGTTGTTCTTATGCAACCAGTGCGTTACTGTTCGAGAGGAAAGGAGCTATTTGGTGCGTATTTTAACTGTAGTTTTGTTGTTGTACTTTCATCATTATTTTTACTCTAAATCAGCCACGTTTTGCAATAATGTACAGTCTACCCCTAAAGTAGTACAGTTTAATGTTCTAAACATTCATATACGACCATACAAACGTAGCTTACCTAAATAACTCACTGAGTTTAGTGCCAAAATTGAACGATCATCTTAGAAGTTCTAAATTAGCTGAACAACACACACATTACCAATAGTAGCTGAACGTTAAAATGTCAAAAGTACTGAACAATATTATATGTACATTCAAATTCATTGCGCCCGTTGTTGCTCTGATACATGCAGCAAAGGTTGACGTATAAAATATTAAGTTTTAGCAATAATTATTAATTTTTCTACAATTACGATTAATTGACTTTCAAAATCTGTTTGTGATTGTTTTTTTTTTCAATACTTTATAAGTATGTGATTAATAAAAATGTAGTAAACTGTTTATTGTTAAATCATTAAATAGTGTACTCGTACAAGCACGTTTTTGCTTTAGTATATATCTACACTGTAAAGCGTAAACGCTCTAACCCTGGAAATATCGAAAATATGTTTTATACACTGTGTCGAATGAACCGACTCTCGTTGCTCTGTGACGAAAAAAGAAATTGTGCTCAGCGTAAAACTTTGATGATTTTTTAAAGATAAGACTACCTAAGACTAAGATCAAACGGACTGTGAAAGATAAACACAGAAGCAACACACTCAAATGTTCTGCAGGGGATCCTAAAAGAAATTCCAGTCTTCGAGGCAACCACGGATAGAACTTAATGTCAACATGTCTTTGTCTTCGAACAAAATATAGCTCTGGCGTCGCCGAAGTTAGGATATATACAGATAGCTCCAAAACACAAAAGGGTACCGAAAGTGGCGTCTTCTTGATCGACTTAAATATCAAGCTATCAACTACTCTAGACAAGCTAAATACAATCTTACAAGCAGAACGTGTTGGCATGATCAAAGCAGCACAAACAATTGCAGCCAGAGATGTGAGAGACTCAAACATCAAAATTGTCTCTGACGGTTTACCCGTGCTTCAAGCTCTGAAAAACAATAAGATATCCTCTGCCCTCATCAAGGAGTGTCATGACAATCTCCAGTCCATTGCAACCACAAACAAAATTATCCTGCAATGGACAAAAGGGCATATTAACGACGCTGCAGATGAATTGTCAAAACGGGGATAGAAAACGACAGTTTGTGAACCGGAACCATTACTACCCTTTTCTTTAACGTGTGGAAACCCCCTCGGGTCGTCACCCCGCCGGGGTTTGTTTCGGGGTTGTGTATCGGAATCGAACCGACTAAAACCACACGGTGTGCCGCTCTGCGCCTGAGACGGGAGGGATCCGGGAACTGCAGTTATTAACACATCCGGACCCCTCCTAGAGCCTGCCCGCACTGAAGCGGGCACCGTCGCTCCTTCACGGGTGGCCACTAGAGCGGATGGAGAGGAAAACGCGCCCCGACCATCCGCGGCCACACTCAGGGCGGCATGAGGCGCTGGTAGGCGCGCCGATCGGGTCCGAGAGGAGGTCGTCCTCACAGGCCTTCTCCGCCGCCTCCTTCTGCGTGATGACGTCTTCGCAGAAGGTTGCGACCGCGGTAAAACTGCTGACGTTCATCGGAGGAGATCATGCCATGGAGCGTATGACGGCCGATGGTGGGACTCAATTCCCTCCTGGCGACCGAGTGCAGGTACTTCCCAAAGCAACCGTGCCCGGAAAGCACCTGCGTCAGTCGGAAGGAAAGGGAATACAGGGCGGAGGGCGATAGCCATACTCCGTCCGGTATTCAGCCACCCGTTGATAAACTTCGCCTCCAAATCCCACGGAGGTGTTACGGCCAAGGCGCACGCCGCCTCGGTTGACACCGTGCGGTATCCGCGTAAAATATCTGCCAATACCCTCTGAGGCCGCCAGAAGCGGGCCTTATTGAGGGCAGTCAGAGCCGCCACCCACACCGGTGTCCCATACAATGCCATCGACCGGAGCACCCCCGTGTAGAGGAGTCGCGTTGCGACGCTGGCTCCACCCAAGTTGGGCAAAAGTCGCCCAATACTTCAACCATCCTAGATTATCCTAGAAGCTCAGCAGCTTTTTCAGGTCACTACATGCTTCCTGGTAGTGATGTCGGCCCGAGGGGGTTTCCACAGGTTAAAAAAAAAAAAAAGGATGGTTGAAGTAGAAAGATAAACTCATGTACAACGGCCCAATCAAATGACAGTCTCGTCGTTTGCTAGTTTATCCTTCGCCCCATCGATCTATACAAATAAATAAAATTGGAGTGTCTGTTTGTAATATTAAAATAACCGCTTTTCACTAAATGCATATGTATGTATACACGGTGCATATACCAAACAGGTAGTTAAAAATATTTTTTTCTGCCTGTCTTTCGGTCTGTCTGTCTTTTTGTTCCGGGTAATCTCTGAAACGGCTGGACGGATTTTGACGGGACTTTCACTAACAGGTAGCTGATGATCCAGGGAGTAACTTAGGCTCCGCTTTATACTAACTTAGTACCGCGGCGTTACTCGCGGGGTTCATCTCGTATCAGTATCTCTCATATCAGTATCAGCTCAGTATCTCATAAAAACAATACATCAGTAAGCTCTATTCATAATATAATATTTATATCGATTTAAATATTTTATTGTTTTACGTGTAATTGATATATTAAAATAATATGAAATATTTTTGCCAATCCGACACATAATACCATCTAGTATTCAAACTCAGTAGATTTTAGGTATGGCATGTTTAGAAAACGTAGGAATGCATTTTGTTGATGCAGTTGTAATAACTTTGTGAGCAGAGTTAAAATTATTTTCGCGAAGTTCTAAAAGTATGATAAATACATGAAAATAATTAAGATGATTCACATTATCAACCGTAAAATCTCATAACCATCCATTACATATTGCCAGCGGTACAGACTCAGCCATTTTCCTTAAATCTTTTTGTAAAATAGGGGAAGAAGCAGATGATTATTTGATTAATAAATAATTTAATTTCAGTTGACATATTACACCACGACTGTGAACAGTACAAATGTACTGGCAATTTCAATTTGGGATTTACTGTCGTGACGGAAAGTGATGATATCTGTAAATCGGGTAGAGTCACGTTAACCACCAACGTCACGATCCGTACGACCGAGTCGTACAGAAAATTAAATGAGGTAAGTCATTAGACAAGGGTAAGGTTCTATGGGCACTATTTGTATTTAAAATGACTAATATTCTTTTATAAAAACACATGCACTCATTATTTCATTAGTTTGCAAGAGCATGTTGCATGTCAACCATTGTCAAAATATTCAAGGAAATTTAGTAAAAATCTTTCATTGAGGGCCTGCGTCACCACTTACTGATAAAGTTCCTTATAGACTATCTGTCAGATTTACTATAGGTTTCACAAATCTTTGATAGACATTTGCAACTCAAATAAACATCTATACATATATATATAAATGAATCGCGCATAACTTCCGATCAGCCCAATTTTTTTTTATGTTTTCGTTATTGTTAGGACTAGGTTTGTTTACAAGAAAAATTAAAAGAGAACGGAAAGACCTAATATTTTGTCCGCGACGGGAAGCTGAGACAGAAAAATAAATATGGTGGTACGAAGTTCGCCGGGTCAGTTAATATATATGATTATATAGATCAACAATCTTCATCTGTTAAATAATGTTTAGTTGCACAAAGCTTACTGAAACTTTATCAGGAACTTTTAAAACTGGACTCAAACTTCTAAAAAGTTCAATACTTTTCAAAAGTGGAAAAATTGTTTGTACAAGAAAAATTCTAAACTTTCCAGATTAAAGTTAGGAGCCATATATGCACCAAAATAATCACGAACATCATTTGCAAAGCATGCCATGAACTAATATAAATCATTACTTTATAGACATTCCCTACGGCTAGAAGTAGCAGTTCGTCAGAAGATTCTGACGATGACAGTTATGACGACCCAACTCAGGCACCTCGAACCACTACTGATTTTCCAATACCACCAGATGATCCGATCATAACAGTCGAACCTTCTTTTCCAAGCACCACAGAAACGATTCCAACTACAGAATTACCAACTACTACAGAAATACCAACTACTACAGAACTACCAACCACTACATGGCGAGTAAGTGTAGGACTATTGTTTACATACAAACACACTTTTTGATGTGTTACACCTTTCTTTTCACTTTCTCATATCTGTAGGATATATTTCGATAAAAAGGACAGACGTGTGTAATAGCAAGCCGGGTTACACGCACTATTTGATTTGGATATTAAGCATGCGTGATACTAGCCATACCAGTCCGTGGCTTTAGTCTAGCAGGCTGTTGAAGTTATGTGATGTGTGATACCCGTAAGACATCTGGTATATAATATGTCAGAGGTTATTATCATATTCGAGAAAACTTCTTTCTATTTTGATTATTTGTTTATTGCCAATTCAAGCAGCCAAAATAAACCACCACTAATAGGAAGCGAAAGGTAAAAAGAACATTTCTCTGTCAATTAGTTAACACTATTATTAATAGGTATATATGGCAAATAATGTAAGCAAACTTTCAGACACATAGATCCTACTCGTACCAACGACGAATAGCAGTTTCTTCTTGTTTTCATTTAATGTAATCAAAACCGTAACGTTTGACATCTCTATGTACGTGCTCGGAGATAAAAAATAATATATCTTTATATATGTGTACATTCAATTTGTACTCAATCACAGTCACGTTAACCACCAACGTCACGATCCGTACGACCGAGTCGTACAGAAAATTAAATGAGGTAAGTCATTAGACAAGGGTAAGGTTCTATGGGCACTATTTGTATTTAAAATGACTAATATTCTTTTATAAAAACACATGCACTCATTATTTCATTAGTTTGCAAGAGCATGTTGCATGTCAACCATTGTCAAAATATTCAAGGAAATTTAGTAAAAATCTTTCATTGAGGGCCTGCGTCACCACTTACTGATAAAGTTCCTTATAGACTATCTGTCAGATTTACTATAGGTTTCACAAATCTTTGATAGACATTTGCAACTCAAATAAACATCTATACATATATATATAAATGAATCGCGCATAACTTCCGATCAGCCCAATTTTTTTTATGTTTTCGTTATTGTTAGGACTAGGTTTGTTTACAAGAAAAATTAAAAGAGAACGGAAAGACCTAATATTTTGTCCGCGACGGGAAGCTGAGACAGAAAAATAAATATGGTGGTACGAAGTTCGCCGGGTCAGTTAATATATATGATTATATAGATCAACAATCTTCATCTGTTAAATAATGTTTAGTTGCACAAAGCTTACTGAAACTTTATCAGGAACTTTTAAAACTGGACTCAAACTTCTAAAAAGTTCAATACTTTTCAAAAGTGGAAAAATTGTTTGTACAAGAAAAATTCTAAACTTTCCAGATTAAAGTTAGGAGCCATATATGCACCAAAATAATCACGAACATCATTTGCAAAGCATGCCATGAACTAATATAAATCATTACTTTATAGACATTCCCTACGGCTAGAAGTAGCAGTTCGTCAGAAGATTCTGACGATGACAGTTATGACGACCCAACTCAGGCACCTCGAACCACTACTGATTTTCCAATACCACCAGATGATCCGATCATAACAGTCGAACCTTCTTTTCCAAGCACCACAGAAACGATTCCAACTACAGAATTACCAACTACTACAGAAATACCAACTACTACAGAACTACCAACCACTACATGGCGAGTAAGTGTAGGACTATTGTTTACATACAAACACACTTTTTGATGTGTTACACCTTTCTTTTCACTTTCTCATATCTGTAGGATATATTTCGATAAAAAGGACAGACGTGTGTAATAGCAAGCCGGGTTACACGCACTATTTGATTTGGATATTAAGCATGCGTGATACTAGCCATACCAGTCCGTGGCTTTAGTCTAGCAGGCTGTTGAAGTTATGTGATGTGTGATACCCGTAAGACATCTGGTATATAATATGTCAGAGGTTATTATCATATTCGAGAAAACTTCTTTCTATTTTGATTATTTGTTTATTGCCAATTCAAGCAGCCAAAATAAACCACCACTAATAGGAAGCGAAAGGTAAAAAGAACATTTCTCTGTCAATTAGTTAACACTATTATTAATAGGTATATATGGCAAATAATGTAAGCAAACTTTCAGACACATAGATCCTACTCGTACCAACGACGAATAGCAGTTTCTTCTTGTTTTCATTTAATGTAATCAAAACCGTAACGTTTGACATCTCTATGTACGTGCTCGGAGATAAAAAATAATATATCTTTATATATGTGTACATTCAATTTGTACTCAATCTCACCAGCATTTCGGAAGTAGAAATTGAGCAAATCGCATAACGCTGATGTTAATACTTCCAGCCTGATGAACAATTACAGCAAGTTATGGATAATCTTGAATTGCTTCTGCTGAACGACACAGTACCACTTACCAACATTACTCAGCCATTTTTGCAAGTAAGTATGGACTTCATGTACCGCTAAATTGGACAGTGGAAATAAATTAAGGTCTAAGAATTGAATGCTACTTTTGCCGATTTTATTTTGAAAATAATCATGGGCCATACCAACATAAATATATACCTATATCCATATGTCTACTTATAAATTATTGAAATTGATTATTCTGATCCTAAGGCAAGTCCATTGTTAACGCTAAATCTGTCTACCTTTTATAAGTAACAGGTTATTTCTAAAAACCATAGAGACAGTTTGGCTTTCAATTATACACAAAATTTCGTGTATCTAGAATAAGGTTATAGCCACACCATTTCTATTTTTCAGGTTGATCAACTTCTTGCAAATAATATGACCTTGGAAATACCCGGCCGTCTTCTAAGGTTATTGGACCAGATTGGTAAAAATTTGAAGTTAAACGGAACAAATTATGCTAGAGAAGTTAGGAGCAATGTAGCTCTGCTGGTCGCTGACTCTAATCCAAGTTTTCCTGTGAATGGTCTCAGAATAGCTACCAGATACAATGATTCCTTCACTGAAGAAGCCTTTGAGATAATGAACGGTAAGAATTACCAAATTTAAACCATCTCCGAATTTGACACGAAAAATCAACTATTTGTGCTAGAGACTATCTAGTGATCGAATTTACACCATAGTTCATCAAGTTGAAGTGTTTTATATTATTTTTATTGTATAATTATATTATGAACACATGTCGTTTGCAACGCAGTCTTAGAAAGGCACTTGACCTTAGAAATCAACTACTGTTTGCCCGTAGGTACTTTAACTTTTAACCTCTATATATTTCCCCTTAGATGAATTGAACCCCGACAAGATGAACACGGACGCAAGTGAAGCAGTGGTCCAACTACCGAACTCAGTGTCCAACTCGTCTCGTCGTATTAGCTTCGTTATATTTCGTAACGACCGAGCCTTTCAAAGCAACGTTACTACTATGAGCGTTAATAGTAGAATTCTGAGTATCAACGTTGAAGACACAGTGCAATTTGAGAACGGAGAGGTATGTTTATTTAATATCTTTTTGGAATTTCAAATAGCACAGAGACCACTGGCTCGATTTTTCCTCTTTGAGAACGCACCGAACGAAACTTATTTTTTTTTAATGTATGGCCCTGCTAAAATAATTCTACTCTGTCTGATGGAAAGCATCCAAGTGTGGTGGTTATTATACTTATTGCGAATGTAGACAATGCAATAATGAAGTATGGTGACCCACTCCATGGCGGTCTATTGGTGCTTCTGCATAAATGATCTTTGTACAATTCAAAATAAATAAAAAGAAAATACAGTTTCAGTCTACTGGTCTTGTAACACCCAAGTCTTACTTTTATGTTTTTTGATATAACTTTTTTGTATTACAGGTTATAAACATTTATTTTCGTCCTTTAAGTCAAGCAGCTCGCAACCAGACTCGTTCATGTGGCTATTGGAAATTTGACGATGAAAGTGCCGGTCACTGGTCACAGGAGGGTTGCACATTCATCGAAGCAACTGAACCCGGGATGATGGACGCTTGCCAGTGTACCCATCTAACGCATTTTGCGGAGATCTTGGTCCCCAGGACTGTGTTTTCTGAATTAGATGAAATGATCCTAGAAATCATATCTGTAATTGGATGCTGCCTATCCATCTTCGGTCTGACCGTGGTGGCCATAACTGCCATTCTATTCAGATCCTGGCGAACAGACTTTAATAACAAAATCTGGTTACAGTTATGTTTAGCAGTTTTGCTACTCGTAACATGTTTTTTAATAACAGTTTTTGTAAAATTCAGAACGTATACTTTAGGATGTATGTTCTTGGGAGTTATAATACATTATTCTGTCCTAGCATCATTTTCTTGGATGTTGGTGGCCGCTGTAATATCGTATAAGAGACTAGTGAAGGTGTTCAACCGAGACGCCTCCCATAAGCTACTTAGAGCAGCGGCCTTTGCCTGGGGAGTTCCTATAGCCATAGTCGGGATTCTACTTGCATCGGCACCAAATTCGTACCAAGGGCAGTTCGATGACATCAACTCTACAAGTAGTTTCTGCTACCCTTCAGGGTTAGGTCTTTGGCTTGCCGTCTATGCTCCTATAGCAATCATGTTGCTCGCAAACTGGACCCTATTTATTCTTATCCTAAGATCTGTATTTGGTAATAAAGAAATTGGAAGATACGGGGGTGCCAAGGAAGCCAAGCGTTGTGCTACTGTAAGCTGCCTACTAACATTCCTCTTCGGTCTACCTTGGATTTTTGGCTTATTTGCACAGAACGTCGTTGCTTCTTATTTTTTTGCGATAATGGCTACATTCCAAGGCTTCATATTGTTTGTATTTTTTGTAGTAGGAAATAAAAAGACTAGGGATCTTTGGCTGAACAAGTTAAAGATCAGACAGTCTTTGAGAGTGCCAGTGACGACATCAACTTATACGAATCGAAGTACTGGCGTGTCTGCGCCGGGCTGGCGTGGAAACACTGTTGAAGGCAAGATTTCTAAGCCTAGATCTTTATCGAACAGTGACAATAGTAGATTCTCCTGACTACAAATTAGTCAATATCAGTCGAAAAATTAAGTTATGTCTCCCCGTGAACTGAAAGGGAAGGTAGTAAAGTGTTGAATAATTAATTCTCACAACAAGGTGTATCAATTAATTATTATAATAAGCACTGACTTTTCTCTAAAGACTTTTAGCAGTTCCTTATCTATTCACCTTCACGTGATGAAGGATGTATGATATAGTATTAGGATTATTATTTCAGATTTCGCTTGAAGTGCTAGTATACACGTCTCGTATCTAAATGATTAAGAAATGGTTTTTATTATTCTCGATAAAATCCAATATTTCTTCAATTATAGCAAATTGTGGGGATTGTATATTGATAGACATCTAATTAGTTAGATTTGAAGTAGACATTGCAGTGATGGATCCAGGAAAATACACCTAAATCGTATTTTTTTAAAGCACAAGTACTTAGTGCGTGATGTTTGATCAAGCTCTTGTGTTCGATACATAGTCTATTTCACTAATTAGCTATAATGTTTTACTACAACCAACAACATAAATAGTAAATGTGAACAAGGTGACTACAGTAGCACACTGACATCTAAATGACTCTGCTCTGCCTGATGGAAAGCAAAAGCAGAATCCAAGAGTGGTGGTCACCCTATTCATTGATTGCAGACAATGCAGCATGGTGACCCACACCATAGCGGCGTTGTGATGCTTTTGCATTTATAACGGCAACTTTTATATAATACTAAATATTTCGGACATCTGATACACAACGCCATTTAGTTTCGAAGTAAACGGAGCCCTGATTACATTAGAAGCTATCGTTTTACCACATGAGGTGTTTTAAGCCCTATGCATGGTGAACATCATTGATTTTCCAAGGTTGCTTACTGCAGTCTTTCAAGGTTCTGTCAGCCCGACTGGGATCAGTGCTGCAGTTGACAATATAAGTGTCACTATCTAGTCTCCTTTTAAATATTCGTTAAGTTTTAAGACTATGCTGTTGTCTGCCAAAGAAGCTCTTTGATAATGCAATTATAAAATACAGACGGTAGTTTGCGATTTTACAGCGAATTTAAAAGCTGGCTGCTGTGAAGTTAGTTGCAAAAGGTAAGCATGAGTTACCAAATAGTTTAGTTTTATATGTTATATTATTTGAAGCAAATGCTATGTACCTAGTAATGTTTAATAGCAAGTTAGCTGTATATAATGTTGCGTATATTGTATTTTACTGTGAGAGACTAAGAGTAAAGTTTGTTTATTAAGATATATAGAAGATAAAATAAAGTTAAGGCCATAAAGTTGCCTTGGTTTTTTGCTCCACAGAAATATTTTGCGTTTGAACCGTCGCGTAGGGGACGTGGCTTTTTACTTATTTTTTTAATTTTAGTTTCTAAATCACTACTCCCTACAGGAATACTTACCTATCGAGTTTCTCTAATATGTAAAAGCTAATTTTAAATATATTACTACAGCGCCGAATAAGTTACTGCCATAACACCCAATCAAACCCGAACCTATCACTGAATACCGCATCACAATCGGACTAGTAGTTTTGGACATAAAAGGTAATATTTGCACAAACATTCTTTCACCCCAATAGCATACACCCTCTCCGTAACGTCGTGGGTATATTATTATTTTATAAAGTATCTACAAGTTATTTAATAGTTGTTTATGTAACTGTTGTATAATAAAGATTATTAAAACACGAATGTGGGTTTATCACACAAGGCGCAGCCGAGTAATAATAGTATCACATGAGTTTTTTAATACCTAATTGTGTACAGTTGCATACAAGACTTTATCTACACCCATGATATGAATCTTACATATAAAGTTCAGAAAAGCTAGCTAAATGGGGAACAAAAATGGCGGGATACGATATGAATTCGAATAACAGTTCTTTTTTAAATACGGTGAAAAGCGCGTGCCTGACAATGTTCTGTTTTTGAAAAATGAATTGCATTAAGAAATTTAGGATTCGGAATGTTTTAATGTTGGCAATAAGCTAACTGTTTCAGAAACTTTTATAGAGGATTTATAGCACGGCTGTTGATAAATATACTTAAGTAAGTCTGATATCTTGTACAATGTGTACAACTTATATGAATAGAATGATTTTATCGATTTCTCCCAGTGAATTTTCAGTAAGTAGTAATTTATTTCCACTTACTTTTTCAGTGAATACATTGTGGGTTGTAAACTATGCATTAGGACTAAAGGTTTTGCGTTATTTTGGATTCCTCAAATCCAGATTTACAGAAAAATAAATAATAAGATTTTTTCGATTATTAAAATCGAATAGTTTTTTCGATTCTAAGGTTTTAAATTTATACTGTGTTCAAATTAATTGTTTTACAGATGTTTTAGTTTCGTAATTATTTTCTTATTATTATTACATTTATATCCCATAATATTCGAAATTTTATCAGAAACGTATCCATAACCATAGATACGATCTATATTTAACGTGGTGGTATTTTAATTATTAGTGCAATTATGTTCATTAAATTAGGGCACAAAATATGTACCTAATAACTATTTTTAGATTCATCTTTAAATGATGTAAGTAATACTTAAATAAATTCTAAATACGTATTTACCTATAGGTACTATACTAGTTAATGTAAGTACCTACATACATTTGTGAACCAAAGCTAATGAAATAGAACCTATATTTAGATAGCAATGTATAATAATAATAACTAGATAAGATATATGTATAATGTTATATTTATAGTATATATTATTACAATCTATATGATGTAAATCAGTAATTTAGTAATTGTAATGTAAATATTTGTTGTGAATTCGGTATTAGAGAACAAATATATTAAATGAGAAGACCTTTTAAATTTTTTTTATTAGAAATTGTACGTTTTTTTCGTGTAAAGCAATGATGTTATATTAAAAAGAGGTAGAAATGTTATATTAGTACTAATGCGAAGTCAAGCATTGTCCGCGGCGTATGTACCTACTTATATTTATAAACACACTAAACTAAACGATATTATGCGGTGGAGTTAAATCGACTCCCGCGTTGATAATAATTATATAGCCGCTTGAGCGGAGTTAACTTGACAAGCTTGTAATGTGTGAGAAAGATAGCATGCTAACTAGCAAGACCGTAAACAAGACGCATTGTTTTACCACATAGAGCGTATTGGTAGGCGTAGAGGTATTAGACGTTTGGGGAATAAGTCGTTTGGGGAATTAGACGAACTGAACCTACTAGACGTTACAGGAATTAGACGTAAGCGACTGCTCCGTATATATTTCGCAGTGTCGTTGCGATGTCACGACTTACTTCATAGATTATCAATTTACTATAACATCATTGGTGTGAAGAATATTGATAGATTGCACAGTAGAAACTTTGACACAGTTCATCTACTTTTAGATTATGTTTTTCTAGTTTATACAAATAAATAAAATTGGAGTGTCTGTTTGTAATATTAAAATAACCACTTTTTACTAAATGCATTTGTATGTATATACGTTACATACATCAAAATATCTTTTTTATATTTTTCGTCTGTCTGTTTGTTTTGGCTATGCATGTGCATATTAGTATGCATAATTAAACCTCTGGTCTCCAAAGCCGGCCCGCTCGTGCTTCGATCAGCGTGGCTCTGCTAACTATTGTTTTTCCATTTAGATACGCTACTGTTTTAATAAAGTAATTATATTTCTAAGCACAGATGCATTTACTATTATATTATCTACATAATAAATTATCTTAAGATTTAAAACTGTCTTTTATTTTCCAAGATTTTTTCTTTTGATAGTGAATTAAGCATTTTCACAATGTGGAGGCACTGTTTGTTAACACTTACCGTCAGAGAGACATGCTTCACATATCACGGACTCACAGATAACAGATGGTAAGCAGTTCTTAAACCTCTGTTCTAAGGCGATGCTAATGTCCCGCAATGACTGCACGGTTGGCCTAGTGGTTTAAGCAACCAAGTGTTTTGGGTTAAAATCCCACATGGGACAACACTTTGTGTGATCCACAAATTGTTGATCTGTTGTCTGGGTGTTCTCTGTTTTTATCAGATTTCATGATGGAACAATGTATACGCCCCTACAATAACGGAAATTTAAGAATATGTACTATTACGTCTTATTTACCTACAAAGCGTACTATACCCTAGTATCCAAACAATATTATAAAGAGACATTTGTTACCATGGCACCAACCTCCATGGCCAACTGATTATTTGTTACACTGCTCTTGGCTTTATGTACCTATAAAAAGACTCATAATTATTGTTCATAAATATTTAATTAATAATGTGATTGCACACTATAGTACATCCCGAATGGTAAAAGTATAAAAACTCTGATTGTCGCACAACACCTCTAACACTTGAGGGCACTTGGGCAACCCACGCTGGAGTAAATCTAAACCTTTTATCACACAATAGTGAAAATGGTGATTCATTCGAATACATTTTACTTATTTGTATTCTATTCATTAAAAGATAAGGAGGACTATTAATCGAAGCACTGCTCGTTTATATTTTTATTTTTGTGGAATGAGATAGTGGCTCATCTCAATTATTTAAGTAAATAAATGACATTCCATAAGGGTCTAACAGACTTTTTTCCGTATTATTATTTCATTAGAAAATTAGTACGTTTCTATGTAACACAATAACAACCAGACACTCTACAGAAAACAGCAACTTCCCACTGTCAACATTGACACATTAACAACCAACCAAACTACAGAACTTATTTAACCATATTTATTACAAGTATTTTAAATATAAAATATCCTTCAACCAATAATTGATGAACATTTATTCTGACAGTCATTCATAGTTTGTTAATTTACATCTAACTCGCTAATCAGAATGCGCATCCGTTTAGATTTTAGCAAGACTCAACTAAACTATGTACTGTCCTATAACAATATCTTAATTTAATATTTACTCATTTATTATCATTTCCACCATGATAATGAGCACTAAGCAAGACAATTTTTAAGTGACACAGATATATTAAATCATTACTACATGCACACTATGCACTTTCATAAAGTACCTAAATGTGCGTAAAGTATAAGATGCTGTCTCAAAATAAACTGGGCTTTGATTGTATGTTAAAAAATTTTACAAGTAGAATTTTGTAGAATTTCTTAACTAAGAAAGTTAGGTGATGAGGTGAAATATCTCCTAATGTAAAATAAATATTGCCTTTACATAGCTTTATTGTAGTTAGTGTTGAAGGGATATCATTATCAAAATATGATGTGGACGGCATGGCACTGAACATCTGTTGTGATGTGCCTGGCATTTCAATGTTTAGGTGATAAAATGCACTATCTACGGTAGTATTGCCTGAAAAAATTGTTAAAAGCAATTGAACATTTACTGTTGTAAATTGAGTGGTTCAGAGTTAAATATTATGTTATTTCCATTTACACATTTGTCTATAAAATTATTTTGTAGTTTACACGCATTGTTACACAACTATTTGTAAGAGTAAATATGTGTAGCAAAGTTTGCTCGCAGCTCACAAGCATTTGTCTTGGCCGGATTGTATGCAGTCGACTGGGAAAAATTAAATTAAGTCTATGGTAAGTGTTATCGTTGAACGCACGCTTGACAGAACGCGCGACGCGGGAAACTTGTTAATTTTACTTTCGTAATTTTAATCGATCTAACATACTTTTGCGAGTGTTTTATAAATATAAACATAAATTAGTGATATTAAGTGTTTTGGAGTGATTTGCGGATTACTAGGTTCATCACTTTTGGATTTACGATATTTGTAGTTGATTTATTTTCAGGTGAGTAATGTTTATATTTTTTAATTTATACAAATAAATAAAATTGGAGTGTCTGTTTGTAATATTAAAATAACAGCTTTTTAATCAATGTATATGTATGTATACACGATACATATACCAAAAATGTAGTTTAAATTTATACAAATAAATAAAATTGGAGTGTCTGTTTGTAATATTAAAATAACAGCTTTTTAATCAATGTATATGTATGTATACACGATACATATACCAAAAATGTAGTTTAAAATTTTTTTGTCTGTCTGTCTGTCTGTCTGTCTGTCTGTTTGTTCCGGGTAATCTCTGGAACGGCTGGACGGATTTTGACGGGACTTTCACTGGCAGGTAGCTGATGATCCGGGGAGTAAGTTAGGCTAGTGGTTCAGGTTCAGTTAGTGGACAATAAAACTAGTGATAGCGGCCTTTCATTTCTTTTTTTTTTTACCGAAGATGTATAATAAGCATATAATATAGCTCGTCCGAATGTAAACTATTGATATTTTAGTTATTCCTATAACATGGATTAACGTTATCAATATTGTTCACGAGGAAGGAAAAGAAGTTCTTAACAAAACTCTGAATTTTATTATTGCAATTTCGATTCTTTAATCGTTAAGTTATCTATGCATATAACTTAACGATTAAAGAATGTTAATATAGCTGCGCCCTACGACTTTGCCTGTTGGTTTGTTGCTTGTTAATTGGATATTGTTCGTTCACTAACTTCGTTCTTTCACTGGTTTTAAATTTCGTTTTCACGTAACCCAATTTCGGATAATGAAAATAGCACTTAGGCTACTTACTTTATCTATCTTCATAATCCTTGTCACATCAGCTAACTGCCAGTGAAACCGTTCCTGAGATTAACCGGAATAAACAGTCAGGCAGACAAATATTTAAAATTATTTACTCGTATAGGTCTGGCATGTTGTTTCACGAGTCAGACATTTTAGAAGAAGCCATTCTTCTCCTACAATGTCCAAATGTGTTAACGTTGATCAGGTTCAGTTTTATCGTTGGTTAAAAAAAAAACCTAAGTAAGAAGCTAATTATTGAAAAAAAAACACTGTAAATATAAAGGTAACTTACTTACAATATACAAAAAAACGCTTTTAATTTTACTTGATAAAGTAAGACGAATCTATGGACATCTCCCGAGCCTAGCCTACGTTCTGTGGTCTAAACGGCATAACCGTGGGAGAGCCACGCTTCGGCATTAATGGGCCGGCTCGACCGGAGTGATACCACGGCCTTACAGAAAACAGGTGTGAAATAGTGCTTTCGCTGTGTTTCACCGAGTGAGTGAGGATACCGGAGGTCCATAAGCCAAACCCCCTCCCCCTATCTCCCCTCCCTATCCCCCAAAGTATGTACCTCGAAAAACATAATTCTCCTATGAGACGAGTAATGTAAAATATCTATTTAATTTTCTACTCCATCCAGCAGCTGCCTGGAAAAGATCGCATAACGCGATAAGGCCGCCATTTGTAAAACTTTTTTTTTTCAATAACGCCTTCTAGTCCCAAGTTTAGCAGAGCTTGTGTTATGGCTAGTACTCGATACTAGACAACTGATATAAATACATATATACTTATTTTGTAAATCATTATCTTTCTAGCATTTATTATTCCCAAGATTTGGGGTCGGCTACTAGTTCCACCGGTTTTACCTGAATATCAGTTTTTACTCGGAGCGACTGGCATCAGACCTCCGCAACCCTGAGGGTGAACTGAATTCGAAAGTTGAACTAGTTGTCAGTATATTTGAGGGCACTGACTTCCCAATAACGATTGCCATAGATGTTCATAACAACCGGGAGCGACGGCTGAACGTGCTCTCCGAGGCACGGGCGGGCAACACCGCCACCTTCCTTACTCCGGGCTGCTATTAAGAATTTCTTTTAAGAAAAACCCGACAACAGTCCGACCCGGGAAACGAACCCGAGACATCTTGATCAGCAGTCGCTTATGCTAACCACTAGACCAATGAGGCTATGCTTATTTTGTAAATACTTTTAGACACGCAGTAGCGTGTCAAGCCAAGTTCAAGCAAAGTCGTAAATTTTAGCACTGACTGACTGACTTATAGTACCTAAATCTAACATACTTCCAGATGACTTAGAAAGATGAAACTTGGAATCCAGCCTGGTAATTGTGTGTAAGCGTAGGAAATAATCTAAAAATAAAAAAAAATAAAAAATAAGGGAGGTATCCATACATTTTTTTTTAATTGAAGCTTTGAAATCATTACAAGCAAATATTTGAAACTATTCCTATATATGTATTATTATATTTGCTATTAACAGAAATATAAAAATAACGGCGAAGCCCACAACCCAGCACAATTTTTGTATTGAACTTGGCTCTCCTTTTTTACATTTATAATATTGGGGGATGAATGGTGATCGATACTAATGTCAAAAATGCAATCAGTAGGTTTTTTGTCTGTCTGTAAGTGCACGCGTGGGTCGATAAATACTAAAGGGATTTTAACCAAACTTGGTACGTTTGTAGTCCATACTCCTAGGCAGGTTATAGGCTATATAACATAACGCTAAGATATATAGCAGCTGAGCAGTGACGATAAATTTGAAGCAATTCGGATGAAATTTTGCTTTCGAGCTCTTATCCTCGCATACGTTGATCATATACCAAAAGTATGTATTACAAAGATGAGGGTCTTTAAAAGATCTACAAAAAAATCCTGAATAGTATATATCTATCTTTTATAAATTAGCCACAATAACTTGTTTAATAGTTAGGCATTTCTTCAAAGTTTATTAAATGCATAAATATATTATATTTCACATGGATATATCCTTATCAAACTCCCATACTCAAAAAGTACACCTTAATATCTATTTAAAAAAATATATAGAAATCGGTTAATAAATACACCAGATATAGATGAAATAAAACTTCCAAATTTCGCCACTCCAGTATGGGTACGATTCTTCTATACAGTACTATACGGTTGATTTTTGTTTTGAAACGGCCATCCGCTGCATCTATAACAAGTACAATTTTAACAAAAATAAAACCGACTTCAAGGTTCGGCTCGATTTCTCTTGGGTGCCATCATCAGCTATTAATGTCCTTATCATGGTACCACCGTTGGGACATCTCCTTTCCATTAAAATAAGAATCATCAACATCGGTTTATAAAAAAAAAGTAAAAAAAAATATACACGGTCGAATTGAGAAACCTCCTCCTTTTTTTGAAGTTGGTTAAAAAGGCGAGGGCGCTCAAGCGCCGACTCCACTCACATTGTCACTCTTAATGCGAACGGACGTGGTTCTTATTCACTCTTATCGGTATAAGCGCGCTTTAGATTTTAATAATACATAGATATGTAGTTTTAAGATATAAGTTAAAAGTAGGTATTAAATAAATAAATAAATAAATAAAATAAATATTTATTTAAAAGTAGGTATTATTAGATAATAATATAATTAGTTTGTTTAGTGCTTTTGTTTGTTTCTCCTTCTTTTCTTTATATATAGTATAGTTGTAAAGTTAGGTATAATATTCAATTAAGTAAATTTATGCAATTACAATTAATAAAGCTCAGGTTCAGACACTCCGCGTTGCTGGAGTAGATCCTAGTCTCAGTTGTTTTTCACATGGGCTGTTGTACGTCGCTCTTTCCCGGGTCTATAGTTCCAGAAATCTTTATGCATACGTACCGGAAGGGTACACTTTGAATATAGTTTATCCGTAAGCTTTACGCTGAAATTATGTATTTTTTATATTAAATAACATTTTATTCTAGGAACGATGCAAAGCAAAAATTACAGTCTTAAATAGATTTTTAAAAGGCAGCGTCATATTTGTTTATTAAATTGTAGTTTAATAGTCTATAGTTTAAAGAACAACATTGTTGTAAGAGGAGATCGTCGAGAAGTTGCTGCACAGCTGCAAACAATAAGATATTATGTCGCATGTCTGGTCAAAGTACAGAATATTGCTTCTTCAATCGGGTGGTGGAGCAAGATGCGGCGACTACTTAGCCAATCGATTTTTTTAATTCGTTATCAGCCCCTTGACTGCCTAAATTTTAAAGTTGGTATGCCAGTTATTCTGCTGCGCAATTTAAGCCCGCCTAAATTATGCAACGGAACTCGGCTAGAAGGCGGAAGGGTAGTTAAATTGCAACAAAATACTATTGAAGAGAAAATTTTGAATGGGTGTGGTCCAGCACCAATTAGGAAGAAATTTTTATTCCCAGAATACCACTTTCTTACTAATAATTTCCCATTCCGCTTTAAACGCCTGCAGTTTCCGGTGAGTCTACGCTTTGCGATGACAATAATAATAATAATAATATTAAAAATGGCCTTAAAAGATGAGTATAAGCATAGGGTAAATATTTTAAGTAAAAGTAATTTAGCCAGCAAAAACTTAGTAAAAGCAATAAACACTTACGCTATACCCATACTGACCTATTCTTTTGGTATCATAAAATGGACTAAAACAGACATTCAAAACATACAAATAACAACAAGAACCACTCTCACCAAACACAACTGCCTTCATCCAAAATCTGCAATAGAAAGAATCACAATCAAAAGACAGGAAGGCGGAAGGGGCCTTATCGACATATCTACCTTATGGACGACGCAAATATCAAAATTAAAATCATTTTTCTTTGAAAAAGCTAACAGTAGTGAAATCCATAAAGTAATAGTTAGTAATGATCTGAACCACACACCACTAAACCTAACCCAAGAGATCGAAATAGATAACGTAGCAACTAACTCCCAAACTTGTAAAATAGAACAATGGAAAAAGAAAGCACTCCATGGTCGACATCCACATGATCTTGAACAACCACATATAGACAAAACAGCATCAAACAAATGGCTTACTCTTGGATCCCTATTTCCAGAAACTGAAGGCTTCATCATAGCAATCCAAGACCAAATTATAAATACAAAAAACCATAGAAAGCATATTATCAGAGACCCTACAGTAACAGACGATAGATGTAGAAAATGTCATAATCAATCAGAAACTATTCAACATATTACTGGAGCATGCCCCAACCTTGCACAAACCGACTACACACATAGACACAACCAAATTGCAAACATCATACACCAAAGACTAGCTGTCAAACACAAACTCATTCCAGATACACATACGCCATACTACCAATATACACCTAAAGCAGTTTTAGAAAGCAATACTCACAAAATTTACTATGACCGTGCAATACTGACCGATAGGACCATACACTACAACCGCCCTGATATAACCGTACAAGACAAAATAAATAAAACTACTTACCTGATTGATATAGCTGTTCCAAACACTCACAACATACAAAAAACAATAGCAGAAAAAGTACATAAGTACACAGACCTTAAGGATGAAGTTTTAAGGATCTGGAAACAACAAAAAGTATACATTGTCCCTATAGTATTGTCCACCACTGGTATTATCCCGAAACACATACACCACAGCCTGAAAGTCCTTGATCTGAAACCCAATACCTATATACTCCTACAAAAAGCTGCTATACTGAACACCTGCAGAATCGTCAGAAAGTTTCTGCAAATAGACGAGCAGACACACAATGCAATAGACTTACACACTTAATTCACTTGTACATAAAACCGTGACATTTACTTGACTTAGTCCGTAAATGCCACTTACATACTACCAGCAAAAGCTGAGAAAAAATAAATCACCAAAATAATAATAATAAATATTTCGGACATTTAAACACACAACGCCATCTAGTCCCAAGATAAGCAGAGCTTGTGTTATGGGGTACTAGACAACTGATACAAATACATATATACTTTTTTTTTTTTTTTTTTGTAAATACATACATATTATAGATAGAACACACCCAAACTCCGAAACAAATATTTGTAGATCATACAAACATAAATAAACAATAAACAAGACACAAGGTCAGACGTTGCGCACCGCAGGCGTAGATCTCACCACGAACTGTTTCAGCAACGGACAGCTCTATGTGGCTCTGTCGAGGGTGAGCGACGCTGCTAATATGTTCGTATATTGTTCTAATGGCATGATACATAACAAAGTATACAGCGAAGTTCTGTAAATAAGGATAACACTGTCACAATATATAGACATATCGGTGAAATTGCATGCTTTTTACACCCTAACCACTGACTGAATATTAGTTTACAAGATGAAGTTTAAATTTACTTTGTAATAACATTAAAGAAGATGCATATATGTACATATATGCATCTTCTTTAATGTTATTACACTTGTTAGTACTTTGTTGTTAGTAAATATCTTGCGTTCAACGTGCTCTGTATTTTTTTTTTATGTTTGTGCCTACCAAAATGACTCTACTCCGCCTGATGGAAAGCAAAAGCAGAATCCAAGAGTGGTGGTCACCATACTCATTGCGGATGCAGACAATGCAGTATGGTGACCCACACCATGGCGGCCTTGTGATGCTTTTGCATCGTGTGGCCTCCGGTCTCGCACTCACCAACGAAACACGACAGCACGAACGCTGTCATTTTACGTTGATTATCTGAGCGAGGTTAGTACCGCCCCGGTCGAGACGGCCCGTTCGTGCTGAAATCAGCGTGACTCTTTTCCTACTAATTACAAAGTATTGTCACACTATGTCATTTTATTTACCCCATAACGTCTGTGTATGTACACCAGAGACCAGGACCGTCTTTACCTAAGCTGGGGCCCCCGGGCACATAAGAATTTGGGGTCCTTTTGGAAATTAAAGAAAATGTATTATGCCAACCTTTTTTCTACTATGATAATTTTTATTATGAGTAATCGTGTATGCTGTTAGTTTTTTGGTTACAATAACAGTGGTGGTTTCTTTCAGGTTCTATGTTAAACAAAACCATATATTTATTATTACGTGTTCAGGTTCGACGAATTTGAGATTTAAGCCTTCTGACATGTAAAAGAGACTTTATTATAAACACTCTTAAAACCTACACTGCCCGTACTCAGCTTAGGGCTCAGGCTCATGCTCAGGGCGGCATGAGACGCTGATAGGCGCGCCTCTCATGCCCACTTGAAACTAATCCGCCGCCCGGTTCGCCGCCGGAGAAGAGGTTTTCCTCCCGGGCCTTCGGGCGAGATAGCCTCGTAGAAGGTTGCGACCGCGGTAAAACTGCTATCGCTACCGGCCGTGGTGCGAAGGACGGCCGGTAGCAAGAGATCTCGTCCTGATCTGCAGTGAGGGCCCGACGCTGCGATGCCCAGGTGGGGCAAATCAGGGTATACTAGAAGCGTAACAAATATGTGTACGAATGGGAATGACGTCATTACAACCCTCCGTCACGTTACCAAAATAAAACATATAAACATATAATATACAAGAGAATAGATGCTGCGTTAACCAATTTTTCGGACATAGCGACATCCAGTGCCAAGCTAAGCAGAGCTTGTACTATGTGTACTGGACAAGTGATATAAATACATAATAACTAAACTTTTTTTTGTAAATACACATAAATTATAAATAGAAAACACCAAAGCTCCGAAACAAATATTTGTAGATTTAGTAACTAAATAAGGACAGTGTGATCAGAAGCTCCTAACTTGCTTTTAAGTTGCTTCTGAATTTCGAAGACTAAATTCAGCCAAATGCAATAAGCGCTTTAGGATTCGCTTAATTGTAGTAGTTAAAAAATCTTTAAATCATAAAATATTCAACGTTGCGATTATGTGCTTCAAGGATATAGAATTATGCTATATCACTAATCTAATGTTACTTTTATTAATATTATAAATTGTGTAAGAAAATATCTAAATTAAGTGTTAGTGGACGAGGCAAAAACGAAAGCCGATGGGGCCATAAAGTTCTTAAGAGATGACTGTATATTATACATGTTATTGCAGCGTTGGTTGGTAGGACCCCCACAGGGTAATGCACCTGACGACCTGCAACTGTACGCTCATGCCAACGTTGAAGATATAGCAACAGCAATCGACAAGATAAACACAGATGTTCTATCGAAAACTGGTATGTCAAGCTATAATAATTGGCAGCCGCCATTCTATGAACAGAGTCGATCTCGACATGTTACCGAAGAGTACCTTAAATTGTACCTGTATCCCTATCTGTTCAACGCTGAAAGACATAGGCTTACATCTTGACTGCAGTTTTACCTGGCGTGGTCAAGTTATATACCTATGTCAGAGGGTTACCAACACCTGAGGACATTATACTGTTTAAAAAAATCCTGGTGAAAACTAAATCAACGAGTTAGTCGACTCTATATCCCTTTAATCGACTATGGCGATGTGTGCCATTGGTGTCAGAAATAATCTTAGAATATATTCGAGACCGTTTGACATGTTAGGTGCAAAAGAAAGATTAGTCGTAACATTAAGATTTGGAACTTGCAACAACTGAAAACTCGTATTAAGATTTATCATAATTCAGTTCTTTAATTTTCTAACCCTTGCTGACAAAAATATCCCTGAAACACGGACTGTTTATAAATGTCTGACACATTAATAAAAAGATGAGTGAGTACCAAACAAAAGTATACGTCCCCATGCACGGACTGTTGCGTGTCGATTAAAGTTAGTAACTAAATGCGATTATACCTTCCTAAATGCGATTCTAGTTAGGTTGCAGTCAGTCAAAAACCATCCTTGCTTCTAAATTTAAACGCTAGTTGGCTAACTGCAGATTACATTTGACAAAATTCATTGAAAACTGAACTGAACTAACTGAAATAAGATGACTAAATTCAGACAAATCACTAAAGGCAGAGAAAATATAGAATTTAAGATTTAACGATCGTAAAGAAGGTGAAAGAGTTACAACTTCGTACGCTTTAATTTTTCAACTTAAAAAAATATAAAATTAAAAGCCTAGTAATTATGTCTGTTATTTTTTATTTAAATGTACCTATTACCTGTTGTTTTGTGAAAAAAGTGTAATGTGTACGAAAATTTATAACGAGGACATAATAATATATGTATGAGAAAAAAATGTCGGTTCCTCGGGGGCCCCCTTGAGAATGGAGGCCCTGGGCCCGTGCCCCGAGTGCCCTTATGGTTAAGACGGCACTGCCAGAGACACATACGTCAGAGGGGTGCCATTGTTTACTTGGCGAACGACGGTTTGTGTCCAGCGGGCAACACTCATCGGTAAAACTTGTTTCGTTTTTGTTACTTTCCCCTAAATAAGCAGTAATTCGTATAATTTATGATTGTTTCACACGTTTTTTACTTTCTATCCAACTACGGTGAAACCAAAAGGTAAGAGTCCCCGTAGACTAGAAAGTTTTTAATCAACACAAACAAAGGGTTACAAAGGGTTGACTTTTGGCTTATTTGTCGGCCGATACCGAATCGTTATAATGTGCGTACTCCTATTCATCTTCTTAATGATTAAGAAACCGACCGAACTATCGATCGATTAAAAAGTTTGTAGTCTGCGCGGGCTCTAATAGTTTTGACAGTCTATGTATGTTTGTATACTCGACCGTAGCGCCGAAAATATCTACTCGATTTTAATGATGTCGATAGATTCGTAATAATGGCCTGCGTAACATAGGCTGTAATAATTTTATCAAAAGTTTTACATTGGTTTTTACGTAGTCGGGTTTTTACGTTAGTTGTTATTAAGAAAACAATTTATTCCTTGTGATTAAAGTACGTTTGCCTAGTAAAGCCCATTTTAATGTGTTATTCTCTTCCACACAGCTTCTTAAATAAATTCTTATCAATCATATTTTGAAGTAATGAATGTGGTACTTACACAATGCCTACTTATTTACATTACGAGTATACGTACATTTATGAGGTAGCAAAATAATGACCCTAGATAGACCCTTGCTACTGAGCATACTCCTAGCAGAGTCACTTAAAACCAGTGCTGGATTTACCACTACGCTGAGAATTTGAGGCGAATTTGAGGGGGCGTTTTTTGTCTTACGTAGATAAAATGTAAATATATAAATACACAGAGAAAAGAAGTTTTGATAATTTAGCAAAAATATCATGTTTGGTACTAAACAGTGTATCGAATACTCTAGTACTATTGCAAAACTTGTAAAGTAAACGCTTGGTAAAAATAGCTTCATGGATACGAATTTTAAAAATATTTAGAACCAAAATTAGGAATCTTGACTACGGCGGCATGGGGCGATAGATTGCGTGCCTCTGCCGCACACTTCGTAGGTGGGGAATTGGGCTTTCTCATCTGCCTCCATCAGCACACACAAATAGACGGGATTCAACTCACTCGTTGTAACCGAGTGTCGGTACTTCTGAAAGCAGCCATTCCCGGAATGGCACTAAGTCAGCTCTTGATAATAGGCTGGAACACCTCTACGGTGAAGATGCCAACAGTAGCACGCCGTAGTTCTGCGAGCGGTCTCGCGCCTCTTCTAGTGGGGGTCTTATAGTATGTATTAATGCATACACTTGAAAAAGGTTATCCAGTGGTTCGATGACAACCTTCTTACTCTTAACGTTGCTAAAACGAAATACATTTGTTTCAGTATAAATAGCAAATCTGATCCGAACCCACAGTTTAACATAAAAGCCCGTGGCAAGTCGTGTCTACTCAGTGATGACTGTCGTTGTGCTTCTTTAGAACAAACCGCAACTCATAAATACCTTGGCATCATTATAGACAAACATCTGACGTGTTTAGTAGAAAATAAATTAATTTGATATTGCCGTGCGTTTGATGATTGTTTGTTTCGTTTTTTTGCGTCTTTGCCTAACATTGTCTCAGGACGCACTAAAATGGCGTCAACAAGTGATGTAACATCGCAGGGATGCGCAATGCGAATCAGATCAAAAGTTTTTGCGGTGTATTCGTGCGAGCTTGCAGATATTCATGATGCGATGTGAATTCGCAGTTATGTGTGGGAACCCTTAAAATGGAAATGCCAGATTTTTGGATGGATTAATGAGTATGAGCAAATTATAAATTCAACTGACTACTGATAGGAATGAATATATTTCACACTACAACGACCAATTTCGAATCTTAGCCTCGAAGTGAACTCGTGACTCACCAGATATCTCAAGATTAAGCTTCGGGTGTTGTATAAAATATACTCTAATCATTTCATACAAAATAACGATACCGAATTAGGAAATATCCCCAAACATTACTGTACAACTGTACATATCTGAGTTGAATTAGCTCAAAGTAATAATAGTGCCCATATTTAAATGGCAAACATTGTTTTCTTATCTACAATTTTTTTATGAATTGTAAGTTTTTGTGTAGCGATAATAGTTAGTTAAATTCTGTTTGTGTAACATTTTACCTTAAGAAAAAATAATTGGATACAATATATATTTAAGGCAATAATATTTTCATAATTCTTATAGTTTTTATAACATTTTGTTAATATTATAACTATTTCTCTTTTCTACTCAGATAAATTAATGGTTAAATATCTCTCTGTGTAAGAAATGTCAAACACACGACTGGCGGGTGGATCAAATTAAACAATTTACATTGTTTCAGATATTTATCTGTTACCTTTATAGGTTTTATTTTTTTCTTTTTCTTGCTTTTATAATTTTATAGGCAGGTTGCAGGTTCTTTAGAAAAGTTTGTAAATAAGTGCGCTAAAAAAGTCTTACGCGCAGCCGTAAGACTTTTTTATACAAGAATAGCTAATCGAGGCCCGACCTCCTGCCGAGGTTTTTTTCGCGGGGTTCAGCTGGGATTCGTTTTTGCCATATTTTGAGGTCTGCTTTTTAAATGTAATAATATTACTATATTTAAATATTATTTCATTAGTTAAATTACATACGTACTTACATAGGAAAATCTTATCGCCGGGCTTAGTTAACTGTGTTCTGTAGCTGTAGTTCTCTTTTGATTAAACGTGTATTCTTTGAATAATTTTGTTTGCACTTAGTTTTTGCATGCGGTTTTACTTACATTTTTATTTATATGAATATAGTCCATTCGCTCAGATAGTGTCGGTGCACCCGCACGCAATTGTGGTTATTGTTGTAAAATACGAGTATATTAATTTATACCACGGCGTAAACTGACAAATCATACTTACTTGTGGGTATACGCCGCAGGTGGGCCCTTTGATTTAGTGGCGGCTTGCCGCACGAGAGATGAAAGCGCGTACAAGGTGACCGCGTCTAAGCGATTGGCCTTTATACAATGATTTTTAAGATTTTATAATCTGTAAAGGCTTTCGATACTATTTATTTAATTGATTTATCTAGTTTTGGCCCGCTGCTTCTATCTTATGCCTGCAGAATTTCGTATTGCCTTATCTTTAAGGGTAAAAAATGTTATCTGGATTAAAAGTATCCAATGTTCTTTTTGAAGGTATTGACTTGCCAATAACAATTGCTATAGATGTTTATGACAACTGGGATCAAGTGACGGCTTAGTAACGAGCCTTCCGAGCTGCTATTAGGAATTTCTTGTAAGGAAAACTCAATGAAAAACCAAAGGAACTACACACGCAGTAAAACATCAGTTTTATTATGACTATTGCCTTAGTTTTTTTGGTATTCAAATTTATTTAAAATTCTGTACATACAAAGTTCACATTAATTACACTATCCGCAAATTGTTTGGGAGAAAATAAGAAAAAAATCCATCGTGTAAATATGACATGTAGCTATATTCTTTTAAGTAAATGGTGACTTCCAATGCGCCAACAAAATAACTACAGCACTATCTATCGAAGACGCACCGAGCTATGGTGTATCTGTCTCGCGACTTTGGCATGCTATACAAAACTAGCCAGACGGGCTGGTCTTGAAGTTATACCAAATTTTCCTTCTCTTTGGAGTGGTGCTGTCCTGCGTAGTTTGTTTAGTCGGCTTTTACGCCATTCACGGGATGAATAGGGATGGTGATTTGTCGCATACATACACATACTTATTAAATGCATGTGTTTATTTATATACACTACGTACTACACTCATAATATTGCCTTCAAGTATAGACATAGTTAAGTATACAAATATATATTTTGGAAATACATATTTGGGTAAACTCTAATCAATGTCAGTTTCCGTATTGGGTAACAGAAAAACCAAACAAATTAAACCTTATGGTCCAATATCGACTAATATCTACCGGCTATTTCTGTGTATTTTATATGCATATTTATTTATTAACTAGTGGTCGCCCAGTGGTCGAAATTATATCAGTATTTTTTTTAAAATATAAAATTTGCAATAAAGTTTTTCTTTCACGTATTGATATATACAGGGTGTAAAAAGAATGCTCCCGAAAACTTGGGGGTTGCATTCAGACCATGATACTGAATAGGTTTAGCGAAAAAAAAACGCAAAAAATATGTTAACTTGTCTAAGTTCTTTTTTGGTTTTTTCTGGTTACATACACATAGTACAACATAATAGGACCTTAACTACATAATTATCTCATTTAGAAAACCAAAAAACAAATTAAACTAATAATACAGTAATGTATTTTAATATCACTCAGCTGGCTGGGAGGTCAACGTACCGTGCGCTAGCGCGGTGCATTGACCGCGGGCGGACGTGCGCGCGCGTGTCTCCCCTCGACCCGCTTCATTTTGCGCTGTACCTACTGATAATACAAATAAGACTAATACTGCCTAGTTAATAATGCTGCAACCACCAGGTGGTAACCTAGTACCTAGACAGCACAGCCCGCCTTCATTTTACAAACAGAACTTCTTAGAAACCTAAGTTCTAAAAAAATGCAAAAGATTAAAGTAGGTGGCCATTAACAATGAATACAATTTAAGGCCCTAACTTTATGAAGCGTGCATCTGCGTAAACAATTGTCTATGTAGATGCGTATAATATTGTATTAGGTAGGTACAAAACTTTATTTTATACACGACTACAAGTGTTGATTTCGTCACCGCGAGCGCATCGGCGCGGTGGCGCGGCGCATCAAAGCTCCGGCCGCGGGGCGCAGGGCGGGAGGGGTCATGACCAGTCAGTCGGTCAGTTTCAATTATGACTTCGTTAAGTGCATGTCTGTGATACTGACACTGTTCAACCATCGCAACGAACGTATGTGGTCAATGAGGAATACTAAATTGACAGTGTAAACAGTCTCCCGATCAACTCCTGTGGATTTATGAAGTGAAGGTTAAAAAGTTCAAAAGTGAATTTAATAAATAGTGTGTTCGTGTATGCAACATTAAGCATTATGTATGTATGAAATACGTAAATTAAGTTCTGTAGTAGTTACCAGTTGATTACTTAAACTTAAAAGTAACTAATAATAAAAAAGTAGGTATCAGTATCCGAAAACGGTAGTATCGGAAAAAGGTACGTATTTTGTGTTTGGTCAATTTGAAGGCTGACTTCTCGGGTGTATCGAACTCTAAAATTAAAAATCGCAATTTGATCACAACGAAAAGGCCTTAAAAAACAGTTTACACAGTTTACAGTAGGTAGGTATCACTCTGCTACTCAGTTTACCCAAAACTTTGCCGAAATACTATGATTTTACTATAATTACAATCAAGTATAATAAGTTATTTTAACCATAAACCTAAATGTGTTTGAAGTCGTTGCAATAATAATATTTAATCAATCGTCGCCAGCGCGGCGCGCCGGCTGTGACTGCGATGAGCGAGACACACGTGACGCGATACGTGCGTAATTATTACAATATGAACGTATTTTGTGATTTTAAAAACGTTAATAACTTCATTGTTTTGCTTGGTTGACATTTCTATTATTGTGTTTTATTTATTTATTTATTTATTTATTTACAACTTTATGCACAAATGCATGCATCGGCGGACTTAATGCCTAAGGCATTTTCTGCCAGTCAACCGGTTGGGCAATGTAGAGAAAACATGAGGTAGGTGCACTTCAAGGGCGAAAACTAGATGATAGTAGCTTTAAAACAGTTATACTATTTAATCTAATAATGCTAATACATACAGTAAAACACATATATACACATACATATATATTCATACATATACCACAATAGGAGATAAAATGCAAGGTTATGAACTAAGAGCTCGCCAGTGCCGCCAATTCACCTAGTAAGAGCTCCTTCACTTTCATTTTGAAGGAGTTACGGTTTCTAGCCATCCTGGCTTCCAGAGGAAGCGCATTCCACAAGAGGACAGACTGTACTATAAACGAAGAGCCGACAAACCCAGTGGTGTGAGAAGGACAAAGTAGAAGGAGATTGTTCGACGAGCGAAGGTTTCTGTTGTGGTTGTGACTTAAAAATTGAATTTGTGATGTTAAATAAGTAGGAGGGGATGGGGAATTGAGGATAGTATACAGGAATGTGAGAGCGCGCAATTTCCTGCGTTGACGAATAGGTAACCATTTGAGCTGGGAGCGAAAACTGGAGATATGATCATACTTACGAAGGTTAAAAATAAATCGAATGCAGTTATTGAGAAGACGGTCTAGCTTGTTGAGGAGATCTGCATTCAGGTCATAGTAGCACACATCACCATACTCGATTAAGGGGAAGATTAGAGATTGCACGAGCGCTACCTTAGTTTTCGTGGGAGTTCGTGTTTTATGTAAGTACACACGTTCTGTATCCGCCCCTAGTTTTCTCTGGTAATTAAAAACTAACAGTTGATGCCATTTCTGGTTCGACCGAGGCTACCGCAGAATTAGGTACGTAGAGTATAAAGTCACTACCTACTTTCGTTAGTAAGCATAAGCAACTGTACCGACGCGTAGGTACTTAAATTGTAATAAATAATCATTCACTTAGCTACACGGTGCGCGCAATACATTGCTGGCTTCTGAAATGAATAAAAATCTTGACACATTGTTTTTTCCGGCTACAATTTTTTTAAGGGCAACTGTTTGTTTTTTTAATAGGTTTTGGGGTGCTGAAGCTACCTCTTTCGTTTTTGGTAGACGTCTGGTTACACCCTGTATACTCGTAGATGAGATGACGTTTATTTTTAGAGAATTATTTTAATTTATTGTTAGGAATGCCAATTAAAATACTACTGAGTCTCCCATGAAAGTATTATTCACTCAATCTTAAATATTATAACAGCGATCAGCATGTGTGTGTTCTTGTATCACTACTTATTATAAAACAAAGACATCCCTCGCGTCGTCTGTCTGTTTCCGATAAACTCAAAAGCTACCGTACGCATTTTGTTGCAGCTTTTATCAATAAATAGAATGATTCTTGAGGAACCTTTTGTATAAAATTCGTTAAGATTTTAAGTATATTGGCTAAAATATTGAATATGTGAACTATACTGATGGCACCGGTATTAAGACTACGTGAATTTTATGTTGGAATCAGTTCATCGAACACCAATCAATGAATAGTCAATCAATCCCGTCAATTCCATTCTCAGCAATGTCATACATAGCAGTCGCTTGTCTCCTAATGTTTTCGTATTAGTTTGATATCTATACAAATAAATAAAATTTAAGTGTATGTTTGTAATTTTTCAGTAAATGCATATGAAATTATATGCGATACTTACATCAACAATCAATTATGTTTTTTTTTGTCTGTCTGTCTATCTGTTTGTGCCTGCTAATCTCTGGAACAGCTAGACCGATTGTGATGACACTTTCACTGATAGGTAGCTGATGATTTGGGGAGTAACTTAAGCTTCATTTTTTAGACTAGCTTCGCCCGCGGCGATGCCTGCGGTTGTTATCCTACAGCGGGGCTCAGGTAGTCATGTATATAATATGTAGTTCTGTGTAGAACATATAAATTCAGTCATAGGCAGAACGTTTGCGAATCATGTTACGGTGAAAGTCTTCAAAACACTTTTAATCTTCCGATCTCTCATAAAGAAAACCGTAGCCATTTTGTTAATGACTTTAATTGGTTCTTGTTTCAGATGATCCTGCCTTATCGAATGTCCACGTTTTGTTCAATAATACTCATATTATTATTACAAGCATCGCTCCATGCAAAAACTGCTAACACATGTCCAATCGGATTTCAGATAAGCTATACAAAAGACGATAAAACACCTATCTGTTATCGGCTCAAAGGACCAGAAAGATTTGCAGATGCATTCAAAAATTGCACTGGTAATTTGTATACGGCAAAATTATATGATAACTTGATGATGAGTAACCGCACAGAACTAGTGTTATGGACTGAATACAGATCGGCCTATGTGGGTGGGCCCTTTGTTGATTGGTCTGGTACATCAACTACTGGATCTCTCCTAGAAACCAGCTTTAATGTGTCTAATCCCCATTTTGGAATCGAGGACGTGCTGTGCATAGCTAAAGATCCGGTTGGAAATTACACAGCCGAGAGATGTGATAAAATGTACTACAGATATTGTTTTGTGGAGCCGTATACAACTCCTACTAGTTCTGAAGGATGCGAAAAATTAGAAGGCGGTATTAGATTTTATTCTCCTAAACCAATGTGTTTATTTGTGATTCCCGGGGTACTTAGTACTGGTGTTGGAGCAACATGGGCACAAACTTACCTTTTGTGTCATAAGAAACATGGACAAATGCTCTATAATGGATGGAGATATTCGAACAATCCACGTTTTCATCTTTCTACACACCCTAGAGAGTACCCTCTGCGTGTAACATATAATCCTATACGGAATATAACTTTTCTGAGTATTGCGGAAAATTTGGTAAGTTGTATTTAGCTTAAAATTAGACAAGACCGGTTAAAACTGTACAAGTTGTATTTGTGCAGCTATACTCGCTAGATTATAATACATTGAGACACTTGGACACAGTCATCAGGTCGTATGTTAGGCACAGTTTATTCCTAACATAGAATGCTACTTATCATCAAATAATGCCTTAAAGTTTAGATCAATGAAATAATAATAATAATAAACATTTACTTCCTCGCAGCAATACATTTTTCAAAGTTATAGCTTACACATACATATGATTATGTTTCATACTGTGGGAGACTGGTGCCTCAGCTTTGCTCACAGCCTGTACTTTAGGGCACCAGGTGATAGTGTACAAAATGGCGGTACATCAGAAAATTATTTTTAATACTCAGAAAAAGCTCACGTAATTTGAGCACTGTACAAAGTTTATCTTTTCTTTTTTCAAACGTCAAGAGGATTATATTATTATGTTTCATCTAGCTTATTTATGGGACGACCAAATAATTTGACCGCAGAAGGTTTTAGGGTATGGGCCTCCGTTATCCTCACTCACTCGGTGAAATACAGTGCAAGCTATTTCACACTGGTTTTCTCTGAAGCCGTGGTATCACTCCAGTCGAGCCGGCCCGTTCATGCCGAAGCTTGACTCTCCCACTGAGTTGTCTTTTGAAAAAATACTGGAATAAGGTTTTGGTGTTGTGTTCTTAGAATGTTTGTTTTCCTAATGTAGCAATGGTCCTGTGGAGGTTGGACGCCGTACAGGGATCCAAAACGTTGGGTCGAAACACATCCCTGTACATATGATAACGAACATGAAAAAAAGATATTTGTAGACACCGTGAAGGGGAAGCGGGTGCGCACTATTATATTTCACACTTAGTAACTTATTTTGTTTTTGTGATCACTGTGTACTAATATCTGTATACTGTAATTTAACTCAACGATGCATGCAAATGAGTAATCTTACAATTTAATGTAGCTTTTCGTTGTACTGTTTGCAACAGAACGAAATAGAACTATTTGCACGCTGTTTAACAATCGCATGTATTTTGTATGTGTGTCCAGCCTCCCTAGCCAAGTTGCAAGCGTTCTTCGTTCTGCGTGCCATTCTCGTGTGCCATTGGCGAATACCTTATCTTAGATTACTTTGTCTAAGATTAGCCAATAACACACGAGAATTTAGGCGTTAACGATTGCAGAAAGAAGAACACTTGCAACTTGGCTAGGGTGACAGGTATTATGTTTTTACTAACGATGAATTGTAGTGATAATGTTACCCGGAAGGGTGATGGTTTTGGCAGTCCATGTATATTTGTAGCGTATCTGTAGCGCCTAAACTACTGAACTGATTCGTAATAATGGTCCTGGTGAAATAGGCTACATCAAATGTTGTACATAGTCGGGTTCTTGTTTTAAAACTTTTTTATTGTTTTCGTATAAATAAAATTTTACTTAAAAGGGTAAAGGAGACGTTTAATAAATTTGATTTTCTTTACCTCTGTGTCATGCTCCCAATTAAATAAACATACATATACCTCATGTATAAACAATTCGCTAAATTAGCCTAGTTTATGAAATTCTAGCCCTTAAATGATAACGCATATCGTATGGTTTAAATTAAATAAAAAAACGAATCATCATAATCGTATGAAAAAGTAATAAAGTTGGGATTTTTTTGAGCCTGCTAAAGAGATTTTACTCTGCTTAAGGAAGGCATGAGTAGAACCCAAACGTAGTGGTCACCACACTTATTACGAACGCAGACAATGCAATAATGCTGCATGGTGACTCACACTATGGCGGCCTATTGAGATGATTCTGTATCTTTGGTAAAAGGAGATTTAAAGAACAAGAAAAATAAAAGTCTACCTGGACATAGCATGTTGGAAATAAATAATCTGCTTATAACACGCTGCTAAATAAGTGTCATATTAATAGTTGAGCATAGCTTTTTGCTTTATTTTTGCTTATTATGCTGTCATGTTTAGGTGAAGGGCGTGAATATGTGTATTTAAAACTACGTGTATTTACAATGTTTTTTATGTTTCACATAATTCCTGTAGGTAGGTCACCGGCGGTCGCCTGAAGTCTTGTAACGTAAAATTATGATAGAGATTGCTTTGAACGTTGACTATTCGTTATCAGTTTTGTTAAATGACATTAAAACATTAAATAAACCATCGTAGTACTATATACTTTAAATTTTTGAGATTATGCCTTAAAAGGTAAAATAGAATACTTGTGGTGTAGTGAATCTTTTCGATGTCATAAGTCAGCCTGTTTATCAAGATTCTTGGTCAGGTAAAACGACGCAATTAAAATATGCGATACTACTCCCGTCAATATAAAGAAATAATTGTAATTAAAATGTAAGTTTCTGTTTGAATCTGAAAGTTAACTACGTGATTATTATGCATTTCTTAGACAAATGTTATCCGTGGAGATAATTAGCAAAACTTTGGAACCTAAAACCATGATTAATATTTGTTTGAATTGAACGCTCGGTTTGCGCATCTCTATAGAGGATAGGATCTCTACAGGGAAAGGAAATATAATAAGATCAAAGCTCCAGAAAGCCTAATTAAGTATAAGAGCAAGTTTTAAGTATTGAAAAGGAATATGTATTAGATTCTTCAATATAATAATAATACTTTATTTCTCCTCACAATGGTATACTTAAAACTATTTATTTTACACAGTATAGTTTAGATATGTGAGGAACTGATGTCTGTGACAGGCATAGGATGCCTGTGTTACAAATCAGCAGGTCCTCATCCCACGGACTTTCAGGTACATTTTCGACAGTGTGTTTATTGGCAATGTTTAAGAGTAGTTTGTTTTCATTTCCAAATATGGAACTTATATGTAATGAGTCATCAAAATAGTGATTCTATTTCAAAATTAAACAAATTGTTTTAAACTCTTCTTCGTTGACATTTTACTGATGAATTCTAAACTTGTAAGTGTAAACTCGGGAATCAATCTGGGCTATTTTGGGTTTAGAACTGTTTTAACAAAAATTGGAATGGCAATAATTATTTAACAAAATTTTCTCTTGCCATACATTTATCTTTTTAAACACATTTTAACGACACCACAAAATACCATTCAATTATGACCCCCTACTACCAACCCAATAGGTCAATAATAATCTATTCAAAAACTTGAGACATCTTTTAAATATTCATATACCTAACGGTAAGGGATTCTTTTATTCAAGACTTTTGACCTTGATTTGTATATAGATTTATCTTCCCCGGACTGTGACGCTCGCATAATTTTAAAATTGACAATCTTAATAAAGTTCGTTGCCTAACTACCTTCTAATTTTTAGCTGAATAAGTTTCCTACTGATAAAAATGAAACGCAATATGGAATCATACGAAACGACGTGTGGGAAACGACGAACAGTTCCCATGTATTCTATGATCTCATGTGTGAGGAAGACGTGATACTTAAAAAACTCACGTTGGCAGTAAAAGCTGATACGTGAGTATTTTTGTATGAATTTACTGATTATAAATTTGAAAAGATGTAAGCTATGATATGTTATTTCACTGCTTATTAAAAAAATACTATAAACTCATTTTGAAAGAGAGAGAGAGATAAATCAAATTTTGAATTTCTTCTACTATTCCTATTTCAGCGAGAACAAGCTGGTATTAGTACCAAGTGAAGACATTGCAGTAAACAACATTCTATGTTTTACTGATTCTGTCACATATTTTCCAACACCTGTCAAGATTAGCTACGACGGTAGTTCACATACTTATGTTCTATCACCATCTTATGATGGGAATTATTGGTGCATTTACAAAGACACTAAACGATTTATTGCTTCAAAATCTAATGAATTTCTCTGGATTAGGGAAGAGGAGGAGTTAAAACACATTTACGCTGTCAAAATCAACCTCAAAGAAGAATATACGCTAAGTAATATAAACGACAGCATAAAGATTTGGGGAAAGAAGCTCAAAGATTACATTTACTATTCCAATGCGTACAAAAACAGTGTAGGAATCGATGACTTAGATACTGTAGATCTTAAAGATTATCAACGTACTTTGGAACAATTTAAAAAAGAGCATCCTGGATTGAAATCGAGGAAAGAAAAAATATTATTCGAAATGAAATTGAAACAGTTATATTTAGATAGGAAAACAGCTTTGTTGCACGTTACGTTGGATCCGACAATGAGGGCTGTCTTGCCAGGCTGGTGGTCCAATATGATGGTTGTTTTTATGCAACCAGTGCGTTACTGTTCGAGAGGAAAGGAGCTCTTTGGTGCGTATTTTAACTGTAGTTTTGTTGTTGTACTTTCATCATTATTTTTACTCTAAATCAGCCACGTTTTGCTGTCATGTACAGTCTACCCCTAAAGTAGTACAGTTTAATGTTCTAAAAATTCATATACAACCATACAAACGTAGCTTACCTTAATAACTCACTGAGTTTAGTGCCAAAATTAAATGATCATCTTGAAAGTTCTAAATTATCTGAACAACACATTACCAAAAGTAATGAACAGTAGCTGAACGTTAAAATGTCAAAAGTACTGAAAAATATTATATGCATATTCAAATTCATTGCGCCCGTTGTTGCTTTGACACATGCAGCAAAGGTTGACGTATAAAATATTAAGTTTTAGCAATAATTAAAAATAAATTTTTCTACAGTTACGATTAATTGACTTTCAAAATCTGTTTGTAATTGTTTTTTTTCAATACTTTATAAGTATGTCATTAATGAAAATGTAGTAAACTATATATTGTTAAATCATTAAATAATGTACTCGTACAAGCATGTTTTCGCCTTAGTATATATCGACACTGGAAAGCGTAAACGCTCTAACCCTTTAAATATCAAAAATATGTTTTATACACAGTCTAGAATCAGAAAAAAAAATCTGCGTTGAATGAACCGACTCTCGTTGCTCTTTGATGAAAAAAGAAATTGAGCTCAGGGTAAAACTTTTATGATTTTTTTAAAATCTCAGACTTTACTGCTGTAATCCACCGTAAAAGTAGTGTTTTCTTGAGTAATCATGGTTACTACGTTTATGCGGTATACTGCACTGCAGTTGCATTGCTCATAGACTGAAGTTATCAGACCCTCCATTACCTACAGTTGTATGGTGATTAGGTATGGTGGTCCAGAACGCAAAAGTTCTGCAGGGGATTCTAAAGAAAATTCCAGTCCTCGAGGCAACCACGGACAGAACTTGACGTCAACATGTCTTCCGAAACTGGCGTCTTCTCGATCGACTTAAATATCAAGATATCATCTACTCTAGACAAGCATAAAACAATCTTACGAGCAGAATGTATTGGCATGATCAAAGCAGCACAAACAATTGTAGCTAGAGATGTGAGAGACTCAAACATCAAAATTGTCTCTGACAGTGCTTCAAGCTCTGCAAAACAACAAGATGACCTCTGCCCTCATCAAGGAGTGTCATAACAATCTCCAGTCCATTGCACCCACAAACAAAATTATCCTGTAAGGGACAAAATGGCGAAGTAACGACGCTGTAGATGATTTGGCAAAAAGGGGTAGAAAACGACAGTTTGTGAACCGGAACCATTACTACCCTTGCCCCAAGCTAAAATAAAAGCATATCTGTGCGCCAATACCGAAGAAAGCTCAAAAAAGAAATGAAAAACAATGAAGGATGCAGTTGCAAACAATAAGTGCAGTTCCGGTAGCATCAGAAAGACAAGCCCGCAACCTAATCAGACTAAAAAAGGACGATCTCAGGAAGGTCACAGGCATCCTCACAGGGCATCGTCCCCTAAACAAGCGGGTGCTTGTGCTTGTGCAGGGCTGTCTGAGGGCGCATATGAGGCATATGAGGGCGATAGGCGCAACAGACAGCCCCCTGTATAGGAGATGAATGGAGGCAGAAGAAACGTCGAAGCACGTTCTCACTGAATGTAGAAGTGTGGCAGATCAACGGGCCGACATCTCTACCGGAAACATGTAGTGACCTGTAAAGGCTGCAGAGCTTCTAGGATGATCTAGGATGGTTGAAGTGGAAGATAAATTCACGTACAACGGCCCAATTAAATTGGCAGTCTCGTCTTTTGCTAGTTCATCCTTCGCCCCATATCTCATAAAAAACAATACATCAGTAAACTCTATTCATAATATGAAATTTATATCGATTTAAATATTTTATTGTTTTGCGTGTAATTGATATATTAAAATAATATGAAATATTTTCGCCAATCCGACACATAATACCATCTAGTATTCAAACTGAGTAGATTTTAAGCATGGCATGTTTAGAAAACGTAGGAATGCATTTTGTTGATGCAGTTGTAACAACTTTTTGAGCAGAGTTAAAATTATTTTAGCGAAGTTCTAAAAGTATGATAAATACATGAAAATAATTAAGATGATTCACATTATAAACCATAAAATCTCATAACCATACATTACATATTACAGACCCAGCCATTTTCGTTAAATCTTTTTGTAAAATAGGGGAAGAAGCAAAAGAAGATTTAATAAATAATTTAATTTCAGTTGGCATATTAGACCTGGAGTGTATACGGTACAAATGTATTGGCAATTTCAATTTGGGATTTACTTTGGTGATGGAAAGTGATGATATCTGTAAATCGGGTAAAGTCAAGTTAACCACCAACGTCACGATCCGTACGACCGAGTCGTACAGAAAATTAAATGAGGTAAGTCATTAGACAAGGGTAAGGTTTTATGGGCTCTATTTGTTTTTAACATTACTAATATTCTTCAATAAAAACACATGCATTCATTATTTCATTAGTTTGCAAGAGCATGTTGCATGTCAACCATTGTCAAAATATTCAAGGAAATTTAGTAAAAATCTTTCATTGAGGGCCAGCTTCACCACTTACTGATAAAGTTCCTTATAGACTATCTGTCAGATTTACTATAGGTTTCACAAATCTTGAATAGACATTTGCAACTCAAATTCATTCGTTTATATATTCATTCATTTATATATTTATATATACAGGGTGTAACCAGACGTCGACCGAAAACGAAAGAGGTAGCTTCAGCACCCCAAAACCTATTAAAAAAAACAAACAGTTGCCCTTAAAAAAAATTGTAGCCGGAAAAAACAATGTGTCAAGATTTTTATTCATTTCAGAAGCCAGCAATGTATTGATGCGCTCGCGGTGGTGAAATTGACACATGTAGTCGTGTATAAAATAAAGTTGTGTACCTACCTAATACAATATTGTACGCATCTACATAGACAATTGTTTACGCAGATGCACGCTTCATAAAGTTAGGGCCTTAAATTGTATTCGTTGTTAATGGCCACCTGCCTTTTACTTTAATATTTTGCATTTATTTAGAACTTACGTTTCTAAGAAGTTCTGTTTGTAAAAGTCTAGGTACTAGGTTACCACCTGGTATCTAGGCAGCATTATTAACTAGGCAGTATTAGTCTTATTTGTATTATCAGTAGGTACAGCGCAAATGAAGCGCCCGCACCCGCTACCCGCGCCCGCGCTTCCCTCCGCGGTCAATGCACCGCATGCGAGCGCACGGTAAGTTGACCTCCCCCCAGCCAGCTGTGTGATATTAAAATACATTACTGTTTCATTGGTTTAATTTGTTTTTTGGTTTTCTAAATGAGATAATTAGGGTACTATTATGTTGTACTATGTGTATGTAACCAGAAAAAAACAAAACAGAACAAGATAGACAAGTTAACATATTTTTTGCGTTTTTTTTCGCTAAACCTATTCAGTATCATGGTCTGAATGTAACCCCCAAGTATTCGGGAGTAGTCTTTTTACACCCTGTATAAATATATATATAAATATATTTATCATTTATATATATATAAATGAATAGCCGAAATGTATGTACGCGCATAACTTCCGATCGGCTGCCTCAATTTTTTTTTTATATTTTCGTTATTGTTCGGACTAGGTTTGTGTGTAAGAAAAATTAAAAGAGAACGGAAAAAGCTAATCTTTTTGTCCGCGACGGGAAGCTGAGACAGAAAAATAAATATGGTGGTACACGTTCGCCGGGTCAGTTTACATATGATTATATAGATCAACAATCTTTATCTGTTAAATAATGTTTAGTTGCACAAAGCTTTCTGATACTTTATCAGGAACTTTTGAAACTGGACTCAAATTCCTAAAAAGTTCAATACTTTTCAAAAGTGGAAAAAATTGTTTATACGAGAAAAAATCCAAACTTTCCAGATTAAAGCTAGGGAGCCAAAATAATCACGAACATCATTTGCAAAGCATGCCATGAACTATATGAATACATCATTACTTTATAGACATTCCTTACGGCTAGAAGTAGCAGTTCGTCAGAAGATTCTTACGATGACAGTTATGACGAGCCAACTCAGGCATCTCGGACCACTACTGATTTTCCAATACCACCAGGTGATCCGATCATAACAGTAGAACCACGGAGAGTAGAACCTTCTTTTCCAAGCGCCACAGAAACGATTCCAACTACAGAATCACCAACCACTACAGAAATACCGACTACTACAAAACTACCAACCACTACATGGCGAGTAAGTGTAAGACTATTGTTTACATACAAACACACTTTTTGATGTGTTACATCTTTCTTCTCACTTTCTCATATTTGATAAAAAGAATATATTTCGATATATATATTTCGATAAAAAGAACAGACGTGTGTAATACCAAGTCGGGTTACACGCACTATTTGATTTGGATATTAAGCAAGCGTGATACTAGTCATACCAGTCCATGGCTTAAGTCTAGCAGGCTGTTGAAGTTATGTGATGTGTAATACCCTTAAGACATCTGGTATATAATATGTCAGAAGTTATTATCATATTCGAGAAAACTTCTTTCTATTTTGATTATTTGTTTATTGCCAATTCAAGCAGCCAAAATGAACCAACACTAATAGGGAGCGAAAGGTAAAAAGAACATTTCTCTGTAAATTAGTTAACACTATTATTAATAGGTATATATGGCAAATTATGTAAGTAAACTTTCATACTCATAGATCCTACACGTACCTATGACGAATAGCAGTTTCTTCTGGTTTTCACTTAAAGTAATCAAAACCGCAACGTTTACATCTCTATTTACGTGTTCGGAGATAAAAATTAATGTATCTTTATTTATTTTACATTCAATTTATGTATTCAATCTCACCATCATTTCGGAAGTAGAAATTGAGCAAATTGCATAAGGCTGATGTTAATATCTCCAGCCTGATGAACATGTTTTCGTTATTGTTAGGACTAGGTTTGTGTATAAGAAAAATTAAAAGAGAACGGAAAAAGCTAATCTTTCTGTCCGCGACGGGAAGCTGAGACAGAAAAATAAATACGGTGGTACGAAGTTCGCCGGGTCAGTTTACATATGATTATATAGATCAACAATCTTTATCTGTTAAATAATGTTTGGTAGCAAAAAGCTCTCTGAAACTTTATCAGGAACTTTTGAAACTGGACTCAACTTCTAAAAAGTTCAATATTTTTCAAAAGGGGAAAAAATTGCTTATACGAGGAAAATTCCAAACTGTCCAGATTAAGGCTAGGAGCCATATTTGCACCAAAATAATCACGAACATCATTTGTAAAGCGTGCCATGAACTAATATACATCATTACTTTATAGACATTCCCTACGGCTAGAAGTAACAGTTGGTCAGAAGATTCTTACGATGACAGTTACGATGACAGTTACGATGACAGTTATGACGAGCCAACTCAGGCACCTCGAACCACTACTGATTTTCCAATACCACCAGATGATCCGATCATAACAGTCGAACCTTCTTTTCCAAGCACCACAGAAACGATTCCAACTACAGAATTACCAAGTACTACAGAAATACCAACTACTACAGAACTACCAACCACTACATGGCGAGTAAGTGTAGGACTATTGTTTACATACAAACACAGTTTTTGATATGTTACATCTTTCTTCTCACTTTCTCATATCTGTAGGATATATTTCGGTAAAAAGGACGGAAATGTGAAAAAGAACAGCAAGCCGGGTTACACGCACTATTTGATTTGGATGTTAAGCATGCGTGATACTAATCATACCAGTCCATGGCTTATGTCTAACAGGTTGTTGAAGTTATGTGATGTGTGATACCCGTAAGCCATCTGGTATATAATATGTCAGAGGCTATTATCATATTCGAGAAAACTTCTTTCTATTTTGATTATTTGTTTATTGCCAATTCAAGCAGCCAAAATGAACCAACACTAATAGGGAGCAAAAGGTATAAAGAAAATTTCTCTATAAATTAGTTAATAGGTATATATGGCAAATTATGTAAACAAACTTTCATACACATAGATCTTAAACGTACCAACGACTAATAGCAGTTTCTGCTTGTTTTCACTTAATGTAATCAAAACCATAACGTTTGATATCTCTATGTAGGTGTTCGGAGATAAAAAATAATGTATCTTTATATATGTGTACATTAAATTTGTACTCAATCTCACCAGCATTTCGGAAGTAGAAATTGAGCAAATCGCATAACGCTGATGTTAATATTTCCAGCCTGTTGATCAATTACAGCAAGTTATGGATAATCTTGAACTGCTTCTGCTGAACGACACAATACCACTTAACAACATTACTCAGCCATTTTTGCAAGTAAGTATGGACTTCATGTACCGCTAAATTGGACAGCGGAAATAAATTAAGGTTTAAGGATTGAATGCTACTTTTACCGATTTTATTTTGTAAATAATCATGGGCCATACCAACATAAATTTATACCCTTATCCATATATCTACTTATTAATTATTAAAATTGATTATACTGATCCTAAGGCAAGTCTATTGTTATCGCTAAATCTGTCTACCTTTTATAAGTTACAAGGTATTTCTAAAAACCTAGAATCTACTATCTAGAATAAGGTCATAGCCACACCATTACTATTTTTCAGGTTAATCAACTTCTTGAAAATAATATGACCTTGGAAATACCTGGCCGTCTTCTAAGGTTATTGGACCAAATTGGTAAAAATTTGAAGTTAAACGGAACAAATTATGCTAGAGAAGTTATGAGCAATGTAGCTCTGGTGGTCGCTGACTCTAATCCAAGTTTTCCTGTGAATGGTCTTAGAATAGCTACCAGATACAATGATTCCTTCACGGAAGAAGCCTTCGATATTATGCACTGTAAATATTACCAAATTTAAACCATCTCCGAATTTGACACGAAAAATCAACTATTTGTACTAGAGACTATCCAGTAATCATATTTACACCATAGTTCATCAAGTTGAATTTTATATTACTGTTATTGTATCATTTATATGAGCACATGTCGTTTGCAACGCAGTCTTAAAAAGGAACTTGACCTTAGAAATTAACTACCGTTTGCCCGTAGGTACTTCAACTTTTAACCTCTATATATTTCCCTTAGATGAATTGAACCCCGACAAGATGAACACGGATACAAGTGAAGCAGTGGTCCAACTACCGAACTCAGTGGCCACCTCGTCTCGTCGTATTAGCTTCGTTATATTTCGTAACGACCGAGCCTTTCAAAGCAACGTTACTACTATGAGCGTTAATAGTAGAATTCTGAGTATCAACGTTGAAGACACAGTGCAATTTGATAACGGAGAGGTATGTTTATTTAATATCTTTTTGGAATTCCAAATAGCACAGAGACCACTGGCTCGATTTTTCCTGTTTGAGAACGCACCGAACGAAACTTATTTTTTTTTATGTATGGCCTTGCTTAAATAATTCTACTCTGTCTGATGGAAAACATGAGCAGAATCCAAGAGTGGCGGTTATCATACTTATTGCGAATGTAGACAATGCAATAATGAAGTATGGTGACCCACTCCATGGCGGTCTATTGGTGCTTCTGCATAAATGATCTTTGTACTATTCAAAATAAATAAAAAGAAAATACAGTTTCAGTCTACTGGTCTTGTAACACCCAAGTCTTACTTTTATGTTTTTTGATATAACTATTTTTGTATTACAGGTTATAAACATTTATTTTCGTCCTTTAAGTCAAGCAGCTCGCAATCAGACTCGTTCATGTGGCTACTGGAAATTTGACGATGAAAGTGCCGGCCACTGGTCACAGGAGGGTTGCACATTCATCGAAGCAACTGAACCCGGGATGATGGACGCTTGCCAGTGTACCCATCTAACGCATTTTGGGGACATCCTGGTCCCTAGGACTGTGTTTTCTGAATTAGATGAAATGATCCTAGAAATCTTATCTATAATTGGATGCTGCCTATCCATCTTCGGTCTGACCGTGGTGGCCATAACTGCCATTCTATTCAGATCCTGGCGAACAGACTTTAATAACAAAATCTGGTTACAGTTATGTTTAGCAGTTTTGCTACTCGTAACATGTTTTTTAATAACAGTTTTTGTAAAATTCAGAACGTATACTTTAGGATGTATGTTCTTGGGAGTTATAATACATTATTCTGTCCTAGCATCATTTTCTTGGATGTTGGTGGCCGCTGTAATATCGTATAAGAGACTAGTGAAGGTGTTCAACCGAGACGCCTCCCATAAGCTACTTAGAGCAGCGGCCTTTGCCTGGGGAGTTCCTATAGCCATAGTCGGGATTCTACTTGCATCGGCACCAAATTCTTACCAAGGGCAGTTCGATGACATCAACTCTACAAGTAGTTTCTGCTACCCTTCAGGGTTAGGTCTTTGGCTCGCCGTCTATGCTCCTATAGCAATCATGTTGCTCGCAAACTGGACCCTATTTATTCTGATCCTAAGATCTGTATTTGGTAATAAAGAAATTGGAAGATACGGGGGTGCCAAGGAAGCCAAGCGTTGTGCTACTGTAAGCTGCCTACTAACATTCCTCTTTGGTCTACCTTGGATTTTTGGCTTATTTGCACAGAACGTCGTTGCTTCTTATTTTTTTGCGATAATGGCTACGTTCCAAGGCTTCATATTGTTTGTATTTTTTGTAGTAGGAAATAAAAAGACTAGGGATCTTTGGCTGAACAAGTTAAAGATCAGACAGTCTTTGAGAGTGCCAGTGACGACATCAACTTACACGAATCGAAGTACTGGCGTGTCTGCGCCGGGCTGGCGTGGAAAAACTGTTGAAGGCAAGATTTCTAAGCCTAGATCTTTATCGAACAGTGACAATAGTAGATTCTCCTGACTACAAATTAGTCAATATCAGTCGAAAAATTAAGTTATGTCTCCCCGTGAACTGAAAGGGAAGGTAGTAAAGTGTTGAATAATTAATTCTCACAACAAGGTGTATCAATTAATTATTATAATAAGCACTGACTTTTCTCTAAAGACTTATAGTAGTTCCTTATCTATTCACCTTCACGCGATGAAGGATGTATGATATAGTATTAGGATTATTATTTCAGATTTCGCTTGAAGTGCTAGTATACACGTCTCGTATCTAAATGATTAAGAAATGGTTTTTATTATTCTCGATAAAATCCAATATTTCTTTAATTATAGCAAATTTTGGGGATTGTATATTGATAGACATCTAATTAGTTACATTTGAAGTAGATATTGCAGTGATGGATCCAGGAAAATACACTTAAATCGTATTTTTTTAAAGACAAGTACTTTGTGCGTGATGTTTGATCAAGCTCTTGTGTTCGATACATTGTCTATTTCACTAATTAACTATAGTGTTTTACTACAACCGACAACATAAAGTAGTAAATGTGAACAAGGTGACTACAGTAGCACACTGACATCTAAATGACTCTACTCTGCCTGACGGAAAGCAAAAGCAGAATCCAAGAGTGGTGGTCACCATATTCATTGATTGCAGACAATGCAGCATGGTGACCCACACCATGGCGGTGTTGTGATGCTTTTGCATTTACAACGGCAACTTTTATATAATACTAAATATTTCGGACATCTGATACACATTGCCATCTAGTTTCGAAGTAAACGAAGCCCTGACTACATTAGAAGCTATCGTTTTACCACATGAGGTGTTTTAAGCCCTATGCATGGTGAACATCTTTGATTTTCCAAGGTTGCTTACTGTAGTCTTTCAAGGTTTTATCAGCCCTACTGGGATCAGTGCTGCAGTTGATAGTATAAGTGTCACTATCTAGTCTCATGTTAAATATTCGTTAAGTTTTAAGACTATGCTGTTGTCTGCCAAAGAAGCTCTTTGATAAAACAAATATAAAATATAGACGGTAGTTTGCGATTTTACAGCGAATTTAAAAGCTGGCTGCTGTGAAGTTAGTTGCAAAAGGTAAGCATGAGTTACCAAATAGTTTAGAATTATTTGTTATATTATTTAAAGCAAATGCTATGTACCTAGTAATGTTTAATAGCAAGTTAGCTGAATATAATGTTGCGTATATTGTATTTTACTGTGAGAGACTAAGAGTAAAGTTTGTTTATTAAGATATATAGAAGATAAAATAAAGTTAAGGCCATAAAGTTGCCTTGGTTTTTTGCTCCACAGAAATATTTTACGTTTGAACCGTCGCGTAGGCGACGTGGCTTTTTACTTATTTTTTTTAATTTTAGTTTCTAAATTACTACTCCCTGCAGGAATACTTACCTATCGAGTTTCTCTAATATTTAGAAGCTTATTTTAAATATATTACTACAGCGCCGAATAAGTTACTGCCATAACACCCAATCAAACCCGAACCTATCACTGAATACCGCATCACAATCGGACTAGTAGTTTTGGACATAAAAGGTAATATTTGCACAAACATTCTTTCACCCCAATAGCATACACCCTCTCCGTAACGTCGTGGGTATATTATTATTTTATAAAGTATCTACAAGTTATTTAATAGTTGTTTATGTAACTGTTGTATAATAAAGATTATTAAAACACGAATGTGGGTTTATCACACAAGGCGCAGCCGAGTAATAATAGTATCACATGAGTTTTTATACCTAATTATGTACAGTTGGATACAAGACTTTATCTACACCCATGATATGAATCCTACATACATATAAAGTTCAGAAAAGCTAGCTAAATGGCGAACAAAAATGGCGGGATACTATATGAATTCGAATAACAGTTCTTTTTTAAATACGGTGAAAAGCGCGTGCCTGACAATGTGCTGTTTTTGAAAAATGAATTGTATTAAGAAATTTAGGATTCGGAATGTTTTAATGTTGGCAATAAGCTAACTGTTTCAGAAACTTTTATAGAGGATTTATAGCACGGGTGTTGATAAATATACTTAAGTAAGTCTGATATCTTGTACAATGTGTACAACTTATATGAATCGAATGATTTCATCGATTTCTCCTAGTGAATTTTCAGTAAGTAGTAATTTATTTCCACTTACTTTTTCAGTGAATACATTGTGGGTTGTAAACTATGCATTAGGACTAAAGGTTTTGCTTTATTTTGGATTCCTCAAATCCAGATTTACAGAAAAATAAATAATAAGATTTTTTCGATTATTAAAATCGAATAGTTTATTCGATTCTAAGGTTTTAAATTTATACTGTGTTCGAATTAATTGTTTTACAGATGTTTTAGTTTCGTAATTATTTTCTTATTATTATTACATTTATATCCCATAATATTCGAAATTTTATCAGAAACGTATCCATAACCATAGATACGATCTATATTTAACGTGGTAGGTATTTTAATTATTAGTGCAATTATGTTCATTTAATTAGGGCACAAAATATGTACCTAATAACTATTTTTAGATTCATCTTTAAATGATGTAAGTAATACTTAAATAAATTCTAAATACGTATTTACCTATAGGTACTATACTAGTTAATGTAAGTACCTACATACATTTGTGAACCAAAGCTAATGAAATAGAACCTATATTTAGATAGCAATGTATAATAATAATAACTAGATAAGATATATGTATAATGTTATATTTATAGTATATATTATTACAATCTATATGATGTAAATCAGTAATTTAGTAATTGTAATGTAAATATTTGTTGTGAATTCGGTATTAGAGAACAAATATATTAAATGAGAAGACCTTTTAATATTTTTTTATTAGAAATTGTACGTTTTTTTCGTGTAAAGCAATGATGTTATATTAAAAAGAGGTAGAAATGTTATATTAGTACTAATGCGAAGTCAAGCATTGTCCGCGGCGTATGTACCTACTTATATTTATAAACACACTAAACTAAACGATATTATGCGGTGGAGTTAAATCGACTCCCGCGTTGATAATAATTATATAGCCGCTTGAGCGGAGTTAACTTGACAAGCTTGTAATGTGTGAGAAAGATAGCATGCTAACTACCAAGACCGTAAACAAGACGCATTGTTTTACCACATAGAGCGTATTGGTAGGCGTAGAGGTATTAGACGTTTGGGGAATAAGTCGTTAGGAGAATTAGACATCCGGGGAATAGACGTTCGGGGAATTAGACGAACTGAACCTACTAGACGTTACGGGAATTAGACGTAAGCGACCGCTCCGTATGTATTTCGCAGTGTCGTTGCGATGTCACGACTTACTTCATAGATTATCAATTTACTATAACATCATTGGTGTGAAGAATATTGATAGATTGCACAGTAGAAACTTTGACACAGTTCATCTACTTGTAGATAATATTTTTCTAGTTTATACAAATAAATAAAATGGGAGTGTCTGTTCGTAATATTAAAATAACCACTTTTTACTAAATGCATTTGTATGTATACACGTTACATACATCAAAATATCTTTTTTTTTGTCTGTCTGTTTGTTTCGGCTATGCATGTGCATATTAGTATGCATCGTTAAACCTCTGGTCACCAAAGCCGGCCCGCTCGTGCTTCGATCAGCGTGGCTCTGCTAACTATTGTTTTTCCATTTAGATACGCTACTGTTTAAATAAAGTAGTTATATTTTAAAGCACAGATGCATTTACTATTATATTATCTACATAATAAATTATCTTAAGATTTAAAACTGTCTTTTATTTTCCAAGATTTTTTCTTTTGATAGTGAAGTAAGCATTTTCACAATGTGGAGGCACTGTTTGTTAACACTTACCGTCAGAGAGACATGCTTCACATATCACGGACTCATAGATAACAGATGGTAAGCAGTTCTTAAACTTCTGTTCTAAGGCGATGCTAATGTCCCGCAATGACTGCACGGTTGGCCTAGTGGTTTAAGCAACCAAGTGTTTTGGGTTCAAATCCCACATGGGACAACACTTTGTGTGATCCACAAATCGTTGATCTGTTGTCTGGGTGTTCTCTGTTTTTATCAGATTTTATGATGGAACAATGTATACGCCCCTACAATAACGGAAATTTAAGAATATGTACTGTTACGTCTTATTTACCTACAAAGCGTACTATACCCTAGTATCCAAACAATATTATAAAGAGACATTTGTTACCATGGCACCAACCTCCATGGCCAACTGATTATTTGTTACACTGCTCTTGGCTTTATGTACCTATAAAAAGACTCATAATTATTGTTCATAAATATTTAATTAATAATGAGATTGTACACTATAGTAGGTACATCCCGACAGTCGCACAACACCTCTACACTTGAGGGCACTTGGGCAACCCACGCTGGAGTAAATCTAAACCTTTTATCACACAATAGTGAAAATGGTGATTCATTCGAATACATTTTACTTATTTGTATTCTATTCATTAAAAGATAAGGAGGACTATTAATCGAAGCACTGCTCGTTTATATTTTTATTTTTGTGGAATGAGATAGTGGCTCATCTCAATTATTTAAGTAAATAAATGACATTCCATAAGGGTCTAACAGACTTTTTTCCGTATTATTATTTCATTAGAAAATTAGTACGTTTCTATGTAACACCAGACACTCTACAGAAAATCAGCAACTTCCCACTGTCCACATTGACACATTAACAACCAACTCAACTACAGAACTTTTGAAACATAGGTATTACAAGTATTTTAGATATAAAATATCCTTCAACCAATAATTGATGAACATTTATTCTGACAGTCATTCATAGTTTGTTAATTTACATCTAACTCGCTAATCAGAATGCGCATCCGTTTAGATTTTAGCAAGACTCAACTAAACTATGTACTGTCCTATAACAATATTTGCAAATCTTAATTTAATATTTACTCATTTATTATCATTTCTACCATGATTTATGCACTAAGCAAAACAATGTTTAAGTTACACAGATATATTAAATCATTACTACATGCACACTATGCACTTTCATAAAGTACCTAAATGTACGTAAAGTATAAAATGCTGTCTCAAAATAAACTGGGCTTTGATTGTATGTTAAAAAAATTCTACAAGTAGAATTTTGTAGAATTTCTTAACTAAGAAAGTTAGGTGATGAGGTGAAATATCTCCTAATGTAAAATAAATATTGCCTTTACATAGCTTTATTGTAGTTAGTGTTGAAGGGATATCATTATCAAAATATGATGTGGACGGCATGGCACTGAACATCTGTTGTGATGTGCCTGGCATTTCAACGTTGATATGGTGATAAAATGCACTATCTACGGTAGTATTGCCTGAAAAAATTGTTAAAAGCAGTTGAACAGTTACTGTTGTAAATTGAGTGGTTTAGAGTTAAATATTATGTTATTTCCATTTACACATTTGTCTATAAAATTATTTTGTAGTTTACACGCATTGTTACACAACTATTTGTAAGAGTAAATATGTGTAGCAAAGTTTGCTCGCAGCTCACAAGTATTTGTCTTGGTCGGATTGTATGCAGTCGACTGGGAAAAATTAAATTAAGTCTATGGTAAGTGTTATCGTTGAACGCACGCTTGACAGAACGCGCGACGGGGAAACTTGTTAATTTTAGTTTCGTAATTTTAATCGATCTAACATACTTTTGCGAGTGGTTTATAAACCTAAATTAGTGACATTAAGTGTATTGGAGTGATTTGCAGAATACTAGGTTCATCACTTTTGGATTTACGATATTTGTAGTTGATTTATTTTCAGGTGAGTAATGTTTATATTTTTTAATGGACAATAAAACTAGTGATAGCGGCCTTTCATTTGTTTTTTTTTTACCGAAGATGTATAATAAGCATATAATATAGCTCGCCCGAATGTAAACTATTGATATTTTAGTTATTCCTATAACATGGATTAACGTTATCAATATTGTTCACGAGGAAGGAAAATAAGTTCTTAACAAAACACTGAATTTTATTATTGCAATTTCCGATTCTTTGATCGTTAAGTTATCTATGCATATAGATGTTATAAAAAAAAGTAAAAACTAAAACCCAACTACGACAAAAAACGACGCTGAAAAAGTATGAAACAAGTTTCAAAAGCCGTAGTCACGCGTTGTTAAAGTGATATGGACTATGTTACATTAATAAGTTTCAAAAGCCGTAGTCCATGTAGTGTAATGTACCATAGTCCATAACACTTTAACAAAGCGTGACTACGGCTTTTGAAACTTGTTTCATACTTTTTCAGCGTCGTTTTTTGTCGTAGTTGGGTTTTAGTTTTTACTTTTTTTTATTTAAAATGTTTTGGCGCCTCTATAATACTAATTTATTTGCAAAGTATATTTTAAATAGATACCACAGAAATATCACAATTATCGAATAATTACGGACAAAGTCACGAGAAAAAGCTAATAATATATATATAGTTTTGAAATGTACAAATAACGCCCTTTCGTATGATACCAAACACGGCATATTTCTCTCATATTTATTTTTTAATACACTACTTTACGTCGGCTAGAGGGCGCCACATTAGATTCAGTGACACGTTATATAGCCTATTATCAGCGGGCAATCAAGACGCTTCTAACGATACCTCATTTGTCTTATTCTGACTAATATTTTTAGAAATAACGATGGAACAAACAAGCATACCACAGAAATACCACACTTATCGAATAAATACGGAGAAAGTCACGAGCAAATGCTAATAATATATGTATTTTTAAAATGTACAAGTAACGCCCTTTCCAATGATACCAAACACGATATATTTATCTAAAATTTATTTTTTAATACAGTACTTAATGTCGGCTAGAGGGCGCCACATTAGATTCAGTGACACATAATATAGCCTATAACCAGAAGACGATCAAGACGCTTCTAACGACACCTCATTTGTCCAGTTCTAATGAGTAGTTAAGGAGCTAAGAGGGAACAAATGAACATACATACATACATACATACATACATACATACATACATACATACATAGCCTGTCAAAATCATAACCCTCCTTTGGCTTTGCCGTAGTCGGGTAAAAACAGCCCCACGACTTTACCTGTTGGTTTTATTGCTTTTGAATTGGATATAGTTCGTTCCACAGAACAAAAGAATAATAGTTAGAAATGGTGTCGAGCAGCAAGTGCAAGGTACACTGTGTCGCCTAAACGCACACATTAACTATCAATAATATTATACACACATAAAGAACAATATCCTAATTCGTCCAAATGATGCTACGAATATAAGTTCTAAAAGTCACTTACAATGTTACTAAATACAACCTTATACCTTTCTACTAAGGTAGGGTTTCACTTGCATATTTGTGTTCGTGGGAGGTTTCGTCGAAAACCTTAGGGATTGACATTTGTCGAATATAATATAATTATATTACAATAATTTTAAAATTAATATTTATTTGGCTGATACTCAGATGTCCTTTTATTCTACTTTATAATTATTTTGTTGCAAAACATTGCAACTCCCTTATCTACCTAAAATAAATTATATACTTTGTGTATTTAGGTATATTTCAGAAACTTTAAATGAATAAAAGCGGCTAAGTGCGAGTCCGACTCGTCCATGAAGGGTTCCAGAGCAAGTAACACAATATAATTTTTATTTTATTTTAATACTAGCGTATACTGTTATTTAATCAAAAGTACTTACACACTATCTTTTGTACAATCAAATCTGTTTATTGGTCTGGTGGCTATAAAATTTTGGTATATGACATATTTATAAACTTTTTATTAAGTAAAACATTTAATTTCAAATATACCTCCAAAATAAGTTCAATAAAAATTTTGCGATTAAACTAAATCGTATATTGTTTTAAAACCATAGTACAATATAAATCGGATACTAAACGTAAAATCACTGTAAAAACCAATATCATCGATAACGATATCGATTAAATTTGTCTACGTCCCTATGGCAAAGAATTGTAAAAATTACTTTTACTAAATATTATCATGCCAAATGTTTTAAAACATTCCCGCAGAAAATGTAGTTCATTGCTTGCTCTCTTGGCAACTATGCACATCATACTTTAATTTAATACGTAATGTATAATTATTTTAATAGATTAGAATATAACGGTATGTATGTGTATTACATAATACTTTTTAGATTTTTGTTAATATCGCTTAAAAACAAAAGTTTTTAGACTCATTGATGATACGATATGTTTCTTTTGAGTAAATTGTAGTCCTTGCTTCGTTTTCAGCGCGTAATTATCGGATAGTTCGGCATAGCAATAATTTTTTACGCAGCTCCGTTCTCGACGAAAGTAATACGTATATTAAAGCGTTCAGTTGATGCCAGCAGAGACATTAGTGACATCGGTGCTTAACTGCGGCGCGCCTGACCCGCCTACATCGCATTTCTACTTTTAATTCTCCTCTTCTGTGGTTCGTTCACTACGTTCGTTCTTTCACTGGTTTTAAATGTCGTTTTCACGTAACCTAATTTCAGGTAATGAAGGTAGTACTTAGGCTACTTTATCAACTTAATAATCCTTGTAACTTCAGCTAACTGCCAGTGAAACCGTTCCTGAGATTAACCAAAACAAACAGTAAAATTACATAATGATACTTAAATTTTTATTTACTTGTATAGGTCTGGCATGTTATTTCACGAGTCCTTTTAAGAGTAGCATGGAGTCCAAATGTGTTAACGTTGATCAGGCTCAGTTTTATTAGTTGTTTAAAAAATACCTAATTAAGAAGCTAATTATTGAAAAAGAAAACATTGTAAATATAAAGGTAACTTACTTAAAATATACAAAAGAAAGCTTTAAATTTTACTTTATAAATTAAGACGAATCTACAGACATCTCCCGAGCCTACCCTACGTTCTGTGGTCTAAACGGTCTAAACGCATAGCCGTGGGAGAGCCACGCTTCGGCATTAATGGGCCGGCTCGACCGGAGTCATAACGCGGCCTCACAGAAAACCGGTGTGAAATAATGCTTGCGCTCTGTTTCACCGAGTGAGTGAGGAAACCGGAGGCCCATAACCCAAACCCCCTCCCCCTATCTCTTCTCCCTATCCCCCAAAGGCCGGCAACGCACTTGTGACGCCTTTGGTGTTTGCAGGTGTCCATGGGCGGCGGTAATTGCTTACCATCAGGCGATATGTCTGCTCGTTTGCCAGCCTATTAAAAAAAAAGAGATTTTTCATCAGCCGATCCAAAAAAAAAACATACACAGTTCATACACACACACATGTACCTCGAAAAACATAATTCTCCTATCAGACGAGTAATGTAAGATATCTATTTAATTTTCTACTCCATCCAGCAGCTGCCTGGAAAAGATCGCATAACGCGATAAGGCCGCCATTTGTGAACCTTTTTTTTTTCAAATAACGCCTTCTAGTCCCAAGTTTAGCAGAGCTTGTGTTATGGCTAGTACTCGATACTAGACAACTGATATAAATACATATATACTTATTTTGTAAATCATTATCTTTCTAGCGTTTATTATTCCCAAGATTTGGGGTCGGCTACTAGTTCCACCGGTTTTACCTGAATATCAGATTTTACTCGGAGCGACTGGCATCAGACCTCCGCAACCCTGAGGGTGAACTGAATTCGAAAGTTGAACTAGTTGTCAGTATATTTGAGGGCACTGACTTCCCAATAACGATTGCCATAGATGTTCATAACAACCGGGAACGACGGCTGAACGTGCTCTCCGAGGCACGGGCGGGCAACACCGCCACCTTCCTTACTCCGGGCTGCTATTAAGAATTTCTTTTAAGAAAAACCCGATAACAGTCCGACCCGGGAAACGAACCCGAGACATCTTGATCAGCAGTCGCTTATGCTAACCACTAGACCAATGAGGCTATGCTTATTTTGTAAATACATCTAGACACGCGGTAGCGTGTCAAGCCAAGAGCAAGCAAAGTCGTAAATTTTAGCACTGACTGACTGACTTAATAAATCTAACATACTTCCAGACGACCTAGAAAGATGAAACTTGGAATCCAGCCTGGTAATTGTGTGTAAGCGTAGGAAATAATCTAAAAATAAAAAAAGTTTATGATTGTTTCACACGTTGTTTACTTTCTATCCAACTACGGTGAAACCAAAAGGTAAGAGTCCCCGTAGACTAGAAAGTTTTTAATCAACACAAACAAAGGGTTACAATGTATACAATTTTGACTTTTGGCTTATTTGTCGGCCGATACCGAATCGCTATAATGTGCGCACTCCCATCCATCTTCTTACTGATTAAGAAACCGACCGAACTATCGATCGATTAAAAAGTTTGTGGTCTTAACGCGATCACTTATTAAAAGGTATAATATACCTCTGATTTACCGGACGTTTCAACCAGGTTGCACTGGCCGTGGTCACAGGCTGACTCTGAGTCAGCCTGTGACCACGGCCAGTAACAGTAGCACGCCGTAGGCCGATGGACGCAGTGCTGACCAATTTGAGAGAAATGCTCGTCAAAGAGCCACCTACTGGTAGGGATTGAACGATGGGACCCGTGTACTAAAAGGCTTTTGAGGTAGCATCTCAATACACCCCACCCACTAGAGAGATATCTCTGGTGGTCAGGTGCCTAGCTCTTTTAAAGTTTGCCTCTCGGCCAAAGTGTCATTGGCGTAGCAGATTATGCCTAGTCTATAGTTGGATGTCTAATATATGCATACATGTCTAAGAAATGCAAACTTTTATAAGCATCATTGTCCAGATCATGTTTTAATGCATGCACTTGTTGCTTACCGTACGCATACACTGCTTCACCTCTCACTCTGGTGAAATTAAGGAGACCTCCACGAGGCGAGATCCACTAGAGTAGGACTGGGACAGATTTAGAACTGTTTCAGTCCGTCAGTTTCGGGATCGGGCCATGTCCAGCACACGGCTCAGGCAAAAGATAAGAGCCGTCCTCTTTTACGTCAGTTTTCACTCCAGCTGAAGCAGCCCAGGGTAGATTTTAAGTGTCAGGAAGAGGATATTGTGGTCACCATATACGACCTGTAGTAAACTGTAGATAACTCGTGATCTTTGGGGCACCAGAATTTTTCTTTATACATTACACCTATTTCCACAGCTACTAGAACCCTATTTCTTTGTGCGTAAATCCGCCCTAACTAAAATTGCACGCCGTCTCGGGTACTAGAAGTCGTGGAACTAGGTGCACCCTCGAAAGGAAATTCTTGGAATCCCGGAGTACCTCGGGCCACTTACGGTTTGTATATAGCCCCATCCTCGGTGTTCCGGTTCCTTTTATGCTCAAAAATAAACGCTTGCGTCGTCACCTCAGCCTGCTTCTGCTAGGGTGACAGATGGCCTCACCTGTCACCCCCAGGCTTGCGCTTATGGAAGACGGAGATCGTTCTCGGGCCTGGCGGACTGCGAGAGTTCTAAATCTCTCCCGGTCACGCCCCGCCGTCTCCTTCGCAAGCATAAATTGCTCGCAGAAAGTGACGGTGAGCTACTAGTACCCTAGACAGTTTGTAGTTTTAATCGATCCCAGCTCGACATTGTTTTACCAGGCCATTTTCGCACTTAGCCTTTTGATTTGGCCATTGTACGTGATACCCAGCGCAACATAACCATATCATCACGGATCGTCTGTTGGAAGTATCAGAGAGTATTTAAGGCAGCTTAATTGTGACGGGTAGAACATCATACATGTTTTTTCCAATGATTTTAGTCAGAGAGTACCTACATCTCCATACACAGGGATGTGTGTTCCACCTACTGTAGGAAAAGGCCCTTAATCGTTTTCTGCAGAAAGCTGAGTGCGATTAGGCCGATATGGGCTAGCTTACTCACAATCGACCTTCCCCCCCGCCATATGATAGTATGGGATAACGGCTTGGAGAGTAAAAAAGGATATTGAATTGCAGGGGTTAGTATAGGCGGCTAAATTTAATAGCCTACTGGCGGCAGATATATAAATCCGCCACTGCTTAAAACGTCAACGCCTAAATTTTCGTGAGTCATTGGCTAATACTTTGTCTAAGATTAGCCAATGACACACGAGAATCTAGGAGTTGACGATTGCAGAAAGAAAAACGCTTGCAACTTGGCTAGGAAGGCAGGACAGATAAAAACTGCTGTTTTTTTATAAAGGAAATTGAAGCATGTATTGTAAAAAAAAGTAAAAACTAAAACCAAACTACTACAAAAAACGACGCTGAAAATGTATGACACAAGTCGTAGTCACACGTCACATAGAAATGTACCATAGTCCATAACACTATCACAACGCGTGACTACGGCTTTTGAAACTTGTTATTTTTAATACATTACTTTATGTCGGCTAGAGGGCGCCACATTAGATTTAGTGACACGTCAAATAGCCTATAACCAGCAGACGAACAAGACGCTTCTTACGATACCTAATTTGTCCAGTTTCAATAAGTACTTAAGGAGCTATGAGGAAACAGATGCGCAAACATACATACATAGCCTGTCAAAATTATAACTCTCCTTTTTGCTTTGCCGTAGTCTGGTAAAAATATCATAATTAAGATGTGGGGTTTATTGTTTTCAGTTCAACTTGTTGTCATTTTCATAGAGAACGTTTAGTTATTTTTACCCAACTACGGCAAAGCCAAAGGAGGGTTATGATTTTGACAGGCTATGTATGTATGTATGTATGTATGTATGTATGTATGTATGTATGTATGTTCATTTGTTCCCTCCTAGCTCCTTAACTACTCATTAGATTTAGACAAATGAGGTATCTCTAGAAGCGTCATGATCATCTTCTGGTTATAGGCTATATGACGTGCCACTGACTCTAATGTGGCGCCCTCTAGCCGACATAAAGTACTGTATTAAAAAATAAATTTGAGATAAATATGCCGTGTTTGGTATAATTGGAAAGGGCATTACTTGTACATTTCAAAAATACATATATTATTAGCCTTTGTTCTTGACTTTGTCCGTATTTATTCGATAAGTGTGATATTTCCATGGTATGCTTTTTGTTCCCTCATTCTTTCTAAGCTAGTCAGAACAAAACAAATGAGGTATCGCTAGAAGTGTCTTGGTTGTCCGCTGCTTAGAGGTTATATGACGTTTCACTGAATCGAATGTGGCGCCCTCTAGCCGACATAAAGTACTGTACTAAAAACTAAATTTGAAGTAAATATGCCGTGTTTGGTATCTTTGGAAAGGGCGTTACTATTATACATTTCAAAAATATATATATTATTAGCATTTGTTCGAGACTTTGTCCGTATTTATTCGATAAGTGTGATATTTCTATGGTACCTATTTGAAATCAACTTTGCACAACAATGAGTATTATAAAGGCACCAAAACATTTTAAATAAAAAAAAAGTAAAAACTAAAACCCAACTACGACAAAAAACGACGCTTAAAAAGTATGAAACAAGTTTCAAAAGCCGTAGTCACGCGTTGTTAAAGTTTTGTGGACTATGGTACATTACACGACATGGACTACGGCTTTTGAAACTTGTTTCATACTTTTTAAGCGTCGTTTTTTGTCGTAGTTGGGTTTTAGTTTTTACTTTTTTTTTATTCTTTAAGTTTTTTTAATTATTAATTACAAACCTAACTTAGGGAGAGCCACGCTTCGGCATCAATGGACTGGCTTGACCAGAGTGATACCACGGCCTCACAGAAAACCGGTGTGAAATCAAATCACCGAATAACTGATAAGATCACCTCAGGTAATATGTATGTATTTACTATGACCAACCGCAATGGTAAAGTTCATAAAGCGAAATGAAATGAAATATTTAAAGTAATTAGTTTAACTTCCCGCCCGTCCTGCGATCCATGTCCTCAATACACGATAGATAATTCAAAGTAGCAACAATAAACAACAGATACAACAATTTCAGTCGCTCAATCGCCAGCTATGAAACACTAGACTATTGATAAACATACTAATAGATGTCTAAACATCAACAAATTCTAGAAAAAATATACCTCGACACAGAATAAAATATCATACTTATCACAAAATACGTAACGTGAGTAGGAATCTAAACCACGTCCCTTGGTTCAGCAGCCACGCTTGCTAACTAATAGACTTCTCTTTACAGTAATGGTAATAAAAAGTATGGCCTTCTGCCATCGCCTACTGAGATATTAAGTAATACTAGGAATTATTTTGCTTACTAGCTACCAAAGATATACTTCTTCTTTGTAAATGGAATATTTTTGGTTTAAAATAAGGCTGGCCTGCGATATTTTATGGTATACAGAGGAGCAGACGGGTCATTTGTTAGGAAGCGACCAGTGCTGCCCATGAACATATACGATACACCATGTCATTGTATACTCCATCAAATTCATTCGGTGGAAAGCCATGAAAAAGTGCCCCTGTCCGGTTCTCCACAATACCGTGATAACACTCCTGTCGAGTCGGTCAATTTATTACGAAATAAGACTCCGCAGCGATGCCTATTACGACTTGTTCACGGATAATACTATTTTAAAGAGACTTGGTAAAGATTTCTGTATACGAAACCATCACTTTGTGTTCTTCTGATGTTCCCAGGCCTTTTCGATAATGAGGCTTTTTACTTAAAATATGTTTACATCTCTCATGTTCGGTAAGTAGATTCTTATCACCTCCAAATGGGGCTGGTAGGTGACTAATTAGCGCTCTAGGGTAATAATGTAGCTAGAAAAGCCCTAGGGCGGTAAGTAATTAAAAAAAAAACACACTTCTTTCTTTTAAAAAGTTCACGTACATCTTACAGCTAAATGCTGCACGGTTTCCGTGCAGTGCTGGTTTACTTATGATGACTAATCAGGTTAACTCTTGAACTTCTTAACGTGGACAAAAAATGCCAAGCCCAAGATTGTAGGGCGCCATATAACAATACCGAATGCACTTCAATTTTTCAAAAGGTAATGGTAAATGTATGAATTACCTTATTAATCTTAGTGCCAAGTCCTGTGCTTTGGAACTATTGAATGTGCTACAAAATGTGCCTGGTATTTTTTTTATTTCTTAAGGACAAATAATTATTGTCTCTGGAATAATTAATGTCTCTGGCACACCCTCCCCTTAGATATTTAGGTCGTGTACCAGCCGATCAACTTTCAAGATTAGAGTGCGCTATCACCATCGAGATTTGTTGACGGAGTCATCGCAATAATTTATCTGTCCATTTATCATTGTTTATGTATGTAAATATGTATGTATGTATTTTTCCCATATTTCACATAAATAATAAATATGTACGTATATGAAGAATGTATGTATGATACGTAAACTGAACAATAATTCATTCTCACTTATTACACCTCACATCAATAATACAGCTGCTACACACAGCTCTGCACCACCCAAAGGTCGACTGGAAGATAATGCCTAGGGCATTAAGTCCGCCTTATGCAATGTAATTGCAGGAAGAATAAACATATACCTAGAAGTCACAACCATGTAAAGAAGATAATGAACATTATGTACTTTTACGTCACCATACCATCATATTTATGTAACAATAGTCCTTTTTAAGTAGGAGCCTGCCAAAGTGACTCTACTCGGCCTGATGGAAAGCATGAGCAGAATCCAAGAGTAGTGGTCACCATACTCATTGCGAATGCTGATAACGTAACAATGCAGCATGGTGTCCCATACTATGGTCCCGGTCCGGTCTCGGACTCAACCACACGATAGTACGAATACTGAAATTTTAAGTTAGTCTTCTGTGACTTCTGTGGTTCTGCTCTGGTCGATTTGGCTCATTCGTACTGAAATCAGCATTGCTCTGCTAACTTAAAAAGTTTAACTTCTAGATAACAGAAACATCGAGAAGTTGAATGGCACCAAATGTCGCGGAACTACATGTAGTCTTTTAGCCATAGCATTCGTGCCGTCAATAATTGTAAGCATAATATATGACTTACCTTTGCCCAAATAAGTACACAATATTAGAAATTAATCACCACTGTACAAGCCCACTGCGGCATTTAGCAAAAATGTTAAGGTAAAAGCTAGCTAATGAGACGACGAGATTGAAACTGTCGAAATTGAAAGTCACTGACATATTTGTAAAATATTTCATTTCAATGAGTCAAATTAACGACAATTGATATACGGCGGCAGACAGAGGTGCATTAAACACACATATTTTCCGAAGTATAATTTCGATAAACACACATGTAATGAGGGGGAATTCGAAATCGAACACATTGCTAGTTAGGGTTCCCATCGAACACATAACTGCGATGCGATGCGACGTCACATCGCACGAGCTTGCGATGCGAATTGCTGCGATTTGAAATCGTGCGGCAAAGCGTTGGTTCAGGTGACCATACTTTTGACGGTAGTATTGCCGTATTGGAGGTGTTTTTAGAAATAGTGACAAGGATCGAAAAATGTTGTTTCACTGCTGTTATTGTTAAAGAGATATAGAAAAGAAGATTTTGGGTTCATTCATTTATTAAGATTATGAGCGCTATTGGGACTTTGCGCCTTGAGACTAGAAAAATATTTTTTTTTGATTAATTTTAAATCAGCATCTCTTCATTTTAAGAGCTTTTTAAGTTTATTATCACCTTCTCTACAAAAACGATCGTACATGGGAAAAATCCTGTTATCCCTTTACAAATGCTGGTATTGACTATTAGGTAAAGTAAAATAAAATTGAATTATTTGTTCACATTTTAATTGGTAATATTAAACTCGTCTTCCGCTGACATTGCGCTATAGGTGGAATAAATTATGTTTAGTAGAAAGTAAATTAATTTGAAATTGCCGTGCGTTTGATGATTGTTCGTTTCGTTTTTTGCGTCTTTGCCTAACATTGTCTCAGGACTCACTAAAATGGCATCAACAAGTGTGATGTAACATCGCAGAAATGCGCAATGCGAATCAGATCAGAAATTTTTGCGTTGTATTCGTGCGAGTTCGCAGATATTCACGATGCGATGTGAATTCGCAGTTATGTGTGGGAGCCCTTAAGATGGTGAAATTCCATATTTTTGGATGGATTAGTGAGTGTGAGCAAATTATAAATTCAACTGACTACTGATAGGAATGAATATATTTCACACTACAACGACCAATTTCGAATCTTAGCCTCGACGTGAACTCGTGACTCACCAGATATCTCAAGGTTAAGCTTCGGGTGTTGTATAAAATATACTTTAATCATTTCATACAAAATAACGATACCGAATTAGGAAATATCCCCAAACATACTGTACATATCTGAGTTGAATTAGCTCAAAGTAATAATAGTGCCCATATTTAAATGGCAAACATATTTTCTTATCTACAATTTTTTTTATGAATTGTGTGTTTTTGTGTAGCGATAATAGTTAATTAAATTCTGTTTGTGTCAAAGTTAACCTTAAGAAAAAATAATTGGATACTATATATATTTAAGGCAATAATATTTTCATAATTCCTGAAATTTAACGCGTTGGTAAATATATTGTGTAATTCTCCCTTCCACCCATTTCTCCACATTTTTTTTTATGTAGGAGCCTGCCAAAGTGGCTCTACTCTGCCTGTTGGCAAGCATGAGCAGGATCCAAGAGTAGTGGTCACCATACTTATTGTGAATGCAGGCGTGACCCATACTATGGCAGCTAGTGGGATGCTTTTGCATCCATCTCACAACATCACGAATGCTCTCATTTTAAGTTGGTCTTCTGTGTTAGGGTATTACCTCCCTGCCTCTCTGCTGGCTCTACTACCTTGAAGATGTTTGTATATAACTCAGTGTTTTCACATGTGCTCATCGTTATTCCTTTCATGTTTTTTTCTTTATTGCTATAATGTCTTTATCCAAAAAAATATCAAAAAAATAGCAATTGTTTTTGTTATTGTTGTAACAAAAAAGGCCCTTGACACACATTTTGGGTACTTGAGCAAAATATTATTCTTGACCTCTAATGTATTTTTTGTCGGTGTCTAATGGAACAGATTACGAGGCTCGGCGAATGTTTCCGCGGATTAATTGTTCTTAATCACGCCAGTGAAATGTAGTCTACTGACGAAGGCAATTATAGAGTCTACATGCCTAGTCAGTTTATCATTTTGAATAAATATAATAGCGTCGTTTATCCTGTAAACGCCAGTAATAACTTAGCTGTAATGTTGCATGTTGACAATTACGTGTTGACATGCAAAAACTTAGCCGTAATATTTGTTTAAATTTGTTTTGTCTTGTAAGAATTTTCTGGATTTATATTTATGGAGATTATTTTTTAGGTAGTAAAAACATGAAATCGAAGAATTTTGGATGCAGTTCGTTTTGTAACAGTATTGTACAAATACTATAAGATTCGTCGATTGAGGTTCTATTTATACGACCTATGAGTTTTTATTAACAGGTTTTACTCCTGAGAGCAAAGTCATACAGTATATTCGATCCTGATAAAGGTTTTGTTCCCTAATGATGCTGTATCGGAATTGATTATCGAATGGTATCACTGATGTCGCAGGTAATAAAGCGCGTGCTTGATCTTGAGTTTACTTAATACTATCTTTTGTCCGCGGCTCTGCTCACATGTATGTCAGTACTTTTTTTTTTTTAATGTCATCCTTTCGGATAACGCTGCTTTCCCCCGTCCATAATAATGACAGGACCTTATCGTTTCAAGTACATATTATCATTTCTTGATGTGTCTCGCACCAAGTGCCTGCCATCCATCTCTTGACTTTAATTAATTTTACTATTTGTGGTTTGATTTTTCTACTCTTATTATTAAACAAAAAAAAAAGATTATACAGTGCAACATTAATTTCTAATATTTTAAAATACGACGTTAATTTCTTGAGTTCTATTTTCTTTATTCATTCGTGATATTGATCGCGGGACAAAGTTAGTCTAAAAAAAAGTAGCCTAAGTTACTTCCTAGATCATCAGCTACCTGCCAGTAAAAGTCCCGTCAAAATCGGTAGAGCCGTTCCAGAGATAACCTGGAACAAACAGACAGACAGACAGACAAAATTTTTAACTATATTTTTGGAATATGTACCGTGTATACATACATAAGCATTTAGTAAAAAGCGGTTATTTTAATATTACAAGCAGACACTCCAATTTTATTTATTTGTATAGATGTATGTCGGTTAGAAGATGCCTATGCAAGAAATTCAGCCTTGAAAACGTAAGAGACAGATAGATATAATTATAATATTAGTATAGACAGTAAGGCTAAGTTAAATACTTCTTATTACCTTCGACGTACTTATTGGGCTCATATTTTTTTACATAATTACGTATTAAACAAGTAGGATATTTGCAAATTTTCTTGATTCTTGTTAAGATTCACTCAGAAATAATATACGATTTCAAAAGTTAAGGCCCCAATTAACTCGATCTTGACATATCATGTCAACTCCAAAAGGTTAAGTGCCCACATTAATGACACTTTGTAATGTTTTCAGACAATTGCTGTACAACTACGAGATGTTCAACCTTACTGCTTTGAAGATAGAGTTTTAAATGGGGGTATAAGATGTGCGTCCACGAAGGACTAATCAACATTTACGCTCAGATTACTTAAATACAATGAAGGTAATGTACTTTTTTGCTTAATATTTACGCCCCACATTGGGCGCCATGTGTCACGTAGCGGCTTTAGGAGCCTTGAGGTTCAGAGATGAAGATGGTGGTTAGGCCACGAGGTTGAGCAGGAGATAATTTAGACACGTACTATACTATATTTATTTGTAAGATATACAAGTTAACAATGAAATCAATTCGTGAGCACAAAGTTATATAGATTCTACAGGGCGTAGGTTTTGAGAGATTCGACCACAGCTGCACCTCCAAGCAAGAGACACTTAACTTGAGTGTTTGCTACGCTACTGCGTAGGGACGCCGGGCTGGAGGCTGGAGGCCCAAGCGTCAGTCAGGTGAAGACCAGCATCAGGCTGGAGATCAGGCTCCGGCCTTGGAGCCCGGCGGCCCAGCCGCCGGGCGTGGTAGACGCCGGCAGTAAGTGGTGTGTAGAAAGAGGCGCGCAGAAAGAGCTGCGCAAAAAGAGGTCGAGCCGTCGGTGCGCTCGTCCTTTTATGCGTTCCCAGCGGTGGTAGGGCAGCGATCCACAGGTGGGGGCAGCAGGCCGGGGAGAATGGTGTTGCCGCGTGACATCTTAGTATTAGTATTATATAGTATATTAGTATAGTATTAGTAATATATATTAGTATCAGTCTTATGAGACAAGTACCTATGGCCAAGCTTTGCTCGGTACTTTATTTTTGATTAATTTTCTAAAAATGAATCGTAGCTAGATAAATTTATCGCCCCCGAAACTCCCTGCATACAAATTTCTTCAAAATCATTTGAGTCCTTTCCGAGATTGAGATTATATTTTTTTTATATACAAGAATTACTCGTTTAATGATATAAGGTAGATAGATATTGGAACTTCTTATCGAAATAAGTTTCGTTTGAAAGAATATCATGTTTGAAATACGTATAGGAATTAAAATACGGTACAAGAAAGAAAACAAGAAGGTACAAGATTGGTCCAAGGGCTGATAACGAATTTTGAGAAGGTTCTTTAGGCAAGCTGAAATTGTGAAAAATTACAATTTCATGAATTGGCGTATCCAGGCCTGGGAGTCTTTTAGCGAGTTAGCGACTATTTCGCTACTGCGCAGCATATAACATTTGCAAAAAAAACTTGAAAGAAATATGTTTTAGGCAACTTGAATCTTTTTTATTTAATACATCTAGAACTAAAAAAAAAAAATCCAAGACGTTTTTATCGGTTATTAATTATTTCGTATAAGTATAAGACGACTTCAAAAGTATTTTTTTTAATTCCTAAAAAATATTCTTTAGGCAATGTGAAGTTTATATTACGTATTTATTAAGTAAAAACATGCAAGAATGTAAGTAAGTACACAAGCCATGCCATCATGCAAGAATATTGGTAAATTGGGTAAATTGTATAATATTACTATATTTAAATATTATTTCATTAGCTAAATTAAATACGTACTTACATAGGAAAATCTTATCGCCGGGCTTAGTTCATTGTGTCCTGTAGCAGTATTTTGATTAAACGTGTATTCTTTGAATAATTTTGTTTGCACTTAGTTTTTGCCTGCGGTTTCACTTACATTTTTATTCATATGAATATAGCCCATTCGTTCAGATAGTGTCGGTGCACCCGCACGAAATTGTGGTTATTGTTGTGAAATACGAGTATATATATTCATACAACGGCGTAAACTGACAAATCTTACTTACTTGTGGGTATCCGCCGCAGGTGGGCCCTTTGATTTAGTGGCGGCTTGCCGTACGAGAGACGAAAACGCGTACAAGGTGACCGCATCTAAGCGAATGGCCTATAAACAATGATTTTTAAGATTTTATAATCTGAAAAGGCTTTCGATACTATTTATTTACTTGATTTATCTAGTTTCGGCCCGCGGCTTCAATCTTATGCCTGCAGAATTTCGAATTGCCTTATCTTCCAGGGTAAAAATTGTTATCTGGATTAAAAGTACCCAATGTTCTTTTTGAAGGTATTGACTTGCCAATAACAATTGTTATATGTAGATGTTCATGACAACTGGGATCAAGTGACGGCACAGTAACGAGCTGTCCTAACTGCTATTAGGAATTTCTTATAAGGAAAAATCAGGTATACTTTGGGGTTCGACCTGAAAATCGTACAAGATACCTCTTGATCGACAGTCGCATAAGCTAGCCGTTACACCATCGAGACAGTCAAGGTCGTAATATACTTAAATCTTAAGATTGATGTACTAATAAATGGTAAAACAGGGTCTATAATGGCCAGCCTGATTTTTTTGTATTCATACTAATATATGTCTTAGTAGTACTATAGGAAAATTACTAGATCGTTCTGTGGTTCAATACAATTATATATCAGTAAACCAGTTACATGTTACAGCAATACTTATTATCAACAATGAATAACAATGGTCTTAGGGCTCCCATGTTCCAGCGAATGATTGTGTGACAGCGTGATTCATGCGAGCTCGCAGATTTTTGAGATGCGTTGCGAATTCGCAGTTATGTGTGGGAGCCCTCAGGTACGTACCACAAAAAACGGCAACAGAATAAAAATCTTTAAGATGTTCGGAAAAAAGTTTTCATTGGTTTTCAATAGATGGCACTGGGTACATCGTTGCTCGAATGAAGAAGAAGATACTACATAAGATAATACATTCATATGTCCTTTGGTTCTTCTCGTAGACCCTCGGTTGGGGGTCTCGGGGTAACTTTTCCAGGCTATGGCCTGTTTAAGTAGTATTCCGCGCCGTCTGCAACTACAGGCGGGTCATTGGGTTAGGCAGTTAATGGGCCTTTTGGTTATTCACCGATGTTCGTCCCGGTATGGGCGTAACTAACGAGAGGACCCGCTAAAAGAGGCTTATACGGTTTGGTGACCTGTGCTTAGCGAGGTCGAGCTCCTACAGGTGTAAAACCTAAAGAAGCGCCCGTCAGCCAGCACTAGGTCGGGTGTAGGGAATGGTCCGGTGGGTGTTGAGGATGGTCCGTGGGGCTTGCCAGTGAGACGAGATCTCGTGGCAGACCATACCTGTCCGGCGGTCGCCGATGGTAGGGCGCGAGCTCCCGCAGGTGGCGGGCTTGCGATCCGTCAGCACGCACGAACAGATTGGTGCTCAGGCGTCCCACAAACTCATCCAGGCTCTACATGCGCAGATCCCTGGAGATCGTCCTGTTCCGCACAAAGCGGGGAGCGTTTGCAACGGTGCGTAGTGCGAGCGACTGCTGCGCACGCAACCGACGGCGGTTCGTCTTGGAGACGAGAGCGAACCAGGCTGGAGCACCATAGGTGAGTCGGGTGTATATATACGCCTTGTACACGCCGAGCTTCGCGCGGAGCGGCAAACGGGACGATAGTACGGGCCGCAAAAGGGAACGTGCGGCACGAGCCTGGGCAACGACGTTGTTAACATGAGGCTTCAAAGACAGGGTGCGGTCGATGGTCACGCCAAGGTATTTCACCGTGGCGGACCATTCGATGTTCCGTCCCATTAGCTTCAGCTGTGGCAGTGTCACAGTGCCTACGGATATCGCCTGAGTCTTCACCACGTTGATCGTCAGTCTCCAGTCCTTCAGCCAGCTGGGGAGTGCGTCTAGGGTGCGCTGCATGTTGGTGACAGCGTGGTTTCCATCTTTGGTCGTCGTGATGTAGGCCGCGTCATCAGCGTACAGAGCAAGTTGCACGTCGTCAGTGACGGGGATGTCGTCTGTGTACCAGGAATAGCACACTGGAGACAGGCAGCTTCCCTGTGGCACACCGGCACAGATGGGTCGCTCCGTGGACAAAGCGCTTTCAACCGCCACTTGAAAGCGTCTGTCTTGCAAGAAGGTCGCCACAATCTTCACTACTCGACGAGGAGTAGTAGATGTGGACAGCTTGTACAGCAGGCCGGTGTGCCAGACGCGATCGAACGCTTTCTCCATATCAAGGAAGACTGCAACGACCCGTTCGCGCTTGTTACGCGCAACCGCAATGTCGAGCTGGTGAGTCGTGGAGTGTTCGGCATGGAGTCCGAACTGTTCATCGCGTGGCTGAAGGTGTGGCGTCATGTGCAGCAGCAGCAGTTTCTCGAAAAACTTCGAAGTTGTCGAGAGGAGCGTGGTAGGGCGATAGCTTCCGGGTTGGAGGATGTTCTTCCCCGGCTTGGGCAGCATGATGACTCTGCCAAGTCGCCATGTGGCGGGAAAGTGACCGGTGCGGAGGATGCCATTGAAAAGACGCGTCAGCGTCGCGATTGCTCGCGGAGGTAGGTGACGCAGGGCTTCAATACATTCATATTATTTATACAAAACGTCCAGGTAGTATTTACATAAAGTAATAAAAAATGACTATTTAACATCACACCTGAATATGGTCCCACAGAGTAATTTTGTAGAAAGTCTATCTCCGAAAGTTCTGTCACGTTTTCCTGGTTTGAGTGCGATATCTTATCTACGAGCCAATATATTTGAAGATAGCCGTAAATATCGAGCACTTAATTAAACTCTATTACCGATATATGCCCAGTGATTTGTTTGATTGCGTAAAATTTTGGTATGTTATGATACGGCGTAACGTTGATACAGTGATATGCCGAAAAACGTGATTACTTTTCAAGTCTCTATAGCAGTTCCCATGAATGATGTAAAACACTAAAGAAAAATATCATTGTTGGCTCATATCACGTTCATATTATTAATCCTTTAGAGCTACCACCGCATTTTCTTAAACAGAGCTCTTAGCCTACTATTCCACGCTGCCCAGATGGGTTGGTTTAGAGTTGTTGTTTTTTGATGAGATGAGGTGAGAGGTGAGAGATGAGGTATCTGGGCCTGATCCTCGACGGTAGGTGGCTCTTCGACGAGCATTTCCGACAGCTTGGTTCCAAGCTCGTCGACGCTGCCTCTGCCCTTGGGCGACTTTTGCCCAATTTGGGCGGAGCCAGTGTCGCAACGCGACACCTCTACACGGGGGTGGTCCGGTCGATGGCGCTGTATGGAGCACCGGTGCGGGTGGCGGCTCTGACTGCCCTCAATTAGGCCCGCCTCCGGCGGCCTTAGAGGATGTTGGCGGTCAGAGCCATACGCGGATACCGCACGGTGTCGACCGACGCAGCGTGCGCCTTGGCCGGGATACCCCCGTGGGATTTGGAGGCGGAAGTGCTCGCCGAAGTTTATCGACGGGTGGCTGAATACCGGGCGGAGTATGGCTATCGCCCTCCGCCCGAAAAGGTACGCGAGTGGCGTGAAGCCGCCCGTCGAGCCACGATGGCTAGTTGGTCGTTCCGGCTGACCGTACGCGTGACGTACGCGTGTGCCGTACGTCGCATAAATTGAGAGTATATCAGCAGACGGTGCCCGCTTCTGTGCGGGAGGGGTCCGGATGTGTTAATAACAGCAGTTCCCGGATCCCTCCCTTCTCAGGCGCAGAGTGGCACACCGTTTAGCATAATATGCTAAACGGCGTGACTATACAATTTCCCAACATCAACTTTTGGCCGCGGTCTGCCAGGCATGATCACATCGCCTGGTTGGAGGATGCTCCCATTCTATTCCTCTAAAAATATACGCTTTATAATTACTAGTTTAAAAAAAACCCACCTAGGACAAAAACGACGCTCAAAAAGCAGGAAATAAGTTTCAAAAGCCGTAGTCACACGTTGTTAAAGTGTTATGGACTATGGTACATTACTAAATTTCAAAAGCCTTAGTCCATGTAGTGTAATGTACCATAGTCCTTAACACGTTAACAACGCGTGACTACGGCATTGGAAACTTGTTACCTGCTTTTTTTAGCGTCTTTTTTTGTCGTTGTTGGGTTTTAGTTTTTATTTTATTTTTATTTAAAATGTTTTGGTGCCTCTATAATATTAATTTCTTTGTAAAGTATATTTTAAATAGGTACCATAGAAATTTCACAATTATCGAATAAATACGGACAAAGTCACAAGAAAATGCTAATAATATATGTATTTTTAAAATGTACAAATAACGCTCTTTCCAATGATACCAAACACGACATATTTATCTAAAATTATTTTTTTAATTATAATAATAGCCTCTAGCCTCTAACCGACATAAAATAAAATATAGTAATAATTATTTTATATTGACTAGAGGGCGCCACATTACACTCAGTGACACGTCATATAGCTTATAACCCGAGAACGATCAAGACGCTTCCAACGACTCCTCATTTGTCTACTTCTAATGAGTAGTTAAGAAGCTATGAGGGAACAAATGATCATACATTCACACATACATAGCCTGTCAAAATCATAACCCTCCTTTGGCTTTGCCGTAGTATACATACATTTGCTGGCGTTATAGTACTTATTAAAATGGTGGAAACACCCCCTACTTCTAATGGCTGCATATTGAAATTAGAGTATAAGTATTTATCGCATTATTGATTCTATTGTTTTTAATTGTTTTAATTGACACAACCCCCTTTACAGGGTCAGACACACTTTGTATATTAACACACACCCCTCTTTACAGGGTCACACAAACATACGTTGACAACTTTCCCCGTCACATACAAAGCAGATTACACACACTCTCTCATACACACACACACATAAAATGTTCCAGACGCCATCAATTTCTGGTGCGGCTCCCGGCGCCTCTACCTCGCCTTCATTGGTGCTGGACGCTGCGAAGACCTTTATCAGAAGACCAGGAACAAAAAGAAGGTCGCTCGACAATATGGAGCAATACAAAAGGCAGCAATCCACCTACGCTGACCAGTCGAGTGACCATCTCCTCCAGGACGTGATGAAAACTTTTGAGGATATCCCCGCAAAAGTTCACCAGTATCCCCAAATGCGGCGGGATATTAAAACCTACCTGGAGGTAGAATCTGATAAGGGTCTTCGCATCCTCTTCGAACTAAGCAGGAGGGTGAAGAGCTTGGAGGCGGAGGCGTTCAGGGCTGCTGGTGCGGCTGCGGTGGCTGTGACTCCTGCACGGAAGGATGCAGCCGCGGTAGCCGAGTCTTCCTTACAAGAGGAAAAGCTGCTGGCAAAACTTGGGGAGGTCGAAGACTCTGTCTTCACGTGGATCAACGCACCAACATCATCAACAAGATCCACGAGAAGATCGAGGAAACCCAAGTCGACATTGATGTAGCAACTGAGGGGATCGTAGTGCGTGCGCAGTCCCAACTCGAAGACCTGGTTGGGACTGTCGCTAGAGACATTGTTATGGAGAACAAAACGCACATAGGTGAGGCTCTGACGAGGCGAATGCCCGAGAGCGTCCCGGAACCGATCCCCATGACCTACGCCAGCGCCGCAGCAGCCAGGCCCGGGCGCCGACCGGCGCTCCACTCGCTGGCGGTGACCTCCAACGACAGTCAGGAGACTGTCGGTGAGGTACTCGCCAGGGTGAAGAAAGCGGTCGACGCCAGGGCTACTGGCCTAAAGGTCAGTAAGGCCAGAAAGGCAAAAGGCTGCACCGTTATCCTGGGCTGCGACACAGAGGTGGAGCGGGACAGGGTGAGGTTGCAGCTGGAAAGCCGAGGTGGTGGGCTTGTGGTAGCGCCCATGAAAAACAAGGATCCACTCGTCGTCCACAAAGACGTCTTTTTGGACGGTGAGGACGACGAGATGGTGAGGGCCCTATACACCAAGAACCCCGAAGTTTTCATGGGCCTACCACAAGAGGACAGAGAGCTTAGAATTAAATGTAAAAAACGCACAAGGAACCCAGAGACGTCTCATGTCGTACTCCAGTTCAAGCCAAGGGTGTGGCAAAGGATGACGGAAGCAGGAACTCTCTACCTGGACCTGCATAGGGTCAGAGTGGAGGACCAGTCTCCGCTCATACTATAAACATAACAGAGGCTGCAACAATTATACATATTTTAAACGTATATATATATTGTTAACAAGGAGGATAACAGAATCGTATGAATTGGAATAAGGCAAAACACGCACACCAACACTGGACATATACACAAAGCATAAATTTCTGTATAATATGCATTGTGTGTTTTTATATACACTGTGTACATCCATACTACATCATCACGTTAACGTTCCTTAAGAGTCCACTTCTTGGATATAGGCCTCTCCTTAGAAGGGAAGTTTTGGCATGCTATACAAAACTAGCCAGACGGGCTGGTATTGAATTTATACCAAATTTTCCTTCTCTTTGGAGTGGTGCTGTCCTGCGTAGTTTGCTTAGTCGGCTTTTACGCCATTCACGGGATGCATAGGGATAGTGATTTGTTGCATTGTCACCACATGGAAAATACATACACATACTTATTAAATGCATGTGTTTATTTATATGCACTACGTACCACACTCTGTTACCTCCGCCTGACGGCGGGCACAAATAATACACACTACTACAGATCGTATAGTTTATTATAACAAAAAAAAAGAAAGAAAAAAAAAACAATGGGGGTGAGTGATGAGGATTTCCGATCTCTCATAAAAAAAACCGTAGCCATTTTGTTAATGACTTTAATTGGTTCTTGTTTCAGATGATCCTGCCTCATCGAATGTCCACGTTTTGTTCAATCATACTCATATTATTATTACAAGCATCGCTCCATGCAAAAAATACTAACAGATGTCCTATCGGATTTCAGATAAGCAATACAAAAGATGATAAAACACATATCTGTTATCGGCTCAAAGGACCAGAAAGATTTGCGGATGCATTAAAAAATTGCACTGGTAATTTGTATACGGCAAAATTATATGATAAGTTGATGATGAGTAACCGTACAGAACTAGTGTTATGGACTGAATACAGATCGGCCTATGTGGGTGGGCCCTTTGTTGATTGGTCTGGTACATCAACTACTGGCACTCTTCTAGAAACCAGCTTTAATGTGTCTAATCCCCATCTTGGAATCGGAGAGGTGCTGTGCATAGCTAAAGATCCGGTTGGAAATTACACAGCCGAGAGATGTGATAAAATGTACTACAGATATTGTTTTGTGAAGCCGTATATAACTACTACTAGTTCTGAAGGATGCGAAAAATTTAAAGGCGGTGTTAGATTTCATTCTCCTACACCAATGTGTTTATTTGTGATTCCCGGGGTACTTAGTACTGGTGTTGGAGCAACATGGACACAATCTCACGATTTGTGTGATAAGAAACATGGACAAATTCTCTATAATGGATGGAGGTATTCGAACAATCCACGTTTTCATCTCTCTACACACCCTAGAGAGTACCCTCTGCGTGTAACATATGATCCTATACGGAATATAACTTTTCCGAGTGTTGCGGAAAATTTGGTAAGTTGTGTTTAGCTTAATATTAGACAAGACCGGCTAAGACTGTACAAGTTGTATTTGTGCAGCTATACTCGTTAGATTATAATACATTGAGACACTTGGACACAGTCATCAGGTCGTATGTTAGGCACAGTTTATTCCTACCATAGAATGCAACTGATCAAATATTGCCCTTAAGTTTAGATCGATGAAGTTGTAACAATAATAATAAATATTTATTTTCTCGCCGCAATACATTTTTCAAAGTTATAGCTTACACATACATATGATTATGTTTGATACTGTGGGAGACTGGTGCCTAAGCTTGGCTCACAGCCTGTATCTTAGGGCACCAGGTGATAGTGTACAAAATGGCGGTAAATCAGACAATTATTTTTAATACTCAGAAAAAGCTCACGTAATTTGAGCATTATACAAAGTTTATCTTTTCTTTTTTCAAACGTCAAGAGGATTATATTATTATATTTCATCTAGCTTATTTATGGGACGATCAAATAATTTTACCACAGAAGGTTTTTAAACAAAACTTAATTATTGTGAGCATTATTTTATTCATAAAATGTCAATGACTAAATATATTTGTGATCAACAATGTCTCGCTAATATCTTAACAAATAAATAAAATTGGAGTGTTAGTTTGTAATATTTAAACAAGTGATTTTTACTAAATGCAAATGTATGTATACATAATACATATACCAAAAATGTATTTTTTACAATTTTTGTCTGTCTGTTTGTTCCGGGTAATCTCTGGAACGGGTGGACCGATTTTGACGGGACTTTCACTGATAGGTGTTGATATAGAGAGTACCGTTACTCGCGGTACGACGATAGCCGCTGGTAAACCGCGGGGTTTAGCTAGTACATAATATAAGAGAAAGTGATAATACTGAAGATGAAATAACTTCTCTCAAAAATTTAATGTCAACGTCAAGAACGTCTAGAAGATGTTTGTAAAATAAAAAGCTTTTTGAAGTTCAAAATCATTAAAATTTGTGAGAGCGTGTAGATGCATAGATGAAAGCAAGGAACGATAAACAAATGAAAGAAGAAGAGAATGTTTATTTCTATAAATTTAATTTTTAATGCATGCAAGCGGTGAGACGTACGATACTTTCTACGTTGGAACAAACTATTTACCACGTGGATATATGTAGTTTCTTCAGAAATGCATAGATGGATAGTGCACCAGAGACTGCACGGTTGGCCTAGTGGTTGCCAAGCAGCTTTCTACTGAGCCAAGTGTTGTGGGTTCAAATCCCACATGGGACAACACTTTGTGTGATCCACAAATTGTTGTTCTGAGTCTGGGTGTTTTGTGTGCGTTTCATGTATGTTGGTGAAATCTCCCGCGACACACAATGTATTTTTAGTTACAGGGGCAAACGAGCCGACGTTGTACCTGATGGTGAGCGATTACCGCCGCCCATAGATACCCGCAACATCAGAGAGATCGCAAGTGCGTTGCCGGCCTTTGGGTGATGGGGAGGGGGATTGGGGAGGGGGATGGAGGAAGGGTTGGGGAATGGACCTCCGGTATCCTCACTCACTCGGTGAAACACTGCGCAAGCGCTATTTCACACTGGTTTTTTGTGAGGCAGTGGTATCATCGAGCCGGCCCATTCATGTCGAAGCTTGATTCTCCCACGGTAAATGTGGAAGTTGTCTTTAAAAAAAATACTGGAATAAGGTTTTGGTGTTGTGTTCTTAGAATGTTTGTTTTCCTAATGTAGCAATGGTACTGTGGAGGTTGGAAGCCGTACAAGGTTCCAAAACGTTGGATCGAAACACATCCCTGTACATATGATAACGAACATGAGAAAAAGATATTTGTAGACACGGTGAAGGCGAACCGGGTGCGCACTATTTTACACTAAATAACTTATTTTGTTATTGTGATCACTGTGTACTAATATTTGTCTAATATAATTTAACTCAACGATGCATGCAAATGAGTAATCTTACACTTTAATGTAGCTTTTCGTTGTACTGTTTGCAACAGAACGAAATAGAACTATTTGCACGCTGTTTAACTATCGCATGTATTTTGTATGTGTGCCCAGGCCTCCTTTTTTTTTTTTTTTTTTTTTTTTTTTTTCGTGCGGAAATCCCCTCGGATGCCACCTTCTGGTGGTATGTCGGACTCGAACCGACTAAAACCGCACGCCGTCTCGGATACTAGATGCCGGGGAACCAGGTACACCCTAGAAAGGAAAACCCTGGAACCCCGACGTACCTCGGGCCACCTACGGTTTATAGGTGGTCCCCTCCTGTGTGGGAACCCCGATGTTCCCGTTACTCTCGCACACGCTCTGCAGCGTCCGCGCCGCCTGCTTCTGCTAGGGTGACAGATGGCTTTATCTGTCACCCCCAGGCCTGCGCTTATGGAGGACGGAGATCGTTCTGCGATCTCCGGCGCCTGAGTCGCCTGCGATACCTGGCCCGTTCCCGGGCCTGGCGGGCCGGAACAGTTCTAAACCTCTCCCGGTCCCGCTCCGCCGTCTCCTTTGCAAGCATAACTTGCTCGCAGAAAGAAACAGCGGAGTTCCAAGCGCTCTCGCTCCGTAACATGGCCGCAATCATGTTACCGAGCGAGAGAACCTCCACCTCGATGGCCGCCACGAGGTCACGCCTCGGCTCCCCCCACGCCGGACATTCTGCCAGCGTGTGGTGCGCCGTGTCCATGGTCTGGCCATCACAGTGGTGGCACTCAGGCGTTGGCTCCTTGCGGATCAGACACAGGTGATCTCCGAAACATCCTTTTCCAGAGATCACCTGCGTCAGCCGGTATGAGAGGGTCCCATGACGCCTCTCGAGCCAATCCTCCATAACGGGTCTTACCGCCGCAATAACGGCGTGCCCAGCGCTCGGTTGCCCAAGTCGTTCCTTCCATTCCTCCACGAGGACCTGTCGGAGTTGGGCTTTCTGATCATCGATTTCTCGAGTCTCAGGACTCCTACCCAACTCCTGCGCCTCCTTGCGCCACTGGTAAAGAGCCGCAAGGGCTCTCGCCTCCAGGTCCCATGGTGGAGTTCCGGCCAGGAGACTCGCCGCCTCAAAAGAAATCGTGCGGTACCCCCTTATGATCCTGATGGCCAGTATTCGTTGCGGTCGTCGCAATAGTGCGATATTGCTGGCACTCAGGATCTCCGCCCATACTGGGGACCCATAAAGGGCCATGGACCGCACAACCCCCGCGTAGAGTCTCCTGCAGGAGTCATCGGGCCCCCTCATGTTTGGCAGCAACCGTGCCAATGCACGTGCTGCGCCAACCAGCTTAGGGACCAGACTTCGGAAGTGGTATCCGAAGTCCCACCGGCCATCGAGTACGAGCCCCAAGTACCTCATAGAGGGCTCGATGCCGATGCGAGTGCCTCCTACTATGAGGCTGAGTCGATCAGGTGGCTTGCTCCGAGGCCCGTGAAAGAACAGAGCCTCGGATTTGTGCAGAGCCACCTCGAGACCCAGCCGCCGGATTCTCTCGACGACTTGGGCAACCCCGGCCGTGGCCCTCAGGGTTGCCTCACGGTGCGTCCTGCCACACGCCGTCACAAGCGTGTCATCCGCATAACATGTGACGGCGACCCCATCCAAGAGTGCACCGCGAAGCACCCAATCGTAGCCAATGTTCCACAGGAGCGGCCCTAAGACCGACCCCTGCGGGACACCGCACGACATTTCACGTCTACCGAGACCGGTCCTACTTGGGTAGATGACGGCTCTCTCCGACAGATATGCCCCGACTATGCGGCGGAGGTAGGGAGGCACTCGGTGATACACTAGCGCCTCCCTGATGCAACTCCAGGGCAAAGTGTTGAACGCATTGGCGATGTCCAAGGAAACCGCCAGTACCACTTCGCCCCGAGAAACTGCTTCCTCCGCCAGAGCCTTCACGCGCATGATCGCATCCACGGTGGAGCGCCCCTGACGGAAACCGTACTGGTTATCCGCCAGATCCGGCCCTACTCTGAAGAGATGCTTGACGAGGCGCCTTGCAATCACTCTTTCAAAGAGCTTGCCTACCTCATCAAGCAACACTATAGGCCGGTAGGCGGATGGTGAGTCCGCCGGGCGCCCCTCCTTTCGGATCAGAACCAGTTTCCCCGTCTTCCACAATTTCGGAAACCGGCCCTGCTCGAGGCATGCGGTGAAAAACCCTCTCAGTCGGGGCTCGAGAGCCGGCGCCTCGTCATTTAGAGCCAGGACCCACGCTCGGCCTGGAATGCCATCGGGTCCTGGGGCGGTGTTCTTGGCTTTGAGCCGTTGCACCGCCAGCGCTAGTTCTACCCAGGTGACCTCAGGCACGTCGTCAATATCCACGTTAGGCAACTCAGGCGTCGTAGGCAGAGTCATCTGTGGTGGAGTATGCTCCACCACTCGCGATGGAAACAAGGAGGCAACGACCCTCTCAAGCAGCTCTGGCTGAAGACACCTGGTCAGTGGTGGAGCCCATGGGCGCATCTTGCCCCTAACCATGCGGTAAGGGCGCCCCCATGGGTCATTTTCCAGGGTCTCCAGCAACTCCTGGCGGGCCTCACTCTTGGCCCGCTTTATCGCTGCCTGAAGGGTCCGTTTGGACTCCCTGTATTCCACCAGCAACTCCGCCTCTCGGACTGCCGCATCTCCGGGGCGGCGACGCCTCCTGCGGAGCCTGGACCACTGACGTCGCGCGGTCACGCAGGCTTGTCGCAGCCTTGCGATCTCCGGCGACCACCAGTAAACCCGGCGCCTCACAGTATTGGGCTTAACCCTAGGCATCGCCGCATCGCAGACGCGGGTCATAGCCTCCCGGAACCATTCCGCCTCGGCATCCACGTCGACAGGCTCATTCGGCGCAGGGGCCCAGGCCTGTACGATGGCGGCATCCAGGAGAAGCTCCCGATCTAAACGCTTGAGTGCCCAACGTGGCTCAGGAGGAGCCTGTGTGGCCGGCGCGTCACCCGTAGGAGCGGAGATCTCAAACCGAATGTATCGGTGATCCGAACCAGTCTCCTCCCCCACAATGACGCGCCAGTCTTGAACACGGCGTGCCAGCGAGGGGCACGCGAACGAAATGTCCACGATTGAACTGCCCCTCGCCGTCACGAACGTGGGCACGGCCCTCTGATTTAAGAGAACTAGGCCGAGTCTTTCGGCCCAGTTCTCCAGAGCTCTGCCCCTCGGGTTCGTGCGCCGGGAACCCCAAGCCTCGGACCAGGCGTTAAAGTCCCCGAGCACAAGAACCGGGTAGGGGTAACAGGCGTCAACGACGACAGCCAGCTGAGCGAGCCATTGCTCATACTCAGTTATGTCTCGGTTCGGCGTGAAATAAGCAGCCACGACCGCTATATCCCCAACCACCGCCGCTATGCACCCCCGTTCCCTTGCAACCACGGCAAGGGGTGGGGTGCCGGCGGCAGTACCGTGTACCAGTGCCGCCGAACCATCCAAGTCCGTCTCCCAGGCAGCCCCAAGAAGCCGGTGGGTGTACGGCTCGGCGACAGCGGCGATATTAATGGACCACTGTGCCATGCTCTGGAGCAGAAGATCCTGAGCAGCGGCACCGTGGCCCACATTCGCCTGGAGAATGCGGAGATAGGAATCCATTACTGGATTTCCATCTCCACATCCCGCCGCGATCTCTGCCGCTCTACAGCGGCACCATCCGTCGCCGGTTTAGAAGCAGAAAGCCGGCCTCCCGGCTTCGGTTTCGTTCCGGCGCAGGTCTTGCTGCCAACCCGATGGCCGGCAGGCTTGCCCTCCGCTGCGCATTTGAAGCATCGCAACGGAGCATTGCAAACACCCGCCTTATGACCGGGCTGGCCACAGCGGAAACATAGGTCACCTACGGTGACCTCCGCCGTACACTGGACCCCTACATGCCCCACCGACAGGCACCGGAAGCATCTTGCCGGTCGCGCCTGCAGGAGTCGTGCCTGCGCCCTCAGGAAACCCCCAACCAGGAGGGTGCGTCCATTAGCAATTTTTTGAGCCGCTGCGATGGGGCAGCTGACAACCGCTGCCCCTTGTCCAAAGGACCCGAAGCGTATTGCCCCAGCCTTCACGTTGACCAGAGAGCAATCTCCGGCTTCCGTCACGGCCAGTCTAAGGTCCTCTGCCGTGACAGAGTCGTCCAGGCCCGTGATGCGTACTTCAGCACATTTTATGGGCCTGGACACTCGGACGTCAGTTGCTTCCAGTGACTCCCTCAACTTAGCCGCTAGGGCGTCTGCTTTGGGACCACTGGTGGCGCCGGGGATTTCGAGGAGCCGGGCTCCCGTTCTCGTGCTTTTGCACCGAACACCCGGTATATCAAGGGCCTTGAGGTCGACATTGGCCTTTGCTTTCGCCAAGACCTCGGCGTACCCCAAGCCCCTCTCCGCTGCCTCCGGCGTCAGTGTGATGACGACAGCAGTTGAGCGAGGTAGGCGGAGCCTCCTCGGCGCTCCATTTGCAGCGGCGGCGGCCTTTTTGGCTGCCTTTGTGGCGGCCTTCCGCTTCTTCTTTTTATCTCCGGCTACCGTCCAACCCCCTTCGAAGTGAGGCTGTACGGTTTTAGCCGGAGCTGAGACTTGGGTAGGGGTTTGTGCTGGGTTCGCTTTACCCTTTCTTTTTCCCTCCGTGGCCTTCTCGGATGTTTTTATAGGCCTGGTCACCCTAGCTGCTGATTGGACTGTTGAACCCGCCCCAACAGCGGCCGAATACGTCACCCTTGGCGGAGCTAAAGGTGGGCGACTATGAGAGCTCTCTAATGCCCAGGCCTCCTAGCCAAGTTGCAAGCGTTCTTCGTTCTGCAATCGTTAACGCCTAAATTCTCGTGTGTCATTGGAGAATACCTTGTCTTAGATTATTTTGTCTAAGATAAGCCAATACACACGAGAATTTAGGCGTTAACGATAGCAGAAAGAAGAACGCTTACAACTTGGCTAGGGTGACAGGTATTATGTTTTTACTAACGATGAGTTCTAGTTATAACATTACCCGGAAGGGTGATAGTTTTGGCAGTCCATGCATATCTGTATGTTTTACCGTAGTGCCTAAACTACTGAACTGATTCGTAATAATGGCCCTGGTGAAATAGGCTATATCAAAAGTTGTACATAGTCGGGTTCTAGTTTTTAAACTTTTTTATTGTTTTCATATAAATGAAATGTTACTTTTATATATTTAATAAAATTTGATTTTCTTTACCACTGTGTCATGCTCCCAATTAAATTAATATACATATACCTCATGGATCAACAATTCGCTAAATTAGCATAGTTTATGAAGTTCTAGCCCTTAAATGATAACGCATATCGCATGGTTTAAATTAAAAAACGATTTTTTAAGGATATTAAATAATTATATAGATATATATATATAAATGAAATATGATTATGGAGTCATCAAAACCGTATGAAAAAGTAGTAAAGTTTGGATTTTTTTGAGCCTGCTAAAGAGATTTTACTCTGCTTAAGGAAGGCATGAGTAGGATGCAAACATAGTGGTGACCATACCATTACGAACGCAGATAATGCAATAATGCAGTATGGTGACTCACACTATGGCGACCTAGTGATGCTTCTATATCTTTGGTAAAAGGAGATTTAAAAAAATAAAAATAAGAGGCTTTACCTGGACATAACATGTTAGAAATGAATAATCTGCTTATGACACGCTGCTAAATAAGTTTTATATTAGTAGTTGAGCACAGCTTTTTGCTTTATTTGTCATGTTTAGGTGAAGGGCGTGAGTTGCTGTATAATAACAAGGCGGTACAAAAATGCGTATATTTACAATCTTTTTTATGTTTCACATAATTCCTGTATGTACATACTTAGTCATCGCCCGTCGCCGTCTTGTAACGTAATATTATGATAGAGATTGCTTTGAACGTTGACTATTCGTTATCAGTTTTATTAAATAACATTGAATTGTCTAAGTGTATATAGTTAAATAAATCATTGTAGTACTTTATACTTATAATCTTTGAGATTATGCCTTAAAAAGTAAAATAGAATACTTGTGGTGTAGTGAATCTTTTCGATGTCATAAGTCAGCCTGTTTATCAAGGTTCAATTGAAATATGCGATACTACTCCAGACAATATAAAGAAATAAGGGTGATTGAAATTTAAGTTTCTGTTTGAATCTGAAAGTTAACTACGTGATTATTATGCATTTCTTAGACAAATGTTATCCGTGGAGATAATTAGCAAAACTGGTGGTAATGGTGGATAGGAATACCTCTACAGAGAAAGGAAATATAATATAATCAAAGCTTCAGAAAGCCTAATTAATTATAAGAGCAACTTTTAAGTATTGGCAATTTTGAAGAGTGGATTGTTTTCATTTCCAAATATGGAACTTATTTGTAATAAGTCATCAAAATAGTGATTCTATTTTAAAATTAAACAAATTGTTTCAAACTCTTCTTCCTTGACATTTTACTGATGAATTCTAAACTTGTAAGTGTAAACTCGGGAATCAATCTGAGCTATTTTGGGTTTACAACTGTTTTGACAAAAATTGGAATGGCAATTATTATTTAACAAAATTTTCTCTTGCCATACATTTGTCTTTTAAAACAGATTTTAACGACACCACAAAATACCATTGAATTATGACCCCCTGCTACCAACCCAATAGGTCAATAATAATCTATTCAAAAACTTGAGACATCTTTTAAATATTCATATACCTAACAGTAAGGGATTCTTTTATTCAAGACTTTTGACCTTGATTTGCATATAGATTTATCTTCCCCGGACTGTGACGCTCGCATAATTTTAAAATTGACAATCTTAATAAAGTTCGTTGCCTAACTACTTTCTAATTTTTAGCTTAATAAGTTTCCTACTGATAAAAATGAAACGCAATATGGAATCATACGAAACGACGTGTGGGAAACGACGAACAGTTCCCATGTATTCTATGATCTCATTTGTGAGGAAGACGTGACACTTAAAAAACTCACGTTGGTATTAAAAGCTGATACGTGAGTATTTTTTTATGAATTTACTGATTATAAATTTGAAAAGATATAAGCTATTATATGTTAACTATACTATAAACTCATTTTGACAGAGTTGTAATCAAATTATGAATTTCTTCTACTATTTCTATTTCAGCGGGAACAAGCTGATACTAGTACCAAGTGAAAACGTTGTAGTATATAACATTCTATGTTTTACTGATTCTGTCACATATTATCCAACACCTGTCAAGATTAGCTACAACATCTTTTCACATAATTATGTTCTATCACCATCTTATGATGGAAATTATTGGTGTTTTTACAAAGACACTGCACGATTTATTGCTTCAAAATCTAATGAATTTCTCTGGGTTAGGGAAGAGGAGGAGTTAAAACACAAATACGCTGTCAAAATCAAGCTTGAAGAAGAATATACGCTAAGTAATATAAACGACAGCATAAAGATTTGGGGAAAGAAGCTCAAAGATTACATTTACTATTCCAATGAGTACAAAAACAGTGTAGGAATCGATGACTTAGATACTGTAGATCTTAAAGATTATCGACGTACTTTGGAACAATTTAAAAAAGAGCATCCTGAATTGAAATCGAGGAAAGAAAAAATATTATTCGAAATGAAATTGAAACAGTTATATTTAGATAGGAAAACAGCTTTGTTGCACGTTACGCTAGATCCGACAATGAGGGCTGTCTTTGCAGGCTGGTGGTCTAATATGATGGTTGTTTTTATGCAACCAGTGCGTTACTGTTCGAGAGGAAAGGAGCTATTTGGTGCGTATTTTAACTGTAGTTTTGTTGTTGTACGTTTATTATTATTTTTAGTCTAAATCAGCCACGTTTTGCAATAATGTACAGTCAACCCCTAAAGTAGTACAGTTTAATGGTCTAAAAATTCATATACGACCATACAAACGTAGCTTACCTAAATAACTCACTGAGTTTAGTGCCAAAATTGAATGATCACCTTGAAAGTTCTAAATTAGCTGAACAACACATTACCAAAAGTAGCTGAACGTTAAAATGTCAAAAGTACTGAACAATATTATATGTATATTCAAATTCATTGCGCCCGTTGTTGCTCTGATACATGCAGCAAAGGTTGACGTATAAAATATTAAGTTTTAGCAATAATTATTATTTTTTCTACAATTACGATTAATTGACTTTCAAAATCTGTTTGTGATTGTTTTTTTTCAATACTTTATAAGTATGTGATTAACAAAAATGTAGTTAACTATATATTGTGAAATCATTAAATAGTGTACTTGTACAAGCATGTTTTCGCCTTAGTATATATCGACACTGGAAAGCGTAAACGCTCTAATCCTTAAAATATCGAAAATATGTTTAATACACCGTTAGAATCAGAAATAAAACCTAACTATGACAAAAAACGACGCTGAAGAAGCATGAAACAAGTTTCAAAAGCCGTAGTCCATGTGGTGTAATGTTCCTTGAGTTAATAAATAATTTAATTTCAGTTGACATATTACACCACGACTGTGAACAGTACAAATGTACTGGCAATTTCAATTTGGGATTTACTGTGGTGACGGAAAGTGATGATATCTGTAAATCGGAGAAAGTCACGTTAGAAGCCAACGTCACGATCCGTACGACCGAGTCGTACAGAAAATTAAATGAGGTAAGTCATTAGACAAGGTTAAGGTTCTATGGGCACTATTTGTATTTAAAATGACTAATATTCTTCTATAAAAACACATGCACTCATTATTTCATTAGTTTGCAAGAGCATGTTGCATGTCAACCATTGTCAAAATATTCAAGGAAATTTAGTAAAAATCTTTCATTGAGGGCCAGCTTCACCACTTACTGATAAAGTTCCTTATAGACTATCTGTCAGATTTACTATAGGTTTCACAAATCTTTGATGGACGTTTGCAACTCAAATAAACATCTATACATATATATAAATGAATCACGCATAACTTCCGATCGGCTGCCCCAAATTTTTTTTTTATGTTTTCGTTATTGTTAGGACTAGGTTTGTTTACAAGAAAAATTAAAAGAGAACGGAAAGACCTAATATTTTGTCCGCGACGGGAAGCTGAGACAGAAAAATAAATATGGTGGTACGAAGTTCGCCGGGTCAGTTTACATATGATTATATAGATCAACAATCTTTATCTGTTAAATAATGTTTAGTTACAAAAAGCTTTCTGAAACTTTATCAGGAACTTTTGAAACTGGACTCAAACTTCTAAAAAGTTCAATACTTTTCAAAAGTGGAAAAATTGTTTGTACAAGAAAAATTCTAAACTTTCCAGATTAAAGTTAGGAGCCATATATGCACCAAAATAATCACGAACATCATTTGCAAAGCATGCCATGAACACATGACATTCCCTACGGCTAGAAGTAGCAGTTCGTCAGAAGATTCTGACGATGACAGTTTGTTGTTGTTGTTGATTCGCGGGCTTGGTTTCCGCAACTCGACGACTTGTTGCGCCTGTTTTGCGTAGTGGGTCGGCACTAGTGGTGCCAACCCAATTCTTCCAGGAAACCTAGCAGACCCTTTGCGTTGCCGACGACTTCCAGAAGTGACCTCGGCGATCCGAGGTGTCTCGCCCGGTATTTCGCCACCTCAGGACATGTCAAGATGACATGGGCGGCCGTTTCATGTTCCTCCATGCATGCTCTGTATAGAGGTCTGTCCGTTACACCTAGAGTGAAAAGATGTTTGTTTAATAGTGCATGACCAGTTATTGCTCCGATCAGAAGTCGAAGCGGCGGCCTCTTAAGTTGTTTCAGCTTCCGTGACAATCCGGGGTTGATCGTCGGGAGGGCCTCTTTGGTCTGCCTGCAGGTACAAAGGTTGGACCAATATATCTGATGTTCTAACTCGGTGTTCTGTTGCAGTGTCCGTCGCAGCCAAGCAGTTGGCAACGGCAGTATTGGTTCTGGGCCGATTGCCCTTGTCTCCGATCCGCCTCTTGCCAGTGCGTCAGCTGAGTCGTTCCCGCGTGAGTTGCTATGACCTTTGATCCACTGGAGAGTTATACTATTTATAGTACTTACCTCTGTCAGGGCTCTGTGGCATTCGTAGATTAGCCCTGAGGTAGTCACATGACTCTGTAGGGCTTGTAAGACTGATCGGCTGTCGGAAAGTATGCGGATGGGGTATTCCGTTACCTTTCTGGAGATGATCGCATGTGCTGCCGTTATTATGCCCATACACTCTGCCTGGAAGACTGTGTTGTGGGCTCCTAATGGTGTCGAGATGTGTATGTTTAGGTCCTCAGAGAATACTCCCGAGCCAGTGCCTGATCTTGTTTTGGATCCGTCCGTGAAGATTCTTAACTCCATTGGGTTAAGTCCTTCTTGGGGTTTCTCGTGCAGTTGTATTTTGTATTTCAATTTTCAATTTATTTATTTTCATATTCAAATAGTAACTTAGATCTAATACACAATTGATACTCGCCAAACGAAATTGTTTAACGGTGAAATCCGGCGTATCCGATGGTATAATGGTGATTGTTGTTCAATGTGGTAATAAGATCGTTTACCACGGCAGGAAAGAGGTTAGGTTTATTGGTCTGAAGGATTTTGGATCCGAGTAGTCGGTCTTACCTGGCTTTGGTATGAAGATCGCTCTGACGTCTCTCCACTGTCTTGGCACATATCTGTGTGCTAGACAGGCTCCCAGGACGTAGGTTAACCGTTGAGTAAGTGTCTTCCCTCCCCATTTAAGCAGGGCTGGGAAGATCCCGTCCGGGCCTGGAGATTTGAATGAGTCAAAACTGTCAATTGCCCATTGCGTTTTATATGGGTCGATTACTTTATGGGCCAGCTGCCATTCCTCCTCCGTTGGGATGGTTTCTTCTTCTGGCCATCCGCCTGGACTGATTATTTCACAGTCCGGGAAGTGTGTTGTTACCAGAATACATTCTGCCTCTTCCACTGAGGTGGTAAAGGAGTTGTCAGGCTTTCGTAAAGACCCCAGTGACATGGCTGAGTTATTGGAGAGAACTTTCCTTACCCTGTTGGCCTGTGCAGTAGTCTCAATGTTTGTGCTCTCATGTATGTATCTGAGACGTTTTTTGTACCTGGACTTGGTGACCTTGTATTTATCCCAGTCCTGGTCTGTGCCGGTGTTCATCGCCCTATTGAGTTGCTTCCTCATCTCTCTCCTGAGTCTCTCCAGCTCAGGCCCCCACCAGCTCTTTGTTTTTGTTTGGCCTGCTGGTGGGATGGATAGGGGTATGTCTGATGGTAACAGTCCATCATAGTTGACGATGACAGTTATGACGAGACGACTCAGGCACCTCCAACCACTACTGATTTTCCAAAACCACCAGATGATTCGATCATAACAGTCGAACCTTCTTTTCCAAGCGTCACAGAAACGATTCCAACTACAGAATTACCAACTACTACAGAACTACCAACCACTACATGGCGAGTAAGTGTAGGACTATTGTTTACATACAAACACACTTTTTGATGTGTTACATCTTTCTTCTCACTTTCTCATATCTGTAGGATATATTTCGGTAAAAAGGACAGGAATGTGTAATAGCAAGCCGGGTTACACGCACTATTTGATTTGGATATTAAGCAAGCGTGATACTAGTCATACCAGTTCATGGCTTATGGCTAACAGGCTGTTAAAGTTATGTGATGTGTGATACCCGTAAGCCATCTGGTATATGATATGTCAGGGGTTATTATCATATTCAAGAAAACTTCTTTCTATTTTGATTATTTGTTTATTGCCAATTCAAGCAGCCAAAATGAACCAACACTAATAGGCAGCGAAAGGTAAAAAGAACATTTCTCTGTAAATTAGTTAACACTATTATTAATAGGTATATATGGCAAATTATGTAAGCAAACTTTCATACACATAGATCCTATACGTAACAACGACGAATAGCAGTTTATTCTTGTTTTCATTTAATGTAATCAAATCCGTAACGTTTGACATCTCTATGTACGTGTTCGGAGATAAAAATGAATAAATCTTTATATATGTGTACATTCAATTTGTACTCAATCTCACCAGCATTTCGGAAGTAGAAATTGAGCAAATCGCATAACGCTGATGTTAATACTTCCAGCCTGATGAACAATTACAGCAAGTTATGGATAATCTTGAATTGCTTCTGCTGAACGACACAGTACCACTTAACAACATTACTCAGCCATTTTCGCAAGTAAGTATGGACTTCATGTACCGCTAAATTGGACAGTGGAAATAAATTAAGGTCTAAGAATTGAATGCTACTTTTGCCGATTTTATTTTGAAAATAATCATGGGCCATACCAACATAAATAAATACCTTTATCCATATGTCTACTTATAAATTATTGAAATTGATTATTCTGATCCTAAGGCAAGTCCATTGTTAACGCTAAATCTGTCTACCTTTTATAAGTAACAGGTTATTTCTAAAAACCATAGAGACAGTTTGGCTTTCAATTATACACAAAATTTCGTGTATCTAGAATAAGGTCATAGCCACACCATTTCTATTTTTCAGGTTGATCAACTTCTTGAGAATAATATGACCTTGGAAATACCTGGCCGTCTTCTAAGGTTATTGGACCAGATTGGTAAAAATTTGAAGTTAAACGGAACAAATTATGCTAGAGAAGTTAGGAGCAATGTAGCTCTGCTGGTCGCTGACTCTAATCCAAGTTTTCCTGTGAATGGTTTCAGAATAGCTACCAGATATAATGATTCCTTCACTGAAGAAGCCTTTGAGATAATAAACGGTAAGAATTACCAAATTTAAAAAAAAATCAACTATTTGTACTAGAGACTATCTAGTGATCGAATTTACACTATAGTTCATCAAGTCGAAGTGTTTTATATTATTGTTATTGTATAATTTATATGAACACATGTCGTTTGCAACGCAGTCTTAGAAAGGAACTTGACCTTAGAAATCAACTACTGTTTGCCCGTAGGTACTTTAACTTTTAACCTCTATATATATTTTCCCTTAGATGAATTGAACCCCGACAAGATGAACACGAACGCAAGTGAAGCAGTGGTCCGACTACCGAAATCAGTGTCCAACTCGTCTCGTCGTATTAGCTTCGTTATATTTCGTAACGACCGAGCCTTTCAAAGCAACGTTACTACTAGGAGCGTTAATAGTAGAATTCTGAGTATCAACGTTGAAGACACAGTGCAGTTTGAGAACGGAGAGGTATGTTTATTTAATATCTTTTTGGAATTCCAAATAGCACAGAGACCACTGGCTCGATTTTTCCTGTTTGAGAACGCACCGAATGAAACTTATATAATCCAAGTGTGGTGGTTATTATACTTATTGCGAATGTAGACAATGCAATAATGAAGTATGGTGACTCACTCTATGGCGGTCTATTGGTGCGTCTGCATAAATGATCTTTGTACAATTCCAAATTAAATAAAAAGAAAATACAGTTTCAGTCTACTGGTCTTGTAACACCCAAGTCTTACTTTTATGTTTTTTGATATAACTATTTTTGTATTACAGGTTATAAACATTTATTTTCGTCCTTTAAGTCAAGCAGCTCGCAATCAGACTCGTTCATGTGGCTACTGGAAATTTGACGATGAAAGTGCCGGCCACTGGTCACAGGAGGGTTGCACATTCATCGAAGCAACTGAACCCGGGATGATGGACGCTTGCCAGTGTACCCATCTAACGCATTTTGCGGAGATCCTGGTCCCCAGGACTGTGTTTTCTGAATTAGATGAAATGATCCTAGAAATCATATCTGTAATTGGATGCTGCCTATCCATCTTCGGTCTGACCGTGGTGGCCATAACTGCCATTCTATTCAGATCCTGGCGAACAGACTTTAATAACAAAATCTGGTTACAGTTATGTTTAGCAGTTTTGCTACTCGTAACATGTTTTTTAATAACAGTTTTTGTAAAATTCAGAACGTATACTTTAGGATGTATGTTCTTGGGAGTTATAATACATTATTCTGTCCTAGCATCATTTTCTTGGATGTTGGTGGCCGCTGTAATATCGTATAAGAGACTAGTGAAGGTGTTCAACCGAGACGCCTCCCATAAGCTACTTAGAGCAGCGGCCTTTGCCTGGGGAGTTCCTATAGCCATAGTCGGGATTCTACTTGCATCGGCACCAAATTCTTACCAAGGGCAGTTCGATGACATCAACTCTACAAGTAGTTTCTGCTACCCTTCAGGGTTAGGTCTTTGGCTTGCCGTCTATGCTCCTATAGCAATCATGTTGCTCGCAAACTGGACCCTATTTATTCTTATCCTACGATCTGTATTTGGTAATAAAGAAATCGGAAGATACGGGGGTGCCAAGGAAGCCAAGCGTTGTGCTACTGTAAGCAGCCTTCTAACATTCCTCTTCGGTCTACCTTGGATTTTTGGCTTATTTGCACAGAACGTCGTTGCTTCTTATCTTTTTGCGATAATGGCTACATTCCAAGGCTTCATATTGTTTGTATTTTTTGTAGTAGGAAATAAACAGACTAGGGATCTTTGGCTAAACAAGTTTAAGATTAGACAGTCTTTGAGAGTGCCAGTGACGACATTAACTTATACGAATCGAAGTACTGGCGTGTCTGCGCCGGGCTGGCGTGGAAACACTGTTGAAGGCAAGATTTCTAAGCCTAGATCTTTATCGAACAGTGACAATAGTAGATTCTCCTGACTACAAATTAGTCAATATCAGTCGAAAAATTAAGTTATGTCTCCCCGTGAACTGAAAGGGAAGGTAGTAAAGTGTTGAATAATTAATTCTCACAGACAAGGTGTTTCAATTAGTTATTTTAATAAGTACTGACTTTTCTCTAAAGACTTTTAGTAGTTCCTTATCTATTCACCTTCACGCGATGAAGGATGTATGATATAGTATTAGGATTATTATTTCAGATTTCGCTTGAAGTGCTAGTATACACGTCTCGTATCTAAATGATTAAGAAATAGTTTTTATTATTCTCGAAAAAATCGAATATTTCTTCAATTATAGCAAATTGTGGGGATTGTATATTGATAGACATCTAATTAGTTACATTTGAAGTAGATATTGCAGTGATGGATCCAGGAAAATACACTTAAATCGTATTTTTTTAAAGCACAAGTACTTTGTGCGTGATGTCTGAACAAGCTTTTGTGTTCGATACATTGTCTATTTCACTAATTAACTATAGTGTTTTACTACAACCGACAACATAAAGTAGTAAATGTGAACAAGGTGACTACAGTAGCACACTGACATCTAAATGACTCTACTCTGCCTGATGGAAAACAAAAGCAGAATCCAAGAGTGGTGGTCCCCCTATTCATTGATTGCAGACAATGCAGCATGGTGACCCACACCATGGCGGCGTTGTGATGCTTTTGCATTTATAACGGCAACTTTTATATAATACAAGCATTTCGGACATCTGATACACATTGCCATCTAGTTTCGAAGTAAACGAAGCCCTGACTACATTAGAAGCTATCGTTTTACCACATGAGGTGTTTTAAGCCCTATGCATGGTGAACATCTTTGATTTTCCAAGGTTGCTTACTGTAGTCTTTCAAGGTTCTGTCAGCCCTACTGGGATCAGTGCTACAGTTGACAGTAAAAGTGTCACTATCTAGTCTCGTTTTAAATATTCGTTAAGTTTTAAGACCATGCTGTTGTCTGCCAAAGAAGCTCTTTGATAAAGCAAATATAAAATATAGACGGTAGTTTGCGATTTTAAAGCGAATTTAAAAGCTGGCCGTTGTGAAGTTAGTTGCAAAAGGTAAGCATGAGTTACCAAATAGTTTAGTTTTATATGTTATATTATTTGAAGCAAATTCTATGTACCTAGTAATGTTTAATAGCAAGTTAGCTGGCGAACTAAGTGGCGTGCAATTGGAGAGGCCTATGTCCAGCAGTGGACTGCGATAGGCTGATGATGAAGTTAGCTGTATATAATGTAGCGTATATTGTATTTTACTGTGAGTGACTAAGAAAGTTTGTTTATTAAGATATATAGAAGATAAAATAAAGTTAAGGCCATGAAGTTGCCTTGGTTTTTTGCTCCACAGAAATATTTTGCGTTTGAACCGTCGCGTAGGGGACGTGGCTTTTTACTTATTTTTTTAATTTTAGTTTCTAAATCACTACTCCCTACAGGAATACTTACCTATCGAGTTTCTCTAATATGTAAAAGCTAATTTTAAATATATTACTACAGCGCCGAATAAGTTACTGCCATAACACCCAATCAAACCCGAACCTATCACTGAATACCGCATCACAATCGGACTAGTAGTTTTGGACATAAAAGGTAATATTTGCACAAACATTCTTTCACCCCAATAGCATACACCCTCTCCGTAACGTCGTGGGTATATTATTATTTTATAAAGTATCTACAAGTTATTTAATAGTTGTTTATGTAACTGTTGTATAATAAAGATTATTAAAACACGAATGTGGGTTTATCACACAAGGCGCAGCCGAGTAATAATAGTATCACATGAGTTTTTTAATACCTAATTGTGTACAGTTGCATACAAGACTTTATCTACACCCATGATATGAATCCTACATACATATAAAGTTCAGAAAAGCTAGCTAAATGGCGAACAAAAATGGCGGGATACGATATGAATTCGAATAACAGTTCTTTTTTAAATACGGTGAAAAGCGCGTGCCTGACAATGTGCTGTTTTTGAAAAATGAATTGTATTAAGAAATTTAGGATTCGGAATGTTTTAATGTTGGCAATAAGCTAACTGTTTCAGAAACTTTTATAGAGGATTTATAGCACGGGTGTTGATAAATATACTTAAGTAAGTCTGATATCTTGTACAATGTGTACAACTTATATGAATCGAATGATTTCATCGATTTCTCCTAGTGAATTTTCAGTAAGTAGTAATTTATTTCCACTTACTTTTTCAGTGAATACATTGTGGGTTGTAAACTATGCATTAGGACTAAAGGTTTTGCTTTATTTTGGATTCCTCAAATCCAGATTTACAGAAAAATAAATAATAAGATTTTTTCGATTATTAAAATCGAATAGTTTATTCGATTCTAAGGTTTTAAATTTATACTGTGTTCGAATTAATTGTTTTACAGATGTTTTAGTTTCGTAATTATTTTCTTATTATTATTACATTTATATCCCATAATATTCGAAATTTTATCAGAAACGTATCCATAACCATAGATACGATCTATATTTAACGTGGTAGGTATTTTAATTATTAGTGCAATTATGTTCATTTAATTAGGGCACAAAATATGTACCTAATAACTATTTTTAGATTCATCTTTAAATGATGTAAGTAATACTTAAATAAATTCTAAATACGTATTTACCTATAGGTACTATACTAGTTAATGTAAGTACCTACATACATTTGTGAACCAAAGCTAATGAAATAGAACCTATATTTAGATAGCAATGTATAATAATAATAACTAGATAAGATATATGTATAATGTTATATTTATAGTATATATTATTACAATCTATATGATGTAAATCAGTAATTTAGTAATTGTAATGTAAATATTTGTTGTGAATTCGGTATTAGAGAACAAATATATTAAATGAGAAGACCTTTTAATATTTTTTTATTAGAAATTGTACGTTTTTTTCGTGTAAAGCAATGATGTTATATTAAAAAGAGGTAGAAATGTTATATTAGTACTAATGCGAAGTCAAGCATTGTCCGCGGCGTATGTACCTACTTATATTTATAAACACACTAAACTAAACGATATTATGCGGTGGAGTTAAATCGACTCCCGCGTTGATAATAATTATATAGCCGCTTGAGCGGAGTTAACTTGACAAGCTTGTAATGTGTGAGAAAGATAGCATGCTAACTAGCAAGACCGTAAACAAGACGCATTGTTTTACCACATAGAGCGTATTGGTAGGCGTAGAGGTATTAGACGTTTGGGGAATAAGTCGTTAGGAGAATTAGACATCCGGGGAATAGACGTTCGGGGAATTAGACGAACTGAACCTACTAGACGTAAGCGACCGCTCCGTATGTATTTCGCAGTGTCGTTGCGATGTCACGACTTACTTCATAGATTATCAATTTACTATAACATCGTTGGTGTGAAGAATATTGATAGATTGCACAGTAGAAACTTTGACACAGTTCATCTACTTTTAGATTATATTTTTCTAGTTTATACAAATAAATAAAATTGGAGTGTCTGTTTGTAATATTAAAATAACCACTTTTTACTAAATGCATTTGTATGTATACACGTTACATACATCAAAATATCTTTTTTTTTGTCTGTCTGTTTGTTTCGGCTATGCATGTGCATACTAGTATGCATAATTAAACCTCTGGTCTCCAAAGCCGGCCCGCTCGTGCTTCGATCAGCGTGGCTCTGCTAACTATTGTTTTTCCATTTAGATACCCTACTGTTTTAATAAAGTAATTATATTTCTAAGCACAGATGCATTTACTATTATATTATCTACATAATAAATTATCTTAAGATTTAAAACTGTCTTTTATTTTCCAAGATTTTTTCTTTTGATAGTGAAGTAAGCATTTTCACAATGTGGAGGCACTGTTTGTTAACACTTACCGTCAGAGAGACATGCTTCACATATCACGGACTCATAGATAGCAGGTGGTAAGCAGTTCTTAAACCTGTTCTAAGGCGATGCTAATGTCCCGCAATGACTGCACGGTTGGCCTAGTGGTTTAAGCAACCAAGTGTTTTGGGTTAAAATCCCACACGAGACAACACTTTTTGTGATCCACAAATTGTTGATCTGTTGTCTGGGTGTTCTCTGTTTTTATCAGATTTCATGATGGAACAATGTATACGCCCCTACAATAACGGAAATTTAAGAATATGTACTATTACGTCTTATTTACCTACAAAGCGTACTATACCCTAGTATCCAAACAATATTATAAAGAGACATTTGTTACCATGGCACCAACCTCCATGGCCAACTGATTATTTGTTACACTGCTCCTGGCCCTATAAAAAGACTCATAGTTATTGTTCATAAATATTTAATTAATAATGTGATTGCACACTATAGTACATCCCGAATGGTAAAAGTATAAAAACTCTGATTGTCGCACAACACCTCTACACTTGAGGGCACTTGGGCAACCCACGCTGGAGTAAATCTAAACCTTTTATCACACAATAGTGAAAATGGTGATTCATTCGAATACATTTTACTTATTTGTATTCTATTCATTAAAAGATAAGGAGGACTATTTATCGAAGCACTGCTCGTTTATATTTTTATTTTTGTGGAATGAGATAGTGGCTCATCTCAATTATTTAAGTAAATAAATGACATTCCATAAGGGTCTAACAGACTTTTTTCCGTATTATTATTTCATTAGAAAATTAGTACGTTTCTATGTAACACAATAACAACCAGACACTCTACAGAAAACAGCAACTTCCCACTGTCAACATTGACACATTAACAACCAACCAAACTACAGAACTTATGTATTTTAAATATAAAATATCCTTCAACCAATAATTGATGAACATTTATTCTGACAGTCATTCATAGTTTGTTAATTTACATCTAACTCGCTAATCAGAATGCGCATCCGTTTAGATTTTAGCAAGACTCAACTAAACTATGTACTGTCCTATAACAATATCTTAATTTAATATTTACTCATTTATTATCATTTCCACCATGATAATGAGCACTAAGCAAGACAATTTTTAAGTGACACAGATATATTAAATCATTACTACATGCACACTATGCACTTTCATAAATTACCTAAATGTGCGTAAAGTATAAGATGCTGTCTCAAAATAAACTGGGCTTTGATTGTATGTTAAAAAATTTTACAAGTAGAATTTTGTAGAATTTCTTAACTAAGAAAGTTAGGTGATGAGGTGAAATATCTCCTAATGTAAAATAAATATTGCCTTTACAAAGCTTTATTGTAGTTAGTGTTGAAGGGATATCATTATCAAAATATGATGTGGACGGCATGGCACTGAACATCTGTTGTGATGTGCCTGGCATTTCAATATTTAGGTGATAAAATGCACTATCTACGGTAGTATTGCCTGAAAAAATTGTTAAAAGCAATTGAACATTTACTGTTGTAAATTGAGTGGTTCAGAGTTAAATATTATGTTATTTCCATTTACACATTTGTCTATAAAATTATTTTGTAGTTTACACGCATTGTTACACAACTATTTGTAAGAGTAAATATGTGTAGCAAAGTTTGCTCGCAGCTCACAAGCATTTGTCTTGGCCGGATTGTATGCAGTCGACTGGGAAAAATTAAATTAAGTCTATGGTAAGTGTTATCGTTGAACGCACGCTTGACAGAACGCGCGACGCGGGAAACTTGTTAATTTTACTTTCGTAATTTTAATCGATCTAACACACTTTTGCGAGTGTTTTATAAATATAAACATAAATTAGTGATATTAAGTGTTTTGGAGTGATTTGCGGATTACTAGGTTCATCACTTTTGGATTTACGATATTTGTAGTTGATTTATTTTCAGGTGAGTAATGTTTATATTTTTTAATTTATACAAATAAATAAAATTGGAGTGTCTGTTTGTAATATTAAAATAACAGCTTTTTAATCAATGTATATGTATGTATACACGATACATATACCAAAAATGTAGTTTAAATTTATACAAATAAATAAAATTGGAGTGTCTGTTTGTAATATTAAAATAACAGCTTTTTAATCAATGTATATGTATGTATACACGATACATATACCAAAAATGTAGTTTAAATTTTTTTTGTCTGTCTGTCTGTCTGTTTGTTCCGGGTAATCTCTGGAACGGCTGGACGGATTTTGACGGGACTTTCACTGGCAGGTAGCTGATGATCCGGGGAGTAAGTTAGGCTAGTGGTTCAGGTTCAGTTAGTGGACAATAAAACTAGTGATAGCGGCCTTTCATTTCTTTTTTTTTTTACCGAAGATGTATAATAAGCATATAATATAGCTCGTCCGAATGTAAACTATTGATATTTTAGTTATTCCTATAACATGGATTAACGTTATCAATATTGTTCACGAGGAAGGAAAAGAAGTTCTTAACAAAACTCTGAATTTTATTATTGCAATTTCGATTCTTTAATCGTTAAGTTATCTATGCATATAACTTAACGATTAAAGAATGTTAATATAGCTGCGCCCTACGACTTTGCCTGTTGGTTTGTTGCTTGTTAATTGGATATTGTTCGTTCACTAACTTCGTTCTTTCACTGGTTTTAAATTTCGTTTTCACGTAACCCAATTTCGGATAATGAAAATAGCACTTAGGCTACTTACTTTATCTATCTTCATAATCCTTGTCACATCAGCTAACTGCCAGTGAAACCGTTCCTGAGATTAACCGGAATAAACAGTCAGGCAGACAAATATTTAAAATTATTTACTCGTATAGGTCTGGCATGTTGTTTCACGAGTCAGACATTTTAGAAGAAGCCATTCTTCTCCTACAATGTCCAAATGTGTTAACGTTGATCAGGTTCAGTTTTATCGTTGGTTAAAAAAAAAACCTAAGTAAGAAGCTAATTATTGAAAAAAAAACACTGTAAATATAAAGGTAACTTACTTACAATATACAAAAAAACGCTTTTAATTTTACTTGATAAAGTAAGACGAATCTATGGACATCTCCCGAGCCTAGCCTACGTTCTGTGGTCTAAACGGCATAACCGTGGGAGAGCCACGCTTCGGCATTAATGGGCCGGCTCGACCGGAGTGATACCACGGCCTTACAGAAAACAGGTGTGAAATAGTGCTTTCGCTGTGTTTCACCGAGTGAGTGAGGATACCGGAGGTCCATAAGCCAAACCCCCTCCCCCTATCTCCCCTCCCTATCCCCCAAAGTATGTACCTCGAAAAACATAATTCTCCTATGAGACGAGTAATGTAAAATATCTATTTAATTTTCTACTCCATCCAGCAGCTGCCTGGAAAAGATCGCATAACGCGATAAGGCCGCCATTTGTAAAACTTTTTTTTTTCAATAACGCCTTCTAGTCCCAAGTTTAGCAGAGCTTGTGTTATGGCTAGTACTCGATACTAGACAACTGATATAAATACATATATACTTATTTTGTAAATCATTATCTTTCTAGCATTTATTATTCCCAAGATTTGGGGTCGGCTACTAGTTCCACCGGTTTTACCTGAATATCAGTTTTTACTCGGAGCGACTGGCATCAGACCTCCGCAACCCTGAGGGTGAACTGAATTCGAAAGTTGAACTAGTTGTCAGTATATTTGAGGGCACTGACTTCCCAATAACGATTGCCATAGATGTTCATAACAACCGGGAGCGACGGCTGAACGTGCTCTCCGAGGCACGGGCGGGCAACACCGCCACCTTCCTTACTCCGGGCTGCTATTAAGAATTTCTTTTAAGAAAAACCCGACAACAGTCCGACCCGGGAAACGAACCCGAGACATCTTGATCAGCAGTCGCTTATGCTAACCACTAGACCAATGAGGCTATGCTTATTTTGTAAATACTTTTAGACACGCAGTAGCGTGTCAAGCCAAGTTCAAGCAAAGTCGTAAATTTTAGCACTGACTGACTTATAGTACCTAAATCTAACATACTTCCAGATGACTTAGAAAGATGAAACTTGGAATCCAGCCTGGTAATTGTGTGTAAGCGTAGGAAATAATCTAAAAATAAAAAAAGTTAAAAAATAAGGGAGGTACCCATACATTTTTTTTTAATTGAAGCTTTGAAATCATTACAAGCAAATATTTGAAACTATTCCTATATATGTATTATTATATTTGCTATTAACAGAAATATAAAAATAACGGCGAAGCCCACAACCCAGCACAATTTTTGTATTGAACTTGGCTCTCTTTTTTTACATTTATAATATTGGGGGATGAATGGTGATCGATACTAATGTCAAAAATGCAATCAGTAGGTTTTTTGTCTGTCTGTATGTGCACGCGTGGGTCGATAAATACTGAAGGGATTTTAACCAAACTTGGTACGTTTGTAGTCCATACTCCTAGGCAGGTTATAGGCTATATAACATAACGCTAAGATACATAGCAGCTGAGCAGTGACGATAAATTTGAAGCAATTCGAATGAAATTTTGCTTTCGAGCTCTTATCCTCGCATACGTTGATCATATACCAAAAGTATGTATTACAAAGATGAGGGTCTTTAAAAGATCTACAAAAAAATCCTGAATAGTATATATCTATCTTTTATAAATTAACCACAATAACTTGTATAATAGTAAGGCATTTCTTCAAAGATTATTAAATACATAAATATATTATATTTCACATGGATATATCCTTATCAAACTCCCATACTCAAAAAGTACACCTTAATATCTATTTAAAAAAATATATAGAAATCGGTTAATAAATACACAAGATATAGATGAAATAAAACTTCCAAATTTCGCCACACCAGTATGGGTACGATTCTTCTATACGGTACTATACGGTTGATTTTTGTTTAACGCGCGAAACGGCCATCCGCTGCATCTATAACATGTACAATTTTAACAAAAATAAAACCGACTTCAAGGTTCGACTCGATTTCTCTTGGGTGCCATCATCAGATATTAATGTCCTTACATTACATTACATACACCAACGAAACACGACAGCACGAACGCTGTCATTTTACGTTGATTATCTGTGCGAGGTTAGTACCGCCCCGGTCGAGACGGCCCGTTCGTGCTGAAATCAGCGTGACTCTACTACCTACAACCTACTAACTACAAAGTATTGTCACACTATGTCATTTTATTTACCCCATGACGTGTGTGTGTACACCAGAGACACATACGTCAGAGGGGTGCCATTGTTTACTTGGCGAACAACAGTTTGTGTCCAGCGGGCAACACTCATCGGTAAAACTTGTTTCGTTTTTGTTACTTTCCCCTAAATAAGCAGTAATTCGTATAATTTATGATTGTTTCACACGTTGTTTACTTTCTATCCAACTACGGTGAAACCAAAAGGTAAGAGTCCCCGTAGACTAGAAAGTTTTTAATCAACACAAACAAAGGGTTACAAAGGGTTGACTTTTGGCTTATTTGTCGGCCGATACCGAATCGTTATAATGTGCGCACTCCCAACCATCTGCATACTGATTAAGAAACCGACCAAACTATCGATCGATTAAAAAGTTTGTAGTCTGCGCGGGCTCTAATAGTTTTGACAGTCTATGTATGTTTGTATACTCGACCGTAGCGCCTAAAATATCTACTCGATTTTAATGATGTCGATAGATTCGTAATAATGGCCTGCGTAACATAGGCTGTAATAATTTTATCAAAAGTTTTACATTGGTTTTTACGTAGTCGGGTTTTTACGTTAGTTGTTATTAAGAAAACAATTTATTCCTAGTGATTAAAATACGTTTGCCTAGTAAAGCCCATTTTAATGTGTTATTCTCTTCCACACAGGTTCTTAAATAAATTCTTATCAATCATATTTTGAAGTAATGAATGTGGTACTTACACAATGCCTACTTATTTACATTACGAGTATACGTACATTTATGAGGTGGCAAAATAATGACCCTAGATAGACCCTTGCTACTGAGCATACTCCTAGCAAAGTCACTTAAAACCAGTGCTGGATTTACCACTAGGCTGAGAATTTGAGGCGAATTTGAGGGGGCGTTTTTTGTCTTACGTAGATAAAATGTAAATATATAAATACACAGAGAAAAGAAGTTTTGATAATTTAGCAAAGATATCATGTTTGGTACTAAACAGTGTATCGAATACTCTAGTACTATTGCAAAACTTGTAAAGTAAACGCTTGGTAAAAATAGCTTCATGGATACGAATTTTAAAAATATTTACAACCAAAATTAGGAATCTTGACTACGGCGGCATGGGGCGATAGATTGCGTGCCTCTGCCGCACACTTCGTAGGTGGGGAATTGGGCTTTCTCATCTGCCTCCATCAGCACACACAAATAGACGGGATTCAACTCACTCGTTGTAACCGAGTGTCGGTACTTCTGAAAGCAGCCATTCCCGGAAAGGCACTAAGTCAGCCCTAAACAAAAGAAACCGAGCTGACGTCCTACCCTCTTGATAATAGGCTGGAACACCTCTACGGTGAAGATGCCAACAGTAGCACGACGTAGTTCTGCGAGCGGTCTCGCGCCTCTTCTAGTGGGGGTCTTCTAGTATGTATTAATGCATACACTTGAAAAAGGTTATGCAGTGGTTTGATGACAACCTTCTTACTCTTAACGTTGCTAAAACGAAATACATTTGTTTCAGTATAAATAGCAAATCTGATCCGAACCCACAGTTTAACATAAAAGCCCGTGGCAAGTCGTGTCTACTCAGTGATGACTGTCGTTGTGCTTCTTTAGAACAAACCGCAACTCATAAATACCTTGGCATTTATAGACAAACATCTGACGTGTTTAGTAGAAAATAAATTAATTTGATATTGCCGTGCGTTTGATGATTGTTTGTTTCGTTTTTTTGCGTCTTTGCCTAACATTGTCTCAGGACGCACTAAAATGGCGTCAACAAGTGATGTAACATCGCAGGGATGCGCAATGCGAATCAGATCAAAAGTTTTTGCGGTGTATTCGTGCGAGCTTGCAGATATTCATGATGCGATGTGAATTCACAGTTATGTGTGGGAACCCTTAAAATGGAAATGCCAGATTTTTGGATGGATTAGTGAGTGTGAGCAAATTATAAATTTTTATAAAATAGAATTGACTGCCTCGTTGGTCTAGCGGTTGGCGTGTGCGACTGCTGATCATGAGGTCTCGGGTTCGATTCCCAGGTCGAACCAAATGTTTGTATGATCTACAAATATTTGTTTCGGAGTTTGGGTGTTTTCTATGTATAATATGTATGTATTTATTTATTTATTTATTTATTTATTTTATACATCATGCACTTTAGGTGCATTGGCGGACTTAATGCCTAAGGCATTCTCTACCAGTCAACCATCGGTGATGCAGAGAATTCAAGAGGTAGGTGCATTTTATATAAAAAAAAAAATGTATTAAAATAATCAGATCCAGCAATATATCAAAATCAAATAGTATATAAAAGCTAATCATACATACAAAAACTAATACATACTATACATACATCTAAATAAACTTACATAGATACATACATACGCGAATAGGTGTAATAGGAATATTGTATCTAACAATTATGTAGATGTTGATTCTGCAAATTTTTTCATAAGATACTTTTTTACTTTTATCTTAAAAGAAAAAGTATTGGTGGCCATCCTGATTTCGACAGGGAGCTTATTCCAAAGTAGAACGGACTGAACAACGAAAGATGAGCCAACAAACTCAGACGTATGGGAGGGACAACTTAGAAGGAGATTATTAGTGGACCGTAGGTTTCTGTTGTGGTTGCTGCAAAGAAAGTGGAAGAAGGAAGTTAAATAGTTTGGTGAAGATGGGTTATTTAAAATTGAGTACAAGAAGGTGAGAGCTCGTTGTTCTCGTCGTAAGCGAATAGGTAGCCAATTGAGTTGCAAACGGAAAAGGGAAATGTGATCATATTTACGAAGATTGAAAACGAATCGAATGCAGTTATTAAGAAGACGGTCTAGTTTATCGAGAAGATCTGCATTCAGGTCATAACAGCACACGTCACCATAGTCGATTATGGGAAGGATAAGAGTTTGCACAAGCATAGTCTTAGTTTTGGGAGGCAGAAAATTTCTCAAGCGATAAAGCGCCCGTAGAGTACCGGTAACTCTCTGGCACTGGTTTGTGACATGCTCACGCCAACTTAATGTGCAATCTAGGCGTAAGCCAAGATCTTTTACAGACTCGCAAACAGGTATAGTCGTCCCATTAAAAATTATAGCCGGAAGAGTTTCAGTGACTATCCTGCTCATCAGTCGACGACTTCCAACTATAATGGCTTGACATTTTGATGGATTTACTGTCAAGCCGAACCTTTTGGACCATATATTGATCGATTGCAGATCGCTGTTAACCTTATCTACTGCTAGCGAAATATCCTCAAGCTTAGCCTGCGAATAAAGCTGGAGATCATCGGCATACAGATGATACGCACAATGAAGTTTCAGAGTTAGGAGATTAATGTATACAGAGAATAATAAAGGAGAAAGAATACCGCCTTGAGGGACGCCAGAGTCAACTTCGCACCAACCTGAGGACGATTCATCGATACGGACAGACTGCTTGCGTCCCCGAACATAAGATGAGAACCATTCCAGTGCTTTGGGTGAGATCATCAGATGGGAAAGGATAGATAGGAGGATATCGTGATCAACTGTATTGAAGGCATTAGAGAAGTCGATCAGTACTAAAACAGTAACCTTTGTGTCCTCCATACCCGCCCTGATGTCGCCAATCACTTTGAGGAGTGCGGAAGTAGTGCTGTGACCAGGCCTGAAACCGGATTGTAATGGGCTCAGGAGGCTATTTTCATAAATGAATTTAGAAAACTGTTTAAGCACACAGGATTCTAGGACCTTGGAGAGGAAGGGGAGAATAGAAATTGGTCTGAAGTGGTTGGGGAGAGTGGGATTTGCAATTTTAGGTAAGGGGATGACACAAGCTTTGCGCCAAGAGGATGGGAAAATTCCGGAGAATAAGGAGTAGTTGATAATGTGGGTGATTATAGGTAAGATGTGGTCAAGGATTATAGTGATCATGCGTCGGCTGATTTGGTCACAACCAACAGCATTGGATTTGATGGAGAGTATTATCTTTTTAATCTCACCTGGGGCAACCGGAGAAAATTTGAAAGAGTTTATGTGAGGGCTATTTAAACTCGCCAAGTAGTCCACAGTACTCTGCCGGATTTGGTGATCCAAATAAACAGAGGAGGAGAAATGACGATTTATCTCATCCAAACCAACCATCCCCTGCAGACCACCTGAGCGCTGCTTACCGATGCCCAGTGTTCTTAAAAACTTCTATTTACAAAATATATATATATATATATGTATTTGTATCAGTTGTCTAGTACCCCATAACACAAGCTCTGCCTATCTTGGGACTTGATGGCGTTGTGTGTTTAGATGTCCGAAATATTTTTTTTTTTTTATTTATTTTTTTTTTTTTTTAATGGGACTAATCCCGCCCACATTCCCACCACTGTAACTCCTGTACACCAGGATCAACAGCAGTGACCCACGAACACACCGAGTTATGACACTCGGGAAGTCCCAGGAAGAAAATTAACTGTCTTGGAACCCGCAACGAAGTTAATCAGAAGAAAAACAGGAGGAGTTGGAAATGATAAATCCACTTCCCTCCTTAGCAAAGCGGGAGACAAAATGAAGTCAAAATAGGCAGACACCTTTTTCAAACCGGGAAGTACCACGGATAAAGTATTAGGGGTCCTAAGTGAGCTATATTTGATTACTATAGTATGTATGGCAGAATCGCCTAAACGCACGGAAATTCACCGCAGTTGACACAAGATCCTCATAGTATACCGCCCCAGATGTCATTTGTAAACTATTTAGCATTGTGTTACGTTCATTGTACCAAAGACTACACTCCCAGAGTACATGATGAGCCGATTGTTCACAGCTAATATCAGGTGTTGAGCATTGACACAATGGTGAATCGACTAATTTAAATGAGTGTAGTTTGCTCTTAAAGTTACCGTGGCCTGTAAGAAATTGAGCGACACAGTGATCTACCTCGAGCCATGTCCTCGACAACCGTTCGCGAACAGATGGAAAGAACTGGTAGAGGTGGCGCCCCTTAGATGATTCGTCCCATCCATTAGATCGTTATTGACATTGGACTGCTGTTGAAACAATCTTATGATTTTATCGCGGTCTCGTACGCCCAAAAAATCGCATTCCATGTTTTGTAATGTGGAATAGTACATGGCTGCACGTCTTTGCACCTCGAGATCGACCGGAAGGACACCCGCCAACACCGGTAAAGCCTCAGTACTAACCGTCCTATATGCTTTGCACAAGAAGATCAATGCAAGTCGTTGTCCTTGTAACAGTTTCCGACGGACAGCACCTACAGTCGCTCTATCGGCCCACACGGGAGCACCATAGCAAATAGAACCCAAATAAGTAGCTCCATATATAATCTTTAATGTATTAAATGAAAGACCCCATGTGGCAGTTGATATCCTCGTCAGAGCAAAGAAACTTTTTTTAGACTTTTCGTTAACTGTTCTAATATGTTCGATAAATGAAAAATTTCTTTCTAAAACTAATCCCAAATAACAAACCGAGGTTTTATTTTTTATACTAACATTTTGAAATTTAATACACGGCGGTGATTTGAGGTTACCTTTCAGAAGTAGCTGGAAGGTTTTGTTTGGTGCAAAAGTCAAGCGATTACGTACGCCCCAAAGAGATACTAAGTTCAAACATCTACTAGCCAGACTCTCAAGCCCCGCTCTAGTGTCAGATTCCACCAGTAATAAACCGTCGTCCGCATACGCGTTTAGGGTACATCCGGGTGGTACAGGTATTGAGAGAAAATCGTCGAAGCCTATATTCCACAAGTATGGACCTAGCACCGAGCCCTGAGGGCACCCCATCGTAAGCGCCTTCGACACAGAATGATGCCCAAGTCTCAATTTAGTTGTGCCTTGTGTGAAGTAAGAGGAGATAAGGGAATAAATATTTTTAAAGCATCCTCTTGATTTTAACTTTAGCAATAGCATGGGCCACCACGCGTTGTCGAAGGCGCCAGATATATCTAAGAAGATACCTAAGACGTATTGAAACCTTGACTCGGTGACAGTTTTCCTTACAGATATGACCGCATCTGTTGTTGATTTTCCCAACGTAAATCCGAATTGTCTATCATGAAATTTAACTCCACCCGGTAGAAGTCGAGGCACTACAAGACGTTCCAAAAGCTTTCCTAGCGATGGTAGCAGTGTTATAGGTCGATAGGACCCAGGATCGTCCGGCGGCTTGTCGCCGCTTTTTGGTATTATACGAATATTACCGCACCGCCAAACACTAGGAAATACTCCTTCCGCAATGCAACGTTTAAAAACTGTTAAAATGGTGTCACCCGAGAGTTTGCAAGCTTCTTTTATCATTTTATTTGATATTTTATCGTCGCCCGAAGCCTTGTTTAGTGGTAATGACCTAACAATACTAAGAAATTCGTCTGAAGATGGTAAGTCAGACATTGGAGACACTGGTGGTTCGATGGCCCACTGCCTAATTTGTCGGTGATAATCAGTGTCATCCTCCGGCCGATCATCGGGCACAAGTGATTCTAAAAGATATTTTGCTGTTTCTTCTACTCCTGTAGTATAACTATTATGAATTTTGATGTTCTGTACGTATGCAAGGTCGATAGATCTATTTGCCTTAAATTCATGATACAAAGGTGACCACGGACCCTCTCTATCGAGTTCATCAACAAGTTTGCGTATTAAATTTCCCTTTGATTTCTCCACAGCTGCCCTGTAGTGAGACCTGGCAACTCTAAGAGCAATGAGAGCATTATTGTAAATATCTCTTGTTACGTTACGCTTTTTAATGGCATTTAGTTTTTTACGAGCTTTTCGATAGATTCTACGTAATTCGACTAATTTATAGTTCCACCAATCACATCTACGAGTGTTAGTGATAGATCCGCGGCCGATACAAACATCAGCACAATATGTGAAAGTGTCTGATAATATGTTTGCGCTTTCCTCAGCTGATAGACAACTGCGAGTGAAGTCTCTGGCATGCACCGCAAAGAGTGAACCAAATAAAGCCCAATTTGCCCCTTCAGTTTTATATCTAAAATTATACGGAGTTATTTGCGGATGTTGTGCAACCATTGGAATGAATTCGTACACGATTAAGCGGTGATCACTACAGGATGCATCCGGTAGGACACGCCATCCAGATATCGAGACGTCGCCGCGCGTAAGCGTCACGTCAATAGAAGACTCACCCATAGGGCTGCAAAAAGTTGGTGGTGCATCAGGGGTATTGTGAATAGTAAGATTCATTTCCGCAATAAAATCTTCAACCGCACAGCGCCGGGCCATGTCAGTTGAACGCAACTTGCCATACCATAAAGTAGAAGATGCATTGACATCAGCGCCAATGATAATTTTGTGTCCTACGAGGGACCGCAAAACGAAACGTAAATGATGTAGATGAGGATCAATAGGATGTGAAAATTGAAAGTAACAGCTCACTACATAAACTTTACAGGTAGAGGATGAGATCTCAGCAACGGCGCAGTGTGACGTCATAAGGTTGCGCAAAGATGTTACTGTGAAATTAGAACTTGCAACATATATCCCAGCCCGTGACCGACTATCTAGTTGCACTACATATTTCCTCAAGTGAGCGCTCTGATATTGCTCCTGTATAAGGACAATGTCTAACTTTTGTTCAAAAACTAAACGATCTAATTCTGATGTGGCTATTTTATCATTATGAAGATTTAACTGGCCTATCGAGAAATTATACATTTTATTAAAAAGGTACTACAACTACTACTGTATAAACTATTCAGTAATTAGTATTTAGGATTAGCTGCTCTAATTTAAGTTTATATGTGGAGCAGTCCTGTGATCCACATCGATGGTCACATGGTTTTTTAAACCGGCTGCATTGTGCGCATTTTGGTTTAAAATCTGGTGTGTCCCTATCCGGGCAAGCCCTTGTGTCGTGGCTGGCCGCGCAATTAGCACAGGTAGGAGTTTTAATTGTGCAAAACTTTTGAACATGACCGAATTGTTGACAGTTTAAGCAACGAACTACTTCTAAGTCGTCTACAAACCTACATGTGGCCCAGTCTATATATAATTTATCCTTTGTGCTAGCCAAGTGTTTTCTAACGTCTGTTTCTAATTCTAAGCCTATCCATTGACGTCCGTTTTCCAGTTTACGATGTCTAACAATTTTGGTTGATTTTAAAAAGTCGCTTTCGCTTAATTTTAATTCGTCCTTGATATTCTGACGATATAAAGCTGTTAGGAAGGTACGATCCTCCATAGAACCAGGTACGTCTTTTACAATTATACGGGGCCTTCGGCCTTTCGGCTTTTCTAAACGTAAGCCTACAGATTTAATGGCGCTTACTGTTTCTAGTTTTTTAAGCTGCCTTTCATTTGCGACTCGCAACACGACGCCTGCCTTTGCGGTTTTTTTAACGCCTACAATTTGAAAACCTTCGTCGCTGGGTTTAATAGCCTTTATGAGAGCCTCTTTTGTAGCCGACGAAGTAGCATATTCCGCTGAACGCTCCGTAGTAGGATATGCAATAACACACGGTCTAGGTACGCGCGCCTCAGCGGACACCGGACACGGGGCCGATCCAGGCGGTAAGCGAAGGCCAAGCTTGTCCGCGTAGGTCAAACCCGGCCGTCGAACCGCGCTCACCTGGCGCTCAAGATTCGCTAATTTTGTTTCATTGCTAGCAGATTTAATTGCCAACAACGACACGATACCGGTAATCCGCTGGGTTACGTCCATATTGGCCGTCCTGTTCCCCACATTCATTCGCGACCCCTGATCGTTAACTATTTCATTAATTTTTGCCAAATATTCGGTTGCCTGAGCCACCAACTCAAAATAATTATACTCCCCACAACTATCACGACCACTAAAAGATAAAACACTTCCGCTCAAGTCCGAAGCCCTACTTTCCTTTGGCGATAAATTTGTTGGAGACATACTACCAAATAATCCCTTTCCGGTTGGTGTTTGAAATTCATTTGTACCACCGGGATCGGGCAACTCGCCAACAACCGACATGGCCAAACAAAGACACACCAGACAAAAGAAAAATCAATATAAACAACTTTAAAATTAAAAACACGAAAATAAAATTAATACAAACAAAAATATTATTCCTACCCACTTTTAAGAATAAAATAAATTGACTTACCGATAGCCGTAATGAAAAGAACTAACACAATATTTGTGTTTATAAGGCGTAAAAACTTACAGATTAATTGTTAAAAACACTATACACAACCTTAAGCCGCCCACAAACCGGGAAACAGTCGCGAGGATACACAAAAACAATATTAAATTTTTAAAACGCGACGTCACACGTGAACCGCACAGTGCCGCGAAGGGAAGTGTCTTTATTTATTTTATTTATATAAATTCAACTGACTCCTGATAGGAATGAATATATTTCGACGACGATATTTCGATATCGATATTCGATTACAACGACCAATTTCGAATCTTAGCCTCGACGTGAACTCGTGACTCACCAGATATCTCAAGATTAAGCTTCGGGTGTTGTATAAAATATACTCTAATCATTTCATACAAAATAACGATACCGAATTAGGAAATATCCCCAAACATACTGTACATATCTGAGTTGAATTAGCTCAAAGTAATAATAGTGCCCATATTTAAATGGCAAACATTGTTTTCTTATCTACAATTTTTTTATGAATTGTAAGTTTTTGTGTAGCGATAATAGTTAGTTAAATTCTGTTTGTGTAACATTTTACCTTAAGAAAAAATAATTGGATACAATATATATTTAAGGCAATAATATTTTCATAATTCTTATAGTTTTTATAACATTTTGTTAATATTATAACTATTTCTCTTTTCTACTCAGATAAATTAATGGTTAAATATCTCTCTGTGTAAGAAATGTCAAACACACGACTGGCGGGTGGATCAAATTAAACAATTTACATTGTTTCAGATATTTATCTGTTACCTTTATAGGTTTTATTTTTTTCTTTTTCTTGCTTTTATAATTTTATAGGCAGGTTGCAGGTTCTTTAGAAAAGTTTGTAAATAAGTGCGCTAAAAAAGTCTTACGCGCAGCCGTAAGACTTTTTTACACAAGAATACCTAATCGAGGCCCGACCTCCTGCCGAGGTTTTTTTCGCGGGGTTCAGCTGGTATTAAATAGATGTCTGCGTTTTCGCCATATTTTGAGGTCTGTTTTTTAAATGTAATAATATTACTATATTTAAATATTATTTCATTTACTATATTTAAATATTATTTCATTAGTTAAATTAAATAAGTACTTACATAGGAAAATCTTATCGCCGGACTTAGTTCACTGAGTTCTGTAGCAGTATTTTGATTAAACGTGTATTCTTTGAATAATTTTGTTTGCACTTAGTTTTTGCATGCGGTTTTACTTACATTTTTATTTATATGAATATAGTCCATTCGTTCAGATAGTGTCGGTGCACCCGCACGCAATTGTGGTTATTGTTGTAAAATACGAGTATATTAATTTATACCACGGCATAAAGTGACAAATCATACTTACTTGTGGGTATACGCCGCAGGTGGGCCCTTTGATTTAGTGGCGGCTTGCCGCACGAGAGACGAAAGCGCGTACAAGGTGACCGCATCTAAGCGATTGGCCTTTATACAATGATTTTTAAGATTTTATAATCTGAAAAGGCTTTCGATACTATTTATTTAATTGATTTATCTAGTTTTGGCCCGCGGCTTCTATCTTATGCCTGCAGAATTTCGTATTGCCTTATCTTTAAGGGTAAAAAATGTTATCTGGATTAAAAGTATCCAATGTTCTTTTTGAAGGTATTGACTTGCCAATAACAATTGCTATAGATGTTTATGACAACTGGGATCAAGTGACGGCTTAGTAACGAGCCTTCCGAGCTGCTATTAGGAATTTCTTGTAAGGAAAACTCAATGAAAAACCAAATGAACTACACACGCAGTAAAACATCAGTTTTATTATGACTATTTCCTTAGTTTTTTTGGTATTTAAATTTATTTAAAATTCTGTACATACAAAGTTCACATTAATTATACTATCCGCAAATTTTTTGGCAGAAAATAAGAAAAAAATCCATCGTGTAAATATGACATCTAGCTATATTCTTTTAAGTAAATGGTGACTTTCAATGCGCCAACAAAATAACTACAGCACTATCTATCGAAGACGCACCGAGCTATGGTGTATCTGTCTCGCGACTTTGGCATGCTATACAAAACCAGCCAGACGGGTTGGTCTTGAATTTATACCAATGTTCCTTCTCTTTGGAGTGGTGCTGTCCTGCGTAGTTTGCTTAGGCGGCTTTTACGCCATTCACGGGATGAATAGGGATGGTGATTTGTCACCACATGGAAAACACAGACACATACTTATTAAATTCATGTGTTTATTTATATACACTATGTACTACACTCATAATAGTGCCTTCAAGTATAGACATAGTTAAGTATACAAATATATATTTTGGAAATACATATTTGTGTAAACTCTAATCAATGTCAGTTTCCGTATTGGGTAACAGAAAAACCAAACAAATTAAACCTTATGGTCCAATATCGACTAATATCTACCGGCTATTTCTGTGTATTTTATATGCATATTTATTTATTAACTAGTGGTCGCCCAGTGGTGGAAATTATATCAGTATTTTTTTTAAAATATAAAATTTGCAATAAAGTTTTTCTTTCACGTATTGATATATACAGGGTGTAAAAAGACTGCTCCCGAAAACTTGGGGGTTGCATTCAGACCATGATACTGAATAGGTTTAGCGAAAAAAAAACGCAAAAAATATGTTAACTTGTCTAAGTTCTTTTTTGGTTTTTTCTGGTTACATACACATAGTACAACATAATAGGACCTTAACTACATAATTATCTCATTTAGAAAACCAAAAAACAAATTAAACTAATAATACAGTAATGTATTTTAATATCACTCAGCTGGCTGGGAGGTCAACGTACCGGTCATGACCAGTCAGTCGGTCAGTTTCAATTATGACTTCGTTAAGTGCATGTCTGTGATACTGACACTGTTCAACCATCGCAACGAACGTATGTGGTCAATGAGGAATACTAAATTGACAGTGTAAACAGTCTCCCGATCAACTCCTGTGGATTTATGAAGTGAAGGTTAAAAAGTTCAAAAGTGAATTTAATAAATAGTGTGTTCGTGTATGCAACATTAAGCATTATGTATGTATGAAATACGTAAATTAAGTTCTGTAGTAGTTACCAGTTGATTACTTAAACTTAAAAGTAACTAATAATAAAAAAGTAGGTATCAGTATCCGAAAACGGTAGTATCGGAAAAAGGTACGTATTTTGTGTTTGGTCAATTTGAAGGCTGACTTCTCGGGTGTATCGAACTCTAAAATTAAAAATCGCAATTTGATCACAACGAAAAGGCCTTAAAAAACAGTTTACACAGTTTACAGTAGGTAGGTATCACTCTGCTACTCAGTTTACCCAAAACTTTGCCGAAATACTATGATTTTACTATAATTACAATCAAGTATAATAAGTTATTTTAACCATAAACCTAAATGTGTTTGAAGTCGTTGCAATAATAATATTTAATCAATCGTCGCCAGCGCGGCGCGCCGGCTGTGACTGCGATGAGCGAGACACACGTGACGCGATACGTGCGTAATTATTACAATACGAACGTATTTTGTGATTTTAAAAACGTTAATAACTTCATTGTTTTGCTTGGTTGACATTTCTATTATTGTGTTTTATTTATTTATTTATTTATTTATTTACAACTTTATGCACAAATGCATGCATCGGCGGACTTAATGCCTAAGGCATTTTCTGCCAGTCAACCGGTTGGGCAATGTAGAGAAAACATGAGGTAGGTGCACTTCAAGGGCGAAAACTAGATGATAGTAGCTTTAAAACAGTTATACTATTTAATCTAATAATGCTAATACATACAGTAAAACACATATATACACATACATATATATTCATACATATACCACAATAGGAGATAAAATGCAAGGTTATGAACTAAGAGCTCGCCAGTGCCGCCAATTCACCTAGTAAGAGCTCCTTCACTTTCATTTTGAAGGAGTTACGGTTTCTAGCCATCCTGGCTTCCAGAGGAAGCGCATTCCACAAGAGGACAGACTGTACTATAAACGAAGAGCCGACAAACCCAGTGGTGTGAGAAGGACAAAGTAGAAGGAGATTGTTCGACGAGCGAAGGTTTCTGTTGTGGTTGTAACTTAAAAATTGAATTTGTGATGTTAAATAAGTAGGAGGGGATGGGGAATTGAGGATAGTATACAGGAATGTGAGAGCGCGCAATTTCCTGCGTTGACGAATAGGTAACCATTTGAGCTGGGAGCGAAAACTGGAGATATGATCATACTTACGAAGGTTAAAAATAAATCGAATGCAGTTATTGAGAAGATGGTCTAGCTTGTTGAGGAGATCTGCATTCAGGTCATAGTAGCACACATCACCATAGTCGATTAAGGGGAAGATTAGAGATTGCACGAGCGCTACCTTAGTTTTCGTGGGAGTTCGTGTTTTATGTAAGTACACACGTTCTGTATCCGCCCCTAGTTTTCTCTGGTAATTAAAAACTAACAGTTGATGCCATTTCTGGTTCGACCGAGGCTACCGCAGAATTAGGTACGTAGAGTATAAAGTCACTACCTACTTTCGTTAGTAAGCATAAGCAACTGTACCGACGCGTAGGTACTTAAATTGTAATAAATAATCATTCACTTAGCTACACGGTGCGCGCAATACATTGCTGGCTTCTGAAATGAATAAAAATCTTGACACATTGTTTTTTCCGGCTACAATTTTTTTAAGGGCAACTGTTTGTTTTTTTAATAGGTTTTGGGGTGCTGAAGCTACCTCTTTCGTTTTTGGTAGACGTCTGGTTACACCCTGTATACTCGTAGATGAGATGACGTTTATTTTTAGAGAATTATTTTAATTTATTGTTAGGAATGCCAATTAAAATACTACTGAGTCTCCCATGAAAGTATTATTCACTCAATCTTAAATATTATAACAGCGATCAGCATGTGTGTGTTCTTGTATCACTACTTATTATAAAACAAAGACATCCCTCGCGTCGTCTGTCTGTTTCCGATAAACTCAAAAGCTACCGTACGCATTTTGTTGCAGCTTTTATCAATAAATAGAATGATTCTTGAGGAACCTTTTGTATAAAATTCGTTAAGATTTTAAGTATATTGGCTAAAATATTGAATATGTGAACTATACTGATGGCACCGGTATTAAGACTACGTGAATTTTATGTTGGAATCAGTTCATCGAATACCAATCAATGAATAGTCAATCAATCCCGTCAATTCCATTCTCAGCAATGTCATACATAGCAGTCGCTTGTCTCCTAATGTTTTCGTATTAGTTTGATATCTATACAAATAAATAAAATTTAAGTGTATGTTTGTAATTTTTCAGTAAATGCATATGAAATTATATGCGATACTTACATCAACAATCAATTATGTTTTTTTTTGTCTGTCTGTCTATCTGTTTGTGCCTGCTAATCTCTGGAACAGCTAGACCGATTGTGATGACACTTTCACTGATAGGTAGCTGATGATTTGGGGAGTAACTTAAGCTTCATTTTTTAGACTAGCTTCGCCCGCGGCGATGCCTGCGGTTGTTATCCTACAGCGGGGCTCAGGTAGTCATGTTTATAATATGTAGTTCTGTGTAGAACATATAAATTCAGTCATAGGCAGAACGTTTGCGAATCATGTTACGGTGAAAGTCTTCAAAACACTTTTAATCTTCCGATCTCTCATAAAGAAAACCGTAGCCATTTTGTTAATGACTTTAATTGGTTCTTGTTTCAGATGATCCTGCCTTATCGAATGTCCACGTTTTGTTCAATAATACTCATATTATTATTACAAGCATCGCTCCATGCAAAAACTGCTAACACATGTCCAATCGGATTTCAGATAAGCTATACAAAAGACGATAAAACACCTATCTGTTATCGGCTCAAAGGACCAGAAAGATTTGCAGATGCATTCAAAAATTGCACTGGTAATTTGTATACGGCAAAATTATATGATAACTTGATGATGAGTAACCGCACAGAACTAGTGTTATGGACTGAATACAGATCGGCCTATGTGGGTGGGCCCTTTGTTGATTGGTCTGGTACATCAACTACTGGATCTCTCCTAGAAACCAGCTTTAATGTGTCTAATCCCCATTTTGGAATCGAGGACGTGCTGTGCATAGCTAAAGATCCGGTTGGAAATTACACAGCCGAGAGATGTGATAAAATGTACTACAGATATTGTTTTGTGGAGCCGTATACAACTCCTACTAGTTCTGAAGGATGCGAAAAATTAGAAGGCGGTATTAGATTTTATTCTCCTAAACCAATGTGTTTATTTGTGATTCCCGGGGTACTTAGTACTGGTGTTGGAGCAACATGGGCACAAACTTACCTTTTGTGTCATAAGAAACATGGACAAATGCTCTATAATGGATGGAGATATTCGAACAATCCACGTTTTCATCTTTCTACACACCCTAGAGAGTACCCTCTGCGTGTAACATATAATCCTATACGGAATATAACTTTTCTGAGTATTGCGGAAAATTTGGTAAGTTGTATTTAGCTTAAAATTAGACAAGACCGGTTAAAACTGTACAAGTTGTATTTGTGCAGCTATACTCGCTAGATTATAATACATTGAGACACTTGGACACAGTCATCAGGTCGTATGTTAGGCACAGTTTATTCCTAACATAGAATGCTACTTATCATCAAATAATGCCTTAAAGTTTAGATCAATGAAATAATAATAATAATAAACATTTACTTCCTCGCAGCAATACATTTTTCAAAGTTATAGCTTACACATACATATGATTATGTTTCATACTGTGGGAGACTGGTGCCTCAGCTTTGCTCACAGCCTGTACTTTAGGGCACCAGGTGATAGTGTACAAAATGGCGGTACATCAGAAAATTATTTTTAATACTCAGAAAAAGCTCACGTAATTTGAGCACTGTACAAAGTTTATCTTTTCTTTTTTCAAACGTCAAGAGGATTATATTATTATGTTTCATCTAGCTTATTTATGGGACGACCAAATAATTTGACCGCAGAAGGTTTTAGGGTATGGGCCTCCGTTATCCTCACTCACTCGGTGAAATACAGTGCAAGCTATTTCACACTGGTTTTCTCTGAAGCCGTGGTATCACTCCAGTCGAGCCGGCCCGTTCATGCCGAAGCTTGACTCTCCCACTGAGTTGTCTTTTGAAAAAATACTGGAATAAGGTTTTGGTGTTGTGTTCTTAGAATGTTTGTTTTCCTAATGTAGCAATGGTCCTGTGGAGGTTGGACGCCGTACAGGGATCCAAAACGTTGGGTCGAAACACATCCCTGTACATATGATAACGAACATGAAAAAAAGATATTTGTAGACACCGTGAAGGGGAAGCGGGTGCGCACTATTATATTTCACACTTAGTAACTTATTTTGTTTTTGTGATCACTGTGTACTAATATCTGTATACTGTAATTTAACTCAACGATGCATGCAAATGAGTAATCTTACAATTTAATGTAGCTTTTCGTTGTACTGTTTGCAACAGAACGAAATAGAACTATTTGCACGCTGTTTAACAATCGCATGTATTTTGTATGTGTGTCCAGCCTCCCTAGCCAAGTTGCAAGCGTTCTTCGTTCTGCGTGCCATTCTCGTGTGCCATTCGCGAATACCTTATCTTAGATTACTTTGTCTAAGATTAGCCAATAACACACGAGAATTTAGGCGTTAACGATTGCAGAAAGAAGAACGCTTGCAACTTGGCTAGGGTGACAGGTATTATGTTTTTACTAACGATGAATTGTAGTGATAATGTTACCCGGAAGGGTGATGGTTTTGACAGTCCATGTATATTTGTAGCGTATCTGTAGCGCCTGAACTACTGAACTGATTCGTAATAATGGTCCTGGTGAAATAGGCTACATCAAATGTTGTACATAGTCGGGTTCTTGTTTTAAAACTTTTTTATTGTTTTCGTATAAATAAAATTTTACTTAAAAGGGTAAAGGAGACGTTTAATAAATTTGATTTTCTTTACCTCTGTGTCATGCTCCCAATTAAATAAACATACATATACCTCATGTATAAACAATTCGCTAAATTAGCCTAGTTTATGAAATTCTAGCCCTTAAATGATAACGCATATCGTATGGTTTAAATTAAATAAAAAAACGAATCATCATAATCGTATGAAAAAGTAATAAAGTTGGGATTTTTTTGAGCCTGCTAAAGAGATTTTACTCTGCTTAAGGAAGGCATGAGTAGAACCCAAACGTAGTGGTCACCACACTTATTACGAACGCAGATAATGCAATAATGCTGCATGGTGACTCACACTATGGCGGCCTATTGAGATGATTCTGTATCTTTGGTAAAAGGAGATTTAAAGAACAAGAAAAATAAAAGTCTACCTGGACATAGCATGTTGGAAATAAATAATCTGCTTATAACACGCTGCTAAATAAGTGTCATATTAATAGTTGAGCATAGCTTTTTGCTTTATTTTTGCTTATTATGCTGTCATGTTTAGGTGAAGGGCGTGAATATGTGTATTTAAAACTACGTGTATTTACAATGTTTTTTATGTTTCACATAATTCCTGTAGGTAGGTCACCGGCGGTCGCCTGAAGTCTTGTAACGTAAAATTATGATAGAGATTGCTTTGAACGTTGACTATTCGTTATCAGTTTTGTTAAATGACATTAAAACATTAAATAAACCATCGTAGTACTATATACTTTAAATTTTTGAGATTATGCCTTAAAAGGTAAAAATAGAATACTTGTGGTGTAGTGAATCTTTTCGATGTCATAAGTCAGCCTGTTTATCAAGATTCTTGGTCAGGTAAAACGACGCAATTAAAATATGCGATACTACTCCCGTCAATATAAAGAAATAATTGTAATTAAAATGTAAGTTTCTGTTTGAATCTGAAAGTTAACTACGTGATTATTATGCATTTCTTAGACAAATGTTATCCGTGGAGATAATTAGCAAAACTTTGGAACCTAAAACCATGATTAATATTTGTTTGAATTGAACGCTCGGTTTGCGCATCTCTATAGAGGATAGGATCTCTACAGGGAAAGGAAATATAATAAGATCAAAGCTCCAGAAAGCCTAATTAAGTATAAGAGCAAGTTTTAAGTATTGAAAAGGAATATGTATTAGATTCTTCAATATAATAATAATACTTTATTTCTCCTCACAATGGTATACTTAAAACTATTTATTTTACACAGTATAGTTTAGATATGTGAGGAACTGATGTCTGTGACAGGCATAGGATGCCTGTGTTACAAATCAGCAGGTCCTCATCCCACGGACTTTCAGGTACATTTTCGACAGTGTGTTTATTGGCAATGTTTAAGAGTAGTTTGTTTTCATTTCCAAATATGGAACTTATATGTAATGAGTCATCAAAATAGTGATTCTATTTCAAAATTAAACAAATTGTTTTAAACTCTTCTTCGTTGACATTTTACTGATGAATTCTAAACTTGTAAGTGTAAACTCGGGAATCAATCTGGGCTATTTTGGGTTTAGAACTGTTTTAACAAAAATTGGAATGGCAATAATTATTTAACAAAATTTTCTCTTGCCATACATTTATCCTTTTAAACACATTTTAACGACACCACAAAATACCATTCAATTATGACCCCCTACTACCAACCCAATAGGTCAATAATAATCTATTCAAAAACTTGAGACATCTTTTAAATATTCATATACCTAACAGTAAGGGATTCTATTTTTCAAGACTTTTGACCTTGATTTGTATATAGATTTATCTTCCCCGGACTGTGACGCTCGCATAATTTTAAAATTGACAATCTTAATAAAGTTCGTTGCCTAACTACCTTCTAATTTTTAGCTTAATAAGTTTCCTACTGATAAAAATGAAACGCAATATGGAATCATACGAAACGACGTGTGGGAAACGACGAACAGTTCCCATGTATTCTATGATCTCATGTGTGAGGAAGACGTGATACTTAAAAAACTCACGTTGGCAGTAAAAGCTGATACGTGAGTATTTTTGTATGAATTTACTGATTATAAATTTGAAAAGATGTAAGCTATGATATGTTATTTCACTGCTTATTAAAAAAATACTATAAACTCATTTTGAAAGAGAGAGAGAGATAAATCAAATTTTGAATTTCTTCTACTATTCCTATTTCAGCGAGAACAAGCTGGTATTAGTACCAAGTGAAGACATTGCAGTAAACAACATTCTATGTTTTACTGATTCTGTCACATATTATCCAACACCTGTCAAGATTAGCTACGACGGTAGTTCACATACTTATGTTCTATCACCATCTTATGATGGGAATTATTGGTGCATTTACAAAGACACTAAACGATTTATTGCTTCAAAATCTAATGAATTTCTCTGGATTAGGGAAGAGGAGGAGTTAAAACACATTTACGCTGTCAAAATCAACCTCAAAGAAGAATATACGCTAAGTAATATAAACGACAGCATAAAGAATTGGGGAAAGAAGCTCAAAGATTACATTTACTATTCCACTGAGTACAAAAACAGTGTAGGAATCGATGACTTAGATACTGTAGATCTTAAAGATTATCAACGTACTTTGGAACAATTTAAAAAAGAGCATCCTGGATTGAAATCGAGGAAAGAAAAAATATTATTCGAAATGAAATTGAAACAGTTATATTTAGATAGGAAAACAGCTTTGTTGCACGTTACGTTGGATCCGACAATGAGGGCTGTCTTGCCAGGCTGGTGGTCCAATATGATGGTTGTTTTTATGCAACCAGTGCGTTACTGTTCGAGAGGAAAGGAGCTCTTTGGTGCGTATTTTAACTGTAGTTTTGTTGTTGTACTTTCATCATTATTTTTACTCTAAATCAGCCACGTTTTGCTGTCATGTACAGTCTACCCCTAAAGTAGTACAGTTTAATGTTCTAAAAATTCATATACAACCATACAAACGTAGCTTACCTTAATAACTCACTGAGTTTAGTGCCAAAATTAAATGATCATCTTGAAAGTTCTAAATTATCTGAACAACACATTACCAAAAGTAATGAACAGTAGCTGAACGTTAAAATGTCAAAAGTACTGAAAAATATTATATGCATATTCAAATTCATTGCGCCCGTTGTTGCTTTGACACATGCAGCAAAGGTTGACGTATAAAATATTAAGTTTTAGCAATAATTAAAAATAATTTTTTCTACAGTTACGATTAATTGACTTTCAAAATCTGTTTATAATTGTTTTTTTTCAATACTTTATAAGTATGTCATTAATGAAAATGTAGTAAACTATATATTGTTAAATCATTAAATAATGTACTCGTACAAGCATGTTTTCGCCTTAGTATATATCGACACTGGAAAGCGTAAACGCTCTAACCCTTTAAATATCAAAAATATGTTTTATACACAGTCTAGAATCAGAAAAAAAAAATCTGCGTTGAATGAACCGACTCTCGTTGCTCTTTGATGAAAAAAGAAATTGAGCTCAGGGTAAAACTTTTATGATTTTTTTAAAATCTCAGACTTTACTGCTGTAATCCACCGTAAAAGTAGTGTTTTCTTGAGTAATCATGGTTACTACGTTTATGCGGTATACTGCACTGCAGTTGCATTGCTCATAGACTGAAGTTATCAGACCCTCCATTACCTACAGTTGTATGGTGATTAGGTATGGTGGCCCAGAACGCAAAAGTTCTGCAGGGGATTCTAAAGAAAATTCCAGTCCTCGAGGCAACCACGGACAGAACTTGACGTCAACATGTCTTCCGAAACTGGCGTCTTCTCGATCGACTTAAATATCAAGATATCATCTACTCTAGACAAGCATAAAACAATCTTACGAGCAGAATGTATTGGCATGATCAAAGCAGCACAAACAATTGTAGCTAGAGATGTGAGAGACTCAAACATCAAAATTGTCTCTGACAGTGCTTCAAGCTCTGCAAAACAACAAGATGACCTCTGCCCTCATCAAGGAGTGTCATAACAATCTCCAGTCCATTGCACCCACAAACAAAATTATCCTGTAAGGGACAAAATGGCGAAGTAACGACGCTGTAGATGAATTGGCAAAAAGGGGTAGAAAACGACAGTTTGTGAACCGGAACCATTACTACCCTTGCCCCAAGCTAAAATAAAAGCATATCTGTGCGCCAATACCGAAGAAAGCTCAAAAAAGAAATGAAAAACAATGAAGGATGCAGTTGCAAACAATAAGTGCAGTTCCGGTAGCATCAGAAAGACAAGCCCGCAACCTAATCAGACTAAAAAAGGACGATCTCAGGAAGGTCACAGGCATCCTCACAGGGCATCGTCCCCTAAACAAGCGGGTGCTTGTGCTTGTGCAGGGCTGTCTGAGGGCGCATATGAGGCATATGAGGGCGATAGGCGCAACAGACAGCCCCCTGTATAGGAGATGAATGGAGGCAGAAGAAACGTCGAAGCACGTTCTCACTGAATATAGAAGTGTGGCAGATCAACGGGCCGACATCTCTACCGGAAACATGTAGTGACCTGTAAAGGCTGCAGAGCTTCTAGGATGATCTAGGATGGTTGAAGTGGAAGATAAATTCACGTACAACGGCCCAATTAAATTGGCAGTCTCGTCTTTTGCTAGTTCATCCTTCGCCCCATATCTCATAAAAAACAATACATCAGTAAACTCTATTCATAATATGAAATTTATATCGATTTAAATATTTTATTGTTTTGCGTGTAATTGATATATTAAAATAATATGAAATATTTTCACCAATCCGACACATAATACCATCTAGTATTCAAACTGAGTAGATTTTAAGCATGGCATGTTTAGAAAACGTAGGAATGCATTTTGTTGATGCAGTTGTAACAACTTTTTGAGCAGAGTTACAATTATTTTAGCGAAGTTCTAAAAGTATGATAAATACATGAAAATAATTAAGATGATTCACATTATAAACCATAAAATCTCATAACCATACATTACATATTACAGACCCAGCCATTTTCGTTAAATCTTTTTGTAAAATAGGGGAAGAAGCAAAAGAAGATTTAATAAATAATTTAATTTCAGTTGGCATATTAGACCTGGAGTGTATACGGTACAAATGTATTGGCAATTTCAATTTGGGATTTACTTTGGTGATGGAAAGTGATGATATCTGTAAATCGGGTAAAGTCAAGTTAACCACCAACGTCACGATCCGTACGACCGAGTCGTACAGAAAATTAAATGAGGTAAGTCATTAGACAAGGGTAAGGTTTTATGGGCTCTATTTGTTTTTAACATTACTAATATTCTTCAATAAAAACACATCCATTCATTATTTCATTAGTTTGCAAGAGCATGTTGCATGTCAACCATTGTCAAAATATTCAAGGAAATTTAGTAAAAATCTTTCATTGAGGGCCAGCTTCACCACTTACTGATAAAGTTCCTTATAGACTATCTGTCAGATTTACTATAGGTTTCACAAATCTTGAATAGACATTTGCAACTCAAATTCATTCGTTTATATATTCATTCATTTATATATTTATATATACAGGGTGTAACCAGACGTCGACCGAAAACGAAAGAGGTAGCTTCAGCACCCCAAAACCTATTAAAAAAAACAAACAGTTGCCCTTAAAAAAAATTGTAGCCGGAAAAAACAATGTGTCAAGATTTTTATTCATTTCAGAAGCCAGCAATGTATTGATGCGCTCGCGGTGGTGAAATTGACACATGTAGTCGTGTATAAAATAAAGTTGTGTACCTACCTAATACAATATTGTACGCATCTACATAGACAATTGTTTACGCAGATGCACGCTTCATAAAGTTAGGGCCTTAAATTGTATTCGTTGTTAATGGCCACCTGCCTTTTACTTTAATATTTTGCATTTATTTAGAACTTACGTTTCTAAGAAGTTCTGTTTGTAAAAGTCTAGGTACTAGGTTACCACCTGGTATCTAGGCAGCATTATTAACTAGGCAGTATTAGTCTTATTTGTATTATCAGTAGGTACAGCGCAAATGAAGCGCCCGCACCCGCTACCCGCGCCCGCGCTTCCCTCCGCGGTCAATGCACCGCATGCGAGCGCACGGTAAGTTGACCTCCCCCCAGCCAGCTGTGTGATATTAAAATACATTACTGTTTCATTGGTTTAATTTGTTTTTTGGTTTTCTAAATGAGATAATTAGGGTACTATTATGTTGTACTATGTGTATGTAACCAGAAAAAAACAAAACAGAACAAGATAGACAAGTTAACATATTTTTTGCGTTTTTTTTCGCTAAACCTATTCAGTATCATGGTCTGAATGTAACCCCCAAGTATTCGGGAGTAGTCTTTTTACACCCTGTATAAATATATATATAAATATATTTATCATTTATATATATATAAATGAATAGCCGAAATGTATGTACGCGCATAACTTCCGATCGGCTGCCTCAATTTTTTTTTATATTTTCGTTATTTTTCGGACTAGGTTTGTGTGTAAGAAAAATTAAAAGAGAACGGAAAAAGCTAATCTTTTTGTCCGCGACGGGAAGCTGAGACAGAAAAATAAATATGGTGGTACACGTTCGCCGGGTCAGTTTACATATGATTATATAGATCAACAATCTTTATCTGTTAAATAATGTTTAGTTGCACAAAGCTTTCTGATACTTTATCAGGAACTTTTGAAACTGGACTCAAATTCCTAAAAAGTTCAATACTTTTCAAAAGTGGAAAAAATTGTTTATACGAGAAAAAATCCAAACTTTCCAGATTAAAGCTAGGGAGCCATATATGCACCAAAATAATCACGAACATCATTTGCAAAGCATGCCATGAACTATATGAATACATCATTACTTTATAGACATTCCTTACGGCTAGAAGTAGCAGTTCGTCAGAAGATTCTTACGATGACAGTTATGACGAGCCAACTCAGGCATCTCGAACCACTACTGATTTTCCAATACCACCAGATGATCCGATCATAACAGTAGAACCACGGAGAGTAGAAACTTCTTTTCCAAGCGCCACAGAAACGATTCCAACTACAGAATCACCAACCGCTACAGAAATACCGACTACTACAAAACTACCAACCACTACATGGCGAGTAAGTGTAAGACTATTGTTTACATACAAACACACTTTTTGATGTGTTACATCTTTCTTCTTACTTTCTCATATTTGATAAAAAGAATATATTTCGATATATATATTTCGATAAAAAGAACAGACGTGTGTAATACCAAGTCGGGTTACACGCACTATTTGATTTGGATATTAAGCATGCGTGATACTAGTCATACCAGTCCATGGCTTAAGTCTAGCAGGCTGTTGAAGTTATGTGATGTGTAATACCCTTAAGACATCTGGTATATAATATGTCAGAAGTTATTATCATATTCGAGAAAACTTCTTTCTATTTTGATTATTTGTTTATTGCCAATTCAAGCAGCCAAAATGAACCAACACTAATAGGGAGCGAAAGGTATAAAGAACATTTCTCTGTAAATTAGTTAACACTATTATTAATAGGTATATATGGCAAATTATATAGGCAAACTTTCATACTCATAGATCCTACACGTACCTATGACGAATAGCAGTTTCTTCTGGTTTTCACTTAAAGTAATCAAAACCGCAACGTTTACATCTCTATTTACGTGTTCGGAGATAAAAATTAATGTATCTTTATTTATTTTACATTCAATTTATGTATTCAATCTCACCATCATTTCGGAAGTAGAAATTGAGCAAATTGCATAAGGCTGATGTTAATATCTCCAGGCTGATGAACATGTTTTCGTTATTGTTAGGACTAGGTTTTTGTATAAGAAAAATTAAAAGAGAACGGAAAAAGCTAATCTTTCTGTCCGCGACGGGAAGCTGAGACAGAAAAATAAATATGGTGGTACACGTTCGCCGGGTCAGTTTACATATGATTATATAGATCAACAATCTTTATCTGTTAAATAATGTTTAGTTGCACAAAGCTTTCTGATACTTTATCAGGAACTTTTGAAACTGGACTCAAATTCCTAAAAAGTTCAATACTTTTCAAAAGTGGAAAAAATTGTTTATACGAGGAAAATTCCAAACTGTCCAGATTAAAGCTAGGAGCCATATTTGCACCAAAATAATCACGAACATCATTTGTAAAGCGTGTCATGAACTAATATACGTCATTACTTTATAGACATTCCCTACGGCTAGAAGTAACAGTTGGTCAGAAGATTCTTACGATGACAGTTACGATGACAGTTATGACGAGCCAACTCAGGCACCTCCAACCACTACTGATTTTCCAATACCACCAGATGATCCGATCATAACAGTCGAACCTTCTTTTCCAAGCACCACAGAAACGATTCCAACTACAGAATTACCAACTACTACAGAAATACCAACTACTACAGAAATACCAACTACTACAGAACTACCAACCACTACATGGCGAGTAAGTGTAGGACTATTGTTTACATACAAACACACTTTTTGATGTGTTACATCTTTCTTCTCACTTTCTCATATCTGTAGGATATATTTCGGTAAAAAGGACGGAAATGTGTAACAGCAAGCCGGGTTACACGCACTATTTGATTTGGATGTTAAGCATGCGTGATACTAATCATACCAGTCCATGGCTTATGTCTAACAGGCTGTTGAAGTTATGTGATGTGTGATACCTGTAAGCCATCAGGTATATAATATGTCAGAGGCTATTATCATATTCGAGAAAACTTCTTTCTATTTTGATTATTTGTTTATTGCCAATTCAAGCAGCCAAAATGAACCAACACTAATAGGGAGCAAAAGGTATAAAGAAAATTTCTCTATAAATTAGTTAATAGGTATATATGGCAAATTATGTAAGCAAACTTTCATACACATAGATCTTAAACGTACCAACGACGAATAGCAGTTTCTTCTTGTTTTCACTTAATGTAATCAAAAACATAACGTTTGATATCTCTATGTAGGTGTTCGGAGATAAAAATTAATGTATCTTTATTTATTTTACATTAAATTTGTACTCAATCTCACTAGCATTTCGGAAGTAGAAATTGAGCAAATCGCATAACGCTGATGTTAATATTTCCAGCCTGTTGATCAATTACAGCAAGTTATGGATAATCTTGAACTGCTTCTGCTGAACTACACAATACCACTTAACAACATTACTCAGCCATTTTTGCAAGTAAGTATGGACTTCATGTTCCGCTAAATTGGACAGCGGAAATAAATTAAGGTTTAAGGATTGAATGCTACTTTTACCGATTTTATTTTGTAAATAATCATGGGCCATACCAACATAAATTTATACCCTTATCCATATGTCTACTTATTAATTATTAAAATTGATTATACTGATCCTTAGGCAAGTCTATTGTTATCGCTAAATCTGTCTACCTTTTATAAGTTACAAAGTATTTCTAAAAACCTAGAATCTACTATCTAGAATAAGGTCATAGCCACACCATTACTATTTTTCAGGTTAATCAACTTCTTGAAAATAATATGACCTTGGAAATACCTGGCCGTCTTCTAAGGTTATTGGACCAAATTGGTAAAAATTTGAAGTTAAACGGAACAAATTATGCTAGAGAAGTTAGGAGCAATGTAGCTCTGCTGGTCGCTGACTCTAATCCAAGTTTTCCTGTGAATGGTCTCAGAATAGCTACCAGATACAATGATTCCTTCACTGAAGAAGCCTTTGAGATAATAAACGGTTAGAATTACCAAATTTAAACCATCTCCGAATTTGACACGAAAAATCAACTATTTGTACTAGAGACTATCTAGTGATTGAACTTACACCATAGGTGACACCATAGGTGACACCATAGTTAATCAAGTTGAAGTGTTTTATATTATTGTTATTGTATAATTTATATGAACACATGTCGTTTGCAACTCAGTCTTAGAAAGGAACTTGACCTTAGAAATCAACTACTGTTTGTCCGTAGGTACTTTAACTTTTAACCTCTATATATTTTCCCTTAGATGAATTGAACCCCGACAAGATGAACACGGACGCAAGTGAAGCAGTGGTCCAACTACCGAACTCAGTGGCCAACTCGTCTCGCCGTATTAGCTTCGTTATATTTCGTAACGACCGAGCCTTTCAAAGCAACGTTACTACTATGAGCGTTAATAGCAGAATTCTGAGTATCAACGTTGAAGACACAGTGCAATTTGAGAACGGAGAGGTATGTTTATTTAATATCTTTTTGGAATTCCAAATAGCACAGAGACCCAGTGGTCTCGATTTTTCCTGTTTGAGAACGCACCGAACGAAACTTATTTTTTTTTAATGTATGGCCCTGCTTAAATAATTCTACTCTGTCTGATGGAAAACATGAGCAGAATCCAAGAGTGGCGGTTATCATACTTATTGCGAATGTAGACAATGCAATAATAAAGTATGGTGACCCACTCCATGGCGGTCTATTGGTGCTTCTGCATAAATGATCTTTGTACAATTCAAAATACTTTCAGTCTACTGGTCTTGTAACACCCAAGTCTTACTTTTATGTTTTTTGATATAACTTTTTTTGTATTACAGGTTATAAACATTTATTTTCGTCCTTTAAGTCAAGCAGCTCGCAACCAGAGTCGTTCATGTGGCTACTGGAAATTTGACGATGAAAGTGCCGGTCACTGGTCACAGGAGGGTTGCACATTCATCGAAGCAACTGAACCCGGGATGATGGACGCTTGCCAGTGTACCCATCTAACGCATTTTGCGGAGATCCTGGTCCCTAGGACTGTGTTTTCTGAATTAGATGAAATGATCCTAGAAATCATATCTGTAATTGGATGCTGCCTATCCATCTTCGGTCTGACCGTGGTGGCCATAACTGCCATTCTATTCAGATCCTGGCGAACAGACTTTAATAACAAAATCTGGTTACAGTTATGTTTAGCAGTTTTGCTACTCGTAACATGCTTTTTAATAACAGTTTTTGTAAAGTTCAGAACGTATACTTTAGGATGCATGTTCTTGGGAGTTATAATACATTATTCTGTCCTAGCATCATTTTCTTGGATGTTGGTGGCCGCTGTAATATCGTATAAGAGACTAGTGAAGGTGTTCAACCGAGACGCCTCCCATAAGCTACTTAGAGCAGTAGCGTTTGCCTGGGGAGTCCCTTTAGCCATAGTCGGGATTCTACTTGCATCGGCACCAAATTCGTACCAAGGGCAGTTCGTTGACATCAACTCTACAAGTAGTTTCTGCTACCCTTCAGGGTTAGGTCTTTGGCTCGCCGTCTATGCTCCTATAGCAATCATGTTGCTTGCAAACTGGACCCTATTTATTCTTATCCTACGATCTGTATTTAGTAACAAAGAAATCGGAAGATACGGGGGTGCCAAGGAAGCCAAGCGTTGTGCTACTGTAAGCAGCCTTCTAACATTCCTCTACGGTCTTCCTTGGATTTTTGGCTTATTTGCACAGAACGTCGTTGCTTCTTATCTTTTTGCGATAATGGCTACATTCCAAGGCTTCATATTGTTTGTATTTTTTGTAGTAGGAAATAAAAAGACTAGGGATCTTTGGCTGAACAAGTTAGTGACGACATCAAATTATACGAATCGAAGTACTGGCGTGTCTGCGCCGGGCTGGCGTGGAAACGCTGTTAAAGGCAAGATTTCTAAGCCTAGATCTTTATCGAACAGTGACAATAGTAGATCCTCCTGACTACAAATTAGTCAATAGCAATCGAAAAATGAAGTTATGTCTCCCCGTGAACTGAAAGGGAAGGTAGTAAAGTGTCGAATTATTAATTCTCACAGACAAGGTGTATCAATTAATTTTTATAATAAGTGCTGACTTTTCTCTATAGACTTTTAGTAGTTCCTTATCTATTCACCTTCACATGATGAAGGACGTATGATATAGTATTAGGATTATTATTTCAGATTTCGCTTGAAGTGCTAGTATACACGTCCCGTATCTAAATGATTAAGAAATGGTTTTTATTATTCTCGATAAAATCCAATATTTCTTCAATTATAGCAAATTGTGGGGATTGTATATTGATAGACATCTAATTAGTTAGATTTGAAGTAGATATTGCAGTGATGGATCCAGGAAAATTACCCTTAAATGGTTTTTTTTTTAAATCACAAGTACTTTGCGCGTGATGTTTTTTGATGTTTGATCAAGCTCTTGTGTTCGATACGTAGTCTATTTCTCTAATTAGCTATAATGTTTTACTACAACCAACAACATAAAGTAGTAAATGTGAAGAAGGTGACAACAGTAGCACACTGACATCTAAATGACTCTACTCTGCCTGATGGAAAGCAAAAGCAGAAGCCAAGAGTGGTGGTCACCATATTCATTGATTGCAGACAATGCAGCATGGTGACCCACACCATGGCGGCGTTGTGATGCTTTTGCATTTAAAAATTCAAAATACAAAATCATTTATTCAATTAAGACACTAAGTGACATTTATTGAAGCTGTAGTTAAGAATCATAGATCGACACAAACAGACGCCACAGCATGTGCTGTATTGTCGAGGTAAATTAGGTGAAAACACCAAAATCTACTGCCTGCCTGTGTCGATCCATAACTTCCAGTTTCCAAAATGCGTAGAGCCTCATGAGAAGAATACTGGCAAAGAAACTCATGGCCACTCTTTTCAAAGTCAGATTTTCAGGTACAATAGTGTTAGTATTACATGTAAGGTAAACAGTATGCAAGCTGTTGCCACCTGAATTTCCTTTTATTCAAATGCTCCAAAATCTAACGCTCAAACAAAAAAAAGAAAAGAAAAATCACTCATTGATAACGTTAAAGGTTTTAGTCTATTAAACATAGAAATCATTCAAGGTGCACATCTACTTACAATCAGTTGCAAAATCTGCTGTTGAAAATAATCCGTGACTAGATTAAAAGGCTACAGTTGCACTTGAACGAACCAAAATAATAGTATGTCTAAAGCATCGCTGACTAGGCCGACCAATCACCCCAAGCAGCACCCGTTCACGAGTATGACGCATGGACCAGCCATCATCTCCTTCGCCATATCAGAGAGAAAGACACGACCAGCCCCACGACGACACCGCAAGCAATGATATTTTAGTGAGCATGACAGACCATAGTCGAGATACTGATAAAAATCACTACTAATTAAATTACCATGATAATCGCCACGCATTACCCTCAACTAACAATTGTTTGTTAATATTTAGCTTAGTTATATAACAAAGAAGTTTGTGTGTATCTATCTAATGACACCTTAAGCCCATGACTGTTTGTCGTTTAGATAGTCGTTGATCGTATAGTAGGCTTTCCTAATAAGGTGATTTTTTATAGTTAGCTTGAATTTATTTATAGGAAGGTCGATTACATGTATAGGAATTCTATTATAAAAACGTATACCAAGACCTTCGAATGAGTTGTGTACCTTATGTAAACGATGATAGGTACCAACGAGTTTAGATTTGTTTCTTGTATTAATGTTGTGTACATCACTGTTTTTCTTATAGTCATTAATGTTGTGCCTAACAAACATAATATTTGCAAATATATACTGTGATGCAACAGTTAAAATACCTATTTCTTTAAACAACTCTCGAAGAGAGACTCTAGCACCTAAATTGTATATTGAGCGGATGGCTCGTTTTTGTAGAATAAAAATCGTTTCAATTTCCGCCGCCTTGCCCCAGAGTAATATGCCATAGGACATGACGCTGTGAAAGTAGCTAAAATAAACTAACCTAGCTGTGTCCGTATCAGTGAGCTGACGGCATGTTTATAACGGCAACTTTTATATAATACTAATATTTTGGACATGTGATACACAACGCCATCTAGTTTCGAAGTAAACGAAGCCCTTACTACATTAGAAGCTATCGTTTTACCACAAGAGGTGTTTTAAGCCCTATGCATGGCGAACATCTTTGATTTCCAAGGTTGCTTACTGTGTCTTTCAAGGTTCTGTCAGCCCTACTGGGATCAGTCCTGCAGTTGATAGTATAAGTGTCACTATCTAGTCTCCTTTTAAATATTCGTTAAGTTTCAAGACTATGTTGTCTGCCAAAGAAATCCTACGATAATGAAACTATAAAATATAGACGATTTGCGATTTTACAGCGAATTCAAAAGCTGGCCGCTGTGAAGTTAGTTGCAAAAGGTAACCATGAGTTACCAAATAGTTTAGAATTATTTGTTATATTATTTGAAGCAAATGCTATGTACCTAGGCTTGTTTAATAGCAAGTTAGCTGTATATAATGTAGCGTATATTGTATTTTACTGTGAAGCTAAGAGTAAAGTTTGTTTATTAAGATATATAGAAGATAAAATAAAGTTAAGGCCATAAAGTTGCCTTGGTTTTTTGCTCCACAGAAATATTTTGCGTTTGAACCGTCGCGTAGGCGACGTGGCTTTTTACTTATTTTTTCTAATTTTAGTTTCTAAATCACTACTCCCTACAGGAATACTTACCTATCGAGTTTCTCTAAAATGTAGAAGCTAAATTTAAATATATTACTACAGCGCCGAAAAAGTTACTGCCATAACACATAATCAAACCCGAACCTATCACTGAATACCGCATCACAATTGGACTAGTAGTTTTGGACATAAAGGGTAATATTTGCAGAAATATCCTTTCACCCCAATAGCATTCACCCGCTCGTAACGTCGTGGGTATATTATTATTTTATAAAGTATCTACAAGTTATTTAATAGTTGTTTATGTAACTGTTGTATAATAAAGATTATTAAAACACGAATGTGGGTTATTATCACACAAGGCGCAGCCGAGTAATAATTGTATCACATGTGTTTAGTAATACCTAATTGCGTACAGTTGCATACAAGACTATCTACACCCATGATATGAATCCTCGATATAAAGTTCTAAAAAGCTAGCTAAATGGCGAACAAAATGGCGGGATACGATATGAATTCGAATAACAGTTCTTTTTTAAATACAGTGAAAAGCGCGTGCCTGACAATGTTCTGTTTTTGAAAAATTAATTGCATTATTTAATTTAGGATTCAGGATGTTTTAATGTTGGCAATAAGCTAACTGTTTTAGAAACCTATATAGAGGATTTATAGCACGGGTGTTGATAAATATACCTAAGTAAGTCTGATATCTTGTCTAATGTGTACAACTTATATGAATCGAATGATTTTATCGATTTCTTCAGTAAGTAGTAATTTATTTCCACTTACTTTTTCAGTGAATGCATTGTGGGTTGTAAACTATGCATTAGGACTTAAGGTTTTGCTTTATTTTGGATTCCTCAAATCCAAATTTACAGAAAAATAAATGATAAGATTTTTTCGATTATTAAAATCGAATAGTTTATTCCATTGTAAGGTTTTAAATTTATACTGTGTTCAAATTAATTGTTTTACAGATGTTTTAGTTTCGTAATTATTTTCTTATTATTATTACATTTATATCCCATAATATTCGAAATTTTATCAGAAACGTATCCATAACCATATATACGATCTATATTTAACGTGATAGGTATTTTAATTATTAGTGTAATTATGTTCATTAAATTAGGGCACAAAATATATACCTAATAACTATTTTTAGAATCATCTTTAAATGATGTAAGTAATACTTAAATAAATTCTAAATACGTATTTACCTATAGGTACTGTACTAATTAATGTAAGTACATACATACATTTGTGAACCAAAGCTAATGAAATAGAACCTATATTTAGATAGCAATGTATAATAATAATAACTAGATAAGATATATGTATAATGTTATATTTATAGTATATATTATTACAATCTATATGATGTAAATCAGTAATTTAGTAATTGTAATGTAAATATTTGTTGTGAATGCGGTATTAGAGAACAAATATATTAAATGAGAAGACCTTTTAATTTTTTTTTATTATAAATTTGAAATTGTACGTTTTTTTCGTGTAAAGCAATGATCTTATATTAAAAAGAGGTAGAAATGTTTAATTAGTACTAGTGCGAAGTCAAGCATTGTCCGCGGCGTATGTACCTACTTATATCTATAAACACACTAAACTAAACGATAATATGCGGTGGAGTTAAATCGACTCCCGAGTTGATAATAATTATATAATAGAGTTAACTTGACAAGCTTGTAATGTGTGAGAAAGATAGCATGCTAACTAGCAAGACCGTAAACAAGACGCATTGTTTTACCACATAGAGCGTCGGGTATTAGCCGTTTAGGGAATAAGTCGTTTGGAGAATTAGACGTTCGGAGCATTAGACGTTTGGAGAATGAGACGAACTGAACCAACTAGACGTTACGGGAATTAGACGTAAGCGACCGCTCCGTATGTATTTCGCAGTGTCGTTGCGATGTCTCGACTTACTTCATAGATTATCAATTTACTATAACATCATTGGTGTGAAGAATATTGATAGATTGCACAGTAGAAACTTTGACACAGTTCATCTACTTTTAGATTATATTTTTCTAGTTTATACAAATAAATAAAATTGGAGTGTCTGTTTGTAATATTAAAATAACCACTTTTTATTTAATGCATTTGTATGTATACACGTTACATAATATCCTTTTTTTATATTTTTCGTCTGTCTGTTTGTTTCGGCTATGCATGTGCATATTAGTATGCATCATTAAACCTCTGGTCTCCAAAGCCGGCCCGCTCGTGCTTCGGTCAGCGTGGCTCTGCTAACTATTTTAATAACTATTCGAATATTTGCAACTTATTTTCTATTCAGGTACGCTACTGTTTAAATAAAGTAGTTATATTTCTAAGCACAGATGCATTTACTATTACATTATCTATGTAATAAATTATCTTAAGATTTAAAACTGTCTTTTATTTTCCAAGTTTTTTTCTTTTAATAGTGAAGTAAGCATTATAACAATGTGGAGGCACTGTTTGTTAACATTTACCGTCAGAGAGACATGCTTCACATATCACGGGCTCAGAGATAACAGATGGTAAGCAGTTCTTAAACCTCTGTTCTAAAGCGATGCCGATGTCCCGCAATGACTGCACGATTGGCCTAGTGGTTCAAGCAGCCAAGTGTTTTGGTTTCAAATCCCACATGAGACAACACTTTGTGTGATCCACAAATTGTTGATCTTAGTCTGGATGTTCTCTGTTTCTATTTCATGTATGTCTGTAAAGCCCCCGCAAATTTTTTTATGAGCGTTTTGTGTCCCACTGCTAGGCAAAAGCCCGCGATACAGGATGTTAATTCCTAATGCGTTCTTTCGATGTTATTCGTCGAGTGAGTGAGTACCTTTACAGGAGTCTAAACAGCTCACTCTTCATTTTATGTGACAACGACACGTAAACACACACACGAACACACGCACACACACACACGCACAAGAAGTCTCGAAAGCATGGCAAGCGATGTACTCTCGAGTTGCAAGTATCAATCAGGGGATTTGTCTGTTCATTTGGCTTCCCTACACCATGAAAAATACCTCGTACAATTATATGCCAATACAGTCAGCATGTCGTACGCGTCGTAAAAAAATATAAATAATGTATAATAATAATAATATTTTAGACATTGCACACAACGCTATCTAGCTTCAAACTAAGCAGAGTTTGTATTATGATAGCAAGATTTCCTGATAGAATACTTATATACTTTTTTTTTTGGTAAATACCAACATATTATACATAGAAAACACCCAAACTCCAAAACAAATATTTGCAGATTATATAAACATTAATTGTTCCGTCCCTGAAATCAAACCCGAGACGTCAAGTACAGCAGTCACATAAGCTGCCACTGCGCTACCGTGGCAATCAAAAAAGTTTATTTTCATTAGACTCACATGTTCATAGCTACGTTATAGTGCGAATAAGACTTGATAGAAAGACTGATCTGACCACGGATTCGTGGATCTGACTGACTGTATTGATATTAACGTCTTATACATGTAACTGACATTACCAAATAACACTGATACTATTTTGAAAATAATAGTACAAGAGCCGGTAAAGATTAGAGACTTACACCCATCTGATGACTATGTGGGTGTAAGGCGATCTTGACCGGCTCTTAGACTATAAGCTCATATCGTGGTTTAGACGTAGATTTCTAAACTGTTTTAGTATTTTATCTACGTTATTTTAATTACCTACCGACAGTGTACGAAGGCCCTTGAATATCAAAAATACTCACCGACCCTCATCAAAGCGTAACATCATCCTGAGTTAATCAATATTATGCCACTTGAATTCCCCTCGAGTGACTATCTAGAGCTTTCACGATATAAATAAAACTGCCTCCTTTAATGCCGATGTCTAGCAACCACCGGCCGTCGGTACGTAAATAGATGGTTTCCATAGCAACGCCCTATTCGCTAATTAAATTTCGCTTCGGTACCTGTCACCATGACAATGATATTCATTCTATAACAGTCAGTCGTGTCGATAATACAAAATGTTTTGGGGCATCAGTCCCGCTATTGATTTGCAAGAAGAATACTTACAACGTGGTGACAAAAATGCCTACGAGCTCAATTTTCTCGTCATTGGAGGCTGCGATGGCAGACATCTCCTCAAGACGCTCTCTCAAGCGTATCGTCACAATAGGCGCTACATGAACATATTCGTCGTCGATGGGTGTCCAGAGCTCATAGCCAGGCAGTTGCTTCTTACATCCATGGCGCTAGAAAAAACTACGAGATGTGGTCTTTTAGAAAAAACAAGACGTTACCTCGAAGTGTATGGGAACCTCCTACTTCGTCCTTCCACATCAAGGTATTTGATTGCAAAAGCTCGTCAGTTAGTTGGCATGGTGACTAATATTGAGTACATGAATGGTCTTTTAGCTTGTGTATCTATAGAACAAATGAAGTATCGTGAACGTGACTACATGGAAAATCTTTTAAGCTTTTGGACCACTGGTAATACCAATCAGTTTAACGCTTGCGAACTATGGGAGCATCGCCTAAGACATAGCCTCGGCACGAGATACGATCACAGATTGGGAGTCTTCGATTGGGATTATCACATGAGGTTGAAAGAAATTGCTGAACGTATTTGTTTTCCAGAGTACAAACACTTTAGAGAACACGGCGTATCGTTCACGTGGCTTGAAACTGAAGTCTGTCGTCCAAATGTGAGTTTAGCAGCTGGTGTTTGTAAATGCGGTGATAGATACTTGCACAGAGGATATCTAGGAGATCTAGTTACTTCTCCATATATCGGATACGGATTAGATTGTGAAGACAAGGATATGTTGAAATCATCTCATGGTGTTAACTACAAACGTGCAACAGATATAGCAGAGCGTAACGTCATGAGAATGTTGTACGAACTGGAAAACCGGGACAGTTTTGATGCGAATATCATGAATTTAGAAAATGAAAAGAATTTAGGTATGGTAATATTGAACGATATTGACGCTAAAATATCTGAAAGTGGACCAGAAGCACCTTTGCTACTGCGTGAGGATCGCGATACTTACTTAAATGTGGATTATGGAAAGTTACATTTTCTTTCTCTATCAGCGTTAGATCATTACCCTCACAAGCCGCAGTTTCAAGGTATATTCCATGGTGTTTATGTTGGACACAACATGATATCCCGCTTGAAGCCAAGTATATGGTCCATGGCGAGAGATGATGCTATAGTACTGATGGAGTCCAGAAAGTATATGGTAGAACTAAAGAGAGAGGACGTTAAGGCATTTGGGGAGCAGATCCACCAAGCTGCGACAGCTGCTCAGTGTGAGAAGATCTGCTCTTTTGATCCAGAAAAAGATGACTTTGCCAAGTTCTTGATCAAACGTAGAAGTCAGAGTATTGATGAGTCTTAATTAGATCGCATATATTTTCATATTGTTTAATCTACATTACCTTTTTTCGTGAAGGAAATATAAATGCTGCAACTATTGATTTTGATCCATCATTCAGTACAATATTTACTTCATAATGTTGTTTTATTTTATTCTTCAATATGGTAATATTCGTTGCTCATTTACTTTGACATAAATTTGAAACTGTACAATATATTGTCTTGGCGCTCCCTGGACAAAAATGATTTTTATTGGTAAAGTGATGTAAACCTGCCTCGATCTAGTGGTTAGCGTAAGCGACTGCTTATCAAGAGGTCTCGGGTTCGATTCCCGGGTCGGACTGCTGTTGGGTTTCTTAAAAAACAAATTCTTAATATCAGCCCCGTGCCTCGCAGAGCTTGTTAAGCCGTCGGTCCCGGTTGTCATGAACATCTATGGCAATCGTTATTGGGAAGTCAGTGCCCTCAAATATACTGAATTCAGTTCACCCTCAGGGTTGCGGAGGTCTGATGCCAATCGCTCCGTGTAATAACTGATATTCAGGTAAAACCAGTTGAACTAGTAGCCGACCCCAAATCTTGGGAATAATAAAGGCTAGGAAGATGATGATGATGTTGACAAAATTAGCACCATGGTAACAACTCAAGTTTTTAATTGTTTTGGTACAAGCAAGCCCATTAAAAAACGAAATTAATTTAGTTTTTATTATGAATTAAGACTAACAATTTCCTTACTTAAGAGTGTTCTTAAGTAAGGAAATTGGTAACTAAAATTATCATTTAGTGCTAGGTGCTGAATGTGGAATATATGAAGTTGACTACGTTTATTCATTCAATCAGATTGATATCAGTTCAATATTTTCTGCTAAGTTGTGTATTACTAAAGTTATATTTGAGAAGTTTCAAAATTTCATTCACCATTAGATTATTTAGAAGTAAAAGTTAGGAAAAGAAACAGTAAAACAACGTTTAAAATTTGTGTTCATCTATTTTTTCATTAATAATATGTTACATTCATTTAGTAAATCATATAGCAAATATATTTACAAGGACAAAATCAAACGGAAAATTACCAACGTCTCAACGTTTTTTTTCGTTTAAAATTCGTATTTTTATAATTACATAATAATATCACTTAACTTTAACATTTCTAAATCAGTATTTTCAGTAGTGTTGAACGGTATCTACGAATTATCTCGTACCGAAAAAATGTAATATTTGAGCAAGTCGATAATTCATATAACTTGTTCACACGTTATACTTAAAGTACAAAACATTCAATATTCTGTGTCACAATTGATAACTTCGACATACATGCTACACTGTTACTCGCAACTGTGCTATGTTTCGGTACAACGGGGGAACGAGAGGGTGGGTGAGGGCAACGTCACAGTGTACAGGGAGGAACGTCCGCGGAACGCTCGACGACAGGTGCACAGTGTGACGCTGGAGGGCCTCGTCATAGCACAGTACGGGAAGTAACTCCAATATACGTTACGAGAACTCGCGTCAAGAACAGAGCACTACCGTGAGCAATGGCGGTGTTCGGCGCCTTTCCCAATTGACGTTAGAGGCCGGCCGCCTGCGCCTGCGCCTGCCGCCCGGCGCCGCCTGCGCGTGGCCGGCGCCAGCTGCCCGCGCCGCCCGCGCCGGCCACGCGCAGCTACAGAGTATTGCAATCACATCTACCCTGTACGTGTTATACTACTAATATTTACTTACTTATCGTTATAACCAATATCTAGAGAGTAATTTGGAAACGGTAGGGCCTCGCGACACCTGTGTTCGTGGTACCGGAGCGAGTACTCCACACATTATTATTTTATTATTTAATTACTACGAATACATCCGTGGCCGCGCCACCTAGCCTAGCGTAAACGCGAATGAAACGATAACTTCCTAAATTGTCACAATAAAATAAACATGAAAACTATAACATGTTACTATAACATACATACATATCTGCACATGTCAGTGTTGCGTAAATTCGTTAATTGAATACAATAATAATAGTAATAGATATTCTGATAAAATCGAAACATTTAATTTTATTAACATTAAAGTTTTTAGAATATGTGTACGTAATGGTTAATTACATGACGTTATTGGTGCACGGTGAGACGAGATCGCTGAATAGTTGTCTACGGGAGCAACAGACCGACAACAACACAACGCACTTAACGACACGGACATAACTAGTGACATTCAACCATGTAACGCTCTCTGTTTGTCTCCTCGGTTCGTCCGGAGTGAGGGACGCGGTGTGACGAAGTGGAACATGAAGTTGGGCGCATATTCGGAGAGGTGATAACAGTATGAAAGCGATTGAATTCTCTCCGGGGACGGTTGCATCTCGCCCTCCTTCTCACAGCGACGGGACCGCGGTTCTCACGTGACTGATCGCGTGATACTCGCGTAACTTGTCGCGTGACACTCGCGTAGAACTTAGACAACTTAAAGTACAACTACAGCTGTAGAAATGATACACACTAGGACGTGAGAGGAGGTGAGGCGACGTCGAGCTCGCCGTTCTCCCGCTACCACGGGTTACATTAAAGCTTCGCTTATCAATTAGCCCAATTTGTTAATCGCCTATCTAATATGCAAGCTACTTGAGCTTCGTTTGTCGGAAGTGTTGGCGGTCGAGCTCGACGTCTCAGGACCTCGGCACCGTACAACTCGCTTACATCTACGTCGTACAACGATTGTCACTTAAAGTTACTTTAGACATACAACCTGCCGCACCTCCGCCGAGGTGTGCACTAGAACAGATGAGTTATAAAGCGCATCGATTGAATCAAACGTATAATACGGGAACACGTGAACGGAACAGATGCACCCTCCGGCGGGGCGGCAGCGACACTCCACCGACACTAAACCGACGGTTACTCTAAACGATCATAACTATATTTCAGTCATATCAATTAATATACTGTGCAATTAACATACGGTTTCGTTTTTTATATGTACAATTTCTATAAATTCTACTTTAATTTATTATATTATTCACAAGCGCGGCGCGACGGGGACCGGCCCTACTCTCCGAGTCACTATCCTTTATTTAGATTAGCTACGCGTGAGAAGAATTATTGTGTTCCTTACTAACGGATAAACTATTTGTTAACGTGAGTACCCTAGCAGTGCAAACAGAGCTCGATACGGCGAATGCTAGTGACCTACGAGCGGGTACGTGCAGGTCGCGTACGTCGCTCGTGTCGCGCGTGTCGGTGCGAGACGCGGGCGCGGGCGCGGGCCGTCAGTGCTTGTACTCGGGGAAGGCGGCGGGCGCGGGGCCGCGCGGCGCCTCGCTGCTGGAGCTGTCCGCCGGCGACGGGAAGTAGCCGCGCACCGCGCCCGGGGCCGCCACCGCCTCTTCACTCGCCCACCGGGCTAACTGTTGTTGAGCTTGAATAAATTCATCACTAGAAAATGATAGAGAAGAGGAACGGAGAGGCGAGGCGCGGCGCTGTCCCGGCGGACCCTCTCTGTGCGAGCGCCGCGGCCGGGAGGAGCCCGCCGCGCTGGCCGGTGTCAGAGTACATTAAGGCTATTTGGCTAATATATAGGTCACTCTGTGATGCAGCATTTTGCAAGTTTTGTCTCTTTTTTAAAGCAATTTAATAATTTTTATTAAAATATGAATTTAATAATAAAAATCTATATAGTACTGTTTCATTACTCATGCCACTGGGAAATAATTTTTGTGAGTCCGCAATGAAGCTTCATCACCGATTACTATTAGTCGTAAGCATAGTTTGTGAGTGTGTAATCTAAAGGGATTCGGAAAGATTAGTTATGGGCTGGCCAATAGGGTTCCCGATTGTAGTAAACGTATCGTGTCTCACCTCTCGCTGTCGGGCGCGTCGCGAAGTCGCTCCGCGTCTGCGGTTTCGTAGAGCGCGTCGTCATCGGGCGGCGGGCGCGCGTGCGGCGAGTGCGAGGCGTGGGGCGCGTGGGGCGCGTGGGGCGCGTGGGGCACGTGCGGCGCCAGCGGTGGCAGCGGCACGGGCACGCCGCCGGCAGCGCCCGCCTCCGCGAACAGCCGCCCGTGATGCCGCCCGCTGCCGCGGAAGCGCGGGTAGCTGAAGCCTGCGTCTTCGCTGCGACCGCGACATCTCCTACACACATGCGTCATTATTTCATTACAACCTTATTTATGACTTTTGTAAATGCTTGACTCACGTTGATAAAAAATATTATTGATATTTGTTAACAAACGTGAAATTTAAGAGGACTTTTACGGCTTGCAGGCCCAGGTATTATATTTTATTTTGGATCTTGATTTAATTGAATGTAATTTGCATATATGGTAAAACTAAAGTAGATTTAATAAAAAAAAATGCTTACGGTGGAATATCTCCTGGTTCAATTCTATAATGTCTGTCGGCTTCCGTTTCTGACATTCTGATATCTTCGGAACCCGAGGGACTCATGTGTCTGCTGGAATGATGTTCGAGTTGCCTGATTAGGTCTTCAAGGTTCCTGATCCTGATTGGTCCACACTGTGGTGGTTCGTCTTCCTCGTCGTCAGCTCGTCTACGAAGATCGGCTTCATGGATTTTCTCAGCGGACGGAGCTCGCTCTCGCTTATTGTACTCGTACTCTTGAAGCGCGCGAAGATCGCCTGATCCACTTGCGCCACCTACGCTCGCGCGTTGTGCAGCTGCAGTCTTTAGAGCCACGATTATATTCTCGTGGTAACCATTTAAATCCTGAAAAACAAGAAACATTATTATGTAGTTGCTTCTTTTTCTGTGTGATTTTATCTCATTTTCATAACGACTTAAGTTAATCACAAACATTGTTATCTTAAACTTACCTCTTTCTTGGAATTGACAGACTAATATAAACCGTAGTTATAGAAATTATTAAAGTAAAAGAGAAACTCACGAATTGTAGAGTAAGCTAAGCTTTACCTTAAACTTATACTCCATATCAGCTACGGCTCCCGAAGGCTCCTGACCATCAGACTGTGAACCAGCCTCTAGTTGCTCAGACTGAGAGTCGTCTCCCCACTTGTCCTTGCCATCCACAGCGCCGTAACCATGCTTTTTCAGAATGCCTTTTTCTGGGAGCTTCGCCATTGTATTTGGAGCAACATCTATAAATGCTATATCTTCTTCCCCTGAAATATTAAGTTATGTATTCTCTTTAGTTTGGATTGGATGTCTTGATGTTAATGTAAACTAGGCAGGGGCAGTGAAACATTTATATTAATATATTTTATCGATAACTGTTCCATGTTTAGGAATTAAGTCTAAGCCAAAGTAACACTCTACTGCTAATTTACTAATATAGTTTGTACTCATGTTCAACATCTGAAAGGTTTATGTAATTCGTAAATGATACCATCGGCAAATTTAAATAGATATATATTGTGATTTACACTTTGTAAAAGCAATTCCAAAAAATAAACACTAAAGAATGATAACGTTACAAGCTAAATACGTCAACTTTGGAGTAAATGGAAGAATTTGATCCAGGAAACATCTTTACCAATATTTATCCATGGCAACAATCTTTGTATTCGCTCCGTGGTAACTATTTACGTTTTATTTTCTTAGTTCGTTGCACCAAAATAATTTTAAAGGATAATTATTTTATATCTACGAGGTGTGAAATTTTTAATAAACTCACCTGAACCTATTGGTTCATCTTCGCTGCCAGAATGTATCCGTTTAGGTTTGTGATCTCTGTAACAGATAAAAAAACGCGTTCAGAACCTTCGATACTATTGAAGATGAAATAGTTTTGTATTTGATTATTATTGAACCCTTTTAATTGATGGCAAAATAAAGGAATGTTGACTATGCTTCATCTAGACTAGAGAAACAAGATTATTTGTACCTACAAACGTTTCACTAGAGTAACGTTTGATGAAATAGTGCAATGAATCTTATAATACTTGAATACTAGTGAATAATATTAATAATTGAAGTAAAAATTACCTGAATAATAAGTATATTCTTTTTAATGATATATGGGTATTGGAGTTCAGACACACTTTGCATTGGCAAATCTAGAGATTTACTTGTCAATGGAATACAGTCTCATTTATGTAATAGTTTAAATACTATATTTAGCCAGACTAGGAAAAAACACGTGTAATGTTAGTATCGAATTAGCTTAAATTGAAATGATTTGTTTGGCACTGAAATAATATCGAAATGATATCGTCATAACTATATAATGATTTGAAAATAACTCTTACTAAAATTAAGTATCAAATAGGTAATTTTAAATAGTCAGGACGATTGAATATATTTTTTTCATAGTCTAGTAAATTTTTTAGGGCTCATCAATATAAAATCCACCGCTAAGCCCCACGAAATACCTCATGTCTTCACATCACATTGAAACATTCGTCATGCCCATCGTAACAAGAGCCACGTATATGTTCGTGCACACACACATGCTTACATTAAGCGTTATATAAAGTCATTACCGTTCCCTTTCTTGATATTTGGGTAATAATGTAAACAACTTACGAATATCTCCCCGAGCTGCTAGAGCTTGACATATGGTTGCCATGTCGGAAGATCACACGTTGAGAGTCTCCACGGCTGAATACAACAGAACTTTTATAATATAATATCATTTGATATGAAACAGTTCTATAAGTATTTTAATGCCATATTTCTACATACAGTTTCTTTACAGCCTTCTTTATACAATTTTTATCCATGTGATTTTATCATTTTTATAATGCTCTAATATGGTAATAAGAAATACAGATAATATTGTTTAGGTTAATGTTATGGTATAATAGTTATGAATTTGAGGTTTGAATAAAAAGTTGCATGATAATTATATTTTAAGGATACATATGATTTTACTGGCGTGGTTATTGTCAAGTTGTTGGACTAGTTTCAGACCATTTTTCTAAGGAGTGAAATTGTTGTCCGAGTAACAGGCGACAGCTGGACGTTAAGCGTCCGATGTATAGTCGTCCTTTGTATGGGCGCTTTGTTATGATTATTTTGTATGCATCCTAGGGTTGTACCCTGTGCTCAGATATCGGTGGTGATAATGTTCTCCTAGCCGATTACCAGGCCAGTCTCAACGGATATTAGCTAACTACTTAGGAGATATTATAGGGCACAAGTGTGTGCGCAAACACAGGTCCACTTTCTGTTCTCTCTCTTATAATCCGATGGGACGGTTAACTGACACGACCAGGGAGTCCGACAGCTTTACGTGCTCTCCGAGGCACGGGGTACAGCTATAGACCCCGAATTTCGAACTTCAGACTTCGAGCCCCTCCGAGCTGTTCTTAAGTATTTTTATAATCAGAAAAACTCAATTACACTTTTAGTGAGACCCAGGATTCGAACCCGAGACCTCTTGATCAGCATAGGTCAACCGCTAGACCAACGAGGCAGTTCCGGATACTGGTGGTACCACGCTAATTACGGCACTGCCCGAAAACTAGAGGACAATACTCATACCAATATTTTTAAACACACATTATAATTTAAACGACAGCCCAACAATTCAAATTTGTTCCTGCACTTGAAATAAAAATTATCCTTCTTTTTAGCAGTCATGTGAAAATTACAAAACTGTATTGTTGAAATAGAAGATATCGTACAAAAAATTATATTCTTGTTGAATGACGAAGATTAATAATATTTACAAGTTATTCTAGTCTATAGACGTGGATGACTTGTCAAAATGCTGAAAATGATATAATATACAAAATTCGAAAAGCCTCTAGTAGTAGTAATGTAAAGTAATGTAAATTATGGCTGTTTCCGATAAGCTAAATTGAAGTGTAATTTACAGAACTCGGTTTATTCTTTTCAAAAATAAATATTTCTATCAAAGGATCAGAGTGCAAATGCAAAGTGTAGCTATGTGCTGTCTGTTTCATTTCTAGATAAAAAAAGAAAATCAAACAAGCGTGTCACTTGTGGGAGTGCACTCTCATTAAATAAACACAAACAAAAATAGCAAAATCTGCTTAAAGATCTGCTCTAGTCCAAAGATCTTTGGGACTTAAGCATTGTGCGCTAAAAGCGAAAATCGTGTGAGCGGAAATAAACAGCGGTGCGCAGTCATATCCACGCGAAGCTTTGACGTACCTTAAAAGATTTCTGAGTAGACGAGTTCCGTTAAAAAGAGGAAAGAAAATTTAATTTTGAGGATAAGACTTGGCGTATTTATCCATTACACTTTAGCTTACTTAATTAAATAATAACTTTAATAAATTTTCAAAAAAGAAGTTTTAAATTAAAACTGTACAGGTTAAGAATTTGTTTTAAATAAAAAAGCTATTCTTTTTGACAAGTTGCATAAGGTAAATTTGCGGGTAACTGCGTTTTTATTTAAACAGTTGTACAATCAGAATAGATTTAATTATGCATCTTAATATAAAAAAATAGAATATATTACATTAACAATGTAGGTATTTTAATTTACTAATATTTTATGATAATTGACACCAAGGTTGTACAGGAAATATAAGAAGTTGACGTTCCTCAATGAACTTAAAATTGTCAATGTTCGACATAAAAAAAATTACAGTCTTGAGTTTTTAAGAGCATTTTTAGAATTCGAAAGAACGTAGCAAGCTACTTGCTAATTACGTCACTGACAATTCTATATTCTCTGAACGCCTTAAATCTACGAAACCTACCTAAACGCATTATTGAAGGAATGCTTTCCCCCAGCATCCGAGATGTCTTCCTGAGAATTGTTGGACGTGGTAGATCCAGCTGTGAAGTTCTTGATCATAGGTTTGTTGTTGGTGGTGTAAGCCTGGTTGTATTTACTGCGCGCCGTACTCTTTCTCCTGGTGCAGGCGTGGCGTGGGAACGCACACTCAGATCAATCGATAAAGTTTACCAGAGTGTGTACGGCGGTCGGACAACTGGTGCTGTCGACCATGGACGAGGAACAATACGGAATTCACCATCAACAACAATTTTTTTACCATCCAATTGTAAAATATTGAAAGCTACATTATTTACAAAAAATGGGAGTTAAATAAGGTACATTTAGTCCCCTATTGTTCCTCAAAAGTTGAAATGTTGATTTGACTGGTGCTTTTGGATATTACAGATAAAATTCTTTTATTAAATTTTTGAATTGGACTAAATCAAACTTTTCGTTTCATTCCTCATGGGAATTGATGTCACATGGAAATTACATCAAGAGATCGATCTTAGCTTAATGATAGTTAGAATCCTTCCAGTAAAGAACTTTAGAATTATTTTGGTATCATTCCAAGACATTTTAAGAATGTGTACTGTTTTGCTGGAAGGGTCCCGTCAGTCTTATATGTAACATTAGGCATTGCTAACTAGATAGACAGCTGCTTGAAAGAAGAATCCGTGCATCGCACATTCGCTTCTCGTGCAAAAGTTAATAGAATTTAGTGGTAGTGGTAGTGATTGGTGACGAGAGTCGAGCGATCTATATCTTCTCCGGTCTCATACAAGTGTACAGTACATACCTCGGCGTGGCTCGTCACCACGTACCGTCTAGCGTGTCGTCGATGTAAGTCGCGATACTGATACAGATCATGTAGTCGATACGTAGGAAGATATAGACGCGAGCGGCGGCCGGGTCACGGTCGCGGTCGCGGGCGCCCGGCCATGCCGCTCCGACCAAGAAAGGAAACGAAAACGAGTCACAGTTCACATAAGCCAATGCATACATCCAAGAGCCCAGAATCTTAAGGGTTTGAGTCGAGGTGTCTCGAGTACAACGAGGAAAGCCTTGTCGGCATGCAGCGAGGCGGCCGGACAGGACGGTGCGCGCGCGTGTGTTTGTGTGTGTGTGCGTGACGTCACTTGACGTCACTAGCGGCGGTGGCACGCCGGCCCGGCCGCCGACGCGGACACAGAACCACAGATCAAATGCAGTTGTGGCGCGACGACTCTAGCCGACGCGCCACCCGCCAACTCTAACTCTACGACCACAAAGTAAACGACATAAAAAACGTATGTCCAAAGGATAAAATAAAAATAAATAAAAATCAATCGCCGACGTAAAAACCAACAGAAACACCAACGCTAACGTCTAAAATAAACATACAAGTAATACGAAGGTGACGATTTAAATTTCTTCTTAAAGACTACCTTTGGTCTGTTTTCTGCTCACTAACCTTAGGCACAGGGAGAAGTTTTTGTGTACTACGACTGACCTGTAGCAGAGAGCGCTCAGGGCAAATACTATGAATACCCCCCCTACCACAGACATGAGCACCGCCACGAGGAAAACCGTGTTCGAGCCGTGGTAGTTCTCTGCGCCCAAACAGAAGGGTGTGAGTGGCGGCCGGCGCACTCGGTGACGTCACGAGCGTGCGCGTGACGTCAGCGAGGGCAAGCGGCCGGCGCCGGCGCCGCGGCGGGGCTCGCGGTCGGCGTGACACGACACGACACGACACGACAAGGACACGACACGACAGGCACGAGCGACAGACACAGTGCAATAACAACACCGATGTTACCGGCCGTTACCTGAAGCAGTACGCCATCCAGGCGAACCCCACGAACACGGACAGCACGACCGCGAGCAACAATATCACCATGTTCATGGTGCTCATCTTATTCCCCTCGTGCTCACCTGCAAGAGAGGGGTCCCGCGCGTTAGTGCGCCGGCACCGCCCGCTGCCTAACGCCTATCCGAGCAATGCCTCTACGACTAATAACCAAATCTCACGGAACGCGGGCTAACGCGCGACTATTGTAAGTTGACGTACATCTTTTCCAACATTTAGATTTTTTTGGCAACATTGATTTAATTTGACTTGTATAGTGTCACTGTCAACCTACATTAGACACACTGGTGTATTGAAATGATTAATGAATAATTAAGTTTTATGTGGTGCGACGCGATACAGTGTTACACTCTTGGAAAGCGTAATTTTGAAAAGCAGTGCTCGGAATCTTTTTTACAATTTATATAATGTAGGGGGAATATTAATAGATACAGTACAAACACCTGAAAACATAAAAATCAATTATAATAGAAACATTAAAATTATATAAGTGAATAAATAATATACATAGGAAGAAAATAGCAGATAAACAATATAATAATAGAAAAGTTCTGGAAAGCTTTTATTAACATTTTTTGTTTTATTGTGCTAAATCTGTTTCTGTAATCTATCAATGGACAATCGTGACTTGTCCTTGAGATAAAAATCTATGTACTTATGAGTCATTGTCATAAAAACTTTCCTATATCAAATATATCATAAAAGGGTGACAGCCTAGCTAGGTTTAAAGGTACCAATCGCACAACTATCCCGGACAGATCCAGAATTGGGGCATTTTTTCGGATTCCCTCTGGGGCCTAATATCATTTTCAAATTATTATTATTTTTACTTTTCAAATATTAATTTTGTCATGAATGGAATTGGCTTTTTAGCAAAAAAAAATGCGTTGGCAACCCTAAAGCTGTTAGTCGATTTCAGTTTTGACATACATATTAGACTGTAGATCCTACATTTAATTTCAGTCGACAGAGGTCCAATTATGAATGGATCACTGAACAAAACTACCAAGTGTTTTTTCAAAAAAGTCATTTTGTTGGATCGTTCAAAAACTTTACTATTTAAGTTATTTCGTTTTATGACCTATGTCTACTGAATACAAACGTTTCTACAGATATATATAGAAAATATTCCTCAAATAGAGTGATGGATACGTCGTATCTTAACCGGTTGCGACTCACCATACGGTGTTTCCTTCTTGGTCATGTTGTAGGCTGCTTTTGTGGTATTTTCGGGGGTGTATGGGGTTGGTGAGGGTGGCAGGGCGTCGTGATGTGAACAGTCCGGACCAGTCCAGCCTCGATTGCACACGCATTTGTTAAGATTCGAGCACACCTGGAATTTAAAAAAATGCAAGCTTAATACAAATAAATATTTTTCGGACATCAAAACATAGTTTGATCTAATTCATTGTCAGACACGTCAAACATATGACAATGTAATAGGTAGTAATATACCACACTTATTTATCTCGTGAATGTCGTAAGAGGTGACTGAAGAAGCGAACTGTACAGGATAACAGCATGGGTGCTGTTGACAGGTTGGGACCCGTCTGGCCAAAATTGCTTACGAATAGTAGACGAAGCTTCATTAGGGGTTATTGAATATGACAAAATGCGAGCACGGTGGTCTACTAATCTTAATGTGTCTATTTCGAGCCACGAACTAACTAATAAAAATATATTCCAAATAATTATGTTCAAATAAAGATATCTTGTAACATAACTATACTAAAAACTTGAAAGTAACACACTTTACTTTCTTAAACCGCTTAGCACTAATATCGTACAAATCAACCTCACATATAAAATGTTCTTGAAATAACGGGTTAAACTAAACCCATTTCGTGGCACAAACGGATCTGTAAGTCGGAACTAGAATTATCGAATCAATTCCGGACTTAGACAAGTTTTAGCGATATTAAGGAAATTAATTTCATACTGAAATCGATTCGTATTACCTAACGGCCACAAATTGGAAGCTAGAGCTCGTACTATTGTTTACTCGCTCGGTTTAGTAAGTGAGAAGCTTTTGGGATTATTGGAACATGCGAATTGATTATGGTTGTTCGGGCTCATGTGAGCCGATATGTGTGTTGGCAAGGAGTTGCTGAAGCGATCTTATTTTGAGATGCAAAATTGCTGTTCTCACTGAATGAAAGTTAAATAAAACGACAATTACATCTTGCAATAAGTGATGGTAAGTTCAATTGTTTTATTTTAAATATAGTTTAGTTAGTTTCGGCATAAGAGGTATTCTTTACTCTTATTATCCCTCCTCCTATTTACTTCTTAATTTGTTCCATATAAAGTATTATATTTTATGTTCATAGTGCAACAGCCAGTATTACAACGTCATTTTTATTTTGTATCGCCAAAATAATAGTCTTCTATAAATTGAGTTTGAGTCAGGTATGTATAGGTGATAATACGAACTAGACAAAGCCTTTTGCGATGTAGTACATTGCGCCAGTTTCAAATTTATCTACGCTGCCTACTTTTCAAGAATTTTCTGTACCTCTGTATGAGATGAGACAGTTTAATTCATTCTGCAATTACTAGCATTTATAAAAATAAAAGTCTGTATGAAATAAAAGACAATACGATTGGGTATTAACTATAAAAAATGTAATTAAGCGAAAAAGATTAAAAAAAACCGAACTTGTGCTGGTTTGACTCAGAAATATGACTTTTCACTAATATATTTTGTATGCATATGGTTCTTCATTTTGTCCGTTCTAGTGATGAACTTGAGACTGTTCTAAGAAATATATTGTTAGACGTAAATACATACAGTCAATTTGCCCATTACAAATTATGTTTTCAAATGAAACAAACACTTTTTATATGAACGACAGAGTAGATATCGCTAGGTCTCTATGAGTTTCTGCAATAGTTGATTTTAACACAATGACAGAGGAATAACCAAGTGGTCAACATATTTCTAATGTTACTTTGAAGGTACAAAATCCAAAAAGCAATTTGTTCTACTGTTCTAGTAGTACATTAAACCCTTTCACATAAATTCAAAGAACCAACTCACAATGAATGATCATAAAATCTTGAATTTCCGTAACAATAAGTCAGTTTAAGTTCTCAGTAATTTCCAAATGAAGCTAACAAATTAAAAGTGAATTGATGTCGAGTTCCAGCGGTAATTCAATTCTACGTGGATTGAGTTTGGGCACAAATTGACGACGAATCTGACGCTCCGCCGAATGGAGCTAAAGGCCGATGGATGGACAATTATTATTAAACTCTACACTACCTCATATTTATTCATGTTAAATGTTTATCAGTTTTTTTTGTTCAATCATTTTGAGGGCTACTGTTTGTGTTGCATTGTGATAATTATTTGTTTTTGGTTGAGTGGTTCTTGATCTGGAGGACTAGATCAGAGGTTGTGAGTTTAATTTAGAATATGTAATCATATGATGTGACTTGATATCAGCTGTTACAAGGATGCACGTACGTGTCACCGCGTTTAACTTTAAATTAAAGGAATTAGAAATGTCCATAGGCAACAGTCGCTAAATAAATGCTTCCAGGCTCTGCACTTGTTTGCTGTCGATGTTATATTAAAATGTCTATACTTGAAAGATTTAATTAGATTAGCCTGAATTCAAGCCATAAATAAATAATAAAATGTTGAAATTACAGTCATCAATGATAGAGTTGCCATAGTAAAAAGCTTTATGCTATTATTGTTCTATTAGTAAAAACAATAGTATTCAAATACTTGAAAATACATGTTTCACACACAAGTAAAGACACAAAAAAATCGGATATTGTGAGTGTAAAACCTAGCTATCACGCACATCACTATTATAAAGTTTGCTAGTATTTGCAAGCGGTTTTATTAGACGACATCCTAACCTAGGAATATAAATAAAGCAAAAAAAAAGTACTAAACCAGCTGAACTCCGCGGTGTTACCCGCGGTTATTGTCGTACTGCGGGTAACGCCACGGGACAAACCAGGGACGTTCGAGAGATTATCCGGAACAAACAGACAGACTGACCGACATACTGACAGACAAAAATTAAAAAAAAATGTTATTTCGGTATATCGTGTATACATACATATGCATTTATTCAAAAGCAGTTATTTTAATATTACAAACAAACACTCCAATGTTATTTAAAGATAAATGTACTAAAAGCTAAAAAAGTAATTTGGTAAAAAATATTCGGTATAAAATCGTTGGGCGTAGCGTAAACTGAAATGACTGGATGGAAACACGGGCCCAACGATTTTATACCGAATATTTTTTAATAAAATATTATTTTAGCTTTTAATACACCATTTTAAATAAAACCGTTTAAAAATATTTTTTTATACATATTTCTTATTTTGAAGTTTTTAGTTTCAAGTAGTAGTAGTAGTCATTGACAAAATGTGTAAACTACCATTTAGTAGCGACGGCCATCTTGGATTTTAATTTTTCATAGTGGACGGTGTTCTACCAGCCAATCACTTTCATTTGAAACCCATATAGTGGTAATCGTAATAAAATGTGTATACCACCATTTTGTAGCGGCGGCCACTTTGGATATACAATAAAACAGAAATTATATAATTATATTGTCACCAGAACTAAAGGCGTGTACCAAATTTCAAATCAATCCGTCAACAGGAAGGGAGTCAAATTTTAATTACTAGATTTGACCCAAACAAACAAATAAATAAACAAATCAAATCAAATATTTATTAGCGGAAACATAGGTTAGTTACAGATATTATGCCTATTTTAGAGGAACAATATGTCCTACCATATTATGCGGTGTGCAAATATATTGTAAAAAAATTATGTTTACATAAAATGCAAGAAAAGAATAAAAATACTTTTCAGATATTACAAACACAGCTAGTTAAAAATCGTCAAAGAAAACTAAAATTACACAAAGTAGATTGAAATTGTATGGTAACATTAAACCAAATAATTTACAGCAAACATTGCAACGTCAAAAAATTGTAATCTACAAAAACTTATCAGAGTAGTAGCAGTTGTCTACTAGGTATTGGAATAATTTATTTTTGAAAACATTTATATTGCTACACTCTTTTAGCTAAGTAAAAGCCTTTAAAAAGAATATTATAATACTTTAATTGCTAAATAAGGCTTAATCATATTGTACAAACAAGTTTACCTAAGCATAATTGCGAACGACATTCTCGAACAATGAAAGCATGTGACGAATTCTCTAGTATATTAAACAGCGAGTCTTGTGCGCAGAGTCCGGAGTTAGTATTTAAACTATTTAGGTGCTTAGAGCTCAACTATTCGGAGGTCGTAATACAATTCGTGGCACCGGCTCTGCGACCAATCCGATTTGGCCGAGAGTTGCCCCGGCACCCGACACACACAGATTTAGTTAAGGCGCCACCGACATGTCAGAATTTTGAGTTTGTGCAGCTATATTTTGAATTGAAATCTTCATTTATGAAGAAATATGAATAGGATTGAGCGCTTAGGATATACACGAGTGTTGTATATTATGTACCTGTATTTATTACAGGTAATAAAATTAATTCTTTTGAAATACACTAAGTTCGATTTTGATAAAATTCATGTGTGTTGTTGGGCTAGTATTTTTTTTAAAGGTACGGAACCCGTCCTGTTGTTTAGACATTAATAGAGTAACACTCTATAATGTGCGCCCAAAGGCAGTTACATAGGCCATTAACGACAGGAGATAACTTATGTCTCCGAAACTACGCAACAGATGTAAACTAAATAATATTTGAAGGAAAGGTAATATACCTACTTTTATATCTGTTAAAGAAAGCTGTGAGTTTATTACAAATGCATGATCTGCAGGATTATTCTAGCAAGTGTGATGTGTCTATTATTTATATGACTACGAAAATGACAAATGTAACATTTTTTTCAATAACATTGTTAGAACGAATGTTGATGGTTGAACAACTGTAACCGGTCGCCACTCTGCTTTCTACTACACTGAGTGTTATGGGTTCAAATTCTACCGTGGGAGAGCCACGCTTCGGCATGAATGGGTCGGCTCGACCGGAATGATACCACGGCCTCAAAGAAAATCGGTGTGAAATAGTGCTTGCGCTGTGTTTCACCGAGTGAGTGAGGATACCGGAGGCCCATAACCCAAACCCCCTCCCCCTATCTCCCCTCCATATCCCCCAAAGGCCGGCAACGCACTTATGTGCCTTTTGGTGTTTGCAGGTGTCCATGGGCGGCGGTATTCGCTTACCATCAGGCGATACGTCTGCTCGATTGCTCGCCTATACCATAAAAAAAATGGAACAATACTTGATTCACAAAATGTTGTTCTGAGTTCGTTCATATAGGCGAGGGGAGTCAATATGCTCACTACTTTGAGCCTGTAATTGAAAAAATCGTACACTATATAGGCGAAACAAGAACGTATATTAATTAAAGATAAGCAATACGTCATAAATTTAGTGAGGCACTTTTTAAATTAGCTGCATAGCATGTGGCGTGCAGAATTTATGTGAATTAAAATTCCCCGTGCATACAGAGATAGGAAGTGTAAACGAAAGTCGGCGTGGCGCGGTGCGGTGTCGACAATTTCACTAATTCAATGCGCCCTGCTAATTACCAAAGTGTCCAAAGGTATTTTATGTAGCCTTAAAAAGTAAGATAAAGCGATAAACGTTGAAAGTATTAAATAAGGTACCTAATTATTCTATGAAACTTTTTGAATAGGAAGTAAGCTTAACGTAAAACCGCCTACAATCTTTTCATTTTAACAATCAGAAATTTACGAGTAAAAGGCGCGTGTCATGTAAAAAATTTCTTTACTAAACACTTTAACTGTACCAAATTACAGTTAAAGTTTATATGAAGGAGGAGTGCATAACGCAAAAAAGCGGTCAAGTGCGAGTCAGACTCGCCCATGAAGGATTCCGTAGCAGTAAGTAACATAATATTTAAATATATATATATATATATACTAGTTGTTGCCCGCGGCTCCGCCCGCGTATATGTCGGTTATCGCGGCAAATAGTAGCCTATGTGTTATTCTGATGTATAAGCTATATTACTGTAAAGTTTCATCCAAATCCGTTCAGTAGTTTTTGCGTGAAAAAGTAACAAACATCCATTCAAACATCCATCCATCCTTACAAACTTTCGCATTTATAATATTAGTAGGATATTTGAGTTCATTAAATGAAAGGTAAATTGCGGTTTACGATTTATGACCCATTAAAAAAATACTTACTAGATCTCGTTCAAACCAATTTTCGGTGGAAGTTTGCATGGTAATGTACATCATATATTTTGTTTAGTTTTATCATTCTCTTATTTTAGAAGTTACTTGTATATTTAAAACCACAATATCATTTTTGAAGACCTAACCATAGATGCCCATAGCTGTAGCTATGGGCTTCATGAAAAATAAATATTTGAGTTTCAGTTCTAAGTATGGGGAAACCCCATACTTAACTTGGGTTTTTTTTTCTATTTTTGTGTGAAAACCTTAATGTGGTTCACAGAATACATCTACTTATCAAGTTTCAACAGGATAGTTCTTATAGTTTTGGAAAAAAGTGGCAGTGACATACGGGCGGACAAACAGACATGACGAATCCATAAGAGTTTTGTTTGCCATTTGACTACGGAACCCTAAAATAAATAACTCAAATAAACTATGGTCACAATTCGACCGCTCGGCGACCCTAGTTTTATTAAATCTTAAAAATAATAATGAAATGGTGTTGGCATTTGAATCAAACTTAGTTGCATTGAACGAAAAGTTTATATTCATTCATTGATCTAACACTACATACACACCGGTACTATCTCGATATCTCAAAGTAACATTGCAAATTTAAGTCGACAAAGTGACGATTATCTGTGAAGATCATTATCCATTGCTCGCTAATCTGTCGTAACTTGTAACTAATCATTAGGAAAAGCGTACATGGTACAAGTTATAATTAACGAGGTCCAAACTGCAAGAGCGGCCCAATTAAATGATATTGAATTAAAACTTTGCACAGTTTCTGATCGCATTAATCCTACTTTATACTTCGCTCGCTACTCTATAGTAACTACGTAATGTATTTCTAGTATTATATTTCAATGAAAGGTTTTAAAATAATTTATTCGTTACATATTATATTGACTGCCTCGTTAGTCTCGCGGTGGGCTTGCGACTGCTGATAAGAGGTTCGATTTCCGGGTCAGACCAAATGTTTGTATGATCTACAAATATTTGTTTTGGAATTTGGGTGTTTTCTATCTATACAAATAAATAAAATTGGAGTGTCTGGTGGTAATATTAAAATAACCGCTTTTTACTAAATGCATATGTATGTACACGGTACACATGCCAAAAATGTAGTTAAAAAATTTTTTGTCTGTCTGTCTGTTTGTTCCGGGTAATCTCTGGAACGGCTGGACGGATTTTGACGGGACTTTCACTAGCAGGTAGCTGATGATCCGGGGAGTAACTTAGGCTACTTTTTTTAGACTAACTTTGTCGCGGGACAAAGCGGCTATTGTTGTACCGCGAGTAACGCTGCGGAGCGTTACTCGCGGTACAACAATAGCCGCGGGTAACACCGCGGGGTTCAGCTAGTATATAATATGTATGTATTTACTTACAAAAAGTGTATATGTATGTGTATCAGTTATCTAGCACTCTCATAACACAAGCTCTGCTTAACTAGGGCCTAGATGGCGTTGTGTGTTAGATGTCCGAAATTTTATTACTTTTATTTATTACTAGCTGAACCCCGCGGTGTTACCCGCGGTTATTGTTGTACCGCGAGTAACGCCGCGGGACAAAGTTAGTCTAAAAAAAGTAGCCTAAGTTACTCCCCGGATCATCAGCTACCTGCCAGTGAAAGTCCCGTCAAAATCCGTCCAGCCGTTTTAGAGATTACCCGGAACAAACAGACAGACAGACAGACAGACAAAAAACTTTTTAACTACATTTTTGGTATATGTACCGTGTATACATACATGTGCATTTATTCAAAAGCGTTTATTTTAATATTACAAATAGACACTCCAATTTTATTTATTTGTATAGATATTCATACTATATTATAAATACAAAAAACCCGCCTTCTCGGCTAAACCGTTACACCGATTTTAATGAAATTTGGCTGGATACTCTTTGATACTTGAGGAAGGACATGGATACTCTTTACCGCGATAACCGAGACTCACGCGAGCTATATAGCCTGTATAAGAGTTATTACAACAGAGTATTTTCTTCATTGTCTAAAACAGCTAGTATCTACAAAAGGAATTATTTTTTACTCGACTTTGGCAAAGCCAAAAGGAAGGGTGATAGTTTTCACAGTTTATGTATGTGTGTTCCACCATAGCGCCTAAACTATCAACAGATTCGTAGAAATGGTTCGGGTGACATTGGCTAGATATATATTTTTTTATCAAAAACAAAACGTAATCGGGTTAAAGTTTTTTGGTTCTTCGATAACTATTTTCAGTTTAATTTAAAATCGTATAACGAGGGATTACGGTCCTAAAATATAGTTTGATCTCTCTTTTACTCCATTACGAGGACCATTTAAGTGTGAATCTTTAATATTTATAAGAAGCTGTATATTTAAATATCTGTCTCAACTTTCCACAGGCAGTGTACAAAAAATTGACTTTTCTCTTTATCTTTTATTTTTCTTGTTCACAAACCTTGTCCTTACAAAAACGAACAAATAAAAAAAATATTATATAATGTATGTTATTAATAATGTGCCTATTTTTAACTAAACTTTCTGTAACAGGTTACTCAACGCATGTACTTAACACGTGTAGGTGTTGGTATCCATTTTTATTTAATCCCATTATTTAAAATATATTTTGTTCATTTTTTTTATGATTGTATATCCTGGTTCGCAGCGCGGCGGATTTTACAAACATACAAAAACATAGTTATAGTAAACGATTTATATTGACAGAACATAGCAAATGTGTGTTATAGAAATATATGTAGGTACCTAATTTTTGTACTTCATAATGTATGAATACTCTAGAAGTGCGCCGAGTTACTTTTTAATAGTTTGAGTGGCGGCATACAGCTCGTGTTATTCAATTTTTGCTACCCCATATTGGATTTTATGTGTTCAGAGTGGCAACATACGAATCAGAGCGAAATTGTGAAGTTCCAACTGTGCGTTAATATTTATGAATGTATTTGTAAATTGTTTATATGTGAGTGTTGTCAGAATTAGAACAGGACTATTCCTGTTCTAATTCTGACAACACTCACATATAAACAATTTCGTGTACATTTTCGTGTACAGTTACATTTTGGTGTATTCCTATGAATACACGATAATGTAACGAATTTCTTTTCCATTGTAAAAAGGACGATAGCTATTTGTTATACAAGAGTGCAAAGTTGCTTTTTAACAGCGTGCTCAATTTTAATGACCGAGCAAGCGAAGGATTCTAATCTTGAATCACGAGCGCAGCGAGTGATGCAAAAATTAGAATCCTGCGCGTTATAGCGAGGGAATCAAAAGAGCACAAGGTGAAAAATCTTTGCGCTCGAGTGCAACACGTAATTTTTCATCCCACCTCAGCGAGGAAATGACTAAATGACGTGAAAAAAAAATGGCGCGGGCAAAGCAAATCAAAAAAAGTACACCAAGAAGGTTCCGTGTCTGAGTTTTTAACAAATTAAAAAAAGATTGTATGATAAATTCAGCACCATTGAGGTAGAAGTAAATAGGTTTAATGATGTGTTGAATTCACAAACTATAAGTGCACATGACGTTCTAAATTCAATTTACTTTATCCTCTAGCGAATAAAAACGGCTTTACACTCAGATATTGAAGGGTAAAAATACTCTTTCCGAGATGGTAGGATGAAAATGATTTTAATTAACTAGCTGAAGTTGAATCCGCGTTACCCGCGGTACAACAACTACCGCGAGCAACACCGCAATGCGAAGCTAGTCGAGAAAACGTGGCCTTTACTTCTTATACCATCAGCTATCTGTCAGTGACAATACCGTCAAAAGCAACCAAGCTGTTCCAGAAATTAGCCGGAACAAGCAGACAGATAGAAAAAAATCTTTTTTTTATTAAGTGATTGAAATTACAAACAAACGCTTCACTTTTGTTTATTTGTACAGATGTACCCAAAAATAAATTTTACACTTAATTAACAAAAAGATTATCCCATCCGTAATCGATACTAATGTATTATACAAAGCTGAAGAGTTTGTTTGTTTGTTTGAACGCGCTAATCTCAAGAACCGCAGATCTGATTAGAAAAATTTTTCAGTGTTGGATATAGTACATTTATCGAGGAAGGCTGTAGGTTATATATCATCACGCTCGGACCAATAGGAGCGGAGCACCAATGAAAAATGTTTCGAAAACGGGGGAAAATTAAGGTTGCGTGGGTCAGCTAGTCACTTATAATGTGCCAGTGACCAGTTGCGAGTGGCGAGTAATATAAGTAAGTGCCTCGTCAAGTTAGTTCAGCTTGTGCTATAGTGCGATAAATATCGAATTGTACTGTATTATTTATTTTAGAAGTTTATTTTGCGATTATTTGAATCCTAGCACGTAATAATAATATTGAATATGAACAACAATTGTTGTTAACGGTACTTAATAAATTAAAAAAAATAACATTTACTAACGCCAAGTTTAGTACAAATTCTAAATTCTAAGATTGAGTTATTAAGGTTGATTTTATAACAATGTACTCACCCCTTTACTAGAGCACTCGTTGTTGTTGTGGTCCGTGGGGCACTTTGTGTGGTCTATGTAGGGAAAGATGGAGGTGCAGGTTTGGTTCACGCAGACCAGGTTGTCTCCACACGGAGTACCGTCCCGGACGAGCCCGAGGGGGGCTATCTCCGAGTGCTTGGGCAAACCAGTTGTTGCTCTGGAATTATTTTAGTTTTACTTAATAAATATTAGTTTTCTTTTTTATCTTTAAAAAGTTGAGAGAAGCAAAACTTTTAAGTACTAAGTAAGTATACATCTGTCCTAGTTATAACCCAGTACATACTTGATAATTAAAAAAAAAATTGAAGGGAACAATAAAAATATTTTATTTGCAACGTATTTTTTAAATCTGTAATTTATTTTTTGTGATTATTTTTTAGTTAATTCACTTATCACTATTTATCCACTATATTAACCTTTTTTTCATTTGCGTATAGTTACTTAGCAAATAGGCATTCAACACTACTATTGTATCTTAATATATCTACATCTTAATAACGTATATATACTTCTTGGTATAAAAACTTTTATCTAAAAAATATGAAATTTTAATCTTAATGAAATAAAAATCGAAACCTTTTTTCCATTTTAGTTATTTTGTTTTAATAAAGTCGTGACGTCATGAACTCACTTGCACTCATATTCGCTGCCCTTGATACTGATGACGGTCCTCGTGTAGTACTCGTCCATGCCGGGCACTATAGGGTACCTGTTGCCGAGCTGGCACTGCAGCGAGCCACACCGCACGTTCCTGATACACACGACGATGTTAATACCACTTTGTCGATATTGCCGACGAAATAGGCACACTAGTATTTTATTGTACACTTTCTGAATCAAAAGCTTATGCCGTATTTCATAAGGCATTAAGGACACTTTGTCGTTATATTGACGGATTTTGTGGTGGAATTGAAAAGTATTGGAAGTTATTTTATTTGATGTACTTGAATATATTATCTGAATATTGGAGTATGCAGACGGCTTCGGGGGCGATTAATTGATCTAGTTAGGATTCATTCTTGGAAAACTTACCTAATCAAAATACCGAACAAAACTCCGTCATCCATTACACATTACATACAACAGTAAACTATTGAAAATGTTGATGATGAAAGTGAATATTTTAAGAGAAAATTATTATGAATGAAATGATTTTATGCACTGCGTACAGTCACACGTACTTTCTGAAGTTATGTATATACTATACCTTACACAAGGGATATAAAAATGATTATAGTACGCATTATTTAGAAAATAAATACTACTTCCAAGTAAAAAAGTACCTACATTAACGCAAAAGAAGCCAGGAGCGAAACTAGATCTGATAAAGTTCATAATGTATCTGGCTTTCCGTAAACGCACGCATAAAAAACATCATTTGTAAAAAAAAAATATTAAACCAGTGATGCTGCCTGCACCAGAGGTCTTAGCTTGATTCTCACCCAAAACAAATTATTAGGTTATGAACATAATAATTTGTCTTAGTAATTTGTTTTACATCTTTGTACAATTATCTATAATATGTATTTTCTTAGATATCTTTACATAGACATTTCTAAGTAAATCACTATTAGCCGTCTTGTCACCAAGGGTGTGATCGTTATTACGTCCGAAATACTTACTCAGTCTCACACTTGATAAAATGTCCATTGCCATCTTTCCCGCAATGTCCAGTCACGGCTCCCTTAGAGTTGAACTGATCAAAGCACTCCTTATCAGCTCCAATAGTTCCTTGACCCCAGATCCTCTCACACTGAAGAGAAAGAGTTGGGCACTGGCCAGCAAAGCAGTAACCTTTGCCTTCTTCACAAGGTTCTCCATTTTTCCGATGCGCGTCTGGAGGACAGGAGCCAGAAAGGCCGGTACAGGTCTCGTCCAAATCGCATTCGTTGGTTGCATCTCGGCACACTACTCCACGAGGTTTTAGCTGCAAGAATTTTATTGTTACTTACAAACGACAACTGAACCGTTACTTTTGCTAACAATTGTATTTCTTAGATTTTTTTAACTATTCTTACTTTCCCAATGATGCAATTACCACTTACACCCACAAACAGTATTACAAAAGGTGACTTTATTGCAGTCTGTGATCTCTTACAGATTATCTTTAGACAGAGTATACAGTATTTCTACTACCTATAATATGTAGTTTATATTTCTCTTAATTTTGAAGACCATAGAAGAGATAAGGAATTTAATACAAAACGTTTATTTATAAGTGTTAATTTTGGAATCCTAAGTTCTCAGGTACACCCTGAAAAAACCGTGCATAAAATAGCATTAGATTTTACATGTTTATTTATGTCAAAGATTACAGAAAGCATAAAGAAGGCTCCAAAATATAGCTAGCTAGAACTCTGAAAACCATATTTATTTTATACATGCAGTCTATTTTAATATCCCCTAACTTAATCTCAGTTTTTGTCCAACCATCTAATTTGTCAAAAACGTTTCCCCCAAATTAACTTTTCACTTCAAGCATTAGTACTGGACTGGTCAGGACGTAAATCAGTAAAACTGAGTACCTAATGCCTTGTAAATTCTGAATACATTTGGCATTCCCACAAAATGCAAATGCTGTTTGAGCTGCGAGGCTGTATTTAAATGTGATAAACAGACTAGTGGGGTTAATTTTTAACTTTCTTTTTGTCCAGACTGTATAATCTAGGTTTTTTTTATGAAAGAAACAACGAACATCCAATCATCTAATGGAGACTGGCTACCGCTGCACATGAACGTTTGTGACTCAGTTCTGTTCTTTATCTCAGTTATGTCTTAGAGAAACTGAGTTAATTACTTCTAAATCAAGATAATTCAAGTGATTAGTTACTAAAATTGAAAAAGGGGGAAGACAGAAAATTTTCATTGGATTATTGTAGAACATTTTCAAACTTTCAAGAAAAGAGCGTACTCCTTCTAAAAGGCCGGAAACGCACTTGTGACGCCTCTGGTGTTGAAGGTGTCTGCCGGCGATAATTGCTCACCATCAGGCGATCTGTCTGCTCGTTTGCCACTTATCCAATAAAAAAAGAATGATTCTTTATCAAATACACACCTGACACCTCTCACAACATTCTCCAGAAGCACATTGGCTCTCCTTAGTCAGTCTGCAGGTGAAGGGATCGCAGCAAGGGTTCGTGTTCTGGCATTCTGCGATAGTGCCGCAGTCACATTCCTCACCCTCATCCAGCCGGCCATTGCCACATTGGTGGTGGATCACCAACTATGCAATAAATAAAAAAACAATTATTAGAAATAGCTTAGGTTAGTTTACAAATGTAAGTATTTATTTAATGCAGGAGTTCTTAGTTTTTTTTATTAGCACATCGCATTTTTCTATCAGTTGTTTGGATACTGAAACGACGTTCCATATAAGGTAACGGTAGCAGTTTTTAAAGATGACGGTGTTTATCTAGTAACACTTGTACATTTACAAGAAGTATATAAAAGTTTAGGAAATGAGAAAGAAATGTAAAAATTCTAGAATTAAATAGAATGCCATAAGGCGAAACCGGTCAGGTGTAAAAAGGAAATAAAATAGTGGAATAAGTACAAGTGAGTTTAATTCTAGAATGTATTACAACAAGTTCCATCAAGTGCCGACAATCGAGAGTATAAATTAAATGTAAAAATTTTCAACAAACTTAAATAAATAAATATTTCGGACGTCTGACACACAACGCCATCTAGTCCCAAGCTAAGCAGATCGGCAAGCTTGTGTTATGGGTACTAGACAACTGATATAAATACATATATACCATTTTTTTTTGTAAATACATACATATTATAGATAGAAAACACCCAAACTCCGAAACAAATGTTTGCAGATCATACAAACATTTGGTCCGACCCGGGAATCGAACCCGAGACCTCAAGCCCAGCAGTCGCTTACGCTACCTCTGCGCCACACAGACAGTCAATATTTTGTCAAATATATTATCATATTTCACTAAGTAATCCTATTATAATATTATAAATGCGAAAGTTTGTAAGGATGGATGGATGTTTGTTACTCTTTCACGCAAAAACTACTGAACGGATTTGGATGAAACTTTACAGTAATATAGCTTATGCATCAGAATAACACATAGGTTACTATTTGCCGCGATAGCCGACATATACGCGGGCGGAGCCGCGGGCAACAACTAGTTGTTAAATAAATATGTTCCTATAGAAGTAGGTATAGATGGTACTAATTCATTAGTACTAAATTCAAATGTCAAATATACAACAATTAATTACGATGCCGATAGTGTCAGAGCCCTAATGAAATATGTGGAGTAACTCTTATCTATTGACAGAATTTAGAGTACTATGAAATATGTGCATAAACTTAGAAACTAACGCGAAAGTTCAACTCATAGAATTATTCGTCATTTCTATTGCGACAAATGAATTCTACTCCCGAGGTTCATATGTGTGTGGGTGTATGTATTATTGATTTATATTCGATATGGTATGAGATTTTAATTGCATCTTGATATAGTACAGGAGACAAACGAATAAAAAAGAGGGACAATCGATCAAATCGTAAGGATACTAACTCATTTGAAATTAATTGAGTAATTTGTAAATATATATTTATTTTTAGTTTTTTCTGTAGATACCACTTGCTTCTGGTCTTTTTTTCCTTCAAATCTTTAGATGTTTTCAAATCGTTACAGTAACACACCTTCTCAACATTTTCCGTAATTACTGACTATTTTAAGTGTTTGTGTACATTTATCATGAAACTCTGTAATTAAATGTAGTTTCATGACAAATTGACTGTCATATTTGTAACATTTACATAAAATGCTGAGTGAGTTTCTTAATAAATAAATATAAAAACTCCTTTTTATGTCTCCAGTACTTTAAAAACATAATAATAACATATTTATTTATTCATTTTAATGACAGAACTCATAGTGTGGTGTATTTATGTTTAACTTTATACACAAAACGATCAACAAAGTGTTCTGAAAACCTATACCTATAATTACATACAAGTCACCTAGTCAAAAAACCATTAGAGAAACAAGAGAAACATTTTAGCATAACCCAAAGGGTGACAGAAACTATACCAAGCTACTGAATTTACATCAATGATCGGGACTTACTGCGGTAGGCAGAATACTTATACCACACCATAGTATACTGATACGTGTATTTTATGGTTTGTTTTCGACAGCGGATTTAGATTGGACAGCTGCAGGGTGAATCGATCTAGATGAAGTGATAGACTTACATGACGTTACAAATATGAATAATTTAATACCTGGCGTTCTCGTCAACTGTGTTTAGAAATTAGAGAGATACAAGACGGTAATTCATTTGAGATTTTCTCTAAAATTATTTTATTTATCTAGTGATGTTACATTGTTAAGTAAAAAAACTATTTCGGACATCTAACACACAACGCCATCTAGTCCCAATCTAAGCAGAGCTTGAGTTATGGGTGCTAGACAACTGAGATAAATACATATCTTATAGTTTTTTTGTAATTACACATATATTATACATAGAAAACACAGATCATACAAACATTTGGTCGGACCCGGGAATCGAACCCGAGACCTCAAGCTCAGCAGTCGCATACGCTACCACTATGCCACCGAGGCAGGCATTTGTAAAACCCACAATAATTTAATGAAAATAATTTCGACTGAATTTTGCACGACCTATCGATTTACTCTACAGTGACTATTTAAATAACTTTCGATATAGTATCGAAAGTAGTTATCGAGTGAAAGATTTAAACTGAATCTAATCCAAGTGAATATTTGTGTAACTAAACCGGGAGATTATAATCCCTTTACGCTTATTTAACAAAGTTTAAAGGGGGCAGTATGGGTCACATAAATAAAAGGTTCAAACTTTATGAAGGGAAAGTTAGAGATTGTCTAAACTAAGATACGATATGATAAAATACGATGGCCAAAAACTTGGAAACAATAGTGTCACTATACTATAAGCAACTGACTGAATAGAAGATAAAAGTATTCATTCACAATGATTCAGAGATAAATATGTAAACGGGAGAAATCGAAGTGAGGAGAACACCAGGGCGTGGCATTATCATTTCTGACTATGCAAATTTATTCCAATAAACCGTGCCTGGCGTTCGTTCCTGTTATTATATATTCGCAAACGAAGAGATAATTTAGAGGCGAGGGCAGCCCGTATTACCATAACTTTTATTAAAGGAGTGGGCCCTAGCAGCGTGGTTGATGACAAACAATACGACAACCAGTGATTAATTTTCAACGTGAAAATCTGTTTTGAATTCGAATGAAGTCTGGTGTGGTATAAGTGGGGACGGTGTGACGATGATGCTCTCGGAACTTTTCGGAAACTTTTGACGTCACCAACTGTCGGCAGGTTGTCGTTGGTTGTAGGTATAATTGAGCGGTTGTCGAATTACATTTTATGGTTTTGTCGTCGGAGTGTTGAACCGAGTCGGCTCACCCTCCCGACTCTCACTTTTTAATCGAGAATTTTAAGTGATTTCATGCGAAAACTCCAGTGAACACGATCAGATTTAGACTTAATTAAATTTAAAATAGGCATCTTTGTGGAGTTTAGTCTGATTGATTGGAATAGAGGCGTAGGAATAATTCGTTAATTCCATTACAAAGTATTGTGTCATTGATTATCTGTAGTTTGTTCTAATTCAATCGTAGTTTGAGCTAAGATGCTCTGATTTATCTTAGACAAGATTTAATCAAATAACTAATCATTCGATTAAATTTGTCAATATTTTATCCATTCAAGTATTATACATTTATCGTGGACGACGACATGGAATAGAAGAATAAGTTAAATGGCAAATAGTAGTGTTTATTTTAAATTTTCCAAATATCTATTTTATTCATTCATTCATCAGTCATTTTACTTAAAATAGTAATTTGTAAGAGCAATTGGGTGAATGGTATTACTCTTGTGTATATATTTATATATTCGTCTAATCCTACTAATTGTCTTTATATCCTTATATTATAAATATGAATGTAAGTTAGTTTGTTACGCTTTCACGCGAGAACTACTTAACCGAGCATCATGAAACACACAGGTATTAGAAGGTTCTTGGAGGTATTAGAAGTAACATAGTATACTTTATATTAAATTCGAGCTAAGCCGCGGACGAATGTGAGGATATTTGGGTATTTGTTTCTTTCTCACGCAAAAAGTACTGAACGGATTTGGATGAAACTTTACAGTAACGCCTATACATCAGAATGACACATAGAATAGTCACGGAGCCGCGGGCAACAGCTAGTGTGCTATATATACTTAACTTAAGATTCCATCCAAAAGAGTCCTTTATCGAAAGGTCAAGCCATCGGTTGACCTTTTGCCTGTTTTTATTTTGCTTAGCATTTTATCCTAATTTTTTTAAGTCAAATAAGGGTCAATATTTTTTTGTCATATTGGTTTTAATTGTAAAGTACTTAAATTAAAAAAAAATATATATATAATAATCCACATAGTTTGTGTTTCTTATTTTTTCTTTTCGACTAGCTAATAATAATCTGAGACTTTTTAGGAGAACTCCTACATCTATATATAAACTTCTAATCTGTATAAATAGTCCAACTGAGTATAGATGCGATGCGAAATCTCTTTCGTTCGGGTACTTCTATGCAGGCGGTTAACTAGAGTACTAGCACAGCATGACTTTATTATCCTCCCTGCGCAATGTGCGCCCGAGGGCATTTGATGAACTCCGATCATCTTAGGAGCGTCGAGTGGCGAACTTTGGAGAAAGTCGTTGATCTAACAGATAAGGACCGAGAGATACCGACTGTACTTAGTGACCAGCGTGCTATTTTCAGAGGTGTGCACGAGATAGGGGATGAAAGTACCTACAGGACCTGTCTATGTCATGATGGTTTGATGTCAGTTGTAAGTTGCGGCAATCAGTAGGAATATAAAAGCCAAATATCCATAAATATCCCCAACGCAGTTACGAAAAAAGCACGGCGCTAAAAATACAAATAAATTAAACTGACGTGACTTTTTGTTATTTAAATTAACACTTTTCACTTAATGCGTATGAAAGTGTATATTAACATTAAACAAATTAATTCTTAAAATTGTTTTGTCGGTCGGTGTTCCGGCTAATCTCTGGAACGACTGTTTCCCCCCGCGGTGTAACCCGTTAATGTTGTAAACCTACAAATAATGAAGCAGCTAGTTAAATAATACAACTAAATGCTTAACTCATGGGTTTGAGGTTGACTTTCAGCTTTAATAATCCCAGTTTATCATTCTCAAAAGGAATCGTATATAAATTGTATATATGTGATATATACAAAGTGATAAATCAGATCTTATCAAAAAGTTTCGTTTCGTACAGTATTTTAAAACAACAATATGAGCAGTGGTCTGTAACGCAAACTTCGGATAGAATCTGGACTAGAATTGAAAGCATAGAATCAACAATATTGGATACATATTTAGTACACGGACGCATTTGAGCTGAATATCGAAATCCATATTTGTGGAGTACAGGCCCGTGTTGTATGAGTATTGCAAGAAAGATTTAAATTGAAGGTATGATGATACACTATTGGATATGAAAAGTAATGGAGTTTGTTAACTAAACGCGTTAGATGACGAATGTAATAATCTTTATATATATATATATAATTCTTCTGTGAGTGTGTATGTCACTGAACTACTCTCAAACGACTGGACCGATTTTGATGAAATTTTTTGTGTGTGTTCAAGGGGATCTGGGAATGGTTTAGATTCACAATTTTGTCCGCTGGACAATGTTTTTTTAATTAATTTTTAATTTATCAGTAGTTATGGCAAAACGACGTTTGCCGGGACAGCTAGTAATGATATATTTTTTTTCCTAACAAATATTGATTGAAACTTGATTGATTGAAACAAAGATGAAAGAAAGACTGAATTACAAAAAAAAACAATATTTTACAGATCAATTGATTTTAGCATCTGCAATTAAACTAGGCAAAGCCTTTCGATTGTCAGCACCAATCGCTCAGATTATTTTATCGTAATAATTGCTTATATTTTACACTAGCTGACCCACGCAACTTCGTTTGCGCCTTATATTGCCCGTAGCGTGAAAATTTCCCCCGTTTTTGAAACATTCTTCATTGTTGCTCCGCTCCTATTAGTAGTAGCGTGATGATATATACCCTATAGCCTTCCTCGATAAATGGACTATCCAACACCGAAAGAATTTTACAAATCGGACCAGTGGTTCCTGAGATTAGCGTGTTCAAACAAACAAACAAACTCTTCAGCTTTATATATTAGTATAGATTTGCTGATTGTACTTCATAAAAGTCTTACAATCTAATACCCACCTATAATTAAATATAAATGTAATTAAAAATGTTGTATTTTTCCTTTGAAAGTGTTAGAAATCCTCTTTTTTTGAGTGATGTAAGTGATGAAATGTATGTAAGTGTTTTGAGGCTAATGCAGCGGTGTATTAAGAGGGTGTGTATGTGTAAGTAATGTATACATGTGTGTGTGTTATGTAATGCGTGTGACTTTGCATAAATTTATTAAAGTCTATCTTAAGTACCGTGTTATAACTAATAGCAATTCTGTTTCTTCGTAGTCTAGCTTCTGCAAGTTCTGGCTCATGTTCACTGTACATTGTCTTTTCGTCAGAGGGTAAATGTATTAATACAGCATAGTTTACTAGTCTTACATCACCTATATTTCTATTCTATACATCCCAGTTTTATCACAAAGAAAGGGCAACCCACATTAATATTATAAATTCGAATGTAACTAAGTTTGTCTGTTATGCTTTCGAGATTAAACCGTTACACTGATTTTAATCAAATTTGGTATGAATATACTTTGATTCTCGAGGAGGACATAGGTTACTCTTTACCGCGAAAACCTTAAAACGCGATAAAATTACGCCTAAAGTGTACCTCTTAAGTTCTAAAATAGCATGTGTGACAGCTAACACGGATATTAAGCTATAATTTAAGGACTATGACTATGTATGTATATAGTATTTAATACTAGCTTTCGCCCGCGGCTTCGCTCGCATTTAATAAAAGTATCCTATGTTACTTCCAATACCTCCAAGAATATATGTACAATGTGTCATGATGATCGGTTAAGTAGTTTTCACGTGAAAGCGTTACAAGCAAACTTACTTTCATCTTTATAATACAAGTGTGAAGTTTTTCTACTAATAAGCACTGTTACACACTGAATAAGGTCATTATTTTTTTACTACGCAACTTTGAGTTATAGATTCAATATGTTAGTCACTTTCTGGTGTTGGAAGTATTGTGAGTGTAAATAGCTCTAAGTTTTTCGTACGAGTGATCACGGAAAAAAGTGTTTTTTGAAGCGTACTTTAATTAGATGTGGATTAAATCATCCGCGGTAAGCAATGTAATCGTCTTTTTTCCTTTTGATAAGTCTGACTTTGTTTAACATTTTAATTATATTAAACCATTAAATACAACAAATGCATGTAAATAGCTAATGTATAAACTAAAACATATAATATGTTTAATACAATATTTAGAGTCATTAGTAACTAGCCCTGAAATCTATATAAATACTAGCAGTTGCCCGCGGCTCCACCCGCATGTATATCGGTTATCGCGGCAAATAGTAGCCTAAATATTATTCTGATGTATAAGCTATATTACTGTAAAATTTCATCCAAATCCGTTTAGTTGTGTTTGGGGGAAAGAGCAACAAACACATATCCATACAAACTTTCGCATTTATAATATTAGTAAGAAAGATACGTCTTCACCTACATTAAAACAAATTCACATATTAATACTTCAAGTACAAACGTCCCGTAGTTAAGTCTAATACTGAACTTATTCATTCAAATCCGATTATGAGATATTGCGTGATTTAGTATCAAACATCCAGATATACAAGTTATATATCAACTAACTTTCTTTATTACCATGTTACAACAGTGTTCAGTGTCGGCAGACCTATTATAAATCTCTTTAATAAAGTCGACGAAATCGTATAAAAGTTAGGTCTGAAAAATGACATAAAAGTGCTAATTCTTGGCAAGACACCAAACTTACCTCGTTAGGTTTGTTGAGTAGACACAGTCCTTGGCCAACTCTGAGCTCATTGATGTAGTCGTTTTTGGAGCAGTCGGAGAACTTGTAAGGTTGAACGTTGTCTGAACCAACGATGGACTGCGCCATGATGCAGCCGTGCCAGTCGCGACAGAAACACTGTTCACGTCCGTCGTCGTGGCCCATTCCTGTGATAATAGTAATACATATAAATACATAAATTTGACTGTATTTTGTTTATTACCTCATAACTTGCAACTAGGTGAACCGATTTCGATGTTTCTTTTTATTTAATAGCTGCTGCATCCCGTGTATTGCCATTTCAATTTGGTGCAGTTCTTGAATTGGGTTTTTTTTTGTTAAAATTTGTGATTATTGTCAATTCATTTGTCAAATTGAAATCTTTTTTTAATAAAAACATCTGAAGAATGGAGTGCGTAATCTAATGTCTGGTTTCTTTTATAATGAAGCATAATAATATTGAACGCGTGTACTAATTTGACTTCAGATCTATATATTGTAAACTAATATATCTAATATTCATTCGACTTGGGTTTGTTGACTGTTTCTGTACCTAATTATTAACAAAATAATGTACTGTAATAAATTGTTATCTTGGTAAATGAAATACTAAGATTAATTTTATCATGGAGTAGATTCTTCAGTCAGTTTAAAACAACTGAATTGGATTCGACTATTTTAATTCAAAACGTGATTTTATCCTGATTGTTCTTAGCTGATTATTTACAAAACCTTTGAACTCTTTAATTTAATTAGGCAAAATTTAATTTTAACACGGATAAACTGCTTCAAGTTCAGAATTGAGTGTTCTTCATTATACGTCAGCCACAATGTGCCACAGCGTACCATGGCAGGCTATAGTAGTATAAATCCAACTTACCGATATTATGTCCGATCATATGCGCCATAGTGCCGGCTAGCAGATGTGGTTCGTAGGTATTTGTGTCCACTGATATGCCGACAGACTTGGGCGTGCAGAGAGTGTCCGGCACCGATATACCAGACTCGCCCCCGGGGAACGTCAGACCACTGCAACAATGACATGTAGATAACGGACTTTGGAATGCGAAATAGGCTTTGAAAAATTTTGGAGTGTTCAACTGTGAAATGGTTTTTATTTTGGAATTTAAATTTGTTTGTTTTTATTCAAAGTGTCTCTAGTTGATACTATAAAACGATTTTGTATGTTAATTTAAGGAAGATTTGGAAAATTAAAATATTCGTATATGATAAAAAAGTTAAGTACAAAAAAAACGAAATAAAGATTATTTAGAATGTACCTACAACTACTACTCCAAGTGGGACTATGAAAAAAGGGAGGAGAGGTGGGTGAATGATTATAAGAGGAACATTCTCTATCCAGCAAAGTGTAAGACATACAAGAGAATATTAACACACGAAACTTATTCGTAGCGCTGCGTATATTCGTGTGCTACGCGCCTTTCATTTCCTATGTAGTTCGTAGTTCATAGCTACGAGCACACTTACTACAAGGGATTAATTTTATATTTGTAGAAATGTTTAAGTTCGTGCATATGCACATAAAACTATTCGGTTCAGAGTTAAATTTCATGTTTCACTTTCAAACTTTGAATTTGTGAACTTAAGTGGGAATGTATATTTGTACATACTGTAAACTTCACATATAACTTGAAATTAATTTTTATTCTATAAATGAAATAGAAGCTTTAATTATTAAATAACATGGTTTAAATTAAGTTAATAGGCAATATAATAAAAAAAAAATTTGAGCCGTGTGTATACCATGTGTACGTTGTTCTTTTCGTGTTTGACTTTTGAATCAAGGCATCATAACTACATAGATGCTTAGATCTTTAAAACTACGCAAAGGATTTTCATGCGGTTTTCTTTAATAGATAGACTGATGATTTAAGAAAAAGGTTCATGTGTATAAAACATGTATAATATAGTAGAGAGACACTGATAATTTTAGAGGTTTCTAATGTGATGTCGTAAATAAACACATTAATTGCGCTTACATTGCAAACGCTGGCTGAAACCTATCAGACTGATTAAAATAATGTACTACAGTATTGTACATCATAAAAAGAACTACAAAAAAGTCCACAATATATGCCTATCTCTTAGGGATAACCCACAATAACCATTTTTGTTCACCATATACAAAGCAATCTTAAGCAATACAGCATTAATCATTATTTAATTAAGTACTTTAAATAAATTTTTCCTTTCACATAAATCAATATGACTCTTTACAGAATGTAATTTAAAGACACTATATTCGACGATGTAACAGATTTTTTTTTTGTCGTATAATGTGGGCGTGTCGCTGAAAACGGCTGTACCTATTTCAATTAGATTGTTTATTGTGTTTTCAATTGTCTAAAAGGTGTGTATAAAATTAACTGTGATTATAAGGTACCATGATAACTTCTTCTAATTGTTTTAGTTTATAACAATTCCATGATTAGCTACAATTGAATTAAATGATAGCCTGTTAAATAAAACACAAGAGACTTTTATAAAAACCAAATCGTTATTCCTCTTTTGGGGCTCCCAAAACACAATTAGGTGGCATATGTAGGCTATAAAAATAATAAATTCCAACCGTTTAGAGCTATTGCACGGGGGCGGTAGATTAGGCGCGTGTGTGGAACTGTTGTCCCATTCGAGAATAAATTATAACATTATGGCCCTGAAAATAGACCTAAACGTTATATTAATAGCCGGTTAATTCATAATTAAATGAGGGTAGATATTAAAAGATACTTTCGTAATGGCGTTAGACACCGTAAAGCCAGGAAATTAGTTTTAATGCATACACACGAACCTCTATCCCGAGAACAGTGAACAAAAGGCTATTTGGCAACTATATCATAGTCACACTTACGAAATAGTTGGTAACTACCAAACTATCATTTAAGTTTTTGAAAATGTAAGCAAGTTTAGATTTAAAAATTAAATTAAACAAGAACGAAATAAGGGAATTATTGCTCTAAAGTGATAGCTAACGTAAGCTTAGGAAGTCTGGTCGCATCTTGTGACCTAACAAGTAAAATTTTAACAAAAATAAAACCGACTTCAATGTTTGACTCGATTTCTCTTGGATTCCATCATCAGATCTTAGTGTACTTATCATGGTACCACCGTTGGTATATCTCCTTTCCACTAAAAAAATAATTATCAAAATCGGTTCATAGACGACGAAGTTTTTAGCGAACACAAATAAAAATAAAAATATATACGGTCTTCCTACTTTTTTTGAAGTTGGTTAAAAATTACTCCTAGCCCTCTAATATTATTTGTATTCTTTAAGTTGTACAAAATAAAAGGTATGCTACGTAGTAGTGATTAACTATTAATTAATTAATATCTAAAAATAAGAACTGGGCTTAGAGGAAAAAAGGGAAATTAATAAATCGCCCGATTTGACAAGGGATCTGATTTGCTAATTATTTGAAGATCCATAGGAACCTCTACAGACATAAAGTGAATAGAACTTAAGTTCATTTTTTATGTCGTTAGTATTTTAATATGTGATGTAGTAAGTAGATATATGATATACTATATATATACTATATATTAAGATCAGATCAGAATATTCCAGGTATAAATCCTGGGAGAATCGCCATGTAGGGGTTAGGCGCCGAGGTGTAAAAAGTGAACACAGGTATCTTGTATCAAATGCAAATAATATTATGTTGGCTACAAGCCTGTATATCACCTTCATAATCATTTATATTAATTCGTTTTAGCTACACTTATATTGTGATGGTCTTTCGTTTCATTTCCTTGCTAAATGGCAAAAAGGAAAACGTCAAAAAATAAATCAGCCAAAGGACATTAATCTTGAACGTAATAGCGGAAAATTGACAGAAAAATGAAAGTAATTATCACTTGAACATTTCTTGATCACCTATCGAGTTACAAGTCGAAGGCGAATTTGATAAACTTGGTAACAAGATGAGATAACGTCACTACTTATGGAAATATTGCTTTTTGGAAATATACGGATGTAAAATAGAGCCAGTAGGCTGTTACAATTAAATGGTGTTTAATTTTGAATATTGTAATAAATTTGTATATTTGTCAGTGTTATAGGGCAACAATGGTCACCGAACGAAGCGGAGCAGCCATAGGGACTATTTCCGATACAAAACAGTCTGTAATTTCTGGGGAAAATCTTTGCACATTTTAGATATGACATACAAAAATAATCGCTTGTCACTACGCGACACTACTACTTGACACACGTAACAATAAAACGAAAAAATCAGAATCTTATGCACACATAATTTTTTTTCTGTGTACTAAGTCTTAATAGAATGAATAACTGAAAACTTAATACTTAGTTAAAGAAAACCTACTAAATGAACTTAGTGTGGATTTACGAGTGCGATCTCGCATGTCCTTTATATTGATCAGTATGTTTCTATGATGTACGGAGCAACTTTCAAAGGTACACTCGATACTCAAAGGGAGTTTACGTCGTCGAACCGATTCGACTCGGATATCGGAAATTATAGTTGAATTACTTCGGCAACAAGCGATAGCGCTGACGTCACAGCCGCCATCTTGAATCCTTTTGTAACTGACAGTGACGACAGATAAAGATTGTAGAAGAAGTTTAAGACGCTTTTATTGATTTTAGTCTGGCTGTCACAGTTTTTATTTTAATGGGAAATGTTTGGCCAAGGTGTCTTCAAGCCTTCTTTCAAAGCATATTTTTTCATAGATAGCTAATAAAAGATTTCCTTAATGTTATAATCCTTTTTTCAAATGAAATAACGGTAGTCTTTACTAATGTTTGCAATATCTTCAAAACAAGAATACCTAAAACTATTGCGTTCGACAAATTGAGGATAATTACTTTAAAAAGTTCGACACCTAAAATTTTAATACAACTTGACTCCAGGATCGTTTTTATCTACTTTATGCATCAGTTTTGTTTTTTATTTAATTTGTCACAAAAAAGCATGGCAGGCTTCAGCCAGTATGTTACAAAAGTAAAATACTGAAAAAAAAAAACAATTCACTTCGTGGTTTTTAAATCAAAAGAACTTGAATATTAAATTCATTCTTTTAATATGATTATTAAATGTTAAGTGATTATGTGATGATATTAGTATACTTTACGTATAAGTTAAAACTTACGTCAATCCAATTCCTGTGTAGTAGTGCAGTGTTATACAGTACGTTATTGAAACCGCACACATAGATGATTTCTTAAAACCTTAAGTGATTGGTTCCTAAGACCCTGACGTGACGAGAATCTTATCATAATAGTTCAATACTACTTTACAGTATTTCGATCTAAAAGCCTCAGAAATAGTCTGATTAGAACTATGTGTAGTAAAGGTTCTATAATTGTAGATATAGTAAATACCTTTGTCCATTATGTATCTATATTTCTAAAAATGAATCCCAATTTGCCTTGGTGACGACATCACGCGTGAACGGCTGATCCGATTTTGCTAATTCTTTTTTTGTTTGATAGCCCATTTAGCGAGGAAGGTTTTAGGTTATGTAACATCACTCTACGACTAATAGGAGCCGGGTATCGACCGGAAATGATGGGAAAATGGGAAAAAAATATATCTTATGGACAGACGCAAACGAAGTTGAGCGAGTCAGCTAGTCTGAAATGTTGTTTGGTCAAAATTTTTGTCCCTAATGAAAGTGCTACACAACACATATTTAAAATTACTAAGTAGGCAATAAAAAGGTTACCTCATTGACTGCCACGGAGTGTTATGATTATTTTTTGTTTTATAGTATACTGTGGTATTACCCACTAAAAGCAATATAATGCTTTTAAAGAGGATATTGTTTACGATTTCTTTGCTTTTAGTTTTGTAATACTCTTTTATCACAAAATCATGTGGAAGAGCCACGCTTCGGCATGAATGGGCTGGCTCGACCGGAGTGATACCACGGCCTCACAGAAAACCGATGTGAAATACCGGAGGCCTACCCCGACCCCTCATCCGTCCCCGTTCTTATTCCCTAAAGGCCGGCAACGCACTTGTGGTGCCTCTGGTGTTGCGGGTGTCCATGAACGGTGGTAATAGCTTACCATCAAGCGATACTTCTGCTCGTTTGCCTCGTATTCCAAAAAAGATCACTAATTTTAACAAAAAAAAATGACTACAGGAACTGAACCAAAATGAAATGGAACAACATGGGAAGCACCAGCTTTCAAAAAAATAAATACAGTCGAATTGATAACTACCTCCTTTTTAGTAACTACTAAACTAGCCAATAGTTGATTTTATAAGGATATAACATCAGCTATCGACTAGTGAAAGTCCTATAAAACTCAGTTTAGCCGTTGTAGATATTAATTAATAAGATTAAGTAAAAAAAAATGTTTTAGGTTAAGTGGCAACCACTGTTCACGGACACATGCAACACAAAACACACACAATTAGCCTAGCTATCTAGCTACCCCTCTCCCGCTAGCTCTCGTGAGGGGGGGGGGATATTGTTGTAAAGTTTTTATTTTAGGGGCAAAGGGAATACATCATCTCTGAAAATTTCAAATGTGTAACTATCACGGTTCATGAGATTCAGCCTGGTGACAGACGGACAGCGAAGTCTTTGTAATAGGGTCCCGTTTTACCCTTTGGGTACGGAACCCTAAAAAACAATACGATATATTATCTAAATATTTTTTATCCCTACGATCCGTCAATATAAAAGTAATACATTGCGGATTTTGCATCGAGCAACTTATGTTGTAATATGTGTCAAAGGGTTATGAAAGTCGAAACAAACGATAGTGTCGCATGCATCAGTTTCTTTCGGCGTACAATTTAGGGAAAAGCGTTATTCATTTTTCAAAGCATTTGACAGTAAAGGAATCGAGTTAAGAAAAAGAGAAGTTATAATACATATAAGTGAAAATTTCCTTTGAACGTTGAATAGTAATACATTGAACATTCAAAAGTACTTATATTAATATTTTTGACATTAATTGTGTAGGATCTTCTCGCATGATAAATTGTTAAAGAAGTTAGCTTTATTGAATAAAACACTTCAACATTTTTTTTTGTATCTGTGCAAGAAACATAATTCACTCGATATCAATCAATATGATGAGAGAGAGATGAGATGCTTTTTTAACGTGTATAATTCCCCTGGGGTGGTCCTTCTGCCGACCGCCTAAAACCACACAGTGTGCCACTCTGCGTGGTGTGTTCCGGGACAGCTATGATTACGACGTCCGGACCTCATTACGGAGATGCTAAGCTACCCTAGTTCACAAGATACAAGTATTGGACTAAGAACTCTATGATCCTGAAATAAATATAGGTAGCTTAAGGCTATTTCATTCTATCAATTTAAATAAATATAGTGCTTTATTCATAACTAGCGACTCGACCTGGCTTCGCATGGCCAAAGTCTTTAAAATTCTCGGATTTCCTTTTTTTTTTTTTATTTTATTTGGACAACCAACAAGAACATACACCTTAAAAGCTAGGAGGCACTTAACAGTAATATACAATCATTGGTGCTGCCTTAATTACAGGTTGCCACGGAAAGCATAAATATATGAAAGCAGATAGTTGGGAGCATAAGGCTTCCCTTAACTTAGAAAAGAAAAGTACATAATTCAAACTCGAGAATAACGAGTAAGTAAATACAATACGGAAATTCCAAGAAGATCACAATACACAATAAAATACATAACTAACAGACTCAATACAAAAGGAAATCAAAATTCGTTTGTCCTAGCTTAGCGATGACAATTTTTTCTTAAAATATGATAAGCTTAAATAAAAAATATCGATGTCCATATTTTTGCAGACGGAATTATACTCTGCTTGGAGTCTATTTGTATGTAATACACATAATAAACCTTCCTCTTGAATCACCTTATCTGTTACTCAAAACTGAGTTAAAATCCGTTCATGAGTTTAAAAGATCTAAGCGAACCGAAAGCAGGAAGCGACTTCATTTTATATTATGTAAAGTTTTAATCCCAAGCTTATTATAGCATAATCTAAAGCCACGAAACGGTTTAAAATCAATTCATTCACAAACGTAGAAACTAATAATTGGTATGAGTTTCAAATCGTTTAGATAGTTCAGCAGTTTTGGATTTTCATGAAACTTAAATCCGGGCGCCTTGCAGTAGTTTTTGGCTTCATTAGTTCAATTCAAAACGTTTATTTATAGTGTTATTCACTATCCAATTTCTCTTTAAATTTTATATAAACGAAATGAAATGAGAAGAGATCAATAGACAGCTTTTAATTTTTGTTATTTAATGATTTTTAAGTCCATTAAATGCTTTTTATGCAGACTACAATTGTAATCTTTAGTTGAAGTAATAAAATAAAGTCAAACTTAGTAAGGTGTAGTAGCTTAGTAAGCAGTAAGGTGTATAATCAATAATTTTTAACAAATTTTAAAATAATTCGTCATAAAATTTTCATGTATATTACACGATTGCAATATCTTTGCAATTTTTTCAGTTTGTAATAATTGTTTTCTTAAACTGAATTTCCTTTAGTTTGTCTGCAAACAGTTATCGAGAGACGAGTTGGCATTATATTACACACTAGCTGTTGGTTGCAGCTTCCCTTGCATGGTTACTTCTTGCTTGGCATTTCTAACCTTAACAAGATAAAATTAAAAATTTACAAAACCCCACTCAAGCACGCAAGCAGGCAATGCACGCACGCAAGCACTCAATCCAGTAATCATAGACCAAAAATGTCTTTCATTAGTTTGGAAAAGAGCTGATACTCTTACACTGCTGGATATTAACCAAACATAGCTTAGAACCACCTTAAGGAAAATGTCTTTCAACAACAACAAGTTTAAATAAATAAATAAATATATTCCTTTTTAAAATTTTAGGGGTGAAATGTTCAAAAATCTCTTTTAAGTGATTGTTTATAACCTAAATAGAAGCAGATGCCAATCGGTCAAGCAATTTAAGGTCTGCGTTGATCAATTAGTTACTTAGAGTGTAATTTTAAACGTATAGATTACATTCGACTCTTGGGATAATGGTGAAAAAAACATATTGATAATGATGCCGAAGATTTTTTTCGTCATCAATTTCAGCAATGTCTTGACAATCTATAAAATATGGTTTGGTATTGAAATAGCTTGTTTTAAGTTAAACAAAATCTATACTAATATATAAAGCTGAAGAGTTTGTTTGTTTGAACACGCTAATCTCAGGAACCGCTAGTCCGACATAAAGAAATCTTTCAGTTTTGGATAGTACATTTATCGAGGAAGGCTATAGCCTATATATCATCACGCTCGGACCAATAGAAGCGGAGCACCAATGAAAAACGTTTCGAAAACGGGGGAAAATGATCACGCTACGGGCAATAGGAGACGCAAACGAGGTTGCGTGAGTCGGCTAGTATAAGATAAAATGTTCTGTCCGTGTCCAAGGTTTTTGATTCAATTAGTACGAAGGTCGATCCCTAAATACGGTAGTGAAATTAGATAAATTCCTTGTATTTGTCGATGCCGCGGGCGGAATCTTATACAGGGCCGTTTATTTAGTTTAACTACGTACGTACTGTTATTGTGTTATTCCTGTTTATGTTTGACCCTACTGGCCTTCGTCAAATATATAAATTAATCACATTAATTTGGTTTATTTCCTTTTAAGAGTTTTTGTGGTTTTCTTTTTATTTAGGAGTGATGGACTGTTTCAATTTATATTTCACATAAGTTTTAAAAAAGTTTATAAAGATTTTGTTGCATTTTTTTTTTTCTATACCCGTGTGTTCATAGACCTTTCAGTTTTGTCTGAAATATTTCAAATGAAAAGAAATAATAACTCTTTAAAGTTAGGAAAATATGCTTAACACCTTTTTTATTCAACTAACTGAGAATTCAAGATACGAGCATAGATAGAAGTACCTAAAAGAGAAAAAAATAAGTTGAAATAAGCACTTAAAAAACCAATATATAGATATCCTAAATAATAAAACAAGCAAAAAATAAGGGGTCAAATTTGTACGTTTAAAACAGTTGTAGGCGTCAAAACTACTAAAATTAAGTTTATTGTAAAAAATAAGTTGAATCGGTTTCATTCCACGTATGATTCAGTTTTCCTTTTATTCCCAAACCCTCACTCACATAAACATAACTCAAGATGAATATGTAAATTTGGACGATAACCTAAAATAACTGATGCCAATAAATGCCATGATCGTATTGTTTGGTTGTCACTCCAACCCGGCATTCTTTCCCAAAGGATTCCCGCTATTTTAGGATACAGTCTCTCGTAAATATTTGATATACATCAATCATTCAGGCGACAAGGCCCTTCGCCGATCGAAAGGGAATAGACACAGTAATGTTTCGAAGATATTGGCATGTAGACCTGCAGCTGACGCCTGAGTTATGACATGATAACAGCCTGTCAAAAGCATTATCGCAGATCCAAGTAATTCGTAAAATTAGAGCGATAATATCTGCTGGTATTTCGCAGGAGGTATTTACGTTGAAATATGGTCTTAAGAATATGGGATTTATGGTTGAATTTACAGCTGAAGTCGTTTCTTGTGACGCTTTTCGACGAATTCGTTTATCGCTCGAATTAATTCACGACCTCGGTTCGTTTTCGAGATTAATTTCCAGCTGTTTAGCACACTGGCAACTTGTCTATCTAGCAATTTTGTCGGTTCAAAGCGAAAAGGGTTGTGTAAGCAGATTTGTGAGGCGAGCGACGTCTTTTCTGAAACATTTATGTTACTTTACGAAATGCAAGTAGGAAAGGACGCTTTAATAAAATGCAATATAAGGAGTATTAAAATGGGAAAAATACTCAAAGAGTGGTGCAGCGTTTCTGGTGAAAGAGAATATTATTCTTGATAGAATTTGTTTTGAAGTGCGGTCAACGCTTTCGTAGCTCAGCATATATTATGTGCCTTTTGAGTTTTGTATTGTAACACGTAACACGAGAAAACTGAATGATATCAGAAATATACATAGTAAAGTATTCTGTCAGAATTAATACACCACTACTAAATTTCACCTTAAATTTAATTACGTGTAAGTTGTCTACATTGTAATGAAATCACTTATTGGAATTAATTCATGCAAATTACTTAATTAAATTTATAGTTCATGGTTCATGGAATCTAGGCTGCGTTATCTAAAAGTATTACTAGTATTAGAGATGAACAAAGGAAGATCTATTTATCTTACGCTTAGAGATGACCAGTGGCCTTTGGAAATGTTTTTCTTTGTTCATTTTTTTTCTTTTTTGTATCCACTGGAAATAAAATGAGCAAAGAAAACCATTTCCAAAGACGAAGTTTATTTAAATAATCTTTACCCGTGGCTCTGCTTGCGTGCATGTCATTTATCGTAGTTGAAAGCAGCGGTTTTTAACCGACTTCAAAAAAAGGAGGAGGTTTCTCAATTCGACCGTATATATATAAATAAATAAATAAATATTTCGGACATCTAAACACACAACGCCATCTAGTCCCAAGATAAGCAGAGCTTGTGTTATGGGGTACTAGACAACTGATACAAATACTTACATACTTTTTTTTTTTTTTGTAAATACATACATATTATACATAAAAAACACCCAAACTCCGAAACAAATATTTGCAGATCATACAAACATTTGTCCGACCCGGGAATCGAACCCGAGACCTCAAGAACAGCAGTCGCGTACGCTACTGATTATTTTTTTAATGGAAAGGAAATGTCCGAACTGTAGTACCATGGTAACATGGACATCGAGTAAGGAAATCGAGTCGAACCTTGAAGTCGGTTTTACTTTTGTTAAAATTGTATACTTTAAGATAATGTACCTACATTACACATATGTAATGTTAGTTAGGATTGTTTTTGGTGCATTCAACTCACGTAAGTAGCTGTGTGGTATCTTTCTCGATCTTGAACAGCTTCCTGGCCGTGTAGTCACTGAACTTGTGGATAGCCCTTGAGATGTCTTGCTTGCGATCGATATCAGCTTGGTCAGCTGACTGCCAGGACTCGATGTAGACGAGAGAAACCCGTGTATTGAGAGTCCGGAAGTACTGAAAGAGAAAGTTATATTTAAACGAGGTAACATGTTACGTTGCACAATTTTTGAATATCTGTCTATAAAGCATTTATTATTATTATTCACTCTTATTAACTAACTTTGAATAATGTAAGTTTTCGACACAGGATGTATAATTTTTGTATTATCCATAAGTACGTCAATAATCTTTTTTTGGAAAAAAAGCTATATAACTTCAGGTAAAATCAAAATCTGTTAGTTTTACCAATTATTATATTATAGCATAGCATAGCAAAAAAAACAAATGAAATTCAGAGATTATTTTCTTTTTTTTTCTACTTTCACAAAGCTGTCATAGGTGGCCAGTGCGCAATGAGAACATGATTAATAATTGAAACTTTTTTTTTAATTTTATAAATGTTTACCTAAAATTATAGCAGCATGTTAAGAAAATAGTTTCGAAAAAAACCTTTACAGTTTTGAACCTCTTCCATATTACAATATCATTTAAAGCCGTTTTTAATAACATATTTCCTATACCAGATTAGGTATTCTTTTTTTTTACAACTTAACCTTGTCAAAACAAAGAAATTGATCATGTATATTATTGAAAATATAGAATCAATCACGTTGAAAAAAAAGTAGAAAAAATAAATTGACTACCTCAAGCTACAGCTAGACATGTTCATACTAGCTGAATCAAACAAATAAAAGCTTGTAATAATATATCCAATTTTTTGTATACTTTATAAGCTGTATTATACAATACCCGGATGAACGAGTTTTGCTCGACATTTTTTTGAAAAATTTCCAAAAAATGAATCCAAACTAGATCGATTTATCCCCTGCATACTAGGTAAATTTCATGAAAATTGTCGGAGCCGTTTCCGTGATAAATTCTGCTATCTTGTGTTCCTGAGATTGGCGGAACGCGCTAATCTCAGGAACCGCTGGTCCGATTTGAAAAATTATTTTAGTGTTGGATAGTACATTTATCGAGGAAGGCTGTAGGTTATATATCATCACGCTAAGACGCTAAGAAGAGAGAATGATTTAAAAACGGGGGAAAATTATCACGCTACGGACAATATGAGACGTAAACGACGTTGCGTGGATCAGGTAGTATTAAATATACAAGTTTGTCCAGTGTAGTATTAATTGTATTTTAGGGCGAGGCCTTTGTCCAGCATTGGACTGTTAAAGGCGTATGGTGTAGCAGAGCCATTGTGAAACAGAAAATTGGCTATTCATAATAAATCGTGCGCCTAATACACACTACAAGAACATTATGATTAGTCAAAAATTTAATTTCGGACAAACATTACTTATTTAATGGTTGCGAACTTTTAATGAAGTTATGAGGTTCAATTTAGAAGTTTGATGATTCGGTGAATTTTATGTAAGGATCGGTGGACCGAAATAATATTTGGGGTGGAGTTTTTTCTAGTTTATACGTAAAAGTTTAATAAGTGTATTAGAAACTCGTGATTAGGTATATATTCATGTTAGAGAGCCATTTTCAACCCCGACGGATTGGCTCGATTGGTGTGACAGCGGCCTTGTTTGATACTGGTTTCAAGCAATTTTTCGTTTTAGTTTTCACTAGGTGATGTTATCGAAGCTCAATCCCGTTTGCTCTTAATACTATAAAAGAAAAAAAAATAGAGCAATTGAAAACGATGGCGCCCAATATTTTAGCTCTGTCTCGGTCGCTCTATCGTAGAAAAAACAGATTAAAATTTGAAAATTGAAACAAAAACCTACAAATTGATCGATTCTTTAATCGCAGTTAAATGGATCACAATATCAAGACTGATTGACTACCAAGTAAGTTCGTTAAGTTTGGCTAAAAAAAAACTAGCCCCAATGAAAGTCTTTCTTCCTTTCTTTTTCTTAATTTATGGCAAACTATGCCGATGTCGACAATTCTGACAAAGTCAAGTTGGATGGAAATACGTGGGTTTCATGAATAAAAAGAAAAATTATGCTGCCATCCGAACATTTCCAAAATTGGAAGTGGACTGGATGTGGGCCTTTTTTTAAATGAATGTATTTACAGTAGTTATAACACTGAAACAGAACGACAGGCACAAATGAATAAAATATGTATTAATTAAATATATAAATAGTTAATTGGTAAATAAACATGAAAGAAATAAATATATGGTATAGTATATATGGTATATAAATATATGGTGGTGTAAATAAATGGTGGACAGACAGAACTTTGCAATATTCATAGAGACATATCAACCAAAGTCACACAACCAAAGACAAAGTACACTTCATTTTTTAAACCAACGCTACGAATTCAAAAATAGAACCTTAACAATGACAATAATTTACATTTAAATTATTAGGAAATGAAGTTTATAAAAGTATTTTAACAAACGAAAAAGTATCAATTTAAACATCGACTAAGCCCTTTCTGGAATACAATTATCGAACAATATCGAGTTTGTCCGTTTCAAATGAAATTTTAAAATAAAATAAATTTCGACAGAGAGAGTTGGCAGTAAATGGGTTCAGTTGATTTGATTAATGAAGGAGATTACTGTAAGCTGCCTAGCTGTTTTCAATTGAAGTTATATATATTTATAAAACCTTCTATACAATGAAGAGATTAATAAAACTAAGTGTACGGGGTTTTGAGTCTAATTTAAATAGTTCTAAACGTCGTGGATTCAGTTCTCGCCTAGGATTAATCTGAAATTTGTGATGAGCACAAGTAGTTATTCAAAGTCTGTGTGTAGTTTACGTAAAATGTGTTTATTTTAAAATATCTTATAAGCAGTTTGAATACCATTACACAGGCGCCGCCTGGTTTGGCATCAAAAACTGCAGATTGAGGTTTGTAGGATGTGTCAAAATATTTAAAAAAAAAAACGTTTTCCTCTTTCTACAAATTTTTGGAATATACAGCCCAAGATAAGTTTATGACCGATTTATTGCATTACTGTTAGATAAATTTTATTATATCTCTAATATCTTCTTCATAGTTCCAAAACGCTTTAGGGAAAAATCCAAATCTTCTAAAACCATTCCAGAAATTATAAACTGAAATTTTGGTGGTTGAATTGACGAATAATTCTCCACAGAGCAAAAAGTTTTTGTCACCCTCGGCCCTTATTAAGTGTAAAACAGAATGTACCAAAATTTATAATATCCGGTGGAGTTAATTGCTTCGTTGGAAGAAAACGACAATAACTGGTTAAGTCACAAGTCATGGAGGCGAGAGTCAAATTTGTAACAAGACTGAACTCCTGACGTTTTAGGCATTAATTAAATTCATGAATAATTCTACCTTTAGTATATGTTAGAAGAGTAGTTTCTTTTGAGGAATAATTGACGGTTTATTAACAGTTTTAAATACTTAACTAAGGCCCCGTGACTCAATGGCGCGTAGATTTACACAATGCTTAGTTTGGCGTATTGCAAATCCTAGCCGTGTTTTAGAGTGGAGAACGCGTCTTGATATGGGACACCCTCTGGCCAAACAGCCGACTTACGCAGCGACAGCAAAGTAAGAGTGCTGGCAGCAACTGGATCCAGAAAGCTACAGACCGGGCTCTGTGGTGTTCCTTGGGTTCTCCCAAATCCGTTCAGTAGTTTTTGTGTGAAGATGTAACAAACACACACACACACACAAATTTTCGCCTTTATATTTTAGTGTGATGTAAATAAAAAATGAATGTTGCTAAGCGCGTAACTCGAGAATGGCACAACCAATTCGGCTAATAATTTTATTTGTATAATCCTTAAGGTCCACGGGAGGTATAACTAATAAAAAGAAAATATCCGGGAAGAGAGTTCACTGAACGAAGTCTGTCCGGGCAGCTAGTTAAGAGATAAAAAAAAGTTCCTTTAAAGAGCACGTCAGACCTTCGGTCTCCGTTGCCGAACGAACATCTTTGGCAATCATTTGCGAGTAGTTAGTCTTGAAACGTTCGACAATAGTTTTTCTACAGAACTTCAATATGTCTTATGATGGAAATCGCTTCTCGTAAAAAAATCTAAAGTCAGCCGTACTTTAGTAGACTTAAAGTCGACCTAGTTTCGGAAAAATATTATAAGGAGGATAGACAAGGATACAGTACTCAAATGGTAGACAAATGTTTTGTTTGCGTTATTAGGATTGGGAAGGTTACGCATGTGGGATCAGAATGTGGATATTTAATTCCCCTGTTACCCTTTTTGGGGTAGAGGTTTATGATTATGAATATCTCAGTCTTTTAAGTACATGTATTTGCTTTTGTACTTTCCTATTATAATACTAGCTTTTTTCAGTGGTTCCAACCACGTGTGTGTCGATTATCGCTATTAATAGTAGTCTATGCACTGTGTCTTATAAACTTTATTAATGTAAAGTTTCATCTAAATCCTTGTTCTTGTTAAAGCAAAAAAATTTGCGTTGTTCCATGTAAACACACGTGTTAACGCACTAACTTGTTAAGAAGCTACGCTTCTTTTCATCAGTATCGTACAAATTACAACAACTCGTACGATACTGACGAATATAGCGTAAGAGTAATATATATATAATAAACTTACGAAGTTGGCTAAAAAGCTTAAGCCATGAAAACGTTATAGACAGACCGAGTTAATTTCAAATTATAAAATCAGATTTTTTTTTATATTTAAAATTTTTTTTCATCCTTCCCTTCCCTAAAAGAGTATTTTTGCCCTTCGATATCTGAGTGCCAAAGCCGCTACAGGATAAAGTAAATTAAATTTAGAACATCGTGTGCACTAAGTTTGTGAATTCAAAACATCATTAAACATATTTACTGCTACCTCCTTGGTGCCGAATTTATCATACAACTTTTTTAATTTGTTAAAACTCAGACTTGGAACCTTCTGGGTGTTATTTTTTTTATTTGCTTTGCCCGCGCCATTTTCTTTTTGCATTTAGTAATTTCCTCGCTAAGGTAGGATGAAAAGTTATGTATTGCACTCGATGATTTTTCACCTTGTGTGCTTTAGATTCCTTCGCTTGCTCGGTCATGCAAAATTGAGCACGCGGTGCACGCACCTATGCACTCTTGTATAACAAATAACTATTGTTACCTTCCCATGGCTAAAACAGCGTTGCCTAACATTTCACGTTACAAATAAAACTAATCGTATTAGTGATATCTCGCTGGACGTATGTTTTATCATGGACCGAAACTAATTGTCTATGTTGAATTTTGGACGCATTTCACTGACGTTCATGTTAGGAACGTTGTAATGAATTATTCAAATACGCGTAATTATACCACAAACACATATATTTACGATTTATTCATTAATTGGCTGATATTTTTTAATTAAAGCATTGAAATAATACAAACTCATGTAATAAGTACTAAGAACATAATAATTAACAAGATTTATAATAATAAGTATTCTACTTCTTGTTGTTTACAAGATTTTTCGCGAAATTGTAATTTCACTGTTATTTTTTAGTGGCACAAATTAGAGTAAGATTATTATTGCAGATATTGATTTTTTTAAGTCAGTAGCTTTTTTTCAGCAACTATACGTCGTAATAAAAAGTGTTCTATAGATAACAATAGCTTTATTCTTGATAAATTTACATTGAACGATATTTCTATGGAGTTTTTATAGAAAAAATATATAAAGAGAAAACAATAACTGTGAGCTGGTGAGCCAACCTAAAATTGCCGAATTATATCACACTAGCTTTTGCACGCGGCTTCTCTCACGCAGACTTTCCTGCCCTGATTTACCCCTTAGGGGTGGAATTTCGAAAAACCCTTTCTTAGTGTTCACGTTATATAAAGAACCTACATGCAAAATTTCAGGATTCTAGGATCAGCGGTTTGGGCTGTGCGTTGATCTCTGGGTATGTCAGCCAGTCAGTCACCTTCCTCTTTTATATGTACTATAGATAGATAAGATCACATAATAAATTATTTAGACTAAATGGTTATTGTAAAACATGTCAGGAAAGTTATGTCGGATTAAAACTCGAAAGTTATTGCTTGGAAACTTTCTATCTCTATTATTTATTTTAAATTACTTAGGTTATGCACAGGAGAGACTTACCAAATCAGCAATATTGGCAACTTGAATCGCGTCGTGGACTACTTCAGACCTGGTGCTGCCATTTCTTCTATCAAACATCGCCTTGTCTATCACTAGAGCCGTTTCGATGTACTTCGTGGTTTCTCTTACGTCACGCCTGCGTCGGTTGAGGGATCGCAGGCCAGCGTCTTGCCACCATCTCCAAGCTCGCTCTTCTTTAGAACGGGGTGATGAGCCACTATGACAAAGAAATAACATATTTGTTATATTTATAAATTATTTAGAGATATGTAATATACAGTTTAAAAATAATAGCATTCAAATTTATACAATACTAGCTGTCCCGGCAAACGTCGTTTTGCCATAACTACTAATAAATTAAAAATTAATTTAAAAAACATTGTCCAGTGGACAATATTGTGAATTTAAACCATTCCCAGATCCTTTTGAACACACACAAAAAATTTCATCAAAATCGGTCCAGTCGTTTGAGAGTAGTTCAGTGACATACACACTCACAGAAGAATTATATATATAAAGATAAAGATTTAAATTGAAGTCACAAATAATTCCTAAGCAAGTCCACTCACTGATGGTGTTCTCAGAACAGCAGTCACCTTGAATGGCAACGTTAACTCTCTTTGTAAAAAACCTTTATCTTCTATGTTAGATAACAAATATATTAAAACTAAATAATATTTTAATTCAAATAAAAATAAAATCATTCGCGGCAAAATTTCACTGACAGATAATCGTAAGCCACAGATTATCTAGAGATAAACAATTTTAAAATTAGTTCGAAGTAGGTTCGAAGGAGTTTTTATCTCTCCTCTTGAGCGGGCAGTGCTTAATCAAGTCAGGCCCACTCTGTAGGTTCTTTTTACTGGGAAGTAGGGAAATATCCCGAGCCGACGCGGGTCGATTGCTTCCGGGAACCTCGATTGCCGCTATTGTAAATATAAAAGGTAATAATGTTTTATATACCTATTTTTTTTAAAGGAGTATTTAGTTGAAATATTTTGTATGATGGAAATGTCATATTACATGTTATACGTATTACGTATGGTAGTTGAGTTATCGCAACAAAGAATAGCCGATGTCCTTCCTTAAGAATCAAAATATCTCCATGGCTAATTTCTTTGAGTTCGATTCGGTTTATCTGTGAAAGAGTAACAGGCAAACAGACAGACTCGACAGACTTTATAATATTAGTATGAATTCATATGGATTGAAGGATTAAAGGTGCAAACTATAAATGTATTTTTCTACAAGTCACAAGGGCGATGCAAGTCTTTTAACGAAATTTCCCCTGCCCCCCCCTCTTCGAATTAAAGATAAATAAATTAGTTAAAGTCCTCAATAAGAAACTCTAAGGTATATCTGTTGTTATGCGTTATTTTTCTTTCAGTATGTTGAAAGAGATTGTAATATATACTAAACTATGGAAAGTTAGACGTGGCGGCAAATGAATCCGATGGACTGACACTACTTATGTATGAAACCCATTATATTAATATTATTTAACTAAAATACATAAATTAAGATGTCTAATGTAATTAAATCGAAACCTTTTGTTAAGAGAAGGAGGAATCGAAACAAACATCGGGACAGGTGAAACTAAATAAAAGTTTCTAATAGATTAGAACTTTTCTGATTTTGATGACTTAGCTGAAATATTTCAATTTCAAATAAGTGTATTACTACGTATTTAAATTCTCGCAGAAAATCGCCACAGCAGTTTATAACCAAATAAAATTGGTATGAATTTAAAATACTAATTAATAATTAAATACTTAAGGACCGTATTATAAAATTGTATTCAAATTACAGATACTTTCAAATAATTCTAATTTTATTCTCATCAAAACAACTTTCTGCCATTGTTACCAACTTTTCAAGCGAAACAAAAAGCGAGGCAGGTAATTAATTAAAACTTCAAACGGATTCATTTCAATCATTCGCTATGTTCATTCATTCAGTTCGTTCATCTGTTTTCAAACCATTCTAGACTCATTCACTTAGCGATACTTTCTGAATGTCAATGTTATGATTATGACGTCTGGGCGACTTCAAAGTGAATACTTGAAAGAAATAAATTGGTATTTTGTTTATTATATAACTTCTTTTATCTTTAGCCATTCGATAATGAGCCTTATGTAGCATTTAACGCTATATTAATGGTTACACAGTAAAATTCTACGAATTAAATCAATAAATATAATATTATAAATGTCAGAGAGATACACTTTAAGAAATTTATTGGTCGGTTCGTCTGGAGCCAACTAAGGCTTTACTGAAAATCGATGTACAACAAATTATTAAGGCCAAAACGCCTTTTTTCTTACAAAATGATACCATAAAAAAATTTGATAAAATACTTGTATTTGATAAAATTAAACAACTTTTCACCTGACTACGGTAAAGCCAAAGGAGGGAGGAGAGACATATGTATGTATGTTCATCTGTACCCTAATAGCTCTTTAACTACTTATTAGAACTGGACAAATGATATTGTTAGAAGCGTCTCAAACGTCCGCTGGTCATAGGCTATATAACGTCATTATTCACGTATTCATATCTGTGTACACTGTTTAAAAAAAAATATTTGAGATAAACATGTCGTGTTTGGTATCATTGGAAAGGGCGTTACTTGTACATTTCAAAAACATATATATTATCAATATTTGCTCGTGAATTTGTTCGTATTTATTTGATAATTCTGATATTTCTATGGTAGTTAAAATATACTTTGCAAAGAAATGAATATTATAAGGACACCAAAACATTTTAAATATAAAAAATAAAAAACTAAGCTACGCTAAAATACCACTGAAAAAATATGGAACAAGTTTGAAAAGCCATAGTCAAACGTTACATAAAAACGTACCATAACACTTTTAAAGTTCAACGTGTGACTACGGCTTTTCAAACTTGTTTCATATTTTCTCAGCGTCTTTTTTTTGTCGCAGTTGGGTTTTAGTTTTTACTTTCTTTTTGACATAAATATTATATAACACAGTCTTTAATAGGGCTTACTCCGATTGACTACCAATCAAATGATTGAACAGATTGAACAGAATGTATTGGTTAATCAAGAATCCAGGTAGTAACCAAAAATAGCTCGAGTGCGCGAGGCTAGGGACGCCTTTCATCAGTAGCGCCAACAAATTGGGTTCGAGAGAATGATATATGAGGTAAAAGCTTCACAATGAAACCTTTTAATAGATCAGTTACGTATTGTTGTGTACTCTAAATGTAGAGAGCTTTTGAATTTGCTTTTAGATGTTATTATGTGAAATTAAATAGGTTAGTGTACTCAGATGTAAGAGGGGAGCTTTGTTTCGGCACGTGTAGACCATAGAGCTATTATAGATAGAATGGAGAAAACATTGTAAAGGTAGTAGAGCCACGCTGATTTCAGCACGAATGGGCCGGCTCGACCGGGGCGGTACTACCCTCGCACAGAAAATCAACGTAAAATGACAGCGATCATGCTGTCGTGTTTCGTTGCTGAGTGCGAGACCGGAGGCCCAACGATGCAGAAGCATCACTAGCCCGCCATGGTGATGGTCACCATGCTGCACTGTAGCATTGTCTGCATTCACAGTATGGTGGCCACCACTCTTGGATTCTGCTTATGCTTTCCATCAGGCAGAGTAGAGTCATTTTGGCAGGGCAAAATATATAAAAAAAAAAAAACATACTGCTGCCTGTAAGCGGAAACGTCTAACGATTAAAAAGAGAGAGAAGATCGCGGTATCCCATCTGTCTTTATCTATTGACGCAAACGCAGTAAAGAACTAATAATGGTAATTAAATCACAATAATTAAACGTTGAATCGTTCTGCTATGCTGCTTTTCCACGCTAACTGCACATGCGTTAGTAGAGAATGACAGGTAGGTACCGCGATCGTCTCTCTTTTTCTAACCGAGGGATGACTGGAGGCCTGGCTCCCCTGCTCTTTCTGTATTAACTCTATGGTGTAGTGTAGGTATAGAAAATCGGTTATGAAAAGCATGATAAATTATGACAAACTGAATACTTTATGCTTTGATTTATTACCTTTAAGGGTTAAAAGTTGACCTATATAACAAAACAGATCAATTTTAAGTATGCAATTAAAAAAGAACGATTGACATCGGTTCACAATTGGCGAAGATATTTAGTAAATTGAAACTTGTTCCTTGAAATTGATTTATTTTTGTACCCGTTTTTGTGGGTTATTTTTTATATTATTTACATTTTTATAGCCTGACGTCAACTCAATACTGTTTAAAAAGTGTGGAACATTTTAAAAAGTTTTGATTTTTTGTGACAAAGGGAGGGTTGAGTTTGAAGAATTTCTAATAACGTGTGCAACTGGTGAACAGGTATTATCACCTTTTTGATACTGGAATGGTAACATTGATTAAACTAAGGTACCTTAATTGCTCTAGTACACACTCATAATCTTGCAGAGTTCCATTAATTTCTCCTAGATATAACAAAGCTTGGATCGGATAACATGGGACCGTGGATAAAAAAAATTAAGATAAAATACGAACCACCTACATATTTGTAGCCGCTTGAAAATCGATCACATAAAATCAGTCCTACCACTTCTTTATTTACAGTAGATACATATATTCAATCTATCATCGACAAATTAAGGAATAAATCCACACTAATCTCGATGTACACACATATTTTACTACATGACATGATAATTATGACCGCAGTCGGATGGTTCGTTAAATCGCATTAATTAATCGATATCCCTACAGCTCACAGCTGTGGTGACACTGTGTTATAACAGACTATACAATTGTAGTTCTCACACGAACCCGCATAGGTTTGGATTACCGTTGCCAAACATTCATGTTTCATATATAATTGTATACGAAAAATAATTTCCGGCTCGACCGGAGTGATACCACGACCTCACAGAAAACCGGTGTGAAATAGTGCTTGCGCGATGTTTCACCGAGTGAGTGAGGATACTGTGTGTTGTGACGCCTCTGGTGTTGCGGGTGTCCATGGGCGGCGACAATCGCTTACCATCAGGCGATACGTTTGCTTGTTTGCCGGGTTATTCCATAAAAAAAAATCACTTACGGTAATATGTAGATCAATTTAAAATGCTAGATGATCTCTGGATGATTCTCTAGTACTAGAGACAGTGATTTCTTTATGAATTACTAGTTGTTGCCCGCGGCTCCGCCCGCGTATATGTCGGTTATTGCAGCAAATAGTAGCCTATGTGTTATTCTGATGTATAAGCTATATTACTGTAAAGTTTCATCCAAATCTGTGCAGTAGTTTTTGCGTGAAAGAGTAACAAACATCCATCCAAACATCCATCCATCCTTACAAACTTTCGCATTTATAATATTAGTAGGATTGTAAGTTTTACTCATTGTATAAAATAGATTTTTGTCTTTTTTTCTGTTTATAAATTGCATGTGAAAATGTACACATTGGAATAAAGCTCTAATCTTTCACAAAATAATTAATTGTTTCCATATATTAACGTTATACAGAATAGTTTCTTAAAATTTAAAATATTCCTGCAAAAAACTTGACCATCATTTCTAAGTCGCAAGAAAAGTATATTTCTATCACTCATTCCAATGAATATAAAATGTTGAAGAGAACTGCATAGTAAAGTATTCCCCTTTGTAGTTAAAGTTTAAATTATTTTCTCAAACAAATTCAAATAGAATTTATAACAGAAGTTCACAGTGTGTAGTTGACTGAAAAAAAAACGCTACAGCCGCGTTGGACCTGTTTTGTTCACTTTAAACTCGGTTCTGACAAATCTACGATTACTACTTTTTTTGTAATTTTTTGTGGTAGCTTTGTAGATTTCTTATGTGATTCTGATTTTAGTTTTTACTATAGTTTTTACGCGGTTATTGTTGTACCGCGAGTAACGCCGCGGGACGAAGTTAGTCTAAAAAAAAAATCCGTCCAGCCGTTCCAGAGATTACCCGGAACAAACAGACAGACAGACAAAATTTTTTTTAGCTATATTTTTGGTATATGTACCGTGTATACATACATATGCATTTAGTAAAAAGCGGTTATTTAAATGTTACAAACAGACACTCCTATTTTATTTAGTTGTATAGGTTATGATTTAAACAAAGATTATCTATACTCTATACAAGTAAACATTACTATACAAATAAATAAAATTGGAGTGTCTGTTGTCAATATTAAAATAACTGCTTTTTACTAATCACATATGTACGTTTACACGGTACATATACTAAAAATGTGGTTAAAAAATTGTTTGTCTGTCTGTTTGTTCCGGATAATCTTTGACCGATTTAACAGGGCTTTCACTGGCAGGTAGCTGATGATCCAGGGAGTAACTTAGGATACTTTTTTTTAGACTAACTTCTCCCGCGGCATTACTCGCGGTACAACAATAACCGCGGGTAACACTGCGGAGTTCAGTTGTTTTTTTAATAAATGCATATGTATGTATATGCGTACACGATACATGTACCGAAATACAAATTAAAATTCTTTTTCTGTCTGTCTGTTTGTTCTAGGTAATCTCTGGAACGACTGGAACGTTTTGGCGGGATTTTCATTGGCAGATAGCTGATGATCTAAGGAGTAAGTTGGGCTACTTTTTTAGACTAGCTTTATCCTGCGGCGTTGCCCGCAATACCACTATAGCCGCGGGTAACACCGCTGGGTTTAGCAAATAGTATTAGAAATAAAAGAACAATTTTAATTAAAACATACGTGAGATAAAATGAATCATATTGTATTACTAGCTGAACCCCGCGGTTTTTGTTGCACCCCGAGTAACGCCGCGCGACAAAACTAGTCTCAAAAAAAGGCAAAGTCAAAATCGGTCCAGTCGTTCCAGAGATTACCCGGAACAAACAGAAAGACGAACAGACAAACTGACAGACGAAAATTTTTAATACATGTATCTTATATACATAGATATGCATTTATTTAATAGCGGCTATTTTAATATTACAAACAGACACTCTAATTTTATTTATTGGTATCGATGTATAAATTATACCGCCTCGTTTGGCCAGCGTGGTGCTGTAAGTCCAATTCTGCTTGCTAAGGAGAGGAGCGTGTCTAGCAGTGAACGGTTAAAAGCTGTTGATGAAATAATTAATTACAAATTGTTCACTTTGATTCGTTGGTTCGTTAAAATAACTGCAAACATCTGAAATTTATTCAGACAAAGCACATCTTCTGAACTACATTTAATTTGCTTTATAGTGAGCTGAAGTGTGGCTTGATACAATGATCAAAGACTTGAGTGCAATATCTGAGTTATTATTATTTAGCCAGACTGAAATATACTCTGTGAACTATTATTTGATTGGAGTGGAATTTCCTTCAGTGGATATATCTGGATATAACATTCACAAAACAAAAGTGGAAAAATGTTAAGAAAATGATGGATATTTTAAACTTCCGAATTCATTTTTTTTATTTATTTAAATAAGACTAACAGTATACAACAACAAACATGAAACGCCTATTAAACCCGTAAAGGTAAAACCCGTTGTGGAAATTAATCAGTACTTGAAATATCACAAAATACAGGCCCAGTAAGCCTATCACACGAAACAAATTAGCTTCGAACATCCCCCAAACTTGTCTCCCAAAACCGTTTTGACAACTTCTCTGCTAATTAGCTGTTTAAATTATTTACGCTCTTGTAATTCTTCATAATTCAGTGGCTCCATCTGCTTAAAGGGAATAAATCGATCAGAAAATGTTTTACTTGTTACAAGTTAGTCCGCGGCGTTCTTTTGGAGCGCCTGTTAAGTGAAAAGATAAAACAAAGTTTTTAGTTGCTCAACTTCCTAAACTGATTTTGTAGTTCGCGCACCTGTTGTAATTGTTAAATTTGGCTTTATGCCTCAATTTACCTACTTGGCATCAGATGTCGTTTTCTTTAAATTTAAATACTAGCTGACCCACGCAGCCTTGACTGCGTCTCCTATTGCCTTAGCTAGTAGTCTAGTAGCTTTCTTTTCTTTATCATACAAACGGTTAAAACGAGCGAACCTTAAAGGATAGGCATATATGTTCTTGCGGATTTTTTTTAGATCTTTTGAAGAGGAACAATTCTTTCAAGCGTTGTTTTTGTGAAACATCAACCGTTTTAGCATTGTACGCAATGGAAGCTCTCAAGAAGAATAACTTTCTAGACCAACAGACCCCATTATATATTTTACAAAAGTTCCTTTAGATTGATACCTTCGGTTTAAATGAATTTATTTAAAAAAAAGTAATTAAAACATTTAATATTCAGGAGATTGGAATTTATAACCACTATGAGTATAAGCGCTATTTGAACATCTCTGAAGATTTTTAAGTAAGTAATGCTATAATACGTTAGCAAATAAAATGTCGTTACTTACTGTGTACCAGGGTCATCACCAAGCGGTTCTTCAACGTAGGAAACATGCTTGGTGCGTCGACTCTTCGGTCTGAAGTCCAGCTTGTTAGCGCATCCCTTGTTGGCTTTCGTCCGCGCTTCGAAGATCACATGTGGGTGCTTCTGCTGAAACGAATCGGTTAAACGTTTTCTCATTAGTGTGGGTTCACATTATAAATACTATCTTATTCTAAACTTTGGAGACTTACGGATATTCTATCAAATTAATCAAAATAATTTTCATATGTGACCTTTACTGTATGTTAATAAAGTTTTGGGGATGAAATAGTTTAATATTTGTGAAACAGACGTAAATTTATTTAATTTGTAACCCGTGGAAGAGCTACGCTTCGGCATGAATGGGCTTGGCTCGGCCGACGGCCGAGTGATACCAAGGTCTCATAAAAAACCGGTGTGAAATAACGTTTGCATTGTGTTCCACCGAGTGAGCAAGGATACCGGAGACTCATACCCCAAAGGTAGGCAACGCACTTGTGACGCCTCTGGTTTTGCTGGTGTCCATGGGCGGCGGTAATCGCTGCCTCGGTGGCACAGTGGTAGCGTACGCGACTGCTGTTCTTGAAGTCTCGGGTTCGATTCCCGGGTCGGATCAAATGTTTCTATGATCTGCAAATATTTGTTTCGGAGTTTGGGTGTTTTCTATCTATAATATGTATGTATTCGCAAAAAAAAGTATATAAGTATTTATATCAGTTGTCTAGAACCCATAATACAAGCTCTGCTTAGTTTGCGACTAGATGGCGTTGTGTGTGTTAGATGTCCGAAAATATTTATTTATTTATTTATTATTTATATTTTTACGAAAATTCACAGGATCACATAATAGGTCGAGGCGGACTGAAGCTGTGACCATGGCCAGCGTAACTTCACCAAAGTCTCCGATTATCAATAGCCGTTTATAGTCTAAAAGTTTTGGCATGCTATAATACGCTGCTGGTATAAGGTTTGTTTCCAATTGTGTTTTTCTTTGCTGTTTTGTGTTTGCTCATAATTTCCACCCTTAGTAGCCTCTCACGAGACTCATGTGATGAATATTTTCAATCCATCACTGCACAGAAAGACAAAAATATTTAATGTATTTTCTATTGATTAATTCAGGGCAAACAAGTCGAACTAGCAATATATCAACCATTCATGGTCATAAAAGGAATGAAAATTTCAAATTCTTAAGCTTTTTCATATGTCTTTTTTATAATCCTGAATATTATCACAACTCTACATTATTTTCTTGCGAACTACGAAACTGTAATATTGCCGTTCTTTTTTCTTGTCGCTACGGAGGGTAAGCAAAATATTCAACCATTTTTTGTCATTAATCACATTTGAAAAGCTTAGTTCAACGTTTACTAATTTAAAAGGAATTACAGTTGATTTATGAAAAACGCTAAAAGGTTTTAGAATGGAATGGAGTTTCTTTAATTAATCTTTAATTGGAATTGAGTATAATAACCGGCCTGCTGTTATATTAGTATGCGACTCTGACTGTATTATCAGAAATACGTTGCCTCTCTAGTTATCTATTCAACATGATTCACGAGTCATGTTATTGCTTACTGTTGAATTGTGAACGCAACTTCTATGTCAAATAAATCTATGGTGGGTCATTGATGTCGCAGTGATTTGTCGTAATTGCTATCTTTTGTACACTACCATGTTCAGGAAGAAAGCTCCTGTCATTGTAACATCGTTTTATCTATAATTATGTTCATTAGTTAACATCTAGACAATCCTAATACAATAATAGTTTTCATCACTTTCGATGAACTCTAATACCATCTAATAGGTTTTCCTTTCTTTTTAAAGCGTGTTTTCCTGACATACCTAAGATAGGATAGTCAACATCACATCATCTTTCTAGCCTTTATTATTCCCAAGTTTAATAGTGGTCGGCTACTAGTTCAACCAGGTTTACCGGAATATCAGTTTTCCACGGAGCGACTGGCATTAGATCGCCGCAACTCCGAAGGCGAACTGAATTCGATGGTTGTACTATATTGTCAGTTTATTTGGGCACTGATTGCCCAATAACAATTGTAAACATATGTGTTCATGACAACAGCCCCCCTAGCCAAGTTGCAAGCGTTCTTCATTCTGCAATCATTAACGCCTACATTCTTGTGTGTCATTGGCTAATCTTAGACAAAGTATTAACATCACACTTGGATTAAAAGGAACCGAGCATGATTGAAAAGATACACAGACAATGTTGCATGATTCTGGTATTTAATAGTATTGTTTTAAAAACGTCATTAATGTGGGTAGATAAAAAACTTGTGACATCTAACAGGCCATAAAAGTTATATGACAAAGCAAAATGCTTTTTTATTATCTAGCCTTCTTTGTAACTGAACCCGATAAAATGTCGATAATATGACCTAATACGAAGCCATTATCAAACGCACGGGACCCTAAGACCTCATCGCATCGTTAGTGCCTTGTCGGCTAATGTGAAAGCGCTCTAAGTCATAAATTTTTATTGAGGGTAAATCCTGTGATATTGAAGGCATTAAGAGGATTCGTGGATTCTTTTAAAGGCAACGAATTTAGGGACTTAGAATATTGAAAGATGGAATATATCATCAAGGCATAAATATACTTTATTTATGCGACATTGTGCTATATTATCTGTACCAATATATAAAGCTGAAAAGTGTGTTTGTTTGTTAGTTTGAACGCGCTAATCTCAGGACCTACTGGTCCGATTTGAAAATAAATAAAATTGGAGTGTCTGTTTGTAATATTAAAATAACCGCTTTTTACTAAATGCATATGTATGCATACACGGTACATATACCAAAAATGTAGTTAAAAATTTTTTTGTCTGTCTGTCTGTCTGTTTGTTCCGGGTAATCTCTGGAACGGCTGGACGGATTTTGACGGGACTTTCACTGGCAGGTAGCTGATGATCCGGGGAGTAACTTAGGCTACTTTTTTTAGACTAACTTAGTCCCGCGGCGTTACTCGCGGTACAACAATAACCGCGTGTAGCACCGCGGGGTTCAGCTAGTATTTAATAAAGTAACTTTAAAGAAAATGTAAGTTGTTTCTGCTATCACAATATTGTTTGTTAAAGATAAATAAATAGAATTTATTATAGAATACACGTGGCATATTACATACAGCGATAATTACTCAAAAATCACATAGGTATATACAACAAACGGAACTATAAAGTAATTTCTGATATTACATTGCACAGTAACACTCCTGAAATGTTTCTACCATGTCATGTACTTTTCACTAGCGACTTTTAAGAAGTACGCCAATAATTATCGTCACTTGGATTGCTTGGAGGATCATCCCGTTGCATTTACGGGTCAGAATATAATCTCCTTTCAATCTTCTACTAATGTAATAATAGTCACTAAATATTTTATTGACAATGGTGGTGATTTTAAAGTTGTCATCACTAAACTAAAATTCACTAAAATTTGTTGTTGGATTATATACTTTAATATCATCTTCCTACTAAACAATAATTACTTATGTAATTTAGTCGGCATGTATTTAGACGACATCTAAATTTAGTGTTTCATATCAAGTTTTGCGTCACACGTTAAGCGTTTTAAACGTTCAACACAAGAATAGTAAAAGAAAAAGTATTACCTAAGTTGAGTAATTTGACTAATTTTGGTTATGCCAAAGTAAATTTTCCTTTTTTTTTAAGTAAAAAAAAAAGCGTGTATCTCTGATTAATGTTTATTTTGCACTGAACTAAACACAGTGACAGCTGAGATGTATGATATCTAGAATCCATATTCGTATACATATCCAGGAAGGGTAATATACCTGATTGTCGAATTTGGATTCTCTGTTAACACTAACCAAATGCCAGGAAATCATTATAGGCAGCAAACATATGATATGCAAATTCAATACTGCGTCAATCTTACCACACCATCGGTGGTGACACCAATGTCCTAAAAAGCTAATACAAGCGTCAAGTATGACGCCTTTTTTATCGACTCGCCGTTGCGTCCTTGTGTCATTAGGTCGTGTATTTAACGCTGCGTTACACAGTAAAATAATAAAATCTGCGATAAGCGTGCTCCCGACCGATACGGCCGGGGCGCCGCTCGTGCGCGATGAGTGATCGCTCTTGTGGTGACGATGATAGGGTCGAATATCAAAGGACGCGTGTCAACAGTGCTTACCTTGTGAATGAAACGGAGGACAGAATGGAATGCAGTGACCGAATACAAACAAACATGGAGGTAGAAGAAAATAGATTGAACAAGAGGACGAGAGAGGATAACTCATCAGAGGAATGGAATACAGTTCATAAAAGGAATAAAGTGGTTCGTAGGGATAGTCTGGAAGTGCAAGATAAATTTCAAGTGTCAGTCACACTTAATACAGCCTTACCTAAACAGTTTGCACTCGCCCGATTGTTTACACAAAACAAAATACAAGGCATTGAACGCATAAAATATGTTAATCAAAATAAAATTATAATAACTTTTGAACGCGCAACTGATGTCGATGATTTTATAGGGTGCAAAGCGTTTGCGGATTTAGGATGGAGAAGCCAAAAAACTTCGGAAGTCGGTATCTCTTACGGAATTATTAGAAATGTGGAGTTGGATCTTTCAGAGGCTGATATCTTAAAATGTTTATCATGTGATTATGATATTGTATCGGTTAAAAGACTAAACAAGCGGAATAATATTGAGTCGAGTTCTTCGAGTGCGATCAATCACAATTGGACTGAAAGTGAAACTATTCGCCTTGGCTTTAGAACCTCATCACTGCCTGGGTACGTCTATATTGAGCAGATGAGGGTGAAAGTAGAACCATATATATTTCCCGTGACACAATGCTCACGCTGCTGGAAATTCGGGCATACGTGGAAAATGTGTCCATCAAAAAAAGTTGTGTGTCCTAAATGCACAAAAAGCCATGAGAATTGCGACACCACTTCCTATAAATGTGTGAACTGTACAGGAAATCATATGGCATTGCAAAAATCTTGCCCTTTATTTAAAAAAGAGAGGAGGATCAGGGAGTTAATGTCCGAGTTTAATTGTACTTATAGGAAAGCCTTATCAATATATGTCCCACCTAGCCCGATTCCTAACCTAACAGGTCCTAACAATCTGTGGGAAGACGATAAAGTACAATCACAACGAATTACAGTCTCGGAGAGTACACACGTGAATAATCAACACGATATCCCAGGAAGCGAACGTCTTTTTTCTCAACTATTTACTCCTATCGCGGATCAGCCTAAGTCAACGCAAGCACGTAGAAAAAAAAAGAAACAACGAGCGCCTACACCTGTTCCCCCACCCCCAGCTTCCACTGTCGCAGATTGCACGGAGACTAACTGGAATAAAGATGCGTCGGGGTTCTCAAGTTCAGACGACTGTCCTCGGGTTGAAAAAGAGACTTATAGTAAGACTTCCAATAACAAATCTGAAAAGTTAAGTTTTTTATCACTTCTTATACAGTTAAAAAATATTATATTTAGTAAGACTTCCTTAGAATACAAAATTAAACAAGTAGTTTCAATTTGCACAGACTGGATATTGTCAAAGATTTTGAGTTGTACTTCTGTTAGTTTACTTTTTAATAGCCTTGTGAATTATGGATAGTACTTGTGTCAATACAAATTTTGTCATAATGCAATGGAATTGTCAAAGTTTAAGGCCGAAATCATTATCTCTCGAGACTCTTTTACTACAAGAAAAGGTACACATCGCAGTCCTAAGCGAGACTTGGCTGGAGCCAGGAAGTGCTTTTCGTATAAGCAATTATAATATATTTAGATCTGACAGATATGATGGATATGGAGGGGTTGCTATATTAACTCACAACTCCATTCAATGCATCTCATGTTTAACTACTTGCACTAATCCGGATATAGAACTAATACATGTTAAGGTTCTTAACTGCCCACACATAGAAAACATAATTTCTGTATACTGTCCATCCACAGTACGTACAACACAAAATGATTGGGACTATCTATTTTCCCTCTCTGATAGGAAAACATTACTTCTCGGTGACTTTAACGCCCATCACCCTAACTGGTCATGCCGTTCTGATCGGAGGGGTCACCAGATATACGATTGTATGATAGATCATAATTTTATTTATTTAAATAATGGGTGCCCTACGCGTACTAGATTAGTTAATGGTATTTTACAGCAATCATCACCAGATATCTCCTTCATCTCAGCGGATCTGGCGACCTTATTTACTTGGCAGCCCACAAACGAAAATCTTGGCAGTGACCACTTGATGATTAAGTTATATTCTAGCATATACATACCTAAAAAAATTAGAACAAAAAGAAATTTCAAAAATAGTAACTGGAAGGCATATTCGTCTTACATAGAAAACGCTTTATCGTCAATATCTGTCCCCTCACAACTTCAAGATTTTTATAATTTATTTGAAAAGATCATACAAGAAGCAGCGAATTTATACATCCCTTTTAAAAAAATCCCCCAACATATAACCAGCAAATTTACACCTAAACCCTATTGGAACGCAGAGCTGTCAAAGGCGGTAGCTGAGCGTCGCCTGGCTCTTGCCAAGTTACGACGATGTCCATCCCCTAGTAATTTAGTTATACTCCAAAATAAAGTAAGAGATGCACAACGTGCTATTCGGCTAGCCAGAGCGCAATCTTTTCAGGAATTTTGTTCGTCTGTGGATGAAACCTCCTCCTCAAGAGTACTTTGGCGAAAAATGAAATGGATTAAGGGTCATCATACACACCATAAATTTCAACACATCAACAAAGAGAAAATGGAGAGGCTCTTAAGGGATATTACCCCAGATTTTGTTTGTCCACCTCAGCCTAAGATTCAATCGAGTAATAGTCATTTGGAATCCCCTATTACTCTTCAAGAAATAGAAAATTCTATAAAAAGTAGTGACACTGCACCGGGTAGTGATGATGTCTCTTTTTCTATGATAGCAAACCTTCCACCTATAGGTAAATCTTTTTTATTAACGCTATATAATCAATTTCTCAACCAAAGCTTTGTACCTCTTCAGTGGCGTAACGTAAAAATTATACCTATTCCTAAACCTGGTCGGGATATTAATTCAGATAGTGCACTACGCCCAATATCACTAATTTCTTGTTTTTGTAAAATTTTGCACAGCATTTTAAATAAAAGATTGGAATGGTATTTTGAAAAATTACATATGTTCCCAGATAATATGGTAGGTTTTCGTAAATCTAGATCCTGTTTAGATAATCTGACACGTTTGGTTTCTCACATTCAAACTGGTTTTTCAAAAAATTTAACAACTGCTGCATGCTTCATCGACATAGACAACGCATACAATAATGTAGACGTGGTATGTTTAATCAAAGTATTGGACGGCTATGGGGTTGGTTCTCGGATTTGTTTATACCTTTGGACGTATTTAAGAAATAGACGATTACACGTTGACGTTGATGGTGTCGATTTATCTAGAGCCACCGGCCGTGGCTTAGCTCAAGGAGATCCCCTTTCCCCGTTACTATTCAATATAGCAACCTTAAACATTTGTGGAAAAATACAAAACGTTGAAATCTTGCAATACGCGGATGATTTTGTTTTATACAAATCAGATAAAAAGATACCTGATGCAGCACTGCAATTACAAAATGCATGCCTCAACCTCAGCTCGTTGTTATCAAAATTAGGGCTTGTGATCTCACCGACTAAGAGTAAAATCTGCATATTTAGGAAAGGTTATTCCAGAAACACAATTGAATTCCAAATCGATAATGTCCCTCTTTCTACTGTCAGCCATGTAAAATATCTAGGAATGTGGTTGGATTGCTCGTTAAGATGGAGAAAACATATTAATGAGACTATCTTGAAGGTATCCAAGCTAGTCAATATCTTAAAGGTACTAGTCGGACGGGGATGGGGTCTTCATCAAAAACATGTAAGACGTTTATATATATCTCTCATTCGAAGTAGATTAGACTATGGTAGTTTCTTGTATGATAATAGTTGTAAAACGTACTTATATAAACTCGACAAAGTTCAGAATCAAGCGCTACGAATTATAGGAGGCTTTATCCGGAGTACTCCAATACACACAATGGAAAGTGAGTTACACTTACCACCACTTCAACATCGTCGGCAATACTTGGCTTGTAAATTTGGGTTAAAAGCTAAGACGTTTAATGGTAGTAAAACGATTACTGTTGTACAGGAACTATCAGAGAGTACACATTCTTCTTATTGGGCTAACAAACGACGTCCCTTACTGACATCTATTTTCCAATCTTTAGATTCGATGGTGCTACATTCGTGTAACCAGTTAGAGATGTACTCATTACAAACATGGGTCAGTAATATAGATTTATCGCGGGTTGTTTGTGATTCTATACCATCAGTCAACAAAGGTAAACATTTGTATAAACCTCATGAACTGCGTAACATTTGTGTCAATTTTGTAGAGGAACGATATCACAGTTACCATAAAATCTATACAGATGGGTCCAAAGTCGAACGAGCTGGGGGTGCTGCATTTTTAGACCCACTCCACGGCTGCGAAATCAAATTTATGATTGATTCCAATATTTCTATAATGCACATTGAGTTAATCGCTATAGCAGAAGCCTTATCATACGTTGAATCTATTAACTATGATAAATTCGTGATTCTGACTGATTCTAGAAGCTCTTTGCAACACTTGGCTCGATGTACCTCGCATATGCGAGGTAATCCGATAGCCTATCAAGTATTGGAGTCAATCCTAAATTTCCAATCACAAAGTAGGGAAGTTGTTTTGCAATGGATTCCCTCACATGTTGGCATTGCAGAGAGTGATTTCGTTGACCAATTGGCAAAAGAAGCATGCTGGAATGGCATCACATTAGAAGTATTGCCTTTATATACTGACTACACAAGAGTCGTAAAAGAAAAATGTCATATGTGTTGGCAAGAATACTTTGATGAGAGATCGAGAGAGAAAGGTATTTGGTACCGTACAATTCAGCCTCAAGTTTCTAAATACCCGTGGATCGAGAATGTAGAACTTAACAGGAAAGCTTTGGTAACTGCCTTAAGGTTACGAACTGGTCATATAGCTTCAAAGAAATTCGCATTTTTAATGGGCAAAGTCTCATCTCCCAACTGTGAAGACTGTGGTGTGACCGATGATGTATTACACATTATTTTTGAATGTGTAAGAAACAGAAGTTACAGGGAACAGTTAGGGGTCTCGAGAGGTATGAATATCGGTCTTTGTAATAGTATTCTGGCTAACCCTGTGTCGGTGGAAGCCCGAATGTTGTATAAATTAGTAGAGTTATGTCTATGTTAGATGTTAATTTATGTATTCATACTGTCACAGGGCGATGTGGTCGCAGAGCGACAAAGCCCTTTAATAAAAATTAAAAAAAAAAAAAAAAAAAAAGTATGACGCAACCGATTCATACATACACGTCAAAAATCAAATTGAAGAAAGATTTTCTTCAAATGTCAATTCAAGATCATTTATTTTAAAAGAAGGTGAAATAAAAAAGAAAAAAATTGTACTTGACTGACAGTTTCTTTTGATAAAAGTTCTTACAGATAAAAAAGGCAAACTTAATCTAGTCTAATCAAACGAACAGAGGGTCAAGAGGCCCTCGACTTAGGTACCTTTTCACTCATCTTATTCGTCTTTGTTCTATTTGATTTAGCAATGATTTTGATTTCACGAGAATAGAAAATGTACGTTCTATAATTCAATTTAGTGCCCCTTTTGTATACTGCTTGAACTAGCTTTAAAGTAGACGGTAACTTTGTTTAGTTTTTAATTGCTATGGAATAATGGGGAGCGAATTTAGGGACTATATTTTTGTAATCACATCACACTAATATATAAAGGCGAAAGTTTGTGAGTGTTTATGTTTGTAACTTCTTCACGCAACAACTACTGAACGGATTTGGATGAAACTCTACAGTAATATAGGTTATACATCAGAATAACACATAAGCTACTATTTGCCGCGATAACCGGCATACGCGCGGGCGAAGCCACGGACAACATCTAGTGAATTAATAAAGTTTAATATTGATAACGAGCTGAATATTGCTACATTATAAGTATACTAGTCGACCCACGCAACCTCGTTTGCATCTCCTATTGGCCGTAGCGTGATAATTTTTCCCCGTTTTTGTTACATTCTTCATTGGTGCTCCGCTCCTGTAGGTCTTAGCGTGATGATATATAGCCTATAGTCTTCCTCGATAAATGGGCTATCTAACACTGGAAGAATTTTTCAAATCGGACCAGTAGTTCCTGAGTTCAAACAAACAAACTCTTCAGCTTTATATATTAGTATAGATTTAAATTTTAAATGTAAGTAAGTAATAGTTGTCTACTAAAGCGATAACATTGAGGTTCTAGTATTTTTAACTGACTTTATTTTAAATGTTTCTTGGATAGTTACTACAGAACTTCGTCATTTATGAACGGGTAAGCTGATGTTTTTCATTGCTGTTTGGTTTCTTATAATGTAATATAGACTTTAGACTTCCTCGATAGGTTAGCAACTATTAAAACACATTTCAATTTGAAGTGGTAGTTTCTAAAATTAATATGTTTAACCAAATAAATAAACATTTAGTTTTATATTTTTTTTTAGATTTGTGCAAGTATATATTTATTCGATTCTAATTTGAAGAAAATATAATGATCTTAAGAGATGAACAATTTAAAAATGACAAAGGGCTCCCACACGTATCTGCGAGTTCACACGAAGGCACTGTAAGAACCTCACGCCGCATCGCATCGCATCGCAGTTATGCGTGGGAGCACAAATGCATTTTTTATCACCATGACTTCGGAGCATTTAAGTCTGTGTTACTTTATTGAAAACAAATTTTTATCCGGGGTTGCACGCGCGTGTTGTATATCGATTATCGCGGTAAGCAGTAGCCTATATACTTTGTCAAGATTCAAAGTATCTTCATGACAAACATTAAAATCGATGCAGTGCTTTAGCCGTGAAAGCTTAACAGACAGACAGAGTTACTTTCGAATTTATAATCTATACTAATATATAAAGCTGAAGAGTTTGTTTGTTTGTTTGTTTGAACACGCTAATCTCAGGAACCGCTGGTCCGATTTGAAAAATTCTTTCGGTGTTGGATAGTCAATTTATCGAGGAAGGCTATAGGGTATATATCATCACGCTACTACTAATAGGAGCGGAGCAACAATGAAGAATGTTTCAAAAACGGGGGAAATTTTCACGCTACGGGCAATATAAGGCGCAAACGACGTTGCGTGGGTCAGCTAGTACTAATATATAAAGCTGAAGAGTTTGTTTGTTTGTTTGTTTGAACACGTTAATCTCAGGAACCGCTGGTTCGATTTGAAAAATTCTTTCGGTGTTGGATAGTCCATTTATCGAGGAAGGCTATAGGGTATATATCATCACGCTACTACTAATAGGAGCGGAGCAACAATGAAGAATGTTTCAAAAACGGGGGAAATTTTCACGCTACGGGCAATATAAGGCGCAAACGAGGTTGCGTGGGTCAGCTAGTAATACGTATGAATAAATCACTCAAGATTCTAAGCCTCAAATCAAACACGACCGTCCATCATAGGGTATTTATGACATATTCAAATTGGCGTACATTTAATATTGGTCCCATCGATACCGACATCTACAATCAACAGGTTATTACCATAGTCATTATTCAACTGGGCGTTGCTTATGGTAAACGTGTCCATCACACCTGACATCTAATAATATAACTGGTATAGACGTATTATATATCTGTACGGATTAATTTGGAGAGAAATGGGCATACATTTAAATACACATAAATGTTAAATCAGTTTGTGTGCGCTTCAAATACTCAAAGAGTTCTTCACTGGATGAGCTCAATTTTAATACAACCCATAAACCATGATGATGATAAAAACCGCTGAAAAATTAATTAAGTTAAAAAGTGGGTAACAAAATAAAATAGTAGAAATTGAATTGATAGATTTGCGTCAAATCTGTGAAATTGTTTTGTGATTATAAATACGGATTTATATTATACTAGCTTTTGCACGCGGCTTCGCTCACGCAGACTTTCAGCCCCTGATTTACCCCCTTAGCGATGAAATTTCCATAATTCCTTTCTTAGTGCTCACTTACGTTATATAAAGAACCTACATGCAACATTTCAGGATTCTAGGTTTAGCGGTTTGGGCTGCGCGTTGATCTCTGGGTATGTCAGTCAGTCACCTTCCTCTTTTATATATATAGATTTATATTGAATGTTCCAAAAATTATATAAAAATTACACTTAATTTTTTTTAGAAAATCTCAGTTTTAATGACATCAATGACCAATTTCGGTAACTGATGTATCCTTTTAATATTATATAACGCAAAAATCTTCAGGTAACTAAAAAGACAATTGCATAGATTTTTCCGTGTAAATGAATGGAATGATACCGTATTCACCGACCTCTCGCCGGGTGCGATGATTACTGCAATAATTTTGGACAATTTGCGGTTCCCTTAATTTCGGTTGCAACTTTCGGTGAGAGTCGTGATTGCCAGGTAAATATTTATAATTTTATGTACCTACATTGATTATTGTACGTTTATCTTGCTTCCTGATCGTTGTTTGCTACAGAAATATCAGTAAAAGTAGTGATAAATTTATACACTTTCAATTCATTTGTGCTATTTCAATTATTTGTGAATACTTTTATTTTCGTTGACATATATGAGTATGTAGACAAAAGTCTAATTTATTGAAATTATGTGAGTTAAATTAAAAAAGTAAAAACCACATCACCGTATCTTTACATTATTCTAACGCGGCACTATCAGTAAAGTTTCATCCCATAGAAAGTAATTCTAACAGTAAATGTGTTCTAGACATTTACATGTTCAAAGTTAAGTTTTTCATTTCAAATCAAAAACGTTTGTTCGTCCCGCGTTTCAGAACCAGAGGCCTAAACACACGTAAAACCAGCCAGGTGGTAATCTAATTCCTTTAGCAATACCTTACGTTACAACCAAGTATTGAATACCGTATTGATGGACTGGCCAAGCGGTCGAAGACACGTTGGGAAGCTTAATGATCTAATAAAATACGACGGGTCCATAGTACGTGATGTGAGAACCAAGTGCTTTAAGGATATAGAGAGAACAAAATTGACAGACTTCGTTCGATGCCTACGGGAAGCGATTTACTTTTTAGCCGAAGGCGTCGGTTCGCATGAACGTGAATGTTTTGCCATGCTCAAAAAAAGTAAAAACTTTGAATAAAGAACATACCATGATATTATAAATAAAAGTTTTTTTTTTTTTTCAAATTAAGAACTCAATTTGAACATAAGTCATTTTCAAAACTTCGAATAAAGAACTCATTTCGAACAGAACCTATTTATAACTGACTTCAAAAAAGGAGGAGGTTCTATGTTACTCTGTATGTTTAAAATTTCAAATAAAAAACTCAATTTAAGCGTAGGCTTTTTTTTTAATTTTAAATAAATAACTTAATTTGAAGAGAAGCCATTTCCAGTATTCCAAAGTCTTTAGTCGATATAGTCATAGTTTTAGATAAGAAACAGAGTTGATCGATGAACCCGCCTCCAATATGGACGGCGGGCAGGTGGGAAATCGTTTCAAGGACGGGACTGTTTATTTATATTCACGACAGCTTCACAGATTGGGCAGAAGGCCAACTGCTGGTGAATATTGAAATACTGTTAGAAGTTGATGGGACTAGTAATTGGGAATTTAAACTGAGTTGATTTTTATGTAATATGTTTCACTGTATTATTTTATTACTTAAAGCTTAGAGATATTATTTCTATTTTAATTTAAAGTAAAAAAGAACTTATGAAGTGTGCCACTAACACTAGTTTAAAAATAAAAATCATCCATTTTGGAAGTTACAAAATGAAAATTTTACATCAACATTTCGAGATAGTATATGCGCTTTGTAACATCAAACTAAGATTAACAAAGGCTAAGCGAAAAAAAAACTTTTGGAGAGAGGCAGACACAGATTTGCTAGCCTAGCTGTTTAATAAACAAGAATATCGAATTTGTCTGTACTTTTTTATGGTATAGGAGGCGAACGAGCAGATGTATCCACTGATGGTAAGCGATTACCGCCGCCCATGGACCCCCGTAACACAGGAGGTGTCACAAGTGCATTGCCGACCTTTGGGGAATGGGAAAAGGGATATGGGAAGGGGTAGGGTACGGGCCTCTGGTATCCTCACTCAGTCGGTGAAACACAGCGCAAGCGCTGTTTCACACCGGTTTTATGTGACGCCGTGGTATGACTCCGGTCGAGCCGGCCCATTCATGCCAAAGCGTGGCTCGCCCACGGGTAAATGTCGATGATAGGTAAAAAATGTTAAAAATTATATGTTAATTCACGAAGTAAATCACAAGCTAGCACGTATAGTCCATTCGTTTTGATAGAGTCCGTGCACCCGCACGCAATTGTGATTATTTTTGTGAAATACGAATATATTAATTCATACCATGGCGTTAACAGACAAATCATACTTGCTTGTGGGTGTACGCCGCAGGCGGGCCCTTTGATTTTGTGGCTTGCCGCACGTGCAAAGGCAGCAAAGCAAATAGGCTATGTATATAATACACCTGACATTCTATACTCTATACTCTACAGAGCATATGTATGTTCTATGTAGAACGTTGAAGCCAAACTAATTTTGCGATGTGTTTTGTCAGTGATGCGTCTATTTGCCTATCTAAAGGCTCCACTTTGCAATGTGCTATTACAACGATCCACTGTGTAGAGAATTCTCGTTTCTGGTAGCTTTTGGTGAGCAGTAGTTAATAATAATATATATATATACTACTGCCTCGTTGGTCTAGCCGTTGACGTGTGCGACTGCTGATCGTGAGGTCTCGGGTTCGATTACCGGGTCGGATCAAATGTTTGTATGATCTACAAATATTTGTTTCAGAGTTTGGGTGTTTTCTATGTATAATATGTATGTATTTACAAAAGAAAGTAAATATGTATTTGTATCAGTTGTCTAGTACCCATAACACAAGCTCTGCTTAGCTTGGGACTAGATGGCGTTGTGTGATAGATGTCCGAAATATTTATTATATTTATTTTATTATTTTATTTATATATCGTGTTTATTCGTTCCTTAATGCAGAAAAATGTGTTTATCTATTAATTTTGTATCTTATATTTATAAAGGGACAATTATATATTTAAACATCATATTTGCTGTTAAAAAGTCAAATTTTATGCTAAGGAGTTTCATAATTTTAATTATTATGTTAATTATTATGTTTTAATATATGTCATATAATTATATCACATTTGGATCACCCAATATTTCATATAGTAGATAGTAAAAGTAAAAGTTATAATTTTTAAATATGTTGTTAAGTATGTATGTGTATGTGTTAAGTGAAAAATCTTAAAAAGCTACTTAACGATAACGAGTTGCATTAAAGATTTACTTCTTAATGTTATATTCTTTGTTATACCAAGACAGGTCAAAATCCAAAAACTTTCCTTTCAAGTAGGCCTTTTCAGGCACTTTTATAACATTAAATTAATGATTCCAATTATTCCTTTTGAAAATGTAATTCTCATGTAGCTAAACCAGCAAGAAACTTTATAAGTTCCTATGTTAAAAAAACATATAAAAATTTTGGTGTACATTGTTTTTATGTACGTAACACCAAAATAAAATAGGAAAAATAGTAACTAATTTTAAAAAATAACAGAATAAAACCATCCTCGGCAAAAGATAATAAATAAGGCCGGCAACGCACTTGTGACGCCTCTGTCTATGGGCGGCGGTATTCGCTTACCATCAGGCGATACGTCTGCTTGTTTGCCCCTATTTCATACAAAAAATCTGTATATTTACTCAGTCTTACTCTGTTGATAGTACAAAGCATATAACACTATAGATAAAGCGTTAACCCAACTCTTTATCGTTATGTAGCCATTTTGACATATTTTTTCACATTATCACCAACATTAGCTAACAAGTAAAATTTTAACAAAATGAAAAACAGGCTTCAAGAACGACCAAATCGATTGATACCTTGGATGTCATCATTACATCTTAGTTTCCTTATCATGGTACCACTGCACCGTTGAGATATATCCATTCCATAAAAAAAAACATCAAAATCGGTTCATTAACGACGAAGTTATCCGCGAAAACACAAAAAAATCTACATTAGAATTGGAAACCTCCTCCTTTCTTGAAGTCTTGAAGGTTAAAAATTATAACTTTTTACACTTCTACCATACAAAAACATACGACATTTGGAACTGGGTGTTCCAAATGTGGTATATTTTTTATGCCATATTTTAGTTTAAAAGAGACACAAACTAAGGAGTAAGAACGATTTTTCATGCCTGGACCAACATTTGTGCTTAAACTTTAATAATATTAATATTTAAAAAACTGTCTAGAAATTTTATGTTTCTGTTACTACTACTGAATGCTCATTTGCCTTTTCCTTTTAGTCCAAATATAAAAGTGAAAAGTAGAATAAAAATACCGGACCCTGAAGCAGGAGCCTGAGCCGTGAGAAATATCCAATTTAGCCGCGTTTGCAGCGTAAATTGACGCCATTTTTCATTAAGACCCGCGGCCAACATGGTGTTTTGTACGAAATGTTACCATACTAAAATATTAAACAATAATACTAACACGATAGAAAATAGTGAAGCACTTATTTTATTGAGCTTCAACCAACAAAAATATGTGAGAAGCTGAGGATAACAAAAGAGATTGATTGATTACACCGATATATAGTGTAGTCTACAGCGAATGAGTTGCATTATGTCTTACCCAATTTTTTTGAAAACAGTTGTAATGTAAAGTAAGGTTTTTTATACGCTTAGGTCTGTTGGATACAAAAAGTTCCGTCACTTTTTACAGTATTTTATTTTAAATATGATAATTATTGAAGCTCCTATAATTTTATCTCTAAAACAGTGTCTGTTTATGTTAATCTATAGCACAAAGAAACACAATTTTAATAAATACACTAGATATTTTATGGTAGTTAAATAAGCGTCATAACTTACTTTATCAATGTAATAATTTTTATCGTTCTGCATTTCTCAATATGCATACATCTTAAGCATTTCGAGATTCACGTTCATGCATTCGAAAAATGCGATCAAAAATGCGTTCGAAAATTCTTACATACCTAGATATGTACGTAACATGGCATTTGTAAACAGTTCAGTTGTCTGTTATGTACAGAGAGTACAAACACTTATTTATCTTACTCGCTTCTAATTCCAAAACCAATCACTGTGTGTACGTGATTGGATGTAATTCATTTTACACCTGCTAACTCTGTTAAATGGGAAAGCCTGAATTTGTATGGGATAGACCTATGCGCTACTGACGCCTGTAATTGGTAGTGTTATAGGCTTTTGTTGTTGTGCTGTAGATTTATTAGACCCAGCGTTAGGTGAATACTCTTTTTTAAATAATATTTAAAAAGCGAATGTGACTTTCTTTTTTTTTATTTCAAATTTTTTGTTTGGAGTACATAAATATTAGAAAAGTTTAGGGGTGTTTATCTAGAACAACTTATGGCTCTTTATCAAGTAGAATACTCTTCTATTAGTAAATTAAATAATCGAATTTGAGACAAGGTCAAAAAATTATATAAAATATATAGAAAATATCTCTTACTATGTTTATTTTCTGTATTATATCAATGTTAATTTAGGGCATTACTAACTGTATGAGGTATGTATAAGATTAAAATCTAATCCAATAGTATTTATTACTACTTGCACTATCGAGACGTTGCATTAATGGTTCTAGCAATTTTACCTAAGACATACCTCGAATCTCAGAATGCAAACCATTTTTACTTTTACAAAAACCAATTGCGGAAAGTATGAAACTCACACTTGACCGGTCTTGTAAATACTTAAAGATTCATATCCGTACCGATTATTCCAATATTTGAACATATCCGGATGATATCCGGGGCAGATTACCGTGCTCTGCCAAGCGTGCCGGGATCTCGATGTGTAAACACGGGTCACTTATTCAGGGACAAACTGTGCGATGGTTAAGCCCTCAGATCCCTTGAGCCTCTCAGCAAGCTATTAGCCACGTGCCCATCAGCTGTATTTTTCTAATATAATGTCTCCCTTATGTTCGACAGGACAGGATTAAGGAATTGAGTTTCGTTTGTACAAGGCCTTATTACAGATAAATTGTTATCTTTTCATCTGAAGGGTAAAAGTATAGTAATAAAATATAGCGACAGTGGTATAATAGGTGAAGAAATGAATTCAGGTTCTGCAATTTAGTTTTTTTATGGTACCTAAAGGAGAAATGGGATTTTCGTTTAAGACTCCAGTAATTTTAATTACTTGGTATAATGAATTTATATGTGTACTACTTGATGCCCGCGGCTCCGCCCGCATACATGTCTGTTATCGCGGCAAATAGTAGCCTATGTGTTATTCTGGTGTATAAGCTATATTACTGTAAGGTTTCATCCAAATCCGTTTTGTAGTTTGTCCGTGAAAGAGTAACAAGCATTCCTCCATCCATCCATATTTAGAAACTTTCGCGTTTATAATTTTAGTATAGATATACTCATAGATAACTTAGCTTTGAATGAATGAATGAACTTTGTTTAACATCGATTTTCTGTTAGACCATGGTATCACTGCAGTCGAACAGCAATCTAGTCAGATTACACTATTACCTATATACAGACTTTGTCATGTTTGGGATAGGATTGGACAGCCGTGTGTGTGTGTGTGTGTGTGTGTGTGTGTTAGGTAATTACTCTCTCTCTCTCTATTTTTATTATCTGTTTAAGATTACATCTCTTTTAACACTTATTACACTACTAGCTTTTATCCGCGGCTCCGCCAGCGTGTACATCGGTTATCGCGGCAAAAAGTAGCCTATATCCTTTCTAAAGAATCAAAGTATCTCTATACCAAATTTAATTAAAATCGATATAACGGTTTAGTCGTGAAAGCGTGACAGACTTTGGTATTTATAATATTATTATTAGTATGGATTTGTAAGCAGTAATTAATATATGTATTTACTAGAAGTGAACACTTGTAATTGACTCTCAGGTAACTGATTTCCTGATATTTTAAGCTGTAAGTTTCACATTCATATATCAATAAATACAACTATGAACACGACTTTCTAGAACATTCCACAAATTCTAATTCCGCAACTGCTACATTCAATACACATGGAAACTGGCAATAACACCTCATTCCAGTGTTTGATTGCCGTAGCTAAGAGTTGAATGCAATTATCGACTTAGTGAACGTCAAACTTCTATAACGAGCAAACTTCTCCAATGGGACCAGAGTACATGTACCTATATTATATGCTTATTTTTTTATTACACTTCGACCGCCTAACGATTTTAATGAGTTTTTGCGGTGGCTGTTTGGGAGTTCAAAATTGTATAGTGAAAGACGTGGCTTCAACTTTGAATGATGTAGTGAAATTGTTTTTAAACTTTTACAGTGAAGATTTCAGGTTTGTTATAATCGATTTGGCTGCGTCCAGGGTCTTTTTAGGGTTTCGTACCAAAGGCAAAAAACGGAACCCTTATATATTTGTCATGTCTGTCTGTCCGGCTTTTTTCCGAAACTATAAGAACTATACTGTTGAAACTTGGTAAGTAGATGTATTCTGTGAACCGCATTAAGACATTGACACAAAAAAAAATTGAGGGGAAAACCTAGTACTGAAATTAAAAGTTTTTTTTTCATCAAACCTGTACATGTGGGATATCTATGGATAGGTCTTCAAAAATGATATTTGTTAAAATGAATTCAATGTAAAAGAGGTTTGCTATTGTGTTGGTTTAAAAGAAATGTTGTTTTTAAATATAGAATTGTTTTGTTCTGTTGTTAGTTGTCACTGAAATAAATTATGATATACATCTTGCTGCCAAGAAAGCGTTTCCTTTATTTAATATAAAAATGTAGACATTTCAACTCCTTTGTCAAATTTGTATTGGAAAAAACGCTGCTGTAATATATGTATACTGGTTTCTGATTTCTGTTCATAAATACTTAGCAGCTTCCGCCACATTTCAGCCGACGATGTGCAAGTTATGAAATGCAACATGACATCTTCTGTCATTCTAGTCACCAGTAACGCCTGAGCCTTGGCATCGCTAGTCTCCCATTGGATTCGTGCAGTAGCCTCTTGAGGTTTAGGCTTCCGCCCTTCGACAATATCCAGCCATCCATGGCCCCTCAATAGTACTTTAACTTGGAATCTCCATATGTTCCAATTCCTTGTGCCTTCCAGTTTAATCACATTATTACTGTTACTTCCTTCCATCTTACCTTCCTGCCTTGCCTTCACCGAGACAAGTATTTATTGATAGAAAATCGCCATATGAAATGTGGACAAATAAAAGCTTCGACATTCATCAGCTGAAGGTGTTCGGTTCACAGGTGTATGTTCATATTCCAAAGGAAAAACGTAGAAAATGGGATGTGAAAGGAGAAAAAGGTTTGATGGTAGGATATGGTGAAAATATTAAGGGCTACAGAGTGTACTTTCCAGGCAAGAATTCTGTAGACACAAAAAGAGATGTCGTTTTCTTAAACACAGAGGCCAATGAAGGTCATAAATTTATTGAACCAGTCATGCTAGATGTGAACAGTACGACTCCCACTTCACAAGGTGATCTAACAGAATGTATGATGGAGGAAGAAGTAAAAAGTGATGAATCACAGAATGATACTCTAACAAGTATGAATATAAACACATCTGTAAATGAAAGTGACTCTCAAAGTGAATATGAATTGCTTGATGATGTTCCATCATCAGTTAGAGAGATACCAGAAGTCAGGAGTGAAAGAGTGAAACGAGTAAGGAAACAAACATCATTCTATCAGTGTCACAGTGTTCTAAGTGTAGAGAATGAGCCAGAGACCTACAAGGAAGCTATGAGCAGGAGAGATGCCAATAAATGGAAGGAGGCAATCAATAGGGAACTGCAAACCCTGAGAGACAACAACACTTGGGACTTCTGCAGTGCACCGGTGAGTGAAAAAGTTATTAGTAGCAAGTGGGTTTTTAAACTAAAAGGAAATGATAGTATTAAGCAGTATAAGGCGAGACTAGTAGCTAGAGGGTTTGAACAAAATAGTGACTATGAATTAAGTGATATTTATGCACCTGTTGCAAGGTTATCAACCTTTAGAGTTTTTGTGGCTGTAGCAACTAAATTAAACTTACCCATATATCAAATGGATGTAACGGGGGCATTTTTGTATGGAGACATAGATAAAAATGTGTATATAAAGTTGCCAGAAGGAGCTTATTCGGGTGAAAATAATATTGTCAAGTTAAACAAGTCTTTGTATGGCTTAAAAAGTTCACCAAAATGTTGGAACTTAAAGTTTAATTCTGTAATGAATAGAGAAGGATTTATAAGATCTAAGTGTGATTCTTGTTTATTTAAAAAGAGTAGTGGTAAGGAGAAACTGTATATTTTACTGTATGTCGATGATATTTTGATTTTTGGGTCTAGCGAGGAACATGTGTCACTAATAAAGTCAAAGTTAAATAAGGAGTTTAAAATGAAGGATCTGGGCCTAATTTCAAATTTTCTAGGCATACATGTAAAGCAAGATTTAAAGACAGGTATTACTGAATTAGATCAACAAAGTTATTTAGAAAGAATTCTCAAAAAATTTAATATGGAAAATTGTAAGGATATGTTAATTCCCATGGATCAGAACTTTAATGCCAAAATATTTGCAAATAATACTACTTGTACTGATAACACTACTGAGAAGCTATGTAGACAAATTATAGGTTATTTAATGTATGCTGCATCTGGTACTAGACCAGACTTGTGTTATCCAGTGTCATTGTTAAGTAGGTATCAAACATGTGCAAATAATGAGTTATTAAGTGCATTAAAGAGGGTGTTAAGATATGTTAAGTATAGTTTAAATTTGAAATTAGTATATAAATGTAATGATATTGTTTTGAAAGGATATTGTGATGCTGATTGGGGCGGTGATCTGAAGGACAGGAAGTCTACCTCAGGTTACATGTTTATGTTGTCAAACAGTCTGGTTGTATGGTGCTCTAAGAAACAAGCATCTGTCAGTCTGTCTTCTACAGAATCAGAATATGTATCAATGAGCATGGCTGCCAGTGATGCATCATGGCTTATAAATTTATTATTAGATTTTAATTATGAAAATATTTGTCCAGTCAACATATTCTGTGATAATCAGTCTGCCATAGTAAATGCAAAAACAGATAATATGAAACGGTTAAAACATGTTGACATCCGCTATCATTTTCTCAAGGATTTAGTTAAAGAGAATAAGATCTGCATAAACTATATTAAAACTAGTGAACAACCAGCAGATATGTTAACTAAGGCTTTAGGTAAAGAGTTATTTTTAAGACATTTAAGCAAGTGTGGCATTATGAACACAACTATAGACTCTAGTTGATTTATGTATTGTTAAAGTTTGATTTATTGTTTAGTTAGCTATTTTAAGTTTTTTTTGTGTGGGGTTTACATTGAGGAGGGGTGTTAAAATGAATTCAATGTAAAAGAGGTTTGCTATTGTGTTGGTTTAAAAGAAATGTTGTTTTTAAATATAGAATTGTTTTGTTCTGTTGTTAGTTGTCACTGAAATAAATTATGATATACATCTTGCTGCCAAGAAAGCGTTTCCTTTATTTAATTCAATTCAATAATATTGATAGATAGATATTAATAGTTTGCGCATGAGACACTTCCAAATTGATAAAATGTGTGTGTAACTGTGACTTCTAAAATAAGAGAATGATAAAACTAAAAAAATATATGACATACATTACCATGCAAACTTCCACCGAAAATTAGTTTGAACGAGATCTAGTAAATAGGTTTTTTAATATGTCTTAAATCGTAAACCAAAAAGCTTATACTTTTATTCCACTCCATAATTTAAATTAATACCTGACCAGATTGAACCAGTTTCATTGTATTGTAGCCCTAAAACCTCCTTTCTAAGAAGATGCTTATGCCCAGCAGTGGACTATACAAGGTCTTATGACACTGTCAAACTTTTGAAAAAGCCTAAGTTGAATAATTTCTTTTATGAATTGTAATTTTAATTGTTTCGTAAGTGACGTCAATCTTCCTAACAAATAAAGTAAAAGAGAATAAGTTTATAGTCATCATAATTAACAGCGTTCAATAGTCTACCTAAGAAAAACTAGTTAAAACAAGAAAAAAATTAACAAAAAAACGATTTTAAGAACTGGGCCAAATTGAAATGAGACCACACGGGAAGCTCCAAATTTCACCTGGTTGAAAGTTCTGAGTGTACAAACATAAAAAAGACAGTCGAATATAGTACCTCCTTCTTTTTTAAAGTCGGTTAAAAAAAGAGAGGTTAAGAGAGGTCTACGTTCCGTTCCTACCTATCGTCTCGTTTCAAACACTTTAACTTGATTTTAGGACACTTTATCGCTATTGAAAATTTGCAGTGTGATTTATATATTAAAGTACACCAAGTAAAAAGCGTTTCAATTAAACCTTAGCAATATACATTGGAATAAATCAAGGACCTCGGAGCTCCACACCTAAGAAACCTCAATCGTCTTTGCAAAATGCGTTAAAAGTCCAACTGATAAGCTAAAACCAACCTTAACACCACGTAATGTGCATCGCAACTACTGCAAGTAACTTTTGTAAATATTGCCAATAGAACATAAATTGTGTTTAAGCTAAAATAGACTTTATGACAAAGCGGCAAGAGTTATTGGTAAACACATAAGGCACGTTTTCCGTAGCATTTTAAAGCGAGTACAATATTAAAGCGAATGATATTCTTCATAAATCGCGCTTAGGTGTCGGTGTTGTAGTGTCTTCGAGATATTTTGTGTTAGATTTAAAATGTTGGTTGATTCTCTTAGAATTGCACTGACTTTTACAAGAATGAAATGCAGTTTCCAGTGGAAAACACACTTTAATGTTATCTTACGAAGACACATATTAGACAAATTACACTTATAGTAAGATCAAATGATCATACACATCACATTGTTATTTACTCTGGATAGAAATTGAAACTATAAACTAACTCGCTACCAGTGTACTTTGCTTCCAAGGGCTCTTTAAGCGGGACTAAAAAAGCATCTCACTAGGCCTCTATAGTGTGAGTCTCCTTGCTGCATTATCCCCATTCGCAATGAGGATGGTGACCACCGCTCTAGGATTCTGCTCATACTTTGCAGATGAGTAGAGTCACTAAAAGACAGAACAAAGAAGGTCCAACAAAACCGTCAACAGGTCCAAAGAACAATATAATACAGTGTCCAATATGTCATCAAAATATAAAGAATTCAATAAAACCTCTAAATTGTACCTTTATTGCCATGCTTTTATTCTCTTTAACATATTAAAACAGAGAAAAACGATGGAATATAAATAATAGCCCTAATACCAGTGAAATCATTTTTAAAGAGCCCTGGTACAAGTATTTGAAACCTAATATATTTTGACCTTAACTGAAGCACCGCTTTGTACCGATGTTCCAACCCACCTGTTATTTCGAGTATGAATGTAAGGTCCGACATTATTACTTCTAAGTGATATTTGGATTTTGTATTACAATGAAATGTGGTTAAGGTTTATATTGGCTTGGCTTAGTGTTGTTAGTATTCTAAGTGGGTAAATTGTATTTTTTGTATGTTTCGGTGTCTCTACTCTAAATACAAGTAGTGTTGTAGTGTAACAAAGCTGCTTATTTGAATACTATTTTGTTTGAGTGAATATTGTTGCAAACCTTTTGGGAACCTTTGGGTTGTTTCTAATTGATAATTATAGATTATGCCAAGGTAGGTAATAGTCAATCTATACATACAAATAAGTAAAATTTGAGTGTCTGTTTGTAATATTAAACTTTTATTAAAAATCACTTTTTAATAAATGCATATGTATGTATACACAATACATGTACCAAAATTTCTTTTTTTTTCCATTTTTGTCTGTCTGTCTGTTTGTTCCAGATAATCTCTGGAACGGCTGGACCGATCTTGACAAGATTTTTACAGGCAGATAGCTGATAATGTAAGGAGTAACTTAAGCTACTTTGTTTAGACTAGCTTTGTCTCGCAGCTTTACCCTCGGTTCACCAATAACCGCGGGTAACACCGAGGGGTTCAGCTAGTAGGTAATGTTATATATTCGAAAGTAACTCTGTCTGTCTGTCTGTTATGCATTTCAATGTAATTTGACATGGAGATATTTTGATTTTAGAGGAAGAACATAAACTACCCTTTACTGCGATTACCGACATACACGTGAGCGAACCCCTGGGCAAAAGCTAGATTATTAATAAAACGAAAAAAAAAAAAAGTTTAAATAGGTTTTTCAAGAGAAGGCTATTTAGTTGATGGGTATATATGCAATATCTTTAGAACTATAAAAATCTTACGTATGATTTTATTTCTTACATGTATCTATATTTAACTTCTATTAGATTCATCTTATAATTCTAGTGGTATTTCTTAAATCTATGAGCACATGCCTATCTATACTTAAAAAATGTTAAGTCCGAAAAAAAAAATTCCTAATTAATTTTTTGCACACATTTTTCAATTTCTGTTAATACACATATGCAAAATGAATAATTAAAAAGTATATTAAAACTTCACAGTAAGAATAACTAAGGGAACACATCAACTCAATGGAGGCAGTAGAGCCACGCTGATGTCAGCACGGTTGGGCCGGCTCGACCGGGGCGTTACTACCCTCGCACATAAAATCAACGTAAAATGACAGCGATCGTGCTGTCGTGCTCTAGGATTCTACTTATGCTTTTTATCAGGCAGAGTAGAGACATTTAGGTAGGCCATACATAAGAAAAAAAAATACCATAGTTTACTTTATCAGTAATTTTTCCAAAAATTCATTCGCCGTCTTAAATTCATTTTAAAATTCTTTTAAACGCTTAAGCTGTAAGTTCCTTAGTCCCGCTTACTTATTATAATTTTTAAAAATAAAACGCGGTAAACATCAAATAACTTCAACGTGATAAAACTGAGTTGTCAAAAACATAAATCCCAATCTGTAAACATGTTTATTCTACATGAAAAACTGCAATTACAATTGCCCCCGAAGCTGAATTTCAAACATACTTACAGCGTTTCGTATCAAATCACAGTTTAACCTCCCTTGGGGACGTCACAAATACACGGATATAGTTCCAACTTCGTATATTTGATGATGTTTTGAATAAACTAATCTTGAATTGTCTCAGTTTCATAAAGATATAGATATAGATACATACAAAACTTTATTTGCACACCATAATATTACAGACTTTACAGAGTTTGGTTCTTCCTTCCCGTGCCGAGCAGTTAAAAACTGGAACTCACTACCAGCTCACGTGTTTCCCTCCCACTATGATCCCGGGTCCTTTAAGCGGGGCGTGAAAAAGCATCTCACTAAGCCGCCATAGTGTGGGACGTCATACTGCATTGTTTGCTTTCACAGTGAGTATGGTGGCCCCCACTGTTGTATTTTGCTTGAGCTTACCATCAGGCTGAGCAGAGTCATTTTGGTAGACATTAAAAAAAAGACTTACTAGAGAGTACATAAAATGTGAGATATATCCATCTTATACAACCTTATGATGGATGAAAATGTTTCGCAAAGACAGTAGTAGTTGACTGTGAATTGAGTTTTGAATTCATTATTTGATGATAAATATAATAACAAACATATACACTTATATCCATACACATAAACGCATAGACGTGTAGTTTTATATACTTACTAGTTGACACACGCAACATCTGCGTCTCTTTTCAATTATGCTCTATTGGTTTAAGCGTGATGTTAACTATTCTTTCCTAGGCCCGCTAGTAAAACACGCATTAAAAAAACGTGTAAGCTTATTATGATTATTATTATTATTTCTTAAAGTATACTTAAATAGACATGCCTATGAAACTAAAACCGCAGTTGGAGAGCCACGTTTTGACATTCATGTATTTAAAGACCGGCTATGACCCTCGCAGAAAATTTATGTTGAGAATTTTGTTTCGAATTTATTCACGAAGTAAGTTAGATTATCGGAACTCGCCCCCCTTTTTTTGGAGAGTGGGAGGAAATACTCAAAGTGCAGCAGCGCACTTTTGCTAAGGGCTGTCATCTCATTAGTCAAGCGGATAGCATATATGTCTGCTTATCAAGTGGTCTCGGGTTTGATTCCCGGGTCGGGTTGAAAGTATTGTAGGGTCCTAGTCATGAATATCTTTGGCAATCGTTGTTGGAAAGTCAGTGCCCTCAAATATACTTACAAGTATCCATATACTTGTAAGTATGTTTGAGGGCACTGACTTTGAACCATTTCAAGCTTCAATTTCAGTTTGCCTTTAGGGTTGTAGAGGTCGGATGCCAGTCGCTTTGTGAAAAAACTGATATTCAGGTGAAACCGGTTCAGCTAGTGGAAGATCCCAAAGAATCTTGGGAATAATAAAGGCTAGAAAGATACTGTTAAGGACTCTTGATGCGATGTGACGTTGGAAGTTATAGCCACTTACTATTAGTGACCTCGTTTGTTTCTCATTCCATAAAAAAAGTCAAAGACGTAAATCTATTCTAACAGTTTTATTTCCAGGAAGTTAATTCAGAAACTTTTTATTACGACATACTTATATGATTCCGTCGACAGCACTAAAATTGTCTCTCGAATGATGAGATCAAGTTGTAGCGTCTTCTATGGGATCATATAATCTGAAATGATGTAAAACACACCACATATTCATGTTAATTACGCATTAAAGCCACACAAGTTGTTGTGTGTTTAATTAATGAGAATTCTATTGTTACATTATGTTTTGAAAGTAGTTACATGAGCGATGAATATTAACACATACATACGTAGGTGGGACTATAATTTTAGTCTCTTTTACGTCATAGGGTGTAGGACTATAGCCGATATGCAGTCTAGAAATTTAGAAGAACACAATTTGTATTTATTTCAATCGTGCTGTGAACAATGGCTACGTAATTTTAGTCCCGTTTACGTAATAAGGTATAGGACTTATGTCGTCAATCAGGCGCCTTAAAAATTAAGGTAATTCAAACGTTTCATTTTGTTCAGTAGGTCGAGGATTACAATACGTTAAATATAGTTGAGGAGATAGTATCCTAATAAGATTTAACTATAATCTATTAAAGGCTCCTACAGATAACTGCGAGTTCGCAACGCATCGCAAATATCTGCGAGCTCGTACGAATGTACCGCAAAAACTTCACGCCGCATCGCATCGCAGTTATGTGCCCGCCGTATGCATGAAAAACATAACAAACGAACTAAATCAATTGATTAAACGGCTATCAAAGAAAATAGTTTATATAAAATCTCTACAAATTTGGAAAAAAGTCGCGTTAAGAATTTCCAAAAAAAAACCTTTTTACCTTGGAAATAAGAACGTATTTTTAATACAAAGAAAATCTTTTTGAAGTTTTCAACTATCCGAAGGCCAGTATATTTTCTAAAGACTGCATTATTCAAGGATATAGTCGTATCTATGGCAATAAATAAGACACAGGTGTGATCGAAGCAAATGCACCACTTAAATCCACGACTCCCTTCTAAATTACATCTGCTGGATTTAACCAGGGACGTATTTGGAACACAAAGACGGGAGCGTTTACAATAAAAGATTAAAACTATATTATTCATTAAATAATGTTTTTTTTAAATATACTATTTCTGTACATTAAGCTCGTAAATAAATATCTGAATACATATAGAAACATTAACACAACAACAGCATTTTCGTTAATGTAGAAGTAAAATTAGTACATTTTAACTATAACTTGAACGAAATGTATAGGAATTTAATAAAAAAATTTCAATGCCTCTGTCTGTTCTAATAATATAACTTTATTATTATTACTAGGTACAACTTAAAAAACTACAAGTAGTCTTGCTACAAATATTTTTTCTTAAAAAGTCTTTACTTTGTCACCCTCTCCTTTTTGGCGAGAGTTACTTAAGGATTTGTTAATATTAAAATAAAAAGTGATGTATGCATTAAAATTTAGTTTAATAGTGATCTTGACTACTAAGCGGGAAGTCGTAGGTTTGAATCCCACGCAACAAAAATAATTTATTTGACGAGCAATATGAATATTCGGTGTCTGGCTGTAATTTATCAGTATATTTATGTATTTAAAATTATTTACGAATCTTTATCAGCAACATGGTTAAATAGGTTTAGGAATGAGATGTTTTAAGGTATACATATTTATAAAAGTAACTGAAACACTAATGTAAAATTATTAGAAAAGCACCTGGTTAAGAAAATCTTGTGATTAAATCCGACCCTGCAATCTAAACTGACTCCGAATCGGTGTTACATTGTCTTGGCTACTTTTTTATCGTAAACATATTAGGGTACATAAATCGAAATCCTCTAACAAAAGGTGCACTCTATTTGTACCTGGTTGTACATTTGTAACTGTACTTTATTGTTAGTTAATTTATTGTGTTTCTTTGTGTAACGTTGCTTATGGCATTATGGCAATTCTAAACAAAGTACAGAGTATTTCATTATTTATGTCAATTGACTTTTTGTTTTACAAACAATTAGCTAATTCTTTGTCTGATCCGGTTCTGTTATACACATATCAACCCAACCCAAATATCAAAATAAATTGTGTTATTTATTTTGATATTTGGTATTTGATGTGTTATCAATGTTATTTTCTCGGAAAGACCTATCTCTAGCAGTGGACTGTTAAACGCTGTTGATGATAATACCCACAATCTTCTTGTACATAAAAATCAATTGGTGTTCGTTTGTTTCGCTAAAACTCGAAAACGGCTGTGTCCATTTAGCTGATTTTGGTTTTGAAATGTTTGTCGTCGTCCAGGGAAGGTTGAGAAGGTGAAAAATTAAAAATAACTTGAAAATCCAAAAGTCACGTGTACGAAGTAGCGGGCACAGCTAGTACATTTTAATAAATGTACAAAACACAAGTCTTATCAGTTGCTTCAATCAATTTTATTTGAAAAATAAAGAGAAGTTTATTATTGTGCGGCAAATATTTTATTTATTTATTCAAACTTCCTGCAAACATACATGCACAAGGCGGACTTAATGCCACAGGCATTTTCTTCCAGTCAAACCTTTAGGTGTTGCAACACTGTGTGGCAGGCATATTTTAAAGGTAATACGAAAAATCAATTAAATATATTACAAAACTAAGGATTCTACGTATCGATTTATACACAATACACATATACAATTTATACATACATACACACATATATATAAATAGATAAATATACATAAATACACATACGGGTATATACACATTCAAAAGACACATATAGAGTACTATTCTGATGACTCCGACAACAAGCCTCTATAGAACTTCCGTATTCTAAGCTTAAAATTGTTATATATACAGGGGGATTCAGTAACCACCTTTTAAGATTGCATTCAATAGTGACTGCACACTTGTCCTAGTGCTTGAAGCAGTCGTCATGCCGCTTAGTAATGCGTCAAGCGTTGTGGGTTCAAATCTCATGTGGAATAACACTTTGTGTGATCCATAAATCATTGTCCAAAGTCTGGGTGTTCTTTGTGTCCGTTTTCTTTAAGTTTGTAAAGTCCCCCACGACACAACGTGTATATTTCCAAGATGGGAGTGGTCTATTAAAAAAAAAAACACAAAGTGTCAGAAAAAAACTGTTAATTCAAAAATCGAACTCGATGTCAACTACAATACGGACGGATCGGACGTATAACTTTAATAGATTGACATTTAATACTTTATCAATCTATACTAATATGTAAAGCTGAAGAGTTTGTTTGTTTGTTTGTTTGTTTGAACACGCTAATCTCAGGAACCACTGGTCCGATTTGAAAAATTCTTTCAGTTTTAGATAGCCCATTTATCGAAGAAGGCTATAGGGTATATATCATCACGCTAAGACCAATAGGAGCGGAACATCAATAAAAAAAATTTCGAAAACGGGGAAAAATTATCACGCCACGGGCAATAGAAGACGCAAACGAGGTTGCGTGGGTCGGCTAGTAGTCTATAAAATTTCACCACAAACTGAATGCCATTCGTAAAATACGCTTCATAAATCCATATGCATGTATGCAATATATTTAAAGCTCCTTAGAAAGTATTAAAGGCGATGTCACATGGTGCTTTGAATGCCCTCGCTTTGACCTTTGTGTCGTTCCTCTTTTAAATATAATACTGCAATAAAATATTCACTTCATTCAACATTTAAGTGCTGATATATATAAATAAACTAAAAGGAAGAGAAATAAACTTTTAACGAACGAATAGGCGGGCACCTGAGGGCAAGCGAACACCTACATCGGCACCGCAAGAGACATTGAGCGCTTTACCCTCTAATTAAGATGGAGGTGGTTCAATCTCTGGTAACCACGCTCACAAAATAGGGAAATGTTGTTTAATACTAGATTTTTTACCCGACTACGGTAAAGCCGTAAGGGTAATGTTTTTGACAGTCTATATATGTTCTTATCTTCCACCGTCTAAACTACTAAACCTATATTAATGAATCGGTTATCAACAGATTTGCAACAATGGTCCAGTGACAGGCTACATGAATTTTATCAAAAGTTTTTAAATAGTCGAGTTATAGTTGTTTGAACTTTATCTTGTGTGAGACTGTGTGGTCAATCCAATCCAATCCAGTCAAATCGGTTCAAATGAGTTCACAGTCTTATGTTTAATTTTACAGTTTAATTCTAATTCAATCACAAATTTTCTTAAATCTATAAACTATTTTACTTAAGAAGTACACCACTACATTTTCGTGAGTCCATCACTACTGTATGGATATATATTACTATGTCTCTGTGTGGGTAGAACTGTATGTGTGTGCGTTCGTGCGAATGAGGGTCTCCGATCCGCATCCTCGATTTTATCATTGTCAGAATGATGAATTAGCTACATTCGTTACGGGTAGCCTTTCCACCTAGGTTATAAGTTAGCTTTGTTTAAAACCACATTTTACGATCTGAGAGTGGTTTTTAATTTAAGGCTATCAGGTTATTTTTATGTCATCTATAAAATATCTAATGGAAGTATGGGAATTAAAATGTTATGTAAAATGAGGGTTTTTTTTATACCTATTTAAATCGGAAACTTTATGATAAATAGAATTAGTGATAGTGTAGCGATAGTGATAATGTAGCATTGTAATTTTTTTAAATGTTTATTTGCCAAAATGACTTTACTCTGCCTGATGGAAACTATAAGCAGAATCCAAGAATATTTTATATTATACCATACTCATTGCGAATAAAGAAAATGCAATGGTTACAGAATAGGGACACTGTTAGTGTGGTATGTGATGAGTACGCGAAGGTACATGGCGAAACAATAACATCGAAAATGTGCGGGTGGACGAAGAACCTTCTATTTCACGGATTCGACGACGGAGGGCGTGCGCCGCTGAGCCAATCAGCCTGTGACCACGGCCAGTGCAACTTGATCGAAACGTTAGGCAAATCAGAGGTAAATAATACATTTTAATAAGTGATCGCATTAATTCCTGTAAAATAATTATTATTATACCCATAGCATAAATAGGGTAGTGACTTACTATTCTCAATCTATCACCACACGAAAAATGCCCTTTTTGAAGTTATTAACCTTTTCGCAATAAAATTACAGGATTGACATTCCGTATGTTATACCCCTACGTTACAACCATCACAATTTCCGGTTACCTAGAAGTAAACCGCTCATTTAGCACCCTAGTGGTGTAAAGGTCCGTACCATTAAATTTGATTAAACGATATCTCACGAAAATTCTATATGATTGTAAAGGAGATTTATTGCATACTATTACGGCGTGTGATATTCCACCCCATTATAGGGAGTGCGAACTGATTTTGAATAGTTTGAGATATTCCAGTCGATTTATCGTCTTACGATTCGAATTTTACGCGTTATTGTCACCTTGGGCTATAAAACCTCACAAACGAATGTAAACCTTAAGTTAAAAGGTGTAAAGTTCAAATGTTACTGTGAGTTTGATAAAATACTGAGTCTCTAAATTCGATAATCCATTCAGAGATATTTTTTGTTCTTCTAAATTGTCTTTGTCGGTAGATGATAGATATTTGGAACGAGAATTAATTGTGTTGAATGTGAGACTGACAAAACCAGAGTTTTGGTAATTAATAAAACTAATATAAAATGGTTTATTTAAATAGAAATAAAGCTCAATGTTAAATAACTTCAAAATAAATTGTGGAATTATTTTAAAGTTCCATGCCGGAACTGTTAGTTTAGTAGTTAGTTTCCAGACTAGTAAACCAGAGGCCGTGGGTTCGACTTCAAACCAGAAATTGTTTACTTATAATAAATAGCATTAAAAAAGTATCCAAGTATAATTCTTTAGTTTGCTAAGGTGATGGCAATAAGCTTCCCCATAGTACGTGAGTGGGACTAAAATCTATAAATGTAGGTATGACACTTTGTATGTTTTAGAGTATATTCCCCAAGCCTAGAATCTACCTTCTCATATATATATATATATATTCTAACAAAGGTATATTTTCATATCTTTAAGAAAAAAAACCTATCATATAAAAGTTCCCGAGCGAAAGATTCTTATCATGTAAATCAGGGATTAAAATTATGAGGACGTGTGAATTCGTATCTTGATAACGATATGTACTGAATAGCAGAGTTAGATGTCAAAAACAGACATTCTTGTGCTTGGCGCACTTTACGTAAGATCTCATATATTCTTATATATGATTTTTATGTTGTTTTAGCTAAACCCCACGATGTTCTACTAACTTTTAAACTTTCGCGTTCCATGATATATTAACATTTATTTTTACGGCTGATCATCCTGTGACCACGGCCAGTGCAACCTGGTCGAAACGTCAGGCAAATCAGAGGGATGTAGTACCTTACCGTAATATTACCTATACGTACCTGTAGTACCTTTAAATAAGTGATCGCGTTAATTCCCGTAAAAATAATTGTTAATATCTCATGGAACCCGAAAGTTTAAAAGTTAGTATAGCAAACCGCTACGGGTCGTAAAGGTCAGCCTGTGATCACGGCTAGTGCAACCTGGTTGAAACGTCAGGCAAATCAGAGGTATGTAATACCTTTTAATAAGTGATCGCGTTAATTTCTGTAAAAATAATTGTTAATACCCCGCGATGTTATCTGCGGTTATAGTCGTACCGCAGGTAACGCCGCCGGGCGGAGCTAGTCTAAATAGTAGCCTAAGTTACTCCTTATATCATCAGCTACCTGTCAGTGAAAGTCCCGTCACAATCGATCCAGCCGTTCCAGAGATTAAGTGGAACAAACAGAGAGATAGACAGACAGACTGGCCAACAGACAGAAATTGTAAAAAATTTTTTGGTTATTGTACCGTGTATTTACAATACACTTGCATTTAGTAAAAAACGGTTATTTTAATATTACAAACAGACAATCCAATTTCATTTATTTGCATAGATGTGTACAAGTTCTGTAAATTATATCGGCAATAGACTCTAATGTAGTAGAGAATAAGTGAGTGAGACTATAATAATTATAGTTATAAATTATTACTAAACTAACTAAAAATATTTATAGTCAATAAAATGTAGGCATTTAACACATATCTATACACCCTATCGAGGATAATAGACATGAATTTTAATGACTATAAGCTTATATGTCAATGAGTTAACAGAAAAGGTCCATTGGACCAGGAACGCATTAAATTCTGCAAAACCGTTTGACTTAAAGTCAAAGTGGATGTCCTGACTTATTTTGAAGCAACACAATGGGTGAAAGATATAGCGAAGATATCATTGGTGAAGTTGTTTATATCTAGCAGGTTAACGATATCATAAAATTATCCGATGATTGGGGCTCAAACAGCTTACAAGATCTTGGCAGATTAGATATAGACAGATAGGCATTTAGCAGTATACGCCTTGCAAGCGGCTAAGGAAACTTCCATTTCCTCCTCAAAACATTAAGCAGTCTTAAAAATTTCTACCTATATGTAAGGCACACACAATTAACTTCCATTCAGTACACTGACTTCAAAAAATACTCCTAGAATAGTCCCTAATTTGAATTCCAACGCAGCGACGTTACACACAGTATGATCCTTTACAAAACTCAATCCAATTTGGAAGTTCTTGCTTAATAAAACCATTGTTCCATTTCAAAATATATTTGCATACAAGTATTTTCTGCAGAAGCCAATTAAAGTGTGTACTAACAACTGAGGGTGACGTTATATCCGTGTCATGATAGCTTAATTGTGTGTTCAGCTCATTGTGAGGGCGCTCAAGTTTGTTTTGTAAGTACACATAATAATATACCAATTGTTTAGCCAAGTTCCGAGCTGTATTTAGAACACTGCAGATGTAAACCCGTTTCTGCAAAATCTTGTTAAGTTCAATGAGGTAGCAAGAATATTGGTAGTCGTACTGGGTGAATTGATTTTTAATGGCACATTTTCTGTTCATTTTATTCAGGATGAATTAATAGAAGTAATAGAGAGGAAGAAGTAATAAACCTGTAAAGGTAGGATTCCTCCATCAATGGGAACTGTGTGTAATGTTATAATAATCTTACTAAAATTATAATTGTGTGGATGTGAGGATGACTGTTATTCTTTAATGCAAAAACTATTGGAAGGATTAAGATGCCATTTTACTGTAAGGTGGCTTTTATATCAAAATATGCGCTTTATACAGCATTGGGAAAAAGTTAGTTTTACAATTATCACCTCACACAACAAGTAATAAGTAGATAGAGGCGTATTGAACGACCATATTTAGCCGGCTGTATTATTTTTTAAACTCAAGCAAACAAAGGTAAGCTATTAAGGATTATTATAAGAAAACTCAACCAGGTTCATATGCTCTTAAATAAACATACTAACATCTATCAAATGTACTTCTAAATCTATACATATCATAGATAAATAACACCACAACAAAAATTGATGATCGTGTATTACATAATTCATGTGAGTTTGCGAACAACGATATCAGGTTTTACAGACAGAACCGATAACTACTAAGTATTTCAACAGGCCAGTTTTAGTAATTTATGATATTAATTTATCAAAGAAACACCAAAGTAAAAGATTAATGAGTGGTTTATAAGATTTAAATACAGATATTAATTATTGAACCCATTATTTTTTAGTCGCGCGATACAATCTCAGTGGTGTAAGGAACGCGTGAATTATGAAGGCCTTTAAACTTGTGATAAAAGTACCGTAAATCTTTCGAAGGACTCGGCTGTTTTCGGTGATAAAGTGCCCCGCGACGGACGGAACCAAGACTTCATTAGGGTTCTTTCGAGAGATTTGTAGACCTATTTATACTGCGAGGTAAAAATGGGATTATCTTGATTTTCAAGCAAAAATATAAAATGCCTATCTGATATTGAAATCACAGGAATTGTTTTAGTAGCAAGTAAACACCATTACCTAACTTAATCTTTGAAAGCGTTAGTTATCGCTTCCTGTGATGTGGAACGGAAGTATTTGTTGTTATATTACGCATCTAAAACTAAGTTAACTAATAGTTTATTGGGTATATCTATTGCGTACAGTTAACGTTACTTCTCTAATATATAAATTATCAAGTTCTTAAAACCAAGAATACTGCACAAGTCTTGGCTCGAAGGACCAAATGTTTGAGAAGGAGTTGGTGCATATAACAAACACTTCTGTTCCAAGTTACTAAATCTATTCAAATAAGGCTAGTATCACACTGCAGTGCACATTATCCAAGCGGTAAACCGCAGCATGCAATTGTCTGAGTAAGCAGAGTTCGGAACTTATTCCTCCAGCGTCCGGCACGTTTAGCCTGAATTAGTTTAGTTCTCCGCAGCGGTAATCAACGCCCTGCGTCACAGAGAATGCTTTAAAGCCAGAACCACCCAACGCAAACGAATTTCGAAAATGGCTGATTACACAACTGCAATTCAATTCTGTTATTAGGTAATAAGAGGACATTGTAACGTTTTGCGACCAAACTATTGGAACTGAGAGCTCAGTTTAGCGATAAATACATTCAGTTAAGACAATTAAAGTTAATATATATAAAGTTTACATATTTATTTATTTTATTACTGAAGACAAGGCGTAGTACGCAATTTTATAGAAATATCGTAACGACGGAACGCAGAAATATGAAATATGCAATACATAATATATAACAATCGGCTTTATCCAACTACAAGAGTTAAGTATATACTTTGATCAATAAGTAGATAGTAACGTTCATGCTATAAACAATCTCTATGATGTCCAGAATCTTGAAACATCTATTCTACACAGAAAGTAATTGATGTGATTGCATTGGATTGTTTCAACTGTACACTGAAGGTAGGTGCACTACATTGAGAGATTGCACGTTAAATCTACTAGAAAAGTAGCTGGAACATATTTATGGCTGCTAAGAAAATAGTGCGGTAGGCGATTCCTCTCAGTATAAATATTTATGTTACCACATGAATATATTTGTTTCCGGGATGTGTTTAACGTAAGAAGTAATTAAATTAATTGTTTCATTTATATTTATTGACTTCAGTTAAAGTTCTCACCTGCTCAAAAATGTATATGTATATTATTTATTACACGAGAAATAAGATTAAACGTAACATTTATATTAGTGTTAAGTTGCAAAAGCTTAATAGTTACGGCCTTATTTAAGATTTAAAACCCACCCAATGTACTACAGAAGTGAACAATGATAACATTATCAAATACATTTTTTTTACAATACATTTTTTTAGTTACCACTATTTACTAGATAGAAAAGCCTCAATTCACTCATTCATTAAGAAAATACACTCCAAACTCATGCTAATATATATAGAGCCTAACAATTTACAACAAAAGCAAGTAAAAGAAGAAAATTTCAAACTTGTTATGCAATTAAGCAACCCACAGCAAAAAGTATTATGTTAAGAGTTCCCAACTTTAAATTAAAATAAAAGTAACTACACTCCTTCTAACAAATGCAAGTTGACTAACTAATTTGAATACGCAAGACAGTCGGCAGCTAATCTAAAATGCATGTTGGCACTAAACTATTTGAGTAAGCTAGTAGTTGTGGCGAGAACTTGCTTTTTGTTGATTGAAGTGAGATATCTTTTTATGTGATTGAATTAGATGCAAGATAATTTAAAGTATCTAATTAGGCGATGAAGTTAAATACTAATAATGAAGACTGTTAAATAAAACAAACTGCCACGGTGGCGCAGTGGTAGCGTACGCGACTGCTGTTCTTGAGGTCCCGGGTTCGATTCCCGGGTCGGACCAAATGTTTGTATGATCTGCAAATATTTGTTTCGGAGTTTGGGTGTTTTCTATGTATAATATGTATGTATTTACAAAAAAAAAAGTATATAAGTATTTATATCAGTTGTCTAGTACCCATAATACAAGCTCTGCTTAGTTTGGGACTAGATGGCGTTGTGTGTTAGATGTCCAAAATATTTATTTATATTTATTTATTTATTTATTTATTCATACTAATAGAAATGCGAAAGTAACTCTTTCTTTTACACTTTCACGGCTAAACCGTTACACTGATTTAAAAAAAATTGATATGGAGATACTTTGATTTTTGAGTAAGGACATTGGTACCCTTGACCATACTTGCGAGCGAATCCGCAGACAAAACTTTAAATAATTAATAAAGCAATAACTTTCTGCAACATACTACACAGCTTTATTAAAACCTGAATTTAGCATAGTTGAACGGATACCTTAGTTAAATACGCATTTGAGAAACAAATATATATTACATACAAACACCGAAACTAATGCAATGGATAAATCTGACGCATTAAAATAATTTTATACATCACAAGCATTTTACTCCCCATAACTTGCTTTTGAAATATAATAATTAGGCTTTCGTATTGTGAAATCCAATAACTTAACAATAACAGACACCGCTTTAACTATCCACGATTACATTTAATTGCACCAATCAACCGTATCCAATTGTTGTCCTTCCTTTTATCTCCATCAACCAAATTCCTTTTTTTCCAGTCACCGAAAAAAACCTCCCGCCAAAAATGTCCGCTCTTCCCCGGTGTTACCCTCCATCGCTTGTGTTGCTAGTTGAAAACCTGCTAGCTATCCGATTATAATCGATGTTATTTTGAAAAACGTTACAGTATTATAAATAAATAAATATTTCGGACATCTAAACACACAACGCCATCTAGTCCCAAGATAAGCAGAGCTTGTGTTATGGGGTACTAGATAACTGACACAAATACATATATACTTTTTTTTTGTACATACATACATATTATAGATAGAACACACCCAAACTCCGAAACAAATATTTGTAGATCATACAAACATTTGGTCCGACCCGGGAATCGAACCCGAGACCTCATGATCAGTAGTCGCTCACGCCAACCGCGAGACCAACGAGGCAGTCATATAATACAGTTGCACCAAAATTACTGATATTATGAAATACGACTGCAGTACACCAAAAACTAATTTCCGAACCACAATACAGTATCAAATTAGAGTGAATTAGTTGAAACTTGCGTGTGGTATGAATGCAAGCTAGTTCCCAACACATAGATACACATTCGTGAATTAATTTGTCAACTGACAACAAAATTGATGACAATAATCCTAAATTAATATGATTTGATCAATTTGTTCGCAACTAAATTGGTGTTACAGCAGTAGTTTAGAGTATTGCTGAAATACAAAATTATTAGTATATATAATAAGGTATTGAGCAGTATGTCGAAAATAATAATAACAAATGTTACGTACTTAGAGAAAAAGCCAGCAGTGGTATCTAACAAGAAAATCATTTTAAAGTTATTGCCTAGAATCAAATGCTTATTTATGCTAATACTCATTTTTTTATAGAAAAGAAGTTTTGAAAGTTAAAATTTTCACAATATAAACGTAAGTACCATAAACATATTGAGGGTGCCATCAGAAAATCACTACTGCACGGATACCGTGCAGGCATTTAGCTGAGATGAAAATCCGTTCTAGCCCACATTTTTATACAAATCCATGTCCCTGTTTGATGTACATAATATTGTTCTCACTATTTCATTTTTGGTTTTGCATTGTGCAATGAATAAGTCATTTCCAATTTTGTAATAGGTAAAGTTAAAAATGATTAGAAATGGTTGCATCGGGATTTGAGTCTTCAGACTGTAGATCGAGCGACTGTGACCAAAAAATTTAGTTTTTATGTACATAGTCACTGTCATAAGCATAGTATTTAAGAGCTTATCATTTTAATTTGTTCCGACAGTGTTAATACCTAGCGAGCCTGCCTCATTGGTCTAGTGGTTAGCGTAAACGACTGCTGATCAAGAGGTCTCTTCAAGCAATGTACGACCTGCCTAAATGACTCTACTCTGGCTAATGGAAAGCATAAGCAGAAATCAAGAGTGGTCATGGATCACCATACTCATTGCGAATGCAGACAATTCAACAATGCAGCATGACGACCCACACCATGGCGGCCTAGTGATGCTTCTGCTTCTATGGGTTTATACGGTTACTTATTTATAAACTAAAATAATTCGTAACGTTTTGTATAAAAAAATCGAAGTAGAGTATCCCCGGGGTTGTTGTTAGCACCATTTGACCTACTTCACCATTTGAACCGTGGGAGAGCCACGCTTTCGGTATGAATGGGCCGGCTCGACCGGAGTGATACCACGGCCTTACAGAAAACCGGTGTGAAACAGTACTGGCGCTGTGTTTCACCGAGTGAGTGAGGATACCGGAGCCCATATGCTCCTTATTCCATAAAAAAATTCCATTTTCAGCTCCCTTAAAGTTTTGTCAGTTAAGTTTTTATTTTTGGTTGATATTGAAATTAAAGTGTCGTCACACGTCGATAACGCAGAGGCAACAAAGCATTTAATATGAGTTCAAATAAAGTATGAGATAAACTTTTGTGTTATCCTACTTTTATCATCATACTTTACACTAATATATAAAGGCAAAAGTTCGTGAGTGTGTATGTTTGTTACTTTTTCACGCAAAATTTTGGATGAAACTTTACAGTAATATAGCTTATACGTCAGAATAGCACATAGGCTACTATTTGCCGCGATAATCGACATTACTTCAGTATAAAATACTGAATGCATTATAATAGGATTATATTATAATATAATACCCTCTAACCAAGTTAAAATTCAATTCTTTAAGACTTTTATTTAATGACTTTACACAATTATAAACCAAATACAAACCACGTAATTCATATTCGCACCACGTTCCCAAATAAGCAGCCTATCCAACGACTGACGAATCCACGACCAATTGGCTATTAACTATGCAAACCTTATTACAATAGCTATGTAAATAAACCAGAGACAATAGGACTGTTTCTAAAACCCGAGTATTTGAACCCGAGAACGTACCAACTTGATTGATTGCCAAAGATTTGGCCCTGACGTGTAGATACGTCTTAATATGTCTTTTGTGCCAAGGGATTAACCCTTCGTCGCCCGATTGATGTTTATAAACGTGCCCCCGGAGGCTTTATATAACCGTCACTTTCTAATAGACTAAAAGGAGTTATTGAATGTTGTGTGTGAATTTTTAAAAGAGGGTGTTCTTTTATTAAAATTGTAAGGAAGTTCTTTTTGAAAAATTAAGGGATGAGAGAGGTGTTTTTGGATGTATCGATCGTAGTACCTCTATACCCTTATAAGATCGAGAGCCCTTTTTGGGATCGCAGGATGGATGGGCCCATCATATGACTTATTAAGATTGGTGTTTCTGTTTTGCAGTGTGGCAGTAAACGTGTATAATTTGCATAAAACAGGTCAATACCTATAAGATAACTAGCTGACCTACGCAACCTCGTTTGCGTCTTCTATTGCCCGTAGTATGGAAATTTTCCCCCGTTTTTGAAACATTGTTCATTGGTGCTCCGTTCTATTGGCCTTAGCGTGATGATAAATAGCTTATAGCCTTCCTCGATAAATGGGCTATCTAACACTGAAAGAATTTTGCAAATATGACCGATGGTTCCTAAGATTAGTGCGTTCAAACAAACAAACTCTTCAGCTTTATCAAATTAGTATAGATAGTAATTAATGTGCTAAAAATTTCGATATTATATCCCATCTGATCCTGAGAGATACAGAAGTCGTAAGACTCATTATATTTTGTTATTTATTTATTTTTTGTTTCTGTTTAACAAACTCAATATAATTTATCTTAAGAAGTGTAAATACTAAACCGATTTTGTATAGTATTATTAATTCAAATAAAAATAAGGAGCCTAAAAATAAATCTGTAATCATTTTTGTTAAATATTGCCACAAATATATAGGTTTGAGGTCATTAGGTACTATGATGTAGACATGTTTGTGATCAGATGACGTAAACAGCAGCCGGTTGAAGAAACTCCTCAATGGTTTGAGCTTACTGAACGATCATTAATAACCTGCTTTGGACTAAGATTAATCTAAATAATATAAGATTGTTAATACTGAGTATGTTTAAATTTATATCATATAAAAGTTTTACGTTACATCACAAAATGTATTTAATTAAAAGCATATTTAATGTCATATGTCTTACTTCATTTAGTACCCAAAATTAACCATAAATCATAACACTACTATTTTAAACAAACCAATTTGCCTCTCATAAATTGCGTGTTTTCCGAGGAAAGTCTAAAGTACATCCGAGGCTAGGTCTCGTAGGAAGTTATGACAAACGATGCCATTCCTAATCCCGATGAAAATTTACGCAAACATTGGCTTAGTTTCATCCTTCCTTAGAGGGTAAGTTTTGAAGTGTTTACGGTGTTAAATTTAGCTTAAGATGTAGCAGTTTTGTTTCTCTGTGTAGTGTTTCAAGCGTATAATTCTTCAATGTGTTTGAGTTGACGTGTTGAGTTAATATAGTTCTGACGGCCCACTCATTTTAGACGCATAATATTACACATAGCCTTGAAAGTAAGAACGAAATTGGATTGCATGGATGTATAATTATGCATAGTAGTTTAAACGATCGTCTCGAAGTTTTCTATTTCTTCTTTTTTGTGTTTCGCCCTTCCACAATGACTATACTCTGCCTGATGGAAGGCATAAGCAGAATCCAAGTCACTATACTGCAAATGCAGACAATGCAACAATGCAGCGTGGTGACCCATACCATGGCGGGCTAGTGATGCTTCTGCATCATTGGGCCTTCGGTCTCGCACTCACTATCGAAACACGACAGCATGATCGCTGTCATTTTACGTTGATTTTCTGTGCGAGGGTAGTACCGCCCCGGTCGAGCCGGCCCGTTTGTGCTGAAATCAGCGTGACTCTACTACCTGGTATGTATTGCGAAATCAAATCCCACTTGGGAAAACACTTTGTGTGATTCACAAATTGCTGTTCTGTGTCTGTGTAGATGACACAGACGCAAAGAGCACCTAGACACAGAATGTTTGCATTTTTTTCAACTTTAATTCACCAAGTAAGAATAGTAGGCCTATTCTGAGGTCTAGTTTTAGGAGGGCAAAGGATACGAAGGGGAGACTCTCATAAATAATAATGATAGTTTATTTACTTCTCTATTCACAAAGGTAAGTAAATTTTTTACACAATACAGGTTGAGTTGATAAAGGGTGGTAATGCAACGATTGTTATTTAAAAACAGGTCTGACTCATCATCATCATTAACTTAAGGGCTACGCTCTTGTCGATGCAGTTTTATCCAGCTCTCCCTATCAAGAGCCATTTCCTTGACCTCCTTATACGTCGCAAACTTACTTACCACTTACCATCAGGTGATACGTCTGCTCGTTTGCCCCCTATTTAAATAAAAAAAAAAAAAAAAACGCCACTTTTTCCTTAATCTGGTCCATACAACTGTGACTCGGTCTTCCTCTTCCTCTTTTTTCTTCTATTTTTCTTCTATGATATTACTCTAAAATGTATCGTGACCTAAGAAGATAGCCTACCATCTTGCCTCTTCTTATTTCTATAGTAGATATCAGCAGCCTTATAAAACGGTTTTTTTTCTTACATTTCAAAACTATTTCACGATGGCAATAAAGATATCAATGTCTATAACAATGAAACACTATCCCAAAAATCCCATTTTATCTATCAACATTTCTAAAAGCTCTCAAAACATGAAATTATATTGTAATCTATCCATTTGAATTTCTCTTAAAGCATGAGCTACGGGTAAATTGGCGTAGTGAAGCAGAACTTTAAATTCCTTTGTGCGTCAAATCAGACAAATCGTTTGCCTTGTTTGAGATGCATTACTGTGAGACGATTTCCGTCAAATTCTCGAAGTAAGCGGGTGAGCCACATATATAACTATGTGTAGGAGTGAAGGACCTCATGCGAACTCGTCTTTCAACTTTGAACCATATCATGAATGCATTATGATAAAAAATTGTTGATGTAGGTATGTGTTGGTAATACAATATTAAAAATGGTAACTTGGATATCTTGACGCCAAATGATTTAGTAATATCGAATTTATTATTAAGCTTTTGTCGAAGTTCGGGTGCTTTATATGCATAATATGTATGCATTTACAAAAGAAATATATATGTATTTATATCAGATGTCTAGTACCCATAGCGGACATCTAACACACAACGCCATCTAGTCCCAAACTAAACCAAGCTCTGCTTAGTTTGGAACCTGATGGCGTTGTGTGTTAGATGTCCGAAAATGTTTATTTCAACATTTGTACATTAATTTCACACAAATATAAACAAATGATCGAACTCGTTAAAGAATAATTTGTCCTCTGTTGAAATTGCATCTGGCTTAACAGTAAATGTAACTAACTACAAGATAAACAAGTCAGAAATAAAAAAAAAGTAATAAAAGTCAAGTTAAAGTTATTTTTAAGTTATTTCAACAAATACTACTAGTATTCAAGTTGAATGAATGCAGAGTTTACATCTATGTCAGATGCCAGTAATGAAGGGAGGAGCTGCACATGTGGCCTGACAGATTTCAAACACGTTCGAAATTAAACAACGTCAGTTAAGATATTTCATTCTCGCTCGGTGCCGCACTAGTGGTGACTAGTATTACCAACTTTGAAATCTGGCTGTCAGGGATGTCAGTTACAGAAAAAATGCTAAGAAATTACTGGAATATATGGGATGGTTTATTTAAAAAAAATGCAATAAGCACATATATTTTTATTGATGTTTTTTAATCAAATTAAAAAGAAAGTCTGCCTGCATTAGTATTTCAATATCATATTTTGTCTATACTAACTTTTAAACTTTCGCGTTCTATGATATATTAAGAATTATTTTAACTAATTAAATTAATAATTGTTAAAATATTTTGTCTATTTTCTTTAATAGTAGTTAAAAACAAACACGTACTTTTCGTAGTACTTGACCAAAATCAATCAGAAATTGTTGCAATAAAAACATCACGTATTTTTTCATACCTGTTAACTGTTACAAACTAATATTTCATAGAAAAACTAAATGATGACATCCCTAGTGTAACTGCAGAATGCAAACGTAGCAGTTGGTAACATTGTCGTTGTCATAGAGCTGTCACGTTCGAATATAGAACGTGGTTCAGATACAGTTTCAGATTATTGTATAATCGATGGTATTCCTTGATCAAAAGTAATTATAAAGTTGAATAATAATAAAAGCAATGAACCAAATGTCTGCCAGGAGACAAAATACTGTACTAACTGTAGTTTATGAACTAAAATTTTCAAAAAAATTATATAAAATATTATTTTCATTATTATTTTATAGTGTATTCTACGCTTACTGTCTATTGTTTAGTAGTAAAACACAATTTAACGGTACGGCTTTAAGACTAAACTCCAGTTAAACTTTGTTTTGAAACTTGCCCTTGCATCACCGGTTTGAAAATAAAACAAAGAAGACAATGAAACTTAAATAATACATGTAACACATGCTGCAACTCACAAGCATTGTTGTTTTAGTCTCTAAAATATAAAGTAAAAGGCTCACTATGTTGAAAAATGTGAACCACCCGTCCGAGACATCCACTATTTATTGGGGCATACTTCACCTAAATGGGGCTCTTAGCAGGGTACTGAGGACCCCAGCGGGGGTAACTGGAATTGTTTATTTTATTTATAATATTGTGTTGTGTTTTACAGTTGTGCAGGTTGTTGTAACGGGTATAAGATGATCGTTACTGTCTAGGAATTTCACGTTTTCATATTGTGATAAAAAATTCTAAATGTTTTTTTATCCGATTTTGCCTTGAGTTATTTTTTTAGCGTATGTTTATTAAGTATGAGTACTTTTGACAAGCTCTGTAACCTAAACGACTAGATATATTTTGGCGTTTGAGATATAGTTAGATTTGTCTAATTGTTAGAGTGACCCTGTGTATAGTGAAAAATTTCATGTTTTAGTAGAATATTTTGTTTCAGTAACTACTTTGCCTCAGATTTATTATGACTTTGTATGCAAATTTTATCAATTACTTTTAATTTATTTTTATCTGTTACATCTTAACCATGTGTTATTTGAAAGACAATACCATATTTCAGTGTATTAAAGTTGATAAGGCTATGAAAATAGGAGATGAATTTCAATCTGCTTAATGGCTTTTAAAAAACGATATTACTAGTAGCCAATGAAGAATCGCTGAATTGGCCACCAAAGAAATTCCAGCTACGCAAAAACTACTTTTGAAAAGAGAAAAAAAGAAATTCTATTGGTGCTCTCTCAAGCATCACTAACACTCGATGTACACGAGTACCGTTTATCTACTGTTAATGTGTTCTGTAATATACGAGTAAATTATATAATTAATGAAACATTATCGACAGCAATGGTGTAATACACAGTCTCTGGAGTGCCATGTGCATGTGTTAAGCTGTGGAACTTGATTAGGATTCGAACGAGTTCAAGTGTATTGATACTTTATCCGTCTTACGGTATTCTAATTGTTATAGTCTTCTAAATAAGATAGAAGAAGATTGTTATATATAATATGATGTGCTTTAGCAAGTGAATTAACTCTCCTACTTATTTATTTACAACTTGTTGCATATGTGGTACAAAGGCGCCCTTTATCTTATGAGGCATTCTCTCCTAGTCGACCTTTGTGTGATGTAGAAATATGATCCGACAAGCAGGGGGAAGCCTCAGCTTCCCCCAGGATAGAGTCTCTCTAGACGTAGCGTCGTTTCTGGGGGGACCAGAAATAATATGGCAGAGCAGAGCGTTTGAGACCTGCCGCCAGGGTGGAAGGTGCAAAGAGTTTTGTAAACAAGACATTTACCTATATTAAGAATTACTGAAAGCTTATACTAGCTTTACTACTACGTATGTTATAAAATGCACAAAATATTTAAATCTAAAATACATGAATTAAATTACAATCTGAATTTAATATAATACTGCTTGCATTGCCGTGGATTGTTAGCAGGTTTCGACAACTGGAATAGTTGGCAAGTTTCCTACATTTATTATGTCATAAGTGTGTTTGGAAGTCGAGAAGTGTCAAGTCAGTCTAATGTGTTATGAATATGATTACTAATTTATAATTCGGCGTAACCTCAATCATAAGTTTCGGTTGAGTCTCAGACAAAAATGTGCTTATGAACCAACCATTCAGGGCAAGCCAGAGTTTGGGGGTAGAAATTAATGAATATTATTTTTCTTTTAAAATTTCACAATGTATATGAAACTCTGCCAAGTCAATTGATAATATGTGAGCTGTATAGTTAAGTAACCTAGTGACGTCGAAGCATTAAGGGCGAGTTTCAGGAATAGCTGCATTTTTGTGAAGAGTAAAATGTTTTAAAGATCTAACAGGATCAAAGTTATATTTTTTTATGCCTGGTCTGCAAAAATGACTCTACTCTGCCTGATGGAAAGCACAAGCAGAATCCAAGAGTGTTGGTCACCATACTCATTGCAAATGCAGACAATGCAGCACGGTGACCCACACCATGGCGGCCTGGTGATGTTTCTGCATTATTGGGCCTCCGGTCTCGCACTCTCCAACAAAACACGACAACAACTTTATTGGATGTTTTATGTTTTTTTGTTTTTGAGTTATATTATTACTCCATTACGTCGTAAGCTAATGTGGCGTCTAAATTAATTTACGTTTATTTTTCGGGCATTGCCTCTTGTTCAAACATCCTGAAATTTTGTTTGAGTTCAAGATTTGTTTTGATTCCGTGTAGAATTAGGTCGGCTTGTGGTTCTTCGGTTTTGAAATACGCATGAGGTTTCTAAAAACCATTTTAAATGTATGTGAATTAAATATTACAAGTGGAAATATCTCCAACAAATACGGTTCTTTTTAACACGTTAAGTGCGAAGCGAGGCCTAAATCACCCCTGATGCAACTTCCCTGTGGTGCGGCAAGCAAAAAAGTGAATTTCTCTGTCGTGCGAATGGCATAGCTTTGGTTTGGTCCAGTGTAGGAAAGAGATAAATATATATTTGAGATCACTAATGGTTCCGGACTCGGTGGTGTACCTACCTTGGTACCGGATGTCTTAGGCCTCGTGCCGCACTGAATTAATATAATTTTAATGCAGTGCGGAACGAGGCTAAAACGCCCCATATCCCCCCTGACCTCGTACCGCACTCAACGCGAGCTTCCCGCGACCAGTGTTGTGCATCACGTCGATTGGAGAGCACGTCCTTTTACAGCGCCGAACATGTCTAAACGATGTCGGAAGAAGTTAATTTTAAAAAACCCAGAAACAGAGCCAAAACAGGTAAGTTTTTAATGAAAAAATCTTCAGTAAGTACCTAGTTTTTTCTTATCTTGGTAGCTATGTACCTAAAGTAAGTGTAAGATATTATTACTTAAGTATATTATACCTAAAGATATTATTGGTAATAACGATTATTGACGTACCTAATACTTTGCAACATATCTAGAATTACCTATTATTCTATATCGTGATAATAATGTTATTATTATTAGGACTTAACACTTAATTGATATTTTTGTAGGTAGTGAAAAACTCCACAAGAAACTCAAAGCAGCCGTTGACAAAACAGGTAAGTAATATAATTAATATTTCAGTAGTTCTTTGTCTAGGTTTTGAAAGTAGGTATATAAATATTAAAGATTTTTAGGGTTCCGCATCGAAAGGATAAAAACAGGACCCTCTATTACTAAGACTTCGCTGTCTGTCCGTTTGTCGCGATAGATAGATAGTTGAAGTTTTCTCAAATTATGTAGGCCGCTATTACAATAATACTAAAAAGTTAAAAACAACAAAATACCTATGTAAAGGGATATTTTTAATCACCAAGTTTGTTAAGTGTGTTAGATTCGACTTATGTAAATTTTACGATATATGTCACGTGGTCGAAAGAGAGCACCAGGCGGAGTATATTATTGTACGATGGTAAAAGTACAGAAATTATTGTGTTAGTAATTTAAGAAACTCAATATTTTAATATGAAATGTTTTGTTTTTAGCCATCTTAAATAAAGGATTACAGTGTTTGTAAGTACGTTTTGTATAAGCATGCGTGGATATGATATTTCTAACATTTATCTATAAGATTACTTGTGTGAAAAGCTTGATACGAGAATTAATTTTGCACTAACTAATACACCGTTTTTATATTAAACCTTTAACATAATATTCAACAACATAAGATGCTGCCAAATGTAATCGCATGTAAATAATCTGGACCATAATAAAGCTTGAGAAGAAAGATGTAGCATACAGACTATTTGGTATAAAATGACAGTATATTATATATAATATACCGCAGCTTCACTCGCTTCAGTCTTCACTCGAAATCTAGGCTTAATGCGTCTCGATTAAATCTGCTATCTGTTCATGAATAAAGCGTTTACGGAGTGGGACTGGGATTCTAAGTATTTATTGTAAAACAAATCTTAAAAACTTTCTTTAAAAGTGTGTGGTGTGTGTGTGTGTGAGTTTGTTTTTTGTAATGAATAAGCATGCCAAATTCATCTCTATTTTTAAACTGCTGTTTATATTTTGCACCACTTACATGAATAATAATATAACATCTAATAAAGCGAACCCTCCTAGGTTGTAAAACCACTCGCGAAATAGAACAACTTTCATAAGAAAACGATAAAAATACTTTTTTATCGTTTGTAAAAATACTTTTTTAAGAAAATTTGTATACAGGTAATATCAGTTGTTCCAACTGGTTGCCTTAATTATGATACCTATACTTATTGGTAATAAAATTAACTTGTCACACAAAACTTACTCTTGGGACTTTGTATAGGAAGTATTATATTTTTTCTTTCTTTTATTTTGATGAAACTTGTTTACTTTCACGAGTTGTATCACCACCTAAAGAGGGTTTTCATTTAAGAATAACACTTTGTTTAAACTATCACCAAGCAAAGGCTTTCTCTAGCAGCTTATTAATTAATTCTATTTTCAAGTGTACCGGTCATACTGATAACCTGATAGATACTGGAAAAAAGAAGAGAGGAACCGACGAATGCATAAAAAAACCGGGATGTGTTTTGCTGTTCAATAAAACAAAAAAAGGCATTGACTTTTCTGACCAGATGTCTTCTTATTATACAACTTTGAAGAGAGGAATCAAATGGTGGAGAAAAGTTGTAATGGAGCTAATATTTGGTACGGCGCTAATTAATGCCTGGATTGTGTTTAATTCAATCCAAACTGATGGAAAAAAGTTACCAAAAAGACTCTTTGTGGAGAAACTTATAGAATCTTTAATAAAAAAGGAAATCGATGAGACCCCAGGTAATGTAATGCTTAGATATATTTCTTGACAGTCAACGTGTTGAAGCTTTCATAAACTAAGCTTGACATTTGGTCATTATTAAGTTATTTATTATTGTTTCCTTTTAATTATTCTGAATTTAAGCTACCTTACCTACCTACTCTTTCAACATTTTAAGTATAAAACAAACACATTCATTTGATGCAGTTATACCTACATTATCATTGTTATTCTCATCTACGATCTAACCTAAGTAACAATGTCAGTTTTATTACGTTATCTTTACATTTTTGTTATTTTTCAGCACCTGAAAGCGCACGCCATTGCCTCGAAAAGGGTGAAAAAAGGAGAAGATGTGTTGGTTGTTACCAAAAACTACGCACATTTTTACCATCTCGTGAAGCTGATAAAAAATCCAAAAAGATTTTGACTCAGTGCACTCAGTGCAAAAAATCTTATTGTCTACCCTGTTTCAATGAAAAACACTCATAAATAAGTACAACATATATATTGAGATTTTTATAAAAAAAGTATATTGATACTGATTTTTTAATGTTAATTCAAGTTCTAATAATTGTATTTTTAAAGCCCGAGGCAGAATAAATAGGACAGTTTCTTTTCTACTTCTGGTTGCCTTTTTTTTCTATTCTGTGAACCGCATTAAGATTTTCATATACAAATAGAAAGATAAACCTTATGCATAAACCGTAATCCATTATTTTCCAATAATAAGTCTGTAATAGGTGCCTCTTAATGGTATAGAATGGAACGCTTCGTGCGCGAGTCCGACTCGCACTTGGCCGGTTTTTTTTTCTTTATGGCGCCTTCAAGCACAATTTAGATTATTTAAAAAAAAATGTATCCTTTGATAGCTTTGTGTTGTTTTGCCAGGTTTTGCCCTTAAAACGATCTAATAAGATATAATTGATCAAAATCGGTCAAGTCGTTGCGTAGTTAAGACAGTTTAAAAACGTCGATATTATTTTTCCCATCACTAATCGCAGCGAAAATTTGCCCTATTTCAGTGCGTTACGAGGTGTATAAGATCCCATATTTTGTTTTGCTAATAATTCCTAAACTAGCCATCAGATCCCGGGGCGACGGTGGATTAGGGTTCATCAATTCACTGTCTATATCAATAAGGACCAAAATTCTCATTTATCTTTGATTTCGCGCCAGAAAATGGATTTTAGTCTGTAAAAGGAGGTGGGGTCTAATAGACCGCGTGTCGCCCTAACGTCTGGTCACGGTACGGGCCGATTATACCTCGTGCCGCAGGAACGGAAAGTATGCAAAAATTGGTGCCGCAGCTAACGTGTTAAAAAAGGACCATTCCCGTATTAAGAATATATATTTACTTTAGAACTTTAGAAACATACATGAAACGGGCACAAAGAACACCCTGTATCTATGAATTACACGAAGTGTTGTTCCATGTGGAATTTGAACCCTCAACACTTGGTACTGTAGAAAGCGGCGTGGCTTACACCACTAGGTAACTAGGAGAGCTCGCAGATATTTACGATGCGTTGCGAATTCGCAGTTTTGTGTGGGCGCCCTAACTAATCCATCACGGAAACTGAAGTTCTCTCATAGTTTTACATGTAACTACCCAACATCAACTGTCCAAAAATTAATGAGAACGACCAACTTTCATAGTTGATCTAGTTGAAAGGACAGGAAACAGTACAGATTTTTTTGTTTATTTTTAGTTCTTACATCTAACACACAACGCCATCTAGTCCTAAACTAAGCAGAGCTTGTATTATAGGTACTAGAAAATTGATATATGCATAATTATACTTTTTTTTGTAAATACATACATGTTTTATATAGAAAACGTTATATAGAAAAAGTAATATTTTTCAGTTTTAAATTTCGAACGTCAAAAAAATCAACTAAGAGATACAAAGAACTTGTTTTTTTTTGTAGTGTTCAGAATATATGAAAAACGTAAAATCTAAAATTCAAAAACATTTCTATCCATACTTCAGCAATACCAATCAACAAATAACCACTGGCCGAAACATAAATCCTGGCAAAAACATTTTTCTCCTAAAAGTGTTCAGATATTTATTTAGAAGTTCATATTTCGTTTATATAACATCTGCTGGAGGAAGCCCACGAACTCATTTCCTCAATAAATTCCCGCTGGAGTCGTGAACGGGTTGAATTAATGTAGCACCCTAGCTGAGAATCATTTCAAGGATGATACATGGGACTATGTTTACTTAGGCGCGTATTTAATGTATTTCAAAATGTTTTTTTGTTGTTTGTTCGTCTTGTGCTAACTTGTTTTTTATCGGCTAGATAAAAAAACAATGTTTTGCAGGATATACATGTTTGTATGTACTACCGTAGCGTCTAAACTACTGAACCAATTTTAATGAATAATGTGTCAATAGATTCGTAATAAAGACTATACAAATTCCATCAAAAAATTTTTGCAGTTGGGTTATAGCTTTTTTAAACTTTAATGTTGTTATAATGATAATGATATATGTGTACTAAAATATTGCTGAATCCTTTTGTCTATGTGTTAGGGGGACAGACGTGGAGATCAGTTCTCTGATGGGAAGTATTTGGTGCTATCTATAATCAGATTTGAATGCATAATTGGGAATTGGTATTGGGCCTTTTTCGTTTTTCTTTCTTTTTTTGGAAATTCCTATATTTGTGAGGCTGTGGTATAATTGCAATATATTCTATCCAATATCCGGCAAAACATGGCTCTCCCAAAGCACAAAACCTTTTTTTTGTTTCTATTTCTGGCATGATACGAGATTGCGTATACAAAAATTAAGCCATTATTTTTAGGTAAGTTTAATAACAAGATATAAATATATAATCACCGTTTCATGGAAATATTCTCAACCGTTTACGTTTTTATTTAGGTAAACCAATTTCCAGACATTTTTAATCAATCAAAAGATCCTTCTCCACTCTCAATTCTAATTTGGAAGCGAGTATTTTCAACTGTCACTATGAGCCATAATGAGCCCGTGCCGAATAAGAGGTTAAGCACCTCTGCCACAAAGGTGGATGACCTTTCAAAGGCATCTGTCATCAATCGATAAACATTCAGAAGCTAACTGAAATGAAATTAAATCTAACATCATACTAGATGAGCCCTGCGGTATTACACGCTGTTCCTTCTTCCTAACGCCGAAGGCAAAAATTCCTAAAACAAAGTAGTATCACACTAATATATAAAGGCGAAAGTTTGTGAGTGTGTATGTTTGTTACTTCTTCACGCAAAAACTACTGAACGGATTTGGATGAAACTTTACAGTAATATAGCTTATACATCAGAATAACACATAGGCTACTTTATATACTTATATATTTACTACTTTTTGTATATATTTATGTTCAAGCGCCTGCCAAATTGTTGATGGCAACGTTTGGTACGATTAATTGTTGCTGTGCCGTCGCCGATAATGGTATATATATGGTATATAGACGTAGAGCGCGGAGGGCAGGCGTAGCGTCAATGTTAATTTCAGAGGCACCGTATGAAACGTGTCCGTGGACAAAAGCTGGGCGGTTCCATATTCACGGCTTTTGCTGCTCGGTCCAGGCTATCAAATATATATGTAAATACATAAATAAGGGCAATGGCCAGGCTATTTTCATCGTGAGGCAGCACAGTAACGTTATGATCAACACAATGAATGAGGTGCAGATGTTTCGGGTGGGCCGATATGTGGGTACTAATGAAGCGGCATGGAGAATACTTGGTTTACCGTTGCATCAAAGGTACCCAACAGTGACCCATCTGGCTGTGCACCTCCCGAACGGCGAACACGTGTATTTTACGAAGTAAATCTGCGAGACCGAGTTGCAACACCGCCTATTACCACCCTCAACGCATTTTTCCACCTGTGCCTAGCAGACGAGTTTGCCCGGACGCTGTTGTACATAGAAGTACCAAGGTATCACACGTGGAATGCGTCGCGGAAAGAATGGAAAGGACGCGTGCAAGGCGCACCCGTTGACGGATGGCCAGGTGTGAAGGCTTCAGATGCTCTGGGCAGAGTGTATACCGTACACATAACACAATTTTAATGTTATTGTGTACGGTTGCTGATCACTAAACTCCGAGGCCCCACCAGTTTTCAGGTTCTCAAAACCGTCAATGGGCAAGAAAAGGCAGCTTTCCGAGAAGGTGTAAGGCGATGGGATTGCTGGAAGACGACGGCCACTAGGACGCAACGATGGAGGACGCTATATTGTGCCGGTCAGCGATTACTGAGAGATCTCTTTGCGATTATGGTAAGAATATGTAAACTTTCCAACCCCCGCCAATTATGGGTCAAGTATAAAAATGCTTTATCAGAAGATATTGCTTGATATTGATATCAAGGAACTGCACAACCGAACGATGACTTAGTTTCTAACGAAGCACTGAAACTTATCAAGAACAAAATTTTTCGATAGTCGGGAAACTGTTATCCGATTTAAATTTGCCTACTCCACAAAGAACGGTAGAGTTTTTTTTATGATTTAGTCAGAGAGCTGGGTTATGATACTGTTACCTTGAGGGCTAAAGTCACCCAAATAGAGCCTCTGTTACTACCAGAACAAAGGGAAATTTTCAATGTCATAAGAAACCGCATAGCTAGCAAGAGTGTCTTTTTTTTTAGAACGCACCAGGGGGCACCGGCAAAACATTCTTACTGAACTTGCTGCTAGCACAGTTGCGCAAAGACAAAGTAGTTGCGCTGGCTGTTGCGTCCTCCGAAATAGCCGCAACCTTGCTGAGTGGTGGCAAAACTGCACATTCAGTGTTCGAACTCCCGCTAAACCTTGCAACTGAACAAGCGTCCATTTGAAACATCAGCAAAAGCAGTAGTCGCAGTGCTCTAATGCAATGGTGCAAACTGATTGTGTGAGACGAATGCATGATGTCACACAAGCGAGCGATTGAAACATTGGATCGCAGCTTGCAAGATATTCGGGGCAATCGAATATTGGTGGGTGGAGTAGTCATCTTGCTTGCAGGAGATTTCCGGCAGACGCTGCCAGTTATCGAGCGGGGTACTGCGGCAGACGAGATGAACGCGTGCCTCAAGGCTTCACCGTTGTGAAGTAAGGTTGAGCGGTTAGCGGAGCTCTTCAATGATCAGGAGTCTGGACTATTAGCACAAACACTTCTTGAGGTCAGCGTAGGTCGCGTGGACGCTATCAGCCAAATAACTTTTGATAGCCGATTTAGCAATGTTGTAAGTTTGGAAGATAACCTTATCAATAAGTTATTTCCGAACTTAGAACAAAACTTGGCTTACGTGGAGTGATTGTGCGAAAAAAATATCATGGCGCCTACAAGCGTGTTGGTGGTAAAAATAAAGAAAAAATATTGAAGCAAGTTCCAGATGACGTGGGGACTTATATGTCAATAGACACCGTCATGACAACTGACGACGTTTCTACGTACCCTGTAGAGTTTTTAAATTTCCTCGAACTCCCTCTCACAAATTAGAGCTCACACTTGATGTGCCTGTCATACTGATGCGTAACCTGGACGCGCCCAGATTGTGTAACGGCACCAGGTTACGCGTCACAGAGCTGAGACGGTATATGTTACAAGCCAGTACATTGTACAAGGTAGTAGAGCCACGCTGATTTCAGCACGAACGGGCCGGCTCGACCGGGGCGGTATTACCCTCGCACAGAAAATCAACGTAAAAACACAGCGATCATGCTGTCGTGTTTTCTTGGTGAGTGCGAGACCGGCGGCCCAATGATGAAGAAGCATCACTAACCCGCCATGGTGTGCATTGTTGCATTGTCTGCATTCTCAGTATGGTGACCACCACACTTGGAGTCTGCTTATGCTTTCCATTACGGAGAGTAGAGTCATTTTAGCAGAGCCAAACATAAAAAAAAACCACCATCCTCACCGGAGAGGCATCAGGAGAGACGGTATTGATATCTACGATCCCCATAATAGCCACCAAATTCCAATACAAGCGCTTGCAATTTCCTCTAAAGATGGCTTTCTCGATTACAAAAAATAAAAGTAACTAAAAGAGTCCGCAATGAGTATGGTGACCACCACTCTTGGATTATGTTTATGCTTTCCATCAGACAGCGTAGAGTCATTTAGGCACGCTAGGTATAAAAAAAATTGCCAACCGTAAATTGCGATTTTTCTCTCTAACAATGTGAATATTTTACTCACCGGTTCACTAACAGTGATAAACCGTAGAGTCTAAAACTTCCTACTAATATTCTAAATACGAAAGTTTGTTACTCCTTCACCCAAATCTACTGAATGGATTTGGAAGGAACTTTACAGTAATATAGCTTAAACATGAGAATAATACATAGGCTACTATTTGCCGCAACCACCGTTATATACGCGGGCGGAGCCGCGGGCAACAGCTAGTCTAATTATAAAGTAGTCTAAGTAACTCCTTATATTATCAGCTATCTCTCAGTGAAAGTTTAGTCAACATCGGTCCAGCCGTTTTAGCAAACAGAGTGACAAAAAATTAACATTAATTTTTTTGATATAAATACTGTATATACTTTCATATGTATTTAATGAAAAGCTGATAATTTGAAATTACATATACACACATATCTAGAGACAAAGTAACACATACTTTTTGTTTATCAGAGAACAGTCGACCTCTACCTCTGTCAAAATAAATAATCTAATTCAAGAAGAGATAAAATAAAAAGACTTTAGAATATAAACATAGAAATAAACGGACATTTTGCTATCGGGGTTGAGAAAAAATATGCGATGGGGCTGTTTGATAGCGGCCCTGGCTGACTGTTTTTAATTACTCTGGACTTCTTTATTTATGAACAAAATATGTTAAAATACATCTGTTAAAATTATGTGAACACCTCTGAATTATACTGACAAGATTATCAGAACAATATGTGACTTTATTAAAAGAAGGTAAGACGTGACGTGAATAACCTGTCAGAATAATGAACTAGGATTTGACATAGGTATTTAAGGGAAGACGTGGGAGTAAGAACTTTATAGCTAGGCCGTAAGAGTCGTTATTTAGTTAGTTGAGAATTAAGTAAGTTTACATTTTTATAAGTATACATGCCTAAGAATAGACGGTGCTTATGTGAGAACCAACCGCGAGACAGTCGACTGCCTCGTTGGTCTCGCGGTTGGCTTGCGCGACTGCTGATCATGAGGTCTCGGGTTCGATTCCCGGGTCGGACCAAGTGTTTGTACGAACTACAAATATTTGTTTCGGAGTTTGGGTGTTTTCTATGTATAATATGTATGTATTTACCAAAAAAAAGTATATTATGTATTTGTATCAGTTGTCTTAGTACCCATAACACAAGCTCTGCTTAGCTTGGGACTAGATGGCGTTGTGTGTTAGATGTCCGAAATATTTATTTATTTATTTATATGCTCAAGTTAAGAGACAGAAGTAACGGCTAAAAGGATAAAATATATTACGAAAAATGAACTGAAAAGCAGTGTTTTCACTAAAAGTGTGTATATCATACATGTTTATCTTTGTTGTTATCAGAACATTTTACATTTGAATCAGAATCAGAATTTTTTAGATTGGGTCTAGTGTTTAATGCCTGCCTCAGGGTCCAGATGTTGTACATTAAATTGTCGCTTAAGACAAATAATTGCATAAGAATATGAGTTATCTATCTAGTGATCAGGCAGCTGTATGTTATATACAAGAAAATATTATTACTAACTAAACGGGAATATGGATCAAAACGGCATGTAAAAGATGAAAAAATACGAAAAGATAGTCGTGTAAAAGTAATTTTTTTAGTAACTTTTACAGCAAACTAATGCATAGATGTATATCACACTAATATATAAAGCTGAAATTATGTGAGTGTGTATGTTTGTTACTTCTTCACGCAAAAACGACTGGACCAATTTTGATAAAATTTGGTATACAGCAAGCTGACATCCTGGAATAACACAAAGGCTACTACTACTACTAATATTAACTATATAATACATAGGCTACTATTTGCCGCTAAAACCGAATTACACACAATTTAACAGCTAGTTTACATATATAACAAATCTTGGCAAGCCCAATGTATCTTCATGTTGTGTGGTATCTGTGGTATGTACAGTGTTGCCATCGATTTAGGTAAGATGTCGTGTAGGTTGTCGCTTGTCACACATAAATCTACACAATTAACTGATAGCTTACAACATCGACATAATTACAGCAGCTCTGAGCGATTAGCATGAGCTATTTAGTAGGAGAGGAATACGTCTATTATAGTTTGAGATCTACTAGTTTGTGAATATGCGTTACAAGAAATAGTGCATGCGGATTTTCAATAGTTGTGCAAGGAGTACTGTATCCGATCCGTTAACACCAAAATCAATGTTGTACGTCGAATTCTGAATCTTAGTTTTTTTTCAATGATGTCGTTTTTGATTTCATTATAATTTACAGTCTTTGTATGTATAGCCCTGCCAAAATGATTTTGCCTGATGAAAAGCATACGTAGAATCCAAAAGTGATGGTCACCATACTCATTGCGGATGCAGACAATGCAACAATGCTGCATGGTGAGCCACACCATAGTAGCCTATGTATTATTCTGATGTAAAAGCTATACCGCAATATTACTGTAAAGTTTCATCTAAATCCGTTCAGTAGTTTTTATGTGAAGTTAGTAGAATATTAAAATATGTTTTAAAACCGCTTGTAAAACAGCCGCGGTAAATGTTAACGAATAAAAAATTAAGGAGTTATTTACTATGCAGTATTTATGGCAGGTTCACAAATTGCCTCGGGATAGAGTTGTATACATAAAATTTTACTGCCAAACTTTGTCTTTAAGACTGAGCCGCTAACTTTCGCCTGTTTGTCTTAGATTTTGTTCACTTTTATGAGCTCTGTGTTGTAATAGGGTGCTTTGGGCGTAGTTAGATGTTTTGATAGTTATATTCAAATTGTAAGAAAACATCCGGAAAGGAAATTAGGCATTGTTTTTGGGGTTAAAACTTTCTATGAAATATATTATTTTAAGTTGAAAAGTTTTGGGTTTTTGATAAAAAGTAGTCACATGGTTGTAACTATCATGTTAAAATAGGTATCAATTATATTAATATTTAAAAAATGAACACAACCTAAAGTTTTCTTAAATACAAGCTGTTTTTGTCTACCTTTTGGAATTTATTAAATCTAGTTCTTAAAACATGATATTATATAAAATATGTAGAAACGGCTATCAAAATATCTGGTCAGTAGTACGAAGTATCCGCAATTTCAATGAAGTATTACTAGAAAAATCGAAACCAATAACGCAGAATGTAAAATAACAAGATGTTTGAAATGTATAAGCGAAAATCGAGCTACTGACAATTTACGTATAATTGTAAACGTAAAAAAACATTTACAGAAATAAGACACCAATTTTAAACATGACCAGTTAATATTCACACGTACATTTAAAGTTACATCATACAGTGTACATGATGATCCTGATTTGAGTAGCAATCTCTCCATGTCCTCCCTTTCCTAAACAGAATTATAACCATAATTACTGTACCAGCGCAAACCGATTTCAATATACTCAAATTCCGACCGAACGTCCCACATCTCTAATGCTCCATATCCGTTATGGCGTCCACAAGCAATTAGGTCCAAGCTCCTAATGCATAACTCCTCACACTGGCCACTCAGTTAATGCAAATTACTTTTGTTCCCAACTTGTTAACAATAGCGAGTATATAGTTTGTTCCGAACTGAATTTGGCAAGTGGGTAGTCCGTTTATTATGGAGCTATTACCCTCTCGTGAATTCTTGAGTCCTGCAATAAATAAATATTTTCGGACATCTAACTCACAACGCCATTTTGTCCTAAATTAAGCAGAGCTTGTATTGTGGGTACTAGACAACTGATATGAATACAAATTTCCCTTTTTTGTAAATACATACGTAATATACATCAAACAAATATTTGCAGATCCTACAAACATTTAATTCGACACGGGAATCGAACCCGGGACCTCGAGCATAGCAGTCGCATACTCTACCACCGCGCTACCGAAACAGTCTTGCAATTGCCTTTTACTGTAGTTAACTACTAACCTCGGCTAGAGATATCACAATGCTAGATAATGATTCCGTGAGTCTGAAAGATGTCAATTGCCAGAGTTGACTGGTATACAAATGTTCAGATAATAACCTTCTTGACATGTAAGTTGAATATAGTATGATTCTTTAAGTTAGAGGATTAAAAGGAGATTCTTTAATTGTTAAAAAAATTTGACATGCAGGATTGTAAATTTTTAAATGCTCCATGCTTATGTCCTACACATACTTATAAAAAAAAAAAATACATAAAAGCAAATTTTATATTTCTGTTCCACTCATGATCAAAACATTTGTTTGACCTATTTCAATCGTTGAACACATACAAAATATCTAAGAACGAACAAAAATGGCGTCAAAGGATAATAAATGGCCGTCTGGTGTTGTTTGATTGAAAAAGTTTTTGGAAAAAGTGTTAGGCAGGAGTAGTTAATGATTGAAGTTGGTATCGCGACATATCGGATCTGACCCGAGAAAATATTTGTGTGTCGTTCATTTCGGCTCCCATGTTGTCGGTTTTCGTGAAAAAATATTAAAATAACTGTTGAAAATAACTGAGCAATTAAAGTAAAGGTTTTTCAGAATGAGGACATGGATGTTTTGAGTGATTGGTTAACAACACAATTGGCGTAATCAATACTACAGGCTGAAAATGTTCAGTCCATAAAATATATCTTGATTTCTTTGAGAACTTTCTGCAATTCAAGATACTTGAGTGCATTAATAAGTTTTAAGTGAAATGTTTTGACTGTTATATAGCTCTATTCTTTGCCCGATTTTAGGTTATGAATTTTGAAGTATTTACATTAAATAGAGAAAGATCGAAAGAAACGGATTGAAATATAAAATTTGCCTACATGTCTTCAATGACAATATTATTTGCGATTGTATGATTGGGCGAATGTCGGATTAATGTAATTTTTACCTTTGGTATATTAACACGTAGGTATCAGTAAATGGTATTACTTTGAACTATTTGACCATAGTAATCGGATATCAATTGTCCCTGCCTATCCCTTCGGGAATAGGCTTATGTTATTTGACTTCAGTTTCCAAGTTAAGATATGTGCTTATAATATAAATTGTAACGTGATCAATATTACTATTTTTGTCTTTATCGTTATTTCTAAAACAGTCACTTAGTTTCACAATAAAAGCGGGTATCACCTAAATTCTTATCGTTACCTCAATAAATCCTTTAGGCCTAAAAATATCCGAGATTTTTGTCCAATCACTCGTTATCTGAATGTTATTGCGTAAAGTGGGCCCAAATGATCAGAAATAGCCCTATACCGACCGCGAGTTGCCTTAATAGGTAAGGCGAGGCCTTATCGCAGTCTTATTGAGGCCTAATGGAAGCGTATCTTACGTTTTATCACTGAATATCTGACGTAAAGGTGTGGTTTTATTTTATTCGCTGTTCTGGATGTAGTAACTGTGAGGAGAATTAATCATTTTGGTAGGTGAACCTTTTCGACGTCGTAATAAATTCTCTATTAACTTAACTGAAACTCATATTAAAGAAAAGGACAGAACAGTGTGCTTAATGAAGTGTGGAAAAGTGAAAAATAGATTTAGAAAAAAACAGTTTTCATATCGACGTGTTTTGAAACTTAAAAGACGGAAGGCTACTTTTTACACACATTTTAAAAGTAAAAAGAATTCTTATTAACTACAATGATAACAATATAATTAACGTCTCAAGTTGAGCCCTTAATTAAATATTTATCAAAGAATTCCCCAAAGCATAAAACGATAACATCAACAAGCTAAGCGACTATAATCAGCCAGTCATTTTAATTACACAATCCGCCATCTTGATTTATAATTCTAAATCCGAATGCAAATAACCGCCGAACTGAATTCCAAATTTAAATCAAAATGTTAATTACAAGCACGCGTCGCACCTGTCACGCGATCACGTCTTAACACTGTCCGAAAGTTGGTGCGCTCACCCCACAGAGTCGTGATTAGCGCTAAGGGTGAACCACCCGAAGTTGCCCAACCGAACGTGAGTTAACGAGCCTTGAAATTTTTGGTCCCACCTCAACGACAAGATTGTTTTCGTTTTAATTTGAATATAAATTAATTGTTTGTTGAGAGCAAATACTCCGAAGTACCGTTGGTACAGATGGTTTTTAATTGAATAAATATATCCCTATATTGCCTGCACATTTGATTAAAATGTTACTTTTGGAAGATTATTGGAAATTAATCTTGCGTAAATCATAATTTGGTTAGAGCTGGATGCGAGCAGCTGAGGATCAAACCCAGTGGTGTGCAATATGTCTAGCTGTGGACTGCGATAGGTTGATGATGTTTTTGATGATTTAGGAGCCAAAGATCGATCTAAGTGTGTTGTTATTGAAGAATCTGATGTGCAGAAGTTGACTACAATAGACTGATGACGAATTCGAGAGTAGTAGAGATTTAGAAAAAAGATAAGTAGAGGTTTCTTCTTTCTGAGGAGAGGCCTATATCTAACAGTCGATTATTGAGGACTGTTGATAATTAGGGGAGGATATAATGTCCCTTGAACACAAAGTGAAGTTCTTCCGACCAGACTATATAATCATGCCTGATGAAAAGCTGCCCAACCGGTTGTGTTAATGATAAGAATTAAGGATGAGAATGTAAGGATGACTTTGAAGTATTTTTTGCATTGCGTTTGTAAGTTGTGACTTGCTTTTATTTAGATCCATTATATGAACACAACTTTGTGATGCGGTATATCTTTATATGTTCTTATATAAGACAGAAATGTTGACTCAGACAGCTGAACTAATGTTTTCTCCATATTTGAACAAGTCATTAAATAAGAGATTAATTATTTTGTAACCCATACTATAAGCAGGAAAACTATTGCACACTCAATGGTGAAGTGCAAAATTGTGCCGCAATAAATTTGATGTAGCAGCCCTAAAAAAACAAGCGAACATCAAACTAGAGCCGCGACACCACAAATTGGAGCCGTGTCGTTTGCGTCTCGCGCAAGTAATTCAAATCAAACATGCCGCACGAATCCGAATCTAATTTCCCACTCGAATTAAATAGCATCGCGATTCGCTGGATTGGATTAACGTTATGGCAAACATTTGGTGCGGTTACCCTGCCTGTATGTAAATAGGGTAGGCGTGTTTGTAGTTGGCGTGGAATAAAAGAAAACAACTGTTTGCAGCTGTTCCCTTTCATTTCGTTGTGGTCTCAATAAAATAGCGTGTATCGTTCATTGGTTATTGTTTAAACTAGTATATAACTTTTGTATTTAAGCTATCATTACAAACCTTTAAGTTACCGCTATTCATAATATATTATGAACTATGTACATACTTTTGAATTGTCTAACGTTTCGACAAGGTTGTATTGGCCGTAATCTCAGGCAGACTATCTAAGCCGCCGTTAAAATATAGCTTGATCTCTATCAGTTTTTTTTTATTTATGAACCTATCAAAATGCATGAATACATGAGCAAAATCCTAGAGTGGTGATCACATGGCTAAAAAACCGATGAAGTAATTTTGAACAATCGATTTTACTATGATCACCCATACTTTCATTCTTTACGTAACCAGTTTTATCATGAAGAAATTGCAATACCCATTAAATATGAAAAATCACACCTTGAATGTACCTCGTAATTTTTAATATGACCCAAGTAACAACTGTCTCAGAGATCAAGCTTTTAAGAACTATAAATATAAATACTACAAGTTCATGATAAATTCTATCATTTTTAACCGACTTCAACAAAACCTCCTCGGATTCTCAATTCAATTGTGCTTTTTTTTATTTTTGTTGTCTCAGAACTCCGTTAATTTGTAAAATGGTTAAGGATTTCTATCCATTTAAACGTTCATCATCATCTTTTGCAACATGTTAGAATGCTGTATATGGTATTTTCGGAACATGTCAAGCTAAATGTAGGTGATTTTTAAAGGTATGGAAAATGCAATTTTGTTCATAGTGTGCCACCAATCTGTCAACGTTTCATTAAACGAAGTGCTGGCTTATAGCCGAACGCCATTTTTTGGTTCCAAGTCAATTAGTGTAATGCATCGAACGGAACGTTGAGTTGCAATGTTCACGGGATTGGACATCTGGTTTGAGGAGTATTGTTAAACGATTCTCACAATTTGGAAAGGTAATATTATGATACAGTTAAGGCTATTATTTAATCCAAAGAAATTATGGAGGATGATCTGATGTAAAAACTATTTGAAATTAATTTTACCTCGTCTTCTAAGTGTTCAAAGGACAAAACAACAAATACACTTCTTTTTTTTGATGACTTTCTTGATTCCGAAAGGGAACCTAAGGGTTCCAACATAGAAGAGGATCATCTGCAAGCCATAGGTGTCCCGAAGTACGATGGGGTTCCAAGGATTTTCCTTCCAGGATACACTTGGTTCTCTGCTACAAGTACCCGAGATGGTGTGCGGTTTTTGGTCAGTTTAAGTTCGACATAACCACCAGGTAGTATCCGAGACATTTTCAAACAAAAAACCTTTGCAGTGGGATGTTATGATGGTGTTTAAATGGCGGTTATAAATATTACTATAATAATATTTCAGACATCTAACACACAACGCTCATAGCTCTAAAACAAGCAGAGCTTGTATTATGGATACGTCAAGTAATAGTAATACATAAATACTTTTTTTTTGTAAATACACGCCTATTATATGTAGAAAACACCCAACAACTGAAATAAGTATTCACCTCTGACCAGAAGTACAGTAGTTATATACGGAACCATTGCGACACCCACGGAGTCTATCACTCTGCCTACCAGTTCATGGATAAAGGAGTGTTAGTGTATTTATTCGACGTACATATATGAAAATATCCTTTGAGCTGTCGCATACGTGGTGCTAAAATCCTTTTAATAATAAAAGCGATAAAATAGTGTTTGCGAAATTCACGACGTTCTTCGATAAACGTTCCATCCTTCGTTCGAGTTCGTTCGTTTGAAATACTCCCTCTGTGCAGAAATGTGAATAAACGGTTCGTGTTTGTTCTCCAGCAGAGCGGAGAATGCGTCACAACTTTAATGCGTGTGTATATCGCTTCTTTAATCTGCTTGTTAGTATAACATTCTAGAATTAAACTGACTTGTACCTATTTACTTTCATCCTCAACCGGTTTTGTCCTATATTTTCCTTTGCCTCAGTAGCGCAGTGGTAGCGTACGCGACTGCTATGCTTGAAATCTCGGGGTCGATTCCCGGGTCCGACCAAATGTTTGTATGATCTGCAAATATTTGTATGATCTGCAAATATTTGTTTCGGAGTTTGGGTGTTTTTTATGTATGATATGTATGTGTTTAAAAAAATATATAAATATATATATGTATTTATATCTCTTTTATAGTATCCATAACACAAGCTCTGCTTAGCGTGGGACTAGATGGCGTTCTGTGTTAGATGTCCGAAATATTTATTTATTTATGTATCCTATGTAACAATAATGCAATAGGTGTATTTCAACAAGTTCCATCAAGTGCCGACAATCGAGAGTATAACTTGTTAGTTAAACATATTTTAATTCTATTGAGGGGATAAAATTGCTATTAGAATCTAATTCATAACCTATAAAGACAGTAGTTAAACTTCAACGAATGACGACGACAAAGACATCAAAAATATATCTGTCCTCTACTTTCAAACCGGTTATGATAAAAGGCTACTACTACTCGTAGTTTTATAAGTACACATAACTAATACTTCTGTTTAACTATCTTTGATTAAGCTTGTATCAGAACTGAACTAAATCGCAAATAGTATACAAGTAAATAAGCATTGAAGTCATTACAATATCTATTTAAAAAAAAACGAGTTGAAATAAAAATAAGGGATGGTTTCCTTTTAAAACTCTTCATATACGCTACATTCCTATAATATCATTACTTTTAGATATAAATAAAATCCAATGGAACTTCATAATCATCATCGGCCATCTAAGTCATCTGCTGAACATAGGCTTCTCCAATTTCACTCCACTTGGTTCGATCCTCGGCTTCTTAGTATTGCTTAACTTAGAAGTTAATCGACCAAGAAACATAAATGCTTAACTTTTAAGATTATAGGTGTTACCAATATTCATAACATAAATCGTTCTAAAAATAGCATTAGATGCCTAAAGTGCATTAAAGAAATATCGAAGTAAGAATTTCAATTCGAGAAAAAGATAATCCGTTTGAAACAATTACGTCCTCAGTGGGCCAGTGGTAATCTTTTCTTTTTTAGGAGACAGCCGTATTCCTCATTACAGTAGCGTTTGGTGACTTTCGGGGGGAAATTGAATTATTTCGGAGAATCGTATTACATTTCCAATTTATCGAAGCGTCGATGCCTAATGGACGTGTCTGGACAGAATTTCGGGGATAGATTGGATGACTCGAGCTATTAAAAATCGTATTAGTTGAGGTAAAAAATATTTTTTCAACTTCGTCTTGCTTGAGTTAGTATATGCACCAATACGTACTAATAGACTTATATACGGCTTATGGAAAAGAAAATGAAAAATTTATAATTCATTTTAAAGCATGTTTAATTTTTAACAAAATATGTAGGTCTAAAAATAAAACCGAAGAAAAATTAAGAGTAAGCCACATACATAATCACATTCTATGATTAGTACCTGAATAATGTATCTTTTTTTTGGTAAAATTTTCTATAAATGAATCCTAGGTAGCGCCTCCATATTGCTCCAGAAACCTCCTGCATACTAAATTTCATGACAATCATTGGAACCGTTTCCGATATTCAGATTACAAATATACAAGAACAGGCTCATTCAGAGGTATCAGATAGATATATGTATATGATAAACGATGGAACTATGACATTTTTGTCCAACTGTTTGTTCCTCAGAAAATCGCCTAATTTTATTTTCATTGTGTCTAAATCATGTCGTCAATAAATTGAAAAACATTCCAACTAAGCGTCGCCACAGAGCCAATAAATATTTGCAACACAGCAACATTTCGTCAAAAACAGAAACACGGTTCCCAAAATTTGTTGACAATTTTTGTTGCTAACACAAGGAAATTACAGAAACTTTTCTCACCAACATTTGTGTTGTCAACCAATACAAAAATTTACAACTTTTGTTTGGTGGAGACACGGCTTAAAGTTTACTAAGTCTTGTACGCTATTAAATCATCATCAACAGTCCTTAACAGTCCACTTAACAAATCAAAGAAATGTAAAACCTGTGTGTGTCCAAAAAACTGTAACAACTTAGAACTCATCCAAAACTTTTATTAAATTTCAGAGTGCAATTTTGCGAATTTACTCCACATATCACTTCACTTTGCCCCGCAGCAATTTTTGCAAATTCTCTCCGTTGACTTTTCATTTCATTTTCGAACTTCATCTTTTTTATATACATCATACTTTTTTTTCCCGCCACATGTGCTCCGCTGGGGTTTAGCTTAATGAATGATATGATGCATTTTTTATTTAGCATTAACGCGACCAGGAATTATATTTGACTTTTAATCTGTGATAGAACGAATTTCGTTCAGGCACAAATTAAAATGCGCGTGTGGATTAAATTTAAAAAGAAATTAACTTGTTCTATTTTCGATTAGCATCAGGTACGTTGGGCTTTTGGCAGGTTAACAAATTGTAAAGTTAAGTAATCTTAGCTAGCTTAAGGCAGTCTATGGATGCGTGATCATTTTTAACACATTAGGGCCTCAATGTGTGAAAAATGTTCTGTGGCTCTGAGAACACGTTAAGTCATCGATCCCGGTTACAACACGAACATCTTTGGCAATCGTTATACCCTAACAAAACCAACAACAATCTTGGCACAGAATTTTATAATCACTCATTACGTGGGTTGTGAAGGTCTGTTGCCAATAAAACACATAAAAAATCTGAGTTCAGCCGTATCATATCAGATTTAAAGAGGACTCTAGTTTAAGAATGAGTCTCGAAGAAAAAAATAATCAGTTTTAGATATAGCGAGTTTTCTTGAAGAACTTGATTATTTATACAGGAATATTTATTTGTCTGCCTATAAATAGTAGTCAATCAATGTAATATATCGGAGTTCCTATTTGAGGTCAAAGGCTATCATTGAGAGGACGACAACCTACTCGTTGATCAGTCTCTATTGTATGACTGAATTATTCCTTGTAAATGTTTGTATAGTCTCGTAAATAGGTTTATGCGAATTTTAGTTTTGTTGGTGGATATGTAATTGGATACCGACAGGATTTTTTTACTTTGTTAAAGTAAAAAAATCCTGTCGGTATCAGTTTGTCTAGACTCTCAATGGGTAAATTTAATGTTGATAATGTAACTTATCACAAAACAGTTAGATTCGCCTGCGTGTATGTTGGTCATCACGGTAATACGTAGCCTATGTCCTTTCTCAAGAATCTTTCTCAAGTGCATTGTTTTAGCTGAAGAAGCGACCCACCAGGCATGATCGCCTCGTTTAGTTGGAGGATCCTCCTTTTGTGTGTTGGATGGATATAATACAGGTTTCTCCACAAAAGTATGGATTTTTGGAGGAATCGTCAATTTTCCATACCCTACTATTTTCTCTCGGCACATAACTTAGTATCAAATTTATAACAATAAAATTGCCTTACAATCTAGAGTAAATAAAAGAGGCTTTCTGATAGGGTATTCAAGAATTACGAGGACCTATAAACATGATATGTTTGACCTATTATTGCCAATGTTGATGTCCTTACTCTATAGGACTCTACATGACTTACATAAACTACAATAGGGAATATGAATTATTTTTTTATTTCCTAATTATTTACATCTCTATAACATAGAAAAAAATATGAATAGGCTTGAAAATAGTCAAACAAATTTTCAAAGTGAAATTTAAAACACTGACTAAATTTTTTTGGACAAATCCAATGACGTCATTGTAATTTCATGTTTATTTACTATTGAGTGTTTTAATTATTTATACTTATTTACAGTTTTAGTTGCTATAAAAATCATGGAAGAAGTTATTTTTTCTCGCAAACACTACCACCACAGTCATAATTTTAAAGCCGACAATTTCGATAATGTAACAATCGACGTCTTATGTTCATTTCGACCAATAGAACGCGTTTTGTAGGTTTGATTATCCCTACCTTAATTTTCACTTTTATTTAATATTTTCTGGGTTTAAATAATCAATAAATAAAAGAAATACCTTTTAAGTATATTGTGAAGACAATAAAGAATCTAGAAAAAAATATTTAAGACAAATAATAATTTTATGCATATTTCCTATTGTTTATCTAAAAAATCTTGCATTCCCTATTCCCCGTTCAAAACTTCCGATATATATAACGGTGCCTCTATCAGTGTCTGTTTTTTCACCACACTTTTCTTAGTCCCTTGTCCAACTCAAAAAGATAATACGCAAAAAGAGCTATCATCTGACATATAACTAACCATAAAAACTATTCAAAACCTTTTGGAATACGAGACATCCTCTCGACTTTAAATAAAAGTGACAAATGCTTTTCATTTGATAATCAAAATGATGACGATGATGAATGAATCACATTTTCGAAAAATATGACAATCATTAATTAGCTGGATCATTGAAAATTATATGTCAATTTAGCGCAGGTATATAAGTGGCAGTACAATTGAAACCTTTGAAACAAACGACACTTAAAACCAGTCTGCATCCAAAAGCGGTTCTGATTAACCTGACACAAATTTCCACTGCATTAACTTGTTCATTAACCTCAAAGAGATCAAACATTCTGAACTTAAATCTTTGTAATTAAAATCAATCTTGAACAGTCACGAACACACTGTAACTAAACCTTATCAAAATCCACAAATCGAGGCGTAGACAATGAGCCAAGACAATGGGTTATCTCCACAAAGAAACTGAAGCTCATTGCTCGAAAAGCACGACCAGTGTATTTCGAACTGGCAAACTTAATTACTTACCACTGTCTCACCTATTTTGTGAAACACAAAAATGAACGGGAGCTCTTTGTTAAATGGTTTTTGTGTGTTATCGTTGAGTCTAGATAATTGATAGATAAAGATCTATAGCTGGCCTGAACGGGTAGGCTTTCGCTGAGTTATTGTCTGAACTAGATAGTAACTTTTTATTTGATTAATGTGAATTTTTTGTTTCAAAGAGTTATAATAGATTAGAAGGATGCTATGATAGAATGAATGATGAGAAATACTGATATTAATTTTTTCTTCCTCAGCTAAAGTTTTTAACTCTAGAATAACAACAAGCTTGCCACATAATAGATTACGTAGGAAGCCAACTTTTGTCAAAGTTTGGTTGTTTAATAGGTCTTTGGCTATTAATTTATCTAAATACTTATATTGTATTCCAGTGAGGATTCCCTGGAATACAATAAAAGTATTTAGATAAACGTATTTTTATTCAGGTCTACTGAAGTCAAACTCTATGCAAATATTTTAAAATTTTAATATTTTTGCTTGCGTTAATTACTTTTGTGACAATTGACTTAATAGTAAATTTTCGTAGTGAAACAACTTTACTGGTCTTGAACCCAATACAAAGATGAATTCCAATTGTTAACAAAGAAATTGAATTACAGAGACTGTGATTCAAGAGCGACTGTCGATTGGTCTCGACTGAGGGCGAACTATTCATTACGTAGAGGGGTTACAGTGCTACGAAAGTGCTACGAATATAGATGATATGACTTGGGTAGATTGATTGTATCTAGTTCAGCGTTCTTCAAAGTATTTGACTCTACGAGAAATCGAAAATAAAAATAGGTTATATCTATGGTATTACTGTAATTTCTTTAAGATTTTTACACCAACTTGTGAGTCCTCCACATCGAAATTTTTAATCTTGTAAACGAATTATTAATATTGTTTTATCTATAAAAGCGTGTTTTTCTTTAATATTCATTATTTAAATTTCATTTTCTTTTAAATTTTAGTATTATCATCAGTCCTTGATAAGTCTACTAAGTTTAAATTAAATCTGACCGTTTAAAGTGGATTAAAATCAAGTCCGAAGGAGCATACAAACATACAACCGTACAGGTGAAAGTTTTTTAAAAATAAACTTGATAGAACAGCAAAACAAAACTACTCTTTCTAAAATAGGTTACAGTTATATGTGTAACCCATTTTAGAAATACGAAATATGAGAGCCCTCAGTGCCCGTTCTGGGAATAAGTTTACGTAGAACATTTTAGCATTGCAGTTTGCTATTCGCATTTTGTTGTGGATCCATCTTATATCTGTTTTGTTTGAAATGCATCTTTGTAATGATATACATTGCCTATTCTTCTCTTTATGTTGTTAAGTTATATAACGAATGAAATTTAATATTCCTCAATGGACGTGATGTTTTGTCTTGTGGATGGAATCCACGATGTATTATGTACTATGCATACAAACATATATATATTTATGTACTTATATCTATAACGCGTATAATATTATCTATTACATATAGCTCTTGAATTTCCTCTACTATAATAATTATGCATGTAATACACATATAAACCTATCTCTTGAATCACCCTATCTGGTGTCGAAACTGTATCAAAATCCGTTGAATAGTTTAAAAGATTTAAGCCGACAGACAGCGGAAGCGATGTCATTTATACCATGTAAAGAAGATTGATATCAACCTGAATTAAACAAATTTTATTTTTGTGACAAATATTTTTTGTAACCACAAAAATTGTAGGGATCATATTATTTATAAAGAAAAGACCGTATGATAAACACACAAAAACCTATTTTCAGTAATATTCAGGACCTCTAAAAGAGAAATTGGCAAAATAATAGTGACACGTGTAGACTCAAACTAAGCATAGATTTAAGTATGAAGACTTTATTGAAATAAATTTCTCTTTTAGGGTCGTCTGTTCGTCTAAACTATCAATTTGAATATTAAGTAGTATAATATTTAATACCTTTATACCCAGTGAAGTACTTATTTATTAATATAAAATTATTAAACTCCGTGCTTGAAATATTCTCTCCTCGTACCATTTACTTAGGTCTCAAAACTTTGAACTTACACCTATATGCCTGCAAACTTCTAGCGTAATCTAACTAAAGCCTGTTCCAAAATCGATGAAGCAGCTCAACGTAGGATGGATTCTGGTGTTTGTTCACCAAACTGAATTAAATTTAGTGTGCATCAGCCCGCATATTCACTAGGTCAATACAGTTTGCTTACGTCTTTCCAGTACTTAGGTTATCAATAGCGTGTTTGTAATTGTGGATAATTCTGTTCGCGAAAAGAGTCCAGACATGTCATTAATTCATCAATCGCGCGTTCAATGGTGCATAATTATTATTTCCGCAGGTAGTATGACTGTATATTTGAATTCCCTAACATGGTTTTTTTTTCTTTTATGTTGGTGTTGGTACATGAAAATATTTTATTCCAGACATCTAAGAAACAACACGTAGTCGAGCCAACGTTATAACTCTAAAACAGCCATGTAATATCACCATAACATATCATACACGTGTTCCTGTCACGCCCGGGACACATTTGTCACGCTGGTGATAATCTGCTCTGCACAGCCCTTGTTTTGCCTGCGTTACAAAATTACATGGTCACGCTGTCACGTTTGCTATAACATTACTTTTCTCTTTAAAAAATAAGATTAAATTATTATGTCTTCTGTAACCCATTGTAATTTATTTACTATGGACAAATGGACATGCAATACGTTGTTTAACCGAACTGTATTTATTTACCCCTATTTATTCAAAGTGGATGAGCTATTTCGAACGTTTATAAGGCCTGGATAAACCGGTAAAATAAAAGTGTTTTTAATGGAAATATATGTTCATTGTAACCGATGTTTATTGGTTTTATGATATACCATAGATTTTTTAAATTCGGTGTAGATTTTTTTTCACATGGTTTTGGTTTGTTGATAGGTCACCTAATCTGTTAACCTAGTAGCTACTGATGCAGATTGTGGATAAATTTTTTAGATACAACAAAAAGTTCAAACAAATAATAGGTTATATATATATATAGGTACATGGGTCAGGTAAGTAAAAGTCAGAGTGTTACACGTGTGAAAAAAAAAAGTAAAATGTGTGTGTGTGTGTGTGTGCGTGTGTGTGTGTAAAATGTTATTATTAATTGCGAAGGCCACACGTGCAGTCAAATATAAATTAGGCTTCAATTATTTTTGGTTTAGTTAAGTTACTTGTCTTGTTTCCCTTATAGCGCGAGACATAGCCAAAAGAGTAAATATTTTTGCATTATATCGACACGATCCAAGAAATCCGATGATTCTTTTTCATATTTTAAGTTATTGGCACTACAATGTTTGTGTGAATAAAAGTATAGGTAACGCCTATCGATAACCACAAAAGGAAATGGAAAAATAGTAAATCCATCAATTTATAATATACCTATTCAATTCTCAAGTAATACTTTAAAAAGTTAATTTTAGATTTATGTCAAAAGTTAAACTTTTATTTCTTTTACACTACTTTCGAAGACAACTGTACAATACTCATTTGTGACCAAGATTTTTTTTAACATTCTCACAATAAATAAAAACTTCCACTATACTAAAAATGCACGAAATTTCACACGTATTTCATTGAAGAACGGTGGCAGTTCAACTCAGTAGGAACGTTCTGTCCACAAAGAGATTACAGTAAGCGGATCATAGGAGTCTCCTACAGAATATTATTTGCGAAATTAGTTTCAAAGTACTGTACTGTGTATTGTTTCTGAAGCTGTGTAAATGTATTGGTAAAAACATAAGCATGTTTAAAATCTATGGATGATATACTTTTATCGAGTATAACAATCTATCGTTATGTGACTTAGTTTGTAGTTTGGGAATTTAATTTCGAATAAATTTATTCATATTATATTTTATATTTATTATATAATATTGAAAATTTAGAATAAGTATTTAGTTTGTCAAATAAAGTGTGTATTATTATTCTCTTTATTTCAATTTTTACATACTAATTACATTTTTAAACATACATTAAAAATATAAAAAAATAGTAGACCACCGACTTCGGGTACAGGGACCGGTGGTTGGGCTCCAAGGACCTTCTCACTATATGTGTCTAACGTGAGCCTCTTAAGGTGTTGGTCGAGGTCACCAGACCTTGCACCTACCGACTATTACTTTTTCCAAAATTTAGACAACTTTTTAGTGGGTAAAACATTTAATTCCCGAGACGCAGTACAAAATGCCTTTGAAGAGTTTGTTGCCTCCCGTCCAGCTGATTTTTACAAGAAAGGCATCAATAAACTGCCAATGCGTTGGCAAAGATGCGTCGATTGCATGGGTGATTACTTCGAATAACAGAAATAAAAAAGTTTGAAAAAATAAGTATTTTAACTTATTGCATACAAAACGGCAATTTCATAGGTAAAGACCTATTATATGTTAATACAAAGATATACTTATACCTTATAAGTTTTTTGTATAAGTCAGAAAGCCAAGCTGTGCTATGGATTCCTGGCGCGACCTCTCGGGATAGAAAAATAAATAAAAATTAAAGTATAGTAAAAGTAGTAAAAGTAAAAAAAAAGTAGTAAAGTATAGAGAAATAAAATAAAATTATTGTGTGTATTTACACACATGTATTTTTCTAAATATGGATGGATTTTATGGTATCTATGGAAACATGTCCCTAAGTGTTTGTCAGTTTGATTACCATAAAAAAAGTTATTGGATAATAATTCTTGTAAATTAGAAGTTTAAAATATAAATAAATAGATTACAGCAGGCTCCATCGGTTATAGATAAGTTTCAAATAGAGAGATAGATTGACATATCTCCCATATAAATGTCGTATTTCGTTAGTGAGTGCGAGACCGGAGGCCCAATGATGCCGGAGCATCACTAGACCGCCATAATGTTGGTCACCATGCATTGTCTGCAATGAATGTGGTGACTACCACTTTTGGATTCTGTTTATGCTTTTCATTAGCAGAGTAAGTAAGTAACCGGTGAAATAAGGTCCAAATTGATCTTTACAGCTGATTATATTTAAGAAAGCTCCCAGAGAGACTATCGAAACGAGATACGCACCGAAATAATGAAAGTTAGTTAAACAATACAATGTTTAATAAGGAAAAAGTTTTGTTGAATGTTTTTAGTATAACATCTTCCGGGTTTCAAGACATCAGTGAACATACTTTGGTAGCCCCCACTCTGGTGAAATGGGATACCCGTTTTATCCCAGGACAAGGCGGATTTTCGATTAGATTGTATTTGTGTAAGGTAAACAGTGTTTGTTAGTTGTGGAGACAGAGTTCTATGGCTCCGGGCGATAGAGCCGATGTTTATGCTTATAAGGCCAATATTATGTTACACGTTGATGGGCGACGTCATTTGGTAGGTTAAAGCTCATTACTGGCAACATTGCCTTGAGCTACTTTATGTAGAGTGTTTTGTAATCAACACGTTTTTGTTTTTTATAAATATAATTACACAATAAGATTTAAAACTTACATAGTCACCATAGACCGCGCTCTGTGGTGTTGGGAGTGGCCTATGTCTAGCGGTGGACTGCAACAGGCTGATGATGATTATGATGAAGGTGATGGTCACCTTGTGCACTTGTACGGTAGATTTTTTCCAATTTTATTTTCAGTTGAATTTCTACCATGTTTTAATCAATGTCTATCGATTAGTTTCACTGAAACTGATACATTTTAAACTTTTATATCATGACAGGTAAAAATGTAAAATTCGAATCTTAAATGTTATGTTTTTTTACATAATCTTTAACTTAATATTACATTTTTATTCAAACATTTTGCCTTGTGCTCTTTTTTTACATACAAACATGAAGTATTCAAAATATGATATGATCCCATGTGCTATGATCGAATGTTCAGTGATTTTAATAGTGATGCATACATTTGTACCTTTATACAACATAAATTTAAAAGATTCAACATAATTATTCTTTAAGAAACACCACTATTTCGTGTTTCTACTTGTCTGCTCAAAGTCGTCACAGTAAGTGCTTAGAATAATTAACACGATCAACCATTTTAAACTTGGACCAACCAGTCTCATACTTATGCCACACGTGCTCAGCGCCATTCAGACTTCTAAGACAAAGTTGGTCTGGCAAGTGACGCAATTTGTGCCAGTTTAGCACTGTATTTTAAGCGTTAACTTGACAGTATGGACGCACTGATCACACGGAAATCTGATTTTGTAATTCGGTTTAAGGATAGTTTATGTTAAGGTAGGTAAGAAAATAAATAAGCATTAGATTCATGTCAATAAGAAATGTAGATTTTGCAACACATGCCTAGGGTTTGTGCTGTAAAATTTTCATTTAGATTTTTAAGACTGGAATTGATGAAAGTTTCTAAAAATAAATTCTAGCTAGATTTATCGCCCTCGAAACCACTGCATACTAAATAAGTTAAAAATAGTTTTCTTATTTAGATACAGATAGTGAGTGGTCCGTGTTCATCACATTTTACAATTTCATTGCATAAATATGATACAATAGTGTACAAAATCTTAAAACTAAAGTAAGATCCTATTTTCCTACATTTATTCAGCGCACAACGTTGTCAACTACTTTCACGCACCATTTAGCTAACGAAAGGCTACAAAACTTCCACGAGATAGACGTTAAGTGATCTTCTGTGAACAAAATAACTCTTTACAATAATTGTACGACAGAAAAAAAGCAAAATTCAGACATCCAATACATCACAAATGTTCTTTTAGCGAGAATTCGCCAACAAAATCACAAGTTGGTATACTTGAGAAGTGCGTTGTCACCAAGTACTCCGCTAGGCTGTACAGAAGACTCATCTAAAACTTGCCAACTGCTGACTCATTGTATCCAACAGTTTCTTCTACCAATGATTAATGTTTAGAGCAGTACTCTTGCTTACGAATAATTTATCTAGACGTACTTTCATGTTGGGAATAGTTTCTTTTACTCACATAAAGGGTTGTATTATAAGTAAATATTAAACTGAATTGAGACTGCTTTGGTGGCGCAGCCGTGGCAAATGCGACTGTTGTGCTTGAGGTATCGGGTTCGATTGCCGGGTCGGACCAAATAATTCTGTGATCTGCAAATATTTGTTTCAAAATTTAGGTGTTTTCTACGTAAAATATATATATTTCCAAAGGGATTGTGGAGGAACTAGGCCGTAGGCTTGCGGAGCTTAAGAGTGACTCCCATTCCGGCTCGTTCATGGTCCAAAGGTTGGCCATTGCTATTCAATGCTGCAAGTTTAATGGGCACCTTTCCACCTGAAGTGATCAGGAATGGGTTAAATGACCTATAACATTTGTTACCTATTCTTTTTGTTAAACCTAATTATAATATGGAAATATAATAAAATGTACAGTATTATTATTAAAAATTTCTTAAATAATTAGTATTTAAAGTATATCTGTATTTATATCACTGGTCTAATACCTAACTTTTACTTAATTTAAAACTAGATAGAGTTTTGTGAATGTGGTTGGATAGTAAGCTGAATATTGAAAGAAACAGTTCGAAAAGGACACCTCCACAATGACAGAACACACACATACATAACCTTGATTTTATCGACTCACTCGAATGTCTAGTCTTGCTTCGCCGTCAACGATTTGTGATAACGGTTACCGAATCTTCTTCATCCTATCTGCATATCTTACCCCACTTTACTTATTCTTTTTATCCCATCTGTAAACGATCAGAAAAACATTTGAGAGGTTTGGCATAAATGAAATTAGCCAAAACCTTTAACAATATTACACCTATATTGATGCGATCTCAAAAAATAAATAAACAAGCCAGGCAGATGATAGTAGAATAAAAACTTACAACAAAAGTTGTATTAATTTTGAAATGTGCGTACCGTCCACCAAGAAACATTATTTACATATACAATTTTATGCTAAATTATGATACCTACCAATAATACTTTCATGGGCATTAAGCGTAACTGATTTATTTTTTAAACTGACGCATAAAACCAACAAAAACATTGTCTTAAAAACACCAAATAGACCTATCACATTATTTCTCGTAAAACGTCTGCGCGGGATAATTGGCGGTATTACTCCTCATTACTCCTGAGCGCAGGGTATTGTTCTGTCAGAATCTCTCTCAGCGAAGAATTAGAGTTATCTTCATGTGAAACACTCTTATTAAATGATGATACTATGTCCAGAAAATTAGGATGTTTTCTACACGAATTTTGATAGTGTATAGTCGTAACATATCTTTTTATTTTATAGTGGTCATTTCTTAATGTAAGTTATTATTATATAACATGGCATTTTCGTAAAGATTTCTTTTCTCAAAGATCCTTAGAAAAAGCAAATAAACGTAGACTATTTTTATTAACAGATTGCTTACTTTCTTTAAATAATATTATACATATATTATTTTTTTATAGTTACACAATTATAACACTATTCGATAAACATATCCAAATATCACGCACAGTCTAAAATAATCTTCATCACAAAACGTAAGATTTATTTCTGCTCTGACCCCAATTAATTTATCGAGATGAATATTTCTTATCCGGGTAATATGAGTACAGGTGAGATTCAAATGTAAACCTATTTGAACATGGGTTGAGCACTGTTTAGATTTTTTTAAAAAAAAACATGATCAAAAGGCCAGCTAGTAAAAATTGAGTCTCTGAACTGCCATCGCAACTCGTTTATTTTGGGTTTCTCGTACACTTTTGTATATTAGAGTGGTTATTTAATGAGCATTTGTTTATTTATTATACTCATACAAAATTAAGAAAGATCCTCGTCAGTAACCAATGTCAGTCAGCCCTTGACCTAACCCGGTGTGACGTTTGTCACCGGTGTAATCCACGTCCTAATTGACGCCGCGCTCTCCGCCCTAATATTCTAACAAATTGCTGAGGATCACCCGTTTATTATTTATGACGCTGTCAGCCTACCGAAACGGGATTGTCGGCCATATTTTATTATGTTTTAGTGGAAGCGGCCGGATGAATTTTTTTGTGAAGGCTCGTATTATTTTTGCAAAAATCTGGTTCCTTCGGGGTCAGAGGGATATCGACTTTGACTCACTTTTAGGGTATTTTAAGGCTTAGTTAGTAGTTAGTTGTATAAGAAATGTTTTCATTTTATGTCTAAAGGCATACTTTAATACTTAAAACACCGTATAAATCTCGTAATACTGTTCTTAAAGTTTAAGGAACAGATCGCCCCGTGCGAATAAAATATGACTATTTTACTAACATTTGCGTTACTTTGATAAAATCTGTTTCTTTTATTAATTTGGTTAATGAAGCATTTGAAATTATATAACTTTGTGAAAGATATAGGTATAAAGATACAAAAACCTACTCTTACTATAAAGTAAGAGAAGAGAAGAATAACAACGTACTATCGATGCTTACCCAAAAGTGGTTTATGTAGAAAGTAAACAACTTGGCATACAAGGCTTATTATAGAGTAATTTGTTTTTTAAATTATCATAAATAAATTTGATTTTAGTGAAACACGTTGTTGACTGATTGTCTGTCGTGACCGATAGTGGTTTTTGTCAATCAACCTTAGAAAGACTAGCATCTGTATAAAATATTCGGACAGCCTTCCCTAACCAAAAATGTTATAAATCATCTGGTATTATAATATATAGGTATTATCAAAAGAGCAAGTATTAGTTAGACCCTAGAGTATTTATTATATCTTACTATTTTCCTCAACACATTTTTGTATCAAATTAAAAGTTAGCAAATTGAGTCCAGGCGCTACTGCTCATAAAGTATCCTAAAATCCAAATACGTTGCATTAGTGATATAGAAACGGACATTACAACTCTGAATGTAATTATCATTGTTGCAACGTCAGATAATTAAAGTTTTCCTCTCAATACGGAAGGGCTCATAATTAAATAGTGGAAAAAGTACAAACGACTTACAGAGGGACTATTTTTCGTGGACAGGGAGAAAATCTCAGAGATTTGAACTGATAATCAAGGAACTTGGTTAATGTAGTTGTAGTTTTTACAAGTTAAATAAGGACAAAGTTCTCTAAGTATATACCCCGCTGCATACCCCGGCGGGGTGACGGCCCGAGGGGGGTTCCACATGTAAAAAAAGGACGAGACAGCGTTGTGTTAAATGTCCGAAATATTTATTTATTTATTCTGACCAGGCAGCGTAGCATAGTAGGCTAAAACTTCCTTGTTAAGGAGAACTATGTTCAGCTGAGGACTGTTAAAGGCTGCTGAAGAATGAAAAGTTTAAGTATGTATGTATGTATGTATTGTTCAATGTATGCATGTAATGTTCAGATGGAATCTTGCAACTCAATTTTGAAGCTGACAGCTTCATCCAAATTTGCTAAAATTTTGCAAGCATAGAACGTGACAATGCAATATTATGATACATGGAGCTGATCTGGAGGTGCAAGGTGGGTTTAGGACCTCTGTAAAAAAATGACGTCACAACACCATCAACTTTGGACTCGTTTGATTAGTTTCGACGAATAATTTATGAGAGCATTCCAACAAAAACTTTTGTTAAAAAGATTTTTAATTTAATTAATTTATTATTAAGCTGGAACTAGATTGAAGATTTGGATTTGAAACACTCATTATCTAAAGTTACTAGCTATGTGTGTCACTGTTAATCTAGTGATCTTCACTGCTAAGCTAGAGGTTGTCGGTTCGATTCTAGTCGGGAAAAATATTGTATAATAAGTAGGATTACTGTAATTTATCCATATCGTTTTGATGTTATTTATCCACAATAGAGTTATGTAAATGTTAGAAATAGACGGTTGACTGAAATAGACTTATTTTATTAAGTAATTAGGTCTAAACACCTACCTATCCGTACGCTGAAGATTTGGCTGTGCAAACATATGTCAGTATATATTTGAAAATTTATATCATTCTAGATTCCTACTCCACGATTAAGACGTATCGCACACAATAATTGTCGTAGTCGAGACAATAGAAGTAAATGAAATACCTTGAGCGATCTAATTTATTGATATGAAGATACGAGACTTAATCAAGTTAATATCAATTCAGCACCAGAGCCTCTATTATTACGCTATACATGTCTCAATTGCTTATAAACATAATTAATTATTATAATTCACACACATGTAACAGAAGCTTTAACTCCTTATATTAATGGTATATAACAGGATATCTCTGGAATCATAATCTTTGGCGTCGTAACTCGGAAGCCGGCAAGCCCCCATGTCGCAAGCCGCGAAGTCGTTAAGGTCTATTTATTTACGAGTTTAAAACTCGTAAATTAAGGGAAAGCCACCACACTAATTACTGTTAATTACGAAATGTGAATGAATGGTCTATTCTCATTTAGCTTGTTTGCGTATTTTTTTCATAACTTTTTTTGGTAATTTTCTTCTAATGGCTGTGTACGGCTTTCTGTTAATATGAGTTTATGAACGGACACAGACGTTTTTGTGTTATAAAATTGATAGAATATTAATAATCATACAATGAAGTCTATTTTTTTAATGAGAGAGAAGCGTTTTGAACAATCGGTTTTTATTAGCTACAGTTTTAGTCTCATTAACTTATAATGGATACATGTAAATGGGCAAATTAGAAGTACAATTAAAGAGAAGGTAACTAAAGTTGGAACAATTATATGTAAAATAAAATTGCCTGAACAGATTCGGGAGTATATACAAAATAAAAAGAACTAGAAAGTCAAGATCGTTCGTACTCAAACGGACTGCCGGTGTGAGACTTTCTTGACAAATTTTTGTGGTTGCAAATTTAATTTAGTTTATTCTTTGTATAATAATATTGTATAAAATAAAACCGTACAGCTGTTATATTTTCTAGACTTTGAGAGTTCCACGGGGTGAGGATGGAAAATACCTAAGTAGTAAGTATAGCTTTAAAATGCTTTGATAATACCGAGGTTTTTGTTTGTCTATTATAACATTTTATAGGATCCGGAACATTCTATTCATCAGTTCATAGAATAATATTCATAAGGATCTAACTAGAAATTACATCTTTAAATTAAGTTTTAACCCTGAAGGTTTAATCCGCATTCATACGGTCGGTGAGCATCATTACCAATGATACATTAAGACCAAGAAAACCTTTGAAGATTCAAGGCGTCCATTCGAATCTTGGACAGTTGATTTATATTCGGATACCAGGGTAAGCATTTACTCATTGTCAAGCGTTGTAATAAGTATCCGTCAGTGTATACCCGGGTCGGCGTCATGCCACGTGTGGTAGATTAACCGGACCCTTATCGTCAGGGTGCCATAAATTTGGCACGCAACGTAAGTAGGCAGTTTGGAGGCTATTTTAGCTGGAATATTGTCTTGAAAACTGAGAAAATTTCTAACCTTAAAGGTATTATTTTGTTCGTGGTAAGTTAAAATTCTCGAATTTCTTCTTATGTTGTAGATATGAAGGTTCAACTGGCTAGTATATTGAAATAAACCTATTTAACTTGACGTTCAAAGTTAATAATGTTTTCATTTAAATTAAAACCTCTAGCCAAGGATACTTGCTTGATTATAAGAATGCAGTCTATTATTGGTATTTTATTTTTTTCTTTTCCTTTGGGAAAAGTTACTAATACAAGCGAATCAGTTGGAAAAAGCTTAAATTTAATCGTTTTTGTTTTGTGTATGTTTCTCGATGTTTTCACTAATTGTGAACCGATTGCCCTAATTATTTTTTAATCGTTTTGTTGGACAATTTTTAAATTTATAGAGAATCTGTTATGAAGAGGCACCCTTTCTTGGAGTTTTAATAAGTGACGTCTTTCTCATAAAAGTGTAATTATTATGAAATGTTTTATAATTAAATTAAAATGGAGCGGAAGGCAGGTAGCAAGCGTAATTGATATTATAATTATATTTAAGTACTAGCTGAACCCCGCGGTGTTACCCGCGGTTATTGTTGTACCGCGAGTAACGCCGCGGGACAAAGTTAGTCTAAAAAAAGTAGCCTAAGTTACTCCCCGGATCATCAGCTACCTGCCAGTGAAAGTCCCGTCAAAATCCGTCCAGCCGTTCCAGAGATTACCCGGAACAAACAGACAGACAGACAGACAGACAGACCGACAGACAGACAGACAGACAGACAGACAAAAATTTTTTTAACTACATTTTTGGTGTATGTACCGTGTATACATACATATGCATTTAGTAAAAAGCGGTTATTTTAATATTACAAACAGACACTCCAATTTTATTTATTTGTATAGATTATAAAGAGTGATATATGATGATGAATTGAGTGGCAATCACAATTTAATCATAATATGAAGACTAAATTGTGATTGCCACTCAATTACTTTTCAAGTTTGTTATTCATGTAATACCTAATATAACTTATTTCAAAAATAATAGCTTTTAAAATCTTTAAACTAGCAATTCTTGTATATTTATGTAATCTGAATGTCGGAAACGGCTCTTACAGTTTTTATAATATATATCTATATATATAAAAGAGGAAGGTGACTGACTGACATACCCAGAGATCAACGCACAGCCCAAACCACTGAACCTAGAATCCTGAAATTTTGCAAGTAGGTTCTTTATGTAACGTAAGTGAACACTAAGAAAGGAGTTTTTGAAATTCCACCCCTAAGGGGGTACATCAGGGCATTAAAATTTGCGTGAGCGAAGCTGCGTGCAAAAGCTAGTCTATATATATAAAAGAGTAAGGTGACTGACTGACATACCCAGAGATCAACGCACAGCCCAAACCGTTGAGCCTAGAACCCTGAAATTTTGCATGTAGGTTCTTTATATAATGTAAGTGAGCACTAAGAAAGGAGTTTAGGAAATTCCACCCCTAAGGGGATAAATCAGGGGATGAAAGTCTGCGTGAGCGAAGCCGCGTGCAAAAGCTAGTGTATATATATGCATGGAATTTCGGGGCGATAAATCAATCTAGCTAGAATTATTTTTTAGAAAATTTACCAAAAAGAAATACAGAGGACAGCTCGGTTATCCAGGTACTGTTAAACATATAAAGAAATGTTAGTATTATCTTAAGAAGAAGGATTTTCTCAAATCGACTGAATATATTTAAAGAGTTTTAGGGGTATTTTTTATTTATAAACTTTATGCACTCATTTTGTTCAAAAGCGTACTTAATAAACACTCAGGGTGTTTTCGTCAGTCAATCTTTGGGTGCTGTAGAAATTTTATAAGGTGCACAGAGGTTACATAATATGTTATGAAATTAATGCCACACGCTTGCAAGTTTGTGCTAGAAACGGACAAAAGTCTAAAATGCAAGTGAACTAGAGATAATTTCTTTCGTAAGGGTAGTAGAACCACGCTGAGCACGAGTCAGCTTGACCGAGGCGGATAACCTTCTCACAGAAGATCAAGGCCGCCATGGTGTGGGTCACCATGCTGCATTGTTGCATTGTCTGCATTAGCAGTATGATGACCACCACTCTTGGATTCTGCTTATGCTTTCCCTCAGGCAGAGTAGAGTCACTTTGGCAGACCCATATATATATAAAAAATATATATCAGAATATACACTAAGACGTAATTGTGCAAATAGCCAATTAAAATTTTTGCCCTGTTTCATTTATCAACGATTTTCAATAAAGTAAATACATGGATATTAAAATTCTTAAGGTAGCTTTAAACATTTAAGATGCGCTGAATTCTCTCAGGATCTCGGTTGTAGAAAATCGTGAATACAAACTCTGGGCAAATGCGGTGCATTTCTCGTAAAGACTGACATAGATTTAGTGTTGCTTAGTTTGTAAGATAATGCATTAAGTGAGAAATAAAACAAACACTGGATTGTTCAAATAATAATGTATTTGAATATTTAAATAGCTTATAATAATATAAAAACGTAATTCGTAAATGTATTTTGAAATTCATGAATCGGTTTTTAAGTCGAACGAAGAAGCCAGCCTTTACTTTTATAAACATAGCCGCCTGGTTTCAAACTAGGTGGATGCTGTATTATGGTAAACAAACTGCCGCAATTGATAAATGAGAATGAAGCAAACTAAGTATCAGAACTGTAGTAATTGGGGACCAATTGTCTCTGCCTACCCCTCTAGGAAAAATGCCTGACTCTATGTATGTTACTTGAAATATTCCTTTAGGACTTCAGAATATCTTTAAAAAATAAAGTTTTCTTTTCTTCAAAACATGAAAATTACTCCCAATTTCATAGTAAACGACTTATATATTACAGGTAACCCTAAAATACTAGTATGGTCTAAAGATTTTGTAAAAAATGCGACACATGTCAAAAGCCCACGTTATATATTCACGGCCGTTTTGTTAACGACGTGAATTCCTTTCATGTGCCTGCTTTCGATAAAAAATGTTATACATTTGTAAGTATTAAGCTCCTGCGGTTGGCTGGTGACATTTATAAGATGTAGCGATAGCGGTTATTGAAAATAATTCAGGTAGAAGTCAGAAAAAAAGCCAATTAAGAAATATTTGCTAAACATGTTTAAATTAATTGTTGATATTACTGGTTGTTATTCGAAATAAATCTGTTTTAAAATCAGTGAGACTTTTTTGAAATCTTTATTTACAGAGCTTAGCCATAATGACTACGAGTATATCGTCAGCGAGACCTAACGGAAAAACAAATTTGTTTCATTCACGATTATTTACTTATACATCATTTTTATTCGACCACTTTTGATACTGTTATACATTTATGGTGTTTGAAATGTAACCAGCCAAGAAACGCCTGGACATGTTTCGCTTATTGTATAGCTATTCAATATCGCTTGTTGCTGTGACTTGTACCACAGTACGATTTATTAAGGCCGCAAACAAATTTGTCGTTGACAGGCATAACACATTCATACTCCACGTCTTTGATTGCAGGGTTACACGTAAATTTGGGGTACAGTATTAAAGCTATATTCCTTTGAAAATAAACATATTTCATGTTAAAAACTTCGGGTGAAAGGAAAGTTGAGGTTACGTTTTTTTGTTTTACGAAAACATTAAAATTCTAACAGTTTTACCGTGGGAGAGCCACGCTTCGGCATGAATCGCAGGAAGCTGTCATTTTACGTTGGTTTTCTGTGTGAGGGTAGTACTGTCCCGGTCGAGCCGGCCCAACCGTGGTGAAATCAGCGTGGCTCTACTACCTTGACATTTACTAAACTAATCTACTACATTTAATAAAAGTAAAACTTTTCTTAAACATACAGACAATGCTGCTGATCTAGTAGTTCGTGATCCAGTGATTGATTACTAGATTATATAAGAGGCTAGCGAGATCCCCTGAACTCGACTCAATTCACTTTGATTGATGCAAAATTGTACCACAATATTCTGGTTTTTATTACATAGTTTATTTTGTGAGAGATACTAAACTGTTCTTTTTTTTTGTAAAAGGCGGGCAAACGAGCAGACGTATCACCTGATGGTAAGCGATTACCGCCGGCCATGGACACCTGCAACACCAGAGGCGTCACAAGTGCGTTGCCGATCTAAATAATTATTTAAGAACTTTTTAGGAAACAGTTTAGTAAGTAAAACTATTGTTTTTAACTTTAAAATATATTTTTTTGTGAAAATCTTTTCATATTAGACAGATTGCTTATGGAGGATAGCTCTCAGTAATCTGGTATCACGTAAAAATTATAGGAACTGTACAGGTTTCAAAAAGTAATTAACTTTAAGCTTAAATGGTTTATAAGAACGGTTAGTAGTTGAAGGGTTTTTTAATTTTCTCACTTAAATAGGACACGGTCGGGTAAGTCGGGCAATTATGGTTATTTAGAGGAGAGTGGGCCTCAAAGATTTTAATCATCGTAGTAAACGGACCGTTACGAACAGATTATACGTACATTAAACTTTTATCTAATAAAGTAGAGATAATATGTATTACTTTACTAATATTATAAACACGAAAGTTTGTAAGTATGGATGATGGATGTTTGTTACTCTTTCGCGCAAAAACTACTAAACGGATTTTGACGAAACTTTACAGTAATGTAGCTTATATATCAGAATAACAGATATACTATTATTTGCCGCGATAATCAACACACACGCAGGCGAAGCCGCGAGTAAAACCTAGTATGTATTTAAAAGGGTTAAATCCTCATTTCTAGAAAAAAACTTAATCCAAAAATGTGTGTTATAAGATCAAATAATGGGAGACAGACAAAAAAGCTTTTGAGAAAATTATTCTAAATGTGTGGTAGTCTAAGGGATCGAGGTTCACGACATGGCTGTTAATATCAGAAATTGATATCGTGTTTTCTTGGTGAGTGCGAGACCGGAGGCCCAATGATGCAGAAGCTGCATTGTTGCATTGTCTGCATTCGCAGTGAGTATGGTGACCACCAATCTTGGATTCTGCTTATACTTTCCTTCAGACAGAGTAGAGTCATTTTGGCACAGCCAAACATAAAAAAATATATTGGTCTTTTTATCGATTTTGCTTCCGAATTAAAAAGATTCATATAATTATATACCTTTTTCACGACACTGATTTTATGTGAACCAGCTATATAAAGTCATTGTCAGCCTCCTACAATTAGCCACTATTATTTAACCATTTTATTTAAAACCAATAAATACATTTAATTTCCTATAAAATATCCTACTAACTTAAGAAGTTCAACGAACATAAGAATTTACAGCTTCGGTAATAAGTTTTTAACATCTTTAATCGTAAATATTTTATGTTTTGGGCTTAATTCGAGGGTTAAGGAAGAACTTAGATCAAGAAGTTTGAAAGTAATAATAAAATGTGTAGGTACACGGGTACCTACACATTTGTTGGACGCCTTAGTGACTACGGAGTCACTAAGGCGTTAGCTTTAAGATAAGGAGGATGAGATTCAAGTCTGACAATTGGTAGGGTACTAACTGCTTACTCCACCAATTTTTTTTTCATGGAATAGGCGGGCAAACGAGCAGACGTATCGCCTGATGGAAAGTGATTACCGCCGCCCATGGACACCTGCAAACATCGGAGGTGTCACAAGTGCGTTGCCTGCCTTTGGGGATAGGGAGGGGAGACAGGTTGAGGAGGTTTGGGTTATGGGCCTCAGGTATCCTCACTCACTCGGTGAAACACAGCGCAAGCACTATTTTACACCGGTTTTCTGTGAGACCATGGTATCACTCTTAAGTATTAAAGTCTATATACACATTATAATAATAAAGAAATAATAAAAATGTATTCCAAACTCAATGTACAAGATTTAGATGTTTCTCAAGAGTAGACTTAATTTAAAATAAGCAAAACATTATTTTTTTAGTACTTCTACGATTAGAGCTAAGTAATTATCTTACAATTATTTTTCTAAACTCATTATTAATTAAGGTCAATATTTTATATTTGTGATCTGCCTGATCTAGGTAAGACATGTGTTTACAAGGCAACTTAAATATATATTTAAATAAATTTAACTGTGATTGTGTTGAAGAATTTTACATGAAAGGCATAGTGTGTCGACCAAACGGAAAATAAAAGAACGTTTAATGTTGGTATCTTAAGTTTAAACTAACTAGTACATTTTATAGCCACTTATCTATACAAATAGATAAAATTGGAGTGTCTGTTTGTAGTATTAAAATAACCGCTTTTTACTAAATGCATATGTATGTATACACGCTACATATACCAAAATTGTAGTTAAAAATGTTTTTGTCTGTCTGTCTGTCTGTTCCGGGTAATCTCTGGAACGGCTGGACGGATTTTGACAGGACTTTCACTGGCAGGTAGCTGATGATCCGGGGAGTAACTTAGGCTACTTTTTTTAGACTAACTTTGTCCCGCGGCGTTACTCGCGGTACAACAATAGCCGCGGGTAACACCGCGGGGTTCAGCTAGTTTAAACTAGTGGTAACGCCGCGGAGCGAAGTTAGTCTAAAAAAGTTTAAGTAACTCCTTATATCATCAGCTACCTATCAGTCCCGTCAAAATTGGTCCAGCCGTTCCAGAGATTAGCCGGAACAAACGGACAGACAGACAACCTTTTTTTTTTGTTTTATGTATCGTGTATACACACATGTACATTTAGTAAAAAGTAGTTATTTTAATATTACAAACAGGTACTTCAATTTTATTTATTTGTATAGTTAAAATAACCAATTTCTAATCTAGAAATTGCTCACAGTGCTCACATACGGTTCTCTAATCCCTAACTAGACAATTACTTCTATACTGGGAAGAGAAGCAGGAAGAGTATAAAAATACGAAAAGAAAACAATAAGTAACTTCTCTTATCTCACTTTTAGATCCAGAGGAAGGAAGAAAGAAACAGAGACACAGCAATCGAAAGCTGTATGTAAACACAAAGAATTTTCAGAACTGTAAAGTTTAAAAACATTGAAAACGTACAGATTATATTTAAAACCTTTGTATTAATTATACGAAACATGTTCAATGGAGTTAGTGGTTAAATTAAATCGAGCAAACAAGTACCCAATTACTGATAATATTTAATTAACAAATATTTGTACGATGTCGTTAAAGTACTCGAAAATATAGGAAATACGATCTACAGAAGTCTCATTGTGTTTGTTTCAGAGTTGAATTGCTGAATCAGTGATCATAGTATTTATTTATTTACTTATATTTTTACACCGAATTACCCATGAATTGGTCTTTCTACAGTCGATTTCCATCCAAAGGTTGTCTGTAAGAAATTACTTTTATTTTAGCGATAAGGCCGCCATTCGTACACAGTCGTTAAATTGTTTTGCTCCTAAATGTAAACTGTTTTAATTGGCGAACAATAAAGTTTACTCTATTTTTAACCGACTTTAAAAAAAGAAGGAGGTTTCTCAATTAGACCGTATATATATATTTATGTGTGTTCGCGGATAACTTCGTCGTTTATGAACCGATTTTGATTATTTTTTTTTAATGGAAAGGAGATATCCCAATGGTGGGACCATGATAAGGACGCTAAGATCTGATGATGGCATCTAAGAGAAATTGAGTCAAACCTTTTTATTTTTGTTAAAATTTTACTTGTATTCTATCCTATCATGTACATTGTATACATTGTTAAGTGTACAGTTGAGAAGAGTCCTCTTCTTTATCTTCTGTGGGTTTGTCAAAGATGACTAATACATTAAAGTGCTAAAGCTATCTTTTACCTTTACGCGAAAACACCAAAATTATTTGGCACCGCTGTCCCGATAGATGTTTAAAGCAACCTTTTCTCTCATCTTCTAAATTACGAACGGTAATTCACGTTTTAACTTGCCATTAAAAAAATCCATTTTACATAAAAAAATACCTGAAATTGAATATATTTAAGCATGCGACACTGACCGATAGATCCCCGCCGTAGAATGGATGTATGACAAAAGTTTCGTTGCCAATGTGAATGACTCCGGACACCCCGTTGCACGTGTGGAATGCGGCTGATGCCCCTGGATAGTCCTTTACCGTGCCGTGGTAGTAGCAGTGTTCAATTTCCTGAGGACAAAGTATTATATAGGTTACATTTTTTTTCTCTATAATGCAAGACTTAGATACCTTTAAAATTGAAGTAAAAATTTATAAAATGACTATACTCTGCCTGATGTAAAGCATAAACAGATTCCAAGAGTAGTGGTCATCATACTCATTGTGAATGCAGACAATGCAACAATGCAACATGGTGACTAACAATTAACCCCTAAATAATCACTACAAAATAATTCGTCATTATATATATAAACTATTTTTATTAATGATTCGGCTACATCTATATCTTAATCTTCTTCCTAGCCTTTATTATTTCCAAGATTTGGGGTCGGCTACTAGTTCAACCTGTTTTTACCTGAATATCAATTTTTACACGGAGCGACTGGCGTCGGACCTCCGAAACCCTGAGGGTGAACTGAATTCGAAGACTGAACTAGTTGTCAATATATTTGAGGGCACTGACTTCCCAATAACGATTGCCATAGATGTTCATGACAACCGGGACCGACCGTTTAACGTGCTCTCCAAGGCACGGGCGGGAAATACCGCCATCTTCCATACTCCGGGCTGCTATTAAGAATTTCTTGTAAGAAAAACCCAACAGCAGTCCGACCCAGGAATCGAACCCGAGACCTCCTGATCTGCAGTCGCTTACGCTAACCACTAGACCAACGAGGCAGTGACATCTATATCTATATTAATATATTAAAACATCTATATCTTAATACGTGAAGTAAAAACCTCGTACCTTTTTTAGGAAAATAATGCAATCGGAGGAGTAGAAAATTTGACACAGTTAAAGTTTTATAGAGGAGGAGTGCAGAAAACTTAAAAAAACTCAATTATGGTCTAAATTGAACCACTGAGCGATCACTATTATATATAAATGAATTAAACTGTGAAGATAAATTTAACTTTTAAAATGAAAATAAAATTCGTTTAGGAAATTTCGAAATAACAGTTGGTTAGAATTTTGAAATGCCTGAATTTTCAATAAAATTTTACCTAACTTCATCTTGGTCCGCAAAATATTGTAGTAGGTCTTGCTGAGTTAAGTTCATAAAATTTTGGCTAGAATCCAAGTTTCACAGCTAGTAGTGAAAAGTATCGAAAACCTTAATATAACTTATGAAGACTGCAATTTTTAACAAAGTAAATATTAGTCTCAACATTCACATTTCAACTAAATGCAGGCGTCTCACATCCGTTTACTTTATTGGCCATCACTCGGATCCATGCAGGACGGCAGGTCTGATAATCATTTCAAATATTTGTATCTTTAACGTTAAAGGGAACTTGGAATCGCAAATTTCGTTGTTTTTCTTCCGCAAGTTCCTGTTACTGTACAGACCTACCTACTTTGCTATTATTTTGTTACAGCATACTGAGGTACTTAAAATCGCTGCAGGCCGGTATACTGTTCCATTCAGTGACACGGTAGCAAGACCGGAGAGACCGCCGAATTAAGAGACAGCTTATAAGGAACTCATGAGGCTTTGCTCCACGACTCAATATATATTTTCACCAATAGATTCAAATATTCGTAGAGCAATTATTTTAATACTCGTATTACTGTGAAATTAAGATTAAAACTTCTGTTAGAATGAGTTTAATAGATATAGAGTTTAATAGATAAAACTAAAAAGTATGAATAATTTTCAACTCTTAATAAACACTTAAAAATTGTAGAAAACAATTTTAAAGGAATCAAATACTAAAAGTAATATTTTAAAAAAGCTTTTGCTAAATTTAAAAGCTATATTCATTTCTAACGATAAAAAGTGGTGGAAAATTCAATAAAATATTCTCGGGACCAATTTCGTGCGCCGGGAGATCTCCTAATTTGTCATTCACGAGTATCGTCCTTTAACAGAAGGGAAAAAAGATGCTATGTAAGTGTATGGGCCCTAGAGACCGCGATTAGGACGTAAATGTACGTTGAATTTGCTATTAAAAGTGTTAAAGGGGTTGAATCCCATACTCAGTACGGTAAGGATATTTTACGCATGGTCTCAGTTGGTAATAGGTCGAAGGGTTATCCAGAATATTGATTGGTTAGTTTCTGGATTTTCGTTCTTACATTTTTTGATTTGTTAATGCATGATTTACAATATCGAACAAGATGTTCTTTATTAACAGATTATATTATTTACAGAAATACACCGTATCCTTTCCGTTTTAAAAATGGAAAAAATCGTATAAAATGCAAAAGAGAAGTTTGGAATAAATTCTAGGAATAAACTCACCTGTACTTATACCTCTGAGAATGCCATAAGGCGAAACCAGTCAGGTGTAAATTTAATTAGAATAGTGAAATAAGTACATGTGAGTTTATTACTAGAATGTATTAAAACAAGTTTCATCAAGTGCCGACAATCGAGATTATAAATTATAGAAATTGGTAAAATTACATTTAAAAATTTCATTTCATTTTAATACTATTTATTATTGTCCGCCAATGCACCTAAAGTGCATGATGTATATAATAAATAAATAAATAAATTACATTTACGACTTAGTAACAACGATTAAATGCTTTGCACAAAATAAGAATGTTTTTTTTTACCTATGAGGCTGCCAAAGTGACTGTACTCCACCTATGAAAAGCATGAGAGTGCCAAGAGGCAAGTGCTACAAGGAATTGTTCGAACTGATCTCTCGTACTCACCAATGAAATACGACAATGCTGATTTGACAAAAAAAATACTAAAATAAATAGGCTAACAATCCTGAATTTTACAAGCTTTTATTTAGCTTCACCTGACCCGATTTTTGTCTGTAATCAAAACTTTTAAGTTAAATTTGACCCACTTCCCGAATTCCGATTGAGCTGAAATTTGAAATATACCTTTAGTTCTGATTTACTTGTATAAACATTAAACTTTGATGGTAAATAGGTGACAGTTTGTCAAAGATACAATTTTATTAAATAAATGTCCTAGTAGAAAAACTCTTCCGTTTTGAAATCGTTTAGAAATTAAAACTGATATTTTTCAATTTTCTCCAAACCCTTTGTGTCAAACTGAGAATCACATCTACTCCTTCTTGTACAAGATGATTGGTACGTAAATAGTCAAGCATCGAAATCACGTCATATAAAGGGACATAGTCATATTGTGATTAAGCACCGTAAATAAATAATAAAAAAGCAGTCATGTTTAGTTTCAATGACATTCAGTGTTATAAAAATGGATTCCACAGTTTCAAATATATAACCGTCGTATAAATAACCGTCACTAAAGTTTATTAATATTCGAAACAATTAATGAAGTAAACAATGAATTGAATTTACCTATATTATTTTAGCATATTTAAAACTACTTAAAAATAAACTGTTTGCTTAAACATTATTATTTATATGTAGCTATCCTGACAGACTTTGTTCTGTAATCATTATCGACAAACGTTTTTATTAAATCTATGGTTTATGTGGAAAAAGCAAAGTGTTGTTTTTATATTATTCCTTGCAATTCTTCCGTTTATTCTCTCCATAAAAAAATCTCGGTGGGTCAGTAAAAATTAAAAAAAATATAACCGAATTGGTAGATAACTTCTCGAGTTTTACGCTTAGCAACACTTATGGTTATTCACTTTTATTTACATAGAAGATACCACACAAAAAACCTGAATGTACGAAAATCATCTGCTGAACCACTTTTTTTTATGGTATAGTGGGTAAAGGAGAAGACGTATCACATGATGGTAAGCGATTACCGCCGCCCATGGACACCCGCAACACCAGAGGCGTCACAAGTGCGTTGCCGACCTTTGGGGGATGGGGAAAGGGATGTGGGGAGGAGTTGGGGTATGGACCTCCGGTATCCTCACTCACACGGTGAAACACAGCGCAAGCGCTATTTCATACTGGTTTTCTGTGAGGCCGTGGTATCACTCCGGTCGAGCCGGCCCCTTCATGCCGAAGTGTGGCTCTCCCACGGTACTTTGTTGTTCTCCTGTTTTAACACTACATTATTCCTAAGGAAGGAATATTATGTTGCTCAAAGAATGTATTAATTAAAGAAGTTTCAGAGCCTTTACAACGAAATTGCTCTGTCGAACTTCAAACCGCTTATCTCGTGACCACAACGTAAAAACCTCGCTCGCAATTAGGCCGCGTTTTTTTTGCTGTACGAAGAACGAATGAAAGACCGAACCGCACGTTCACAAGAAATCGAAAAGGTTTCCATTCATTCATCGTGAATAGTACACTCGAATGATATTGTACTTACTTTTATTTTGCTCAGATTTCTAATTGTATATCGGTAGAGTCCATTTTGTTTTCAGTGGTCTCGTAAGTGAACTTAAAATTTTCCATAGTCTATTTATTTTTAAGTCAATTTGACTTCCAATAAATGCAGTATTTTTTTTTAACGTTATTCATAAAAAATAAAAGCTTGTTTGTTTGAAAAATCATTCTATCAGGTACTAGCTTTTGTCTGGCTTTAATCTTATTAAATTTCACCAATAAGTAATACATCATTAAATTATCTCTTAAAAGATAGCAAATAATATCAAAATACTAATACTAATAATAGAAAAATCACCAAAAAAATGTAAATAATTTCACATTGATAAATAAAAGTAATCATTGTTAACAACCCATACAAAAACCTATTTACACTCAATAAAAATAAATATTTCGTATATGATACGACGTTCAATACAGCCCACAGACGAACAATATTCTATCCATACAACTGTGCCCCAAAATTCGTGAGAAATAATTTTATTTATGCCTATTTTAGGTATGAAAACATTAATAACATGTTATACACGTGTACCCTTATCAACCCATGGCTTCAAATATCATTTTAGTTAGAAGTTGTAATAGCAATTGCCCGAGGGACTGCCAGTTATATAAAATTATTTTGGGCTGTATCATCAATCATTGTGAAGTATATATACTCTTGTTTTTCTTATACCAATAACGTATTTTGCTAAAATACTTAAGAAAAATATTTATGTTATCAAGTTTAAGCAACTGGTTAGTGGTTAACTGTTAGGAAAGTTTAACTTCATTCATTTCTTTATTTTAAAATGTCATATTACATATTAGTATTTCATTGAAATCAGTGCAGCGCTTTATCCATGAAAGCGTAACAGTGGGAGAGCCACACTTCGGCATCAATGAGCCGGCTCGACCGGAGTGATATGCGCTGTGTTTCTCCGAGTGAGTGAGGATACCGGAGGCCCATAACCCAAACCCCCTCCACCTATCTCCCCTCCATTTCCCCCAAAGGCCGGCAACGCACTTGTGACGCCTCTGCTGTTTGCTGGTGTCCATGGGCGGCGGCAATCGCTTACCATCAGGCGATACGTCAGCTCATTTGCCGGCCTATACCATAAAAAAAAGGTTTAGATTTTGTAAAATTTGTATTACATTCATTAGCAAATAATTAATTCAAAACTCATTGTACAATCAACTACCACTGTCTCTCCGTATCGGAGAGATTTTGATCCATCCTAAGGTTGCCTGGAAGAGATTGCTTTGGGTAATAAAGCCCCCCTGTGTATACTACATGCTATAATTAATGTACTCTTTTCTAATTCTGTAATATTTTGGTGTGCAAATAAAGAATTTTCTATCTATTGATAGTACCCCCTCTCTGGGATAACCAAATAAGTGCAATCAAGAACCGTACTTGAAGATAAAGACGCGAAATATGGATCGAAGCAGCATTTTACTAGGAATGATTATGCAATAAGAGGTTTCTAGGAAAATCTACAGGCGGAAGATCGTTAGTAACGCAGGGATTTTAGTTTTCTTTTCCACTCTGTTAGTTCAGTTTTATCCTGGGACATTGACGTCGATGGATTTAAAAAACTGAAGATATTTAATGAGTTTTCTTTCAGCCACCAACACGAATTAAATAATTTAAGTCTTTAAGTACTTTCATTGATTTAAATAATAGTAAGCGGCCTGTGAAGTTTTGAATAACTCAAACAGATTGTTGTCGAATCAGTCAAGTTGCTACAAGATGTTTTAACAAATTGTGAATCTTCTAGAACTTTCTATGAGGTAAATACGGTCTATATTTTTTGTTCATGTTATCGTGTGCAAGATATAGTATAATATAAATAATAAATAATAATAATAAATAATATAATAAAAAAATTATAATGATTTATAATAAATATAGTATATATGTGATAAATCTGTGTATTAATTTAATCATGAACTTCAATACCCTTTTCAAAATATACCTAAGGTATAATGAACTTTCCTAGTTTTATATATTTGTAGAGCGCAGTGTTCCTGCTGAATCCGTCTCGACGTCGACGACATGGTTCTTTGTCCTTACGCCATATGCCGTATGACGTGACGGATGCTCAGACGGTGGACGACCTTAATCCCTTTGATATATAATTCGGTGGCAATTACACTAAGTACGGCTCACGTTTTGTACTCGCATTTTGTATTTTAATGTTCTTTAATTTGTCAATGTGTTTCCCACGACACCTTTTTTACAATTTTTTCCAAGAGTATGTAACTCAAGTACGTCTTAAATATTCTATGTACGAGGTGTGGTTCTTATAAGTTTTATTTACAGTCTTATTATGAATGCTGGAAATACTTTATTATTAGGAAATAAAAAAAAAACATTTTCTGTGACAGTCACACGTCACAGTATGCAGAGCCTTTGTCGTGGCTATCAAACAATATGATTATTGGGAGATCGTTTTTTGTTTTTTCGAAAGGCGTTCCCTATTTCATCTCATCCATATTTTATATATTTTTTAACATTAATTTCATCACGAGAAAGACTTAAAGACTTGAAGACTTATGATTTGAAGACTATAGACACTTGACATTGGCAGAAATAGCTGATCCGAGAGATCCGGCTGGTTGCCATTTCATCAAAGAAGTAGAATGTGATTATTGATTATTGAATCGAAAACCTTATATATTCTATATACGGTCAAATAATTCGGGTAGAGCCTATACCATGTCAATCAGCCCATCGGTAAGCATGCTTATCCATTTCTAAATATGTATAAATTATATCATCTCGAGTTTTAGCCCACTGCGACATGGTTGAACTTTAATGTTTTTTTATGTAAAGCGACTACCACCAAACCTCCACAATCCAGATACTAGGTAATAGTATTTCTGTGGATATACTGGTTTCGTACTTCTCAGGGCTCTAATTATAAGTAATGATAGCTACAGATGTTCGTAAGGATAAACGGGTACTAAGAGTCACCCGCCCGAGACCACAGGCCACAAAGATATAGGGGCATAAAAATAATAACATTCAGTACAATGCCGTCACTTGTAAGCTGTACAACTGAGCGCAGGTGAGAATTCAAAAGCACAGGAAGAAGGAGTACATATTGAGTACATCTTTCTAAACAGGTTTCCTGGTGGTTCAAATGATCCATAATTTTTTGATACGGGCCTGTAGTCAAATAGCCATAGTCGACCTGGTTCCGATTATTTAACTTTACAACCTACTCGGTTACCACTTGGCCTTTTAGTACACAAAATAATTAGTTAATAACTCCTGTGCCGTTCACTTCTCATAAAGAATTTTATACTGTCATTGCAACAGTTAAGAAAACATTTAGGATAGCCGCTAGTTTCATATTTCATAGTGTAAATACAGTGGAGGTAATTATCACTTCCCACTCCATTCTTCGCTGAGAGACAAGACGAATTTCGTTCAGGAAATCTTTTATTTGTCATAGAAGTGTTGAGACAGTCCTCTACTGTGGCTTGAGACGCTACTGGCGTGGGAAATATATAGTGGTTTTCTTGAAGTAATGATGAATGAAAAGTGGTATAAAATTTTAATGAAAAGTTTTGTAGATACGGCTTTTCATCCATCCATAGACAGAAAAAATAATAAAATCATGAGACAAGAGATATAGGAATTGACCTTGGATAAAATGATGAAAATATTATTGAGTTCTTTATCTGTTTTAGCTCCAATTTTAGAGCCGTTGATGCTGAAAGTTTCTTTTTTTCAGTTGATTTTAAAATACTTTTTTGTACTCAGTATGAAATAGATTTTGTGATTCAAAGCATCAATAAATAGATATCTGTATTTATGTAGGTCTAATTCATTATAGATTTTTATTACCATTAATTTTGAACCTTTGGAGGATATATAAATGTGGTTGATAACAGGTCGTAAAGTAAAATTATGTAATTTTAATGTTTTCTAAGCTTTTGTGAACTCAAAATCGTTGCCCAAATTTTTTGTATGACATAGCAACGTTTAGTAAGACAATACCGGTAGAATTTCTAATTAATTTGACAACGCAATATCCTCACAATGGCCTCAGTAAGACCCAACTTTCGATTAAATGAAGAAAAAATCCGCGCGCCAAAATAGACAGTATCGCACTCTTCATACTAGATTAAACAAGGTGGGAGGGAAAATTCAATCTAATCTAAACTTCCTTCAATCCAATTTGAATTTCCTCACCTTGCGCCCTTCTTACCGCGTCCCTCTATCGTCCTACGATGGTCTTCACTGCAATTTATCCTAGTCTCCGCTGTCAATTCCTACATTTTGATTTTAAGGTGTATTCGACCAAGTAAACATATTCCAAGAAATGGTCCATGTAAATGGACATTTCAAATGGTGAATAAAATATTTAAAAAAATAATTGTCGATTCCTAATGAAAAATCAAATATGAATAATTGAACAATAAGTATTTGGCTCTATTTATATATTTCAAAGAGAACAAAAAAGTTACAAGAACTATTGATAAATATTATTAAGAATTAGTAACCATACTACTACGTACTACGTTACTACTTCCTCCTAACAGATTGTAGTTTTTATGGCGGTAATAATCTTGTGAATAGGTGCTTCAAACTTTTTGTAATAAGTATAAAAATAAACAAACATACAAATACAAAATAATTAGGGATATAACATACTAAAAGTACTAGCGGAGAATGTGTTAAGTATATCGGCGAAAATTTTGACATTAGCTGTGTGGACTATTCATACTGCACTATTACAAATCCTATATTGACAACCTTTGTAGTTGAACTGTAATCTATAGCCAACAAACAACCTATAATATTTCATTATAAGACCAATGGGGCCTGCTCTACAGTTTGACAAGTGAGTTACAAATCTCTAAATGTGAAGTAATTGGCTTTGTCACTCGCGCTGATTTAAAAATCATGTGTGGTAATGGCGGGAATTACAGCTGTCATCGGTGTCAACAGTGAAGGAGATTTACTTTGTGATTAGCAAACAGAGACTTCCGAAAATTAATTGGTACAGAGGACACATTGTAACTACCAACGATAAGGCTTAAAAACTCGATTTCATATATCTTTAGCTGTGCTTTCAACTGATAAAATTCAATATTGGATCTGATCTCTGTATCTGATTTATCAACAATCCATAACGTCGCAATTGCTGGGCTCGAGTCTCCTCTCAGGAGAGGGTTAGGTCCCCACGCTGGCCAAGTCGCAACGTTCTGGCCAAGTGACACAACGTTGCGGCTACGTAATCTTGCCGTTGGATATTTTTAAGCCGCACAAAGGCCCTTCTGGCTTCACGACTGTTATCCTATGACAACAACCGAGACCGTCTGCTTAACGTGACCTCTGAATCACCCATCCAGGTACTAACCGTGCCATCGTTGCTTACCCTCGGTAATTGTTTCTAATCACCGAGTGCAACTGGGCTATGAGCGACTCTACTTTTTCAGTAATATATTTTTATATTATTATTATTAGTTGTATTTGCATTAGCGAGATTTAACTTACACTGGTTACATATCAACGGTTTATCGTGAAAACCCATTGAACCTTCAATAATTCTTTATTTAATGATCTCCTTACAGTTAAAAAAGGCCGATATATAGAAAACAACACAGACGAGAAGGTTCAAATTACCGTTTGTATGTAACACTATGTGTGACATCAAATCAACGTTTTCACATTATCTTTTGTGGATATTGCTCCAAGTTAAGCTGAAGCAAGGCAAAAGTAATACACATGCGAAGTTTGGTAACGAGTTCTTAGCTGACGTTCGCATCGATACGAACCTATGGGTAATGGAATAGCTTCAATCGTGGGTCTAATCTCAATCTATCGGCTACTCTGTAAACTGACCACGGATTGTCTATGGTTCTACTAAAATCTTAGCATCAACATAACTCTTTTTTATAATAAGAACATTAATTTAAAAATTAACACTAAAAAGTCTGACGTTTCTAGTCGTAGAATTGTTTGTTATTTAAAATTGGAATCAAATTTAAATAAAGTTTTCTTTTTTACGTTTCATTGAGGCTTTATTTTGGTTTCGTGTTGTTGTTTTAATTAAAAGTTATTATGAAAGTCCTTTTGATTTCGTACTTCCATTTTAGATTAAAACTTTGTGAGAACATTCTGTTTCAATTATTTGTATGCTAAATCTAAACGAAGCCCAATTAATTATACATCCATACTGGGGTATACACATATAAATATTCCATTTTTTTCTTAGAAAAGGACATTTGAAATTTGACGGCGCTGTGGAAAGAACCGTGACGTAAAACGACATATTATAGGAATGAAACACATGATATAATTTCAAATAGTAATGATTTTAGGTAACTAGTCCATAATACTTTAACAACGCGTGACTACGGCTTCTGAAACTTGTTTCATACTTTTTAAGCGTCGTTTTTTGTCGTAGTTGGGTTTTAGTTTTTACTTTTTTTTTATGTTGTGTTTGTAAAGGCCTTTAACTTAGAATTTTTAAACTAATGCCCGACATTGGACTAAATGTTAAATAGATTCAATTTTACAAATACATTTTGCAATACTCACCCATTAAATATATTATTCCATGTGAATATTGATAAAAACTTACTTAACAACCCATTTACAGAGCATGAGCCTGAGTAATACGAAGCAACTTGATAACATTAGCGTTAAACTCAAAATATTAGTAACAAGGCCCAAGCTCCTATATTATTATCCTTCCAAAGGTAGTAAAGCCACGCTGATTTCAGCACGAACCGACCGAGGCGGTACTACCCTCGCTCAGAAAATCAACGTAAAATGACAGCGTTCGTGCTGTCGTGTTTCGTTGGTGAGTGCGAGACCGGAGGCCCAATGATGCAGAAGCATCACTAGCCCGCCATGGTGTGGGGCGCCATGCTGCACTGTGTTGTGCCCATCGTAGTGAATGCTGAGATTCCCCCCATTTTATTCAACACTGCGTACAACCTACATTTGACATCGTCTTGGAGGCTTAAATTGTGGTGTAGGTATAAATTATGTAAATTCATTGAACTCTCTTAATTATCTCTTTGTACATTATCTATCTACAAAAGAAACGTGTGTGAAGACACATCATCAATGCCACGCCATTTGACAACTGACATTGACAATATTTGTCATTTTCAAATGATAACAGCCTAAAAAAAATGTTGTTTTCTTTTTTATTTATAATTCACTTTTGTTTAATGTACTCTTTTAACTACATTTTATGTTGTATACTATGTTTATGCAAAATAAAGTTTATTATTATTATTATCTGCATTCGTAATGAGTATGGTGACCACCACTCTTGGATTCTGCTTACCCTTTCTATCGGGCAGAATAGAGGAGAGAGAGAGAGAGAGAGATTTTGGCAGGTCATACATAAATATATCTATATATTTATATATATAGATATATATTAAAAGTTTACTTCACGTTTGTTTGAAACACAGAGTAACTGAGTAACTTAACACTAATTTAAAATATTTATTTAAGAAGAACAGCTACAACTGCCAAGAAAAGCCGTTAAATATCATTGCTTCACTTTTTATTTCGAAGTTATGAAAATATTTATCTATAGAGTAAAAAGTACTGCATAGCTCGATCACAGGATGCTACCTATTTTATGATAAAAAACACAACCATTTTACACTTTGTACTATTTGATTCACAACTTCCTGATACCGTTTCATTCTAAATTCATTGTAGGAAAAAGAGGAAGGTTTAAATATCGGAAAAGATGCAGAGATAAAAAAATGTTTTTTTTTATTTGTTGGAAGTTGTAAATATATTTTAATGATTTTGTTGAAAAATGTGTTATTGGATTTTCTAACAAAATTTTGAATTCATAGACCAGGAATCTACGAGCAATACGAGCAGCGATTGATAAATGTGGATGAAACAAAAGAGGTGTGTCAGGATCAAAGTAAGTGGGAATCAATTGTATCTGCCTACCGCTCTGGGAAATAAGCGTGATTCTATGTATATATTTCCATTGTTCGACTTTACAACTACAACTTAAGGAAAAAAAATTGGCTGTCACAATGACTGTCGATAGAAGTAAAAACTTATAACTTAGAATGTCATTTGTAAAATTAGTGTGTAAAATCAGAAATTTTATAACGTTTAAGTTAAAATTATCAATATCAAACATTAGCATGTCGGTGACGCGAACCGTTAATATTTTCCCCTATCAAAAAGTGCCCAACGCTAGCTGCGCCACTTTAAAAGTTTCGACTACGCAGGTTATATAAATTAAATAACACGAAATAATGTAAAGTTAGTCTTAGAATAATATAAAGTGCCATATGGGAAGACATATTTCTATGTGAAAATAATAGATCCAATTTATTGATCAAATATAGTCTATCCAATGCTGGATAACCTTTGGACTTTAAATACTACACAAAAAGTATCGCAAGATTATCAGATAAATGAACATCCTCAAGAAAAGAAAGTTATCTTTAGAATACCACGCAAAATTATTTATAGGACAATACAAAAGAAAATATGAAAGACCAAAAACAATATCAACACGAAAGTAAGCAACATATAGTATCATTTCCACACCACAGCCCACATCGGTAGCCCACCGATACAGTTTTACGACAACCTTATCTAGAACCGTTTGCATAGGGTATAGAGAAACTACGGGGCTTCTCAGTCGTTTCCAGCTGCGTAATACCAAGATATTTGAATCAATATCCATAAATGAGGTTTGAGGAAGCCTGTCTATGGCTTTTTTGGGAAAAACCCCTCTGGTTTGTTCTTATCGCACTCAAATAATTAAAAACCATCATTTGACACTAGGAGACCCGTTACAAATATTAAGTAGTTTTTGGAAATGTTCACACCAATGCTTTTAGTAAATTTAAGGCAAGTTTCACGAGATATCGGATAAACTAATGTCTGGAATCAAATAATTAAAAAAAAAAACAATTAAGCTGAAAGTTTTTTAAAAGAGGGCTTCATGTAGGTAGTTGAAGTAAAACTAATAAAATCTTTGTAAAAAATAATGTTACTTAAATCGATAAAAGTTTCTAAGATAGAAATAAATACCTAAAATTTTGTTTAGAAGTTGACAAATAGAACTTAAAACTTTATGAATTGTTTTCGTTGAAATATTTTAACTTAACAAATATTACTTAGTGATTTGTTGTGAGCTGTTGTATAAATATGAATCCATTGTGACATGAAATATTGTTGGTATTACGTGGGCGAATTTATTTCTCATAGCAGAGGTTGTATTGATTATTTTTTATTTTGCAAAACAACTCCCGCGCTAAGTATATTCTTTTGTCGCGGGAATTTGACAGCAGATGCTTCAACTTATTTATAAAATATTAAAACTTAACAGACAGGTATAAAAGTATGCTTTACAAAATACGGCAAGAAAGCTCTTATGATATTTCTTATTTTCTTTTACGTCTCACTCAACTTTGGGCTTCAATTTGTAGACAATATATTTGTCGGAAATTTTGATGAGCTCGTACCTTCCACTGATTGTGGTAGTAAAAAAATATGTGGTCATGTATCAAATCTTGCTGGAAATGGAAACAGAATTATCCTCTTTTGTATCGTAAGCTGTGTATGCCTTAGCAATGAGAATAGTAGGTATTGGAGTAACTCTAACAAATAATACCAATCAGCTGAGTGCAATGTTTTATAGCTTTCTTAGAAAAATACGACAAAGTTCTGCTCATAATGCACACGCGTCTCTGAATAATTAAACTTAGAGTCACTTATGATTTGGATAAAACGTTACAATTATAGTTGTACGGTGCAACTGTACATTGCGAAATTTTAAACTTCACGTCAGCAAATTCATCAACGTTAATTATAATTTCCATTTTAAAGTTAGTTAGTAGACACTACCTGTTATTGAACGCACCGTGTGTACTCAACTATGAATATCGTTTAGCAATTTATCATATTTTATAATTATATCAGATCAATATCAGTCATAATTTGATAAAAAAAATTGTAAAATAAAAAATAAAATAAATAAAATAAAACATTTGGGCTCTAAGTCTCGTATCCCTTTAGCATTAAATATCATAGCATCGAAAGTTGAGTGGTAACATATCATATAATAGTTCTATTCAAGGCATTCTATATTTTGTTTCTGAACGAAAAATAGAATGAAAAGTCTAAAAACAATACATTTATTAGAAATAGAAACAAAGAAGATGAATTAAATGCAAATAAAATAGATTTTAAAATAAAAAGGAGAGATCACGATACATGCAAATACATTCATCAATATTAATAGCCTTGTCAAAAAGTTTTTCAGAATTTCAGAAGCTGTGGACACATATTATTTATGTATGTACTAGGTCAAAACATAATGTATTTTAGATTTTAAGATATTATTGTACGATACATTGCTTGTGTTCCTTAAAATAAATAAATAAATAAAATAGTAAAAAAAAGATTTTATTCAAATAGGTACTTTTTTACAGGCACTTATGACTAGTTTATATTAAAAAATCGAGTGATTCTATTCGCCAGAGCGCGCCAAGAGCGTGTGTCCAATTGAATGCTAATAATAAGAAATTTGTTATTAATTTCTATAAATGTTAGGTGCTTTATATATAAAAACGAGTAAAAGGCGGTATTGGGAGCTTTTCATACAAAAATCACGTACCCTACTACATTTTATTGTTTATTAGAAAATACTATTTATAAGTAAGTTGCCAGAAGTATTAAAATCGACCGGCGATATTTTCCGTTGCTAACAAAAAAGGAAATTAAAAATGCTAAGAGTCTGCAAAAGTTGGACTTCGTATTTAAAGAGAAATTCTACCTTAGAAATAGTACAAAATAAAAACAGAAGTATATAGATCGAAACCAATCAACTCCGTTTCTTTCACAAGTCAAAGATTATCTCTTTGCTGCTCTGATTAAACCGGTACATTATGAAAAACTGCTAAGCAAGCATCCCCCGGTGTTATGCAATCGATTTGTCCAACCTCGGCTATTTACTTTACCTTGTCCGGGGCAAGCTCAGCTTTAATTAAACTCCGTACTAAGTCGCTGTGATAGATTTAATTGCAAAATCTAATTGCTTGCAGTGTTTTAAAAGCTACTGCAGTATTATTTTTATGTTTTAAATGGTTTGACTCCCAGATTATATACGTTCAAGATGGCCATACTTCAAAATCCTCTTTTGTACTACTTTTGCCAAATATGCTAACCAACTCTAACTAACTAAGCTCTAACTCTAATGCAGGTTTTACCTGACTATGGTCAAAGAGAACCTGTAAATATATTGTACATCTATGTTTATTTGTGTGTTCCACCGTAGCACAACACTACTGAACCGATTTTAATGAAACGGGTGTCAATGACATAATTATGACATAATAATATATGTATATGACATAGGCTGTATAAAATATGTTATTTCAAATATAATCTGGTTTTTAAGATTTTTAACTCTTTCTTGTTGAATTACCGTACTGTTGTAAAATTTTACAGTAAACAAAATCTTTAAAAACAATGTTGAAATGAACTAATGAAGGGGAAAAAAACCAGACACATAATAGTAAAATTGAAATAAAATACCCCGTTGGAGAATATTAGTCAAAGTTAAGAATTCAAATTGATTGAATTAAGTAATAGAAATTTTACGACGGAAGATATTTTAGATATAAATGAAATAAATTTAATATACGAAACCAAATTGACGTTGATACAAATAAATTCAAAGCTTCGTAGTCGAACGACAGCTATCTTACCTGTCTATGTCTTAACTTAGTCCATTCATCAGGTAGACAATTAAAATATTCCAGAGCCTTTTAATTGAGTTTTGAAATTTTAAGACGCACAGTGGGATTAAGATTGAGGGTCTGCCAATTGTTTTTCGATGATTCTGTAAGCTGCCGAATACTCGACAGATTTCACTTTGTTAGTTATTTTTTGGATTCGTTTCGAATAACTTTGTTTAAGCTAAATGCAATTGGAGAGGCCTATGTCCTGCAGTGGACTGCGATAGGCTGATGATGGGAAGCATTTTCTACCGTGGGAGAGCCACGTTTCGGCATGAATGGGCCGGCTCGACCAGAGTGATACCACGGCCTCACAGAAAACCGGTGTGAAATAATGCTTGCGCTGTGTTTAACCGAGTGAGTGAGGATACCGGAGGCCCATGACCCGAACCCTCTCCCCTATCTCCCCTCCCTATCGCCCAAAGACCAGCAACGCACTTGTGACGCCTCTGGTGTTTGCAGGTGTCCATGGGCGACGGTAATCGCTTACCATCAGGCGATAGCTCTGCTCGTTTGCCCGCTTATTATATATAAAAAAAAGCGTAAATACAAGAGTGGTGGTCACCATTCTCATTGCGAATGCAGACAATGCAAACATGCAGCACGGTGACCCACACTATGGCGGCCTAGTGATGCTTCTGCATCATTGGGCCGCCATCTCGAAAGTCAATTTACACCCATTAAGTATTGTTATGAGATTCTACCTGTACTGAGCACTGAGTTATATGTAAAAATATGTCATACAGTACAGATATATCTTAATGTTTTGTATCTCATATGTCACAGGACGAACCAATACCAACTGTGGCAAACTTTTTAAAAACACAACCATCGCTAAATGCTTTGAAACTTTTGACATCTTAAATAAGCCATGTAGCGATACTTGTTTTTAACGATATCTACGGTAGATAACACATATTTTTGTTGGTAAATATTACTAAATACAAAATCTTTGCTTCTCAATCTTTTACGTAACATCTGTGAAAATATGTGGTACAGAATGGCGAAAAACTAGCTAGCATTAACAATCAAGAAGAGAAACAATTATTTTAACAAATAATTGGAACGAGTACACAAAAGGAAACATAATAATTAAAAATTTCCACACCAACACTTGAGCATCTAAAAGGCGGAGCACAATTGAAATTATTAAACAGTGACTGTTTTAAGTTGGAATCGTTAAACAAAGAGCTTGTTACAAGTTGAATATAACTTGGCACTTAACTCGAACAGTCGCCGTTGATAGGGAACAGGTCAAAGAGATAGCGGAAGCGAGAAGTTTTGATAGATTTGATATAAACGATAGCTGACGTAAAGTTAAAGTAATTGAAATTTTAAAGGAAAAAGATAGATGATTTAAAATGGAGTCAGCATTAATGTAGTGCGTGAAGAAATATAATAAATAATAAAATATATATTTGAACAAGTGAGTAGGAAGTAAAGGTGATAAAAGATAATAAATTATGAAATTTCTCCTTTATTAAGAGGTATCATAATTCAAATAGGTAATAGAATAAGTACTTCTTTGTCTGAATAAAAAATATCGGTACCTTGTACCTCAATAATAAAGTTTGTTTTTAGACAGTAAAATTTAATTTAAAATGACATGATTTATAGACAAAATGTATTTTCACTAGAATAGTTAACAGTAATTGTATAACGAGTATTTTGAATACTATCTCTTTACTAAAAAATAAAAATATAAGTTTTTGGTCTTTAGATACAAAGGATTCAGTTCAAACATTATTGGTATCACTTTAGTGCTGTTCATTTTACTATTGCCATCTAGATTTCACATTTTCAATTCGTCAGAGTCAAAGCCACAACTTTACTGCTACAATTAAATTCGGATTTATGAGCACCTAATGCTTTAAAGACAATTTGCAATAACATTGTTGCAATTGCCAAGTTTGATTTGTACGTTTGCAAACTTAGTTTTATTGGATTATCGTTACTTTATGGGTTGCAATATATTGAAGCGTTTTGGATATGTTTTTGGCATAATGGATGTCTCAGTCATTTTAGTTTAATACTAAGGTTGAAATGGTTTCGAGTTTTGTCTATATTACTAAGGAGCATTTAAAATGTAACATTATCCCCCTGACCTTTCTATAATTTGTGCATGTAATAATGTGTCAAATGTAAAAAACATCATAAATTAAGAGATTATTGAAGGGTTATTTAGAATACCTTTTAAAATAAAAGTGAGTTCGTCACTGTCGCTTGTCACAAGTTTTGATCTAAGAAAAACCTTTTGTAATAATTGGTGATTCTTCAGTTCAAAATCCGTTCTGCTGTGATGAGACTTTCGACATTGTTGCAACGTTTACTTCAACCCAACTTTGTTTCTGTCTGTTCAGGCAAGGTTTATTAATAAAATAGCAAAGTTGAAACTTTGGACTCAACGATTTTGAATCAGAATTTTGAATTTCTTGAGATCTGTAAGTATATTTAGGAGCCCAAGACGTACCATATTTATAACCACTAAACTACTTGATAATTTCGAGCACCTGATATATTAAGATTACTTAGACTTTATTATTATAATTTTTATAATACACTCAATGTTTACCTATTATTTTTTCAAAGGAGGAACAAAGTTATGCCAATGGACATGGATGGCTTGGTGTTATAGAAGCGGCCCATCACAACATTAGGATACTTTTGCAGAGAACTCTTTATATTATAATAATTTCGTGCGTAGAATAGAGGGCGAACGAGCAGACGTATTGCCTGATGCTAAGCGATTACCGTCGCCCATGGACACCCGCAATACAAGAGGCGTCACAAGTGCGTTGCCGGCCTTCGGATGGGATGGGTTTCGGTATGGGCTTACGGTATCCTCATTCACTTACTAAAACAAAGCGCAATCGCTGTTTCACACCGGTTTTCTGTTAGTCCGTGGTATCACTCCGGTCGAGTCAGCCCATGCATGCCAAAGCGTAGCTCTGCCACGATTATTATTTATTTAATCTTAATTGTTAAATATGTGTAAAACAAAGATCTGATGATCGCTTTTATTGTTATTTACTAAATTTTTGAAAAAAAATTGTCTAAATAGCATTTGAACTGTTGAAATATGAAGTCTACTAGACAAGGAAATGGCTGAAAAAGTTTTCAAATCAAATTACACTAGTAACTATTTTCGAAAGCGTTTGCCATACAATTTCCTTTAGAGTAACATATAACATGTCTAAGCCATTGCCCGGAAAACTTGTCAAATTTCCAACAGAGTAACCATAACTACTATAAGTATTCTCTACAAAAACAAAGTGTACAACAAGTTTTAAGTAAAGCAATATTTTCACATTAGTCCTTATATAGAAATAAAACGAAGATTTCATTTCCAGAATTTTTGCTTTACAGCAAATATATCGCGAATTCTAATTTCACGTATTTCCTTAGGGGCGGGGGTCGACCTACAATAAGAAAGTTGTATAAAGAAGGGAAAGCTTCTGTTATATTTTTGCGATTGCCATGAATAGGATGCAAGGATTTGTCATCAATGGTCCACCTCAATGGGCGGCTTTAGATTTGATATCATAACAAAATGCCTTCTGCTTTCTATTTTGTTGACTGTAACAGATATAAAAATGTTTCATCGTAAATTCGAGATCTTTGTGTTTTTAATATTTCAAATGGAAGGTGACAAAAAGGTTTTTGAGTTAGTCACTGCTTTTGATTTTTTTGTGTCGTGTTCCATGCTTTAAGGTTTTTTTCTTGATGAAGATAAATGTTTTTTTAACGTTAGATTTATAGTAGATAGATGTATCTTTTAACAAAAACAAATGCCAACTGTATTTGCTGCGAATTACTATACTCATGGATAATCACCCTACACATATACGTATTATTATTCTTCTCAACTAATTTAAATAATGTCTGTTCAAGACGATTTTAGAAACCAACGCAGAAGCTAACATTAACAGGTTTCTATTATCATAATCTATATTTAAAACAAATGGCAACTTCTACATTCAGCGAATTACCACGCCACCGTCATGTTCACTCCCACAGCAGCCAGTCACTACGCAGCAACCGCTCCGACTCACTGGGGACCTCACTGCAGCACCGCACGCTGCCTGCCATCCCGACTCACTGGGATCAGTGGACTTCAGCCTCTACTCACTGGGACTAACGGCGTTCAGTTCCGATCACTGGAACTTGTGGCACTCAATTCTGACTGACTGGAACTACTCACTCTTGGCACTGGCAAGCTCCGGAATAGAGCACAGGCAGCTGAAACATCAGATATAGATCTCGGTCTTGGAGGGGAGTGATGTGTCGACTTGTAGAAGTCGCAACAGAAATATACTACAACGCCATCTACCGAAAATACTTCGAACTACGGAGAACTTTGTGTTGGAGAGACATGATCCGTTCCCTCACAGGTACATTTGCGCCTTAAAGAAATTGTAGTCACAAATTGTATAATTTTATGATTACATACAAGTACCTTGAGATGGGCGTAAGTCAATCGGGTCACATAGAATGTTTCTTATTTCTACTTACTAAAGCTGTACCAAATAGCTTATCTATTAATTAGTTTACAAATTAAATGAACAAGAAATAAGGTTCTTTTAGATTTAGCTTTCAAGTTGCTAATTCAAGATTTATCACTTTAAATCCAGAAATCAAATGTAATGCTCGTTCTAAAAGTAATGTGTTTTTACAATCTTTTACGTATAAACCGAGCGAGTAGTGTACACGAAACAAATCGTTTGATTTTGTTATCGTTTTGTAGAACTCCCTGATTCCGTTTGATACAAGGAAAGAGTAAAATGTATAGCGATATTTTTTCCGTGTGGGTAATTTTGTTGCGTTTGATATTCGAGGTTGTATAAAAAGATATTTTTTTACCTCGAATAGAGATTACATATACTACAGATAAAATAATGTGGTATGTAATTCTATGTACTTCAAAAATCAAAACAATTTATCATGTTTCTGGTTATGATATGTGTTTGAAGTCCGATGTAACGAGACCTAGCCAAATTTTGTAACTGAGCTGTTCAAAAGCCGAGTCTGTTAAGTCCAGCTGACATGTGTTAGAATACTTTTAATCAATTCATCTAAAATCATAAGTAATTGTGGTTTAGCTTTAGTCGGTTCAGTGAGCAATATTAAGTGTTACTTATATAAGAGTGGGTAACCCCGAATAGAGTGGTAGAGGTCACCACTAGAAACGGCGGCGGGCATTATTCTACTGAAAGATACCGCATGAGGTGCAGTGGTGCTAACTTATTGGCTCTTAACCTAACTTTGTCTTACTAATCGTATGTGATTGTATGTGAACTTGTTATACAATTAACTACATAATAACACGTTGGACAACACCAGCGTGCAATTTTTTTTTTTTTATGTTTTGTTCCTGCCCAAATGACTCTACTCTGCCTGATGGAAAGCATAAGCAGAATCCAAGATTAGTGGTCATCATACTGCAAATGTAGACAATGCAACAATACAGCATGGTGACCCACACCTTGGCGGGCTAGTGATGCTTCTGCATCATTGGGCCTCCGGTCTCGCACTCATCAACGAAACACGACAGCATGATCGCTGTCATTTTACTTTTACATATTTTGAAGTACCTATCGTTTGGGCAGCCTCTTTTTACACTTGCCATAACTTGGCATGTATCTTTTTAAATATATTTTTGAAGGGTTTTGCTACTCTGGGTAAAGTATTTATGCAAGTTCAAACAGATATCAAAATGAAAGAAGAGCTGTAAGAATATTTCAAATCAATAAAATATTTACGTTATTCATGTCTGTGAATCTTCCAGATGCAATTCCCGAAGGAATAGGCGAATGCAAAACTAGAAATATCCTGAATACCTATAACCGTAAATTTGAATTTAACTAATCGATGGCCACATGCGGCAACACCTATACACACACCTGTAACCTAAGATAAAGAATAACACTAGATAGACGATATTTGAGCGGAACTTACAAACATGTTCATTCTCCTTTTTACAAAAGCAAAGTGTCATCTGCTTGAAAGTGAGAGGTATAGTGTCTCAAGTGGGTCAAAAACTATTGAATGTCGCCAGTTTGACTGTAAAATTCTATTCCTTGATATATCACTACATAGTGATGTATAGTTTTTTGTCATATCGATAGAAAATTGCCAAGAGAGTACCAGTCGCCACAATTCCACACTTCCTGCTTAAAATCCTTTTTAACAATTAGATACCATTGAATTGACTTACCGATGAAACGATTTTTTTGCATTATTTTCTTTCAAACCCCAACTCTATTAGAGCTACCGGGCACAGTACATGCCATTATTTTTAGCAAAACGAAAACCACACTTATAATATAATATTATTCACAATTTGATAAAATATTTGATGAAATCGGCAGACAAACGTGTTAACCAGCTTACTGACAATCAAAATGACGGTTTTCGGCAAGTGGCGCGCGGGGTTTTAGACGTTCGGAAAAGCTATTGCTATCTCTTTTTATCACATGAGATATTTCCATAAAAAGTGTTGAGTACAAGATAGGCTATATATAACTATATTCAACTTAAATTTGATCCATCTAGGGTATTCTTTATCTGAGCCTGTAACGATATCCTGACCTGTTTATTTTGACAGAGTATGACTAACCTATTGGTCTAGTAATTATCTGTACTCATGTAGAAAATTTACGAAGTGAGTCGGACTAGGCAAAAATAAATCCTTTGAGAAGACTGTATTAATAACAAAATTATGCTCAATGATGTCCTGATTGAGATAAACCCAACTTAATAGTTTTCTTAAAACAGAAGAAAAAGAAAAGGTACTTTAACTAATCATTATCTAATTGAGTAATAATAACGGTACTTTTAAGTAAGTATAAGAAAGATGAGCAAAATTTATATCGTTCACAAACTGTTCATTTGTTCTTGAAGATTCTAGCTTTATTACATTTGATTGAGCGTCCGCGTATAACTTTGTATCAGAACTTGCAATTACAATCAACTCCACTATTTAATCTTAAGTGCAGTTTTCTTGCAAGTTTACTGAAGGAAACAATTCATTCGCTGCTCGCTTAATCTAGGAGTTGAAACTGTCTGCGAATCGCAGGCGTTATTTATAAAAGTTTTGTGATAAATCGTCCCGATGGCGCCACAGCTTGGCGGTGTATGTCATATCGGTATGGTGTAGTACCAAAAAGGTAAATTTAAATATCTGATTTTTTTCTATATTATATAATCAAGAAAAAATGACTAAAACTAATGGAAACAGAAATGTAATGTATGATAAAGGTACTTTTTTATTATTAAATAGGGGGCAAACGAGCAGACGTATTGCCTGATGGTAAGCGATTAACGCTGCCCATGGAGAACCTCAACACCAGAGGTGTCTCAAGTGCTTTGCCGGTCTTTTACTAAGGTATACGCTCCTCTCTTAAGGGTTTGAAAGTCTTATTGGTCCGGAAACACCGCAGCCGACAGTTCATTCTACAGTTTTATTGTACGAGGCAGAAAGTTTCTAGCAAAGCGCACAGTTGTGGACTGCCTACCATCTAGATGATGGAGATGAAACTTGTCGCGTAGGACGATGGCAGAAAAAGGTGGCAGTACTATCGTATACTTAGAATATATTAGCTGTAAGTAGTTTGTATAGGATAAAAAAAATACTGATTCAGTAATTGGGTTAACAAAGAGTTAAGAAGACTTGGCAAAATATGACTTGATATATCAATAAACATCTTTATTATATACCAATAGTCTCATCTATACTTATAAAATAGTAACTGACTGACTGACTGACTGACTGATTCATCATCGCCGAGCGTAAACTATGATAGTTAGGGCTATGAAATTTGGTGAGTAGGATCGTTGTATTGAGTAGGCACCCACTAAGAAAGGAATTTTGGAATTTCTACCCCAAAGGGGGTGAAATAGGGGTTGAAAGTTTGTATGGAAGTTCGTCATTTTTAAAGTTAGAAACCTGAAACTTTATTATTGGGCTGCTGATTAAAAATGAGTAAATACGTATTTCAGCGTTTCTGAATATTCTACCCCTAAGGGGTGAAATAGGGGTTGACATTTCGCATATAAGTTAGTCTGGAAGTCCGTCATTTTTGAAGTAAGAAACATGAAACTTTGTTTTTAGGCTACTGATTAAAAATAAAGAATCACGTATTTAAGCGTTTCTGAATAATCTACCCCTAAGGGGTGAAATAGGGGTTGAAAGTTTGTGTGGAAGTTCGTCATTTTTTAAGTTAGAAACATGTAACTTTATTCATATGCTAAGGACTAAAAATCAGTTAATACGTATTTAAGCGTTTCTTGGTATTCTACCCTTAAGGGGGTGAAATAGGGGTTGAAAGTTTGTATGGAAGTTCGGCATTTTTTAAGTAAGAAGCATGAAACTTTATTTTTGGGCTACTGATTAAAAATGAGTAGATACCTATTTAAGCGTTTATGAATATTCTACCCTTAAGGGGTGAAATAGGGGTTGACATTTCGCATATAGGTTAGTCTGGAAGTCTGTCATTTTTGAAGTTCGAAACATGAAACTTTGTGTTCGGGCTACTGACTAAAAATGAGTTAATACGTATTTAAGCGTTTCTTGATATTCTACCCCTAAGGGGTGAAATAGGGGTTAAAAGTTTATATGGAAGTTCGCCATTTTTTAAGTTAGAAACATGTTACTTTATTCACGTGCTAGGGACTAAAAATGAGTTAATACGTATTTAAGCGTTTCTTGGTATTCTACCCCTAAGGGGGTGAAATAGGGGTTGAAAGTTTGTATGGAAGTTCGTCATTTTTGAAGTAAGAAGCATGAAACTTTATTTTTGGGCTACTGTTTAAAAATGTGTAGATATCTATTTAGCGTTTCTGCATATTTTACCCCCAAAGGGTGAAATAGGGGTTGACATTTCGTACATAGGTTAGTCTGGAAGTCCGTCATTTTTAAAATTCGAAACATGAAACGTTATTTATGTGTTACTGATTTTAATAAGAAAGTAGAGACCTATTGAAGCGTTATTGGATAGTCTACCCCTAAGGCGGTGAATAGGGATTGAAAGTTTGTATGGAAGTTCGTCATTTTTTAAGTTAGAAACATTAAAACATATTTTTGGGCTACTGATTAAAATGAGTAGACACCTGTTAAAGCGTTTCTAGATATTCTACCCTTAAGAGGTGAAATAGGGGTTGACATTTCGCATATAGGTTAGTCTGGAAATCCGTTATTTGTTAAGTTTGAAACATTAAACTTTGTTTTTTGGGCTACTGAATAAAAATGAGTAGATATGTATTTAAGCGTTTCTGGATATTTTACCCCTAAGGAGGTGAAATAGGGGTTGCAAGATTGCATGGAAGTCGTGTCATTTTTTGAGTTACAAACATAAAATATTATCTTTGGGTTACTAATTAAAAACGAGAAAATACATATTTAATGGATTTCTACCCCTAAGGGGAGAAATAGGCATTGGCATGTCATATATTGGTTAGCTTTGAAGTCCGTCACTTTTTAATTTAGCAGTCCAAAAACTGTCGTCTATATGTTTCTGATTACAAATAGATGAATACTTATATCAGCATTTATGTGAATTCTGTTCCTAAAGGGGATGAAATATGGGTCGAATGTTTGTATGAAAGTTCTTTTAAATGGAATATTGATCAAAAATAAATAAATAAGTTTAAAAACATGAATAAATTACTGATACATACTTTAACACAGTTTTAATTAAATACATATAATCAACTTTCACGCGAGCAAAGCCGCGGGCAACAGCTAGTTATTGATATAAACAAGATGTTAAGATGAAGAAGGTAATTAGACAAACAAAACTTTGCAAAAAATCAAATAAATTACATGACGCATCGTAAACCAAAAGTGGATCATAATTTAAAAAGCTAGTTGCTACAATAAAATAAATAAACTTCGGTTAAATTGAAACAAAAAAACGATAACATTTATCAAAGAAATTGATACATAAGTGAAATTTATTCACAAAAAAACGATATCCTAAAATGTGACCGAAAACCAACCATCCTTATCAATAAAACACGGTTGTACTGGCAAAAATAGACACGCCTTTGTATCGTTCGACAGGGGAGGATTGGCAGCATGCATCGACACCCGACCATTGAAATTGTGCTACTTTTTGTATTTTTACTTTCGAATTGAATGTACCGTATTCCGTTTCTAGTTACCACGGCAACCCATCGTGATTGTTACGACTGTGAATTGCAACCTTTTGACTTTTTGCTTTGTCGTGTGCGATACATAAGTGGATCGTTTCACATTTTTGTTCTTTCTAGCGAGTCTAATATGCCAAGCAGTAAATTTGTTTGTTGATTAATTAAGCAAATGTGTTTGTGTTTTTTTTATTGTACTGCTCCCTTACCGTTTGTAACTATTTAAGACTATATTATAATTTTTCTAAGCCTTTAAAACTTTTGAAGTTGGGAATGCTTCCTGTTAACATCGTTTAAGAATATGTAGATGGTATTACAGTATTTATTTTCTCATACTTTTCATTGTTTTTTTGTTTTATTACATTTATTTCATTTCAAGCGTTGGTTTAATAATTATTATTTTACGTTAAGTGAAACGTTCATATTTAGATTCAGCTTACCAATCTATCTAGAGCAATTTGAATTTGTATCACATATCAATAATTGACAAAATGTGTAACAAAATATTTGTTATTGAGAAAAACGATATTACTAGTTCTTATATTTTTTCAATATAGTCAGATTTCAAATAAATATTTTCAACATTGTTTACGAGAAATACCAACGTAGATGACTGAATAAGTATTTATCAAAATGGATTCCATAGACTCGAATGTTCAATGAACATTTTTGTAACAGTTGGAACAAAAGCAAAACGCGAAGCGTATAGTTTGCACAAAAAATATAATACTTTTTCATCGAAATTATTTGAAACGTATGAAATTACTTTATAGCTTTCGGATATTGCTTTTGCACAACTCTCCAGCTTTAATAACATTGCATTATTTAACTACGTCTACGATATCATTCAATATTTCGATTTCTTATTTTTATTTAATTCTTATGTTTCATTTTGTGTTTTATATACGTATTTTTAATTATTTTATTTTAAATTTTCATGATTATAGAAAAGTATGGCTTAGGACTTTAACGTCATCATAATTACAACTTGGTTCGACTAAATTTCACTGATCGTGGTCACGGAGCGTAAATTACTCATCTGCTCATTAGATCCTGAAATTGTCATTTTATCTATTACATTTTCATTTCTTATCATATTAAACTCTATAATATTTCATACATATCTGTTCACTATGTTACTTCTACCTATCGTTAGTTTAACTTTTTTACTCTTTTCTCTTTATTTTACAATCCAGTATTAACGATTACGTCTACAATAAAGAAAATATCAAGTAAACTTATATACAAATAGTAAGAGTAACACTATTTAGAGTATAGTATTTATTAGTAGTAGAATAAATAAATGCATACTCACAGTTCTAATATCACTTTCAGCACCATTCGCGAGGTACTGTGTTTGCTTTAAATTCGGCGCTAGCAGTTGCCTGTAAAGAAAAACAAAATAACCGTCAGTATTACCACCTGAAAAAAGTATATAATATATTAAACTAAACTTATATAGATGTCTGACGACCTCGTATATTACTTGATATATTGTGGATAACCAAGTCATGAAGTTTACTCAAGAAGTAAACCAAGAGAAACCGCATATTCCGGTACAGTTTTAAAAGTATCTCTTCTATCTAGACACAAGTTTTTTGTTACAATTTGCTTTTCAGTATTATTTAGACATACTTTCAGTTGTTAAAATTACTACAATTGGTTCATATTCCGACCAAAGAAAGTGCATTTTCCTTCGTCAATTTTAACATGACGTTAAGCTAATGGTAAAAGAGTTTATCAGGACAGTTTGCAGAGAGAAGGCAAATGGTGTAAGCAGATCGCGAAAGACATACACTGGTCGGACCATCTGTCTCCTGAAACTGAAAGTCTCACGAACTGCATTTTACAAACTTCTATCGTCTCTGTTTGCCCCATCTAAGATAAGAAATGGTGTGAGCATACGTTATATATGGTAAATGAAATGAGCAATCCTTTCGATGGTCTTTCGATTCTGCAATATAAAAGCTCGATAAGTCCATTTTATCTTTATCACTATTCTCTACCAGCCAAAACGCTTATACCTTTTCAGTTTATTTTACCAATTACTTATTTAATTTAAAAAAATCATTAAATGAAGGCTAGGAATGTACTTCCTGGAATAATATTAATTTGGGAGTACACAGTTTTTGTTATAATTTGTTAGCGCAGGAATGTTTTGATTTTGACTTGAAGGGTAGGTGTGTTTTTGCTAGACCTTGGGTAACGGGCCTTTATATTAGACATATGGATACTTATGCGCAAAAATATCGTTCTGACATTGATTTGGGATTTGAGTTTGGAAATGAGTTTATGCAAAAGAAGTTTCGAACTCTAAACGATCTTTTTAAAGGTAGCAGGCGCTCCGTAACCTTCCTGCTTATTTGCACGTTACCTCATGAAAAAAAAATTGTTAAACGTCTTTTTTCTGGCTTTATCAATTAAGTATTTGATATCTCCTGATATAGTAATAAAATAGAAGTACATTGTTCCTGATTTTGATGCTGGACCCCGGCTTGGGTCGTAGCGTTCTATAACCTACACCATTCCCCTAAAAAAGGCTATACAAAGCTAAAAGAAAATTTGGATTCGAACCCCACTAGTTCTTGACATCAACAAGTTTGGAAAAGAAGCTCTTCAGCAAAATATTTTAATGAATAAAATATAAATGAATTTCTGCAGTATTATTCAATTATGTTTAATATACCCTCATTAATAACAGCTTTTTATAGTCCAATGCTGGACATAAAACATTTTTATGAAATGAAGTTTCTTTTTAGTATTTAACATCACTTATAAATTAATGGCGACTTCAAAAGATTCTCAAAATCGCTCAAATTTACCGCTTGACTCATGAATTTTATAACCGTTTAAAAACAAGCATATGAAATAGGTTCTCAAACAGACGTAACATAATTGTAAACAACATTAGCGAGGGTTTCCATATGTTAATGACTTTCGAACTTCCCGTAGTCATTGTGTACTTTAATTTATCCGTCAAAAACATAAGCTTTCACAGTGAGAAGTGATTTTGTATAACAATAACAAATGGAATGGGTTATGTTATGTTGAGTTATTTCGGTTGTTTTATGTAACACATTCATCCTTGGTTGAAGCGGTTTTGTTTTATAATTTAAACTTATTTAGTAGTATCTTATACCTAAATATTTATAGGTGATGTGAGTTACAGTAAAAGTATTTAAACAATTTGGTATATTTCTATGTTCATTAATAGTTCAGTAGTAGTGATGTGCAATAAAGAATTATACTTTCATTTAGTTGGGGAAATGTATAAACATTTATATACTTTAATTTTAAAAGATTTATTTATCCAGCATGCAGCAAACACTGAACAGCTAGAGGAATAACTGTGGGATCGCTTCGGCATGAATGGGTCGGCTCGACCGGAGTGATACCACGGCCTCACAGAAAACCGGTGTGAAATAGTGCTTGTGATGTATTTCACTTGTTTCACTGAATCAGTGAGGATACCGGAGGCCCATACCCCAAGCCCCCTACCCTATCTCCCCCCATCACCCCAAAGGTGGGCAACGCACTTGTGATGCCTCTTGTGATGTAGGTGTCCATGGGCGGCGTTAATCGCTTACCATCAGGCAATACGTCTGCTCGTTTGCCCGTTTAATAAATAAAAAAAAATGTGTTTACTGCTCACTGCTTATTTCCTTTTTGAAATGAAACACAGTTGCCAAATTCAAAATAATTTATTCAATTAAGACATTATGTGACATTTATGAATGTTAAATTTAAGCTATAGTTAAAAATCATAGATCGACACAAACATACGCCACAGCATGTGCTGGTCAAGGCTATCAAGGTAAATCAGATGGAAACACCAAAATCTACTGTCTGCTTCTGTCTATAACTTCCAAAATGCGTAGAGCTTTATGAGAAGAATACTGGCAAAGAAACTCATGGTTACTCTATTAAAAGTCAGATATTAAGGTACAATAGTGTTAAAATTTAACACGAAAGGTAAATAGTACCTATGCAAGCTGTTGCCACCTGAATTTTGAAAACTTTGGTTTTAATGTGTTCTAAAAATAAGCACTTTTCCAGATAATTTGGATTGCTAAATTGAACATGGTCGTAATAAAACTAGTAGATAAATTTCTCTACGCCTTTAAAAATAACATAATAAAGAACTACTATTACGTATTATTTTCACAAATAGACAGATAACAGACACTCACATTGCACCAAGTACGCTCTATAAGGCTGTGAGCTGTGTTTCATGCTACGATGCGCATATTCCGAATGCAAACGAAACCGCTGTCCCGTGTTCTTGCGTGTTTGTCAGAGAGTCCTCGCTTGCCTGTATTGCTTTGATACTGATGATGTTTTGTATTACGTAGCTATTGCCTGGAGTCAGAATGTGTTGGACCGATAAAATAAACAGAAGTGAGGACGATGTAAATCTGTCAGAAATACCAAACCCATGGTTTGTTTTCCGTTCAGTACAAATATTTACAAGCATATTATATACACATGACTGTTTGCATTGGTATAAGTATTTAAACGTATAAATGAGTTTATATCTAATAACTAGGTAACACGAGATTCGGAGAAGTCATATGACGATGAGAAAATTATCTCACTTCGGTGAATTTTTAATTCCAATGTACGGCTTGGAAAAATGCAAGTGTTAGTCTCCTTGACCATAGAGAAAAGTGTTTTTTATTTAGTAATATAAGATTTTTTTTTTATAGAATGGGCGGGCAAACGAGCAGACGTATCGCCTGATGGTAAGCGATTACCGCCACCCATGGACACCTGCAAACAAGCGTCATAAGTGCGTTACTGATGTTTGGGGGATGAGGAAGAGGAAAGGGGGAGGGATTTGGGTATGGGCCTCCGGTATCCTCACTCACTCGGTGAAACACAGCGCAAGCACTATTTCAAACTGGTTTTCTGTAAGGCCGTGGTTGTTGTTGTTCATTAAAATACTGTATATCTTCACACATCTCGCAAAGACGTCTTAGTTTAAACCAGACAGAGTTGTTGTTATAAAATAAATATATTTTGCATTTTCATTTTCTTATCCAAGCACTGCGTATAAAGTATAAACTAGCATGCCATTTTATTTAAGGCTTACTGCATTGGAGCAACAGATTTAGTTTGACTGCGCAGTCTCGCCTTGGGCAAAAAGTGAAATAATATTTTTTCTATAAAAAAAAAATAGAGCTCGTAAACTATCTAATTTGCTTTATATTTTGCAGAACTGTTGTCTGCTTTGCATGGATCCTATTGTTTATTTGCCCGGGCAATTTTTACACTTAGCCTCTTGGTTGGGCCGTTGTACGTGGATATTTTCTATTGTATGAAAACATGCAATACATAGGGTATTGCAATATTAAGAGAATAGTTGTAACCTATCATTGTAGTTGTACACAGAACGATTGTACACAGGATGGTTTAAGGAAGGTACCTGGATGACCAAGCTTTGCTCGATATTTTTTGTTTTGGTAAATAATCTAGAAATAAATCTAAGCTAAATCTATTTATTTCCCCTGGAACCGCCATCAAGTAAATTTTATGAAAATCTTTTGAGCCGTTTCCGATTTTGATTGTTAATCGACAAAATAAGATTAAGAAAGAAATCAAAACATGCCTTTTTATTTCATAAAATATATTTAACCTTTAATAATGCACGAACGAGATTTTTTACTTAGTAAATTTTTCTACGAAATGTTACAAGTATATTTTCGCTACTCTCCACTTCAACTAAATGATAAATGGGTTTTCCAGAAGAATACTGTTATCTTACTAACATTTTCTTCTTGTATTTGCTTTACTTTACATCTGCTAAGCTTACAAATAGAAAAGGACCAATCATTATCTTCTCCTAATTCAATATTCAAATTATATGTGTATATTTATTGTTAACTTTTATTCTCTCCCTTGCACCTTTTATTCCAAAAGTTTTATAATCATTATATCAGCTTTATATCGTCAATATTCATCGTCTCATCCAATTTCTAATTCAATGCATATCCTGTTGTAAGTCAGGATAGTTCAAATCCACACACAATCATTGCAATAGGACTGTATGCATTAATATGGTCCAGTGCACGTACCGAACACAAACCCTGGCATAGTCCACGTCATTTAGAGGTCACCACACAGCAGCCTTGTTACGAACTGATATTCTATTTAAAGTTACTTGGCCTAGCGTATAATTGTGTTTATTACCAATATGTTTCTTAGTTAATATCTACAAAATTACGTTAACAGGTAAGTAGGTAGTAGACGCTGTTTAAGTTTTTAATAAAGTTTCGAGAATAATTTATTTATTTTTATTTATTTATTTTATCTTTATTGTACACACATAATAGAACATAAAAAGAGAATTACAACATACGAACGTGACAATTGGCGGTCTTATCGCTCATGGCGATCTCTTACAGACAACCTTTACATGAATAATAAAAAATGAAAAAATTTAAGGTAGAATAGTAGGGTGCACAGATTTTAAAATTTTATAGCAGACAAAGATAAAATCACTAAAGATCAAAAATTAGCATTCACACACAAATAAACATCTAATCACATCACACATATAAAATACGAATACACACATACATAGACCAACATTTAAACAATATTGAACAAATTATTATAATGACAGATAATAATCCTTCACTAGCTTTTTAAACACAGGTAAGGTTTTGGCGCTGCGGATTGTTTCGGGCAAATTATTCCAGAGTCTTACTGCTTGCACAGCAAAGGATTTATCTGAAAACCGGGTAGAATGTTTTGGCATTTCAAGTTTTAAATTCTCCGATGATCTCAGGTCCCTACAATGAGTGTTGTGTAAGAACTGAAAGCGTTCTTTAAGATAAGAGGGGGTGTGAGGAAGAAACAGAATACTGTAAAGAAGAGAAAGAATATGAACATTCCGGCGAAAGCGTATTGGCAGCCACTTGAGTTTAGAACGAAACTCGGAGATATGGTCATATTTGCGTAATCCAAATATGAATCTAATGCAGAGGTTTTGGAGTCGCTCAAGTTTATTTAGTTGGTCTTCGGTGAGATCCAGATAGCTGACATCACCATAGTCAAGGATAGGAAGAAGAAGAGATTGTGCGAGCGCAATTTTGGTATTTGTGGGAAGGAAGTTACTTAACCTTCGCAGAGAACCCGCTGCCGCAAATAGTTTGCGGCTGACCTCCGCAATCTGGGAGCCCCAGGATAAATACCTGTCCATATATATCCCCAAGTTTTTGACTTTCTCACTGTATGGGATAATCGAGCCATTGCAAACAACGTCTGGTATTTGTTGAAAATTTATTCTACAGTGCAGACCAGGACTACCTACTATGATGATTTGTGTTTTGGTGGGATTCACACTTAGTCCATACTTCCTACTCCAGTCACATATTCTCATTAAATCTTTATTGATGATATTCACTGCTTCTGTTAAATTATCTGGAGTACCTTGTATATAGATTTGAAGATCGTCTGCATAAAGATGGTAGGAAGAAATTAATTGATTTGTGATTGAGTTAATAAAAACTGAGAAAAGTAAGGGTGATAACACGCCGCCCTGAGGTACGCCCGCAGATGTAGTGCACCACGAGGAGTAAACATTTTCAATACAAGCACGCTGCTGGCGACCATACAGGTAACTACGAAACCAGTCAATTGCCGATGGAGATATGTTCATATTAATTCAGATTATATGGGTCTTCTTCACATGTGTCAATTACGTTTCAACTAGTTTTGGACAGTAGTTCTTAATCTACATTCTCGTATGTAGATTTCAAAAATTGTGGTTAAAATGTTGTTTTCAAATAAAACTAAAATCATCTTGTAGATTTTATGCTACTTTGACAGAGTATGCCAATTTAGGGGTTTTCATTATCAACCAATAATCCAAAACTTATTAATATCAACATTATTTTCGTTATCCTCAGGAAGTGTCTATTAATTCAGTTGCCACAGAATTACTTCTGTATATATTCTGACGTATAAATCTGTGTTAAGAAAGTGATAAAGTGTACAGTTTACGAGCTGTCGTGAGTGCCGTGCACGCATCGCTGTAAACAATTTTCGACATCCTATTTTTCTTACACAGTTAAACGTAAGGGCTCTTCAGTATTTGGTGCAAGTTATAAAAGATCTGAGACTTCATAATTTTGACAGAGTTTTAGCAGATACAGACTAATGGTTTTGATTTCGGTCATCACTGAAATATGATGTCGATAATACGTAAATCATTATGTGGTAAAAATTTTTTATTTAAAATAAACCAACATCTTTCAATTTAGTTGGTCCTAATGTCACAAAGTTTTCGATAGTCTTCATTGTAAAAAATTAAAATGTTGATGATCTCGTGATGAAGCAGGGTCTTTTGCAAAGAGACGGCTGAATTTACGGGCTTCGGAGATAATACATTAATCTCCAAACCCCGTAAGTTCAACCGTCTTTTTAATTACAATAGAAAAATAAAACTTACTGTTTAAACATTTGTTGAATTTTGACCTACCTTACTTCACTTTCACTTTATTACGAAAATATTTTTTTTTAGTATAATTCACGTGAGAATTTTTGCTTATTCATATGAATCTGTAATTTACAATCGCTGTCGCTTATACCTTGGATTAACAGATATGTCATACATATTTTACATGTTTTCCCATCGCAGGAGGTTGCATAAGGTTCGGATCTGAAAATTTATACTTCATGTGAATGGTTGCTGGCAATTTTAACTTCCCCATGTTAGTATTCGATTCGTGGAGAAAGTAAATATTGCAGACGATTTACTGAGTTTGCCAACATCGAATACAGTTTACGTCAATAGTCTTTTTAGAGTCCCGTAGTTTATATCTCGGAACCTTTTAGTTTCGTCGCGTCCGTTCGTAGATGTCGTAGACGTCCGTCGCTAGAAAGATGAAGCTTTGCATGGATATGACTGTGTATCTACCACGTTAACCAAGTGTTAAAATAAAATCATGATAATTTTCTTGGCGTCCCCTCCACCCCTCCCTCCGAAACAAAACAAAACCTCCCCTGTGGGGATGTTTTTTTTCGCGTCTAAATGACATGAAAAATCGGGAAAAATTCAGAAATTAGTCCATGTGATAAAGTTTGAAGTAAAACTAAGGGGCTAAACTAATAAGGGCTTAAATAATTCTGTTAATTTCGAGTTATAGAGGCTGAATTTGTTTAAATGCGCTTACGTAGAAAACTTCGTACAAAAATAAGTAAACATGTAAAATATAAAAATGAAGTGAGAAATGAAATTGTAACAAATGGGTGACTAAATCACCCAATTTATGCTTGGCCTGGCAACAGTGAACACACATATATATTATATATATTTAGTTTTAATAGGTCATTTATTCCGGTCACGTATTACTTTTTAAGTGACGTTGCTTAATCAGCCCTCAAAAGTCCAATTTGATACATTTTCGCGGAACATTACAATGTTTAGTCTGCAAAAGTGAACGAGGAAAATCATAAAAATGGTAACTCAGAGAAAGCGCTTTTTGGTTGAAATAAATCCTAAAGTTTTATACATGATGACAGGTATGGATGTTTTTTGTTAAATTTAGGTACTTATTGTAAATAATTGAACTAGAAAAAATATGTCAAAACACATGTAAAAACATTTTATGCTGACCTAAAATTAACTGTAGCAACCGTAAAATCTTTTATTTAAAAATAAACAATTCTTTTTCCTTAATTTTATTACATTTTTTAAATTAATCAACGTAATTAATCTCCTGAGTAAGGAGGAACTCAAAGAACGTTGACTCTTAAGAGCTGCGAGACCTTTAAGAATATCGAACGGGTGTAGTCCGGTTTGTTATCTCAGTTTATCAAGTTGTATACTCGTATTTCACAGACCGACCACTATTTGCGCAAAGCAGTGTCTTTTACCTAAAGGTGAATAGTGTTTTCAGTAGAAATAGCAAGGTTCTGTTGGAGATTTATGGTAGCTTCATGCTGCAATATATCTGAAATATAAGACTGCAGTAGTATACATTGAAACTTGAGATGAGGGGTTAAAAGAGCCTGACCTCCCGCGCCTAAATTATATTGGAAGAGAATGATTTGGGCATCGATAACCTCAATCACTCAATGAAAACCAATGAAAGATTTGCTTGCATGGCACGGCTAATGCAAGAAAAACTATAAATCAAGAATAATTATTATTGTGGTATTTCTTAAAAAATAGGACCATGCAACTTTGTACTTCTCTCTTTTCGTTCGCTTCGCTCTTTTCAACTATGCTCGGTTCCTATTGGTCTAATCGTGATGTTTACTGTCCTATTTTAGACACGTCATCAAACACACTTTTAAGGTAATCGATTACATAGTTTTGGAGTTCATGGTGAGCAACAACGTGACTCGACAATTACATAGGATATATGATGGATATTATTCGAAGAAAAGTGTACCAAATATTACCTGGCCTAAAATTAATGTTAATTTAACACTGAGGTTACCACTTATTATGATAATTAAGATATTGAGCGTTCAAATATACAGCTTTTAATAAGATGATGTTGGAAATGTGACGTGACTTACGGGTGCTTTGTGCGAGGAGCAAAGAAACTCATTCATTACTTTGCAACGCAATGAGACTGAATATATATTACAAGTAAATGAAGCTGCATAGATCATAAGGAGTTATGATGTCTATTTATATATTTAAATAAGAAAGAAATAGATTTAATTGAAGTTTATTAGGTACTTAATTTTAAACAAAATAATAAATATTAATACAAAATACTATAAAAAAAAACCGACTTCAAGAACTGGGCCGAAATTAAATGGAACTATTTGGGAAGCACCAGCTTTTGAATAAAAAGAGAATCATCACAATCGATTCACTTAGTCGAAAGTTATGAGGTAACAAACATTAAAAAAAACAGTCGAGTTGATAACCTCCTCTTTCTTTTGAAGTCGGTTAAAAAAGCAAATTTTATTAAACAAAAAAAAAATTGTGGTTCCAATTAGCCTTAAAATATCCCACTGCCAAATTTAATGGAAAATTAATGGAAACGTAACAACATTCACACATATAAATAAAAATGTGAATTTCTAAAAATTTTTTTTAAAGATTCAAGTATATCCATAATACAGTTTTAGAATATTGCCATATGTACATGCAAGTACATGTTCTTTTAGGCAAATCATTTATATCTTACATAGAAAAAGTACAAAATAAAGATTTAATAAATAGAAGAAAGTATCGAGCAAATGGTGAGTTAGTGATAATGTTCGTATGTCACTGTAAATAAGAGTGCAAGCCCACATACATCGTTGATGAGCTCCGTCTGCGGCGAGCTTGCATCGAAGGATTTGCCAACTCCAAGCGTTAGCGGTTTTTAAGGTTCCGTGCCTAAGGCAAAAAATGGAACCTTTATAGAATCGTCATGTCTGTCTGTCGGTCTGCCCGTCTGTCTGCCTATCTTTCTGTCCGTCCTTATGTCACAGCCACTTTTTTCCGAAACTATACTGCTGATTCTTGGTAAAGTATTGGATTGGATTTTTGGTAAGATGTATTCTGTGAAACGCTTTAAGATTTTCACACAAAAATAAAAAAAAAACAAAAACATTTGGGGGTCCTCATGCTTAGAATTGAAACATTTTTTTTTCATTAACCCATACGTGAGGGCTTTCTATAGATAGGTCTTCAAAAATGATATTCAGGTTTTAAAGTTATAACGAACTACATGAACTGTTATATTATGTTACTTGCTGCTACGGAACCCTTCATGTGCGAGTGCGACTCGCACTTGGCCGCTTTTTTAAATAATGATTGAGCAAGGAAAGATTGAAAGCGCTAGTACCACTTATTTAAAAAAGTACATGGATTTATTTATTTATGTACGTATATGTATTATCAAATACGTTTATTATGTGTATCAGTTAAATATGTTTGTAAATTACTACTTTATTTTATAATGTTTTGTACTTTTTGAATCGAACTTATAGATCCTACTAATATTATAAATGCGTTTGTAAAGATGTGTGTTTGTTGCTCTTGCCCGCAAAAAGTACTGAACGGATTTTCATGACACTTTGCAGTAATATAGCTTAGACATCGAAATAACATAATAAATTAAAATCTATAGGGATATTTTAAAATTTAAATACCGACATGAACGCGGGCGGGCCCGGCGGAAAAAGCTAGGAATCTATAATAATAAGTCTTAAACGCGGTCATTTGCTCTTAAACCAGACATTACCGGCAGTTGAGAAACTAAAGTTATACTAATATTATAATTGCGAAAGTTTGTAATTATAGATGGTTGGATGGATGGATGGATAAATGGATGTTTGTTACTCTTTAACGCAAAAGCTACTAAACGAATTTGGATGAAACTTTTCAGTAATATAGCTTATTTATCAGAATAACATATAGGCTACTATTTGCCGCATAAACCAATATATACACGGGCGGAGCTGCGGGCAACAACTAGTAAAATATATTTATATTTTAGATAAACTATACCAAGGTGCATGCGTGTGATCGTGAACCAATCTGAAGAAGGAAAAAGAAGGTGAGCAGTTAGAATCGGTAAACGAACCAATCGATCAGTTAAATATACTCAGTTGGGAACTTTAATAACTTCTTTATTTGCATACATAATCTCTTGATAAACATTAATAATTGGACATAACCTCTTCTTATAACGACAGTCTTGTTGTTATTTTTGTATAGATTATACCTGTTTTTAGTTATTTTAGAAGTCAAGTAAATAAATACTTTGAGGTGCTCATAGCCCAGTTGCACTCGTGATTAGAAACAATCACCGAGGGTAAGCAACGACGGCGCGGTCACTACCTGGATGGGTGACCGCTGGTGGCATGATACCATGAGCGTCTTCGTGATTCGGAGGTCACGTTAAGCAGTCGGTCCCAGCTGTTATCGTAGGGTAACAGTCATGAAACTTAGTTGGAGGTCTTTGGGCGGCTTGAAAACAACCAACGGCAAGATTTCGTAGTCACAACGTTGTCTTGCCATCCACAACCCGCACTTGGCCAGCGCGGGGACGTATGGCCTTAACCCTCTCCTGAGAGGAGACCCGAGCCCAGCAGTGGAACGTAATGGGTTGTTGATGAAATAAATAGTTTACAGTTGTAAATGCTTCCCAAGTCTGAAACATACTTGTTGGCTAAACTATCCGTCTGTGAGTCCACTTCAATGAAAATAACTAGCCGTATTGTATGTACCGCTGATGAGATGAGTATATTATACGTCCTGTGTGGAAGCAGGATGAAATGTTTTTTTTTGCTTTGGAAACGTTCGCGGTCCTTTGAATGATACATGCGCTGAATACCTCCGCGACTGGGATTAACTTTTCTTGTAATTTTTTTGGTAGTAAGAATGTATACGTGATCTTTTAGAACGGCATCAGTATTCTACATATGAAAATTTACAAATTAAAAAAACGTATTTGGAAACTCCTTTTTAAGGAGATGCCTATGTTCAGTAGTTATAGGGACAAGTTAATGCCAGATTGTAAACTAAAAAATATAAAAAAATGCTTTAGTTTTTTAGGAGCTGGTTTCAGATTCTAGTCAACAAGCGTGAGAGGAGACAAAAAAAGGACGAGAGGATTTCACCTAATCAAACATTTAACGATCCTCTATATAAGTGTCGATCACGAGGACGTTACTGCCGCTCTCGTTTTAGGTTCTACAGCCATTCTACAGTCAATAATCGCCACAGAGGCTGTGGCAATTCCTGGCATGGCTATCTAAAAGATCTGAAAAGTTGAAAATACCCATGTGTGTGTATGAGTTCATGTGTGTAAGTGATGCAGATGTAAAGAAAAATTTAATAATAATGTAAATCAGGTTTTAGGAATAGCTTTCATAAACCTGAGAAAAATCTATCATAAAGGAGGTTAACTTGTGTAAAATTTTGTATCGTCGTATGTATCAAAAAAACTATTTGTAGTTACGCAATAACAAAGAAATCATCCAGTTCTTTGTTAATGCAAGTTTGTAGGTAAACATGAACCTTGTGGTTCTAAATTTGTTTTCATACAAATTATATACCATACCTACACTCCCCAAGTTTTCTTTCCTTTGTGTGCAATAAAAACAAAAGGTTTTACGTAACAGGTAGAATCTTATGTCTCGCACAAAGCATAAAGAATCAAAAGAAAGAAACAAATCAAAAGACGACAAAAATAAAATGAAAATACTGCGTAACGAAGTTTTTTTAAGATGACGGTGGGAGAAATCACGACGAATTCCCAAGTGTAAACCCAATCAGATCAACTGGAAACTTTTCGTTGCGTACTACGGAAACGGTAGAAAAAATATCTGTTGACAAAAAAAACAAAGTTTGTAAAATCTTCAAACGTGTATGGGTGAAAGTTGGCAAGACTTGGCCCGTACTTGGCACGACTTGGCGAGACTTGGCCGGGCTCGCGAGGTAATCAGTTAAGTAAACACTTAGTTAGGTGACGATTGTTGGAAATTTTTCAGTTGGGAACTTTTTTCAGTTACTTTCTCAGGTGGCTTATTTTGTTTGCTTTATTTTGGGAATTCATTCGATTATAATGTAATTCTTGTTTTCTTCTTTAATTTCGAAATACATTTTTTAGATTATTTTTTTCTGTTAAATAAGATGTTACTGAATTTTCATGAATATTAGATTTTGGAACCTTAGCTTTAAATTGACCATGAAATCGACTAGTGAATATCGTACTGACCACATGTTAATGAATATTCATGACCCGATGAAGGGATATAATTGAACCAACTTCAAATATTTTGACCATTACTATAGAATGTTGCAGTTAACCTGACTGTCACCGGGCTGGTTCACATTAAGGCTGTATTTGATACAATGGAGGACATGCACTAATAAAAAGCAGCTTCAACTTTCAGTTATCCTAAATGATTTTATCAATTAATGCTATGTACACGTTGGTTTTGGTCTAAAAGTAAAATAGTACTTTTTGACCTAAATGAATTTGTATGCAAAAGCATACAACTGGAATTTGAAAAATGAAAGCTATGGAAACCTCAAAAGTATACAAAAGAAAGACAAATTGGAGTAATACTTGAGAAAGGTGAAATTCAAACAATTTCAACACCTCAAACAGACTTTCTCATATTTTGAACACGAATTAGAACACAACACAATAAGCTGAATTACATAGATAGCATGGCTCAAAGGGCTCGGAAAAGTTTTCAAATAGCCATTTCACGGTCAGTGAACACACTGGCATTGATAGCTGTCTATCCGTTCAGTCAGAAATAAATATAACTATAGTCACAATCTCACACACTGTTTCACACGGCAAACCCTTTCGCACGTAAACGCACACTCATTGACAAACTGCTTACACGGCTCAAAAATCCCCTGGCCCTTAATAGCCGGGATATAAAGTAAGCATAAACAGTTTACCGGAGCGAAGGCGATGGCCAAATTGTTGAGGCGGTTATCTAGTTGATGGGTTGCGATATAACACTATCAAAGAGAGGCTTTAAAGTGGGGTTTATGAGCGATGAATAGTGATATTTTGGGCTGACAGTAATTTGTGTAGTTTCTTAGTAGCGGTCTTAGCTATGTTAGTTTATATACTTCTCTAGAAATGATGGAATTATAATCAACATATTTCTACACTCTTCTCATGGTTTTCTAAATTCAATACAAAATAATTATAAGTTTGGAAAATATTTTAGCTGGTGTCCAGCAGTTTTATAAACAAAACCGATTACAAACGAGGTTTAAAAAGCGGATAAATTGGGATAAATAGATAGAGTAAGTGAGCTAGTAGTATACATCATGTCTCGGAAAGGAAAAAGAGATTCGAAGAGAGTTTGGGACAAGGATATTGACCAACCTTCAGAATAAATTAATGTTTTTTTCATTTATAATATTTTTTTAGTACCGTAATTGTTGCTGTGTGTATTTGTTTTGTTGTTCACACTTGTGGGAGACTTCATATGATCTTTTAATTGGTCTATTTAGGTTATGAAGGTTAATTAGTACTTGTAGGATACTACAAAAAATCTGAGCTCATGTGATAGAAGCTTAGTTATTAAGCCTTTTTAGAAGCTTATTTATCAAGCAATTTCATCTTAAGTAGTTTCTTCTAAGAAACTGTTATTATTTTCTATTATTTTGACATTAACTTCACTTTTATTCTAATAATTCTAAGAGTGTTCTATTTGGCATGTTTTTATTAAAGTTATAAAATTTTCAGATAATAGTTATGCTAAAATCGATCTCGTGTAATTAACCGTAGGATAAATTTTATTCGGTGGGTTTAATCTACCAATATCACATCACAATAATCACACTAATATATAAAGGCGAAAGTTTGTGAGTGTGTATGATTGTTACTTCTTCACGCAAAAAGTACTGGACGGATTTGGATGAAACTTTACAGTAATATAGCTTGTATATCAGAATAACATATAGGTTATTAGCTGCGATAACTGACATACACGCGGGCGGAGCCGCGGGCAACAGCTAGTATTAATATAAAGCGTAGTAGCTAAGAACTTCTCAAGCAAATCCATCATATTTTATTGTGAATGCATATATAAAATCGCTACCGCGTATAGCTAGATCACTCTACTGCGGCTGACACGTCATCTGGCGGTTATGTTTTAACGTCACGCTGACGTGTGTTGCATTAACGAGACCTCTGACGTCATTCGTCACTAGTGTTGGCGTGTCATAATTCATTGTTATTGTGTTATTAGAGAAGGATTATTTTTGTCCTGTTGATAATGAAAGTCATTAACTGAATATCCATTATTATTATTATTTGGTACGACACACTAGCAGCTAGAGAGCTGATGTATGTGTTTTAAATAGCTTGGAGATACTGAGTTAGTCAAGTCTGTTCTTGAAGCATTTGGTTGCAATACTCATTGATGGCATTAATTCTTGAAAATATATTTATTTCCTTAATTGTTCATTTGGGATCAGAGGACGTCTGTGCCGTGACCGATTTAAGAATAAAGTTTGTCACTACCCCTATTCATTCAATGGATATCGTAATATGTAACTATGGGAACAAACTAGGCAGATAACATCAATACAAAGTGAAGGAAAACTCGAAACGAACCTTACACCAACTTGTCTAGCGTGGCATAGAAGTCTAAAGTCTCATTACTAAAGAAAATCTTAAGTATAGCAGTGGACTCTTCATGATGAGCTAACTCGATTGGAGTGATATTCATTTCATGTCAGAAAAGCAGTGTTTCTTTTGTTGCTTTTCCTGCAGTGAATTAAGCAACTTCGACCTAATCTTCCATCCAATCTAGAATTAGGCAGGTACACTCAAAGACAAGGAGGCAAAGCATTTATGTTTCTTGAGTTGCTTGTATATAAATCCATGGCCGTCGATAACCGCTTACTTTCAAGTAAACTGCTTGCTCAGTTTCCTCCTATACCATTTAAAAAAACATATCGGGTTCACCACGCACAAAAATTAACGGTCATCTGCCTGAAGGCCCCCCCCCAAGAACTCTTTCCTTAATTGGAGGTGCATTAATCTTATGAACAACAGTAAATTCATAATTGTTATAATAAATCCCATATTCTATGTTAACAAATCTATACTAATATATAAAGCTGAAGAGTTTGTTAGTTTGTTTGAACACGCTAATCTCAGGAACAGCTGGACCAATTTGAAAAATTCTTTCAGTCTTAGATAGTCCATTTACCGAGAAAGGCTATAGGCTATATATCATTACGCTAAGACCTTCAGGAGCGAAGCAACAATGAAGAATGTTACAAAAATAGGAGATGCAAGCGAGGTTGCGTGGGTCGACTAGTACTTAAATATAATCCAAACTTGGCTAATTCTCAAAACATAAAATATCTAACTTCCATTGCACAAATTCTTAATAAGCACTTGGTATATTCATCGTAAACTTTTAAGCTAGTTTATAAGCGATAGAAGTATGCACGTTACAATACTATTTGAAAAATACTTTGTTTTGGGTATATTAAGGTATTGTACAAGCGCAGTGGAACTTAAAACTAAATGTTATGCTGTAAGTAAATCATTGTCAGTATCATCGCTGGCGAACACAAGCCTCTTCTTAGAAATCAGGTTTCAGATTAGTGTGAATTTTGTAAATATTATTAATTTGTTAAATAAAAACAAATATTTTAAAATTTTATTAAAATAAAATGCACTGCTTCGTTGCGTATGGGACTGCTAATCAAGAGGTCTCGGCTTCGATTCCCGGATCGGGTCAAAAGTGTCGTTGAGTTTTTCTTACAAGAAACTCTTTACAACAGAAATAAGTTTGGAGGTGTTTACCGCCCGTGCCTCGGAGAGCACTTTAAGCCATCAGTCCCGGTTCTCAGGAACATTTTGGCAATCGTTATTGGGGATTCAGTGCCCTCAAATATATTCCCGATGCCAGTCGCTCCGTGGCAAAATTTATATACTCGTAGCCAACCTTAAATAATCTAAAACCTAAATAATACGAACGCATGGAAACTGATAATGAAATAAATATTCAATTCAATGGTTTCTTTAGTTTGGTTATGGTAATTGCGATAGTTGAAGAACTAGTTTGAGAATAGGTGTCAACTACATAAAATATAGTATGAATAGCTGCACTGCGCTATAGAAGTCATTTACACTGTGTTTATTATTTTGCATTGCATTTGAGATAACAAAAACAACAGTTTATTCGTGTAGTAATGTAATATATTAACAGTTTTAAACTCGGTTATTTATAACATAGCAGAACTTTTCTACACTCGCTAACTTAGTAGACAAGCTTACATAACTAGCTCGGTAACAAATTAATTAAAAATTACACTTAACAGCATCGTATTTTTCTTTCTTTCCTCTTATTTCTTTAGCTTTTAATATTTTTTCTCTACAATACACATTTACTTAATAAACAGGCTCCTCGACCAATTACGAAATCCTTACGCTAGCCAAGCTTCACCGTTCTTCATAACAAGGCGGAAACTTAACAAAAAGAAAATCATAATCCCTATTTTCAAGACACAATGACTATCGTAACCCGGGTTTAATACGCCCCGGATGCGAGGAGCAAGGAATATCAAGGAATATGAGCCAGGGAATACGAGGCAAAGCAATGAGGCAGGGAAACGAGGCAAGAAATATGCAGGTCGCATTATTCATCTAAAAGTTTGCGCGTCATATGCTTCTGAAGGTTTGTGGCGGCTTTAAAGTAATTTTAATGTTGAGCTGTAAACTTGTTTGTTTTCTTTGGACGAATGTTATTGTAAACTTTCATCATTATATTTTAAAAGGATTTATTCCTAAAAAAAAGTAGTAAAAATATGGATAGAATAACTGAGCGCATTGTCCGACTATGAGACTCATCCATTTCAGTATTATAAATGCGAAAGTAACCATATCGGTCTGTTATGCTTTTACGGCTAAGCCGCTTCATGCCGATATTTTAATTCTTGAGAAAGAACATAAGTTACTTTTTATGAAGATGATTGACATAAATCCGATCAAAAGTTAGTAATATAAATATAATCGAAATTACGAAATGGACATTCATAAATGCTTATAATATTTCAGGTAAGTAGGTTTATGACAATCTGTAGTGATGGCAGTAAATCGGCTTTAAAGGAATTGATGAATTTTATGCAAAACTCAATATTTGAAACCTACAAAAAAGTTAACATCTATCATAGTAAGAAAGATTAAGAAATCTTCCTAGAAATGTACATTGATACGAAAGTTCAAGACAAATGTTCTTTCAAAAGGCTGTCACTCTATTTCGATATAACACGTAGAATGGAAGGGGATGATGTTAGTGTCAGTTATGAAGATATTATTGCTATAGTGTCATGGATATGAAACAAGGAAAGAAATATAATAAAAACTGTGCTCTGAAATCGTTGCAAAGAAAAGGCTTTCCTTGAAATAAAACTACATGGTAATGTGCATTCATACTTTTATTATAAATGCGAAAGTAAGTCTGTCGGTTTGTCCTGCTTTCAGGGCGAAACCGCTGCACTGATTTCAATAAAATTTGGTTTACTTTGATTCTTGAAAGCATATTTCGGACATTTAACACAAAACGCTTTCCAGTCCCAAACTAAGCAGCTTGGATACTAAATAACTGCTATAAATACATTATATACTTTTTGTAAATACATACCTTTTATACATAGAAACCATCCAAACTCCGATACAAATATTTGCAGATCATACACAATGGCCTGTAAGAGATTGCCTCCGGGCGATAAAACCGCCAATTGTACTTCTCCAATTTAAGCTTACCTTGGAATGCATCTGGTATATAATAAAGCGATATATTATCATTATTAATATTTGAATCGAACCCGAAACCTCAAGTACAGCAGTCGCTTACGCTGCTACTGCGGCGACGAGGCAGTTAATAGTACAATAATTAAATATGATAAATTCGTGAAGTTATGCATTAAATTGTAATGATTTCCTCTTATCAACTTATCAACGCAATGATTTGAATCACATCATCATCATCATCGTCAAAAACTTTGTATAGTCCACTGCTAAACGTTATCCACTCCTGCGGAAGGAATCTTTAGTCTATTATACCATGCAAATAATACAGACAATGTTACAGGCCATACGAATTCGAATTAACGAGGAAAAATAACTCCTGGATAATACATTTTTACACGCAAAGCAGATAAGAAGACGAAACCCTAATGGTTTTACATTTTTTTTTAGGGTCAGAAGACGCCACATGGTTCATGCTATTCAAAGATATACGCATCTGTTTTTGATATTCATTTATTTTGTCATTTTCATTGTTATATTCTAACAGATGAATATTCACCAAATAGTTAAAGTGGCGAAATGTATCTGCAGAAATGTAATATTCACCGCGATTTAATTACGGCCACCGAAGCAATGTTCACGTACGAAATTCCACAACTAATCAATATATCTTTATTAAAATATTCGCGCCATGTACCCGCGGTAAATACAGCTTCCATAATAAATTGGGGCTCGACAAACAAGGCTTCGAACGTTTGTACAGTCTCAACATAAATTAACCTGTTCTACATCCCCTCCCGATTCTGTCACCCCCTTCGCTTGACAACTTAGCTAATTATTTTAGTTCGAGGTTAAGGCGTATGCAGGTAATATTGGCGACGGTCTTTGTCGCGGTTCCGAAGTTGCTGTCAAGTAGATTTCTGCTCAAACTACTAATTTGTAGCATTGAAAACTGTAAACCCGAAATCTTATCTTGAAATGTCAGATATAGACAGTGGAACGCTCCAGATTTATCAGTGAATAGAAGCCAATTGATTCGGAAGTTACCTGCACCTTACAAAAGATGTTAACGGTACAATTTTGTACAACATTGATTTTTAAAGTTATCATAATATCAGAGTTTCAGGGATAAGGGACTAGGATAGATAAAGCACTAAGTTCTAGAAAATTTTGATTGACCTAATAAATCCTACGTACTGTTATTGTCTTTAAATTGTAATATAGATGTAGAATCAGAAGTATGACTTTTTTAGTTAATACGACATATTTTACACACTCTTATTATTTCTGTTTGTGTTGAGCCTATATCTATAACAATACTCTAAAACTTCTCTGTTTAGGAAACCTCCAAACAAAAATTAGATGGGTGAGAAATCCATAGATAACAGAAGGAAAGCATTAGTGTCTTTCCTTATAATATGTTATTGATCATAAGGCAAAGATAAAGTTCTGAAACAACACTTCAACTTCCTCATCTGTCCTGTTTCATCTTGTCCTTGAGTGTTCTTAGCGTTTGGTATATCCATTGTTTCTTTAACTATCAAGGTAAGTCAAAATAGTATAGATTTATGCCGATATACTAAATATTATCGACAAAGTAATGGTGGCAATAAATAAATAATTAATTATGACAATCGGCAGCAATCTTCGTGCTGGCAAACTAGAGAAGAAAATCTTGAAACAAACACGACACCACAAGGTTACACCAATGTGCAAAACTGGGCTAAAACCTGTAGAACATGTAGAAGCATACGTGGAAAAGAATCCACGAATGCTAGAGAACTGCTACTGTGAGCTTGATGATATTTTTTGTTTCTTACTTATTCTCTTTAAATTGAGCGTTAAGAAGTTATTGTTGCCCAAGTTTTTTGTTATATTTCAATTATTGAACATGTAGTAAGTATTTAATTAGAAATTACTAAATTAAGTAAGATCAGCCTAAAATTTACAATTGTCAAGTTTGACTCTGCAAAATTTAGGAAGACTGTCTAAAGATTAAATTAATATTCTCTTTTACTAAGAACCTTGCCTTAACTTGACAACTATTTATAGTGAATATTAGTACCTCAATATTAGTTTCGTGATTGGCTTTCAAATTGTTGAATGAATAAGGATATACCGGCGTAGTTGTAGTACGATCTAAAATTAATTAATTCTGTACGCAGGTAATGATAAGGTGTAAGGGTGGCCGGGATTATAATAAAGAAAACTTTTTTATTACGTCTTTACTAATAGTTATATTAGAAATCCGTTTAAAATGATACCAAAAATTTTAGTTTGCACAAAGTCTGGTTGCAACAAAATAAGCAAAGAAAATTTTCAAAGTATATAACTTGGCTTGACACGCTACCGCGTGTCTAGATAATATTTCAGACATCTAACACACAACACAATTTAGTCCAAAGCTAAGTAGACCTTGTGTAATGGCTTCTAGACAACTCATAAAAATAGATATATACATTATACATAGAAAACACCCAAACTCCGAAACAAATGTTTGCAGATCATACAAAGATTTGGTCCGACCCGGTAATCGAACCCGAGACCTCTAGAACAGCATACGCTACCACTGCGCCAAAGAGGCGATCGTATATGTGTATAAATATTCTGTCACAAAGAAGTTTATAAAGACAGTAAAATATAATAATACAGTAAAGTGGCAGATGTACTGTACATATATGTATGTATGTGTAGGTACTTAGTAATTGTAATTTAACAATAATGTTATTGGCTGGTAACCAATTCGAACCCACTCCTGTCTCATGAAAACATATTGATTGACCTTTTCAAAAACAGTCAACTGATACTTTACTGATCTCCGAATTTGCCAGTATACCAAAGTCTCTTTTTATTTTTCTCTGAACATATAAATATATGTACTAAAATCTAAATTGCTTTTGTGACTTCAATTGAAAATCCAATATTCCGCTTGAACAATAAAGATTTCTCAACGGCGGCGTAATTGGAACTAGACGTCTACAAAATATAATTTACATAATATTATAGTCATAGGCTATGTAATATCGCTTACATCTTAACAGCTTTTGTACAATGTATGGGAGTAATAAAATATAACAAAATAATATGTATTCCTTAAAAGGGATTTGATAAAATTCTGAGTAAATCTTTTTAAAACATGTTTAGGATAAATCATTATAAATGTGAGAGTCATATTGAAGATCCAATTAAGATTTAGGTAACTATAGTAGAAGTATAATAAAATCTAATAGTTGACAGTGAACTGCGAAACTCGACAAAATTACTTTTCAGAAGCATTTATGTAATAATGCCTACCTACCAAATGAATGGTCAGAAAAATGTAAGTGACTCAAGATCGAACAATTTTCTGAAGTAAACATCAAATATTTCAGTATAGTTAGGCACTACTATGAAAAATAAAATAATATATATATATATTTATATAATATATAATAAAATTTATATTACAGTCGTGGAACAGTCAGCATAAAACCAAAGAAAAGTATCAGCACATAATAAATCCTCAATATTTTTAGGCATATAAATGACCAGTTATAAAAATTTGATTTAGAATGAAAAACTATAACAGATTACACAAAGTTTTATATAAAAGTTGAAAAATAAAGAATTCTGAACCAAGTTAAATAACATCTCATATTCAGAATTTTTTACAAGAGAAACTTTCAAATTATTTTCACAATGTTTTTTGATGCGAACAAAATGGTGCAAAAATACGAACAAGCAGTTCGAGTTCGGGTAAAATAGAAAGCCTAAATTGTTGGAAAAGTTGGATGAAATCAATTTTTGCAGGCTGAAATAGCTGTACGAAGTTTGATCCTCGCCAATCTCCGTTGATCTGGAATTAGTTATGTGGATTATTGCAAGTGTTCGAATAGAGAAATCTACCTGAAAGTGCAGATACCCTGGAATTGGTGATAATGTTATGTTTTGTTTATTTGATTACTAGTTTCAGTTGAGATAACTTACATTGATTTTTGGTGATGCAATTTCTACGGTTTACTTTTGTTTACTCGTTTGTAAGCTACTTTTTCTTTTTAATTTAACCTCATGCTAAAATAGAATTCATGGTGTAGAACCTAAGTTATTGGGAAGTCTCCTTTTTAAGTGTATGTCTTTTCCATCAGCATGCATCTGTAGACACCTTTATTGGGCCTCTTATAAAATATCTACGACAAAAAAATCAAATAAGTCAAAATAATAAAAATCCATGATGGACCTGACCTGGACAATACAAAGAAACTTAAAAAAAAATCTGCCCGACTCTATCATAAACCTGTTAACAAGAGTCTTGCACTCAAAACCTCACTTACTTCAACGATACATGGCATTGTTAAAATACATTTCGACAGTGCACGGCACGATGCCAAATCCTCCAAAGACAAATTATATTGACTTATCTAACGGATACTCGGCTCTCAACGTACGGATTTTTAATAAATTAAATTTCTCAAGAAAGGTGTAGTTAATTTTAAAAATACACAAAATAAGTTATTAAAGTAAATAGTTCCAATTAATACGGTAATCGCTTACCATCAGGCGATATGTCTGCTCGTTTGCCTCGATCCCAAAAAAAAAGAAACAATAATGAAGGGTATAAATACTTTGGTTTCCGTGTTTTATATAAAGAATTAACAGCTTACTTTGGCTTTGCAAGGGACAATTAAAATTTTGTGACAATTATAAAAGCCCTTTCTTTTTTTAATAAATGTTTGCTAATTGATATTTTGTGATCGTAATCTCAAAAATAAACAAAATAAATTACCTCTTAGGTGATGTATATAGCAGATTCTACCTTTATAAACCAATTAGGTACTTACTATTAGACGACAACTAGGTATCATAAAATTCTAGTAAAAAGAAAAGTGTTTCTGAAATACTTGGACTTTCACACACTACAGATAAACGAGTAAGTATTTCAAAGTAGAGTTGTTCATTACCTGTCTTTCTTAGCAATATTTGAATAAGAAAAAGGTTAAAGGTAATGTACCGCAGAAAAAGTAATTTTATCAATTTTTCTTATACAGCCTACACCGGTCTAAGAATGCTGCCTTGGGGCACACCTCCCCAAATGTAAATTATGAACCATGTGGATCGATCGCTTACATTATTCAATGCAAGCTTGTTCTCTGATACTCTAGGGGTTTGGGTATAGAGGCTGACGTGTGAATTGTGGTTTAAGCCTTGTGGTGTTTTTGTACGGGTTGCTTTGAATTTTAGAGAAACATTTCATTCGAATGTCGAATACTGAAATACACGGGAAATATTTCTTCCCTTTTTATTATATTCTCAAATCTACGTCATACGTAAATATTATATTAGTCGAAATGTTTGAAATAAAGATGTAAAAATGAGATTTAAGATTTCAATAACACGAATAAAAGCAAAATAATTTAAATCAGCCGAAATTTGCAACTTTTTATACGTAACGACGGTTTTGTAGTTATTTTTTTAAAGTTACTGTTTATAATTTAAGAGTAATAAATAATAAATAATGTGTGATCGTTTTTAATTAAAGTACACTTACATTTTCATGATTAAATTTATCATAAGTTCTCAGAAATTCCATATTTAAGTTGCCTTTCACCATCTTCAACAAAATTGCAGAGGAAATTGCTCAGTAGATTTTGCTAGTAAAATTAATACAAATTTTTCTTCAAGTTCACCTCGGAAAAGACTTAGGAAGGGCATAACTAATATCATCTATACATCTATATCTATCATCATAATCAGCCCGTTGCAGTCTACTACTGAAATAAAAATTACATTAAAAATCGCTTTATCCGTTCGCGATCTACAAAACCCCAGAAAGACAGACAGACACGTCAAACTTATAACACCCCTCTTTTTGCGTGAGGAGTTAAAAACCAAATCTTTTTGCTGTCCATCTATATTTTTACAAATAAATAAAATTGAAATGTCCGTTTGTAATTTTGAATTAACAGCATTTCACTAAATGCATAGGAAAGTATATACGATACTTACAACAAAAAACTAGTATAATTTTTTTGTATATTTGTCCGTCTGTCTGTTTATTCCGGCTAAAATTTGGAACCGCTGCACCGATATTGACGGGACTTTCATGATGTAAGAAGTAATGTAGGCTTCTTTTTTAGACTAGCTTTGCCACAGACACTACTATAACCGCAGGGTTCAGCTAATGACTTATAAAAGTGTTTGTAAAAATATGTTTACGGATATAAATGACTGACTTTGATCGCATGTAACATCATGATATTTATCACACGATTCGAGTATGTATTTAGATTTTGTTCATACCTCTTGAAAAAAGAGGAGTTTTGAATCAGAAACTTATCGTGGCTATTAAAAATTAATCAAAAGCAAGAAGTAAATAAAAATTTACCGTCATTAGAAAATTACAACGAAAACTCTTAAAAGTAATTACACGCTCAAAATTAAAACAAGTCCTATTACCTAAAATCATCCACGCAAACACAATAATCTTTTCACTATTAAAACACCGATAACTAACAAAAAAATTCAAAACGGGTAATGATGTTTTTGGTATTAATTATCCAAAATCTTGTTAAATTTTCATAAAGAAAGCAATTTCGGCCGTAACTTTAAATAATAAGGTGACCTAATTTAAATAATTAAGCAAAGTCTGAGTCGAGTGGCTTGAACAACGGTAATACAGAGTTAACGAAGCAGAACAAAAAAAGACCTAACAAGAAAGTCTGGCGGCACGTGCCTTAAACTTGAAAAGTAAATCGAGAATAATGAAGCTAGAAGACTAACTAAGGAGGCTACATATTACATGCATGATTAATCAAACGAATTAATTATAAAACCTATTCAAATTAAATTGGGTGAATATGACCTACCTGATTCTGATATTACTTTGAGTAGAGCTGTATTAAAACCAATTTTTGACGTTTTTAATTTCTACAAAAATAAAGTCATTGAATAGAAAAATTCAAGCGAAGAAGTCTAACAATTTGACCTTTTCATACATTCTCAGAATTTCTGAAATCCACGAACAGAAATTTATAACTGGATTATTGGAAAAAATATTTCAGATTTTCATGCACGTGACGTGTAACGACACACTACTCGACACATGTTCCACGAAATATTCATTTACTTTCGTATTGCTTTTATTCTTGGGAATCTTTAGAATCTGATATTTACTAGCTAGTCACGATACATATGGCTGATAAAGAAATAAAAAAATCATAGTAAATAAAATGGTGTCTATATAATGAAATGAATGGATCATAATGTAGTTAATTTAAATGTTTACGAAGATCTAAATTATTATTTTAAGTGCAAATACAGTAATATCAAATATGCTATAAAACACATTTTGTTACAAAGAACAATTTAAACCATAGTACTCAATATTTTTTTAATTCTTTACTATACTGTGAATATGTACTTTTTTAATTAGAGTAAATTATATAGTAAAAGAGTTCCAAAATGAATGAAGGCCAAACGTGTGTGTTCAGTGCCTTCAGAATTCAAGAGCGGTGGTCAATATATTCATTGCGAATGTAGATAATGCAATAATTCAGCATGGTGACCCACGCTATGGCGGCCTATTGTATTGGCAAATGTAATATTGGTCTTTAGTTTAAGTTAAATTAATGTTCTCCTAACATACAAATATATTAAAGACTTTGTGCCGTAATACAGATACGACAGTTAGTGACGATTAGTAATAGAATTAAAAATATCTCTATGTCTATTTTAGTTACTTATTGTATGAATTACAATTTTCTTAATAGTTTACTAACATCTTATTAATTATAGGTACAAAAACTATTTTAAGAACCCATCTTCTTCTTCTTTTGATGAAATAGCAACCAGCCGGACCTCTTGGATCGACTATTTCTGCCAATGTCAAGTGTTAATAGTCTTCAAACCATAAGTCCTCAAGTCTTTAAGTCTTTGTCGTGATGAAATTAATGTTAAAAAATATATTAAATATGGATGAGATGAAATGGGGACCGTCTTTCGAAAAAACAAAAAACTATCCCCTTAATAAACGATACATGCTTTATGAAATGTTAATTTATAATCAAACTACAAAGAGATTGCATTTGCCCAAGTAGTTGGTAATAACGTTGAAACATGGAGTTCAGTGAAACGTTTGTCCAAACCACGGCCGAATCTAATTTGTATTGCTAATCCATCTGTGACGTGAACGCCAATACATGGGGCTAAACGTAATTCTATATTTGGACTGATGGGGATTTTCCGGTTAGTAATGTGTTTTGAACGAATTCATTCCCATTTTTGGAGAACTAAGGATTGTTTGACAAAATTTCAATCAATTATGAGTGAAAGTTCATATCATAGCGACTTAGTACAATCATAGAACGGAAAAATGTATACTAACTAGCAATTTCCTGAGCATTGTAGTCTTAGTCCCGCTCCAAGAGTATATCTTCGTTCTTAGCGCGTCTAAAAATGTTTACATTTGCAAGAAAAGTTTGCATCAGACAAGCGATGAAGCATAAAAGAATCCTACCAATACCTTTTGAAAATTTAATTGTGGTGACCCTAAGTATAATTATAAATAAGTAGATACATCATGATGATATTAATGAGTCATTTAAACGTAAATTTGGAAAAAAATCGTGTATGGTAATTTATTTACAAAAAATAAATTTGTAAGTATAATTTACAAGAGACTTGTAAGGATAAATAGTTCATAGATCAAATCATCATAGAAAATTGGTTTAAAGAATTCAGACAAAAATACTGTTATGTAATGCATGAACATGAAATTCATGAGGCTATTTTCTTTAACAAAATCGAAATTGAACACCGTCACTATAATAATATCACTATAAAGTACAGTATATCACTTCTACTTATGTCGTGTTTAGTCCTAAGCGACTAAAGCCAACCACAAGCCTCGGCGTAAAATCGGTCACAACCTCAGAATTAAATTTCGTACAATCAAGCTGTGAGCGACAACGGGCCGCGGTTGGTGCAAATTTCAACTGGGTTAAGGAGTACGCAGTTCAAGCATAAACTCGTTTTCACTGAACTACACAAACTCATAATACAGTTACAGGTTATTTAATCAAACATTGATTCATGTACTATATATAGTTTTTACATTTATTGATACATGTACTAATTGACGTTACAACTTATGAGTTTCTGCAAATTATTCAAAAGTTAGATGATTATATATTAGTTCGTTGATATAATATGAATAATTACGTCAGTAAAAAACAAAATAGTCAGAAAATGTTTATCCATGCTTACCTGCCATAAAGTTTTTGCTGTGTAATTTGTCAAAAGATGTTATAGCTATATTAATTTATAGGTACAGATTTTATATGCAAATAAAATGCTCAAGATGTATGCTACAAATTACTAGATATGTATGGGTAAATGTATAAAACATCAACTATTTTCAAATGACGATTTGTACTATGACCAATATCAAAGATTCAAAGACCGACATGCTTCCATATGTCGCAGGTAAATTGTCAAAGCTGTGAGTGATATTACAATTTTACCAGAAATCCTACTAATATTATAAATGCGAAAGTTTGTAAGGATGGATGGATGTTTGGATGGATGTCTGTTACTCTTTCACGCAAAAACTACTGAACGGATTTGGATGAAACTTTACAGTAAAATAGCTTATACATCAGAATAACACATAGGCTACTATTTGCCGCGATAACCGACATATACGCGGGCGGAGCCGCGGGCAACAACTAGTAATATAATAAAACTGTAGATTGTCAATTGACTTCATTTCTTACAATTTAAAGGCCAAGTTTTAGTTACATTGTAAGGTGTTTGGTTTTTTTTTGTTTTAATAGCAAGTTTTTTTTGTTTTAAAATAAAAAAGTAAAATGAAGTGTGAAATTATAATATTAAAGTTTTGACAATTTACCTTCGACATATATACTCTTGATAAGCATTGTATTATTGAAGATAAGTGAGTGTGAGTGTCTTCAAAAACACTCACTAGCAGCTTGCAGTGGATTGCACAAAGCTTGAAAAGTTTATTAAAAAGTTTGTATTTATTCACTAACTATGGAGCAGCATCTCGAGTCTACATAAATATTGCTCACAAATATTTTATTAAAATATCTAAGTAAGTAGCGGTATAATAAATAAACTGTTTGCATAAAACCTTCCAAAGTGAATGCTACAGCGGATCTTGGCACTAAAGAGGGATAATTCTAAGAAAACTTGGTTTTGCTCAGAAAATGCAGAAATACTGTGTTAAAGCGTTTGCAAAGTGTTTTCTGAATATAATTTTATATGGATGAGTTGGTTGGGTTATTTTAGTTTAGCTTTATGTAAACTAATTTTAGTTTGCCTAAGCAGTAAACTTAATTAAAACATTTCTTGCCTAGAGATGCAAGCCTTTGTAGATGGATTCGTCTTCTTAAAGATGATGTTAGGAGAGAGAGGAGATATTGATTCATTTTTTTAGAGTATTTCAGAAGTATCTTTTTACGAGTATTAGTTATTTAATTACTGCACACACAGTACATAGTAAGAAAGTATTTGATCGATGTTTTGCTTAAATTTGTTTCTTTCTTGACATACACTGACTAAAAATTTTTGTTGAATTCGTTAGTTAGTATAACAGGGCTAGGAATTGAGTTATATAACAAAACCAACCAATATCCTAATGCATCATAAAATACTTGGATTTAAAAAAATACTCATAACAAAACATAAACATATCACATAACACATTTCACATAGGAACCCCTGCGTTCGTAAGGAAAATGGGTTTGATGGACAGACAGATGATAGACAGAACAATGAAATGATCCTCTTAAACTTTCATTGTTAGCTACAAACCATGCAATGTAACACAAAAACCTTTATAAAAATAACGTTTTAAACTAATCAATGAACTGTAAATTATTTGATCTCACAAAACAATTGTAAACAATTTAAAACAGACTGTAAAAGTACCTTAACAATAATACAACTTATTAATTCAATTGTTCTACGTAATTTCTATTAGAATTTCAACGCATTAACCTCAAATAGGGCAACCACATGTTTCTGTCTTTCTTGCACATATACGATTGATCATATATACCGTCTCTTTTCCGTGGACGGATAAAAGTTGATCAAAACTTTTAATTGCCTATTCTGATTTTATTTGCAACGCTACTTTACAACATTGTTATGTTGACTGTTGTAATTCGTTGTTGATTTTGTAATATTAATGTTGTTTGGTTATGCAAATTTAAGGTAAGATTTGTTTAAAATTGTACATGTGGCCTGTAGCGAAATTTGTGTGATGTGGATTCAAATAAGGAAGAACTTTTTGAATTGTATCCCATTTTATAATTTGGCCTATTAAAAGTTTTGAATTTTAACAAAGTATTTTTAGCGGTTATGAATCGTTTTAGACACGAAACGATATTAAATATAGCCAAACTTAGTACAAGAAATAAAATATATTTCTTATTTCTGTTTCTGTATTCTTAAATGAATTATTCTTAAAGTACCAGTAAAATCCTAGATAACTACTACGAAAAGACTGCGGTTGTAGATTGTTATGCCCATCGCCCAGATCGGTTATATCATTGTTCTCTTTCGCTTCATCATCATATCAGTCGTAAGAATTCTATTGCTGAACGTAGGCCTCCCCCATTGACTTCAATTGCGACCGGTCGGTAGCGGCCTGTTTCCAACGAGTCCCTGCGATCTGAACTAGGTCGTAAGTCCACCTTGCGGGAGGCCTCCCTACGCTGCGTTTGCCGCCACGTGGTCTCCACTCAAGAACGTTTCTGCCCCATCGACCATCGGTTCTCCGAGCTATGTGCCCTGCCCACTGCCACTTCAGCTTGCTGACTCTCTCTGTCTCTCTTTCTTTCGCTTACACAATGCTATTTCTTTTACTTTACTACTTGTCATATAGTAAGCTATATGTTCTTTCTGATCACCATTCTTTCATGGAACAAAAATATAACCCTTTTTTATCACGACATTTTATACTGTAAAGTATAAAAAATTGTAGTAGTATCTATTCGCCTAATTTAAAGATGTCGATAAAAATATTGAATTAAGCGATTACTCTCTCAAAAATGTGCAAAAAAGGAAATTAATGGACATATTTACATTTAAGAGCAGTTCAGGGTACATGTGGTGTGCTTTAGGGTGTTTTATGGGTCCACCTTTTTGAGATGAATGGGAGTTGCGATATTTTTGACAGTATTGTAAATTATTTTTATGTTCGTGTTAGATGAGTTGTGAGGGTTGTAGATTACTTTGCTTTTGTTTTGGATAAAGCGCAATAACGACTCTGATTTTGTAATGTTTTCAACAAGGCATGGTAATCACTCACAGCCACTCTCGAGGGAATATACTTTGTAATGTAACGGAGCTTTCAAAAAATTGCGAGCATGTACTTCATCCCATTTTAGATTAAATTGCTTATATTATGAGCATAAGACGAGTGAATCATGACTTGAATAAGCTGATTACGTTTTCATATTAACCTGCATATATACCTAGTCAATATTTCTTTAAAGAATCTTTTTCTCTCATCGTCATCTGTAGTTTAACATCGAATGGCAGTCAGAGATTAAACGCACGTTGTATTTTTAGCAATGTGATGGCTTTTACCAGGCTTCAGCATAGTGCACGTGTATAATCAGCTCTTAGCTTCTTTGTGATGTACAACAGTTTTCACCTTGAGTGGGCGGGTACTTTCTTTATTCTATTAACTTCCTACTAATATTATAAATGCGAAAGTTTGTAGGAATGCATGGATGTTTGGATGTTTGTTACTCTTTCACGCAAAATCTACTGAACGGATTTGGATGAAACTTTAAAGTAATATAGCTTATACATCAGAATAACACATAGGCTACTATTTGTCGATAACCGACATATACGCGGGCGGAGCCGCTGGCAACGACTAGTACTCAATAAATCTTCTTTGGCCTTAAAATGATAACTATTTAGAATGAAGAATTGTCAAAGAAGTTTGTCCATTTTTAAAATACTGGGCAATCAAATTGGTCGCTCTAACTAAAACTATTTTTTAAGGTCGTTAAAGTTTCCCATTTTCGTGAAACTATTAAACCATGCTTATTAGAATTTGTTTAGGCATGGAATTTTCAAAAATCTAAATCTAAATATTTATGTAATTAAATTAATATTTCGTTAATCCAATCAAGTAGCATGTTGGCTGACATGTCATTTGGTTAATGACCAATATTATACGCTTCAAATTATTATCATGTTTTATAAGTTAATTACTAGCAGCAAAATAAAATACGTTCAACTTAAATATGTATCGGGTACAAATTTATGATAATGGGTCCTTATTACGAGAACCATCGGTGTATAGACTGTATCGAATGGTAATATTTCGCAAGCTTTATTGAATTTTTATTCAATTTGGGGCGTGGTATGTTCGGTATTATCGTTCGTGAATGCTCTTGAATTTTGATAGCCATATAATTAATGCCATGAAAATAAATGCACGTTCGACATATTTATGATGATTTTGTTGAAATTAACGTATTGGAAAGCTTGCATTGTAATAATATATTAAATCAGGCACACTAATAGCTTACTGTTATAAAAATCCAGAAAATAGACTACATTGCACACTATATTTTTAAATCTATATTATAAATATTTTTTTTTTCAGGCATCTAACACACAACGCCATCTATTCCCAAGCTAAGCAGAGCTTGTGTTATGGGTACTAGACAACTGATATAAATACATAAATACTTCTTTTTTTTTGTAAATACGTACATATTATACATAGAAAACACCCAAACTCCGAAACAAATATTTGTAGATCATGCAAACATTTGGTTCGACCCGGGAATCGAACCCGAGACCTTTAATGAATGATATATAATAGGTCTTTACCTATGAAATTTCCGTTTTGTATGCAATGAGTGAAAGTACTTATTTTTTCAAACTTTTTATTTTGTTATTCGAAGTAATCACCCATGCAATCGACGCATCCTTGCCAACGCATTGGCAGTTTAATGATGCCCTTCTTGTATATAACACTTACATTTTTATGTAAATACTTACATATTATACCATACCATGGGAGAGCCACACTCCGGCATGAATGGGCTGGCTCGACCGGAGTGATACCACGGCCTCACAGAAAACCGGTGTGAAATAGCACTTGCGCTGTCACACCTAGTGACTGAGGATAACGGAGGCCCATACCCCAATCCCTCTCCCCAATCCCCCAAAGACCGGCACCGCATTTGTGACGCCTCTGGTGTTGCGGTAGTGGCGGTAATCGCTTACCATCAGGTGATACGTCTGCTCGTTTGCCCCCTATTCCATAAAAAGTTTGGAACTCTCTTTGTGTCGCCGTTTTTTTTGTGGTATTTTATCATAACTAACCTGTTTAATTTTCATGATCACCCATTCAATACAGAATCTATTGTAAATTATTCTGTTGATAAATATAAAATAATAAAAAACACATATTAATATGACTAAATGACATTTTGTGACATAATAAATTCGAAAGTAATTACTCATAGCGAATAATGGAAGCGCAGAGAATGTGAAATAAATATCAATCATTAATGTGTTATTAATAAAATGATTTATAGCAATGATACAGTAATGATCGAACCAGGTGACGAATTTCGAAAAGCATTATACATATTTGTAAATAATGAACACAGTCTTTGAAGAATATCGGATTTCAAAGCACCTTTGTTATGGTAAGATCATTTAATTTAGGTATTTTCGAGAGTAAGCACACGACATTAAATACAATACAAGATCAAACACGTAGTCGCTTACAACAGATAAAGGCTCATAAATTTGTCATACTTCTGTACGTTTAAAAGTATTCATCACGAGAGAAGAAATCACTGCAGGTTTATAGGCATGATAGACACCGGAGTTAAGCTAATCTTACGTAGGTTTTTGCCGTGGAAGTGAAGTAAGCTTCATCCAGAATTAGGGGGGAAAATAGTTACTAGAAAGTTTTGGCCTCCGGTAGCGCAGTTCAAATCCTCTGTTTTTTTAATGGTTCCTCCGAGCCGAGCGCTCCTCCCGGGAAAGATTACGGCAATGGTTGCCACTCGGCGCTCGCGTCGCGTGTATACAAGTTGAATATTACGTGTACTTACTACGAAAAATTACTACGAAATGAACTAATATTATATTTATAGTTACTTTGCAAATAATTTAAATAGTTGTTTAAAAACTATGTTATTTAATTAAAATCTCTCGCCTATTGACGGCAAAACCTACATTGTTCGAAGAACGCATAATTATTATGGTGACAATAATTATGCGTTCGTGGGTCGCGTGGTGTGGGTCACCATGTCACCACCATAATTGCATTATTTGCATTCACAGTTGCTCATCAACAACCCATAATGTTCCATAGCTGGGCTTGGGTTCACTCTCAGGAGAGGGTTAAGGCCGTACCTTCCCAAGGTGACCAAGTCACTTTGGCAGGCTCATATTATGAATATAGAAAGATAAAACCTATCAATCAATCAGTCTGAACTTCACTATAGCCAGCACACAGGTTTCTTTTAATCTACTCCATAAAAAACTTATACGCTCAATTTTATATAATGATTATTTATTGGATCCAGTCGTTCATTCGTTCAATTATCGAATGACAATTACAAACTACATCGAGAATATATTACATTCATATCGCCACGAATGGAACACCAGACATACATTAAACTAAGTACATTACTGATGGGGCGATGGACTTTTGTATTGGTTTTATCCTATTTATATCTCTGCATGGTCTGTATATTTTTCAGCCCATATTAATTATTTTTTGCTCTCAATGATTTCATGGTTTTATATTTATATTATTTATATTCTTTGATTGATGTTCTTCTAGCTGATAATGGCCACGCAGTCTCAACAGAGACCAGCCAACTACGCAGGAGATATTATAGTGCACAACAGGTGCACTCTCTGTTCCCTCACTCTCATAAACCAATGGGACGGTTAACCGACTCGACTGGGGAGAGATAAGGTGCAGGACCGACAGCTTTACGTGCTCTCCGAGGCACGGGAGTTCGGACCCCTACTTCCAAACTCCAAACTGCATTAAGTATTTCTATAATCAGAAAAACTATGGCAAGTGGCAGGCCTATCGCCACCTAATCAATTGGGTGACTTAGTCGTTTAATGTGACTCTGGCTAACCCTTTGGGGATAAACAAGTGAATGTATGTATGAAGTACGAGTAGTATAAAGTGAACGATGTAAAGGAATCGGAAATAGTGTATACGACACCAAATATGAAGTAAATTGTACAAATTCATATTTAGTACCTTTCTGGTGGTTTTGAGTGTTTCCATGGCCCAAATGTCTTACCGACTAATCTTGATTAATATCGGGTAGGTAACAATATAGTTAGAGCTCGTACGCCATCTGTTTGGACAGGCATATTCAAAATTATGGTCCTTTCTTCAAAAGACCAACGCAGACTCTATATTGTATTCGTATAGTTTTATTTAATCAATGTTTACGGACTTAAAAAAGACACCTCTGTGTTTGGTTCGCCATTTCTTCACAAAACAAGTCTTATAAAATGCTAACACCTCTAGCTAAAAATTCCGACGTGTCAAAATATCATAAAGGCTTACTCACGAAATAAATGTCTTTATTATCATCAACATTGTCATAAAATTACTTTTTTATTGAATAGGGGTACGAGTAGACGTATCACCTGATGGTAAGCGATTACCGCCACCCATGGCCACCCTCAACACCAGAGGCGTACAAGTGCGTTGCCGGCGTTTGGGAGAAGGGGAGGGGGATGGGATTTATATAGGCCCCTGAAGCTGTGGTATTACTCTGGTCGAGCGGGCCCATTCATGCCGAAGCGTGGCTCCCACGTTCAACACATAATGAAAAGTGTTGTAGTTAGGATCAAAGAAACTTGATCGGCGCAGAAATCTTTTTACTTTAACTTAACTTATACAATACTTAATATTAGATTTAAATGAATAGAATTATTTAACAAAACGTGGTCTCAGAAACGTCGATATTATTTTAAGTTACGAAACATTAAGTGACAGTTGTTGGTATCCCATGCGGTTTCATGTAATATTATATTTGCATGGCTATTCCATTTCAATTCGGGAACAAAAGAGCGATACACGAACGAGCTAACGGCAAATATCATAAAACACAAAGGGACCATAACTGAATACATCGCCATCGATCTGTGAGTAAATATGTCGAGGTTGTACTGCATATTAATTATGTAGTATCTATACTAATATATGAAGCTTAAGAGTTTGTTTGTTTGAACACGCTAATCTCAGGAACCGCTGGTCCGATTTGAAATTTTTTTTCAGTGTTAGATAGCCCATTTATCGAGGAAGGCTATAGGCTATATTTCATCACCCTAAGACCTAAAGGAGCGGAGCAACAATGAAGAATCTTACAAAAACGGGGGAAAAATATCACGCTACGGACAATAGAAGACGCAAACGAGGTTGCGTGGGTCGGCTAGTTGATTTATAAATAAACTCAAAAGTTTTAGTCAACATTATCTAAAACTTATCGTTTGCCATTCCATTGACGTATAATACGGATATTATTAGCATTCCTTTTTCTTCTAACCTCTAACCCTTTTCTTGCAGTCATTAATGGTCTCCTTTTTTGACCTGGTTTCTTTTTCGGTTGTTCGCCTGACCCCACCTTATTTGTGAATACAAGTTACGTATTTAACCACGTATTCAGTTCAAAGTGTAATATAGAATGTTAATACAATTCTTATGAGAACTAACAGTCTAATAACACTAAAGATGTACGTTTGTTTATAATTTTAAAGAATTAAAAATAAACTTAGCCGACCGTATCCAACCACCCTGACACCAGGTGGACATTTTTTTTTTTATTAAATATACGAGCAGACGTATCGCCTGATGGAAAGCGAATACTGCCGGCCATGGACGCCTACAACACCAGAGGCTTCACAAGTGCGTTGCCGTACTTTGGGGGTTGGGGGGGGAGATAGTGGGCCTCCGGTATCCTCACTCACTCGGTGAAACACAGCCCAAGCACTATTTCACACCGGTTTTCTGTGAGGCCGTGGTATCACTCCATCCGAGCCGGCTCATACATGCCGAAGTGTGGCTCTCCCACGGTTAATTAAATAGTTACATGAAATTTAGCTGGTTATGTCATAAAATGATTCAATTTCTTTTTATAACTACTTGTTTAACGTAAGCCTCTTACAATCAAAATAATATACAGTTTTGTCTTCATATTGTCAGAAAAGGATATACCGTAATTCATCTGTATCCCTAGAGAAGAGTACCTGGGGTGGCTATTTATACACCAGGTCTGCCTCCCCACAAAGGGTACTTAGGCCAAGGAGCGGGGGAAGGGAAAGGCACTCACTCAAGTTCCGGAAATAATAAATAAAAGTACCGTGAAACTGCTTATTGTGTATTTTTCGGAACTTGGTCATTTAATTCCGAATGTCTTTTGTGTTACCATTTCTAAGAAGCTGAACTAGAGACTTAGTAGGGTTATTTTGGAAGTAATTTAATATTGTGAAGGAAAAGAGCTTGTAATAATTGCCAATTTCGAAATAATACTTTTATCTGTTGTATACTTGTCGTTATTGCATTACGCAATATTCTCTTGTGATTAGAAATGTTTCCTTTCAGCTGAAAAACGTTCAGAATGTATGTAGTTTAGAATAAGTAAAGGTATGGAACATAGAAAAATAAGTTGCTGGAAAAGGCACAATTAGTTTTGCTCTTGACTATAAATATTTTTTTAAACTGGACTGGACAACGGGTTTGGGTTAGTTGTTAAGATTTTGTAAGAATTTTTTTAAAGTAACATACATTTACATAACACTTTTTAGATTAAATAAAAAATTAAAATTTAAAAAATGTAAGAAGAAGTATTAAGTATATGAGAATTGTGTTTAAGTAAAATCAATTTCAACACCTGCATTTTAGATTACTTTTTACGTCAAGGAGTATCAGAAACGCAATTTATACTCACAATGAAACATTACGTCAAATGTGTTTTGCACCTGTTCAGCATAACAATTCAACTTCAAAAAGAAATAAAAACATAAAATAACTTGACGAAATCACATGCATTCGGGGCAGTATTCGTCTCTTTTCTGCTAATCCACAAAACCCAAGAAGGAAAAAGATAGTACTCCGGTACGGATAATAAAGCATTTTCGCGTGTCTTTCATAATTTATTCGGAACAAGTGGTTGGCAGGCACACCGTAATGAGATGAATTCAAATTAATGCCCCTCCTTATCTTTAACAAGACGAGGATTATGCTTTGCTTAGAAATGAAATTTATTCAAAGGGAAATTTTCTGCGTCATTTCGTATATTTGTTAGTTACGACTGCTGCTACAGTGAATGACAAAAAAATTGAAATATTTTATTTTTGGAGAGCATGTCGCTCTTAATTCATGTCACTTCATGATGTTGATAGAAGAAACGATAAAATTAAAGATACTGATATAATACTTTTTCTTGGTCTGCTTTAAAATGAAAATTTGTGTAATTATTTAATGATGTCTGAGGAAACAAACTTTACGGGCATATGTAATTATATCTTGGTAGTTTAAACCTCAATGGTGTCATAATTCTAATTATTAAAAAAATGCATATAGTTTCCTTCAAAAAAGATATAAATCATCAACAACATCACCTTCACTATCATTACAGGTTGCCCTAATGCGACAGAGAGGCTATATGAAAATTCATAAATAAATACATCGTAAGTTCTAAAATGACACTAGTAACTACAGTGATCAAGATAAGCTAAGCTTTTAAGGGTTTTAGTTCTTCTATTACTTAGTATGATCAAGATAATTAAAAAAAAAACAATTACCAAAAAAACCTTAATGGTAAAGCAATAAGGCCGAAATTGGGTTCAGTCCCAATTTCGGATTTAGTCATTTAGTCTAGATATTAGTGATCCTAAATAATATAGCTTAACTACTGTTCTATCCACTACAATCTTTACGAAATAATTTTGCTTAATTAAAACACATCCTAATCTTTCCAACTTAATTAAGTCTAGTATTAGTATAACACTCATGAATAACCAACCCAATTCACAGAATCTCTAGTTAGAACTAATAGTTTGTTCGAGTCCTTTAGGATCCAACTACTCGACGACATCAAGTATAACTGTTATATCTACAATCCGAGAGGTTGACAAATTTAATTTCCTTCGAGCCGATGTAAGTAATTTGTAGGTAGGTTTCAGTTAAAAGGGCTTCACCGTTAAAATAAAATAAAATTATGTTGTAATATAAATTCAGGTAAATCAAATTATCGCTAACAAAATTTTGACAACAGGTAAACAGGCAGATTTTTTTTGAAAATATTCTGACCAGAAGACGACACAACCCAGATCTTTGATGTTGTTGGTGATTTAATAAGGATACCCGTCGGCTAACTGTAAATAGATATTGGCAGGCCACGTAAAAAATTGATGAATAATTTTGTTATAACATTATTTTCTTTTGGAGTAGGATAATTTGGGAACTTAAAAGCCAGCGACGCGATGATTTGATTTGTGGTTGGAGATTTCTTCTATCTTGAGTGTTTTGGGTTCGAATCCTATATAGGACAACACATTCTGTGATCCATAAAGTTTGTACTGAGTCTGCGTGTTCTTTGTGTCCATTTCACGTCTGTGATTATAAAGTCCACGGTAACATAGGACATATTTCTAAGGCGGGAGTTATCTTAAAAAATACAATGTAATCTTATTTTAACATTTAATATTTAATACCTATGTAACGATTGTGTAACATGGTCAAATTTGCAATGACTGGAAAAGGCTACTAAGACAAACTATATTACAAAATCACAAAATGTACCTACACTTAGCAATAAAGATTTTGAATTTTTTTTTAGTGTATGTGAACATTAAGTCTAAGTAGGTCTTCAATCAGTACAAAACTGTATGTTTTAGACTATCCTGTTATGAATATCATTCCACATCATTTAAACTCGACCCTTTCAAATCTACGGTTCATAAAAACCGAAGCCTACACTTTCAGTAAACGCAATAAAATGGTGTAACAACCCATCCATCTATTTGCATGGGAAAGGCTCTGTGTATTGTTTTTCAATCGACCCCCGTGTCCCGCGCATGACGTCATCGTAAATAATATGGCCGCCGCGAGCCGGGAATGTTTTTGCAGAATTACGCTCACTACGTAACATTGTGGAGATTAACCCCGAAGCCTAGAATGAAGGATGACATAAGATTTTTCTTTTGTTTTTCAACGTTGAATGAAAACCGGCAAGTTTTTTGTTGGATTTTGTGAAACAGCTTTTTTGGAAACGCGAGTGTTGTGGGAGATTGCTTTAATATTTCTGTTATGTTTTACGGTAAAAGTACATTTTGAAATATAAAAGCATACTGGGGTTCTCTTTCAAATCAAAGCAGTTTGTTCTGCTACCAGTATCTTAGTGGAGGTGCGAGAATTTCCATTTCAGTTCCATATTTTTTGGATGTGTATATTTCATGTTCCAAATCCTCCGCAAAATTAGGCACACGAGGCTAGCCTTTGAGAGTGATATTTAGTGGAAACACCACATACTCCTCTGTCCTGCTTTTTCAAGGAGCCGCAGATCAGAAAAAATAAATTGTGAATATTGATTACCTTATCAGGATTGTATCATAATTAGTACTTGCCGAACTTACTTCTGTAATATCGTGTAGGTCTGTATTATTGTTTAATTACAAAACTAAGCTCAAAAATATCAACCTTTTTGGTATAACCAACTTCATTAAAGGTATGTGTCAACAAGAAGCTTAACTAAAAAAACTCAACTCTTGGCATATAGTACTGGAGTTCGCTTAAAAACCCTGTACCAATTTGTGACCAAAATTCGAAATTCTTGCTTTTCTGTCGCTGCCTCGTAGTGAACTCGTCGAGAGTAGATGTAAGTACAAGTTATGAGAGAAAAGATAGAGAGAGAAAGACACTTAACTCTTCAACAAGTTAAATGTCTTTCTCTCAACATCAGTTTATAATGGTTTTTAGTGGTAATCTAGCCTCTTATTTTAAAGCAGAATATAGTGTAAGCATATTTTTCAAGATTCAAATGCGATATCAAATAACCCGAAATTTTGCGGTCATCACGAAGAGTTTTATAGAACCAATATCGGCCAAAAATTTATGGCTCTTTCTAGCTTACAAAAGCTCTTTCTTTCTTTTTCTAGGAAAAATAATAATAATCCTAGTTTAAAATTCTATCAATTAATCTAAATCATCATCATCAGCCTATCGCAGTCCACTGCTGGACATAGGCCTCTCCAATTGTACGCCATTTAGTTCGATCCTTGGCTTCTCGCATACAGCTCTAATTAATTTGTGACGAGTTCCATATACAACGCAAAAGAAATACACTACAGCGCCATCTACCGCAGATACACTGAACTCATGTGCTACACTAAGACTACAAATCCTGCATCGCGCAATAGAAGTTCTCGCACCGATTATCATATGAACACCATCCCAACATCAACCGTTGGGCAGTGGCCCGCTAGGCATGGTCGGAGGATCCTCCCTTCGTGTTGCATGGACATGAAACCCGTTCCTCCACAATTCTGAATTTATATTTAAAATTAATCAATTAATATAAAATGAATAGACGAGTTAGAGTATAGCTAATTAACTGCTACGAGATTTATTTGTAGTAACATTTAAACTAGTACGCCAAGATCTCCTTTGTAAGTCCAATATTTTATTTGACGTATTTATTTGATGTCTCAAAACTGACGGACTGAATTGACAACTGACGTTACATTATTAAATTGCCTCACTTTGCCCGCTCATCACTGCTAACTTGAGCCTTTATTGCCACATGCGCCCCCGACAACTTCATTAAAAGTGCCTCATAAATAAATTGCAACGCCTGCAACATTTTACATGTAGAACCATTACCAGCTTAAATACATATTATATACCTAATTAAGTTAAAGTTCAGTCGCTGTATTTATATCTTGTCACGGTTCAAACTAACTAGGAGAAACCGAAATGCAGCGAACACATTCGAGTAGCGTGTAACAAATTCATGACTTCAAAAAGTTTACTAATTAATTTTGTTAAAATTGTTTTTCATATGCGTTGTTAATTAAAGTAGTTTGATTAACATCATCATTCGTTAACAGCCTTAAGAACTAAGCCTTAGAAAGAAAGTTTTGGTCTAATTTGTAATGTTTTTATATGAGTATGTATGGGTATGGGTTGCCTTATGCAGCAGGTTGCTATATGTGAAGATAAAAAGTGTAGTAACACAGCATCTATTTTCTGCATCTTTTGCGTAGCTGGGAATATAATAGAAATGATTTAGAGTTGAAATTATAATTTAAATGCAGTTCAACAGTTTGTCTTGTCTTCTACATAATACGACAATCGTATTAAATATATTGGTAGCAACGTTTCTTGGTGTTTACTCGAGATCATTTAGCTTTCATATTTTTTCGTTTGACCATAATATTATCTAAGATTTAACAGAATTTTGTATCATAACAATTCAATATTCATACTGGAACTTTATGTAACGATATTATAAATTTGTTTAAATCATTTCTATAAATATTTATAAAGTATTTAAACCTAATTTACATTTATGGGCGTTTACTATGCGTTTAAACAAATCTCTTAAAATATTTATATGTATATTCATGTATAGTATTTACATGCTTATGAGACTAAGTAAATTTTAGATTAAGATTTATCTTTTATATAAAATGAATCGCAGAAATGTATTTACGCGCATAACTTCCGATCGGTTGCACCATTTGGTGTCTCTTTATAACTCTTTTTTATGTGTTCACTAGCCGACCCACGCAACCTCGTTTGCGTCTTCTATTGCCCGTAGCGTGATAATTTTCCCCCGTTTTCGAAGCATTTTTCATTGGTGCTCCGCTCCTATTAGTCCTAGCGTGATGATATATAGCCTATAGCCTTCCTCGATAAATAGGCTATCTAACACTGAAAAAATTTTTCAAATCGGACCAGCAGTTCCTGAGATTAGCGTGTTCAAACAAACAAACTCTTCAGCTTTATATATTAGTATAGATTATTGTTAGGACAAGGTTTGTATACATAAAAAATTAAAAGATAACGGGAACAGTTATTTTGTCCGCGACTGTACACCGCCTGTGGGAAGCTGAGACAGATATATAAATATGGCGGTACGAAGTTTGCCGGGTCAGCTAGTACAATTGATTTTTTACGATGATGCGTATTCCATAAGTCCTTCTCAGTAAACATGATAACGGTTGTGCGGAAAACACAACAATATTTAAGCAGAATAATATTTGCTCTGACCAGGAATAAAAATCACGAGATCCAAGCGTGGTAGTCGAATGTACCTCAATCACGGCATGACACTCTTTAATATAGCGTTTTTAATATCTGTGATTTGTATTGCTCAAAATAAATTTCACTTGTGTTTTGGACCATACGAAAAACATGCCCGCTCGTAGCTCCAACGACAACTTCATTAAAAGCGTCGCACAAGCAAAACGCAGCGCCTGAACGCTCGCGACTCGCTTTGTATGCCAATCAAATTTTTGCTTGCAACATGAACAAAATACTGGCAGGATCAGCGTGTTAAGCAAAAAAGTGACGAGCTTGTGATTCTTTGTGTAATTATCGTCTTGTCACGCTAGTTCACTGAGTGAGGGTAGTTCTGTTATTATTAACTTTTCTTAAATAATTTATTCATAAGATGGAGTAATAATCACTCTAACCTAAAAAATAACAGTTAACTGGAAACAGAAGAGATTTGTCGTTGTTTCCACAAAATCATCCTTGCTAGGCAAAAACTCTGCCAAGAATCTGATAGATAAACGTACAAGACATACGGTGAAATGAAAACTCCTTTACCTTAAACACTTAGGGCTTTGTACATATGGCAAATATTTAATGATTGTTATTTCTTATAACACTTCATAAAATATAACACTGAATTTTACATCAACACACAGAACTCTAAAAACGCGGTTTAATGTCCATATGGCAATATTTTACCGCAAATGTTTACTGTTGCCAATGTGCCGCTTTTTCCTGTGTCCCGTGTTGTCCTGTTGTGTTCTGAGTTGTCCTATTCGGTCCTGTTAGTTATGCAACATGTCCAGCCACTGATTAATGCGACGCGCTTAAACATGTTCGTTCTCATTTTTCAATTTTCATTTTGAAATGAGAATATAAAGTTAGTGTTGACAGTTTTGTTGTGTTGCTGTATTTGTTGTTGATGTGTTTATCGTGTCAATATGTTAAGTTGAGGAATATTTTCTTTCTTTTTCGTAACACCCCAAATTTAGGAAAATTTTATTTATCTCAAAGGTTGATCACAATTAGGTCCTTCTTCAAGAATCAAGGTAACTTCATACTAAATTGCACTTAAATCGGTGCAGCAATTTAGACATGAAAGCGCAATAGACATAACTGCTTTCGAGTTTATGGATTAAGTTGATTTGTGTACGCTAAAAAAAATCGTACACTGATTGATAAACACACGCGATACGCTTCTCCAATGGTTTTAATCCGATTTTAACAACCACAATATGGTAAAGCAAACCAAGGTAGGATACATCTGGTATTCCATAAAAATCCCTACCTTCTACTTTATTATTTTTACTCGTAGAAATAGACTTTATGATATAACTCCAATTTAATAAATGATATCATAAAGTCATATTTTCTGAGCAATTTTGAATGACGTTACTACACATAACAGGTACAACATTGTTAAGAAAATGCCTCGCAACTATCAAGAAATGTCATATTCTCGGGAACGTCGCACTATTGTTTTAATAAGGTAAAATATTGCATTTCTGACTCTCAGACTTTCAAAGAATTTTATTTAGCTTGAAAGTTAATTTTATTTCCGTTTTTATTAAATTTTGTGTTATTTCAGACGTTTAAACTTATTTATAATAGACACATATGTTCGTATGGTTTTAGTCATTACTATTTTTTTTTACTTCGAAGCAAAAACATCTTTCGAAATCGTTTAGAAGTGCAATTAAACACTGTTTTATAAGAAACTAGATGATGCCCGCGGCTTCACCCGCGTGTATATTGGTTATCTCGGCAAATAGTAGCCTATTAGATAGATCTGATGTTTAAGCTATATTACTGTAAAGTTTCATCTAAATCCGTGCAGTAGTTCTTGTGTGAAAGTCTAACAAACATCCATCCATACTTAGAAACTTTCGTAATTATAATATTAGTAGGATCAATAAAACTAACAAAACAGAAAAACTAATCAACATGACTGATTATTGCAGCGTCCATTGCAGATAAACAGTAAAACTAATTGGTAAAGCTTGACTGTAAAATAAGCGTTCATAATGAAGGTTTTCTTCAAAGTCACAACACAATTACAGTCTGAAGACAGTCAAAGGGGCAAGACTTGCATTCAATTTTATTACTACTTTATCATTTAATTAAGCCACTTCAAAATCTTTGTCATCTACTACTCGAGCTATAACTCTGTCAATGTAATTTAGAAAAGGTTTTTAAATAAAAAATTGTGTTTTTAATCGAGTTTTCCCTCTGTGATTATTTTCATAACATAAGCTTTTCTCTTCTTTTGATGATTCATATTTCCATATAACTCATTATATTACTTTTCAATACCAAATCGCTTATATATAAACGAAAGAGATTCAACGATTCCCAACTCGTAATAACGTGACTTTCGATGACTACAAAGTTCTTCCTTCCTTGTTACTCCCATTTGGATGATCTGTTCCTGTCTCTTTCGTTTAAGGTACTTCCATAAGTTCTCATCATGGTTCGCCCCTTTATATTTCATTTATGGTATATTTTGATACTGTTTTTGAAGGCTTTCCCTGAACTGGTACGATTTGTTTTGAATTGGGCAGAATTTCTTTTAACGTTGATTGGGGCATTTATTTTCTAAAATAGACTCAGGAGCTTTTTGTTTGTTTGATTTGATTGTTTGGCTCTTAGGGTCGGATTTCTTTTTGAGTTCGGTTTTTGTAGTTGATGTTTTACAATCGGAACCATGCCATTCATTTTTATATGAAATATTTATAATATAATCGTACCATCGTATTTATTGTAAGGCAAACACAAAACTATAATTATTAGTATTAATACATGTCATGTGTAACATGGCTGTGAAGATTCCTTTTAGTCATCAATTTTTTATAGTTTAAATATACTTTTTCAAGCGTTTTAATTTAATTGTTTAATTTTATATTTTATTTCTATATTATGAATTTGTAAATCAAATTTACAACACACAAGTTTTCCTACCTACTTTTACTACACAAAAAAAAATCACTTATATTTTTATTGTAATTCATTACGCTAACATTGAAATTTGGAATGGAGATACTTCGATTCTTAAGAAAAGATATAATATGCTACTTTGTACACACGGGCAGAGCCGTTTATACATAAATACATTAAGACGACCTGAAAAAGTATTAGACATCCAATAAAAAAAAACCAGTAAATATCATCTTTTTGCAATCGTTTTTTATCACACAAATATTTAAAAGAAAGAGTTTGTGAGTGTGTATGTTTGTTATTTCTTCACGCAAAAACTAGTGGACGAATTTGGATGAAACTTTACAGTAATATAGCTTATACATCAGAATAACATATAGGATACTATTTACCGCGATAACTGATATAGTCGCGGTTGGAACCGCGGGCAACAGCTAGTTTATATTTATTGCGGAATATTTACATCCAACGCCATCTAGTGGCCACTAAGCAAAGCTTGTACTATGTATACTAGACAACTTTTTTTTTTTTTTTTTTTTTCTGTAAATGCCATACTAATAGAAGTAGGACATTGCTATTACGATCTAGTCTACTGACTAATGAGTAATTTTACTTTGACCTAAATTAATAAAACAAAATTATAATAAGATTGTGTCCATTAACACTTTTCTTATTGTCTCTAATTAATTGAGAACACTCTGTTCATGTGTTCTTATATTGCACTGCACTAAAATGGTAGTATTTTGTTCACTTCGCACTTTCACTTAACTAACTCAAAGGGCTTTGTCCTTTTAAGTCTTCTTGTAACGTTCGTATTGTCGAGGAGCTGGATAGCCTCAACGTTTACGTGATGATGAAGTCGGCGTTCATATTATATATATATTATATCATACTAGACAACTGAGACAATAAGTAAGCCTAAATACATAGAAAATACTCTAACTTCGAAACAAAATCCGAAAAACCCGAGACCTCAAGCATAACAGTGGCATACGCTACCACTGCGCCACCGAGGCATTTACATCTATATATACAAGTCAAATTATCAATTCATATACGAGTGGTCGTCAGAGTATCATAATTAACAAACTTATATTTCTTGCAGCACATACCATTCCAACTAGAGGGGAAAACTGTTTGGATCATCTTATTTTAAGAACAAACTCACCTTCACATTCCTTTGTCTATGGCACCGTGGTCACAGACCACTACCCTACACTACTATGCTTGGACAATAGACGAACACCAAACACCACAATCTCTAACATCTCCAGTGTTGATTATGAGAAACTCGATGAGACAATATCTCAATTAGATTTTGCCCCAATTTTTTCCATGGCTGATGCTAATGTTGCTACCGATAAATTTGTGGAATTGATTACCACTGCCATTTCAAAACACACCTCGAGCAGGAGAGTATCTGCGAGAAAGAAGATACTGAAACCTTGGATCACAAGTGGTCTGTTACGCTGAATCAGAAATAGGGACGCATTACATAAAAAATCGAAGCAGGATCCAGGAAATAACATATTGATACTAACTTACAAGCGCTACAGGAATTTCTGTACAAAAATTCTAAACAAAGCGAAACGCGATTATGATACCCAAGAACTTAAAAGTGCTGTTCAAAGTCCTAAATTACTATGGCAAACAATAAAACGGATTACCTATACCCAAAAACCTGCAAATACTTCTACACAGTTGTTAACCACCTCATCCTTACCCAAAGAATGCTGTGATAAAGTAAATTCCTTTTTTGTAAATGTCGGCAAAAACCTAGCAGATAACATAAATACACCCCTACAAAGAACGACATCCACTTACACGGCTAGTAGGATCAAGACCAGCTCATCATTCGTCCTGGAACATACCTATAATGATGAAATTATTTCAACTATAAACTCCCTACGAACCAGTGCTGCCACTGGCTGGGATGGTATCTCGCCATATATTATAAAAAGATACGCCACCCTATTGGCTCCCGTCCTATGTCATATCTTTAATCTTTGTTTCGACACCTCTGTCTTCCCTACCTCATTCAAAAAGGCCATAATTCATCCAATTTTTAAGGGAGGAGACGGGACGATGCCTAATAACTACCGACCTATAGCAGTCCTAAGTGCTTTATCTAAAGTGCTCGAACGGTTAATTAGTAAGAGACTTGTAAATTACTTGGAACACTATAAGTTAATATCTTCTCATCAGTTTGGCTTTCGCAGAAATTTGTCAACACGTGACGCAGTCCACGATTTAACTAATCACGTAGTACAGAGTGTTAATAACAATAAAAAGGTCTTAACCATTTTTTTAGACCTCGCTAAAGCGTTCGACACAGTACCTGTCTCTGCTTTATTGATGAAACTTGAGGGGGTGGGTGTCAGGGGCGCTCAATTGGACCTATTTAGGAGCTATCTAAATAATCGATCCCAATTTGTTAGGATAAATAATTATGACAGTAGTGAACTTCCTATTTGTTACGGTGTGCCCCAGGGAAGTATTCTGGGACCAACCCTATTTCTCATATTCATAAATGAACTATGTAGCCTTGACATCAACAATGCAAATATTACTTCATTCGCAGATGACACTGCGATAACCATTGTAGCTGAAACTTGGCCCCAGCTTGAAACAAGGGCACAACTTGTATTCAACTCAGTAATAAACTGGCTCAATGACCACACACTTACACTCAATACCTCAAAAACCAGCTTCCTTACTTATTCAATCAGAGCAGTTTCTCAACCACCCGTCCCAATTACTTTGGTGGCACACTCCTGTCACTCTAAACCACTATCTCCTTGTAACTGTCCATGCCTAACCTCTGTAGATTATATAAAATATCTAGGTGTGACACTGGATAAGACCCTAAACTTTAAAGTTCATATAAACATCCTTACGGGCAGAGTCCGCAAACTCATTTACATTTTTAAGACTCTACGAAAGGTTGCTAATTTTTACATTATACGAAACGTCTACTTTGCCTTATGCCAGTCTATCGTTATATATTGCATTTCATGTTGGGGTGGTGCCGCTAAGACGATCATAAAACCGTTAGAGATAGCACATAGAGCAGTTTTAAAAGTGGCTACCTTTCGCCCTATCATATTTCCTACGGCTGAGTTGTATGGTGAATGGAATGTTCCAAATATAAGACAACATTTTATCATACAAGCAGTTCTTCTACAACACCAGAAAACACCATATAGACTAATTCACAAACGTAGGAAAGATAAAATCTGTACTGTACCACATACGCGTTTGTCCTTCGTAAAAAGATTCTTTTATTATCTTGGCCCTTCCTTGTACAACAAAATTAATAAACATTGTCCCGTATACGGCTTAACATACTACAACTGTAAAAAAGTGATATACACATTTCTTCTCCAACATTCATATGAAGAAACAGAAAGAATTCTTGTTTGATTTTCGATAGGTGCAGACAATAAAATACAATAAACATACTCTACACTCACACAACAACCACATATGCACACGTCCAGGTAAATTATTAAATATTATTAGGCACTCACACACCCACCCACATACACACAAACACACACATACACACACACACACACACACACACACACACACACATACACACACACATACACACATACACACACACACATACGCATACACACACACACACACACACACACACACACAAACACTTTGTTGTATACAGCATTTTTGAACATCAGTACGATACAAATATACTTAAATTGTAATATTACATGAATTGTTGTAATTCATCGGGGGTTAGGAACTGTCACTCCTTCACACAGGTTATAATGTAACCTAGTTAGGAGATCAGAACTGCACCCAGGATAATTGTAACATGTAGTTATTTTACAATGTAGCAATAAGTATACCTACCCTTGTACCTACTGCAATACTTGTAAACTGTCAATAAAGTTTTTTATTTATTTATTATTTATTTATTTATATTCAAATACTTACGTATTAAGCTCTAAATCCAGTCTGAACTTGTGATTAAAAGCTTTGATGAGTAGTGACGTTCTGTGAAAATGTTTTCCAGTCTGAAACAAAGAAAAACATCTTTAAGTTATCTGTGAACAATGTTGAATTTTCTCCGTAATTTATTTTACTACTGGTTTTTATTTGCGACTATTTTCCATTATCTGTTTTCCTCATCCTAATTTGTATTCTTTGTTTGTCTCGTCTTAAAACGATTACATTTCTAATCGTATCACCTACGTATACTATGTAGGTGATATAATTAGAAACGATGAAAAGATCCAAATAATACATTTATTGATAGTTTCTATTTTCTTACTACATTACGGTATAATTACGTTTTAAGAATAAACACATTTTACAATATCAGTATAATATTGCGGGAAACCGTTTTTTAAGCTGGGTTGGTTATAATCTCTCTATACAAATAAATAAAATTGGAGTGTGTGTTTGCAATATTAAAATAACTGCTTTTTAATTAATGCAATATGTACGTATATACTAAAAATGTATTTAAAAAAAAATTGTCTGTCTGTCTGTCTGTTTGTTCCGCGTAATCTCTGGAACGGCTGGACCGATTTTGACGGGACTTTCACTGGCAGGTAGCTGATGATCCAGGGAGTAACTGAAGCTACTTTTTTTAGACTAACTTTGTCCGCGGCGTTACTCGGGGGTTCAGCTAGTATAAATTTAAAAATAAACCGTCGAAATGTAGGTAGGAGAGCCACGTTTCCGCACAAATGGGCCGGCTCGACCAGAGTGATACCACGGCCTCACAGAAAACCGGTGTGAAATAGCGCTTGCGCTGTATTTCACCGAGTAAGTGAGGATACCGGAGGCACATACCCCAACCCCTATCCACATCCCTTTCCCTATCCCCTTAAGGTCGGCAATGCACTTTTGACGCCTCTGGTGTTGCGGGTATCTATTGGCGGCGGTAATCATATATACTATAAAAAAAAACGCGATAACTTTTGATCGGCTGCACCAAATAAAAAATAAAAAATTATGTGTTCCTTATTGTTGGGACAAGGTTTGTGTACAAGAAAAAATAAAAAATAGAACGGGAAAGATCTTTTTTTTTGTCCGCGACTGTACACTGCCTGTAGAAACCTGGGACAGATATGTAAAATGGTGGTACAAAGTTTGCCGGGTCAGCTAGTTATTATATATTTAGAAATATGAGCTGTTTATCAGCTTTGAAAACAGATGTATTTTACCTATACTAACTTTAAAACTATAGAAGAAAGAATACTATTACTTTCCAGGTGGTTCAGAAATGGCACAATCTAACAATGTCATCTATCTATTACTATAAATGCGAATGTAAGTTTGTCTCTTATGTTTTCACGCGATAACTACCTCATCGATCATCGTGAAACTCTGTACATGTATTTTTGGAGGTATTAAAAGTAACATAGGAGACTTTTTATTAAATGCGAGCGAAGCCGCAGGCGGAATCCCGTTATATTATAAAAACTATTAACAGTGCTTTAATTTATAACCCATTTTGTCTTATCTGTGTAACAATTTTAGTTCCAACTAACAAACATTTTTAACATCAACCTATACGGAAAATAATAAAAGCTCTCTGTAGTGCGGGTTCGACCCTTATCAGAAATGATCATTAGCAGCCTGTCTATGGACCTTGTTGCGTCAAATTCTCTTGTACACAGGATTTCTGTCGAATGTCCACTAATTTAAAGGAGTTTATACGAGATCCGGGACTTACTTGGTTGTTTTGACTTTGTTGGATTTTTTTTATTTCTTTGTAATATTGAGAAAAGCGTATTGAAAATATGATGGGTTTAAATAATCAGGCATGGCACAAAGAATTTGGTATTTGAATTGAGGTTGTAATCGCGAGATAGTTTAGTAATAGTAATATATTTCGGACATCTAACACACAACGCCATCTAGTCCCAAGCTACGCAGAGCTTGCGTTATGGGTACTAAACAACTAATATAAATAGATATCTACTTTTTTTGTAAATACATACATATTATATATAGAAAACACCCAAACTCCGAAATAAATAATTGTAGATTACACAAACATTTGGTTAAAACTAGGATTTGAACCCAATACCTCAAACACAGCAGTCTCATTCACTACCACTGTGTCACCGAAGCAGTTCCTTCTCAATAGTTTTCTTTCTCTTTCCAAAAAAACGATTCCCGCATTAGGAATACGGATCCTGTGTCCTAGGGGACTTTACAAACCTATATAAAACGGACACAAGGTACACTCAAACTCAGAATATCAATTTATATCACATAAAGTTTTGTTCCAAGTGGAATTTGAACCTACAACACTTGGCATAATGGAGAGCGATGTGGCGACCTTCTAATCATTAAGCCCAACCGTGCAATCTAGAAGAAATCGTGTTGGAAATTTGAAGGTTTTAATTACTTAGGTATGGCACAAAAAAATTGTGATTCGAATTGAGATTGCAAGAGTAGGATAGTACCTACTCAATAGTAGCTACTAGTTTAGTAGTCAACTTAATTGCTAAACGATTAAGAATGTTTGAGGTACAGGTAGATACATCGATCAAACTTTTCTTAAAGTGTCTCAATAAATTACCTACAGTAATAATACTTAATCCCACTTCTACATAAATCCTCAAAACCCATTTACGAGAATGGAATAAAAACATTTATGAAAATCACCCAAATTATGTGGAGAAATAAAGAAAAAAAAAATGAAAATCACATCAATTGGACTGGCAAATTCAATCACCAAGTCAACCTTACATAATTATGTTTGCCGCCTTGCCTTTCGCGAGACGATGTTGCCTACTGATATAGAGGCGCGGTTCACTGAATCGTCACAACTTATTTTTCCCAAGGAATGACCCATTTCTTACACATCGACTGGTCGATATCCGAAGGAAGTTGAATTTATGTTCCTTGCGAATAGATTCTTGATTCACCTGTGTGACGATTCGCGGAAAAATAAGAATTTTAGAAAGAGTATTAATATTAGTTCCCGTTCATGTGTTAGAACATGTTATTGGCCATGATTAGCCCATAAATCTAGTCGTTAGTGTTCCTGTGCCCTAAACCAAAGCACAAAATCAACGTAATCAATGTCCATTGATTTTGCATTGGCATTTCATATAGAGTAGAATATAAATAAATTCACATAACCAAACACTATAATTTCGCAAAAAAATGTCATCTAGGTTTAGTTCTGTATTTTTCATTGCTCTTGTAATTGTCAAGTTAATGGAAATAAGATTAAATTTTATATTAAAACGACCTGAATTCATTTCATAGTATTTCATAAAAAAAATATATCGTTACTGTTTGACTGTACCTAACTAATAAGATATTGACTTAACAATCACCTTGACTCATTAATCTGAGGAAATTAGGAATAAAAACACATATGAACGTGAAAATTTTACTTACCTAGTACACCTTTTTGAAGATAAAAAATGGATATTTAACCTTTGATGTTAATAAAAGGCATATATGATGTCATAGGAGGTAAATGGAAATAAAATTTTCTAAACCCATAAGTGATTAAATAAACATTACGCTATGCATTTCCCAATTAAAAAATCAAAGTGTTTACATTCATTTTGAATATGAGAAAAACATTAAATTAATCGTTTTCCATCCCTAAAATGCTTTGTAAAAATATCGATTGTTATGTGTTAGCTTCTATTACATTTCCTCCCTCTAACATTTAATAAGGAACGCGTTTTATTGAATTTCTTGTTTCCCCATTTGGAATATAATTAAAATTGAGTTTTATTGTTTGCCTACGGGTTCTTGTTCAAAAATTTCTGCCGGGATTTTATTGATAATCAAAAAGTAATCTCGATCTTAGAAGATCGTTTAACTATAGAAGCTATTGATGTGAATAAGGTTCAATTTAAGTTTGGATTGTTTGAATGCTTTTTATAACTAAGTTGAATTGCTAATGTGGCCGCTACTTGACGGAATGATTTCACAAGTATTGTTATAATTGTAAAGAACATACGTGAAGCAAAAACTTTGGAGAAGTACGAAATCTGGAGGAGTGAAGAGAGCTAAGAAAACAAACGGAAGAGAAATAGCTGGATTAGATCTAAGACCATGGTTAGGGACGTCGTTGATGTAATTGCTGAGTGGAAGTGGAGATGGGGAGGACATATTGCACGAATCTCGAAGGCTACTCGAGTGGCGCCCGAGGGCACATATTAGACCACGGGTTGGACCACTAATGAGGTGAAAGGATGAGATCAAAGGACGTGCAAGTCAAGATTAGATGTCGCTGGCTCAAGACCGTCAGAGGTGGAAGAGTATGGAAGAGGCCTACATCCAAAACTGGATAGAAAGAGGCTGAGATATATAGAAAAATATAAATTAATTATCTTATTTAATTGAATTTCAACCACTTTACGACTACTAGTTATGATAAATCTGAATTAACGTTATTTAAATGCAAACCTACAAAAAAATCTACACTACAAAACTTTGTAGCTTTTGAATTATTAAAAAATATACTATTAAATATTTTAACAACAAAATCAGTTTTTACCCAACTATGGCCAAACCAAAGGAGGGTTATGATTTTGACAGACAGGGAGCAAATTTTTTTCCATGGAATGGCTGAATTACGAAAAAATTAAATAGTTTAGCTTTTACTTAGAACAGATTTTTATTAGTATTAACTTTATAAAGTGATCAACGTGATTCAGTTACTGAAAACAATGTTAATAGTTAATTACCTAAAATATTAATACTTGTCCGTGAAATAATTATTCAAGAAAGGCATAAAGTACCTTAAAAATATAATTTTCGAAATGGTATTTATAACAAAAAAAAAGTACTGAAAAGCATTTACTTAGTTATTTACGACAATTTTATTGTAACAAAAGTGCCCGAAAAGCACAAAACGATTTATAACTTGCACGATCGTAATCTAAAGATAGTACAGGCATAGACTTGGCATTGTTCCTGGAGAAGCAAGCCTAAGACAGTGGTGCAACCTGTTTTCTCGTACCGTTTGGTATGGCATCGTTTGACTATTAAGTAACCTAAGTCCGTAGGAATTCTCGATGACTTCTTTAGAAGTATATTAGGGGACCCCCTGCAACTTTCTTACTTAAAACAAAATACAGCGTTGTTTCATTCGGTTCGTGTTGGAAATACAACTTATTTCTCTCTTGTATCTCATAGGTGTTACCACACAACAAAAAGGTAACAAAAACGTTTCCAGAATATTTATTCACATTGTTAACACTTCTTACTTTTGATAATTAATTTACTCAAGTTGTAAAACTTTCATCAGAGTTGTCGAGTAACAAAGATAGCAAACATAACAAAAGTTTGAATCGTCAAGAATTTCAAAACCCAACAGTCGAGATTCAATCTCTTAACTAAGTTCAGAGCATTTTATGTCAGAACGTTATTGTAATACTGTTTAAAATATTTTAATTAACATGTAAAATAAACTAAAGTAGTACCAATAATATTGAAATTAAACAAATTTTTCAAAGTATAAATTATTTCACTTTATACTTGTAGAGTTCTTTAAATAAATATGTCTCGTAACTTCTTTCTTTTCTATATCGAGCAGACGGTTTTTTATATATGAGCTTGAGAAAATAACCCTACTCTGCTTGATCCATAACATGAACAGAATTCAAGAGAAGTAGTCACCATATTTATTGCGAATGCAGACAATGCAACAATGTAGCATGGTAATCCAAATTGTGGCGGCCTATTTTGTTGACAATTGATTATAATCGACGCCCATCTACACCTGTACTTCAATAAACAGTAGTGTGTTGCGACCCTTTGAGTCACCCTCCCTGATCAGTGGGTTGCTTTGATCTTAATCTCAGTCACCTGGATAAATGCAACGAAGGATTTGTATTTGTCAGTGTGGTCGTGGTATCATTTTTATCGAACCGGCCTATTTATGCCAAAGCATGAAAGTTGAAATCTTTTATTTATAGAGTACCAGCTTTTGCGTGCGCCTCTACCCTTGTTGAAATTGGTTGTTGCGATAAAAAATAGCCTATGTTCTCCTTTAAGGTTCAATTAATCTTTACACTAAAAGTTAATTGAAATCGGTTCATTGATTAAGCCATTAAAGCGTGACAGATGGAGATAATTTAGTATTTATAATATTAAAAATAGTGTGGAAGTATGGATTAATGTTTTATTTGTAAATAGCGTTAATGTTTCCTTGGGCTAAATATTTGTTAATATATATATAAGAATCCCCGAAATGTATGTACGCGCATAACTTCCGATCGCTTGTACCAAATTGAATAAAAGTTTGTATAAAGAAAATCAATGATTGACGATATTTATTTTTAAATAATTTTGTCCCACAATATATATAAAATATATATATATATATAAATAACCTTTTTCATCTAAATCATAAATTATTCAAATATCGAAACACTGAATTAAATCACTATCAGTGGCCGAACAAAACTGTCAATTCGCATGTCACAGTCCGAGATGAGGGTATCTGTTTAATTACACAATTAGAATTACGAATAGTATGTGCTGTCATCGCATCAGCATTGACTGTCGTTATTGTATATATTAGATAACTTTTATATTAAAACTAGCTGACCCGGCGACCTTCGTACTGGCATTTGTACGTAATTATTTTCTAAATTTCTGAAAAGCTTGTTTTTATTATTTATGCCCTCTACAGCTTGCCACGATAGTATAGTCATAGACTCAAAAAAATGTAGGCTTTCAGTTTTCATATAATTTTCTTTAATACAAACCTTGTCGGAACATTATAAAACACGTAAAAAATACTCAGTTTGGTGATGTCTGTCGATCGGAAGTTATGCGCGTACATACATTTTAGTGATTCGTTTTTATTTATATAGAAGATTCTAAGTGCACCCTGCCACTCTTGCTGGGGCCCAGGCTGGGGGCTTGTTGTTGACTTTTTGGGAACTGTTGATAAAAAGAAACTGAAAATAGAAATACACGGAGATGAGTACAATCTTCGAAGGTTACATTATGTCAAAGTTTAAGTTCAATCGTAGCAGAGGTTTTAGAGAGTTTGAAGTTTACACAACTATGGATATTTAAAAGTGTGTATACACTAGTATATCAAGTGAGGTTCCGTTTACAGGTGAACAAAATAAACGCAGACGAACGCGGTAAAACGTATTTGTAATAAATAAAATTAAATGTATTTGATTTTCAGTTTACGTCTCAATTTGTCAAGTTATTTTCGATATAAGCTGCGATAAAATAAAAATAATAGTTATTTTGTTATTTACTCTTTCCATTATAAAAGAGATTTAGGAATCATTTAAATTGCAATTACATGTCTAGATTCCAAGAGCTTTATCGGAACGAAGTTCTTTATGGGGCTTTGCGGAGAGGTAACCTATATATAGCACCATCTGTATGCCCTAGCCGACAAAAACGTCCGTAACGTAAAATAAAAAAGAGTACGATTTTGAAATTTAATATACCGTCATCTGTAAGTTGCATATATTATTATATTTTATAATAAGGAACTTTGTTTCTATCTGGTGTCTTACGACGCCATATGGTTTTTTGAATGAGGTTTTACCACTGAAATATATGAATTCATTATCCGAGGTAAAAAATAATTAATAGATATTACGGTCTAATATATCTTCCTACACCGTAAGGAGAAAATCGTAAATTTACATTATATAAACTATACTAAAGTATAGATAGAGGATATTTAGAAGATTAAACAGTTAGCAGTGTGTGAACAGTTCTAAACTTCGAGAATTAAGGTCGTTACAAATTTTGCTCTAAAACTCCTTTTACACGTGCCACAATACACGTGACTTGACGTTAATGACTGAGATGCTATAACTATAGCAATATCCATTATAGCATTATATAATATTGCTTATAGAAAGACTGACCTTAGATGACAGTATTTATGCTGTCGTGTTTGGTTAGTGAGTGTGAGATCGGAGGCCCAATGATGCAGAAGCATCTCAATACCAATGGGTATGATTTAATTGAAAAGAAAATTTTTGTTACGGAGTTTGGGTGTGTTCTATGTATATAATATGTAAGTATTTTCAATAAAAGTATATAAGTATTCTTTCAGCTAATCTAGTTTTTATAGTACAAGCTCTGCTTAATTTGACGTTGTAAGTCAGACGTCTAAAAAACCGTGTGTAGTAGTATGCCGTAACCGTAGTATGGTGACGACTACTCTTAGATTTTGCTCATGCTTTCTATCAGACAGAGTAGAGTCACTTTGGCAGGCACATATAAGAAAGTATTACATCTATTTGTCTAAGTCCCGTAGGTCTACTGATTATTATTGACTTTTACTGTTAAGCTATTTGTTTCGTGAGCACGATTAATACGTTGGGTGCGAAAATATATTTAACAGCTGGGAATAGAATACAAGACTATGTCTTGTTGTGGATTGTGATTGGATTAATTAGATAAGGCATTTTTGTAGTAAAGTATTTAACATTCTACTTTGACACTAATGTGATTTTATCGTAACAAAAGTTGAATTGGTAATAATTATGTTAGTCTTGATAATACTTTAGGTTATATTTTACTATGAAAATACAATTTATGATAGTAACGAGATCTACAGTTAATTGGCTCTGAACTTTGACATAAGTCTCATTAAGAGAATGAACTTTTTTTTATTTACTGATGTATTTTTTCTTTGTAGTACCTACGCACTACAGTCATTAAACCGTGACATTTGACGGTGAGTGTGTTTATCTATATAAAGTTTCATTAACACTGCATGAGAAAATCATATGTTTCATATTTTTGAAATTTAATATACATATAGAAAGCCACATTATTTGGCTTATCATCGTCATCAACAACCCATAAAGTCCCACTGCTAGGCTCGGGTCTCCTCTCAGGAGAGGGTTAAGGCCATACGTCCCCACGCTGGCCGAGTACGTATTGGGGACGGCCAAGACAAACTTGTGGCTACGTAATCTTGCCGTTGGATGTTTTTATAACTCCAACTAAGCTTCAAGACTGTTCTCTTATGATAACAATCGGGACCGACTGCTTAACGTGACCACGAATCACGGAGACGCTCATGGTATCATGACACTAGCGGTCACCCATCCAGGTACTGGCCGTGTCGTCGTTGTTTACCCTCAGTGATTTTTTCTAATCACTGAGTGCAATTGGGCTATGAGTTCCTCTCATATTAACCCAATAGGCTTTTATTAACCCGATATATACCACAATATCTAATAGTGTATATTGGGTGGAGCCACGAGATAAAGCTATAACTTTAATAAGTTATTCTACTATTGAGAGTAGAGAAAAAAATCAAATATTGAATCTAGAACTCAATACAATCGATAGTGAGTTGTAAATAGTGTAATCCGTCGTTAATATTATAAAGATACATAAAACAGAAAAGGCAATACGACATTTAAAGTAAAAATTACTAAGCAATTGTATTTTTACCGAGCATAAAAAAACATACGACACCCGTAGAGATGCGATGTTTACCGAAGTCTGCCGAAGTTTATTACACAGGGTGTGTTAAATTTCGTCCATTATTTACGTAAGTGTGGCTACTTTAAACGCTACTTTAGTAGCATCCTTCGCAAACTATAGGGCTTTGGCCCGATTGAGGGCGGGCATTAAACGTGTGGTTTGATGGCACCTTGGGTGAATGAATCTTGGTAGAGTAGGTCGGTGTTGTTTTCATAAATGTTATATAGATACTGTGATACATAAGTAAATAGTAGTATGTGTATACATGTGGGTATACAAAATAACACACGCAACTTCATCTGCGTTTCTTTTCAAAAACGTGAAGGTTAGATACTTTCGGAGTTCATCGTGAGCCACAACGTGACATGAGAATTGTGTATAATAGATTGAATATTTAATTATTACCTATATTATTTATAGACGTACACATATCGAATCACTGCCATCCACTACTTACTTGGGCTGATCTCGCTAGGTTATAGTAATTTTGTATTGAAATCTGTGTGATAATTTTGCACACTAAGGAACAAATCAAATAAAATAGTTCAAATACGTAAAATTACTACATTTTGTTTATTAATTTTACTTATTCAGCTATTCATTGTTCTTTTTAGGGTTTCGTGCCCAAAACGTAAAACGGAACCCTATTACTAAGACTTCGCTGTTCGTCTACCTGTCCGTCCGTTTGTCACCAAGCTGTATGAGCCGTGATAGTAAGATAGTTGAAATTTTCAGAGTTGATGTATTTCTGTTTTATAACAATAAATAGTAAAAAACAGAATATATAAAATATTTGAGGGCGCTCCCATACAACAAACGTGTTTTTTTTGTTAATTTTTGCTTGATATTGAAAACGGTAACAGGTAGACGCTTGAAATGTTAGATAACTTTTTGAACGTTGAACAAGCTGAATATAGTGTTTCCCGCGGTCATTGTCGCACCGCGGGTAACGCCACGAGGCGAAAGTAGTCTAAAAAGTAGTCTAAATCAAAGAAAGTCCCGTCAAAATCGGTCCGGCCGTTCTAGAGATTAGCCGGAACAGACAGACAGACAATAATTGTAGAGAAAATGTTATTTTGGTAAATGTACCGTGTATACATACATATACATGCATTTAGTAAAAAGTGGTTATTTTAATATTATAAATAAACACTCCAACTTTATTTATTTGTGCAGATGGTACGAAACCTTACGAGTCTGACTTACACTTGGCCGTTTCTTTTACTCGAACACTTAACGAGATTTGTTCCGACGAAGTATAACATCGCTAATTGCTCGCACTACCACAAAAGCTCACAGCACAAACAAATAAGTGGAGGTCGAGTCAAATATCGGGGCCTTAGAAAAAATGTGAAACAAGTAGAAATAAAGTTAGAGATTACGGATTTGGAACCTTTTCTGGGGCTTAGGTAAAGCTTAGCGTGCCGACTATAAAGCCAGTAAATAACTCCTTTTGAAATGGATAAGCAAAGTTCTAAATTTATAGGAATTTTCGCTTGTATTGGCAAAAATTTTGCTATGCTTAAGCGTAAGCGGATTTGGGTTTTCTTTATGGAAATTATCATTTTCTGTTCCTGATGGTTTAATCTTTTGAATTATACTTTAGAAAAATGAACTGCGCTACTTGGAAAATAAGGGAGAAAGTTTCTAACATGAATATTAAAGAACCTCACGCCTGCGTTTTTTATGAGAGTATTTATTCGAAGTATTTATTTTGATCAGTAGGAAGAGATGTAAAGATACAAAATGAAAAATAATAGCTATCGTCTAAAAATATCAAGCTACTATTGTACTAACAAGTGCAACGTGGATGAGTGTTTCATTGTAAATGGAAAGATTTTCATGAAATTTAGTACGCAGGAGATTTCGGGGCTATAGATCAATCTAGCTAGGATACATTTTCAGAAAATTTGGCAAAAAAAAAACCGAGCCAAGCTCTAGCATCCAGGTACCAAATATTTAAATCATAAACTTAAGTAAGTAAAATCCAAGATAACATATGTACTACAATAATAACGGACTTTATACCTAATTTATACGATTACAATGAAATATAATATTAACATTTTGTAACAATCTGATTTAAAAAAATATTAGACATTATATACAAGACCAATAAAATAATAAATATGTTTTTCTAGACGAACTAAAATAATATTATAATGTGTTTCATGGATAATCAATGATTCGCCTTCTCTTTCAAATTTTGATGTGCCCGACAGAGTCCATAACTGTTTCTTTTAACATCTTTGTCCGCACTATGAGGTGCAATAAACGAATTAGATTGAATTTATTTAAGAAATGCAGCTTTAGGTTTATGATTTTGTAGTGAATAAGTAGTTTCTTCATTACAATCATTATTTTTAAATTTTCCTTAGCTCAAATGTCTTGAAAATATTTTACGTAAATATATTTAACTGTTCTCATTAATTCAGATTAAGACAACCTCACTACCCAATTACACCCGACTTGCTGATTGCACCCAACGGCTGCGAGGTCGTCTAACCAAGAATCTGCAACCACATTTAAACGAAGGCATAATGGAACCAGACCTTTATTCAAAAACAGTCCGGTTTTGGGTCCAAACAATCCGGCACCTCCTGATTTAAGTAGGGTTTCGTACGCATAATCTTTTTAATTAGCAAAAAGGCTATGTATCAAGCCCCTTCCATTGTTCTAAAGAAATATGTAGGGTTCTTATTTGTAGGTTTAGTGCCTAAATGTGCTTTTTAAGTTAAAGATCGATGGCTTCTAAAGGTCAAAGGTACATTAATATGAATTTAATGTTAATTTTTTCGATGTCTGGTAATAAAATGTAATTCGTAATTGGAACTTTCTTCTTTAGAGAACAGTCTCTTGTTTGTGATAAAAATAGGTTTAGAGTTTTGACTGAAAAGATGGCTCAGCAAAATAGGCTTTGGTTAATTAACATTACATATTTATTTGGGTATATAATTATATTAGCAAGTAAATATCACATTTTGGATATTGATTTATGTATAATATATATATTAATTATTAGTTTAGTTAATACTTCCTACTAATTTTATAAATGCGAAAGTTTGTAAGGATGGATGTATGTTTGTTACTCTTTCACGCAAAAACTACTGAACGGATTTGGATGAAACTTTACAGTAATATAGCTTATACATCAGAATAACACATAGGCTACTATTTGTCGCGATAACCGATATATACGCGGGCGGAGCCGCGGGCAACAACTAATTAAATATATTTTGAAATATGAAAAAAAAACCGCCTGGACAATTTCTATAATTATTTTTACGACGAAATCGAACCCGAGACCACTAGACTAACTAAAGTACCTAAAAAAAAAACAACAAACATTACTTTTACTGTTTCATACGAAGTTCCACGTCAACCAATGTACAATATTTTATCATGTATCAACGTCTGCTCTAAAAACAATATTTTAGGCAAGAACCATTATCGCTGTGTACATTAAACTTTCCTTGAGATCTAACAAAGATATACAAAGTGTATACAAACAATATTCATCAGAATTTTCAACGGAGCAAATAAACTAAAAGTACCCGTAAATAAATCTCTCAAACACACAAGAACAATTTCCGAAGAACACATAGTACATTGCGTAGCCGGCAGTAAATAGTTAAACCCTGCTCTAAGTATAAGCAGCAATGTACAAAACACTTAGAGATAAAATATGGGGACGTGCTAATGCATGTGTGGAGATAATGCCTCTCTTTGTTGAGGAATGGGATTTATATTTACGGGGTTTTATATTTGTAGAAGATATGTAAGTGATATTTTAAGGTCTAGTTGTGATTTTTACTTTAGGTTGAAAAAATTAATTTGGTTATTATAAACTGAGAAAAACCGATGGTCGGTGGAAACATAATGTGCTTGACTGTAGAGCGTGATTAGGCAAACGTAGTGTAGGAAGCCCTGCGGCACAATAGACTGACGATTTGAAGAAAGTGGCTGGCAGTGGAAGGATGTGGACGACCCAAGATGGTTGACGCTCCTTGGGGGAGACCTTGAGTCAGCAGTGGACGGCGATTAGTTGATTTTAAACTCAGAATATGACATCTGCGTATGCCTGACCATAAGTTAGAGATTTTTTACATCAAGGCCAACGCTTTACGGGCCGAAGCTAGAAGGCATAAATATCCTTTAAAAAAATAACTCAGATATTTTCTTATTTGTGCTAAGGTAGTGGCCTATATAAAGCAGTGTACAATCAGCTGATGACGATGACTTCCTCCTTAAGGCAGGGTATACTAGAACAAGTGATTTGAGTCGGTTAGTTTTAATCACGCCATAACACTGCGATCCCGTTTCGGGGATATCCGAGAGCTGCCATACGTAAGAAATAAAGGAGTAAGTATTTTTTTCTTATCTTAACTATGGCTTAAGCTGTCTGTACCATCGGGTCACCACTGTTCTATACATTTTCTTAAATATTTGTAGAAAAAAAACACGTTAGTATCTTTGAGTTTATTACCTGCTCTATACATTAAATATTCTATGAATATGAAGGTTTTACGTATTTATTCAGTTCCGTATTTCGCTTTGATAAGATCAAACCCTATAATAATAAACCAACACAAACATGTACATTATAAAGAGTACAGAACTCCATTTATTGCGAAGAGAACCAACTTTTTCAATTACATTTACTGTAATGAACCTAGTGAAGTGTGGTTCCTTTGATAACGGTATACATAACAGTATATGAAAACATTCGAACCAATGTTTTTTTTTCCGTTTCAGTATTAACAAATACAAATATTTGAGTGTATGATGTAATGGAAATTGCCACGTTGGTGTAGCGATAAGAGTATGCGACTGCCGATAAAAGGGTCACGGGTGCGATTCTCATTCATTTCCCGAGAGCCAAAAAGTGTTATTGAGTTTTTCTGATTATAAGGAATACTTACCAAGACTTTGGAAGTTGGGATCATAAGACCCGCGCCTTGGAAAGTACCTGATCTCTCTCCCGATCGAATTTGAAAACCGTACCCTCGGACTATAACAATTAGGGAATAGACAATGCACCTGTCCTGAGTTTGTATTTCATTTACATAATATCTCTTGCGTAGTAGTCACTGGTCTTCGTTGAGACTGGTCACCGTGGCCTAAATCTTTAATTTTAAAAATAATGAAACCGACTTATTTCCTAATAAATTCTGCAGATTTTTAGAATGCGTAGAACTTAGATATATGTCCTCCTTTCTGTAATAATTCAACACTGCATTTAAATTGCAATATCTACTGGTGATAAATCATTGAGAATTTGCGCTCCCCGTAGAAACAATAAACGCGGCATCCAGCAAGCCCGACAGATGTGTGGACGTACAAATTGTAAGCCAGCGGCATTAAATCATGCTGTCCACTTAAACGTTTCTGCTGATTTCTTGTGAAATCAGATTGCTTTCACCTGAATTGTTTCTTTTTATAGATAACAAACGAACATCACACGATGTGGTTCGATGTAGGTGTAAGGTTTATAATTGAAAGTTTGATGGCTGTATAAGAAAAAAAGATAGACAGAAAATTTATGAAACTGATTGATCATGCGAGTTTTAGTGTTTAATGTATGCTGCTGCATTAGATTTAGCATATAAGTCTGAAGCATCTTCAACGTGTTTCCAAAAAGATATGCCTAAAATAAGATAATTCCTTGGGAGAGCCACGCTTCGGCATGAATGGGCCGACTCTACCGGAGTGATACCACGGCCTCTCACAAAACCGGTGTGAAATAGCGCTTGCACTGTGTTTCATTGAGTGAGTGAGGATACCGGAGGCCCATACCCCCAAAAAATGGCAACGCACTTGTGACGCCTCTGATGTTGCGGGTATCCATGGGCGGCGGTAATCGCTTACCATCAGGTGATACGTCTGCTCGTTTGCCCACTATGTCATAAAAAACAATCATTCACTGGATGAAAATTATATCAAAATCAACAAATAGCGAAATAGAAGAATTGAGCAATTATTTAATGCTCTTTCAATTTCATGATAGTCATTGCATAATACAATACAATGGATAATATAGTACTTATTCATATATGTCTTCAATATTTGCATTATTCTCAGCTTTCTAAAGTATTTTTTTTATAAATATGCAAACAACTATCTACATGAGTTTATCGTCACAGTATGCTAATTTACAAAGCATACTTTAACGAGAACGTAAGTGTCGATGTGCATCATTTAATCAACATGGCTGTTACTTTATTAAATTACAAAAGGTAATTTGAATGCCACAGTAAACGCTTGACGTGCCTGCAACCAAATGGGTACGTTTCCCGAACCCCGAGTGTGACCGAAAGCAGTTTGCGTGTTTTTACGCAAAACATTCCGAATGTCCATCTTGGGTGAGATTTGGGCCCGACCGTCCAACATAATGGACCGCCAGGGAACTGTGTGTTTTTATTTTTCCCTCGCAATTTCGTAGCTGCAAATTTGAGTGTTTTCGTGTTTTCTGTGCGATAGGGTTACTAATTCATTCCCATTTCTTTTTTCTTGTGAAACATTTTTGATTAATATGGTGTTTCTTGGTGGTTATATTATTAACAAGTACAGTTTTTTAACCAAAATAAAACCGACTTCAAGTTTCGACTCGATTTTTCGTGGATGCCATCATCAGATATTAATGTCCTTATCATGGTACAACCGTCGGGGCATCTCCATTCCATTAAAAAAAATCATCAAAATCGGTTCATAAATGACGAAGTTATCCACGAACACACATTAAAAAAAAATATAAGTTCGAATTGAGAAACCTCCTCCTTTTTTTGAAGTCGGTTAAAAATTAAGGTTTTTTTGTCCTTCAATATAATTGTTTGATTTATAAAAATACAACTACTAGATATTTCCCTCAAAAGGGGTAATTGAATTTCAATAAAAGTGTTAACTTTATACTGTCGTAAAAAATTATAATAAATACTTTTTACCAGTTTTATGAAAAATATATCATCTTCATCAACAAACCATAACTTTTCACTACTGGGTTTGGGTTTTTTCTTAGGAAAGGGTTAAGGCCATCTCCCACGCTGGCCAAGTGCGGATTGGGGACTGGCAACACAATGTTGTGGCCTCGTAATCTTACCGTTGGATGTTTTTAAGCCGCCCAAAGGCCTCCAACTAAGCTTCATGACTGTTATCCTACGATGACAGCCACATCAATCAATCACGGAGACGCTCATGATATCATGCCACCAGCGGTTACCCATCCAGGTACGGATAGCGCCATCGTTGCTTACCCTCGGTAATTGTTTCTAATCGCCGAGTGCAACGGGCTATGAGCGTCTCATAATGAAAAATATATAACTCTTATCAAAACGTACACAGAGAAAGATCCTTATTATTTCTTTAGAGTGGGTAAATTAAAAAAAAAACGGGCTGTCCAAACCTGTACCAAAGTTTGAATTTTAGAACTAACAACGATGAAATAGTTTCAAAAACAACTTGCGCAAAACCGCAGCTGTATTGGAAAGAAATAACAACTGTGAAACGGAACACACTAACATAGTAATAGCAAGCAGTTGATTGCAAATTATTTAAACTATTTTCAATGCGGTTTTGCTATAATAAACAAGTACTGGATTACGCTTGAGTCCGTTTTATATAGCCGGGATAAGTTTAGTACGTTAACTTAATGGTGATAATGGCTGAGCATTTCATTTAATTAATACTTATTTTGTAAAAGAGAGCATATTCAGTTGAATTCGTCGAATTTTATTACTTATAGAAACTTCCTGCATGCAGAAGAACTTTACCACGATGTTTGCTACCAAATATTCTACATCGCCAATGAAGACTTCTCAAATTTAATTTATGCCGTGGTCCGGTAGCCAAAGATATCGTCATTATGTCACTTATTAATCATTCTACTTGATTATTTTTATATATTTGCTATAATGACTATGCGAAAGCTTTATTAGCTATCAAAACCTCATTATATTTCTTCATTGAAGTATTGAACGCAAACAGCAGTTCTGACATCATATTTCAAACAAACTTCCTTATTTATACTTTACACCGACTTTAATATCTATCTTATCAGTAAATATCCGAAATAATGGTATCTAACATATCGACATGAGCCCCCCAATCCACGAAATGCAATAAACATGTCGTTATCATTATTTTATGTCTATCAAAGTAACCCCTGACTTATACCGTAATAAAATTAAAGGTATTTTGAATAGAGCCTGATAATGGTACGTAAGCACTCAAAGTATAAATAATATGGTTTTATTCCATTGTGCTAACTGGAACGTTATTATATAGTTAAATTTATTTAAGGAATTTAAAATTTAAAATCAATGTTGAGAAACGATTAAAAGGGCTTGTAAATGTTTTTAATTATTTATATTATTAAAGACAATAACTATATTATTATGAACAATATTTTCAGCGCCTTTACGAAGTTAGTAACTTTATTTAAATTAGTAAACATGTTTAACGTATATCTAATGGTAAGTGCTTATGTAGATTATGGTAACTTTGTACTGGCAATACATTTATTTTCCGGTTTCGTTGTTCAAGTAAAATAAGAAATCTTATTTAATTTAAACATACATCTAGATAGACTATCATAGCTATGAAAGAAAAAAATGAACAAATTTATTATGTCCGTGCTGACTCTGAGTTACTTTGCCGTGCTCAGTGTCGCTGCGATGGCACTGGATACGCTCAGTTTGTTTAAAAAAAAAAAGCAAAATAAAAGAATTTTGAAAATACAAGGGTCACTCTACAAAACTAAACTATTTTATCTATACTAATATATAAAGCTGAAGAGTTTGTTTGTTTGTTTGTTTGTTTGAACACGCTAATCTCAGGAACCGCTGGTCCGATTTGAAAAATTCTCTCAGTTTTGGAAAGCCCATTTATCGAGGAAGGCTATAAGCTATATATCATCACGCTAGGACCAATAGGAGCGGAGCAGCAATGAAAAATGTTTCGAAAACGGGGGAAAATTATCACGCTACGGGCAATAGAAGACGCAAACGACGTTGCGTGGGTCGGCTAGTTTTTAATGAAAACTGTTAAAGATCCAGCATTAGATCCCTTAGATCTGAATAACAATTGAATTGCAGATTCTGAGGTTAAAATTATTATTCAGGTAAAAGTTGTAAGTGCTTCTCAAACTTAACTACACATAATAAACCAAATGTTGCGATTCTATCAAGTCGTCCAATTTCAATAGCAAACAATAGAATCTAGACTATTTCAAAAGTCGCATCTCTACTCAACAATTCGATCTGCACTATCGAATGAGTGAACGAAGTGGACCAATAAAAGTACTCTGTTCACGCTTGCCGAGACAATCGAAAAACCTGATTGGCATCGACTAGAGTACAGCTGTTTATTTTATGTACTGTTCATTTTAGGTTGAAGAAAGCTTTCAAAGATTCCACACATTTTGCTGGAAGAATAACACTTAAAGTTATAGTGAGCAGAAGTGACTTTGCGGGAGAATTAAATAATTGACAGACTGATTTTGATCCCAAACTAATAGGAAACTATGCCATAGTAATTTGTCGCGGGGGACATTTTGAAGGTGATAGGTCCGCTCGTTGGCCCCCTATACCATAAAAAAAAAACACCACTGTTGTGTTATTTTCAACTTTATTCTGTAAGTTTAAAGTTGAAAATCCGTTTAACCGTTCCATCGAAACGGTGCTAAAAGTTGAATAAAGTTTATAAATAAAGGGGTAAAACCTCAAACGTATTCAAACATTCTTAAAAAAAACAGAAGTCGTAAGTCTTGTTCGTCTATTGATTTTTGTTTATAAGTTAATAAAAACAGATCATTATTCGTTCGACAGTTCATTAACAATTCGTCACTGTCAATTGAAGATCGACAGTTGTCAAAGACACGACCTGCGAACCTGCTACGGTTGCTTACAGTTGGAGAAAAAAATTCGAGGAACATTTTTCGAACCTTTTTAACCGTAAATTAGGGACATCAAATTTTGTTCATTTGATTCAACATTTTATCCGTCGACATTTATTATTTTTAGACAACTCTGAACTCTATTGTTTTTAAGTAGCTTCTGAAGTTAAACGGAGCCACGGAGCTCATTAATATTTCAGAAAATAAAACAAACCCAAAAACGGTCATACAGTTTAATTAAAAAAAAAAGTTGCATACATATAAATGCACACAAAAAAACTTAACAAAATTACTGCAACACAGAAAGTTTCAACCCCACAAAATCATGAAAAAGTAAAGTGATTAAAATACGTTTTCAAATTGCGTTTTTACCTAGTTATGAGCGATATTTCACTGCACACTCGACTTCCTCGTTGGCGCAAGTAGTACTAGTTTTCTAGTACTCATAATACAAACTCAGTTTAGGACTAGATGGCCTTATGTGTTAGATTATTTAAATACTTATTTGAAAAAAAAATTTTGCCGCATGTTACGTTAGAACAATAAAACTCTAAACTTAATCACAAACAATTAAAACACAAAATTGAAAGAACATAACAATATAAATTGAATGGAAATAAACATTAATGACGTCACAAATATGGCGACATTATTCCGCTCGGACTGGGTGTGACCGCATCTACCGCTAGTTAATGAAATATAATTAAACACACATTAAATTGTGGCTGTCTGCCACTACACCGCTTGTTTTAAATTATATAAAATCATATTTAACTTTATTCATCACATCATGTCCATCGGTGCATTGGCGGACTTAATATGGAAGGCATTCTCCCTCAATAGATCACATAAATCGTAGTGTAGTATTTTTAGTTATATTTTTCTGTTTCTTGTAATTTTTGGAAACAATTATGTAAAAAGGGTCCCGAGACCAGACCGGCCCTGAAAGTGGGCCGGTCCGGCCAACCGGCCCTAAGAACATAATATAATTATTAACTGCGCCCACGAATTCGTCAACGTGGAATAGTGATTTTGTGTAGCATTTATACAATCTTTCGTCCCTCCTTTCAACCCCTTATAAACCTTTTTTCATATTAAAAAATAGTCCATTGAATATTACTAGCAGCCCCACGCAACCCCGTTTGCGTCTCCTATTGCCCGTAGCGTGATAATTTTCCCCCGTTTTTGAAACATTTTTTATTGATGCTCCGCTCTTATTATTCTAAGCGTGATTATATATAGCCTAAAGCTTTAGCCTCGATAAATGGGCTATCTAACACTGGAAGAATTTTTCAAATCGGACCAGTTATTTCTGAAATTAGCGCGTTCAGACAAACAAACTCTTCAACTTTATATATTAGTATAGATATTAATTCTGTACAGTAGTTTTGGCGTGAAAGCACGACAGACAGACACAGTTACTTTCGCATTTATAATATAGAAGGAGAAGAGAACAAGGAAAGTTATCACTGAATTAAATTTGAAACTAACGGTTTTTATATTCGTATGAAAACAAGCAAATACAAGCCTTTTCCGCATCATATTTGGAGTACGTTCATCTTATAACATAAAATTTTAATAAGTGTGCACATTGAAGCACGCACTGCGGTAGCAACTTGCAGAGTTCGTCTTATGCACTGAACTTCATGTTAAGTCTGAAACTTTAGAAGTTAGTTAAGGAACGGCTGCAAGGGTTCTATTCCGACTTTATTTTTAAAATTATATAGGTAGTTATTTTTCTGAAACTTGAAGGAGATTTTGAAAAATAGTTTTTATACGATTTTGATCTTTTGTGTAGATAATACTAACATACAAACTTTATACATAAAAAGGTAAAATTGGCTTATATTTGATCCTAGAATTAAAAATGTTCTGCACCGACTTAGATACTGATACAGAACTGTGATACAAGATACAACCGGCTTCAATAGTTATTGGACCAAATGTTTGTATGATTTGCAAATATTTGTTTCACAAGCTCTGCTTAACTTGATTTACTAGATGGTATTGTTTTAGATGCCTGAAATATTCATTTATTTATTTATTTTAATTCTTCCACAGTGTGCCACTTCTAAGGGCAGATACAGCTCAAAAATTACTCTTTCTTACAAATTATGATAGTTTAATACATTCACCATCATCGTCATCAGCCTATCGCAGTCCACTGCTGGACATAGGCCTCTCCAATTGTACGCCACTTAGTTCGATCCTCGGCTTCTCGCATCCAGCTCCTGCCAGCCGTCTTGCGCAAATCATCACTCCACCTGGCCTATGGACGTCCTACACTACGTTTGCCGAATCGCGGTCTCCACTCAAGAACCCGTTTACCCCAGCGGTTATCGGTTCTACGGCAAAAATGGCCAGCCCCACTGCCACTTCAGCTTGCTAATTCTGTGGGCTATGCCGATGACTCTGGTTCTCTGCCGGATCACTTTGTTTTTAATTCGTAATTTGTAAGTGTAATTAAAAACAATTTAAAAATTTTATAAAATTATTAATATATACGATATTAATACGTTAAGATTTTTTGAGACCCATTTGTATTCTGATATAAGATAGAGGGGAAAAGAACCAGAGGCCGTGGCCCATTGTGCTGGGCCGACCAAATCTTCTCTACTCTCGGCATTACGACCCAGACCCATCATCAGCGAAACTACTCCAAATAGGAGTTACGACCCTTAGAATTGAGGATAATGACACTAGGAGGAGTATTGGATGGATAAATTAATGTTAACGTATAGAAAAAATGTAAAACAATTTTAAACTGTGTGTACTATAAAGTCAAAAAATATATTATAACGGCTACTATCATTCAAAAGGTCAAAACTCAATTGCCATTTAATCCGTAATACAAATGCAATACATATAATAGCTGTACCATAAAATTAATATAAAAAAACTGCAGTATCACAAGTTGTATTATATTTCACTGCTTATCCAAAGGTGCCTTAATGATTGACGTGGGTTCTGGCATTTTCTTTAATATGATTCTTTTACGTCAGTATATTTCTGATATGTTTTTTGGCACAGGGAAATAATACACATAAAATGTTAGGGGTACAATCGAACAACACCATTAGTTATGGAGAAAGAAATTATTTAGAATATGAGACAATGACAGTACTAATTTGGTTTACTTCTTCGTTGGTCCAGTGGTTAGCGTAAGCGGCTGCTGATCAAGAGGTCTCGGGTTCGATTCCCGTAGATGTTTTATTATGTTGTACGGGGCAAACAAGCAGACTAATGACCTGATGGTAAGTTATCACCCATGGCCACATGTAACTCAAGGGACAAAAAAGCATTTCTTACTCATTTCAGAATTTTACGAGTTGGGAAAAGGGAACATTCCAGCTGAACCGACCCATTTTTAACAAAACGTGGTCATTTTAGTTGATATTACTTTCATAATTTATTATAGTTACAAGAAATTTGTAACACATCAGGATATCTCATACAAGTGTAGCGAAACCAATTATCGTCATATCCCCTGACAGCGTATAAATATCGGTAAACACTAAATTAATGTTCGTCCGTCTATCCGTATAGGCGCGCGGATGATTTGTGTGCTCGACTATCAATTTTTCATCTACCCTACCGCTACTAAATCACGCTGACGACTTTGACCGCTCAACCAACTATTCACCTTATAAAGAAACAGTTAAAGTTCACATTTGTTTGACATCCTTTAAGGTAAAATATCTAAAAGTCTCCTTATATTTGATATTTGTTTACGGACGTAATAAAAATTCGTGTGAATTATTACAGGTTTGTCTCGTTAAAAATGATATGCTCAACTGTACTTCATTTATCTCTGTCTTATTAAAGTCTGTTCTATTAAAGCGTGAAAGGGACAGCAGTATTTTGCGTATGTATATTTCTGTTTTGCTGCTTGTGGTGGTTATAAAGAGAGTATGCTGTTAGGTTTTATGTTGCTCATAGCCATAATCTACATAAATACACAAGGGTTGGATTGTAGCCTAAAAAGATTAGGCAGAATATTACTGTTTGTGACCAAAAGTATGACCAAATAACAAAAGTAGGGTTTTGCTGCTCAAATATTTGAGAGCATTGACCTTAAATAATAACTATTGTTCATAAATTTTGAGGATATTTATACACACATTGTCACCCTTAGTTAGAACCGAAAACATTTTAGAGTAAAAAGTCGAATTGATATTCATGATGATTTTGACATGAAAATATTAATGATGATTTTATACCGAATATATTTACTAAATTACTTTTTAACTCATAGTACGTTATTAACCGACTTCAAAAAAAGGAGGAGGTTTCTCAATTCGACAGTTCATAAACGACGAAGTTATCCGCGAACACACATAAAAAAAGAAATATCTATATCTATATACTATTATGAAAATAAATATATTATTATATTTCTTTTCATAATAGTATATATATATATATATATATATATATATATATTTCTTTTTTTTCAATAAAACTGTTTAAATTAAAATATATTAGATACTTTTTTTTCAAGGTTTTAGTTTTTAATTTCATTACATAGTACTTCTCATCTGTGTTCTACTATTCAAGCCCTTTCATTTGATACCCATATAGTGGTAGTCGTGACAAAGTTTCTAAACCGCCACTTTGTAGCAAACCCTCGAGCAATTCACTCGTGTGGCACTAAAGTGGCTGAATGAACTCGTTCTTTTATCGACGTTAAAGATAAGTTTAAATATTACCAGTTAGATTTTTTTAATAAATAAGCTTCCAAATGACTCTACTCAGCCTTATCCTTTCGGCCATCGCTGGTCTTAATTGGACCACTGAAGAATCCAGTATTGAGGGTCAACATCCTCAGTTACAATTATTTGTCTACCATTAAGCTTGCAAATACACAACTTTAACGCAAGTATAAATAGCTCCTATTTTAATCCCAAAAATCGAAAATATTAAATTGGTTATAATTTTAACAAAATAAATCGACTTCAAGAACTGAACCAAATTTTAATGGAACCACACTGGAGGCACCAGCTTTCAAATAAAAAAAAGAAATCATAAAAATCGGGTCATCCGGTTATGGGGTAATAAACGTAAAAAAAATTACAGTTCAATTGTTAGCCTCCTGTTTTTGAAGTCGGTTAAAAATGTTTTACAATTCTTGATAGTTCTACACCTTATCAAACACCGTACTGAAGCGATAAAACATATATAAAATCCCTCTTACGATTCTGTAATTAAATAACGCTTGTGACATAGATGCACCTGTACTACAGTACTTCGATTGCAAGCTAAATTGTTCTATATTTCTAGGTTACGAGAGTCGCTATTCGTTTAAGAGCATTTACTGAGTGCTTATTCTGTACGTAGAATTGTTTTTCCCCGTACTTAGTTCGCAAAGTAGTAACTACTGACTATAAAGGAGGAAACGTTAAAAGTCCGCTGGCAATGTATTCCAGCAGTGAATACCAGCAATAGCGACCCGCAGTTTATTTTTTACGGTCTAGGCAGTGAGATGAGTAGATAAAATGTTTTACTACACTTATTACCTACTAAAGTTCTAGTGTAAGTTATACGAGCATCCTTGGTTCATGCGTCGTTTCTAGAAAGTTCCAATCTTAACATTATACATACACTGTCTAAGAGGTCGAACAAAGAACACATAACTTGAGAGGGTAATATGTTCGTTCGACTAAAATAAACTCAATGCATTCATGAATCCATTTAAAGAAAATAAATTTACTTAGCAAAGAGTACAATTTGATGGTTTTATTAAAGAACTAGCTTTACTTTGATTTAATAATAAAAATACTTGATAAAAGCAATTCTTGCTTATACATAATATGAATCTCGAAAACCGCTCCAACTGTTTTCATGAAGTTTAGTGTGCAAATTTACGTTTTGGGGACGAAAAATTGATCTGGCTAAGATACATTTTTAGACAAATCACCAAAAGAAAACAAAATACCGAGCCATCCAGGGACAAATAAATGAAGAGTAAAAATAACGCCAAAAACAAATGATGCAGGTGGTCTATCCCTTATTTACGTATTAGCTGACCCACGCAACCTCGTTTGCGTCTTTTATTGCCAAGGGCGCTATAAATTTCTCCTCGTTTTTGAATTTTTTTCTATTGGTGCTCCACTCCTATTGGTCTTAGCGTAATGATATCTAGCCTATAGCCTTCCTCGATAAATGTGCTATCCAACATTGAAATAATTTTTCAAATCGAACCAGCGGTTCCTGAGAGTAGCACGTTCAAACGAACAAAAAAACTCTTCAGCGTTATATATTAATACTAGCCGGCCGTCGTTTGCATCTCCTACATTTTCGAATTATCACACTACGGGCACGTAGTGTGATAATTTTCCCCCATTTTTGTAACATTCTTCATTGGTACTCCGCTCCGCTTAAACAGCCAATTTTTTTTTTTTTAAACTAGTAGCCGACCCCAAATCTTGGGAATAATAAAGGCTAGGAAGAAGAGTCTATTTCAGTTCGGGTAATAAAAAATGAACCAAAGTTAGCTTCATCGTGGAAGATAGAAAAACGTAAATTAAAAAAATCCTGTAGTTGTCAGATAAAAATAATTCTCTAAATAACTTCCATCTATTAATTATTACTAAAATAGAACTAAAGCTATATTCCATTTAACTTTCCAATAACCACATTCCCGTACAAAACATATTTAGCGCAAAATGCCACGCGACCTTATCTTTTATAACTCTATTAAAATCAATTTCTAACGGTAATAGGTAGCTGCCGTTATTCGATAGCAGCAACATATTAACAAAGTCCTACACAATCAATTTGAGTAAACACACCTTTATAAATAAATAAAATAAATAAATAAATATTTCGGACATCTATCACACAACGTCATCTCGTCCCAAGCTAAGCAGAGCTTGTGTATGGGTACTAGATAACTGATACAAATACATATATACTTTTTTTTTGTAAATAGAAGAAACTTTCACGTGTGCTATCACTCTGTTCGCGTACCTTTTTTTAGATGGTTTGCGGAATTGTCTATTCGACTTTTTTTAATACACGAGGTACAATACTCAAATAATAATAATTATTATTATACTTATTTGTTCAATACTGTAGTTTTTTTTCATTCGTTCAATTACAATTCAACTATCATTCGTTCACACACAGTCATCATTTTATTCACTCCTATAGAAATAATAAATGAATATTATCATCTAACACACAACGCGATATAGTTCCAAGCTAAGCAGAGCTTGTGTTATGGGAACTAGACAACTGATAAAAATACATATATATATATATATACATTTGAAAATACAAATCGAATACATAGAAAATACTCAAACTTCGAAACAAATAATAATAATATTTTTAAATTGGGTCGACCCGGGAATCGAACCCGAGACCATGAGGTCTTGGGTTCGATTCCGATTCGAGATCAGCAGTCGCACAAGCCCACTGCGAGACCAACGAGGCAGTTCTATATGTAACGTGTACTAAATCAACTTCCAACCAACTATGTTCTCCTACTATATCATTTAGTAAAAATAACCTGTTTAATACTTTTTAACATAAATTTAATTTGCTACAAAATATTGATATTACAAATGCAAATTGACATCAATAACCGAAACTGTTATCTCAAAATCTCATTTCCCTTCAAAAGGTTGAGGGATCTTGACAATATTCGCGTATTAAATTGCTTGAAACAGAAAAAGGTACGTGTCTGCAAGCATTGGAGGCTGAACACCAGCAAGCTGATTCGCTCCAATGGCCTTTTATATAAAATATATAAGGTAAAACGTGTTCATTCAATAGGAAACTAAGTATGTAGATGAAGATTTGTTTTATTGAGTTTTTGGTTAAATATGCAGCGTTAACGGAACTTTTATGTATGAAGAAACGTTTGCGTTTGCGAAAAAGGGATAATTTACATGAGAGAATGTTGTTTAATAGAGAAGAACTTGATGGTAATGTAATGGGTAGACTTCAGACTTGGGTTCGGGTGGTTTCGAAGTTAATCATCCTATCAGGAAACACCTTTAAACCCATCAAGAATTAATATGAAGATTATGGAAAGAATGACAGGAATTTATCTGAAGTATGATCTTAATTATCTCTGGTGTCCCTACTTAAGTTGATTAATATCAAGCGATTAGTAAAGGAATACTACCTGGGACGTGTAACTAACTTTGCGCTCAATTAGGTCAGAACATTCCACATGAGTATATACATAGTATCTATTAATTTCAGTTACTTATTTTATATATTTGCTCATCCACAATATGTATTACTATTACTTCATACTATATACATATCATAACCTCTTACATCACAGCATTAGTATCACGTGAATTTTGAATCTTGTACTCTTGAGCATAACATAGTACTATATATATGTATAATAGTAGTAACTGCCTCGGTGGCACAGTGGTAGCGTACGCGACTGCTGTTCTTGAGGTCTCGGGTTCGATTCCCGGGTCGGAACAAATGTTTGTATGATCTGCAAATAGTTGTTTCGGAGTTTGGGTGTTTTCTATGTATAATATGTATGCATTTACAAAAAAAAAGTATATAAGTATTCATATCAGTTGTCTAGTACCCATAATACAAGCTCTGCTTAGTTTGGGACTAGACGGCGTTGTGTGTTAGATGTCCGATATATTTATTATTTATTTATTTATAGTTGCCTGTAAGAGATTGCCTTCTACCTAATTTTAAAATATCGTTGTAATTAAACTGGTGTACAATAAAACAAACTGTTATCACTATACTTTGATATATTACCGAATAAAACCGTTAACGTTACCATGACCCACAAATGATATAGTTAGCTGTATTCCACCATATAAATAATTATTTCCTATCTATCCTAGCTCGAACGAGTAAGTGATATTCATTAATATAAGTAGTGGTTTTTGCTGACAGTACCCATTCATCATGTGAGTGGCTGACGCGTTGGGTCAATTCAACTCCACTCCATCTTTCATACCGGTGATAAGTAAGAGTATATTATTTGATAGGTATAGTAATTATCATACGACTATGCGTATTGAAAAAATACGTATTAATGTAATAATAAACAGATCTGTATGTGAAATATTTTTCTCATCATTTGAAGTAAAATTCTGTCAAAGAGGGATAATGTATCAAAGTATAGTGTGTATAAAATAGTGTTGTTTAGTCCATTCACAAAAGTCCTTGTTAAAGATAATAGTCCAAAATCAAGTTTTTAATCGAAAAAAAACGGCTAAAAATGTTAAGGGCTTGGAGAATATTATTACTGTGACTGTCAATCGCTAGATTATTTGAATAAAATTTATTCAATCACTTGGATTTTTTTTGGATTTCTAAGGAAATGTATGCATAAGTGCTAGCACATCTAATTACATAGACTTACGGAGCGAAAGGAAACGTCCGAGTTTCATTAAACAGACCACTCACTGTCCCCTTGTGCAATCTTGCAGAAAATAACGTTGCACTGATCTGACATGGATGTCTTTGACGTGACAGGATGATGATACTTCACATCGTTGTGGTAACATGCACACATATTTAATATATATCTATTGATAGAACCTGATTTATAAGCTTAACACAGCTCTGGCAAATTGGCCGAAAATAAATGAATACTAAAACGATTACCTGGTAGTACGGTAAAATGAGAAAAATCCTTATTTCCACAGATTTTATTGTAAAAAAGAATTCAGTCACGAATTGGTCAAACTCTAGTAATTCCTGCTAGCTATAACTATTAATGGACATGCACGTTACTAATTCACTGTATCAGTTTAAGAAACAGTTTATTTTAAAATCATAGTTTTAGCATATTATAAAAATTAAGTGAGAAATTTGATAATAACATTTGTTAGTTTCAACAAGTAAGAAGTATTATATAATTTGAATGTGGAAGATTAGAGTTCTAATAGTTAATTTTATTAATTAAGAATAATACCAATGAAACAAAAGTAAAACAAGCACATAAAAATAGGAATCCTAATTTTAAAATTGGTCGCAAGAAGTAAAACAAATTCCAGATTCCAACTTCAAAAATTACAGTGTTCATACAAAATGTTAGCATTTCAATACAGCGCAAACAAATTTTCAATCCAGAGAAATATTGAAGAAGAAAAAACACGAATGAACATCGGCCAAGTCGATTCCAATCACTGATGGGATATTTGAGATAAGGTCGCAACTTCATTCCGGCGGCACAATAGATGTTGGAAACTGATACAGGGCTCTTTGTTTGCCTTTTAAATATTCTCGAGAAACACTATAAGGCTTTAGAGAATAGAGATCAAAAGCGACAAACAATTTCGTTAATGTTTAAATGTTGTATTTCAATTATGTTTTATTACGACAACAAGATAAACTCGTTACTAAAATTGGCTTGAAAGCCAGTTATAATTTTAAGATTATCAAGCTTTCATTGTAATGCTATGTTTATTGCTAAACTCGGAAAGTGAAAAGAAAACTAATTTAGGAATATAAGCTCTTAATTATAATTTTGAATACAGTCTACAAAAAAAACTACCGTAATAACCAGTATTATGGTAGTTCAATTTTTTTCATTTACTTATTCAAAATCATAGACACATTCTACATGCTAAAGTCTGCCAAACTGTAAGGCAATTTGTCGGCAGAAGTTCTCGCTTCGCATCATCAACAACCCATAACGTCCCACTGCTGAGCTCAGGTCTCCTCTCAAGAGAGGGTTAAGGCCATACGTCCCCACGCTGGCCAAGTGCGGGTTGGGAACTGGCAACACAAAAGTTCTCGCCTAAGTATACATAATATAGTGTATTGAGATATAAAATCATTTTTAATTTGAAAAACTGTGCCATGAACATTGGTTAGCCATGTTCAACTGGGTTAATTAAACAAAAAAGATAAATAAAGAGGGAATTTTACCCATTAGTTAGGGACATAAAGTGAGGTAATATTTGTTAAGTTAATTTTTAAAGTAATCTTTTTTATAAGATCTGAAGGCAAATCATTTCATAAAAATGGTACTTCATTTCTCCTTGTTCATTTACCATAGTAGTATGTAATTTTCGGGACGACATGTTTCCTCTTTTTGGCTAGACGGTACTTTATACGACGATAATTATATTCTTTCATCATCATCATAATTCATAAGTTAGACTGGTGCATAGCAAGGTTTTTTGAGATATTTATAGCTTCATAATTGAAGAACATGGTACAAAAATAAAAATTATTAAGTAACGCCTATTCAATAATTGCACTATATCAAATATAGAATGGTCGACTTGTTGATAAATAATAATGAACTGTCGAAAGAATGTCCATGAATTGAATGACCTTTCTTCTTGTACAAAGCTTTTTATTTATCCCTTAATTTGTGGTTGACAAATATTGACAATAATGCAATATTTTCATCACATTTGCCTTGAGTTCCACCAAGTCTATAAGAAATTTAAAAAGTAATGGGTTTCAATGACTGCGATATTGAAATTATACTAAATATTACTGTGAATATAGGTACTATAACAAAGGATGGTTTCGATGAAGTTGCAATTATTTTGTAAATAGGACTAAACTCATTAGGTAAATGGCTTATAGTAGTGTTTGATGACATGGATTATGTAGGTATAAATTTACAACCACTTCAAAGCAACACGATGATTGGCTGTTGACAACATGCAATTGGGTGAAGTATTAATGGGTGTTTCCAATTACTATCTCCAATTAACTGTATGTGATTTTATTCGTTTGTTTTTACTGAATAACATGTGAAGTTGGTTAAATGTTACAAGCACATATTATTTATACTTTGTCCAAATATTATTGAAATTGACAATAGTTGACGAAGACTGAGTATGAACAAAGTAATTAGAAGCTGAGGATCGAACTAATTGGCTTGCAATTGGAGAAGTCTATATCCAATAGTGGATTTTTTTTTATAAAATAGGAGGCAAACAAGCAGACGTATCGCCTGATGGTGAGCGATTACCGCCGCCTATGGACACCCGCAACACAATAGGCGTCACAATTGCGTTACCGACCTTTTAAGAAGGAGTGAGAATGTTCCTCTGGTATCCTCACTCACTCGGTGAAACAGCGCAATCGCTATTTCACAATGAAGATGATAATGACTTAAACAGACTTATAATAAAAAATAAGTAATAATGAGTTTCAAAACATTATGTATTTATCATAGCATCGTGAAATTGGATAGGTCTGTGTCCAGCAGTGCACTGCACTATAGTGTTGTGGTATATTATAGTAATTTTGAATTTAAATTTTACATGTTTTTTTTTAATGGAAACTAGCAGACGTATCGCCTTTCATTGCTTATGCTAACGATTATCGCCGCCCATGAACACTAGAGGTAGTCTAATAAGCACAACATACATTTATAACGTCTGGGTAAATTTAACACAAAATAATACGTTGAAAATGTAGACTTTCACAAAACATATTGCTTTTCGAAGCGTCAATTTCTATTTCAGTGAAGGTTTATTAAAATCGTCTCAAAGCTGGAAATTAATTCAACGAGCGCTGTCTGCAGCGGACGATAGAAAGTCACTAGTAGCTATCTCGTTTATTTTATAGTAAACAAAGAACATATATTTATATCACAAAGTGATACATCCCGTTTGTCCTAGATTACGATCTGGCAATATAATTCGAATGAGTCGGCGAATCCCGGGAGCAATTTATCTAACGTGATTATCGTTATTCCAGTCTTCATAATCTGTATTATTGCAAGTATAAGGTATTGTGGGACCATCAATACGGACTATTGAGAGATAATTGGATGAAGGAAATAGTAAGTAAGGGATTACCGTTTCTTTAGGAATCGTTGTTTTATTTTGATGATTGTGTGGGTACGTCGATTACTCATATTTACTTATAATTATAATCACAAATTTTAACAAAAACGACTATAATAACTGGACCAAATTAAAATGGGACCACATGGAAAGCACCACTTTCCAAATAAAACAACTCATCAACATTTTTTCACCCAACTGAAAGATATGAGGTAACAAACATAAAAAAATAAAAATACAGTCGAATTGATAACCTCTTCTTTTTTTTCAATTGTTTAAAAATAAGCACACACTCAATACTACAGATGGTCTAGGCTAAGCTTTGACCGGTTTAAATGTCTTATTTCATAACTGAAACCATCATTACTTGGACTTTGTACTTTGAGAGGTCATTACATGCAATAAACAATATTTATTAAAAAAAAGATTTCTTACATGTAAACCTATCATATTGAAACACTTATTCAATATGATAGGTTTCCGTACATTATATTAGTTTAAGTCTAGCTATATTAATATATATATAATTATATTTTTTACACACTGCAGCTTATTTAAACAAAAAAAAACAACTTCTAGATTTAATCTGGGCATTACCTTCTCTAAAGTGCCTCAAGCATTTCACACTATTATTGGGTTCTTAATAATAATGAACAAGACTTCAGCCCGTCATTATTGAAGCCCTTTGTGAATGCACGAAGTAATCTCCTTATTGGCACAACAAGTCTTCAATAAGTCCCATAAAAATAAAAAAAAAAAAAAAAAAAAAAAAAAAAAAAAAAAAAAAAAGTCTTCAATAAATCTGCGGTCGATCTTGCTGCAGATACTGTGCAAAATTGATTGAGATTGAGGACTAGTTCAGGCTTTCATTGTACGACACATGAACGGTTTCTTTGTTGTCGTGGCTTTGGTTACGAGAATATATTTATTAGTTCCAGAATCGATAAGTTTTGAACTCGCAGTCTTCACTGAAATAGTCTTGGCTTACGCTTGACAAAATTTGTGGTGTCTATCAAACTAGGTTACGATAATTACATTTTTTTTTTTTTTATATTTGGCCCTGCCAAAATGACTACTCTGCCTGATGGAAAGCATAAGCAGAATCCAAGAGTGGTGGTCACCATACTGCAAATGCAGACAATGCAACAATGCAGCTTGGTGACCAACACCATGGCGGGCTAGTGATGCTTCTGCATCATTGGGCCTCCGGTCTCGCACTCACCAACGAAACACGACAGCATGATCGCTGTCATTTTACGTTGATTTTCTGTGCGAGGGTAGTATCGCCCCGGTCGAGCCGTCCCGTTCGTGCTGAAATCAGCGTGGCTCTACTACCTTGATTTGATGTGTTACATTGAATGATAAATTACATTTTTAAGAAAAGTTCCTATCACACTTTATTATTAAGGCAAAAGTTTGTTTACGTCTGTTTGTATTTTTATAATTTCTTAACGTTCAAGCTGCTAGGCAAACTTTGATCAAATGTGATATAAGATGTAGTTGATACCCTTGAAGTATGTGTAAGTTCCCTGGATTAAGAATAGGCCACTTTAGTATCCACAACTCAAAATTTCCTCCTCTCAGAAGAGGGTTAAGGCCACACGTCCCCGCGCTGGCCGAGTGCGGATTGGGAACTGGCAAGACAATGTTATGGCTACGTAATGTTGCCGTTGGATGTTTGATGTTGTTGTTATTGTTGGCCACTTCTGTGCCAAGTAATAAAGTGTTCTTTGGGCAGGGAACTAAAATATATTTTCTACTATTGCATCTGATCTGATAAACCGTAAGTATAACCACCGGCCACAGGTGGCTCAAATACTGAATATAGATCAAAAACAGCAACGAAAATGATCAAAATGCAGTCATGTATTACATTTCTACTACTACTTCATTGGTAAAGTAGATGTGAATATTTATATTATATACTAATGATTTCTTTGTGTACATTTTAATCTTATAACCAACTCCTAGAATTACTTTCGCCAATAACACATCGAACAAATTACACTCCGCATCGCCGGTCTAATAAAATTGAATTCCTTCTGAAATGTGCTATCTTAACAAGAGTAATACTTTATTTTTTAATGTAGCCGAATTTATAGCAATAAAACAAAGTTTGCTCAAAGACATTAACAACTTCTAGACAAGCTTGAAAATTTGAAAGAAATCATGAAGATTGGTATATAATTCACAATTTGTAGATAAATAGGTTTTACTGGGCTACAAAGTTTTGTTGAATAGATTTTAGGTTTTGATGAAAAATTCTCTAAGCTTTTGAGACATGATGGTCATAAAATCAGTTCAACTGTACTGGCTATCAAACTAATACTGACTCTGACTGACTGACACCCATACAGAAAGAAAGAAAGAAACACACATCACATCACACACTATCCGACCTGTAAGTTGTCTTATACATCCATACTTTATTTCGATATTTAAAAAAACGATACAATACCATTTACTACAAATTCTGTTATACGGCTCTTCTCTCTACCACAATCCACAGACCTTTTATACATCGTCGAACCTGATGAATGTTTTTAACAACGATATTTTTAGAGATGACCATTATACGAACGGTTATCAATAGGTCTGTCTTTTGGTGTCTGATTGCATGGGTTCACCCATTCAAAGTAGCCTTATATATTATTTAAACAAATCTTTCTGAAAAACTTCAACAACGGAATCTAATCAGACATTTATGAATTATAAATAAATAAATATTTCGGACATCTAAAAAATGAAATGAAATAAAAGTCCTTCTGTTGAAAGGTCATGCAATTATTTTTATAATGTAGGATATATATTCTAAGATTAGCGCAAATAAATTAATGGTCATACCAAAAGTTCACCTTAATCGGCCCAGTAGATTTGGAGCAAATCTATCACAGCAGTCAAATACAAGCGATGCTAAATGGGTTCCATTTTTCTAATCGTGAATCCAGAGCTCTAAAAATAACTTAAGATTACCTTTTAAGCCGAAAGTATGTACTTTTCTATTTACTTCCCATATATTTACCTCGGATATATGTTAACGAAATCTCAGGGGAAATTTTTTGTGTGTAATAATTTCGGTACTGCGTGGCTTCGTATTCACTCCCAAGATACAATTAAGGAGACTTTATCATATTTCTGTTTGCTCATATTAATGGATTACTCCCCTGGCGATACACCGTTCGTATTATTTTATGTGTAAGATATATTTTAAGTGGAAATACGCACCTTTTGTAACAACATTTTAACAGAATGTTAAAATTCTTTTGTTTCTACGAAGTTGCAATTATCTTAATTTTCACTATTATTTCTTTTGCGTGCTAAATAAATAAATATTTCGGACATCTAACGCCATCCAAAAAAAGCTTCCTATCGTGACTTTTACAGTTGAAAACGAATGAATAAGTAGCAAAAAATAATACTAACTATTATTATTTTTTCATTCAACTGCGGTAATGCCTAATACAGAGAGTTATACGAATGACCTGTCAATATGTTCTCAGGTATGTCTTACTCTTTACGCATTTACACTTGCGACTATCTTGTTGGCGCAATGATAGCGTATATTGTGCATGAGGTCGGGTTCGATTCTCTGGTCGGACCAAATGTTTGTATGATCTGCAAATATATATTATGTTTTGTAGTTTGTGTGTTTTCTATATATAATATGTATGTATTTACTACAAAAAAAAGTATAAAAGTATTTATATCAGTTGTCTAGTACCCATAACACAAGCTCTGCTTGGGACTCGGGACTAGATGGTAATGTGTGTTAGATGTCCGAAATATTTGTTATTATTATTATAGTTTTGTTGCAAACCTATAATGTTTTAAAAGTTTGCATATTGTATAATTACATTCGTTTATAGTAGCAATTTCTTTTGTAATTTAAGACCACATTCTAATAATAAGTCTTACTCCGAATAAGCGATTGAAGCATAAATACTTATAAAATCTTAAAATATTAATAAATTAATTGAAATCAGATATTTATGTTGTAATCATATCCTTAATCGTTGTATTTCAACGTACACTGTATAAATTAACACAGTATATGTTAATCAAGTCTCCACTACTGCCATCTACCGTCCGATCGGAGTGATAACTTGGGCACCCTAATCTTTACTTAACATGTAAATCCTATCTCACTAAGATTCGGAACATTGGCAAAGTTTCATAAACAACACGTGAAACTAAAGACCTCGTAGCCTTTGTCCTCAGGTGGAAGCTGCTACTTACATATAACTAAACTGAATAGAGTAAAGAGCGGATGTTTATATAAGTATTTATATTTACTAGCTGAACTGGTTATCATTGTTCTGCCATATAGATTACTAGCTGACCCACGCAACTTCGTTTACGTCTCTTATTGCCCGTAGTTAGATAATTTTCCCCCGTTTTTGGAACACTTTTCACTGGTGCTCCGCTCCTATTGGTCTTAGCGTGATGATATATAGCCTATAGCCTTCCTCGATAAATGGGCTATCTAACAGTGAAAGAATTTTTCAAATCGTACCAGCGGTTCCTGAGATTAGCGTGTTCAAACAAACAAACAAACAAACACACTCTTCAGCTTTATATATTAGTATAGATGAAATAAATCAAATCGTGAATAGTTGATAACGTTTTTTATTTTTTATCAAAACCTGCCAAAGTGATCCTACTTTGCCTAATTGAAAGCAGAGTACAGTCTAGTGGAGGCCCGCATAATCATTGCAAATGCAGACTTTGCAGCAAGGTGACTATGGTGGCCTGGTGAGATGCTTTTCACGACACGCCTAATTGACCCGGAATCATAGTGGGAGGGAAACACGTGCGTTGATTGACTGCTTGGCATAGGAAAGAAGAACCAATCGTTGAGTTCGAGAGCGTATTTCTACCACTTCAAAACGGAATAAGATATACGATTATGTATTTCGATAGTTATAAAAATTACAAAAACTAAATTATTAAAATCGATACAGGAAGGAGTGGAACCACAAACACCTTGTTGTATTATTTCCTGGTATCTTTAGACTTGGAAGGTAGATGAAGGATATTCTAAGTGTATGTGTTTGGGCTTAAATTATCCTCGGTCGAATCCGAATAGAATTCCACATGGAATTCTTTATAGCAAATGATGTAGGTACATTTTAGGGCAAAATCGAAACAGGGTGTTTTAATACTCTTAATTCCTTTTTGTTATAAATCTTATGGGTTTTGTTTGCCTTTGTTTTATAATATATATAATATATCTTGGGATTACAATTACCATTTATTCTATGAGTTTTAAAGTTATGTTTGCACAAGTGTGCACTTACTTTTTTTTTAAGAATGCCGTTCAATCTAAAAGCTAACGGTTGTTGAACTATTTGGCAGTAGAATCGCGCGATTGTTTCATCATTACTTTTTTCTAAATATAAGAATTATCCATCAACATCCTCATTTTTGGTTAGTCCATGAACGGGTTAAACTAATTTCACAATAGTTTATATCAATAGCGCAGAATAATCCATCACAATCATAAATAGGATCCCGTGCATCACTAAGATTTTTTTAGAAAAAACTATGTAAAATAAATCAAAAGGTTAGGTCATAACCCAGATTCCATAATTATAGTTTTTGAAGTAAATTTTTCCGAGTATGTTGATTCAAGTAATACATGGACGATAAGGCGATAAGCTACCTAAGACGAATTAGAAGTATATATCAAATCTATAGTCTAAAATAACTATACAACCTTTGCTTACCAACTAATCAACCCTCTTTTTGCTTAATGATGCGAAGCTAAACTCTTACTAACACTAGGTTAAGACTTTTATAACTAACAATACAATATGGATCTCGGTCTGAAATAAATGTATAATAATAATAATAATAAACACATATTAATTTAATCCCACATCAACTATAAGTTCATCATACGGAAGGATAACTATTATCCTACGAAAACAATATAATTTTTATTTTATTGTTCTATTCTCAATTTGTTAAATTTGATTTTTTTATTACTCGATCGAGGTGAAACTAAAAGGAAGTGTAATTTTTGCAGCTATATATGTATGCATACGCATAGAGTTCAGAATACTGAACCGATTTTATTGAATAAAATATCAACAGATTTGTAATAATGGCCCGGGTGGTAAAAGTTTTTACGTAGTCGGTTCATAGTTTTTAAACGTTTTCTTGATTAAAAATAAATAATAATGTTACTTAATAAACTGGCTACATATAATAAACAGCCGATTAATTTTTGCTTCATAATATCTACATTAATTTTTATAGCTGAAGAGTTTGTTTGTTTGCTTGAACGCGCTAACCTCAGGAACTATTGGTTCAATTTGAAAAAATAATTTAGTATTATATAGCCCATTTATCGAGGAAGACTATCAGCTATATATTATCACGGTAAGACCGATAGGAGCGTAGTACCAATGAAGAATGTTACAAAAACGGGGGGAAATTATTGCTCTGGTGAATAGGTGACGTAAACGAGGTTGGGTGGGTCAGCTAGTTAGAAATATATAATTGCCCTTCGCCGTCTCAACGTCATCACATACCCTAAAACCACATTAACATTCAAAGATTAAACATAATTAAATCCACAAGTAAACTCGCAAATATTTACTATTAACAAACATTTATAATACAAGTATATCGCAATTTAAGTCAATACAAACCGCAAAGGCTTTGCTATTAAGTATTAAAATCTATAAGTGAATCTTTATTTATCAATTTTCTTCTCTAAAACTACGTGATCAAAGTTCAATTTTGATGTATACGTGAGCTAATATAATTAGTATGAACTAAATGTACATGTTCAGTGGCAGGTGTAATATATGGCTTTACCCGGGTATTATGTACAATCCTCATCATAATTCCATGTTGAGTGGCTACGTGAACAGATTAACAAGTTTTTGTGGTTCATCGTATCATGTTATAACATCAATATTGAAAAGTATATTTCGGTAGATTGTTATTTGATATCGGATTAGCCCATGAATTCAAAATGTATTCAATGTATGTTTTTTAGACTCGTTTTATTTATCTCTTTTTATATTATTCACCTTTTTTACGGAAGATAAGAAATATTTTGATCAAATTTAACAAAATTCATGGAGAAAAACAGGGATTTCTGACTAAATCACTGCTAAAAATTACACCTTACAGGTAAGGAGCGATTAAAGTGCTTGATCTAAATTTTAGGATCCTAGTATGTAAAAATTCTTGAACAAAAATTTATAATTAAATATCATTACTTTAGTTTTACAATAGCTTAAATTAGTCTAATTACATTATTAAGTGATTATAATATGAACTGTTTTAATCAAATCTATATATCGTAATTTATGTATTGGTGACTTTGATAAATTATTATTATTATTATCAAATAATAAATACTATTTCAATACGTAAATAACATCATCTTTTACTTCATCTATATACTTGTAAGGTGCATCTAACATCACACATCAACATCATGCAGGTTTTAATTTGAGTGTTTAATTAAGCCTTCAAGAGTACAGAGGAGTGTTCTGTGTTAGTTTGTGAACCGTAGTGGTTTCTTTGTCATGCGAAAGTGAAAATAGTGTACTTCATAGTATTAAGCAGAACTGCAATGTACCTTTTCGTCTTCCCGTTTGCCCTCTATATCATAAAAAATATATTCCCAAACTAATAACGAAGATGAGTGGGTTGGGTGTACGAGGACATTCTCTGGAAATTTTTAAAAGTTATCTTAGTGACAGAACTCAATGTGTCAGGATAGGTTCAATAACTAGTAGGTTTATCTCCCTTAGCTACGGCGTCCCTCAAGGCTCAATTCTTGGCCCAACACTCTTTTTAATCTACATTAACTCACTCTGCAACCTAAGCATACCAAATTGTTCCATCTATACATACGCCGATGACACGGCCCTCCTTATCCACGGCTCTAGTTGGCGTGAGACGTTCTCCTCTGCTGAGTCCGCTTTGGAGAGTGTGATGGCATGGCTCTCGAGCAATCACCTAACTCTTAATGTAAATAAAACCATGTATCTAGCCTTTACACCTACCTCTGGCACGCAACCTGATTCGGAAACGTTTATATTAAGGGCTCACAGCTGTCAACCCAATTTTGAAGATTCTTGTAACTGTCCAGCTCTGGTTAGGACCAATTGCATTAAATACCTCGGCATTTTAATTGACAACCATTTAAACTGGCATGAACATATAAACAGTTTGACATCCCGTGTTCGCAAGCTCATATGTGTGTTCAAAAAACTTCGCCACTCGGCTGGATTTGACGTTCTTAAATTGGTTTATTGCTCGCTCTGCCAAACTATTGTGGCTTACTGTGTATCTGTTTGGGGGGGTGCTGCCAAAACAATCTTACTGCCGCTTGAAAGAGCGCAAAGAGCAGTACTGAAAGTCATGACCTGTAAACCTTTTAGATACCCTACCACTCAGTTATACAACGAATGTAAACTCCTCACTGTTCGTAAAATCTTTGTGCTCCAAACGGTGTTACGAAAACACAGCACCTTACAATATAATCCGGAAAACCAGAACACACGCAGACCATACAGAGTTTGCCCGAATGTCACTTTCAGATTCGCACTTTCAAAGCGCCATTTTCGTGTTATGGCAGGACATCTTTACAACATCCTTAACAAGCACTGTGGTATTTACAATCTCACGAAATTCCAAATTAAGGTCAGGGTAACTGACTGGCTACTCGAGCAGGACTATGGACAAACAGAAATGCTGCTTAAACTTACAATTCTATAACACTTAAACACACACACACACACACACACACACACACATTTACACACATACCTTACACAAATTTACACCAATTCACACATGCATGCACGCTCACACGTTAAAATGATGTTATATTGGTTGAAATATATAAGCACGTAATAAATGTATGTTTTAATTGAGAGAGGGACTGGTATCCACAACACAAGTTTAATCTTAACGTGGATACCAGAGCCTGACTATTTAAATTTTATTAACTAATGAAAATGTTATTTGTGTGATGAAATCTGTATTTAATGTTGCGTAAATAAATATTATTATTATTATTATTATTATTCATATGCAGTTTATGGTTGCGCTAGATTAAGTATTTGTGTATTTAAGGTATTCGTCTAACATCCACATCATTTACATTTTTACATTTTTTATTGGTTGGCAGTCCGCAACTATGCGTTTTTCCAGATACTATCTGCCTTGCACAAGATAACTGTGGAATGAACTATCACCTGCGTTATTCCCGGACCGATATGACCTTCAAACCTTCAAGAAAAGCGCGTAGTCTTTCTTAAAATGCCGACAACGCATTTGTGACGCCGCTGATGTTGCGTATGGCCATGGGCGGCGGTAATCACTTATCATCAGGCGATACGTCTGCTCGTTTTCCCCCTATTCTAGTTAAAAAGTATCCGTTTAAAATAAGACAATAATTCTGAGTCTACGAAATTACTTAACTATTAGTGTTCATAGACAAGAGTTAAGATATTAAAGCAATTTGGTTTGACAGATTCACTGTACATTTTGACAGCCTTTAATCAGCGTAGCCCGCGCGGTGTCGCCGTCACCCTGATTACACCAAGTGTCTAGTACATTAAGGCTTTGTTTCTCCGTTTACAGATAAGTTTCGAATAATTTCCTTGACAAACAATTCAACGTACCTTCCATATAAATTGCGTCATACCATCTTTCAGATAGCTATCCAGAATTTAACTGTAACTGATGAAACAGGGCTTAAGTATCAGGTACATTCAAGCAACAGATAGCTCATTGTCTATGTGTTTCATAGGTCTATAGTAACTACAAGTTACGTATCTTCATATTGGACATCAAAGCAAAGTACTATAAATAAAGTTATTGTGTTATTGTTTCAATTTATGTTCGCACTTAATCGTTGTTCTACAGATTCATGATCGTGTTATAAATGCAATTTTTACCCGGCTACGGCGCCAAAGGAGGGTTATAAATATATCACATCTCTAGCAAAAACGTGGTTACTAAAATGAGACTTACCCTAGCGCGCGACCTTGTGCCTTGCTGGTAATCGTATCCTCGACCCTGTAACAGACGTTAAATATTTAAATTATGTTTAATCTACGAACATAAATACATATAAAGAAATAAAAATAAAGCCAATAATAAAAGGGTATTGAAGTGAGTGTACATATTTTTAAATTGGAATATGTATCAAGAATCAAAGTATCTCTTTACCGAATTTCATTGAGAGGCGCTCATAGCCCAGTTGCACTCGGTGATTAGAAACAATCACCGAGAGTAAGCAACGACGGCGCGGTCAGTATTTGGATGGGTGACCGCTGGTGGCATAATACCACAAGCGTCTCCAAAATTCGGAGGTCACGTTAAGCAGTCGGTCCCGGTTGTTATCATATGATAACAGTCGTAAAACTTAGTTGGAGGCCTTTAGGCGGCTTAAAAACATCCAACCATAAGATTACGAAGCCACAACGTTGTCTTGCCAGTCCCCAACCCGCACTTGGTCACCGTGGGGACGTATGGCCTTAACCCTCTGCTGAGAAAAGACCCGAGCCCAGCAGTGGGACGTTACGGGTTGTTGATGAATAAACTTCATTGAAACCGGTGCAGCGGTTTGGTCGTGATAGACTAACAGATTTAAGTTCGAATTTATATTGTTAGTATTGATATCATCCGGGCTATTATTACAAATCTATTGACACATAATCTTTTAAAATTGGTTTAGTAGTTACAGTGCTCCTAACAAACCAACATACGACTTTCATTTGGTTTCATTATAGTCTTGTAAAAACATCCACTTGATTCTGCATTATATAATACGTACACAATTATGTTAAAGCCTGTATAAGACGATGCCTTCAAACTAACAATAGTTTGGCGTACGAGCTTTCTCACATTATCCAAACATCCCCAACACTACCGTAAAATAATTATAACAACACAAACAGTGTAAGTTACACGTACTTTGGAAGGTAATACTGAGTAAACTTGAAGTGGCTAATCCATGTAAGTCATGTAAACGAAACCTTCTCATACGTACGGCATAACAATAGCTTCAATTATGTTTGCTTGGAAGCAATGAATAAGGGTTTAATTGCGAATGCGAAGTTCCTAAAAGTGAGAATATATACTGCATGGATTAGACCTCATTCTGATAGAGCATCTTAAGGACAAGATCGAAACGTTCAATAATTATAATCTTCCCGTGATCAATTTTGGGAGTTCAAAAAAATACAACGTTGATGGTGTGTGTAATCTAAGCTTTTGGGTTCGGTTCCCACCTAGAGCAAATAATTGTGCGGTGCGTACGATCATATGTCATCTACAATTCTCATCTAACTTAAGCGCATTAGTATCCATTTGAAGCAACTCAATAATAAATATTTCGAACATCTAACACACAAGACGCAACATCTAGTCCCTAAGTAAGCAGAGCTTGTATTATGGATACTAGACAGCTGATATAAATACTTATTATATACTTTTTTGTAAATACATACTTATTACATATAGAAACTATCCAAACTTCGAAACAAATATTTGCAGAACATACAAAGATTTGGTTCGATTTGGTCCGACCCGAGAATAGAACCCGAGACCTCGAGTACAGCAGTCGCATACACTACCGCTGCGCCACTGAAGCAGTAAATATTAATGGAATGAAGTTCGTGCACAATTTTCTCCAGGTATAATGCCCAAAATTATGTCACTATGTTTACGTTCTTTAGCAACTAATTAGCAAGAGTTGATCATTAAATTCCTGAAATTACAACACTTTTGATTACCCCTTAAATCCTTCCAAATCCCAGGCTCAATCACCTTACTTACTCCCAATACGATAACACAGTAAAAACTACATAAAACTCCAGTTAAATTGTAAAGTATAAACAAGTTAAGATTGAGGTAGATGTACCAGTGCTGTCCTTGTGAGACGGTGGCCTAATGCAATTTGCATGGAGTCGGCAACTTTTAGCCGTAAACAGGGGTTCTCACCACAAGCTTTAACGTCTTTTATAAACTTTAAATTGATTCTGTATTTTACTGTTACCTCTTTGTTTGAAAATCTGGAGAGCGGTAACTTGAAACGTTTTAAGCGAATCAATAAGCTTTGAGAGGCAGGAATAAAAATATAATCAAGATATCTTTCAGTCAGCTTTTAATAAAAGCGGGAGTAAACACATTTTTTTATTTTAATTGAATTTTAGACTTAAGTTGCCTAAAAATAAATTAGTAAATTCACCAGAGAAACTTGGCCATAAAAAGACCGTTTTACTTTACGATTAATGTCATTCAGTTAAAGTGAAACTGTTGTAACTCAAATACTTAATATTCTGAACACAGTTTCTTCCTGCCATTGAAGCTACTCGAGTTTTATAACTTGGAATCTTTTAAAATTCTGTTGACTACCTTTTCCACGATAAATTTTTGTATCAGTAACCAACTTTTAACGATTTCATGTCATGCGAACATCTGTGGTAATCATTACAGGTAGTTGGGAGTCCTTGAAAAAAGTCTGCCTACAGTCATTCCACAGAACCTCCAACAAAAGAACTACTTGGACTTGCTTAGTCCAAGTACTTGGTTACCAATATTAGGTTTTTTTTTTATGTTTGGACCTGCTTGATGCAGAATCCAACAGTGGTGGTCACCACACTTATTGCGAATGCAGACAATGCAACAAGGCGACCCACACCATGGCGGTCTAGTGATGCTTCTGCGTCATTGGGCCTCCGCTCTCGCACTTACCAACGAAACACGACAGCACGAACACTGTCATTTTACGTTGATCTTTTGGGCGATGATCGTTCCACTCCGGGCGAGCCGGCTCGATTGAAATTGAAATTAGCGTAGCTCTTCTACCTTGGTTTGATGCTTTAGAAGTTATATTACAATAGCTCAAGTAGTTTACGATCGCATATCTATAACTCAAACTATCCGTGTCCTAAAAAAAATTGATCTACTACCATTCCAAAGAAAAATGTGTTAGATTTGAAGTAATTATCAGCAGACGAATTTATAAACGATCATTTATCGGAAGGTAACGCTAAATTGAAGAACCTGATTTTCTATTAAAAGAAATTAACCATGAAACACAAATGCTGAGATGGGCAGGAGGCATTACCCTCGCCGACAGAGCGAGGAATGAATACATCCATAGAAGCTTTAAGATCCGCCCCATAGAAGACAAACTCAGCGAAGCACGTCTCAGGTGGTAAGGCCATGTAATGAGAAGACCTGAAGAGCACATGACGAGTCAAGTCCTAGATATAAACACTGACCCGAAGAAGCGCGGTAGACCCCCCCTAACTTGGATGTCCGTCGTCAATAACGACCTAAATAAAGCCCAAATTAACGTCTTGACGTCCCAGAATAGAACTTTCTGGCGAAGAGTGATGAGGAGAGCCGATCCCAATTGAAATGGTATAAGGCTAGGTAAAGAGAAAATAATGAAACACAAATCTTAAAAAAAAACATTTAAAAGATGATTGGTAGACAGAAATTATTCAAGAACTTAAAACAAATCCATCAACAAAGCTTTGAAAAATACATTTCAACGGTTTTTATGTAAAAATTAGCAAACAAGACGTCCTTTGTGTTGCGAAAGAAATGATTGTAAATCCATGGAAATTGTTCTTGGAATCGCAATTTATTCGTCCCTTGGGCAAACTGTGGTACAATGTTATAAAAGTAGCGAGGCGGAAACAATATACGGTTAAATAAATAATAATATTAATTGTCTCTTTTTACGAATTTAAAACAATGAAATAAATGGTGATTAAATTTTAAATAAGCATGTGTACCAAAATTTAATAGGTAATTACATTTTTGAACCATTTGGGGTAGAAATGTTTTCATAGGTTCATAGGGTCCGAGTGCCCGCGCTATGTTTAAACAACTAGCTAAGCAGCTGTATGACGCTTCTCACGACAAAAGGCCGGCCGGCGACACACAGCGCGATCTTGTCCCAAGTCAAGCAGAGCTTGTGTTATGGGTACTAGACCACTGATATAAATACGTGTCAACTTATTTTTTTGTTAATACATACATATTATACATAGAAAACACCCAGACTCGGAAAAAAATATTTGCAGTTCATACAAACATTTGGTCCGACCCTTGAATCGAACCCGAGACCTCAAGCACAGCACTCGTATACGTTACCACTACGAAAAGATAAGTAGACAAAATTGAAATAACTATTTATAAGCTTTAAAAAATCTCTTTTATAAATTTTGTAGTAATCATAAACCTTAGGATGGAGCAAAATGTATCGAAGAGACAGTAGTAGCTGATGGTGCACTGAGTTTTAAATTAATTATTAGCTAATGCAAATAACAAAAATCCTAGTTTAATATAAAATTATAAATTAAACTTTATAGTTCAATTACTTTAATTACTTACGGAGTTTGGGTGTTTTCTATCTATAATATGTGTGTATTTACAAAAAGAAGTATTTTAGTATTAATATCAGTTGTCTAGTACCCATAATACAAGTTGATGTAGTGTTAGATGTCCGATGTATTTATTCTTATTATAATATGAGAAAAAATTGTTTAGTTTCAAACTAATAAACTAAATGTAGCTTATTCTACATAAAATACATTTAAATTGTAAAGTACAACAAAGTAATAAGTTTCAAATTCAAATAAATGATGATAGATTCTTATTACGATTACTTGTACCGAATGTTTAAAAAAAAACCGAAATGAATCCAAACATTCAGCCCAGTATATTAACTTCATCGATCGCTATATCCTAAAACTTGAAACAGAAAAAAATCGACGCATTAACGATTCAGACATTAGGTAAACAAAATTAGTCGTGGGTAAACGTATCTCGTCATGGCCTGTTTGTCTTGCGCGTGTAATTACTGAATCCTAGCAAATGGGATTTGGAAATAAATGGAAAGATATACACAGCTACATAGCGCCCGTAAAGCTGTTCAGTTTGAATTAAGCTAAATATCAGGAACTTGTTAATACCTGTACCACTATATCCATTCATGCTTATATTTTAATTTGTATGTAACTCTCTATGTCCATCTGACCTGTACCGATTTCAATGATTTGTGGCATGAAGATTCTTTGTTTTTTGAGGAAGGACATAGAGTGGTAACTTATATACACGAGGAGCTGCAAGCAAAAGCTAGTATATCAAAAAGTTCCAAGCTACGTATGCCTTTCAGTTCGCAACAAACTCACTGATTACTAAACGGACTTAAATTAACTACATTATTATATAATAAATTAAAAGACTATCAAGGTAGTAGAGCCACGCTGATTTCAGCACGAACGGGCCGGCCCGACCTGGGCGGTACTACCCTCGCACAGAAGATTAACGTAAAATAACAGCGTGAGCATGAGCGTGTTGTCGTGTTTCGTTGGTGCGTGCGAGACCGGAGTCCCAATGATGCAGAAGCATCACTAGCCCGCCATACCGTGTTGGTCACCATGCTGCATTGTTGCATTGTCTGCAATGATTATGGTGACCACCATCTCTTGGATTCCGCTTATGCTTTCCATCAGGCAGAGTAGAGTCATTTCAGCAGGTCCAAAAATAAACATGACATGTGCTCTTTTAGTTTTGTATTTAAAAAATATACGCGAATTTATTGATCAAGTCGTACGTGCTTCTTTACATAAGTATCGAGGCTTTAATCAAAGCTAATAGATAATACAATAATATATCATTAAAACGCAAAACATGACACAACAAAGTCGCATTAGTAGCTGTCAGATTTCATATGGAAAATGTCAATAGTGTCTTAAAAGTTGAAGATGATTTCATTCCAAAGAAAATTTCAAAATCAAAACCTATTTAAAATCTAATAGAATTTATACTGTACAAAGGAGTGCAAAGAGTTGAAAGCTTTTTCAGTAAATCTTTTAATGCCAACTATTTCGTGTCACATCGACATAAATCTTTAATAGCCGCCTCTCAAAGTTTTACACGATTCATAACTTTATCGTATGAACTAAAATATTTATTGTTTAAACCAGAATATTTGTTAGGTAATATTTATTTAGTGTATTTTTTATTATAGTTTTGAATTTATTTTTATTATTCCCGTTACATCTCTAATGTGTCTGAAGTAAATTTATCACAAACTATATGTATTAATAAATCGTTTGTACTAAAAATTGCACCTATTTTAATTTATTAAGAAAAGGAATTTCACTGTATTGACCTTTGAAAATTCGTCATTTTTTTAAGTAATAGATTTAGTTATTTACAATATTCCACTTATTTCACAAATAGAAAATGCTGAAATAAAATTTGAGCTGCCATTACCAATGCTATTTCTAAGCCAGATTGGACTTTTTTTTTGAATATTTATATCTATTTATTAAATACATAGTAAGGTTTTTACCGTTTAACTACGGTTTAAAATTAAAATATACCACACAAAAATAAACTACAGTGTCAACCTATCAGTATTGTGTTTGGTCATCTTTTCTGTGTATCGGCGTTTCGACTTAACAGATAATACACGAAAAACATGTTATTTTACTAAATTTGGACTTGAATTGCTCTTTTTTGGCAGTTCATTCAGTGTCCTCTTTCCCTTGTAGCTCAGTATACACAAATAACACAAGTTCATTGTATTCACAAGAAAACCTCAATGCTATTCACTCGGCTATGTTCGATTTCTCACATCAAAAGGAGACTGTTCCAATGTTCACGATTTCAGTTCCCTCCGCATCAAACAGCCTACCTCAAAAGCTATTTGTTTTAAATATACATTTACTTACAAACGATTTTTGCACAAAGAACTCGTATTTTACTTTTGCGAGAGAAAAAATGTTTTGTGATTACAATTTGTGACCTTTTAAGTGTCTATACAATCTTACGAATTGTAATGATCATAATAACTTGTATTGACACTACTTTTATTTAAGGTAAACATTGATCTGCTATATTTTGGATATATTTTGGAATAAATTGACATAGTACTACTTGATTGAAAGGATATCATGGCCCTTATAAAGGAAACGATTTTAGCCATTTTGATTGAGTGAGTACCGGAGCCCAAATCCTCTCGATTTTAAGGGTACAAACTCAAATGATGGAAACAAACTTAAGACTCCTGAGTTTCAGGTGGACGGAGGTGGTTATTTACCTTAAGGTTATAACTTTGTTTGTATCCTATCGATTGCCTCATTGGTCTAGCAATAAGTGACTGCAGATCAAGAGGTCTCGGGCTCAATTCCCGGGACGGAATGCTGTTAGGTTTTTCTTACAAGAAATTCTTAATAATAAATAATTCCCGCCTGTACCTTGACGAGCACGTTAAGCCGGTAGGTAATGGTTGCTATGAAAATCTATAGAAATCGTTATTAGAAAGTCAGTGCCCTCAAATATATTGACAACTAAACTAGTTGTGTAAACATGTTTAAATTTAGTTCACCCTCAGGGTTGTGAGGGGTCAGATACCAAATCGCTCCATGAAAAAACTGATATTCAGATGAAACCGGTTGAACTAGTAGCCGACCCCAAATAGTATTGGGAATAATAAAGGCTAGGAAGAAGAGACTATCTGCTTTTCGCAAATATCTCGTTTAAATTGCGACCAAAACCTACAGGGTATTAATGGATATTTACCTCCACCGTTGATGTTTACCTGTTTTGGAAATAGGTCAATCGATTTCTGGGTATTTTTCTTCATTATGACTATTTCAATGTTAAGCAATATTATAAAGGCACTTCTGTACAATGAGACTTGTTAGTTACATAACCAATAGATAGATAATAACTCAGCAATAATGTGTAAAGTATCTACAACAACTGTGTCAAGCGAACCATGGTTAATGTCACGCTACTGTGTCTTTTTATTATTATTTTTATTTTTATTACTTTTTATTATGAATTATGATGATATTATAAGTACTAAAGTAACTCTAATCTAACTCCAGTCGTAATAATATAATAGACGAATCTATTGTACCTTCACTACTAAATCTGTAAATTACTTGGTTATTACATAATTATAATATTTTCCTTACGTTATTTGTGTCAAATTTCTATGTTACATTCAAAGCAACATTTATATACATAACAATGTCCAGTGTGACCACTACAATGTCCAAATAAACCCATAACTTGTCCTAATATTATTGATATTTTCGTAGTCAGTATGTCCTTCAATTGTTATATTTTTCTTGGTCACGATATCGTTACAATCGTAATATATACGTGTCTTAACATAATAATATCGAGATATGCTTTTGCATTATGTATCTGGAGAAATACTGGGATAAGAAGTAATTGAGACATGGGATAATGATTCTGAACCTTATTTGTAAGATGAAAGGTCCATTTATGATTACATCGAATATTTTTCATATATTCTAGATAAATTGATGGACTTTTGATTTTGTACTGCTTTAATTGATTGACTTATTATGGAGGAATGGGCAATAAGACAAATACCAAACAAATAACAACAAATAGGCTCTTTTAAAAAGACCGAGTAATTAAGCATCGTAGACCGAGGACCATTTGCTCACGTCAGGAATTACATGAGTGTCTAGTATACTAATTGTCGCAAAAATATTAATTGCGCGATGTAGGATTAGAAGTTACTGCGTAGTTGGGTGCGTCTTTGGAAGATGGCATTAGAATATATTTTTACATTGTATAAGGGAATTTCCTCAATGTAGTTTTAAAACCGGGAAGTTCTTAGAATTTAAAATAGGAAATTATTGATTTCTATTTTTAGTTTTTTAAGACGGATATTCTACAGTATTAATCTTGAAAACAATATTTCGCCTCTGGCTTAACGATAATTTAAGTTCGTGTGTAATAGATTTTTTGGCTTGCTTAGTATTTGGCAACTGCGTAATACGATAAGCTTAAACTAGTCATAAGGTAATATACAAAATTTATTTTTTGGCAAGAAAATTATCTATAGAATTCTTTTTAAGAAGGTGAATTTAAAACAAATTTTAAAATAAATTTTATCTATTTCACTGGTGACTATTTTCACCATAACTGTTTTATCACTCTGATCTACCCCAAAAGGGTACCCAGATACAAGTGTTTCCCATCAAATTCTATCTACTGCTATCTTGTATTATTGTCTAATTTTTTATTTTGACCACGTTACTTAGCATTGAGATGACATCATTGCCATACATTTGATAGTTTTTTTATTATCATAAAAAGTTAATTACGTTTACTTTTATATAATGTCAACTTGGCTAGGGAGACTGGTCTACGAACGAAAGCGAAAACATATTATCATTTTTATGTTCTACAGAATTATTGCCACAGACTGAAACGAATGGTCTGCGTGACTGAGCTTTATTACTTTTAAAATTGTGCTATAGCTTAATATATTAGAAGCTTAGTCAAATCAACATTTGCCCATGTTCCGGCTAAGCTTTCCGCTACAGTTTAATCTCTTCAATTTAATCTCTAAAACAATGTGGCTATAAATTGCTAGGTCTTATAACGATAAGGCCCAGAAAAGTTTTGGGCTCCTGGATACCCTGCCTACGGCTGAGTCACAAAAAGACATATTAATTCGGTCATTACGTAGGCGGTTATCCCGTATTCATTTAACTTTCAATGGAACATAATCCATGAAACAATTCTTTTGGCATAAACTTCGCTACTTTTTTTCACATTATATTTTTTTCATATTTCGAAAATCTCGTTAATAGACATATGTTTGTGGGTTTTTAAAAAATGTTTTGTATTTTAAGAAAATCAAGAAGCATAAAACTAAATTCCCATGCCTAGAAAATTACTATAATTAAAGAAATAAGTTTGTAAGTTTATAAATCGACTACTAGTAGCGCATTTTCTGAGAATAATGTTTGACATTAGTACAAATTCAATTACTCAAGGAATTAAATACAAAATTAAGTATATTATATAACACTTCATATCGTAAAATGACTTCGAAGTTCAAATGGTATTCGTTTCTTAAAAATTCTACAAGTGACTTTTAACCTTTAAATAACTGTTTCAAGTTAGTGTAGGCAGATATCGATTGAATTTATTGCGAACGGCTAGTAAAATTATTTTTGTGGGAATGAAGATTACTGAGAAAACCCAATGGCTCAATTTATTTATGTTATCAGTTCTTGAGAAGAGGATTCCAACAATCATAACAGCCTAGTAAAATCAATAATCGACAAGGTAAGGTACGTGAATTACCTCAACAGAGATCGGTTAACCACCGTTACAGATAAATCTATGGCAGCAATTGTATATAATTTCTCACTGATCTACCTTGGCCTTATTTTTCGATATATGTATATAAAGCTTTAAACCGATTAATAAATAAATAATAATATATAATAAATATTTCGGACATCTATCACACAACGCCATCTAGTCCCAAGCTAAGCAGAGCTTGTGTTATGGGTACTAGACAACTGATACAAATACATATATACTTTTTTTTTGTAAATACATACATATTATACATAGAAAACACCCAAACTCCGAAACAAATATTTGTAGATCATACAAACATTTGGTCCAACCCGGGAATGGAACCCGAGACCTCACGATCAGCAGTCGCACACGTCAACCGCTAGACCAACGAGGCAGTCAAATGATTGACACAGTCAAAAAAGAGTAACCTCAAATTTGATAAAAAATCCAAATTCTAAACGAATTAGAAGTGTCAATTTTAAGAATTAATATGTTGATTGTATTGTATTACTTATACTGTACTGTGGTAGAAACTAGCATTACTTAAATTAAACTAGCACATTTATGAATTAAGGTATATATGTCTTACAGTGGACCTGGACCGCGAATTAATATTTTTGATGTAAATTCTCACTGTCTTACATCTTAATTAAGTCAGTTTTTTAATATATACCAGCTGAATCTCGCGGTGTTACCTGCGGTTATCGTCGTACCGCGAGTAACGCCGCGGGACAAAGTTAGTCTAAAAAAAGTAGCCTAAGTTAATCCCTGGATCATCAGCTACCTGCCAGTGAAAGTCCCGTCAAAATCGGTCCAGCCGTTCCAGAGATTACCCGGAACAAACAAACAGACAGACAGACAGACAGACAGAAAAGAAAAATTACTACATTATTGGTATATGTACCGTGTATACCTTTGCATTTAGTAAAAAGTTGTTATTTTTATATTACAAATAGACACTCCAATTTTATTTATTTGTATAGATGATTAGGATTTTTCTGAAACATGGTTGACTTTATTTACAAAGTCTAGTTTCATCATCATCAACAACAACGCTCTTAATAGCCAACTGCTGGACATGAGCCTCTCCTTACAAACAAGCACTAGTTTACAACCCTAAAAATGAAGGCTCCTGTCAGCCTGTTTATAGAACGTTAAAATCGATGCAATAATATCTTCTTTTTTTTTTTTTTTTTTTTACGTGTGGAAACCCCCTCGGGCCGTCACCCCGCCGGGGTTTGCGGCGGGGCGGTGTGTCGGAATCGAACCGACTAAAACCACACGGTGTGCCACTCTGCGCCTGAGACGGGAGGGATCCGGGAACTGCTGTTATTAACACATCCGGACCCCTCCCAGCGCCTGCCCGCACTGAAGCGGGCACCGTCTGCTGATAAACTCTCTAAATAGGCGACGTACGGCACACGCGTAACGTCGCCCCCTCGCGGGTGACCACTAGAGCGGATGGAAGGGAAAACCCATCCCGACCATCCGCGGCCACACTCAGGGCGGCATGAGGCGCTGATAGGCGCGCCTCCGCCGCCCGGTTCGCCGGCGGCGGATCGGGTCCGAGTGGATATCATCCTCCCGGGCCTTCTCCGCCGCCTCCTTCTGCGAGATTACATCTTCACAGAAGGTTGCGACCGCGGTAAAACTGCTGTCGCTACCGGCCATGCAGCGAATGATGGCCGGTAGCGACAGATCTCCTCCGATGACTGCAGTGAGGGCCCGGCGCTGCGACGCCCAAGCGGGGCAGATCGCCAGCGTATGCTGGGCCGAGTCCTCACTGCAGTCGCAGTGGTGGCAGGCGGGACTCAGTTCCCTCCTGGCGACCGAGTGCAGGTACTTCCCGAAGCATCCATGCCCGGAAAGCACCTGCGTCAGTCGGAAGGAAAGAGTCCCGTGCTGCCGCCCTGCCCACTCGTGGATGACCGGCTGGAGAGCCTCCACGGCGGCAAAGCCAGCGCGTGGAGTCTCCAGCCGGAACGACCAGCGAGCCATCGTGGCTCGACGGGCGGCTTCACGCCACTCGCGTACCTCTTCGGGCGGAGGGCGAACGCCTCTCTCCGCCCGGAATTCAGCCACCCGTCGATAAACTTCGGCGAGCACTTCCGCCTCCAAATCCCACGGAGGTGTTCCGGCCAAGGCGCACGCCGCCTCGGTGGACACCGTGCGGTATCCGCGTATGGCTCTGACCGCCAATACCCTCTGAGGCCGCCAGAGGCGGGCCTTATTGAGGGCAGTCAGAGCCGCCACCCACACCGGTGCCCCATACAGCGCCATCGACCGGACCACCCCCGTGTAGAGGAGTCGCGTTGCGACGCTGGCTCCACCCAAGTTGGGCAAAAGTCGCCCAAGGGCAGAGGCAGCGTCGACCAGCCTGGGACCAAGCTGTCGGAAGTGCTCGTCGAAGAGCCACCTACCGTCGAGGATCAGGCCCAGATACCTCATCTGGGCCCGAACCGGTACGAGGACCGAGTTGACCACTATGGAGGCGCCGGGGGGCGGCCCACGACGGGGCCCATGGAATAGCAGGGCCTCCGTCTTGTCCAGGGCCACCCGTAAGCCCAGCGCCTCGATGCGCCCGACCACCAGAGAAACACCAATGGTGGCCAGGCGCGCCGCCTCCTGGAAATGCAATAATATCTTCTGCCTCAACTTTGCCAACACATATCTAATTTGCCGTCACAAACTTTAGATACGCGGATCTATCCAATATCTATCAAGCAGCTGTCTCGAGCAAACTAAGTTGCTACTATATAAAACAAAATTTCCTTATTAATCTAACCAGTTCTCTCAATATACTGTAGAGAATGTTGATATAATTACTTGGAGCCTTTTAAAGGCAAGGGAAGCGATCGAACAATCTTTCAGAACTTCAAACAAGTTGCGAGCTAAGTTAAATTGGCTCCCGAACGGATATTTTGTGTGCTCAAGCGTGTGGGGTGGAATGTTCGTTGGATGATCTTTATACCCTCGTAAAGGCGAGTAATTGAACCCTAGATACTTTGGACCATCAAGACATAAGGCTCCAAGACCAAGAAAGAGTCGTAAATAGCAATTGAATTGCAATATATTGGATTTGATTTTGAATTGATCGATAGTAAAACAAGATGTAAATTCTATGGATGCAGAGAGAAATATACGTCTTTTAATATACGACAAAGATAAAGAGAATAATATTAAAAGAATGAGACAGAGATCATATCAGGATAAGTTTATTTTGGGAATAAGTTTTTGGAACTTAGTCATTGCAAATAACAATATTATTTACAGTATTATCTCGTATTAAAAACAAATATAATGAAAAAAGTACTTGCTAGGAACTTAATTAAATGAATAGAGAGAAAATACGTAAAAAAAATTAAGTTGATTACGAAACAAGGTCGGTTAGGTCGCATTTTCCACATGGACCAAAAGATTTAAAGGATTATAAAATGATTCTGCTTCGTTACGACAGTTTTTGCTATTAGGGCATTATTTTTATAAAATAGACTATTTAGTTTCCTCAGTTACCTAGTACTATATAACAGCATCATACTTAGCTCATACTAGTTATAAAATTAGGCAATAAAAGCATTTTTCTCTAAAAACAAAACATTTTACAGGATAAAGGAGAAGAATTGGCCTTCCAGTAACCTCATTCATTTAGTGAAAGGAACGAAAGAATTGCTAACACATCTATAACTTGAAGTAGTATCACTCCTGCAAGATTAGCCATATGTGCCTAAGCATTGTCAGCATGGCCATCGACCATGACTATCCTGAAATTATAAGTTATAGTTGAAAAGCTCACCTTAGGAGTGTTAACCTCCCGCGTGGATATGCCCATCTTTTCGTGGTGTCGCAGCTGTACTGGATAAATGATTTGATAGTAGTGTGCACCGATGTTTCGTACCAACTCTTGGTTCTGTCTGTACTCGCGAAGCAGCCGCTCAACTTCACCTGGACAAAGAAATAAATTTGCTTAGTAAAATTAAGGACTGATTCAGGGGAAAGGAGAAAACCAGGAAAGAATTGCTAAACATTTTTTTTTGATATCTTAATTATACTCATGCCGGAAGATGAAAATCGAAGTATGGTTTCTGCATGATAATACCGATTATGATATTTTTATATTTTGCTATCTTCTGCCAGCGGCTCCGCCCATGTGTATGTAGTTTAACGCGGTGGAGATCAGCTTGTGTCCTTCTTCAAGAATCAAGGTATAACCATGCCGAATTTTCGTTCATTCATTCATTAAAAAATTATCAATTTTTATTTTTGCTACTAGGTCAATGGTAAAAAGTATGTTTCCTCTTTTTCTTCTTTTTTTAAATAACTCAAAGTATTATGATATACATATGTATATGATTATGATTTTCATGTCTATTTCAGGGATAATATTAGAAATTCGCTTTTTTTTCTACTATGAGGTTATCTTTATTTATTTTATTTTATTTAGAGTTATAATGTGAAGTGGTAAATATGTTAGTCAATAACAAAAACACAAAATTCAATCAATGGAAATGATTTATAAGGGTCTTGTATTTACGTTTTTACATTCGAATCAATCAGAAACACCCTCCGAACCTTAAACCAAACTCAATTTGAGACCAAAATAAAAAAAAAACTCTCAAGTGCATTCTCAAGTTTAAGATTGTCGGTTATAAACGTGAGGCAAAGCCCCCGTTTTATGAAGCCTTAAACCCAAGCGGCCGGCTAGATTGGAACTCATTTACCTTATGAGTGCCACTTCCTGCGGCCTTCTAGCTTGATATTTTATACTTATACCTTTAGTTGAGAATCGTGCGTTGTTGTGGTTTGTTATGTGTAATGTTAGATATTTTGTTCATGTCTTCACAGCTTAACCAATGGTCATGTAATTTTTACACTCGCCGATATAAGTGCAGGTTTACCGACTGGTAATTTATAATGGGGTATATTTTTTACAGATAAATAGCATCCAATACTTTCAAGCAGTTTATAAGTATTCTTTATATCAATATTTCACTATATTCTTTGAGAACGTTCTAAGAACTGTGTGTCTGAAAACGACAGATAGACAATGAACTATCTCTATGTCAGTCTTATGTAATATATATTACATAACATTGAATTAACTCTCGTTCAACGTAAAAGAAAAGTCGACTTGAACGGAAAAGTTTAAAAAAAACCTAAGCTTTTCTGTAAGTAATTCAGTAATCTAAAAAGATGATGAGACCTCATTGTTCAAACTAAAATATAATTAAAACAGATGATTAAGACGTACTTGGACATCTAAACAACATTTAAAAATGGGTATTAGATGTATAAGTATGAGCAATATCGGCTTAGCCAGTAAGTTACACAAAATATACCACATCAAATTAAACCGAAAAAAAAGAGATAAAGTACTCATAAATTCGATAATTGGTGCTCAAAATGATTTGGGTGGGTCCTCAAACGAGGATTACGCTACAGAGTACGACTTCTAAGCTGAGTATTATATTTATTTCAAACTTGTCTGTATTCATATCGAAATAAACCCATTTATTTGTATAATGATATTATTGATAGAAAAAAGAGAAAGCAACTAAAGAAAGTTTTAAAAAAAAGGTAACATAAAACACTAACTTTTAAACTTTCGCGTTCCATGATATTAACAAATATTTTTACGGGACCACGGCCAGTGCAACCTGGTCGAAACGTCAGGCAAATCAGAGGTATGTGATACCTTTTAAATAAGTGATCGCGTTAATTCCCGTAAAAATATTTGTTAATAACATAAAACAATTGTGCAAGGCCGAAAATGATGGGTCCATTTTCGGCCTTGCACAATTTCTTAGCATTGTATCAGACAAAAGGTCTGACGCTGGTTTTCAGTTGGGCCCAGGTGACACCGTTCATAAAACTATTTTACATAACCGTATATATACAATTAGAAAGTAAGAACAACAAAAACAATAATTACACACATAATATTACTCCATACTCCACCAGATTTTAACATTGCATTGCATTTAACCTGCATTTCGCAACTGCTATATAAGAGACATATTTACGTTGACCATATCCAGACACCGCTGTGCATCTATTAGATACAGTCGCAATCTGTACTTAAATGTTCCGATTGTTGTTGAGTTGTTCCAAATCTTGCATAGTGGAAACTATTTTTATAAAAACGGCTGTTTTGTCAGGCAAAATAGAAAGTCGCTGCGAGCACTGTCTTATATTACAATCACGTCTATTTGATACCCATTCTAATTTACGGAACAGGTAACATGGTTTACGGTATTCAACAATGCCAAACATAATGGAACTGGACTTCATTTTTAGAATGAAATTGTCGTTTAGGAATGATGTAACGTGTGTCCTAGATGGTATCCTGAAGCAAAAACGAGTGCAAGCGCTCTGAACCCGCTGCGGAGTCGTGGCCCATACACCGTATCCCCGTAATTCAATTTTGATATTACCAAAGACTTCACTAGTCACATTCGCAGGCCCTCAGTATTAATGTATACATATCATTAAAACTTTTCCAATTTCAGGATTGAATTTGCATAATTTAAGTAGACTTAAATGTACACCTGTCTTAGTAAATGAATGTTAAACCATCTCGATTCAATAGTGCTCCTCAAATAATAGCAAGGACACACCAAATTTTACCTACACCGTTTCCGAGTGGCCATCCATCACTCATACTTGCTGTCAGAACCACTGAATAGTCGCACAGCCACTTTTCTGAAAGGTTTTTGGTTCGAGGAGTGAGAATAATGAACGGTGTTATAATAGATACTTTACGGTTCCAGTAATTTGTTTTCAAATATATTTTTAGAGACGAAAACATAGAGCACGAGCGTGTTTTGTTTCATAATGTAATTATTCTTAACGTGTATTAAATTCACTGATCAATGATAATTTTGATAAATTTCATCATCTATACTAATATATAAAGCTGAAGAGTTTGTTTGTTTGAACACGCTAATCTGAGGAACTACTGTTCCGATTTGAAAAAATCTTTCAGTGTTAGATAGCCCATTTATCGAGGAAGGCTATAGGCTATATATCATCACGCTAAAACCAATAGGAGAGGAACACCAATGAAAAATGTTTCAAAAACGGGGGAAAATTAGCACGCGACGGGCAATAGGAGACGCAAACGAGGTTGCGTGGGTTTGCTAGTAGTACATAATTTAGAAATCCAAATTCAGATAATGATTCCCTATCTATGAGAAGTAGTAGGGGTTTAGGCTTAGATGTTGTAGGTTTTCACATAGGTTGGTGAAAACTGAACTGAAAAACTATTGTAAGCTTCAAAACACTCTTTGAAACATTACACGTTACATTAAAACTGGGATTAGGGTACGAAAATATCGAAAAATCTGATAAGAGCCACATATTTGTAGCTTTTTGTTATTTAAGAATTAAAGTAACGTTAATAGCCTTTCAAATTTACTTTTTTGTAAAGATTATCCCATTTGAATCGAAATAATAGGTTAATTAACTTAATACTAAAGTGGCCTCTCAGATTCAAAAGACATAATTTAATTTCTGTTTCGCGATTTAATAGCAGAGCTGTTTCCAAAAATACTAACGTGTGCTTCCATTTACAGCAACTGCCTCAAGAAATACGTACAAGTTAAAGTATAAGGAACATCGTATTTTCAATATATAAAAGTATATAATAATATATATAAGTGTGCCTTGCTCCATGTAATCCGAGAAAGAAAAATAATTAATGTTACGCCGTCAGCATTTTTTTGGATGTAGCCTATATAGGTACGTATGAATTGTTACCGATACGAGTAGTTTTGTGAGAATTTCTTCACAATAATAAGACTTAGCTGACGATAGTCGAAAATAATAATTGGGTGAAAGACTATTTTGTGCTAGAACAATGATTGTTGTGTAGAACAATGAGAACAATGAAGTATTAGTTATATATATTATATATAGCTATCGTCTATCTGTCGTTATATATATTACTAGCCGACCCACGCAACCTCGTTTGCGTATTCTATTACCCGTAGCGTGATAATTTTCCCCCGTTTTCAAAACATTTTTCATTGGTGCTCCGCTCCTATTGGTCCTAGTGTGATGAAATATAGCCTATAGTCTTTCTCGATAAATGGGCTATCTAACACTGAAAGAGTTTTTCAAATCGGACCAGCGGTTCCTGAGATTAGCGTGTTCAAACAAACTAACAAACAAACAAACTCTTCAGCTTTATGTATTAGTATAGATAATCTTATTATATATTTTACATTATGATTAGTTGTTTTTATGATATTTGTTAGTTGCCTTAAAAAGCCTTTCATTTTGTAAATATCCATAAAACAAAATCCAAGAAACACAAAAGAAGGACTTGAATACATGCAAAAAGAATATAATGATGTGAAACAGAGATTAGAAGTAACACAAATTTACAAATTTTACGATAAATACAGTTATAGGAGTTTTCAAAAACAAACATAGAACACTGATTAGAACCACGAATAGCTAAATAATAATCAAAGCCTTTTTATACACCACAATACACAGCACAATAGCTCCGAATATCGTCGACATACAAATAAGTACGTACCACTCCACACAATACCAGAGAATGAAAGGACCTGTCCAAGAAATGCCAATCATCTAATAATAATTAATTATGGTAGTGCCACGACATGGTATCTTAATTAGTTGTAAGGTTGTCTTCGCTGGCAAGGCTTGAAATTACGGATTGATGTGTTAGGTTTTGATTGGGTTGGTCTAAATTATATATGACAATTAAGGTCTAGAAGGTTCGAAGCATTACGAGTTACTGACGAGAGCATCGCCTTACTGCAGCTCTTAATGTAGATCGTGACTAAAACATCGCACAAAATATGAACTTATCGTTCAAAAACTGAGAAATTATTAACAGCGACAGGACAGCGAATTCGTGGTCCACACGTATTTTCTACCAATCACTGATCACCTGCACTACGTACTTGCATTGCACTAATCAAAGTGAATACAGGCTTTAAGACGATGTGGTGCTAATTTCATTGTACCGTCACTTAACTAAACTAAACAAAATTTTCTCAAAATTTCTCTTTTTTTAGTAAAACGTATTTGAAACGATGTTCTTGTATGTATTTAGATGACGTCTTTTTTAGTGTGAAATATATATTTTTAGTCAATGTTCGGCGCTTTAAACGTTTTTCAATAGGGCAAAACTTATTTTTTTGTCATTTATCGTGTAGTTTTCGAACATCGTGATCATTTCAACTGCCTGTTGAATTAGATGTATGTTCAAATGAAAATAACTTAATGTTTTCAGCAATCAACAATTTTCAGAAAAAAAACATGTAATATATATTGTTTTTTTTTTCTATTTTGTATGAAAATGTTAATGCGGTTCACAGAATACATCTACTTACCAAGTTTCAACATTATAGTTCTTATGGTTTCGGAATAAAGTGGTTGTGACATACGGACGGACAGAGAGACATGACGAATCCATAAGGGTTCAGTTTTTTGCCATTTGGCTACGGAACCCGAAAAATGTTAGGTACTTGCAAAAGTTGCGACATCGTCAAGAAGTAAACAATTGTCATATTATTTTTAGATTTAATATTCTACGTCAGATACTTTGACATATAATTATATGTAAGAAAAAAAGCAAAAAACTCACCACTGGTATTAACTATAATTATTATTCCTCACAGTCTTACTTCAGTTGCAAACTCCGTTAACCTAAACTTTGCAGCACTGAATAAACATTAAGCTACTTACTTTTTATATCTTTATATAAAGATTTGACCTTTCTAATTTTATTGCTCTGTAAACAACAAACAACTTCGCGTACTAAATAAGGGATCTATCTAAAAATAACTTCAAAAGGATGTTTTTGAATATTCAATTTCATTATGAAACCCTTTTAAAAGACGTTGATCTAATTACGATAAACTATTAGCTTGTAATGACGTATGACTAGACAAAGTTTCTTACATTAATATATTAAACATGAAAGGGACTTATTTGATTGAATAATTTAATTTAAAATACTTCTTATACGAAGGAGCCAAGTGCTTTGACATATAATTATATGTAAGAAAAAAAGCAAAAAACTCACCACTGGTATTAACTATAATTATTATTCCTCACAGTCTTACTTCAGTTGCAAACTCCGTTAACCTAAACTTTGCAGCACTGAATAAACATTAAGCTACTTACTTTTTATATCTTTTATCTCACAAAAAAGGAAATTTAAAAATTCTGTCATTATGAAGAAAACAGCGTATTACCTGCACACAGAAAAAAATCCAAATCATGGAACAAAAAACCACGATACGGCAACAATAATCAGGGCGTGAGACTCGTTTCTACTCGTACAAACTCTCGCTGTGATATTCCGACATTGTGACATGCGAATTGGGGCATACGCAAATGCGGTAGGCGGTACGCCATCTTGTGTTTTGATGTGTAATTAAATTGATGTGTGATGCAGTTCTGTGTGTGTAGCTAGCGTCATTGTGTTTAAGAGTATCAATTAATTTGAAATGCTTATGGTTTGTTATGTTTACAGAACAATTTTAGGTCACGAGATATGGATAGTTTTAAAAGTAGACCATAATATCCATGTACATATAGATAACCTAAAATATGAAACTGGCATGATATACAAGGTCCTGTTTTACCAAAAAGCAAATATTAATGCATTATTTCTGATTTCATATTTATTTTCAAACATTTCAAAATAATGAGTAAGTATGACTTGCAGTACAATAATGTGTAGAATTGAAAGTGCTCAGAACTTTAGACGCAAATAGCAGAATTTACGATAGTCTCGAACCATTTCACTTACTTTCTTTAATGTGACACAGTTCCCAGCGCGTCTCACCGCTTAATTGATTTTGAAGGTGCCACGTGTAGATACAGAACACGTCTCGTAGTAATAAAAAAAAAGTATGTTATTTCTTTATTCTTATTGATAAACAGAAATCGTCATACTTTCAAAAACCAACCATTAATGTTAATTTTGTAGGATGTTGTTGATATTGCTGCTGTTTATAAACAACTAGGCAATCAAATAGCAGTTGCAGGTTATGTCTGCAATGAATAACTATTCTACATCTTACATTTTTTCTTATATTACGCAACAAAATTTTCCTCTCTGATTATCAAAAAAGTTAAAACACGAACGTATCCTACTTTTCGGCACTTGGTAAATTGTTTTGAGACTAATTTAATAAATGTCCAAATTTGTCAAGTTTGCCTAGCTAGTTAAAAATAGAAGTTTTTCAATTTAACCGTTAACAAGCAGCTTCTACAGAAACATTACGTCAAGGAACATTTGCACGCTGACCGTAGTTCCGAAATTAAGTTACAGATTACCCGACTTCGCTATTAGTTTCTTGCTAATGTAAAAGGGTGTTGTGTTTGCAAATTTTGTTTGTTTTACACCCCTTTAATCTAGGGGTAACTGATTTTAGAAATTGCAATGATGTGTAACTTTGTTTGTGTAATTAAACGTTGAAGGCGTCCTTTGACTTTTAGTTCAATTTGCTTTATTTTATTTATACTATCTTTTTTAAAACTAATTAGAAACACACACACACATAAATTAGATTATATTCAAATTTAATTCAGTCTTAAATAAAAAAAACTCTATTTCTCTTTTCTCTCTCTCTCTAAAAATCTTCTATTAAATTATTATTTGTTGCATTGTCAGCATTGGCAATGAGTATGGTGACCACCATTCTTAGATTCTGCTGATGTTTTCCACAAGGAAGTGGTTGGTAACGTAATACATAAAAATATTCAAAAAAAAATTTTTTTATGCACTATGAAGCTAAGTAAGTAAATATTCTTCTTGAATAAAAATCATAAGATGTGATCTAGTACTTTATATTATTAGTCAAATTAATGTAAATGTTTAGAAATATAAGCCGAAAATTCTAGAATCATTATATAAAGATTTGACCTTTCTAATTTTATTGCTCTGTAAACAACAAACAACTTCGCGTACTAAATAAGGGATCTATCTAAAATAACTTCAAAAGGATGTTTTTGAATATTCAATTTCATTATGAAACCCTTTTAAAAGACGTTGATCTAATTACGATAAACTATTAGCTTGTAATGACGTATGACTAGACAAAGTTTATTTCATTAATATATTAAACTTGAAAGGGACTTATTTGATTCAATAATTTAATTTAAAATACTTCTTATACGAAGGAACCGAGTGCTCAATTTTCGGAGTACACAAAACACACACAGCACATACTCACACATACAAAGTACTCCGGAGTACATAGTTCTAATGTGCAATGATTATCTGCAGACCATTGACTTTACGAAGGAGATAGCGAGTAAGAAAAAGAAGGAAATAGTGATAGACAAGTGAATCTTGTGGTAAAACAAGCGTAAATAGCAACACTTACTGATAACCATCTGCCTCTTTAGTCAAGTTGCATTCTACAAACGTTAATAGAAAACTAATAAATAACTGGGAATGACGACACTCAACGCTAAGTCACGTGGCTAAAACAAAATATTAGTCAATAATACAAGGAAAGGCGCTAGCGATTGTAGAAAGAAAACTGACGCGAAACACTTGCAACTTAGCTGAAGGAGGCTGGTGGTTTTGTCAACAGCCAATGGACGTCCACCGTTGGAAATACACCATATATAGTATATACCACCATTATTATACAGATTTATATATGTAAATACCAGTTTAATAAGCGGTCTCAACAGAGACCAACAAACTATGCGGGACATATTATAGTGCACAAGTGTGTATGCAAACACAGGTGCACTCTCTGTGCCCTCACTTCATAATCCGATGAGACGGTTAACCGACACGATCGGGGAGAGATCAGGTCAGACAGCTTTACGTGCTCTCCGATACACGGGGGTATAGACCCCAACTTCCAAATTCTGAGCTGTTATTAAGTATTTATAGAATCAGAGAAACTCAATAACACTTTTGACCCGACCCGGGATTCGAACTCGAGACCTCTTGATCAGCAGTCGCATGCGTCAACCGCTAGACTAACGAGGCAGTCAAAGACAGTATAGTTATAGACATAAAATAACTACATGAAAGTCGATCATTTTCTCTAATCCTTTCTTAATTGATACTCAACCGCTTCTCGTTGGAGAAGTCGTATACTCCAAGCAATTCTATTAAATAAGAACTAATCTAAGGTAATAAAAGCCTCTTATCCAGTCACGAATTATTTTTAACAGTAGATTTTTGCAACTGAATGTAAGTAGGGTGCATCTTAAATAATTGCAATGTCTAATAACCGTCTAATAACCTTCAACGTTATTACTGAGTGATTTTTTTTTGGACGTTAGATTTCAGACGAAAATTCAGGTGGCAACAGCTTGCATGCTGTTTACCTTTCATGTAATACTAACACTATTGTACCTGAATATCTGACTTTTAAAAACAGTGGCCATCAGTTTCTTTGTCAGTATACTTCTCATACCTAAGACTCTACACATTTTGGAAACTAGAAGTTATGAAACGACATAGGCAGTATATTTTAGTGTTTTCACCTAATTTACTTTGATAATACAGCAAATGCTATGACGTCTGTTTGTGTCGACCTATGATTTGAACTGTAGCAATTTAACGTTCATAAATGTCAGTGTCTTAATTGTATAAATGATTTTGAATTATGTCAAAAGATCATGAGTACTATGTTTTTGGCTTAGAAAGGTTCATTGAGTCATTGATGCATGATATTAAATCTGAAGTGGTAGTGCCCAGTACCGGTTTAACCGATTAGATACAATATTAGTTTATATTGGCTATTTAGTTGCAACTGATTTGATTACGAGCCTGACAAAACATTTATTTTGTTTTTTGGATTGACTTTGTAGTTCCTGAGTATACAATTTTTGATATTATATCTTTATAAACCTTCCTGGAATCCAGTGAGAATAGAGTTCAACAAATGTGGAAATTAAATGTTAATTTTTTGGCTTCCACTTCATTTAAAATTGCTTTTTTTCAAAGATTACTTTATTTAAAGCATTTTGCATTTTTATTTTCGAGCCAGGCAAAGTGACTCTACTCTGCCTGATGGAGAACATGAGCAGAATCCAAGAGGTGGTCACCATACTCATTACATATGCAGTGTGGTGACCCACACTGTGGCGACGAATTGAAACACTTCTGCGTCATTGGGTCTCCAGTCTCGCACAACGTAACACGACCGCACAAATACTGTCATTTTAGGAACGTCTTCTGTGAGAGGACAGCACCGTCCCCGTCAATCCGGTCTGTTCGTGCAGAAATCATCGTGGCTCTAGTACCTTGAACTAAAATTCTGCTTAATTTTACGTTTAATATTTACTAGCTGCCCGAAGACTTTGTTCTGTCAAAAGCTATTGTCTAATAGAAAATGTAAATAAATATTGTTTTCAATGCTATTCACTATTTTCTCAGCAATATTTACGTGGTTTCTCTCTATAAGAACTTTGCTTGTGTCCTAACGCAAATATAAAAAAAATGTATTAGTCGAGCAATCATCGAGTTTTGCGTTTAGTGATTCATTTTTAGAGATTTTTCTGTATAGTTTTATTGGTATGAAAACAATGTTCTAACTGAGGCTGATATTGTCAGTTGTTTTATGCGTTGATTAAATCCACACCAATCTAAATAAAGCTATAAACACTTTTTAGAAACCCTATTTTTCCTCAACTCACTTACATTAATCTCCGTTAAACCTAAAATAACACAAACATTCATTATAATTTATATTCGTTTCGGAACTGCTCCCTAAACCGCTGAAAATGAAAAGTGTCCAAAAACTAACAAGTCAGCTTACACCAAAAACCCCTTACGCGACTTAATTAACTTTAAACAGATGGAGCCGAAAACATGTACACCTTAAATCTTGTGATATATAATCCAGCATAACTTGGACTGGGGATACCTTCAAAATTTATATCAAATGTTGTACGCTAAAGTTTTCCGAGAGGTCTTATTAAAATGGAGGTTTTATAGGGATATTCCAAAATATGGTGTTTCTAAGTTATAATATATTGCTTAATTAAAGATAAGTGGTGGAATAAATGGTATAACGGTAGGATGTATCACTTCGGATTTGCTGTTAAGGGTTGTTAGAGGGTAGAAGGTTAAGCCTTACGGTTGGGTAGAAACACTTTTAATAAGATTAAGTATATTGCCCTTAATTGGTTTTTTATTCATTCCAGATTTTTTTACCAAAAAACCTCAAGATTGTCAAATTTTAAACTTTCGTGTTCCATGATATATTAACAATGATTGATGAAAATCACTTGTGTTTTTTTTTATTCACTTTTTTTGTTGGAACTAATCCCGCCCATACGCCCACCGCTGTAACTCCTGTACACCAGGATCAACAGCAGTGACCCACGAACACACCGAGTTTTGACACTCAGGAAGTCCCAGGAAAAAAAAAATACTGTCTTGGAACCCGCAAGGAAATTAATCAGAACAAAAAACAGGAGGAGTTGGAAATATGATAAGTTCACTTCCCTCCTTAACAAAGCGGGAGACAAAATAGGCAGGCACCTTTTTAAACTAATCTATTAACTTTTTTATTTATTTATCAAGTCGCTCACCAACAATTATATACATTGTCTAACGGTTAAAAGATATGTGGTATAGTATAACAATTAGTTATAGGTAAGCACCGCATAAAGAACAATATAATCAAAAGTTTCCAAAATCTAAAAAAAATATAAATTATGTTATTACACTTTGACTCTCGTTAACGCCAAGAAACGAAAATTAATAGTTTATGACGTCACAGAAATTCCTTACGTCACAACACACTATAATTAATCAAGCCAACACAGTGATTATAATACAAAGTTTTTAAATAATGACATCGCACTACCAAAACGCTCAATCACTGATGTAATGAGTTTTATGAAAATTTTCTGTTTTGTCGCAAAATTTGCTCATTGTTCGGCAATTTGCCGCACGACAGACTTGAGGCTATAATTAGTATGTAATGTGTCGCATACTGATGTGATAAATTATAATATTAAAGGGGTACAGTAACTAGCACATACTATGCATATATTGTTGTGGACATGGTAAAACAGTGCTCTATTAACTAGCTTTTTAATAGTTTTTCTGGAGTAATACCGCAGTGTTTTGGCGTTTTGTTAATCCATTTCAATGTTTTTTATCTAGGGTCTGTTTATATTTAAAGTTGGTTCCATTCTATCGTAAAGTACCTCATCCCTCCTTCTGCCTTCCTCTACACGAACACAAGTGCTGGCCTTGCAAGTCACTGTTTTAGAGTTTTAGATATACGCTTCCGAACTAGCGGTACAGCTCATTCTTCCTGTGCCAATAATTTAAAACCTGAAATTTCATTACATTGCACATGTTTCCCTCCAACTACAGTCTCGGGTCCTTTAAGTGGCGCGTGAAAAAGCATTTCAGTAGGCCGCCATAGCATGGGCCACTTTGTTTTTATGTGTTATCTGCGAAAATGACTCTGCCCTGCCCGATGGAAAACATGAGTAGAATCCAAGAGTAGTGGTCAGCATTCTCAATGCGAATAAGGGTAGTGCAGCTTGTTGACCCATACCATGGCGGCCTGGTGAGATGCTTTTTCATGCCCCGCTTAAAGGACCCCGGATCAAAGTGGGAATGAAACACGTACGCTTGTAGTGAATTCCAGGTTTTGACCGCTCGCCACAGGAAGGAAGAACCGAAGTGATGAGTACGAGAACATATTTCTTCCATTCTGAAGCGGTGACTTCCGAGGCCAGTACATGTTGTCCTGTAGAGGTTGGGAGAAGGGGGACCATTTGATCACTATGCCTACTGTCCGGATTCGCAATGAGAATAGTGGCCTCCGCTCTTGTTTTCTACTCAAGCTTTCTATCAGGCAGAGTAGTCATTTTGACAGATAATATGTTAAGAAATGTGACCTATGTCATTTAAAACATAAAATAAAAATATTAAGTAAGGTATAAACATCAATTTTAATAAAATATGTCACAAATATATCACGCCCTTTCATTTATGCAAAAGACACAAGAGTTCACAAAGCAATTTGTGTCTATTGGTTTCGCTTCAAAGATTTTCCAAGTCACAAGCATGTAGTAAAATGCAACGCATTGACAAGATCTCGACCTAATGGGGACGAGTTACAGGACAGTTTGGGACATCTAGTGGCGCATTAAACGGGTAAGTCGCTCGTAAAACCGTTAGATTGGACCAAACGTTCGCCTCACAAAAGCAGGGCATATGAAACGGTGGGGTGTGGTCCCAGTTGCTGTAGAGCAATGTATGTTAACTATCAAAAATAAAGCTGTTTAGTGAATAGGATGATTATAGATGAAGAGATTATTTATTATTAAACTACATTGTCTAAGAATCATAATGTACATTTCTGATTTTAAATTTCTAATAATTGTAAAGCAGTGTCTAACGGAATGTATAAATTTTAACCAGAATGTCTCTTGTTTTCTCTGCATCACCCAACGATTGACTTGCAGAAAAGGCCGTAGGCATTTAATTCGTCAATGCACCAAAAGTGCAAGATGTATTAAATAAAAAGTAGGGTAAACACCTGATTGAAGTCTTATTTTAATTGTTAAATATAAACTAAGATCTTTAAATTTTAAGTTGAAAAGAGTTAATTTGGATCTATTTATTCGTAAACGCATTTTAAAGATTCTTCTTCTTCTAATTGATTTTTTTTTTAAATACATTCAATGCCTATTCTCTATGTAGTACCAATAATGATAATTTTGGAGTGCCTACTTTATCTATGTATACAATACCTACTATTATTACTCATTCCCAAAAAATATGCGTAATGTACTTCACTGGTTTCCATCCGCTCTAACTGGGGCCCCACCCATCTAACGCCCGAAGCATCCCGCAGATGACGCGTGCATTATGCATGGGGCTGCATTTAGCGATAGGGCCTGTGGTTGCTACATATGTATGTGTATAGTATATTGTTATTCATGGAGCGTGCTTTACGTTCGACGCGACATTGTAAGGTGCTGGAATTTTGTATGAGTGACTTTAATTTCTGAGCATTTCACGTTGTCATTCTTCTAAATAAACTTCTAAGGTCAATAATTTTATTATGATATACTAACAATGAATGGATAATTTACTTATAAATCAGGAGACGGTTTATTTAACCTGGAGTAAGTAACACTTTTGGCTCATGCTTAGTGTATGTATAAAAATGCTTGTTGTTAATGTTGTGGATTAATGAAATTGCAAAAAACGATAGTGATTATGTTGGTTTTTAAATTTTTACTACTTTGTAAAACATCTTAAGTGTCTGTTGGCAAAATTCGGATTAAAAAGTAAATTCAAGTTAGCGCCATTTTAAGTTGCAATGACCTCAGCTGTGCTCCATTTAAATTTGCTTGTAGCGTGCGGTTGACATAGGCGGAAACAGTGGTTTGGTGTTATAATGTTGCCAGAAATTAAATTTGATTAGAAATACATTCAAAATGTGATTGTAGATTGCAATGAAAACATTGCAAATACAGCATATCCAAGACTAAATGTTGCCCGTGGTTCCGCTCGTGTGTATGTCTAGGTATATATAGAGTGGCCTATGTTTTCCTCAAGAATCAAAGTATCACTATGATAAATTTCTTTGAAATCTCACCCAGTCGACCTTCAGGCGATGTAGAAATAAGATACGATACGTACAAAGATAAAATTTTTCATGGTAAATAATGATATTGTAAATAAAACATATCCTAAATCAAACACAACCAATTAACTATTTCCCAGAAGGTCTACTTCCACACTAATAATAAGATAAACTGAATCAAGTACCAGGAAAATACACACAGATATTAAATAATAATATTATGCTTTGACTGTGTGAGCTTAACTTTTAAATACAAAAGAACATCTGGGTTTTACAGAACCCTCTCTTTACTGTTATCCCTTTGTGAGCCTCTCTATGCAACCTTTAAAGATGACGTTTTACAATACGATATAGCACTGTATGAGACCTATGTGTTCTGTTGGACTCTGAATAGTCTTATACTGTTGTTCTGACTGTGAATATATTTGTGACCAATACATGAACATCTCAGTACAGTCTCCGGCGACACAAGATATATTACTAGCGTGGGAGTTGTCTTAAAAACAAAACCGGTCAATTGCGAGTCGGACTCGGCCGTATCTTTTTTTTTAACGTGAACTTACTTGATTTGATTTTTTTGTAACTTCAGGCAAGCGTAGACTTGAGTGTACGGTTTAAATTTAAACTCGATACCTTCACGCCTTCCCGAAATAAAGGCTCTTGTCAGACAAATGGACAACAATGTGAATTTAGAAGGGTTCCGTTTTTTTCCATCTGTGACTCAGAACCCTAAAAACAAAACAATTAACATAACGAGGTACATTTTGTATTGAATAAATGTAATGTCCATATAAATGAAATAGCCTATATAAATAAACCTAGATATATCAGAAGATTGATTGATTCGAGAAATATTACATACATGAATGTTAATTTGAGAATGGTTCAGTATTCAGAATAATCAGATAATTAATTCATGATCTAAGTAGCCTTTGAAAATAAAGGAAAAAAAGAGTTCCTTTTCTAACTTTTAAGCTATCGTGTCTCATATAAAGTTATAATCTAATATCTTTTAAAGAGGGATTCTTGTATTATCTAATATATAAAATTCTCGTGTCACAGTTTTCGTCGCCATACTCCTCCGAAACGGCTTGACCGATTCTCATGAAACTTTGTGAGCATATTGAGTAGGTCTGAGAATCGGCCAGCATCTATTTTTCATCCCCCTAAATGTTAAGGGTCACCCATCCTTAAAAAAATTTATGGCAAAACGACGTTTGCCGGGGCAGCTAGTACATATTATAAAATCTGAATTTCGGAAATGGCTTCTACAATTTTCATGACATTGAATGTGAAAGAAGTTTCGGCGTTATATATTGATCTAGCTAGGATATTTTTTTAGAAAATTCACCAAAAAAACCAAGCAAAGCCCTATCATCCAGTTTCTACTGTTAACGGGATTACCGCACTCATTATAGCCATTAAGTAAAACCTTTGAATTGCGTGGCGTTTCAATCTGGTTTCATAGACCATGGCTGTAACTAGGGTACTTATATAATAAAAATGTAACAGGTCCAATTCTGTACATTAAAAATATTCGTTTAACCGGTCTGAAATAGCGCTTGCGCTGTGTTTCACCGAGTGAGTGAGGATACCGAAGGCCCATAACTCAACCCCTCCCCACATCCCTTTTCTTATCCCCCGTCTTATGACGCCTCTGGTGTTGCGGGTGTCCATGGGTAGTGGTAAGCGCTTACCATCACGTTTGCCCCCTAAACCATAAAAAACACTGTAAATATTTGTGTATTTATACGAGTTGTCCTCATAAAGCTAGTATCCATAATACAAGCTTGGTACTAGTTGGCGTTGTATGTTTGATGTCCGAAATATTTATTATTATTATTTTTAATTCCTCACCACAAAGAATTTATTGTCGTACTACATAATAGAACATTAATAAATTTATTTTCATTACTCAACTCAAAAAAATATATCTATAAATATACTAATCTGTATTATATAAAGCACAATATGACGATCATAAAAACATATTCAAGCACAGATTAAATATAAATATAATACGGAAGGTCAGTCAAGTTTGAGTTTTGGACCATATCGTCAAAGTTTTAATGACTGTTTCAGCATAAAGGGGAATTCCCGTAAACAATAAAGTTTCACGTTTCGTATTTGACTTTCTTTTTTATTCGAATATGGACATCATATGTTTTATGGCGCTCTTGTTGATTCTGTTGGATATTGTGAAATTCAAAGTTAGCTTGTGTATTTATTTTACAAGCTTTTTATTAACTTGCAATGTATGTATGTTCGGGTGGAATCTTGCAACTCATTTTTGAAGCAGATATCTGCAACGGATTTTGCTGAAATTCTGCATGCAAATGTATACAGCGTGACAATACAATATTATAGCTTATCAGGAGCTGATCTGATGCTGGAGCTGGAAGGTGGCCATTGGAACTCTGTAAAGAAACGTCGCAACATCATCGAGTTTCGACTCGTTTAATTCGTCTTTTAGTAAAAACTTGTTTTTAAAAAGCTTTTTAATTTAATTGTTCATTATATTTATCTTATGTCTGTTTGTAAGAAATGTTACAGCTATAAAAGCATCTTGTATTTAATTCTCATATTCATTTCATATTTCAATTTTGTTTTGTTTTTTTGTATGCAGTAAAGTTTATTTTCGATCCATTATAAATTTTATTTTCAACCGAATTCAAAAATAAAATAAATCGTCTTTGTTTTTAAAATATATAATTTTATTATTGTATAATTTTAATTATTTTTGATTTCATATCTCATGTTATATCTCCAGTAACAAAAGGTTCTGTTTATAAAAGTGAATAAATAAATTAAGTAAATACTAGCTTTTACTCGCGGCTTCTCCCACTTGTCTATCGGTTACCGCGGTAAAAATAGCCTATAACCTTTTTGAAGAATCAAAATATCATGAAGCCAATTTTTTTTGAAATCGGTCTAGTAGCTTAGCCGTGAAAGCCTGACAGACAGAAAGAGTTACTGTTGAATTTAAAATATTTAATTTCAAAAGTTTAGAATACAAGCATTGATTTAAAAGCTAAATTGTTGAAATACCTGTTAAGGCCAAACAAAGCTATAATAAGAGATCTCTTAACCTAGGGTGTACCTTAAATTCCTTTTAAATATATTGTGTTGAATCAAAATGTCATTTGAATCAGTTTTCAGTCAATTTTAAGCGTTAACTCAACAAGTACAATTTTAACAAAAATAAAACCGACTTCAAGGTTCAACTCGATTCCTCTTTAATGCCATCATCAGATATTAATGTCCTTATCATGGTACCACCGCTGGGACATCTCCTTTCCATTAAAAAAATAATCATCAAAATCGGTTTATAAACGACGAAGTTATCCGCGAACACACATAAAAAAAATATATGCTTCGGTTAAAAACGGACAATTGATTAGAGGAAAATCTCAGATTATGACAAATTAAATGTTATTTATATCACTAATTAGTTTGATGAGGAAAACTTTTAGCATATAATCATATATTTCGGCAACGTCTATTACCCTGCAGAAAATAAGTCTGCACGCGCGTGTCCGCGTTAAGCGACGATTTATATGCAGAGAATGAGCTTTGAGCCGCGAGTTACGATGTCTGAATCCGTTATGTTGCGAATAATTTTTAACGACTTAGGCTGTTGGGTGGTGTATGTAGGTTGGTATTATCATATATAATAGGTCAGTAATATAGTTATGTATAACTATATCACTTCAAAGTCAAAGTCAAAGTCAAAAAATATTTTATTCAAATAGTCACTTTTTTACAGGCACTTATGAATAGTCAATATTAAAAAAATCGAGTGATTCTAGTCGCCAGTTCCAAATGCAGCCTACCCTTAATGGAGAAGAATCTGGCAACAAACTCCACTGATGCTCCTTTTAAAAAATAAATAGCGTTTACAATTTTCTTTCTCTTAACTATGAGACTTGAATGAGAACGAAGTCGATCAAAGAAAACAAAACAAAAAGGTTCTTCATTACCATATGTTACATTACATACATTACATTACATATAGGTAATGAAGGGTAGTAATAGAGAGGCTCGGGTGAACACAGCACTGAGTTATAATCTAAAGTCCAACACAATACTTCTTACAGATAATAATTATAACCATACATCAACGAGTAGGATTTTATATTTGAACTAGCCAACCCTTTGTAACATTCTTCATTGGTGCTCCGCTCCTGTAAGTCTAAGCGTGATAATATATAGCTTATAGCCTTGCTCGATAAATGGGCTATCTAAAACTGAAAGAATTTTTCATATCGGACCAGTAGTTCCTGAGATTAGCGCGTTCAAACAAACAAACAAACAAACTCTTCAGCTTTATATATTAGTATAGATAGATTTCGCCTACAAATGACGTATGCTTTATTTAAAAAAACGGTGTAATAAGCAGTCAAATTCCTAATGGAGTAGCTAAAATAAAAATAATACTGTTCCCAAGGGGTAAACTGTTTTTATACGGGTGAAATTAAGGGCAAAAGTAAGTTGATCCTAAAATCAATAAATCCCGACACCGTTTGAATGATCACCAAGGAAAACGGAGGATCCCATATTGTTTTTACGTTGATGAGGAAGTTTTGTTTTTATACTCATTGTTTATAGAATTATAACTCTAAGCTTTTAATGCACACTTATATTATGAATTCAAAACTAACTCTGTCTGTCTGTCTGTTACGCTTTCATGACTAAGCCGCTGAACCGATTTTAATAAAACAATTCTTAAGGAAGGACATAACAAGCTCTTTGTCACGATAACCGATATACACACGAAAGGAGTCGCAGGTAAAAGCTAGTTTAAGATAAATCAAAATAAACATCATTGTTAGATTAAATACGAGTATTCAATAAATTACATATACACTTTTTGAAGAAACTAGCTGACCCACGCAACCTCGTTTGCGCCTTATACTGCCCGTAGCGTGAAAATTTCCCCCGTTTTTGAAACATTCTTCATTGTTGCTCCGCTCGTATTAGTAGTAGCGTGATGATATATACCCTATAGCCTTCCTCGATAAATGGACTATCCAACACCGAAAGAACTTTTCAAATCGGACCAGTGGTTCCTGAGATTAGCGTGTTCAAACAAACAAACAAACTCTTCAGTTTTATATATTAGTATAGATAGAAGTCAAATCGGGTTTCGGTATGATAATTACCTATGTTTATTTGTAATGACAAAAGTCAAAGTGCTGGTCTCTGAATGAAGTCTGCTCTTTTATGAACGGTTTGAAGTAGAATAAACATAGATACTTGGAACATAAACAATTTACTAAAAAAAGAGTCATTGTGAATTATGAGTTGTTCTTTATACAGATTATTTTAATGTCCAATACAATTCACTGCACCATTTTCATAGAAATTGGTACTTTTGTACGAAATTTAGAATATTTGCTATTGGAAAGCCAGAAATTTGTCAGCATTATTCAGTTTTGAATGATTTTGAACTTTATGTCCATTGCGTTAGGACTTTCAATACCGTGCTTTTTATATAACATGGTATTATTATTATCTCTATTCGATTTATCTGACTCACCATTACAATATGTACCATCACCATGTAATATTTCAACATATTCCTCAGAATTTCAAACCGGTTCCAAAAAGTTTTGAATGATTTTGATCTTTACGTACATCGCATTAAGGTTCTTAATACCGTGTCTTTTATATGACACAGTATTACCATCTCTATGAAATGTTGGCAAAATCAATAAATTCTAACGCTACGTGATTTAGACGGGCTTTGAATGAGGGTTAATTGTTAGTGGGTTTTGATGAAAGAAAAACATTTCGGTTTGGCGTATTCGCTAATAATACAATTTTGAAAGGGGTTGCGAATATAGGTTTACATTAATAAACACACATTATCATATTTTTAGAATCTTTGGGAGAGCCGCGCTTCAGCATGGATGGACCGGCTCGACCGGAGTGATACCACGGCCTCACAGAAAACTGGTGTGAAATAGTGATTGCGCTGTGTTTCACCGAGTATCCGGATAGCGGAGGTCCATACCCCAACCCCTCCCCGCATCCATTTCCCCATCCACCAAAAGCCGGCAACGAACTTGCAGGGTCCATGGGCGGCGGTAATCGCTTATCATCAGGCGACACGTCTGCTCGTTTGCCCGCGTATTCCATAAAAAAAAACTAGGTTTAAATTCTAAAATGACACGTGGAGGATAATTCAAATTTGTTTGATAGAATTTCTAATGAGGGCACTTACTCTTGTTCCTTCATATGTGAAGTGAAAACGTCTTTAGGCGCATACAGAATTTTTTGGGTGAACAAAAATCATGGAACTCGCGTCTTCATCACCAAACACTTTCAATTAGCTATACTTTTTAGCGCGTATGTTATTTAAAGAGTAAGGAGGATCTTTTCAGATGAGCTTAAAATGCTTTCTGAAAATATTTAAATAATATCGCCTCACGCTTTTTTACATAAATTTGTATTTTGTACTTTTTAGTTTGGTTTATTTATAAAAGCGCGTTTTTTTATTTATTTTTAATCTATTATTTATTTAAGTTTACCTGGTGATCAGACAGTCAGATCAGAAAAAAAGGGAAGCGAAGTAATAATTTTACCAGTCTTTGTATGTTCCACCATAGCGTCTAAACGACTGAACCGATTTCAATGAATGAGGTGTCAATAGATTTTAAAACCTAACCCCACTGTCATATGCTATATAAATTTTATCAAAAGTTTTAACTTAGTGGGGTTACAGTTTATTAAAGAATTCCAGTAAAAGTATGATTTTAACAAAATATATATATAAAAGTCAATTTAAATGCATATACGCTTGGGATTTTTTTTTATAAGAATACTAGCTGTCCCGGCAAACGTCGTTTTGCCATAACTACTAATAAATTAAAAATTAATTAAAAAAACATTGTCCAGCGGACAAAATTGTGAATCTAAACCATTCCCAGATCCCCTTGAACACACATAAAAAATTTCATCAAAATCGGTCCAGTCGTTTGAGAGTAGTTCAGTGACATACACACTCACAGAAAAATTATATATATAAAGATGATAAATCATCTTCATCTTCTTAGCCTTTATTATTCCCAAGATAATTTGTGGTAGGCTAGTAGTTCAACTAGTTTTACTTGAATATCAGTTTTGTCACGGAGCGACTGGCATCGGACCTCTGCAACCCTAAGAACACCCTACTAATATTCTACTAATCATCACACTAATATATAAAAGCGAAAGTTTGTGAGTGTGTATGTTTGATTTGGATGTGGATTTGGATGAAACATTACAGTAAAATAGCTTATACATACACGCGGAAGAAGCTGCGGGCAATAACTAGTATTATAAATGCGAAAGTTTGTAAGGATATGTGTGTGCTTGTTACTCTTTCACGTAAAAACTACTGAACGGATTCGAATGAAACTTAACAGTAATATAGCTTATACATTAGCATAACACATAGGCTACTATTTGCCGCAATAACCGACATACACGTGAACGGAGCCACGGGCAACAACAACTATAAATGCGAAAGTTTGTAAGGATATGTGTGTGCTTGTTACTCTTTCACGCAAAAACTACTGAACGGATTCGAAAGAAACTAAACAGTAATATAGCTTATACATTAGAATAACACATATGCTACTATTTGCTACTATAATGGACATACACGCGGGCGGAGCCGGGGGCAACAGCTAGTAATAAATAAAAATAATATAAATTGTCTTCTATTATTTCTTTTATGATTTCACTTGTTTGGGTTTGGTTTATCAGTCCCTCGAGAATGATAGAGTGGAGGGGAGAGTGGAACAGTAGCGAAAGACAGACAATATAATAATCCTAGTCATGAATATTTATAAGATGTCCTTTATATAATAATACTACCAGTGCTATGCGGTTTTTGTTGCTTCTGAATCGGAAATTGTTCATTATTTCGTTGGTTTTAATTTTTTTTTCTCGTATTCCTATATTTTTCTAAAATAAAAGTAGCCTGGATCATATCTTATTATATCAGATATTTAACAATGAAAGTCCCTTTGAAATCGGTTTGGTGATTCCAGAGATTAGCCGAAACAAACAGATAGACAAAAAAAAAGTTTTACGTGACTACCATAATTACTGATAAGTACAATTTTAACAAAAATAAAACCGACTTCAAGGTTCGACTCGATTTCTCTTGGATGCCATCATCAGAAATTAATGTTCTTACCATGGTACCACCGTCGAGAGTCTCCTTTCCATTAAAAAAATAATCATCAAAATCGCAAACACACATAAAAATATATATATTTATATATACGGTCGAATTGAGAAACCTCCTTCTTTTTTGAAGTCGGTTAAAAAGCTGTTTTATTGAAATTGCAATCAGATATTTAAATTTCATTAATTTGTATAGATTAAAATCAATAACATAGATTCATATTAATTACAGATTCATCAATTTATTATAGATAATAAAAAAATACTAATTACCTATTACTATTATGATATTATTATTATAGTTCTGTTTATGTGCTACGACGTAGACTCCTACGAAAACAGATAGTGACGAAGCGTAGCGCAGTGTGGTTTGTAATGGATTAAGTGTTTGTGGTAGTATCTTGCCACATAAATTTTACTGAACGAATACTTGTAAAGCAATTTGAACCGTTTGCCCTCAAGATAGGGTATATTGCAGGTTTTTTGTTGTTTATTGGAATTTAAATTCGTGGTCAATTGGCAAGATTGCGTGCGAATTATCGTAGGGTTTTATCACGATGAATTGAAATCTTGATTGTCGCTATGTGATATATTTTATAGAAAGCTTTTTTAGACTATTTATAAAAGTAATGGTATAAAGTTTTATTTTTTTCTGACTACAGTATAATCCAACCTAACATCCTCGAATTAATAGTTTTATAACATACTTTTTCGAAAATTTAAGGAGTTTATAATTTTTTTGACGTATTTAAATCTTATTGGATGATAACAATAAGTACTAAATTCAGTGCGTTAATAGGGAAATTGAAAGTAAAGGGGACAAGGGTGTATGTGTCTTGTAATCCTTGATATAGAACTGTATTCTGTATGGCATATTAATCTTTAAAAGGTAAATTATTCAATTGTAATCGTAAATACTCCTTAACAAGTTATAGCCTTGTCTTGTTTTGTAGAAATATCAATTGGATAGACTCAAATTACTATTTTACTGTGATTTGACAGGCTCTTACTTAAAACACAAATGGTATTTTACAAGTTGAACCTTCTACAGGTTCACCACAGATGGCTACAAAACCTACAAAGTAACTTAGCACAAGCGATTAAAAATTAATTGATCTATATTTTCATTATTTACCTGCTAGTTTTATCAGATCTAGCTGAGTCCCGCGGTGTTACCCGCGGTTAACGTCGTAGAGACAAAAATTGTAAAAAATGCTATTTTGATATACACATACATACGAGAATATAAAGCATTTAGTAAACAGCGGTTATTTAATATTACAAACAGAAAGTTCAATTTTTTTTTTAGTTTTTTTTTGGAATAATGCTAAAGAGCAGACGTATCACCTGATGGTAAGTGATTACTGCCACCCATGGACACCTGCAACACCTGAGGCGTCACAAGTGCGTTGCCGGCCTTTGGTGGATGGGGAAATGAATGCGGGGAGGGGTTAGGATATGGGTCTCCGGTATCCTCACTCACTCAGTGAAACATAGCGCAAGTGCTATTTCACATTGGTTGTCTGCGAGGCCGTGGTATCACTCCGATGCCAGCCCATTTACGTCGAAGCGTGGCTCTCCCACGGTAATATAAGACTACAGTTAGCCGTACTCCAACAGAGTGGGTCACTTTTCCGTGTATGTGTACTTCAATACGCTCTGTCATTTATGTCATCTTCAGAAATCAGACAAGTCTTTCATGTTCTTCATCACTACATCCTCCCATCTTGTATTCGGTCTGCTCTTGGTTAATTACATTTTTGGTATGTTCCTACCACACATTACTTTAACTAATTTGAACCCTATGCTATCAATATAAGGTATGTTTTCACTTTACAGAGACATATACCCTTATCATATACTCATGTTGGTGTATTATATATATATATATATCGTTTGTCGCAAGTAAAACGGGCGTGAAGACAGCCTGTGCTTGAATGCGTGAGGCCCAGCGACGCGCAAGAGGATCGCTTAACGAGATTTTCCGCCCCTTGGACCCATACGACGAAGGCATTATAACCTTTTATCTCTTGCTTTTAAGAAATACTTAAAACTTTATACCGAATAAAAAAGGAATTAAAATTGCAGCTATTTTCAGTATACGTTTGTAAGAGATGTTTGAATGTTGTTTGGCAGACAGTGTTAGAATTTTCATTTTAAATGTCTAATGTCTACTAATCCAACAACAACAACAACAAATCTGACCCAATGATTGAGCTTTAGAACTCTAAAGCTCAATCATGTTTTAAGGAACGTATAACGCTTTCAAGTCAATTTGAATAGTTATGATATATTATATCTTTCTATTATTTTTGACATAGAACAGGGCTGCTATTTTGAAATTGCGATTCCTTTATTCCAAAATTTTTGTTTTACACAAGTACTTTCATGAATTTTCTCTATAATTCTATATATTGAAAGTTCTTTTATTATAAAAATAAGAGTGTAATGAACAATAATCTTAGATCCAACCAATTGTAACATTATCTATAAAGATAAAACATCAATATTCTACTACATAGTGGCGACAAGACAGCCATCTTGGAAATTTACATGTCAATGCGTTCGGCATGGAAATTCAAACATTCGCGCGCTCCACCATGCGCTGTCGACGTGACCTGTCCTGTAATCGATTTCGTACCGGCGTGATGGTGCTAGGCAGTAATGTATACGATTTCTATATCAAAGTTATGTAACAGGCAGTAAAGATCAAAGAATTGTTTTTTATTGATGTATTTGAAAATGAATTCAGTTAGCCCTTAGGGTTGCGAAGGTCCGATCAAAGTCGTTCCATGGAAAAAATGATATTCAAATAAATTCGGTTGAACTAGTTGCCTACCTAAAAATATTATTGAGAATTATTAAATCTGGAAATAAGAAGAAGATTCAAGATGAACAAGAAATATCTAAGTTCGACAATATAGTAGCAGAGTATCCCGATCTCTACTGTCAATCCTGATAGCGAGTCCTGTAGTGACAGTAAAGTATGTTTCTGGAGAAGGGAAGGGAAGAAAAAGGTTGCGCCTTCGTTACCTTCACTCACTTGATAACAAAGAATTTCTTAGTCATCAACAGTATTTTATTTTCCATTGCGGGACATGGAACTCTCTTTAGAAAAGAGGTTTGGTTTACTTGCCATGGGATAGCCACGCTTCGGCTTGAATGGGCCGACTCAACCGGAGTGATACGACATAGCGTTTGCTTTGTGTTTCACTGAGTAAGTGAGGATATCGGAGGCGCATACCTTCCTCAGACCCTCTCCCAATCCTTCTCCCTATTCCCCAAAGTCAAGCAACGCACTTGTGAGGTCTCTGGTGTTGAGGGTGTCCACGGGCGGCAGTAATCACTTACTATCGGTCGTTTGTCCCCTGTTTCATAAAAGAAAAAAAATGCTTTCTCTTTGCAGTGATGTTGTTCTAAGTAGTTGACTCCCTCAGTAGGCTCTTACGATCCCCATTGGATGACTAGAGATGGTGATACACCGTAATCCATCATCATACGGAGCAATTACTTAAAAACTGGTTTTCTTTGAGTTCATGCCTTTCAAGACAAATCTAATCTTAACTAATTGACTATTTATGTTCAAAAGATCTTATGTATAGTGAATTCGATTACAAAACAATTTCTTACATAATACGATACGTAATAGGGACGGTAAAATTGTCCTGTTTTCAGCTCTATGTCGTGCTGTTCGTAGAAGATTAATTCGTAAGAAATTAGCGATAAACAAAATAAACGACAATCATTCTTAACACATTTAAGCAGAGAAATTTTCGAGAAACGATTCGATCCAAAGTTTGATTAACAATTCCATTCGAGTTTTGATTCGAGATCGAAATTGTGTTCAGTGTATAGATAAAGACAACTTATGAAGAGTCTTCACACACAATGAAAGTTGGTTTTATCTAATCCTGAACATGTACAGCTCAACTCCAATTTCAACGGATGTTATCATCAAAAATCCTTCATCACAACACAAACCTTATAAAAATAATAAAATTCAAAACTCTTTCCTCTTGTGACTTGCACCAAACGCTTCTTCTATTTACGAGTATTTCTGTACGCCGTGTATTGGAATGTCCCGCCTAGAAACTGTCGGGAACATGCAAACGACTTATTCACCTATACACGGCACAAATTGAACTAGGGTCTTATGAACTTGTTACTTCAATGTTTCCATTCTTTAAGTTGTGTGTATCTTGAAACAGAAACTTGTCTTCGCAAATTTCTGTTTATTTCTGAGAGCGAGTTTTGAGCATTGTTTATGTGTTTTGGTGGAAATGTAATATCGCTACTTTTGAAAAGTTGATTTTACGACAAACGGTATACCTACCTAGCTTCTTACCTGGTATATACCCGTAATAATTTTACCGTCGGAGAGCCTTTCTTCAGCATGCAAGGGCCGGCTCAACAGAAGTAATACCACGGCCTTACAGAAAACCGGTGTGAAACAGCGCCTGCGCTGTGTTTTAATGAGTGAGTGAGGATACCGGAGACCCATACCCCAACCCTTCTCCCCTTACCTCTCCCCATCCACCAAAGGTCGGCAACGCACTTTTGACGCCTCTGGTGTTGTGGGTGTCCATGGGCGATGGTAATCGCTCACCATCAGGCATTACGTCTGCTCGTTTGCCCCTTTTTATTAAATTTAAATATACATATATATAATTATACGTTTACATTTCTAAATTATAACATTTTTACTCCTGCATTGGGAATAAATCTTGTTAGCGGACATATTACAAACATTTATAAAATGAACACAAAGGACACGCTGACTCGGAACAACAATTTGTGGATCATACAAAGGTGATGTCGCATATTGGATTTGAAAATGGTTAGGCAACTATTTAACCACCGTTTCATGATTGGAGAATCAATCTATCAATCAACAACTCAACTAATAGGTACATAGACTGTCAGAATATATTTCTTTCTTCAGTGAAGTATTGCCAACGTTATAAAAAGTACTATTCTTTATTTCTTTTATATCTTTCAGCCACTTTAGAGAAGTTTATACACAGTTAAAAAAGCTTTGTAAAATAAATAAAACCATCTAAAAGTTTCCTTCATCTTTAAAATATAATATTTCTGAAATTTTCGCAGAATCCTTGATAAGAGAGAAAAGAGTTCGAGTAAATATTATCTTAGTAATATGAATGGGTGGGTTGCGTAAAATGTTCTTAAAGTTATACGTTTGCTGCTTGCTACACTTGAAATTTTAGACTTTTTAAATATCATTGAAATCTGAGATAATTTTAAGCAACTTTACAAAAACTTCAAAAAGTTAAATTCATCGGAATGTACTTTTTGTTATGTTGATATTATAGACTAGCAGTTGCCCGCGGCTCCGCCCGCGTGTATATCAGTTATCGCAGCAAATAGTAGCCCATGTGTTATTCTGATGTATAAGTTATATTCCTGTAAAAATTCATCCAAATCCGTTCAATTGCTTGCGCGTGAAGAAGTAACAAACATACAAACTCATAAACATAACGAAAATCACAAATAAATGTTTGGTGTTATTACTTTATTACAATTAAAATTTACGTCTGTTAGTACTTTATTTAATAATTAAGTTTTAATAATATTCTTCCTTGACATTTTTTAGTCAGCAAGAACCTCCCGTAATCGGACTACGTGTTATTGAATAACTATTCAGTACACGTTTTTAATTGTGAAGTTAGTGTTACTTGATTCCAACAGAAGTCGCTGTTTTAAGGAATGAAAAAAATTCAAGACAATTTAATATAAATTTTTCTATTGAAAGAGAGAATCTAAAATAAATACCTAACTATCAAATACTAACCATATATCAAATACTAACCATATATGTATACAATTATTTTGAACGTTTTACGTCATTCGGGCACAAACAAACAGATAAACTCGACGATCTACAGATTTAGTATATGTATATATAGATCACGAACAATATTTAAAGTACTTGCTTTCCAGCAAAAAAGAATGAATAAAATCGGACAGTGTTATTGAATTACAACTAAGTACATATGTTGACTTTCATCCCCTCTCTCCAGAAAACCGTGCTGAATTTCGGGATAAAAAGTATCCTATGTCTTACCTCGTAGTATGAACTCAAATCATGCCAAGTTTAATTTGAATCCATTTAGTAGTTTCGTCGTGATGCGCGGCCAAGATACAGACAAAGATGAAAGACAATTTCGAATTACATTTGATTTGAAATTACAGTTTTGGCCTCAGTATCGATTGTTACAGAGCCTTCAAAAAAAATTACAAAATATATTTAATGTACAGAATTGGACCTGTTACATTTATATTATAAGTATAGATGAGAAACCACTTTCATGTTTTCGACATTCAATCTTCGAGACTTTAACAAAAGAAATTCTATCAGAAACTGATATACTTTATACGATTTCCTTAAAAAGCCCTATAAATATTTTTATAAATAGCTTTTTTTTTTATTTTGTCAGAACATCCCCTCGGTTACCACCTCCTGGTGGCATGTCAGACTCTAACCTACTAAAACCGCACGCCGTCTCGGGTACTAGAAGCCGGGGAACCAGGTGCTAGAAAAGAAAACCCGGGAAACCCGTCGTACCTCGGGCCACCTACGGTTTATAGATGGCCCTCTCCTCCTATTTAGCCCTGAAATCGCATCAGTCAGACAGTCAGTGTTACTTTCGAATTCATAGTATTAGTATGGATGTGCTTTAAGAAATATACAAATATGTTTAACAGAAGTCTAGTTACTATAATTCAGATTCTACCAAGTTTGAAACCCTACGTGTGTGTGTCATATTTTTGGTTTTTTATATAACCAAACCTATTTAACTTCAAATTTCATCATATACTATAAAAACTAATAAATTGCTCATCAAACTAATTCAAATTTATAAATGACTAGTTGAACACCGCAGTGTTACCAGCGGTTATTTTCGTACCGCGGGTAACATCGCGGGGCAAAGCTAGTCTCAAAAAGTAGACTATGTTATTCCTAATATCATCAGTTACCTATCTTAATAATCTTTTACAGATATTTTTACACGTCGGTCAATAATATCCTACTAATCCTACTAATCTTATAAACGTAAAAGTTTGTAAGTATGGATGGATGTTTGTTACTTTTTAACGTAAAAACTATTGAACGATGGATGAAACTTTACATTAATATAGCTTATACATTAGAATAATACTTAGGCCTGTATTTGCCGCGATAACCAACATACACGCGGGCGGAGCCGCGGGCGGAGCCGCGGGCGGAGCCGCGGGCGGCAATTACTTAGATATAATATTAGCCACTATACAATCTATATAACCGTACACCGACAAACATTCTCCAAGTTTTAACGCAACACCGAAGTGAAATTCAAAGCGAAACAATTCGCAAAACAAAATAAAAGCTTAAACACATAACGACACGTTTGTATCCGGTTAGAACTGGTTGGAACAAGTTATAACCAGTTTGGATCACTTTAAACTAGTTTCTCGTATCACAACTGTTTGATGTGGTGATGGAAAATTATGTTTGAAATTAATGAGTTGTTTGGAGAGTTATTTCAATGGCGCCTTTGCTTGGTCCGAAGGCCGTTGAATAAGGTATAGTAACAAATATGGTAGCTTAGAAAATAGAATTGTATTCGGTGAGTTTAAGCTCGACCACCAGATTTCGAGGTGCCAAGTTGACTTCATATAAATTTTTATTATCCCTTTACGTTTACAATCTGAATGACAGGAAGTTGTAACTTGCAAGGGATATGCGATATTATTTCTTAACTTTATGATTTTTTTTACTGTTTCTTAAAAGAAGGAGTGTGAAAGACCATTTTTAAACTAAGGCCTACTTACTTAAATAAATGCTTTAAAAGAATTTTAGCTTTAAAACAAATATGTGATCAGTCAGACAATGTACTGATCATGATTCTTCAAACAATGTTCTAGCATTAAAAAATGACATAATTTAGTGATAAACTAATTGCATATTGACCAAACTATAAAAGATGTCATACAGCATTTTAAACAAATGTGTAAGCTTGAGTACAAATCGATCGAAATCGCAATAATTAGAAATTTGAAATTGGTTCACATTAGTAAAAATGAAATTCACGAAAATGCCACAAAAGTGGCAAATAAACTAGTAAATCGACTTAATTAAATGAATATATAAACAAACATGCCTTTAAAAAGAGTTGACGTGAAAAATATCATAAACAGTGTCAAACCGGCAATGGTCATAGCTCTGGTAATGTACGGACCGAATATCCGGCAAACACACAATTTATTGGTTTACGAAACATGGAATACTCTCACTTTAAAAACTGTCGTTTGATGATGTGGTTTTTTAACATATCTATATAAATGAATAAATATATATAAATGAATCGCCGAAACGTATGTATGCGGATAACTTCCGATCGGCTGCGCTAAATTAAATAATTATTTTTTATGTGTTCGCTATTATTAGGACAAGGGTTGTGTACAATAAATATTAAAAGACAACGAAAAAGATTTTTTGTCTGCGACTGTACGCTGCCTGTGGGAAGCTATGATAGATAAGTAAATATGGCGGTACGAAGTTCGACAGGTCAGCTAGTTGTTGTATAAAATTCTACAAGCGTAAGCTATCAAATATTACAGTCTACTCCTGGCCTTGAGACTCTTTTTTGTGAGAAAAATTCTATCCTCTGACCTATGATCTAATTTGGTTCATTACAAATTGTGTAAGTATATCTATGAAATATAGAAAAAACTATGTGAAAAAAGTTTGGATTATTGATCATAAAATTAATAATAATGTTACCTCCAAGAGAACCTGAGTACACGTAAATGTGATGAGGACTGTATGTACAAGTAGTAACAAAAACGATAGTATGTTTTAAATCAGAACTGAAGATGTAATCTTATCCAATATTTTCGTAAAAATAAAATTAATTATATTTGTAATATTAAAACCACTAACGCGGGTTTTTACTACTTTAAAAGAATAAAGTTTAAAAGAAGCGATTATCCGTGTTCAGCCATTTTGTGTTTTTCTATCATCCATAGCGTCCCAGACGTAGTGTTGCCAACACAATGAAAGACGTTCGTGGAAGTAAACTAAATAGTGACTACTGAAAGATTAAATGCTAAAAATAGGATAGCAATCTGATATTAATAAACATTCAATGCATTTTAGATAGGTTTGCAAATAATAAAGAGTTAGGTATGTATGAAGGAACGAATTCTAAAAATGAAAAAAGTGATGATAACAAAGTGATTATCATGAGAAGCCGTTAATGATAAGATTGATGATAATGATCTACTCACTGGTGAATTATAATTCTCAGTTGGTATTTGTGGACTATTGCTTATTACTTACCAACTGGGCTTTCTTCATTCCAGAATGAATCGTCCAGTGTGTAATCGGCTTCTGAAACAATTTGACATCGTTTCAGTATTCTAATTTTAAATTCAACTTTCATTCGTTGAAGCTTTATAATCATGAATATTACGATCATATTCGGAATACTCAGTTCAGAATTTATGTGTTTCAAATACTCAGAGTACGGTGTTCAGTATTTGAGTTTCAAATTTATAGTTTAAAGTTCCGACTTTGGGCGTTTGCGTTCCAAGTTCGTGTATAAAATACACACATGAGAATTCATAACTATTAATGTGAAATGCAGTTTTGTATGACTGCGAGAATACGGGTATATTTCGTATACATTACGTTAATAAGTTTAGAATCACCAGCACATCGCATTTATTTCCTATGTAATATTACTATAGTTATTGGCTTAAAATAAACAATACAGCACATTATATTTTATCAGTTGTCTAGTACCCATAATACAAGCTCTGCTTAGTTTGGGACTAGATGGCGTTGTGTTTTAGACGTCCAAAATATTTATTTATATTCTATTTATTTATTCCTGATTACTTACTCCAATGGATATGCAAGAAATTGGTATTACACATCATGGAGAGTTAAAATGTTTTTTTTGTTTTTTTTTTATTGTATAAGGGTAAACGAGCAGACGTATCACCTGATGGTAAGCGATTACCATCGCCCAAGGCCACCCGCAACACCAGAGGCGTAACAAGTGCATTGACGACCTTTGGAGGATGGGGAAAGGGATCTAGAGAGAAGTTAAGGTATGGGCCTCCGGTATCTTCATTCACATTTCACACCGGTTTTCTGTGAGACCGTGGTATCACTCCGGCCATTCATGCCGAAGCGTGGCTCTCCCACGTATAAACATATAAACGTATATATAATTTGTGGGGATTCCAATTTATATTTTTGCAATGAAACATGGTTATCTGTAAAATATTGCCTCTGCTTCTTGTAATTCATTAGTTTGAAGTTAACCTTGTAATTAATTTTGTGTACAATAAAAAGATTAATACAGATTATAAGCATTGCTTGACCATTAAAATAAGGAACCTATTCAAATATGTATACTTATTAATTTAAAAAATTGGAAGGAATCGTTTGTAATATTAATTTGTAATTTGGATTTGGCTAACTTATTTGAACGTCAAATGGGACAAAGTTAAATATTGTATGAAAAATCTAAATACCGTATAACTGATGTGATAAAAACTTTAAAATCCAATTCCCGCTAAAGATTTTCCAGAAGATTTTCTAAACCGTAGCAAAATATTGTACGTTCATTATTGTCTTGTGTGAATCTGAGGACTTCTATATACCTATACATTTACAACGTAACCTAAAAAGACCTCCAACCTAAAAGGACTCTTTATATCAATACGTTTCATGCTATTGCATTATTTTCCTTTGAAATGTCATGTCGCTTAGAACCTTTTATTACAGTACACATACATCGATACTTATAATTACTTTGTTTTAAAAAATATGTTAGAACTCAACGGTGCGCTATTTTCTTTTATCATACAACTGAAACGAACGTCATAAATCAAACGGGCTTGGCAAAAAGTATGCAAAATAAAAAAAATAACCGGTAGTGACATTGCCACAAAAATAAATTATACAATGGGCTTATTTCAAGGGGTAGATTTTTTAACCCATTCATTGCGGATACAGCCATTGTTATTGTAATTAACCCGTTATTCGCTGCTGAAGTTGTAACAAAAGGGGTATATATATATATGTGTGTGTTTGCGAGTTCATGCACTGTTGATATGGTGAGTGTTTTGTAATGAGTATAAACATTTTTATAAAATAGTTAATGACGTTAGGAACACAAAAACATTTGTACTCTAGCTTGCTTTAATCTGTTTTTCCGTAGGCCCGTATTCACTTTGATTAGTGCGAGTGCAGGTGTAAAGCGCAAGTGATCAATGATTAGTAGAAAATGCGTGATGACAGCGAATTCGCGGTCCACACTTATATTCAACCAATCATTGATCACCTGCACTCGAACTAATTAAAGTGAATACCGACCCTTAGTGACAAGGTAGGAATATAGTGTTTAGTCTATCGTTTAAAAGTTTTCGTTATGTTGTTTTTCAGTTTTGATGATCCAGGGAGTAACTTAGGCTACTTTTTTTAGACTAACTTTGTCCCGCGGTGTTACTCGCGGTACAACAATAACCGCGGGTAACAAAGCGGGGTTCAGCTAGTTTAATAAAAAGTAATGTTGAAATTATTACAAAAAATGATAATAGTAATTACCTACATGTGGTTGAAACGAATCAGAGTTTTATCAGAATCACAAAAGAAATTGACATGGAAAATAAACTAACGAGACATTACTGCAATAAAAACAAGGTAGTCTTCAAAATTCTCGGTTTCTTAAGACAAGAAGCGCGAAAATAAGTGAGCTATCATATATAACAGACAATACCTACATAAAAGGACTTAAACAATGATACAGGGTGTGCTACCATTAGCTTTTATGATACAATAAGAGAAGCGAATTTGTTTCCCAAATATTGCCGCTGGAAGTAAGTAGATTACTTACAGAGTTTGAAATTGTGTGTTATAAGAATATTTTTCCAATTTTTGTGTTGTTTTGAACTCAAAAGTACTTACTCGAATGATAATAGGAACGAAAATATTTGAAGAACCTTAAAAAAGTTCAGGACAGCAAATGGTTTACCGTCAAAATTAGATAAACGCATGCATAAGGAAATATATCTTCAACATCTGGAAAGGCTTTGTTTACAACCCTTTATCATCGTAATGTCAATAACAGGACGAATCAAGTAGATAACAGGGGAAGAACTTTAGAAGTCAGAACTATGTTCAGCGTTTATAAATGCTTATGAATTTTTTACCAAAAGTTACTAAAAATGTCAATTAATTTGTTGAGTTTTGGTTGGGTTACAATTTTGTTACAAAACTTTGTTTGGGTATAAAAAAATATGAGATTTTTATTTTTGTTATATCTCTGACTAATTTATTGGTCTATTTTCGTAACTTTTTCAAGCTACTGCAGTTTCCTCTCGTTACTCTATAAGAAAATTGCAACATCTGGTATCTTCTCTCCTTGTCCTGCTTCTGATAAAAGCAACAATGAACCCTAGTTGTACACATATACATGAAAGGACGTAAAGACAAAGATAGAGTACAATTCAAGTCTACGTTAATTATTAAAAAATTGATAGTTTGAAATTATGTTTTTGCTAGTGTTACTTCTTCTTAGTGAGGCATTTTTGAGTGTTCGTCGGTATTAAAAGCATAATAATATGTAATACAAGTATTCAAATTGCCTGCTACAAAATATATTCTAAACAATTTTGAAGAAAACAAAAATCACTCATATATCTGTCACAAATTTTAACTTCCTATTTAGTCTTCAAAATACACTTAAAACCCCGGGCATTTACTTCAAATATCTCATTTGAGTCCATACTTAGAACATTTACATTTATTCTCTACTTCCAATTACAAAACAAAAAAAAAAGCACAAGCGATCGTGCTGTCGTGTTTCGTTGGTGAGTGCGAGACCGGGGGCCCAATGATGCAGAAGCATCACTAGCCCGCCATGGTATGGGTAGCCATGCTGCATTCGCAGTATGGTGACCACCACCTTTGGATTCTGCTTATGCTTTCCATCAGGCAGAGTAGAGTCATTTTGGCAGGGCCAAACAAACAAAAAAACAAAAAAATTGAACTAGTAATATTTCATAATCGTAATCTAGTGTGGCCGAAGACAAGCTTATTAAGCGTCGCCAGCTCAAAATTAATTATACATGTCATTCCTATTCGTGTAATAAGCCCAGGATTATGTGATCTCGTATCAATTCTTCGAACCAATTTAGACAGATCCTCCTAATTAAGTTTCGAGATTCCGTGAGATCATGTTGTCAGTTTCTGATTTAATCATCATTTCTTTATTCTTTTTATGTGGCTAATGGATATATTGATTGAGGATATATTGAAAACTTATCTACCAAAAGCAATTTACAAAAGTAGCTATGGATCACATAATCATTTCTTATTTCGTGTTTCTAATTTAAAGAACGCCATATTTCCACACAAACTCTCTTTCATCTCTTATTTGTAATCCCTTATTTAGATTTATTGATGATTTCACCCCTTAATAATCACATGGGTGCTTACAGCATAGAAGGCTTCGGCTGTATTTTCAGTTTGTAGTTCTAGTGGCTTAGACTCAGCATTACAGAATCAGAGTATTTTATATATTTACATAAAAGAATGTTAGACACTCTATCACAAAGCTGTTTCCCAAACACAGCTTAGCACAACTATTAGTGGTAGAATAATATTGCTGTAAATGACCCTTGCCACTAAATTAATTGATAGTGTATATAATGCCCAGGTCAGAGTGGGCAGGTCGGAAGTGTGGCGGCCATTATTACAGGACTCGGAAGTGATTTAGGGCACTAAGGAACTGTGGCGCCCACCATGGGACTCTATTGCATAATTTCATTGTTGATGAATTGTGATGAAACATACTTGAAGAGGTCTCAGACAATCATTCGTCTATAGACCATGTTAGTCATTGTTTTGGAGAACTCATTTTATAAGTTAATGTGGCAAACTAGAACATTAATATTATGTGTTTAATGGAACCCAACTTAAAATTGTTAATATTTTAGACATCTATAACACAACACCATCTTGTCCCAAGCTAAGCAGAGTTTGTGTTATGGGTACTAGGCAACTGATATAAATAAATATATACCTTTTTTGTAAATACATACATACTATGCATAGAAAACACCCAAACTCCGAAACAAACGTTTGCAGATCATACGAAGATTTGGTCCGACCCGGGAATCGAACCCTGTGCTTGAGGTCTCCCTAAAGCATCTGGTACGCCACGGGGGTACGCCACCGAGGAACGAAATCCTGTTAATAAACATAAACTTTGTTTTTTACTATTTTAAAAGTGAGACACTAATATTTTTTCTTCGTTAATTCACAATCACTATCCACTTTTATTCAAGATTCTGGGATTTATTTATTTAACACGTACTGTACAAAACTAGGTGTGTTTTTGTTCAAAATACAATTGAATTTGAGTAAAACGTATCTCAAAACAAATTTCCTATACATTGTTTTATACAGACTAAGACGTTACGTTACGGAAGGTTGTTTTCATACAATTTTTTTTTATGCTTTTCTTTTCTTCCCCCAAGTGTTTCTGATTAAAATTAATTGCGTTTGTAGAAGTTAATTGTAGCGAGGAATAAACGCTTGAACATAAATTGAGTAACAAATGGAGACTCAGTGGACCGTTATTTGTTAGTTTACCCTATAATTTGTTATGTTACCGTCGCGATAATAAATTTGGTTCGGGGTTAGATCCGAACTGATAAATAGCATGGCTAAAAATTTAGAAGACTCGCATTTAAGTTTAAAACCTCAAGGCAGAGTTACTTTAAATTATATATACTTAGTCTTAACTGACTGGCATGTTTCCTTTAAATTTCCTGCCTCCCTAGCCAAGTTGACATTGTACAAACGAAAACTTAGTAAAAAACGAGCAAACGTGTTGGAATGACATCATTTCAACGCCCAGTTACGTGGTCAAAACAAAATGTTAGCCTATAATACATGAGAATAGGAGCGTAAGTGGTTGTAGGAAGAAAATAGATGCGAAATACTTGCGTCTTAATCTGGGGGGGGGCTGGATTCCTGACTTCCACGAACTTCCACTGAACGTTCACCCAAATAATTAGGTAATTAAATCACGGAGTGGAGAGAGAGAGAGATAGAGTCGATTAGAAAGTCAGTTATACTAACATTATAACTGACACTATTTACATTTGCGCAGATGTGTGAATTTTTTTGAAAAAATGATGAGTTTAAAAGTAAAGTAATTACAGAGGTAAAGCAGCAAAGGAAACACATTTATTTTCACTAATTAAAACAGCTGTCCGCATCAAGCTAAAATTGCATTAAGCTCAGCGCAACACACTAGAATTTAAAACGTGAGGGTAGCTGCAAAATAGTACATTCTGAGCCGTCAGCTCTGAATACATATGAGGTTTTGCGTTTACACGGCAATTACTAATCTGATAGACATAATTATGTGTCATGGTGCCTGTGAATGTGTACGTGTGTGGAATATGTAAAATTTTAACGCCTGAAAGGCTAATCTGTTGCATTTGTTTCATAATTATACAGTATATTATGTTATTCTGTCATAAATTGTTTATTGTAACTCAGTTTCCATATCTACATTTTAGTAATTAGCTTCGTTTACATTTAGTTTTTTTTTCATGACATGCCAAATTGATGGACTCACCCTCAAAATCGAGTTGACATGAAATAGAGTCACTAGTCCCTCAAAATGAAAACATTTTGTTCGTTTATCAACCTCATTTGTACACATTTAACAAAAGCTCATCAAAGTCCCTTTGATAGTGAAGCTTGACTGGTTTATTGCTGCGTAAGCCTAGTTTCCAAAACGCGGTGCCACCCTCCACCAAAGCACGAGCGTTGACAGCACTTTGTATCTGTCACGTTGGTAATTCCCCAGAGCCGTAGAAGGGGGGTATCATTTATTATTTAATAGGTAAATTTTCGACCATCACTTGTGTATAGAATTAACACAAAGTTGTATTGAACTATTTCTGTGTACCCCTTAATATAATATATCTATAGTAAATTAATTCACTTGATTATTACTTATTATGTATGTTTAGAAGCAGTAGCAGGCACCCTTTTAAGAACCAGACGTCCTAGACATTTATTTTATACTAGTTGTTGCCCGCGGCTCCGCCCACGTATATGTCGGTTATCGCGGCAAATAGTAGCCTATGTGTTATTCTGATATATAAGCTATATTACTGTAAAGTTTCATCCAAATCCGTTTAGTAGTTTTTGCGTGAAAGAGTAACAAACATCCATCCAAACATCCATCCATCCTTACAAATTCTACTTCTGTATTCTCTTCTCACTTTTTCTTACTTTTTAATCAAACTCTTAATTTTCCCACCTACTTTATTCGTAAAGTTTCCATTGCATAGTATTTAGAATTATAATTGCTGGGACTACTTAAAAACCTATCTTTAATATTAATCTCAAATTTTTTGTCCATTTTTTCTTTTTGATGATGTGAATAATAAACCTAAACGAAATTTTATTAAGATTCTATTGAAAGATACCAACAGATTTCGTTCCACGTTCCCGCTTTTCAAACAATACCTTACACAGGTACCTATTTCATGTTGTTTGAAAATACTGATTCTTGTAAGTATTGTTCCCCAGTGCGTTTAGAAATGTACCCAACCGCGGTGTTGAGAGCTCCGAATATAATTTCAAATAATGACAGTTTTTCATTTCGTGATGAAATATTGTTGGAGATACTGTGTTTTAAATGTCACCGCTTATTGCGAAAGTAATTTGATGTTTTATGATAAATTTTTGTTTAAGATAAGTATTGTTCATTATTTCTTGTTTGGTTGTTTGTATTTTGGTTTAATAAACATCGGAGATTATTTTATAAGTATAAATTTTTTGGTGTTATAATTTGTAAGCGTATGTATTTTTGGTTTGTCGTTTTAGATTGAGGTTTGATTGATAGATTGATCCTTTAAGAATATCGTTTCTTATTTTTAATTATCAATACTGTTAGTAATAACTTTAAAACTACTGCTATGAAATTTATCAACAAAACCACTAATACCTACCACAAAACCAGTACCATAGTGCCCGTTATTAAATTTATGATCTATGGCAAGTCTTGGCCCATGTTCAGATGACGAGCACTCAACGCGCGTTTACAACTACATGTAATTTCGTCCTAGGAGTACACAATGCGCGTTTTTACGTTTTGTTATTAACGCGCGTTAGTAAAACGCGCGTTGAGCGCACGTCATCTGTACATGGCTTTGTTGTCATTCACTTTGTTTTGACAGGCCAATAGTGTGTCGGACACGTAGTGAAAATACATACATAGATCGTAGAGTAGTGCCTCGTTGGCGCAGTAGTAGCGTACACGACTGTTGTGCATAAGGTCTCGGGTTCGATTTCCGGGTCGGACCAAATGTTTGTTTTGGAGTTTGGGTGTTTTCTAGGTATGATATGCTTGTATTTACAAAAAAAATAGTAAATATGTATTTATATCAGTTGTTTAGTACCCATAAAACAAGCTGTGCTTAGTTTGGGACTAGATGGCGTTGTGTGTTAGATGTCTGAAAAAGACTATCAACAAAGGTACAAGGGTAACAGGACCCTTACTTTTGGGTTCACTGTAGTTAGGAAAAATCATCCGTTTTAACTAATCTTTAACAACCACACGAAGGAGTATCTCCTACAAATCAAATTATTAACCTTCTTGTAGTTATGTCGAGTTCGTTTTGTTGGCACAATTGTATCAATATTGGACATCGTAACTCGATTTCGGAACGGAGTGCGCTGTCAAGTGACGGGTGGCGACACCAAAATGGCGGACGTTAAGGTGCGGTTACAGAGAGGTTTGAATGCTCACATACTAATTGAGTTTAGTTTCGTAAGTGAGTACTTAGGCTATTAAATTTGAAGGTCAAATGTCGGCACTTTATGTGGTCTGCTGGTGTTGCTGAGCTTTGAAATAATTGGAGCGAGAAATTGTCTTATAGGGTAACTACTTTAAATTAAACCGGAGGTTATCAGGACTTTCGACTACATATTTTTTGCTTTTTTGTTTCATTGTTATGGCCAGTATAACATGCACTGTCTTTAATTATTTTGATAGACACTAAACACGGTTTAGTTGGCGTAAACAGTAAACATTATTTTGAAAAAAAAAAAGGTTTTTGAACATATAAATTTGAATGTTGTTCGGCACCTTTTGTATCAAATAAAATTTGTCTTCTTTTTTCTTGTCTGATTCTTCAGTTCTTTTGTGATTATTTTAGAACAAGTTTGTTTTAAGTTTTGAAACTTTTACCACACTTACTTTAAAATAAAATATAAACCATTAGCTGTTGCCAGTGGCTCCCCTCGCGTGAATGTCGGTTATTGCGGCAAATTTTGCCTATGTGTTATTCTGATGTATAAGCTAAACTACTGTAAAGTTTTATCCAAATCCATTCAGTATGAAGAAGTTCAGCGTGAAGAAGTAACTAACATACACACTCACAAACTTTCGTCTTTATAATATTAGTGTGATTATATTTTAAGTATTATAGGATTCACTTGAAAAAAAGATTTTATGTTGGAATTCAAAACAAATGCCTAACTATTAACCCTAACATCTTACTATTCAATTTATCTAAGAACAAATGACCAAATCCCTTAAATCCTAACCCTATCGATAGCTTAGGTGTCAAAAAGACCGAACAATACATTTTGCGAAAGCCGCCCAATTCACAACGCCTCAACGCGGATAAGGCAACAAATCACTGGACGGACGCTTTCACCCCCACTCTGCGTTCAACACTCAGAGGCCTACTCATTTGCCGCATAATAATGTCACGTTCTAGGCTGTATAATTACAAAAACTAGTATTACTCACTCCGTTCATGTGTGACCTTTTTATGTTATGATTTGTTAGCTACAGCAATACTCGAAGAAAGTTGTTAAGAGTTTACGACCTAACTTTAATGTTGTTTTTATATTGTGGGCAAAAATATTTCATAACACTAACGTGATAATACTTATCATTCAATTATTTCTCTTAGACAGGAATTTAAACCAGAAACTCTGACGCAGCACCAGTTACAAACCAATCTACCAAGAGTTCTGTTAAAAATCGCTGTAAGAAGTTACTCTTGGATTCTGCTTGTGCTATCCATCAGGCAGGGCAGAGTCATTGTGGCAGCACAAATATATATATATATATAGGAATTTTTAATATTTTATACATGACTAATCCCGCAATCTATACTAATATTATAAAGCTGAAGAGTTTGTTTGTTTGTTTGAACGCGTTAATGTCCGGAACCACAAAAATTCTTTAAGTGGTGGATAGTACATTTATCGAGGTAGGCTATAGACTATATATCATCACGCGAAGACCAATAGCCGCGAGCACCAATGGAGAGTGTTTAAAAAAAACGGGGGAAAATTATCACGCTACGGGCAATAGGAGACGCTAACGAGATTGCGTGGGTCAGCTAGTCAGTAATACGATTACTAAAACTACCAAAAAATTAAATGTCAAAACTCAGTTTCGACGGTTAGACCAAAACAGACTGTAACTTATTCATATAACATTTATATTACTTCAAAGATGCCTACATCTATCATCCACTCAGGCAACAATTTATCCACAAATGTTTGCCTACCCCAAATTAAAACACTTTCTCCGTGAAAATAAATTTCCCTCTCGAATTTCCTCGAATTTTAACAGAGAACCACTGAATCACTCTATCAAACCATAGAGAAGGCCTCGACAGCTCGCCCTATTAAAATAACTGTGTTGTTTACTTGAATTTAGCCCAAAAACGGTTGATAAGAGTTTTGCAAGAAAAGTTGCAGACGGGATACTTTTTTAATTGATTTTTTTATAAATAAACCTACTGTCCCCCTCACGGAGTTATATAATTGTACTTCATGGAATATTTTAGTGTAACATAAGTTTAGTATACTATTTATTTTTTACCCGACTACGGCAAAGCCAAAGGAGGGTTATGATTTTGACAGGCTATGTATGTATGTATGTATGTATGTATGTATGTATGTATGTATGTATGTATGTTCATTTGTTCCCTCCTAGCTCCTTAACTACTCATTAGATTTGGACAAATAAGGTGTCTCAAGAAGCGTCATGATCGTCTTCTAGTTATAGGCTATATGACGTGTCACTGAATCTAATGTGGCGCCCTCTAGCCGACATAAAGTACTGTATTAAAAAATAAATTTGAGATAAATATGCCGTGTTTGGTATCATTGGAAAGGGCGTTACTTGTACATTTCAAAAATACATACATTATTAGCATTTGTTCGTGACTTTGTCTGTATTTATTCGAAAAGTGTGATATTTCTATGGTATGCTTCTTTGTTCCCTCATTCTTTCTAAACTAGTCAGAATAAGACAAATGGGGTATCGTGAAAAGCGTCTTGATTGCCCGCTGATAATAGACTATATGACGTGTCACTGAATCTAATGTGGCGCCCTCTAGCCGTCATAAAGTACTGTATTAAAAAATTAATTTCAGATAAATATGCCATGTTTGGTATCATACGAAAGGGCGTTACTTGTACATTTCAAAAATGCATATATTATTAGCATTTGTTTGTGACTTTGTCCGTATTTATTCAAAAAGTGTGATATTTCTATGGTATGCTTCTTTGTTCCCTCATTATTTTTAAACTAGTCAGAATAAGACAAATGGGGTATCGTTAAAAGCGTCTTGATTGCCCGCTGATAATAGACTATATGACGTGTCACTGAATTTAATATGGCGCCCTCTAGCCGACGTAAAGTAGTGTATTAAAAAATAAATATGAGAGAAATATGCCGTGTTTGGTATCATACGAAAGGGCGTTACTTGTAGATTTCAAAAATATATTATTAGCATTTTCTCGTGACTTTGTCCGTATTTATTCGATAATTGTGATATTATATCTGTGGTATCTATTTAAAATATACTTTGCAAAGAAATTAGTATTATTGAGGCACCAAAACATTTTAAATAAAAAAAAGTAAAAACTAAAACCCAACTACGACAAAAAACGACGCTGAAAAAGTATGAAACAAGTTTCAAAAGCCGTAGTCACGCGTTGTTAAAGTGATATGGAACATTAATAAGTTTCAAAAGCTGTAGTCCATGTAGTGTAATGTACCATATGGTACATATCAGTTTAACAACGCGTGACTACGGCTTTTGAAACTTGTTTCATACTTTTTCAGCGTCGTTTTTTGTCGTAGTTGGGTTTTAGTTTTTACTTTTTTAAATAATTAGGTAATTATTGTCATAAGATAATAAAACCATGCTATAATACATTCAAATACTAGCTTTTATTCAAACTATTCCAAGATTTTCTCTTCAAAGTTTTGCTTCACAGGCGATGGTTTTTACTGAACACAATAAAATAGCTTGACAATATATCTTACTTAAGTTTAATTTTCTAATTATAAACACGTCTTGCAAAGCATTATCGATTACGAATCGACTAATGGAAATTTACGCTACAAAAAGCTGCAAGTCTGCCCCAAGGGAAGCCGAACTTCGTAATTATGTCAGTGGGTGGTCGGGCGGATATGAAATGACAAAAGACGTATTGGGTATCGCGTTGATAGAATGCCGGCACTACCGGTTTTTCCGTTATCCTACGTACCTACGATATATGTCAATATTGCGTCAGGTTTTTTGCTCGTACGATAAATTGTGGTTGTTTTTGTTCCTCGTTTGAGGAACTTTCGTTCTAATAATATTTTTCTACGAATTCAACTTTGCGAAACTACCTATGTTAAATGTGTGTATTTTACGCTATGAATATTTATTTTAGCTTGAGTTGTTTTACTTAAAATACAGATTTTTTTTAATAAAAATATAGACAGTTATGTTAAATTGACAGCGTCGTTTTGTCCTGTGTAAAAATGTAATTTATCTCTAAAGTGTATATTGTACTCTAATCCTTAATTTATACTATATAAGTATATTCACTCACTATTCTTTAATATAAAAGTGTGGATATTGTGCACTGTTTTATATGTTTTATTTGTTTGTATTAAAATCTCTATATTTCTATTTATGATATTTTATCTGAAAGAAGTTCATTTGTTTCCTTATTTATTTTAAACACCAAACTACCCATGAATTTGTGTTTCTACAGTTGATTTGTCCATCCAAAGGTTGCCTGTAAGAAATTGCTTTTTAGCGATAAGGCCGCCATTTGTACATGGTTATTATATTGTTTAGTTTTTAAATGTAACTGTATCAATTGGTGTACAATAAAGTTTATTTTATTTTTATTTTATTTATTTTATTTATATTTTTAAAAGTCTAGTTACTATAACAGGCTCTGTTAAGGTTTGGATCAGGTGTGTGAGGTTAAAAAAATAATTATAATATATTGCCTTTGGTGACGTAAAGAAACGAAAACATCTCTTCTCCAAACGATAGCATATGCATATTCATACTTATATGATATATTAGCTTTTCAAATATATCAAAGTGGGAGAGCCTCGCTTCGGCATGAATGGGCCAGCTTAACCGCAGTGATACCACGGCCTCACAGAAAACCAGTGTGAAACAGCGCTTGCACTGTGTTTCACCGAGTAAGTGAGGATACCGGAGGCCCACACCTAAACCCTTCCCCCTATCCACCACCCCCTCCACCAAAGGCCGGCAACGCACTTATGACGCCTCTGGTGTTGCAGGTGTCCATGGGCGGCGTTAATCGCTTACCATCAAGCGATACGTCTGCTCGTTTGCCCGCCTATTCCAAAAAAATAATAATAATAATTATGTCAAGTTTACCTTTTCTTAAAAGTGCTTTTATCATACATACTTTACTTCCTTAGTTGATTCTTATGACACCGTTGAGACGAATAGCGTCTATGACATTCCATATTCTTAATGCGCCCCTACACGGAATACTGCCAGCATAGCCCAATTGATCAGCAAGTTATATTATCCCTGGACTGGACATCCAAAATGATCCACATTATTAATGATTTATGTCATTTTCATTGTAGTTTATGATATCACTAAATTACCAACTGAATTAAACCCACTGACTGCTGTAGATAACTTGCAGCCCAATTGTAGCCTCATTGTTAACCGAAATATAATTAAGGTTTACTTTCATTCGATTGGAGCTTTCTCGTATACGAACGTGTGACTAACATTAATCTAGATTTTTGGTTATTTCATTAACTACTAGCTTATATCTGTTAGTTAGGTCTGATTTTGTCCATTCAGGTATTCCCTAGGAATTGTAATTATCTCTATATATTTTTCTAAGTTACTTACAATGAGTGGAAATTATTTTATGACAATTAATGGAGCAGTTTGGGAATTGCGTAATGAGTTCGCTAGAGTATTTATTAATTTAATTAGAATATAGACATTGTGTCTTGATGATGCTCATAAAATACCAAAAAACACGTAATTCTAACCACAATTTAAAACATTTTGGTACTACTTTTTCCTTGTATATGACTGACTAGTTACGCCCGCGACTTTGTCCGCATGGAATCTAGTGACTTTGCGTAGCATTTATATGATCTTTAAACCCCCGTTTCAACCTCTTACAGCATTTTTTTGCATTTAAAATTAGTCTATGTCCTTTCTCAAACTCGAGACTATCTGTGTATAAATTTCAATTAAATTAGTTTAGTAGTTTTGACGAGAAAGCGGCATAGATAAATAGACAGAGTTAATTTCACATCTATCTATACTAATATATAAAGCTGAAGAGTTTGTTTGTTTGTTTCTTTGAACGTAATTATCTCAGGAACTACTGATCCGATTTGAAAAATTCTTTCATTGTTAGATAGCCCATTTATCGAGGAAGGCTATAAGGGTATATATCATCACGCTACTACTAATAGGAGCGGAGCAACAATGAAGAATGTTTCAAAAACGGGGGAAAAATAGCAATAGGAGACGCAAACGATGTTGCGTGGGTCGGCTAGTTTGTAATATTAGTAAGGATTTTAAGGTAGCCTTGATATAGGCGAAAATATCCTAAACGCATCTAGTAATCTATCTAACGTGGATATTGTGCTAATATTTCAACCTTACTCGGTAATCTCTTCGGTAATCTCAAGAACACATTGATATAATTAATGTCCTTGTAACAACAGCCAAACATTCAAAGACCTATAATATTTCTTACTTCACCGTGCTGATTGTCGTATTTATATAAAGAACTACATAATTCATACATTTAATATAAATGAAACGTCTCTATCTGTCTGTCTCATTTTCACGGCCAAACCGCTACACCGATTTTAATGAAATTAGTCTTGGACATACTTTGATTCTTAAGGAAGGATATAGGCTACTCTTTACTGCGATAATCAAAAAAACGGTGAAGCCGCAGGCAAAAGTTAGACTTGATATGTCTCCATAGAAAGCCCCCTAGATCTAAACTTTATTAACTAATAACATATTATGTTTTCATATCAGTTTACCTAGCTTCGTAAGGGTAATATTTATTATAATGGTTTTACTCAATTAGTAACGGCAAACTTTGTAAATAGATATACCACATCTTGTAGATGTTATACGCAACAAGGGTTCACATTTAAGTCATAACTATATCAGTCTAACAACTTATATATACATTAACTTGTATGTTCAATATTTATGGAAAAAATTGTAAGAGTAATTGACTAAGAAAAAAAATTGTCCCTCACACTATGTCACATTTCTCGATTTAGATAGAAATACAAACACAAAATGATATTACATGCTATCAAATTTCAAACTAAAATTACTCGACATTCGACTAATAATATCATCGATTAAATTTTATGAATAATCGATTCCTCAATAATTAACTAGAGTCCTTCACAAAAATCGATTTCTTCCAAAACGACGTCTCAAAATATTACCATTATCATCATTACCTTCCAGAATACGGCCCCTAAATCAGGTAAATGCCCTCAAACAATGTCAAATAAAACTGAATCATAGTGCTATTAACATAAAGTTTGTTTTCGGTCGAGCGTTTAAAGGTTATAGTATGTACAAGAGGGATGATTTGGCCGGTCGTAAGCAATTTCTAAATTGGATTTTGTTAGGGGTAGCTGGTCTTGGGCGGGCCTCAGTTTCATTAAAACTTGTGAGTCTATCGTATAACAAGGCATGTGATCCGCCACCCGCAATTATTAGTGGATTATTATCAATTTAATTATAGTTTTGTAAGTTATGTATTGAGTTTAGAATCTTTTAAGGATTCCGCACAAATTATTTTTCTTATTAACGAAATCAATCACCAAGTTGATGCAAAAGAGTTTAAATCTATGTTAACGGTTATCGATATAAACATTAAACAAGATAATGTAGTGTCAACCCTAAATTGTGCTATAATTCAATTCTGGTAGCATTCTTCCTTCTAAGACATAATATATGTAGATGGTAATAGGGTTGTCTCTTTTCCCAAACTAGGTAGATATCTTATGACTGAACTTTGATTTCAAATAGTAATACTATGCAACTATAGATGTTAATATGATGATGATGATCAACTAATAAATAAATAAGAAAATAGTTTTGTAAATTATTTAAAAGAAAAAAAATGTTAAACTAATATAATAATAATAATAACTTTATTGATACAACACCAACACCACGATAAAACAATTTGGTTTTTAAGCATATGTCATAATGTACTCTTAAACTAGGTGTCTACAGTATGGCTATGGTCACTAACGTCTAAACTAGGCCGAGCCTGTATCTTAGACGTTAGTTTCTTCCCAGGTTTTAAGTGTATCATAAAAACATGTGTATTTAACTAGACTTAGGTACACAGCATCAAAATGTGGCCAGACTCACACAGTATATACACACATACATGCATTTTCCTGTCGTAAGAATAGCTATAAGAATATAGATCAAACTTACTGAGCTATCTCGACCCCCTGGTATCACACATACTCCACACAAGAATTTATCACAACTTACACATTACAACAGTCACTGGTAAATAAAACAAAAAAAAAACAATACAGAAGAACAAGTAGTTAACTGTTAACATTAATAAAACTGGGCAGGTACTTATGCGTTTACAATCCATGATCCCGAGACGTTAAGCAAGGTATCCACATAATTACAGCACGTCCCAGTGGCCACTTACTTCCTAACAAATGTACATATATAATTTTTAGACTTAAATTAAAACTAGACATATTGCAATTTAAATGTGGGTAGGCTCGAAATGCAGCATGTTTGCGTAGAAATAAAATATACCGTACCGTCAGCAATTAGGTCGAATGAATGTGAGGCAATCACTATGTATGCGAACTTAAGACATTTTATTTTATTTTATTTTTTTATTGAATAGATATTCATTGTGTTAAGGTTTTTTTTTCCGACTAGTAATAGATACCCACACACATTTGCATACATACTAATATATATCCATATATTTAATTACTTAATAATTTGGAACAAACTTTCTATTTCTTTATAGTTTCTCGATTTAAGCCACGATGTTAAGGCTTTTTTACACTTGTGTTCAGGTAACAGGTAAATTTTTAAAATTTTATTTATTCTATTGTAAAGCATTGGACCAAGGTAGCACTGGAATTTTTCAATAAATGCTGTATTATACGGTAACACAGGACATACCCTGACCCTCCGTCGAGCAGACATGCGACTGTCATATTCAACTTTTCGATGCTGCTCCATAACAATAGTCATAACAAATAGCTGCCTAATCGTAAGCACATCACTTTCTGAATAAAGGTCGACTGTAGGATATCGGAAGGGCTTAAAGAACATGACCTTCAATATTTTGTTCATATTCTTTTATTTCTTCCAAAATGAAATAACATCTCAGATCCTGCAAATTATGCGTAGCGTATAATTACCTTGTTAGCTAACTTCACACTACATTTGTATAAAATAATAATACATATTTAGTACGTCTAACACATAACGCTATCTAGTAAAGGTAAAGTAAAGACAAAAAAAGAAAGAAAGAAAGTAGTGCCGTTTAGTAAAGTCTCAGAGTGGACCAAAAATGTTGTCAAGAAGTGTGACGTAACATCGCACGAATGCACGACGCGAATTATATGCTGAAGAATAACAACAATATTTAGAAGTAGCATTTCACTTCAACATAATCAATCAGGAACAATATCTTTCTCAAAAAAAAAAAAAAAACTGGTAGCACGGATTTTTTTTGATTTCCTATATTTGTTAAACACAATGAACGATGCTATACGAATCTATGCCTTGCTTTGCTTTTAATATTCCTTGAGAACCGATAAATACAGAAATGCTTGTTCTGATGTTATAAAAATATAGATGAGTTGGTTTTCATCTAGTATTTTTATAAAGTACTCACTCATTTCTTTTCACTATTTTTTCGTCACTTTTTTCATTAACAGATGCACTTTGTTCATTTTACATATTTTAAACCACAGAACAAACGAATTAATAGTTAGAAATGGTGTCGAGCTGCAAGTGCAAGGTACACTGTGTCGCCTAAACGCACACATGAACGATCAATAATATTATACACACATAAAGAACAATATCCTAATTCGTCCAAATGATGTTCAAATATATAAGTTCTAACAGCCACTTACAATGTTACTAAATACAACCTTATGGCTTTCTACTAAGGTAGGGTTTCACCACGAACAGAAATATGCATTTCTGTTCGTGGGAGGTTTCGTCGAAGACCTTAGGGATTGACATTTGTCGAATATAATTATATTACAATAATTTTTTTATTACATTTATTTGGCTCATACTCGGATATCCTTTCATTCTACTTTATAATTATTTTGTTGCAACTCCTTTATCTACCTAAAATAAATTATACACTTGTGTATTTAAATTATTATTATTAAAGTTTCTGAAATATACCTAAATTTCAGAAACTTTAAAAAATAAAAGTGGCCAAGTGCGAGTCGGACTCGACCATGAAGGGTTCCAAAGCAGCAAGTAAAATAATTTAATTTTTATTTTATTTTTATACTAGCAGATCCACGCAACGTCGTTTACCTCTCCTATTGCCCGTAGCGTAATAATTTGCCCCCCATTTTTGTAACATTCTTCATTGCTGCTCCGCTCCTTTTGGTCTTGGCGTAATGATATATAGCGTATAGCCTTCCTCGATAAATGTACTATCCAACGTTGAAAGAATTTTTCAAATCGGACCAGCGGTTTCTGAGATTAGCGCGTTCAAACAAACAAACTCTCCAGCTCTGTATATTAGTATAGGTTTGTTTGATTGAATAAAGGGTAAATTGCAGTTTACAATTTAAACCGTATTAAAAAAAAAGTACTTACTAGATTTCATTCAAACCAATTTTCGGTGGAAGTCTGTGTGTGTAGATCATATATTTTTTTAGTTTTATCATTCTCTTATTTTACAAGTTACAATTTTACCACTTTGGAAGTGTCTCTCTCGTAAACTACTCAGTTCAGAAAAAAATGGTATTAGAAACCTCAATATCACTTTTGAAGACCTATCCATAGATAAACGTATGGGTTTGACGAAAAAATTTTTTTTTAATTTCAGATTCCTTTGAGTCTAAGTATGGGGACCCCAAAAATGTATTGTTTTTTTTCTATTTTTGTGTGAAAATCTTAATGTGGTATACAGAATACATCTTCTTACCAAGTTTCAACATTATAGTTCTTATAGTTTCGGAAAAAAAGTGGCTGTGACATACGGACGGATAGACAGACAGACAGACATGACAAATATATAAGGATTCCGTCATTTGCCTTTGGCACGGAACCCTAAAAAACGACTATGCATTTTACTGCGGTAGAACAATACTTTAATTCACAAATTGTTGTTCCGAGTCTTGGTGTACTTTACCGTATACTGTTATTTAATCAAAAGTACTTACATACTATCTTTTGTTTAATCAAATCTGTTTATTGGTCTGGTGGCTGTAAAATTTTGGTGTATGAAATTTTTATAAACTTTTTATTTAACATTTTATATAACATTTATTTTCTAATAAACCTCCAAAATAAGTTTAATAATTTTTTTGCGATTAAACAAAATCATATATTGTTTTAAAACCATAGTACAATATAAATCGGATAGTAAAAGTAAAATTACAATAAAAATCAATATCATCGAAAAGTTTAATGTTTATTACGATATCGATTAAATTTGTCTACGTCCCTATGGCAAAAAATTGTAAACATTACTTTTACTAAATGTTTTCACGCCAAATGTTTTAAAACATTCCCGCAGAAAATGCAGTTCATTGCTTGCTCTATTGGCAACTATGCAAATCATACTTAAATTTAATACGTAATGTATGATTATTTTAATAGATTAGAGTATAACGGTTTGTATGTGTATTACATAATACTTTTTAGATTTTTGTTAATATCATTTAAAAACAAACGTTGTTAGACTTATTGATGATACGATATGTTTCCTTTGAGTAAATTGTAGTCCTTGCTTCGTTTTCAGCACGTAATTATCGCACAGTTCGGCATAGCAATAACTTTTTACGCAGCTACGTTCCCGACGAAAGTAATACGTGTATTAAAGCGTTCAGTTGATGCCAGCAGAGACATTAGTGACATCGGTGCTTAACTGCGGCGCGCCTGCCCCGCCTACATCGCATTTCTACTACTTAATTCTCCTCTTCTGTGTTTTAAACACTTGATATACACAATTTTACAAGTATACAGACAGTCGAGTCATCAGCTGCCACCATCTGTGCGTGCACGTAGCAGGCTGTAGTACAAACACACACGCACACTCGCGCAAGCTCCCTGCGCCGGTTAAACGAAACAGCAGGAGCAGACATACATTTTCTCCGCGCGGCAGAAAAAGAGGGGATATTAATTCCTCTCCTACGTCACGCCTCCGTTTTACGAATATTGGATCAGGTCACGTGTATTGACGCGAGGTAACATTTTTTACTCCTCTCAAAATAGTGCACAATGCCTCTAAGGAAGTTTTCACTTCAAAAATATTTTTTATAAAAGACAGAGTTCTAAGTTAAAAAAGATATAAGAATAATACAACCGAAATGAGAAACTCCTTCTTTTAATGAAACCCGTTAAAATGACTTTAACGAAACCGAAAGTCAAGAAATGGAAAACGAACCATCAAATTACAGATTAAATGATAATTACAAGCCCTCTTAATCTAGAAATGATGTCATGTAATTGGGAGGATGAATATTTTTATGTCTATAATCCGATTGGAACTTGAAGGCACGTAATTAGTTTTTCTAATTAGTGTAAGTACTGTCGAGCGTTAAGTAATGAAAGACAGGGAAGTTGGGCCTAATGTTCTGTTTGGATATCAACAGAGTGATACCGAGGGGGAATATTTAAACATTGTCTGAATATTGCCACGGTGACCTCCCAACGTAATTGTTTCATAAACATAAAATAAGATTATTTTGGGTTATTCCACTGTGCTGGTATTGTTTTTATTTAGATACTCGAGAGTAACGAATCCAGGTCAGATAAACATACCTGAAAATTGGCAGCTAAGAATGTTAAACTGGTAAATAGATTAAGTTTCATAAACACTCCCCCGATCCATTAAATTAATGGTTTTATTTAATACTAGCTGAACCCCGCGGTGCTACCCGCGGTTATTGTTGTACCGCGAGTAACGCCGCGCGACAAAGTTAGTCTAAAAAAAGTAGCCTAAGTTACTCCCCGGATCATCAGCTACCTGCCAGTGAAAGTCCCGTCAAAATCCGTCCAGCCGTTCCAGAGATTACCCGGAACAAACAGACAGACAGACAGACAGACAGACAGACAGACAGACAGACAGACAGACAGACAAAAATTTTTTTAACTGCATTTTTGGTATATGTATCGTGTATATATACATATGCATTGATTAAAAAGCTGTTATTTTAATATTACAAACAGACACTCCAATTTTATTTATTTGTATAGAGTATAGACTAGCTGAACCCCGCGGTGTTACCCGCGGTTATTGTTGTACCGCGAGTGACGCCGCGGGACAAAGTTAGTCTAAAAAAAGTAGCCTAAGTTACTCCCCGGATCATCAGCTACCTGCCAGTGAAATTCCCGTCAAAATCCGTCCAGCCGTTCCAGAGATTACCCGGAACAAACAGACAGACAGACAAAATTTTTTTAACTTCTTTTTTGGTATATGTATCGCGTATACATACATATGCATTAAGTGAAAAGTGGTTATTTTAATATTACAAACAGACACTCCAATTTTATTTATTTGTATAGATGTATAGCTTAAGGACTTTCTGTAAGCGAAAAGCTAAAGTTGATTTCTACAATTTTCTCAAATTTGTGTGAATTATCGAGATTAAGTTAAACTACTTGCATTAATACGGTTATGTGATTTGATATTATTTTTTAGTTAATGTTTTTGTTGTCCCACATATTATTTGAACTGATCTAAAGCATGCTCATCGGCTGCTGTTGTCGTCATTAAGTTTCGTAATATTTAACCCATTAAAGTCACAATCTAACATATACTGATTATACTCGAGTGTTGCTGATCTCTTTTTGCAACTCCTTTTAGTTCCGTATACACTTCAACCAATTGCCGTACACAGCTGAACGTAGGTCTACCCCAAGGAGCGCCAAAACATCCCGGTTTTGGGCAGTCCACTTCCATCCGCTGCCAGCCACTTTCTTTGATTGGTCACCGTGCCGCAGGGCGCCCTACACTACGTTTGCCTAATCGCAGTCTCTACTCAAGCACATTTCGGCTTCACCGACCATCAGTATGCCTAGAGATATAACCGGCCCATTTCCACTTCAGCGTGCTGATTCTCCGTTTGATATCAGTTACTCTAGTTTTCTTTCGAATAACTTCGTTTCGAATTCTATCAGGTAGAGAAACACCTAACACAGCACGCTCCATCGCATTAATTCCGTATACACTATTAAATATTTATAAATCTAAGCATGAAACGATAACAGTTCATTAAAATCAATAAGAAAGGACATTACTGAGACATAATTAGGGTGTGCTAATCAAACAGATGGTCACGCGATGGCGTGATGTAAGCTATAAAGACGAGGTGTAACGAGGAGGTGCCTCTAACAAGATTCGTTCACGACATGCTTCTATAAAATGAGGCTATGAAACCAGCGGTTGGGGATACAAATCCTAAAAAAAATGTCTGTTATAAACAAATGAAGGTAACAAAGGAATACTAATAAAAAATTGGTAAAAACATTTTTATTTAAACGGGTTTATTGAAAATAATGTGCTAAAAGCTAAAAAATTAAGTTTGGTAAAAAATATTCGGTATAAAATCGTTGGGTGTAGCGTAAACTGAGATGACTGGATGGAAACACGGGCCCAACCATTTTTTACAAAAGAATATTTTTTAGCTTTCAGTACATTATTTTCAATAAAACTGTTTAAATTAAAAAACAAATATTTTCAAGTTTTTAGCTTTTAAGTTTATTACATACAACTTCTCATCTGTATTCTAGTAGTCAACCCCTTTCTTCTGATATAGTGATAGTCGTGACAAAATGTGTAAACCACCATTTTGTTCGCGTCGGCCATCTTAGATTTTAATTTGTTTTCATAGTGAACTGTATTTAACTAGTCAAGCCCTTTTATTGGTTACCCATACTAAGATAGTCGTGATAAAATTTTTAAAACGCCATTTTGTAGCAGCGGCCATCTTGGATTTTAATAAAACAGAATTTATATAATTGTATTGTCACCAAAATTAAAGGCGTGTATCTAATTTCAGGTCAACAGAAAAGGGGTCAAATTTTAATTACTAGATTAGACCCAAACAATCAACCAACTCAAGCTAAAAAATAAAATAATAAATAGTCGTGTGGTGTCGTGGGACACTAGATAGAAACAAAGTTCCTTATCATATAATATATGTAAATAATACATGCAACTTACAGATGGCGCTACACTGATTTTTTCGTTCACGTTTCTTAAAAATCACAAAATTGTCTTAACTTCTCTAAATAAGAAAATCGGCTAAATCGGCCCAGCCGTTCTCGAGTTTTAACGAGATAAACGAACAGCAATTGATTTTTAAGTACAAGACTAGCTGCCTTGACGAACTTAGTGCTGCCATATTTTTCTTTTGTAAATGTTTCCTAAATTTCTGAAAAGCTTAGTAATTATACCTGTCTCAGCTTAACTGAAGAAGTGTACAGTCGCGGACAAATAAAAAAATATCTTGTTATATTTTAAATTTTTTTTTTCGATACAAAACTTGTCATAACAAAAACGAACACACAGAAAAAAATATTATCCAATTTGGTGCATTCAATCGGAAGTTATGAGCGTACATATATTTCGGCGATTCTTTTTTATTAAATACATTACTTTTAGCTGGAACGACATATTTTCTTTTTAATTCACATTATACTTGTCAAAACACATTGACATTTAAAACTCGTTTAAAGCATCATTAAAACTATTTAAAACGAAGTAACAATCGCTGTCTCAAGAGCCCGACGATCGCAACAAAAACAAACGAATTTCACGAAGCACACAACTCGGACAAATGAAAGAAATACTGAATCGTATTGTTCACGCAATCATCCCCCAGGGTGTGTTACTGTGTGAATGTTGTGTTTTGTAATTGTTGATAGTTTTTTGAAAGCCTTTCTTGTTAGTAGGCCGCGTTTTTAATTGAAATTATTGAAAGGTATGGGCGTCAATCTTTAAAGAAAAATAAACATTATTCAACCAATTGTAGGGTTGGTGTGCAATACAAATGCAGTAGAAAACAACTAACTAAAAATTGTACAATACGAAGTATGGTAGAGACGTAACAATATGTATTTTTTTTACATTAACACTTACAAAGCGAGTTCGACGTCCGAGGAACGCGTAGTATCGTTAATAATGCGCGTTCCTCGGACGTCAAACGTCGACGTGTTTAAAAAAACAATACAGTCAAATTGAGAACTTCCTCCTTTTTTAAAGTCCGTTAAAATCTTAACCGTCTTTTAATGCTCGGCCAACGTCCATCATCTACACACGACATAATTCTTTTTTCATATTTGCTAACTTCTAGAAAAATAAGTGTAGATTATATAAAAGAGGAATAAGGTAATTAAGGGCAACTGACAGCACCCCATGAGGGTTTCGATTCGATTCTTTCATTAAGCCGCCACCGAAACGGTGTGCGTTACGTCCGGTCATTTTTCGAACTTTTTAATTCGACCGCTCCACCCGGATTACCAAATGTAGTAGGTTACGGCCAGTTAAATTTCCAACGAGCTATTGTAACCAAATTTCCAAAATTCTCCCTTTTACAAAAGTTAAAAGGCACGGGGATTTAATTAGGCTGAATCAATTTAATGATAAAACTCCTTTTGCCTTAAAGCTTTACAAACTGTCCTTATTCTAAAAATGAGATCACGTTTCAATCAGTTATAAAAGAAATCAAGATACTTATAAATACGAATGCATTTTGATCTTCCAGTTTACCTGTGAAAGCGATACCTAGTATTTTCAAACAAATAGATCCTTACCAGACTTGCGAAGCAGCAGCTGGCTGGCTACATTACAATTTTTTTTTAACAAAGTCTGTCTATTAGTCGACTTTTAAACAGTCTTTCGTATGCGATCGGATATCTGCTGAGTAACGGAACTATCGGACTGGGAAGATTAGGTAGACCTTGCATTACGAATCGACCATAAACGAGGTGAGGCAAAACTGTTCAGGTAATAGCGAAAACACAGCCTAATAGGTGTTTATTAACTGTGCTACTCTTCATGCAAGTTCAGATAGATGTAAGAATGTGTTTTTATTCTGGTAAATATAAGACGAAAGGTAAGTAAAGATAGTTTGTACGACGCTTGATCAAATATCACAAAATATAAAATTGGCATATTTATAAACGACAAAATGACTTCTGAAATAGTAGTGAACTACACCGGTAAACCAAATTTGCTCAAAATTTTAAAAGTATTAGAGAGAATAAGAGTAAGGGATAGGCTTTGTCTAAGTTCAAGTATATTTATAATATAGTTTCAAAATTTAAACAACTAAAAAATTTGTCAGAGAACGTTAACTTTTTTATAACAGCAAAAAAAGCTTAAAATGTTAACCACGCATATTCTGAAATATACGAGAATTTGAGCTACTATTCAACACACGCTCAAATGAAAACGTGTCTGCTATAAAAATATTGCTATGACAAATTCAAATCACATTCGTGACATTTCTTGCCATGACGAGCGGTTCAGCAAAAACTTTTATCGTTCGAATGCAGTCGTCTCGTTCGGAAAACTTCGGCCGTGTCCGTGTGACATTACAGCCATATTTATTCGTGTTCGATTTGTGTTCAAAAGTCGGGTAATTATCGAAGGATGATTTAAATGGGTTGTTATAACTTTTGGAACGTGAGCGTATAAGTTTTAGTGGGGTCTTGAACGTGTTGACGATGAACGGAGTCAGTAAAATGAGATGAATAAATTTGGAAATATTTATTTGACTTATTAATAGGAAAGGATTTTGATTTTTTTCTAATTTTTTATTGTTTTACACGATTTGATTAACAGTTAAGATAAACTCGAAAATGGTTCTACCGATTTAGCTAACTTTTGGTCTTAAAATATTTATGGCAGTACAGGGAAAGTTTGAACGGTAAGGAAAATGAAAATAATTAGAGAAAAAATAGTAAAAATAACTTACTTTTGAGAGTCGCAGGGGAATAGCACGGGTCAGCTGTATATATATATATATATATTTTATCTAAATAAAATTATAGAAAATAGGTACCTTTTAACTATGATGTAATTTGAAACTTGTTCAATATATTTAGTTAGCTAGTTTAGTTAGTAAATGGTACTATCTGTAATTCATTGTAATTAGCGATGCTGACTGCTGAAATGGACGACTCTTACTCGGGAAAAATTATTGCGTGAGTAACGTAAACATTTTTTGTGTGCAAGTGCAATTTACGGTATACTTGCTGTGCCCGTTACTTCGTACACATGACATTTAGATTAGTTATTTTGAATTTTTCACCGTTTAAACCTTCCTTGGACTACGACAAACATTTCAAAACCAAAATCAGCTAAATTGGCCATGCTATTCTCGAGTTTTAGCAAGATAAACGTATAGTATTTTTTTTTACATTTAAGATAGACAAAACAGTACATTATTTACGACCCGCAACCCGCTGTGTTGAACGCAGTTTATCAAATCTATTTAAATTCCTTAGGAAAAACTAGGGAAGACTCCATTTTACAGGATAAAACATATATGAAATGAAATCATTTATTCTGCAATTAGGTTACATGAACACTTTTGCAAGTTAAACTTTTTTGAGCAGATGAGTTCGGCCTTTCCTAACGGGAATAACCCTGAGAAGAGAAGACGACGAACTCAGTGATTATAGTCTCTTATTAAGTTTAGATAATCTTCTTAAAAAAGATAATTAATAAAAAAGACAACAACTTTTTTAAATATGTGCATTTATATATTAATATATCTTAATCAAGGAACGTCTTAATCGGCGTATCCACACCAGATTAGATATCAAAATTGATCTAGTCAAGAAGTAAAGAAACAAAAAAACACATATACTCACACACATTTTTATAATATAAGTTAATTGTAAATACAACTCACGATTATTTTATTACAATATAAAAAAAGTAGCGCAAGTAAAAAGCATATAAAACATTACTTACACAAGTTGTTTATTGGGGAGATACAACTAAAAGTAAGATATATGGGGTTCGTATGATCTATGTAGCACATAAATTTTAATATTCACCCACAAATTTCATATTAACTATGGCTGTATTTAATAACTATGGAGAAAGCTTCCGTTGCTGTGGCAGCCATTCAAAGACCTTCTATTCACATCGACGCTGTAAGGAAAATATACAAGTAAAATATATAATAAAACGCGCTTCCCGGAGATGATACTGTTCCCCGCTTTTGCAATTCGGAGAATTCGAGGATATGTATTTTGCCTCTTTGTTGATGTAAATTGAATGGTTTTAATGTAAAGAGTGTGAGTTTATTTTATGTCGTGAGTGGTCTTTTCCCTGTAGTTTAGTTTTTTTTCATACTGCTTCTTGTTTATGTAGTAATAGTTAGCAAGTAATATTGTTTTACAGTTAGCTGGTTGACTTTTAAGAGAATTTAAACGTCTAAAAATGAATGATACAACGATTTCACAAATCAGGTCGCGAGCATCCCCCCATTCTTTCTGTGTGACTTACCAGAGATTCCCCCCTACCCCTCTCCCTCAAGTGAGTTATTCGTAATTATTAACAAGAAAAAGTTTCAAAACCTATAACCCGACTAAGTAACTACAACAATTTAAACCAAAACTACTTACTTACACACAAGCGAAAATCTCTTACATCTAAACAGTAACCTATCATCAAACTATATTTACAAGATAATAATGTAAAGATTTCTGTACCAAATAAAATTGCACCTTATTTGTTTAGATTAAAGTATTTATTGCTCGAAAGATACTGTAGTTAAGACAGAGCCGATATGCCGGAGAACATTCCTTTGTTTGTTACCGATTGTTTTCTATCACTGCATAGCACTTTGATTTTTTAGGGATCCTTATACGCTTTAGTGTTATAAAACGTAAAGGGCAAAGAAAAACAATCCAGAATATATTAACTCTCTTGACTTGCCCGGCAAAGAACGGTTTTTTTATATCAAATTAAATATTTTATTTATTTATTTAAACTACAAGCACAAACAACATAAGAGATATACCTCTTTGCCATAGCAAAAGAGATCAGTTCCTCTCCTTCAGTTATAAATATCTTTAAATAAGTATTTACATTTACAATAGGTCTTGAATCATCGAAAAAACATGCATTAGTAGTAATCACTCATTCACTCATTTATTCTTTATTGCACAAATTAAAACAATTTAGTGTTAGTGACGAGGATTTATGACAGGCTAAAAATAGTACTATGTACCTTAAATCTAAATTCTTTTAAAGCATATTTTTACGAATTACTTAAAATTCGAATGAAACGCGAACAAATATTTTCCCTTAACTTTATTAACAGCTATAAATCAAAGAACGTTCGTACAATATGGCTTTAAATGTTCTTTTATTTCGCTAAGAATTGATGATTTAAAGTTGTGAAACAAAATTTGTGCGTACGTGGCCTCTGAAAGTTATTGCTTCTACGTGGTTTGTTTAATATCACTTAGGAAAGTAACGCATGTTACATTACTTTGTTATTTTTGATGTGTGCATGCTATAAGCAATAGATTCTGAACTGATACTGAATGAGAAATTCTAGATCAGAGGTTCTTAAACTTTTTTCTCGGAGACCATATTCAACTTTTGTGATTTCTATTCTGCCAAAGAACCAGCAGAACACCTTCTCCTATGTTTTAATAATATCACAAAAACTTTTATTTTTAATAACACTAAGTTATACTCTGGATTACTTTCACTGGGAAGCACTATTCTAAAGGACAAAATATTTTTAACAGTTCAGTATTCCATTTTTTTTTATTGGATAAAATAATGTTAGGCTTATCCCATTACACGCAACGCTGGTCGATTCTTGGCTATGGGGGATGCAAATGTCCAGCAGTGGACTGCAATAAGCTGATGATGATAATAATTTTCCTCAAACTTTTTTCTCACATTACTCAATCTCAAGTCTTCTATGTAAACAACTAAATAAAATTCAAATTCATCTGATAGTTACAAAACTGCATTACATTTGTAAAAAGTTCAAACAAAATTGTAAACAGAACCCACTATCCGTGTTCGCACTCGGCCAGTTTCGTATCGATATAAAAATATATAAAGCGACGACAGAGGGAGACTCCACGGCTGTTATTTTCTTAAAAGTGTTTACTCAGCGATTCTGCGGCACATGGTAATAACTCCGAGGATTTTTCGCGTTTACAATGCTTCTGTTTTTAAAATGAAAATCAACAGCAAGGTTGCTGTTAATGGATGAAAGAGAAAATGGAATTTTCAAGCAGTTTATATTATAATTTATAAGCGTAGACTGGGTTTTAAGTATGCATGGGATATTTCTGTGGTATAATGTGTAGGGAGGAGATGAGTCATCTTATGGACAGTGACTTTCAAGGCAAATAGACACCTGCCACGTGACAGACATAATTACATTTCTATCCTTTGAATCACTTCAAGCAATTAGATGAAGAGGGTTGGATCTCCAGTATCGTAACTGTGCAAATACCAATGGAAAATTGCTGAACATGGTTTAAATCAAACCAAACTGATTTATTTGAGCGGAGGGATAATTAATTATTCTAAGATTGAATAAAAAATATAATGTTTTAACATACGTAACAGACTCGAGCAAATATGTACCCAGATAAACCATCATCTTTATCATCTTCCTAGGCTTTATTATTCCCAACATTAGAGGTCGGCTACTATTTCAACCGGTTTTACCTGAATCTCAATTTTTACACAAAGCGGGCGAGGAACCCTGAGGGTATACTGAATTCGAAGGTTGAACTAGTTATCAGTATATTTGAGGACACTGACTTCCCAATAACGATTGCCAGAGATGTTCATGATAACCGAAACCGACGGCTTAACGTATTCTCCAAGGCACGGGCGAGAAACAACGCCATCTTCAATACTACAAGAATTTCTTGTAAGAAAAACCTAACTGCATTCCGACCCAGGAATCAAACCAGAGACCTCTTGATATGCAGTCACTTATGCTAACCACTAGACCAGCGAGGCAGTATATCCAGATAAATGTGAGACGTAATACCATTAGCCCTTTTAGGAATGAAATGTAAGACACTAATCATTTTAGTTTGCCCATTCCTTCGCAACCTTCATGCCGATACACAAGAACAGCTTCCAAAATCAAGCACATTCAAAACAGAACTCCTGTATTTACTTGTTCAAATTTTACAACCACATTTGTAATATACAGTTAAAGCCCAAATAGCAGGTGTTCGGATAAAATATAGATACGCGTCAGGAACAAACAAATGAAATTCCTGCCTGAACTTCCAGCTTGCCGTGACAGTGTTGAGAACAGTACACAATCCCCAGCCGTCTCATTACGTTCACAATAAAATTGCGATGTCCTGCTTCAAACAATGGCCGTTCTTTAGCCAGATTTCATTTAGACGCTCTGTATTGTACTCGTTCTGTTCATTTCTAGCTTCACCTAGGCACTGAATTTAGTTGGAATACTGGTTTTTAAAGTTGATTCAGTCCTAAAATGTTATCCATTATTTTACTCTAAAGACACACACAATTATTTTCGGTTATATATCATTAGCAAATGTATATAATTCGCTCACGTTTGTCAATTGTAGTTCTGATCCCACTCACGTAAGTAAAGCAAGTCTATTACCATCGACCAGTCCGTGACAACAGATGTTATAACCTCTTCGAAACCTCGGGAAATAGAAGAAATCGTAACCTTTCAAATAATTTTATCGAAAACATGTTCTGATGTCCAATAAAAAATATGTACGCGTAAACGTTCTGACCGTCTAAAACCAGTATATATTTATTTACTGCCTCGTTGGTCTAGCGGTTGGTGTGTGCGACTGCTGATCATGAGGTCTCGGGTTCGATTCCCGGGTCGAACCAAATGTTTGTATGATCTACAAATATTTGTTTCGGAGTTTGGGTGTTTTCTATGTATAATATGTATGTATTTACAAAAAAAAAGTATATATGTATTTATATCAGTTGTCTAGTACCCATAACACAAGCTCTGCTTAGCTTGGGACTAGATGGCGTTGTGTGTAGATGTCCGAAATATTTATTATTTATTATTATTATTATTATATTTATTTTACCCATTACAAATTAATAACAAACCAACAAAATCTACGTAGTCGAGCAATAAACCATTCGGAAGATAAACACAAAATGTGGATAGTGAAAACGAACCAATTATTTTATATTTGATTACTATGTTCACGGTATGATGGATATCGTTGGAGATATTGAATAGCAAATCGATTACAGAATATCAAATCAAATCGAAAATATCGAGTCAAATGCTTGGATACACAGAAGTATTTACGTATAATAATTGTACGCTTCAATGTCTGCATAGAGCTTTTCTTTAGTTGGCAATATTTTGTTTAAAAAGTTTCATCCAAATCCGTTCAGTAGTTTTTGCGTGAAAGAGTAACAAACATCCATCCAAACATCCATCCATCCTTACAAACTTTCGCATTTATAACATTAGTAGGATTAAACGAAAAAAAATAACAATAGTTTCACATTAAAACTGAAATACAAAATATTTTAAAAGAAGTGAATCTGCTACCAAAATCTGGTTAATTTATAAAATAGAATTGTTAACAGTTTTTTTGGTACTAGTGTTCTTAATATTACTTGAAAATGTTTCACTTATTTTTTCTGAATGTAATAAATTTTCTAAATATATATAGTTTTTGTTTGTTATTAAATTCAACATTTTGTGATTTGTATCACTTCTCGTTCTTCTTAGCCTTTATCATTCGCTAGATTATTTGGGGTCGACTAATAGTCGAACCGGTTTTACCTAATTATTAGTTTTACCACGGCGCGACTGAGCGGTAGTAAACGAGCACAAACTGAATTTGAAGGTTGAACTAGTTTTCATTATATTTGAGTGTTCTTCACATTGGAATAAAAAATAAACAGAATCACTTAATATATAATAATAAACACATGTAAATCGTAACTTAATGATATAGGGAGAACATATATCATGCTATTCTTAAATATACATATAAATAACTTTGTATTTATATTTGAAGATAAAACAAATACAAAACAACTAATTTACATTTAAATCTCGATCAAGATTTATGTTGGCTACTCGAGATAACACTATCGCTCGTAAAACAAGATGCTTTATTTTCTCATGTAGAATATCTGTACCTACCGTTTATACGTAAATGTGTCTTATTTATCAAGACTCATTTAAATGCAAAATAAACGAATGAGAAAACGTCTGAGCTTCGAAAATATTCAAGATGGCGGTTCAAGTGTTTTAACGACAACAAAACCAGGATATGAAGAACAGATATCTTTATTTTGCTACAGGAGTTATATAATTGAAATACACATTGTTGAGAGTTTTCAATCTCTCTCAAAGGAAGACAAATCAAATTTCTGATAGGATTAAGCCACAAGATAGTATTTTTACAGTAGAGTTAGGCTAAGTTGTAGGGAAGTGAAATATGAATAAGTTAATTTTTATTTATATCAAAAAGTAATGAAAGTATTTACTAATCCCGCCCACACGCCCACCATTATAAATCCTGTACACCAGGATCAAAAGCAGTGACTCACGAACACACCGAGCTATGACACTCGGGAAGTCCCAGGAAAAATTAAACTGTTTTGGAACCTAACCTTGGAATGAAAGTAAATAGTAACGTAGATCACACCTAGAATTCTGAAATTTTGCATATAGGTTCTTTATATAACGTAAGTGAGCACTAAGAAAGGAATTCTTGAAATTCCACCCCTAAGGGGGTAAATTAGGGTATGAAATTCTACGCAAACGAGGCCGCAAATGGAGGTGTTCCTGGTCTCCACATGATCATATTAGGTATACAGTAGATGCAACATAGGCTCAACTTTTAAAATTATAAGTTTTTTTTCTTGTTTCGTGCCTTTTAGACCACTATTTTTATGAAGTCGGGTTTGAAGTTTGTATACTTATTTTTTATTTTCCCGTTAAGTCATTACCTAAAGGTATAATCATAGGTATAGTCTTTACCCTTCATCTTTTATCTCTTATTTCTTCAATACCGTACATAAATAATTCTGATAAACTGTAAAACCGTGATAGCACACCGATTCAGTCTGCCCACTGGTACCAAATCGTGGTTTGATCCAATTTCAAACTATTATCTTTCCTACACTCTCCGTTTAATCACTTGTACACAAAGATATTGTTTTCAAATGTTAGCACAATATTAAAAAACATTTTGATAATGACTGAGCGCATGTCACAATCTAGTAGTATGCTAATTTGTTTTAATTTGTAAAGCAAACTAACGCCATGGTGGTTTCATGGGACCCTCGTCAAGGCTAATATGGGTACAATTTTGTGTCCAATTTCAAAGGGTTTAATTTAAACATATTATGGTGAATTATTAGAAAACTGAGATGTATATCAGATTATAATTAACAATTGGAAACTTTTATAATATACCCTTTATTATTGATCCAAAACTCTTGATCTGCATTCAAAAATAGACTTCATTTGTAGCTAGTTTTTCAGATTTAGAGACTAAGGTATAGACTTGTAATGTATAATTCTAGCAGTATAGTTTAGATAGTGTCGATGCACCCGCATGCAATTATAGTTATTGTTGTGAAATACGAAAATATTAATTCATACAACGTCATAAACTGACAAATCATACTTGCTTGTGCGTGTACACCACAGCCGTGCCCTTTGATTTGTGATGGCTCTCCGCACCTGCAACGGCAGCGCATTCAAGGTGACCGTATCTAAGCGAATGGACCATAATATATTCTTTACATTTGTGCAGTCATTAAATTTGTACCCCTGCCTGATCACCGCTATGGAAACGTTATTACTACCTTATAAAAGGAATCCCTGCTAGCGTGAGCCCTTACATAAGATATTAACTTACTGTTTTTTAAAGTAATTAATACCTTTGTCTGCTTTTACGACATTCTTAGTGAGTGTCTCATAAAAACTCACAAGTGCATTGACACTTTTTGAATATTCTCTTTCCCAAAAACCGGTCGGGGAAAATTATACCTTTTATGATCTCGTAAGGTTGTAACTACAATTTGGGATATTTCAAAGGTAAAAAAGATAGATTCAGACAGCAGTGGTAGTTATTTTAGTAGCCCCATCAGATATACTTAAATGATAAACTAAAACTCAATTCAAATTCAAAATCATTTATTCAATTAAGACACCAAGTGACAATTATGAACGTTAAATTAAAGCAACAGACGCCACAGCATGTACTGGATTGTCAAAATAAATTAGGTGAAAACACCAAACTCTACTGCCTGATTGTGATGATCTATCCAAAACTTCTTGTTGCCTAAGTGTGTTGGACCTTATGAGAAGAATACTGGCAAAGAAACTCATGACCACTCCTTTTAAAAGTCTAATAGTCTTTCAGCTTTATTTAGAAGAAACTTCTGTATATATAGAATAATAATAGGTAGTAGCCACGCTGATTTCAGCACGTACGGGCCGGTTCGACCGGGGCGGTACTACTCTCGCACAGAAGATCAACGTAAAATGACAGCATTCGTGTTGTCGCGTTTCGTTGGTGAGTGCGAGACCGGAGGCCCAATGATACAGAAGTATCACTAGGCCGCCACAGTGCGGGTCATCATGCTGCATTGTTTTATTCGCAAAGACTATGGTGACCACCACTCTTGGATTCTGTTTATGCTTTCTATCAGGCAGAGAAGAGTCATTTTGGTAGTCTCATACATAACAATACCCTACATCCTGTAATTGACTTCGTTTAAAGAATTTATCGGAAAATGTACCTGAGTATGAGAAAGGTTTCGGAGTTCGATAACCTTTTTCCGTGAATCCGTAGAGCTGAGTATAATATTATATTTGTCTATATACAGATCATTCCGTTCCCTCCGACTGTAGGTTTTCATTTCAAATTTTGTAGATGGCACATATGTTTATTCTGATTTCCATTTTTTTATGCGAATGAACCAGAAACAATTTCTAAGCTCGAATCGCTCTGATCCAACGCGTCATAGGTAAGATACAGCCACATCTAGAAAATTAAAAAAAATATTTTGTTCCATACTTAATCGGAACATGAGAACCGAATATTGAGAATTGACAGTCCTTTTTTATTTGAGTTGGAAACTACTTATCTATTTATGTACTCAAAGGTGTATTTCATTTTTTTTTTCACTCACGTTTAAAAATCAATATCATTATCTTGTTTAATAGTCTATCTAATACTAGATATGTGCCTCGGCCGGACTGGCCAGGCGGGTTGATTTAGGTTTATTTGTTTTTTATTACTTACTAGCTATTTTGTTGTTGTAGCTACGTAGAAGCTAATCATGATGAAGTAGTATACTTACTTCCTGACTCCACGTGATTAAGTTGTATTAGTGAACTAACTAGCTGAACCCCTCGGTTTTACCTGTTACAAAGTTAGTCAAAAAATCATAAATCATCAACTACCTGCCAGTGAAAGTCCTGTCAGAATCGGTCCAGCCGTTCCAGAGATTACCCGGAACAAACAGTCAGACATACAGACCGACAGACATACAGACCGACAGACAGACAGACACATAAAAATTGTAAAAAAAAATATTTTGGTAAATGTACCGTGTATACATACAAATGCATTTATTTAACAGCCGTTATTTTAATATTACAAACAGTCACTCCAATTTTATTTATTTGTATAGATATTGTATGGATATAAATCACATTAGAATCTTGAAAGTTTTATGAATGTACTAGCTGGTGCCCGCGGCTCCGCCCGCATTTATGTCGGTTATCGCGTGAAATAGTAGCCATGTTATTCTGATGTATAAGCTATATTACTGTAAAGTTTCGTTCAAATTCGTCCAGTAGTTTTTGCGTGAAGAAGTCACAAACATACACACTCACAAACTTTCGCCTTTACATATTAGTGTGATGATGTGATATTTGCTACATATATTTCGCAAAAATAAACGAATTTAGTATGTTGTGTATGCCGAAATAGTTTCAGACCCTGAAGACTTTTTCAAATAACGAAACGTCCTACCACAATTGTATCCGACCACAGATACATAAATATAAAAATCATACGTAATTTTCTTTATAAATTATCCACTCCAAACAGTAATTTTTTTCATTTTTGGTGACTAAATACATGTGCTAAAGAAATATATGCAACTACAGTACAATATTCAATTCTGCAATTAATCGAAAAGCAGTAAGCAATATTTCAAATAACACAAAATGTGCAAAAATAAACTAGAGAAGTAAAAAATATCTACTTTGTCGGATCATATCTCTTTCGTATTAATAGGGGACATTTTTTCCAAAGGAAAGTAGAAAAATGGACGACAGCCCAACTGCCCTAGATATATTACATCGTACTTTCATTCTGAATGTATTGTGTTTGATGACCAGTTGTATAAATCTCCCGCACCCCTCGCTGCCGGTACATTTTAAGATATATAAAGATACTTTTGGAGTTTCACGACAGGTCAGCTAACAGTGGTGTTATATTTTATCGGTATCTTCATTACGATCCATGAATTATTATTTTCTAGTAAGATATTTATATATGAAATTACAGTTTCATCAGCTACAAAGTTAGATTTAGGTATACGGAAATATATATACATAATCGAAGTTTAGAGACTTGATAAGTACTGTTTAGACAAGTACAATTTTAACAAAAAATAAAACCGACTTCAAGGTTCGACTCGATTTCTCTTGGATGCCATCATCAGATATTAATTTCCTTATCATGGTACAACCGTTGGGATATCTCCTTTCCATTAAAAAAAGAATCATCAAAATCGGTTCATAAACGACGAAGTTATCCGCGAACAGACATAAAAATATATATATACGGTCGAATTGAGAAACCTCCTCCTTTTTTTGAAGTCAGTTAAAAGACGAACGTGCAACAATAATCTGTAATATGTTATTTATTGCAGGTGTAAAGGCGGTGATCGCTAACCATCAGGTGATACGTCTGCTCGTTTGCCCCCAACACCATAAAAAATATATATTATTCATTATACCTTCCCAAAATAACCCGACAGATTTACTAAAACTGACCAAAAATTTCGTAAAATTTCATAAAAATATAAAAACACTAAACTCGGTTTCCTAGAACACAAGAATATGTACATGTGGAATATGCATGTGGAAAGCACTTTGCTTATCTGAATCTGAAGCAGTGGACAAAAATAAAACCCAGAGAAACTAGAAAAAATGGCTTGGCCGTTGTGTATTAAGCATATAGTGGCTTAGCGTGTGAACAAGACTACTTAAACGCAACAAAATCTTAGTCCTGGAGTGGAGCCAAACTCAACAATGAACATATTATACAAATCTCTACTTACTAGCCATAGGCTGGGAAACTTTCCATTTCAAAAGGCTGCGAATAGTGAAATAGTAATCTTAACGTAAGGGAAAAACTTCGTATTCATTTTTACGAAAATTATGCGAATGGAGGTGAGATATGCGATTCAGCAGTTAAATTTCATATAAATGAGGATTGCAGAAAATTGGTCAGATTGAATTTCGAGCACTTAGTGACCAGTTATCCAAATCATCACATCACACTTATATTATAAAGGCGAAAGTTTTGCGAGCGTGTATGTTTGTTATTTCTTCACGCGCAAACTGCTTGACCAATTTCGGTAAAATTTGGTAGGAGTCGCGGGCAACTGCTAGTCTATTACTATAAATGTGAATGTTACTTTGTTTGTTACGTTTACACGCAAAAGCTACTTAATTGATCATCATGAAACTACAACACATGTTCTTGGAGGTATTAGATGTATGAAACACTTGAATACAAATATATATATATACAAAATAACTTCTCAGAAACTGAAATTCGATCAATTGTCTGATTACCACATTAAGCAGAACGGTTTTAATTTAAAGTGAAAAAGGATACAATACATTACAACAATTTGTTACTGGGTATCGATCGGGGAACAATACCCGTGAGAGTTCGAGGGAGGGTCCCACAGGAATCTTAAATAAGTTGTGTGAAATATATATATGGGCGCTTTGTAGTGATGGGAGGCGAAAACCCCGTGGAGTTTATTTGGGATTTCAATATAGTATCCATTCAAAGACTTTGTAAAAAAAACTGTTCATTTTCGCTAAAAGTCGTATGATTTCAATGGTATAACAGGGTAAGGAACTTAATAAAAATCAGTATGATATCATAGGAGACATTAGAAGGACAGAGTCCCTTAACATTTTAAGGGTTAAAAGGCCGCAACGCACTTGTGAAGCCTCTGGCGTTGCGGGTGTCCATTGGCGGCGGTAATCGCTTACCATCAGGTGATACATCTGCTCATTTGCCGCCTATTATTTAACGAACGAAACACACTTAAAACATTAAATTTAAAATATTAAGACTCGTATTACACTGTTATAGCTAGCTTTTGCCTGCGGTTCCACCTGCATGTTTATCGGTTATAGCGGTAAAGAGCTGTGCTAATCTCATTGAAAGCGGTGCAACGGTTAGGCCATGAAAGCGTAACAGACAGACAGAGTTATTTCCGACTTTATATTATTTATGTTCTATGTGTTGTGAATGTTCTTGATTATTCGTGTATAACGATCGAGAATATTCTTAATTACTCGCGCACAACGAACGAGAAAGAAGATTTTTGGAGACACGGAATAACGGCTTCTCGCAGCTTTCACCAGCTCGTTGGACCACCTTGTAGGGTACTTACCCACGTTTCGTTTTCAATTTTGTAGGTATATTTTATTATACTCATAACAATTGACAAAATTCTCGTGAGTTCCCATCACTATACTTGCTTTATTGAGCAAATCCTTGTTGAATTTATCGTGTCGGTGTAAACAAGTTTCCAGAAAGTGGCCGTTAATTCTATTTAGGTATATTCAGCTTTGTGTTTAAAATTCTTCGTACGTGGGTTTGTTCTTAGTGGAACTGTGTGAACTTCCCGTTCATACATCAATATATATTTAAGATAAAAAATATAAAATAAATATGTATCTATCTCTTTTTTCGTAAATTCCGCTCAAAAATCTATGTTGTAACATACAGGCTAAATAAAAAACCGTCTGATTTAAAATAAAAAAAACTAAGAATTGATAATACTACTTAAGTAAAAATGTTTATTACAATGTGATCGATTGACATATCGTTTGTATATAAAATCGCTTGTTTTACTATCATTGTAAATGTCAAAAAAGGAGAATCGAGGCGTCAAGCAGACTTTACAAACATATGTACAAGAAACTAAGACTCAGAAGAACAATTTGTGAATTACACAAAGTATTGTCCTATGTGGAATATGAATTCACACACTGTGTGTGACCGACTAAACCACATCTGTGCAATATATTTGCCAGTAGTATTATTACTAGATGCTATCTTTCAATTTTCTAAATATGGTATTTTCGTCTTTTTTAAATACTCACAAATTTTAACAAAAAAAAACCTACTTCAAGAATTAGATTGACACGGGCGGCACCAGCTTTCAAACAAAAACCTCAAAATCGGTTCGTCCATTCGAAAGTTACGAGGTAACAAACATGAATAAATACAGTCAAATTAATAACCTCCTCCTTTTTTTGAAGTCGGTTGTTTCATAGCGAAGACCATAATTAGAAAATAATTATAAGGAATCCGTTTTGTATGTTTAATATATTTGTAAAATTAATAAGAGTTAAAATATGGAAATTGAACAAAGTGCTTCTTTTCATGAAAAAAGTTACGAAAAATAGAGAAAGAAAATGAGTGAGTACTTTATAAAAATACTAGATAAAAACCCGGCTACGCTGGGGTAATATGTTAACACTATTATTATTATTATAGCATTAACCTATATTTTTATAACATCACAATAAGCATTTCTGTAGTTATCGATTCTCAAGAAATATTTTACTTCTTTTTATCGCACATTTTATTTAAAGAGAAAAGAGGTTCAGGTGAGCTTAAACAACTGTTCGTTTATTGTTTTTAGTTTTCACATCTGTCAGGTCTAATGTTTTTAATGAAAGTGAGGGCCTTGTTGACTCGTCGTCAAGCGCCAACAAGGTTTTTAAAAGTGCAATACACGCTAAAGAAGTTTTCTTTTCAAAAATAAAAACTACTACTTAATTTCATACCATTTCTTTTAGAAATAAACGAAAGTACCTATCTATACTAATTTTATAAAGCTGAAGAGTTTGTTTGTTTGGTTGAACGCGCTTATGTCAGAAAGATTTGGTCCGGTTTGCAAAATTGACAGTGTTAGGTAGCCCTATTATCGAGGTAGATTATATATTATCACGCTATTAACCAAAGGAGCGGTGTTTCAATAAAACATGTTGCAAAAACGAGGGAAAAGTATTCCTTTTGAGGTGTCATTTTTCACGATTATGCAGCGCACACAGTGGAAGCTGCGTAACCGTAAAAAAATGGTATGTTGCTCGGGAGAGATAGTAAGTAATAAAATGACTTTTCAGCTTTCATCTTAATTACACAACATCATTTTCACGATTCAAAACTCAGCACTTAACACTCAAAATACACCAGTCAGCAGTTTCCAACAAAACAAACAAATTTTACATGAGAAATTTTCAAATTGATACAAGAAAAGGCTTGCTGGCTGCCTGCCAGTCCCCGTTTCGTTTCGAGAGGCTTTTGTGGCCGCAACGTGCTTGCTGCTCAAGAACTGAAAGGCGGATAAGAAGCCGTTAATAGTTGTGCCTTTATGCTGCTGACCGTGCTAATATACTATAATACGAAAAATAAGGGGCAAATTGGTAGGGTATTGTATCACTAATTGTGAAAGACACTTACACAGCAAATTAAAGATTGAAAAGAAGTCACAAGTCAGAAAAGAGAGAATTATTTAAAAAGGTATGCTAACAAATAAATAGGTGCTATAAAGATTCTAATGAATACAATATACAACACAAAAATTAAGAAGTGTGAAAGAGCAAGGTTAAGTAGGAAAGAGAAACCTTGTTTATTAAGGAAATCTTGGTTTATCTAAGATATTTACTTGCATTACATATATACGAGTAATGACGCATTTGTATGTTTTGATGTTTAAGTTAGTAGCAAAGGTATTCTTTTTTAAAAAAAGGTATACGGATTATTCGGGACTCCCACAATCTCAATCACTCGGCAATAGAATTGGTTTACTACACTGGTTAGCCGTGATACTGTGGTATCACTTCAGTCTATTAATGTCAAAGCATGCCCAAAAGATATTTACAATCCCACTGCTATAAAAATACGAAAGTTTGTGATGCTCATAGCCCAGTTGCACTTGGTGATTAGAAGCAATCACCGAGGGTAAGCAACGACGGCGCGGTTAGTACCTGGGTGGATGGCCGCAGGTAGTGTGAAGTCATGATCGTTTCCTAGATTTGGCAAACACTCGAATGTCACGTTAAGCAGTCAGTCCTGGTTATTATCTTAGGATAACAGTTCTTGAAGCTTAGTTGGAGGTCATTGGGCGGCTTAAAACATCCAACGGAAAGATTATGTAGCCACAATGTTGTCTTGCTGGTCCATAACTCGCACTCGGCCAGCGTGGGGACGTATGGCCTTAACCCTCTCCTGAGCGGAGACCCGAGCCCAGCAGTGGGACATTATAGGTTGTTGATGAAAGTTTGTGAGGATGTTTGGATGTTTGTTACTCTTTCACGTCAAAACTACTGAACGGATTTGGATGAAACTTTACAGCAATATAACTTTTACCCATAGGTTACTATTTGCGGCGATAACCGATATACATATGCACGAGACGTGGGCAACAGCTAGTCTATTATAAATACCGTTATATCCTTAAGATTGATTTACTTACATTTAGGCATTTTTTTTCCGTTCATGAGAAATTTAGCATTTGTTTCGCAATATAAGTAACAAACTTGTTCAGCAGAAGGTGGAGTTATACAGTAATAAAAATAACTCAAAGTGCTAAGCTTTCATTTCTTTCTCGACAAAAGCCTACGCATGGGATATGCATACGTAGCCATCAATCTTGATAGCTGGCACTCAGCCAACCATGTTCATATGATAATGATTTTCTTGATAGAGATTGGAACTTTCATACAGTAGGCGTTGATATTAGCATATGTTAATATTTTACCAATTATTCATGGCAATGATTTTCACGGGTTGTTTGGCAAAACTACTGACTAATTAAGATGAAAGTTCTTTCAACCGATATATATAGCTTTGGGCTATATTAGAAAATGTAAGCATCAAAATCCTATAATAACTTAATTAACATTAGTTTTAGGTAAAGTTTCAGAGGTACCTAACGGTTGGTGTATTGAAAAGCGACTCTAACTGATATTTTCACCCGAAAAAAACACAAAGCAGTCACGAGGACTGCCGACAGAAGTAAAAACTCAAAACTATAAACACATAGTTGTTTAGCTCACCTAAAATGAATCTCTTTGCTCTTTAAATAAAATGCGCCATAAAAAGAAGTAAAAAATGCTTATTGTGATGTTATAAAAATATAGGTTAATGCTATACATATTACCAGTAATGTCCTATTAGAAAGTCGAACCATCAGCTGTCACCATGCACATTTGTTCGAGCAAGCGCCCTGAGCCGCTGTCTTACGATCAGGTCACGTGTCCGGACGTGATGCGTCCTAACGCGAGTTTAACATTTTTTACCCATCCCAAAAAAAGTGCGAAATGTCACTAAAAAAGTTTTCACTTTAATAACTATTGTGTAAATAACACAATCGTTCGTTACGAGTCTTCTTCTTGTTTCTAAAAATACAAACGCCCGCATTAGGAATATACAAACGGACTCAAAGATCACCCATACTCAGGGCAACTATTTGTGGATCACACAAAGTTTTGTCCTATGTGGGACTAAGTGCAGTGCACAGCAGCGTGGTGACCGCTTAAATCACTAGGCCAACAGTGCAGTCAAGTCATTCAGTCTACATGTAATTTATCAATAGTCATGGTATAACAATATACTTTGCCAGGTATAGCATTCCGAGACACAGTGCTCACGTGGGTGACACGCCCTAAATCATTACCGCTATCGATGGTTCGGGTTGGTTCATTTCGTGTTATGTTATAGTGGTAACTGGATAGTGTCGTCACACTGTCGTTCTCGGAATGTGAGACCTTGTTTTCTTAGACGTTGTCAATAGTCATCATCTTTAAGAGTATTTAGCAGTCCTTAGCTGGACATATCTGTTTTTATAGTAAATGTTTAGTTAGAAATATATATAAATATAGTTTTTTGGTTATTTATGTGCTCGGCTACCTGTTACGTAAGTGGGACTAAAATTACAATTATAACATGTAGACATCTAACAAGTCATTGCGTATAATGTACATTTAGAAAGGCTGACTTTAAAAGTATTTGAATAATTTACTTTTACAATATACCCACTTAAATTTAGGTCCAAGGATCAAAAGCTCCCTAACAAAAAGCTATCTAGATTTATACATGTTTCAAATGATAAAATCCTTAAAGGAATATTTATTAAAGCCGTAACAGTAATCTCGATTAAATAAACATTTGAACTAAAACTAAAAGCAATTTAGAGTACTCTTAAATTATTTACAACACAGTGCCCTCGTCAAAGAGAGTAAACAGTGATAAGATCGGTGGCACTGGGCACTGGAGTTAGTGAAAATTTTCAATCTACCCAACCGGCTTGGCAGAGAGCCATACAAACGGGTGACTACGTGAAATGTTAGAAGCGTATAATCTGCCATTTGAGCTTTTGTTTCAATCTAGTTTTTAGCGGAATTGTAGCATTAGATAGATGACTTATTCATGTGAGCTATTTGCTATTCCCACAGCGATTAACAGGCACTGTATGCATTTTCAGAAGATACGTTTCATTTGTGAAATTTATACAGTTTATTTTACTTGAAACGTGTTCTAACTAAGAGGTAATCTATTACATTTACTGACTAATCCAGAAAACGGGCCCTTAGGAAATAGTAAAAATACTTTATTTTTCATACAATAATTACTATGTGGACTTGTATGTTAGTACAAGTGGCGGTCTTATCGTTTGGAGGCAATCTATTACAGACGAACATGACAGGGAGTAAGTATAGACAGAAGATACACTAGATACACTCCCCAGAGCTTGAAGGATATTATTTTTTCTCAAATATATAAATTGTTACATTAATTTTAAACAACAATAATGACAAACATATAATACACTTTAATGAATGCTGGGATTGGAGTAAGTTCAAACTCGTGTAATAAATTTGTAGGCTTTACCTTTAGTGCTATAAAAGTGAAAGGAAAGAGTAGGTATTTAAGAAAAACTTAAGAAACATTGAAGTAAAGAACCTATTTTTCATTAAGTATTAAAAGAAATGTCTAGAGAGATATAAAGGTTACTACGATGGCTAAAAAACGGCGACATCAAAAGGAACAGAATCAGATTTACAGACGAAAATTCAGCACTAAAGAACGCAAATCTAAAAGTAACCTTTAAGGATATTGAAAATTTTATTTCTCATTTTAAAAGAAAGTATTTAATTAAGAAGTTTATAGGACTGCCTTGGTGGCGCAGTGGTAGTATATGCGACTGCTGTACTTGAGGTCTCGGGTTCGAATCACGGGTCGGACTAAATGTTTATGTGATCTGCTAATATTTGTTTCGGAGTTTGGGTGTGTCAGATAACTGAATTATTTATTTAAGTAGTACGTACTTGAACGACGTACGTAGAACGAACAGCATCCAATAAAAACATAAAACATCACAAAATTATTCGTATGGAGTAATTGCAAATCCTGTGTCGCGATATAAAAGTTCTTACGGCGAATTTTACATCACACTATTACTGACGTGATCATCCGTTTCTCTACTTAGCAATCAGATATTGTGGGATGCATTTCATCACGCCTATCTGAAGTATCTCCTGTCAAATTTGAATTTGATGAATGGTGAGCTATACAACTTTAGACCAGTTATAAGTTAATCAATATATATATATACAAAGATAACTGACTTTGCCGTGAGAGAGAAATTGGCTATTCTATTTCACTTTCATTTCTCTGGTGTATCTGTCAGCGGATGGTCCGGGTTTTAAATATTTTTCCTTCATCATCTTCTATGCAATTATGTATACATTTAAAGTCACCGCCAGACAACGTTTAGTTTTGTCAGGTGGTGCCTTTACGTATAACATTACTATTACGAATTCTACCAAACCATTTCACTTAATGTCTGCGAAGCGAACTTCCTACTGTGACGATTTACGTTTCAAATTTACTCTCCATACCTGCATATTACTGTTGTATTGGGATGTCTGTATTCAAAGGGATTTAAATGACATGTAATTACATTCACTGTATGTCCTTTGTACTCCAAGATATCAGTATATTGTACACCCATGTAACACACAGTGACAATTAAAATCATTTACTATTGTTATACAATGAGATATGTGATATAGTATGTCACAGTCCATATATGTTTGTTCATATACGTATATTAAGATTAACGGTTCTAATAAAAAAAAACATTCTCAACGTATCCAAAACTTATATCATATTTTAACTTATGCTATGTATGTATATATGTATATAACCATGAACTTAATGATTTAATATCTCAATGCTAAAAATTTTTATAAGTAATCCTTACTTCAAACAAATATTTATGCTATCTATGAATTATCCATAACAATATTATAAATTTCAAAGTTACTCTGTCTGTCTGTTTGTTACGCTTTTATGACTATCGCTGCATCAAATATAACTGGTCTCAAGTCGTATAGCTCACCAAATAAATATACATGCAAATGTCGCAAGTTTATAAATAACATTGAAACTGAAATCTTCACACTCAAGCTCACCGACCCCATCAATATTTAAAATAATTTAACTCCACGTATTTGGTTTCGTATCAAAATATTCCAAGCCAATCTCCGGTTACATGCTCCATTAGAAAAAGGGATTTAGAAATACGATGTTTTTAACTTCCAACATCTGATAGCGGTCGTAGATCGAGTGGCAAACCCATAAAACAGCATGAGAAATAAGGTCGTATTTGCGCAGTTATTAAGTATAGAGGCCGTTCTAACGCTGTCTGCAATCGTAGGACGGACGCAAGGATACGAACTAGAGGTTGATTCCCCCTAGGAAAATTATCGTGTGATGAGCACTTTTATTTGTTCTATGTGTGTGTTGTATCCTATCCTCATATCTATATATTACTGAAATATATAACTTCCGATCGACTGCACCAAATTGAACATTTCTTTTTTTATGTGCTATTGTCATCAGGTCAAGGTTTGTAATTTAGAAAATTATAAGAAAACCGGAAGAGTAATTTTTTTAGTCCACGACTGTAAAACGACACGACGATAAGAACAAGCTTTTCGGAAATATTGAAAAGAAACGGAAAAAGAAATAAATTTTCGGGTCAGCTAGTTTATTATAAATTCGAATCTATGTTTGTTTTCTACGCTTTCACGCGATAGCTACTTAAACAATCATCATGAAAATTTGTATACATATTCTTGGAGATATTAGAAACCACATACGATACTTTTTATTAAATACTAGCCGACCCACGCAACCTCGTTTGTGTCTTCTATTGCCCGTTGCGCAATAATTTTTTCCCGTTTTTGAAACATTTTTCATTGGTGCTCTTCTCCTATTGGTCTTAGCGTGATGATATATAGCCTATAGCCTTCCTCGATAAATGGGCTATCTAACACTGAAATAATTTTTCAAATCGGACCAGTAATTCCTGAGATTAGCGTGTTCAAACAAACAAACAAACAAACTTTTCAGCTTTATATATTAGTATAGATGAGCGAAGCCGCGGTCGAAAGCTAGTAATAAGAAAATTTATAGTTTGTATGTATTTAGAGTTATCTTAATCAGCAGTCTAGATAGTCCGTCATAACAGAGGCTCTGCTTAGTTTGGAAACACAATCGTGTGTGAGATGTGTTTAGATAATCTATATATATATATAGAAAATAATCACCGTAATGTATGTACGCGCATAACTTCCAAACGGCTGCACCAAATTAAATAGTTCTTTTTTTAAATGTTCGTTATTGTTACGACAAGATTTGTCCACAAGGAAAATTAAAAGATAACCGGAAAAGTCATATTTATTTTTCCGCGACGAGAAGCAGAAAAAGATAGGTAAATATTTAGCCAGGTTAGCTAGTATTATTATACTTTTAGATAGATTTAGGTATCATCTTTATCGTCAAGCATTGTGAAATCAGTTATTTAATGTCTTGTTCGGTAAATTAAGATATCAATGCATGTGCCTTGCAAAGGTTTTTTTTCTTTTCATCTCAATTTTATATCTGTATTTTAAAAAAAAACCGAATCGATAAACCATTTAAACTAACTTTATAATTTAAGACGATTCACTGCCGTTTTTTAAACTGTTTAAATTATAAAATACATTTTTTAAAAGCAGTACAAAAAAGCTAAAAGAATATAAACTCAACAAAGCTGTAGATAGAGTTCATTTTTGCATATACAAGCATTAAGGGATACCATTCAACCCTTTTTTGTGGTCCACAAAACTCAGCAAGGATGTCCATTAGATAATCATGGGAGCGTAATGGGAAATTGATTCGGTGTATTATAAGCCTTCGCATATTTTAATTATTTATGAAACGAGAAATAATTTCATTTATTTAGAAATGATTCAGTTTTAATATTTTAAGTACACGAACAATTAGAGTTAATTTAAATAATTAAGTTAGCACACACCTCTATTTACAGCCCTCTGGAGCTAATAGAGTCTATGATTTTTATATGTTTAATTTACTTTTCACAGCATTACTAACTTTTAAACTTTCGCGTTCAATGATATATTCACAATAATTTTCTACTTCACGGATTCGACGATGGAGGGCGTGCGCCGCTGAGCCAATCAGCCTGTGACCACGGTCAGTGCAACCTGGTTGAAACGTCAGGCAAATCAGAAATAATTGTAAATATTTCACAGCATTGATTCGGTATCTCCACAATTTTATGTATAGGCCTGCCAGAGTGACTCCACTCTGCCTGATGGAAAGCATAAGCAGAATCGAAAAGTGGTGATCACCACATTCATTGCAAATGCAGATAATGCAACAATGCAGCATGGCAAACTACACCAGTGCGGCCTAGTGATGCTTATGCATTGTTAGGCCTCCGGTCTCCTACTCCCGAACGAAAGACGACAGCAAAGGATGCTGTCATTTTAAAGAAATACAAGCTGACTCACGCAACCTCGTTTGCGCTTTATATTGCCCGTAGCGTGAAAATTTCTCCCGCTTTTGAATCATTCTTCATTGTTGCTCCGCTCCTATTAGTAGTAGCGTGATGATATACCCTATAGCCTTCCTCGATGAATAGACTATCCAACACCGAAAAAATTTTTCAAATCGGACCAGTGGTTCCTGAGATTAGCGTGTTCAAACAAACAAACTCTTCAGCTTTATATATTAGTATAGATTGACGTTAAGTAGATTTCCATAAAAAGAAGTAATCTACCCTGATTGTAAAATTTATGTAAGAAAATCATGAAAAGATGTTTGATAATTAACGGAAATTACACAAGCCAGTCACATTTCATTAATTCTATTACAATCAGTAGTACTTCTCATAATCAAAACTCGAAGAGATTTATTATTAATTCGTATGAAGACAATTACCACAAGGTACATTATTTACAAACAACCAACTGTAGTTAATCCCAAAACGACAGAAAATTTAATGCAGCAGCTCAAAAAGTTAAATTCGCATAAGTCTGTTCACAAAATTAAATTTTCTAACAGAACGCTTATATCAAGCACTAATTGTTTCACTAAAACCGTCCCGTTTGTGAAAAAAATGCTCAAAAAATGAAGCTTTTACCGCCTCAAGCGTCCGAAACTCGCCGCTGTCCTCAACATTTTTCAATTATACACAAAAAAGGTCACAAAAATATATCCTTTATAATGACTAAAGTCCCTCGGCACTAATGAGACCAGTTCATATTACGGCCTAATGTACCACGGTGATTCAGAAGGACATTTTTTAAATTATCTTAAACAGAAACCTGAAAAAATATTTTGTTCGTACTTTTGACATGGTTTCGTTATAGTTAATATCTATTTTGGTAACAGTATTTAAAGTACTGTCTCACTAGGGTCTTTGGTTTAAAATTTCTTTTGAAACATTTTTTTTATATATATGGCCTTTCAAAATGACTCTACTCTGCCTGATGGAAAGCATAAGCAGAATCAAAGAGTGGTGGTCACCATACTCATATTATTAATTAATAAGAACTTTACACATCTTACAATCCCAAGATAAATAGTCATTATACTTTTGTAAGCTATCTGGTGATAAACATACTTATTCTTTATTACAAATTAATTACATTTTAAATATAAATATAAAAAAATAAAAAATAGTAGTCCATCGACTTCGGGTACAAAGACTAAGAAACCGGTGGTTAGGATACAAAGACAGGAACCTCCTCACTATACGAGCTGAGTCAAGGACTGCCTACTATTATTATTGAACACGGAACAAATGATCGAGTGCATCACACAGTGTTTTGTCCTGGGTTGAGAACCTAATCCTCGACCTCAGGCCTGCAAGTCAAGATCACTCAACACTACATCAACAAGAACCTCAAAAAATATAGGAATTATTGTATTTCAATCATCAATCAACAACCCATAATGTCTCACTGCTGCTCGGGTCTCCTCCCAGGCGAGGGTTAAGGCCACACGTTCCCACGGTGGCCAAGTGCGGGTTGGGGACTGGCACGACAACGTTGTGGCTACGTAATCTTGCCGTTGGATGTTTCTAAGCCACCCAAAGACCTCCAACTAACCTTTACGACTGTTATCGTATGATAACAACTGGGACCGACTGTTTAATATGATTTCCCAATAACGGAGGCGCACATGTTACTGTGCCACCAGCGGTCACCCATCTAGGTACTGACCGCACCGTCGTTGCTTACCGTCGGTGACTGTTTCTAATCACCGAGTGCAACTCATAGTAGTAGTAGGTTATGAGCACCTACTACCACTATGAATTATTGACTGCTTCGTTGGCGCAGTGGTAGCGTACGCAACTGCTGTGCATGAGGTCTCGGTTTCGATTTTCGGGTCGGACCAAATGTTTTTTTGATCTTCAAATATTTGTTACGGAGTTTGGGTGTTTCCTATGTATAAGATGTATGTATTTACAAAAAAAAAGTATAAATGTATTTATATCAGTTGTCTAGTACCCATAACACAAGCTCCGCTTAGCTTGGGACTAGGTGGCGTTGTGTGTTAGATGTCCAAAATGTTTATTTATTTATTGTATTTGATCTACGTTATAAGAAATAATGCTACTAAAATCTTGGTACATATTAAAAAATCCCCCAAAAACCATCACCAATAAATTTTATTGAGCCTCTTTCAAAATTTATGTACGCCTTAGATCGAGTATACTTCCGGGGATTTTATTAGCAATAACATCATCTTACGTCGTAAATTGGTAAATTATTAAGATTAAAATGCAATTTCTGTAATGATTTGGGGAGAGAAATGGAATAATTATTTTTATTGTCCTTTGAGAAGCTTTCTTGTTCCTTCAAAAAGGATATTTTGTGGACATTAAGAGAACTTTTTTTTAATGTTCGGCCCTGCCAAAATTATGTACTCTGTCTGATGGAAAACATAAGCAGAATCCAAGAGTAGTGGTCACCATACTGCGAATTGTTATATCGCCCCTTTGTATAATACTTTACCTACTCATCTTCCATTTTGCGCTGTCAGCTTTCCGATGTTCTCTCCCACACACACCCGTCACCTCGCATCCTCAGTTCTTTCCTATCTCTCTTCACCGCTGGTTCAGTTTTAAAAACAATTGATTTGTTTTATTTTAAATTAATTAATGAAGTTTATTTCTTCAATTTCTTTTTTAAAAACTAATTTGACAAGGTCGTTATAATATTTGGTGGCAGCTAAAAGGGATTTTAAAGGTCCCTGGTAACGCAGGACTGCGAATATAAACAATTAAAAATCGTACGAAATTACAAATAGTATGATATTTGGCTTACTAAATTAAAGTTTATGTGGAGGAAGAGTGCAGAAAGTTAAAACAAAACTGTGTATGTGTGTGTGTATGTGCGTGTGCGTGTGTGTATGTATGTGTGTGTATGCATGTGTGTGTTTGAAAGTGTGAAAATTAATCACTCCTATTTTTCTTTTCTATTATGTTTGTATACAAACTGCCGTCACGGTATAAATATAAACAATGCAACTCTCAAAAATACCAAAAAGAAACAAACAACAGCAACATTTCAAATGACATTCGTGATCCTACGAGATCCGATTTGATCCGCACTAAGCTCCGTGATCCCTCAATCATGAAGGATTATACGTTTGGCCTGAAACACCAAACAATGCAACTCAATTGCTTTGCACAAAACTATCAATTTCATATTGAGTTTTTTATAAGTTCAGACGCTTGTGAATCAGCATACGACTATAACTAGTGCAATAGTAAGTGATAAAAGAAAATCAGGGAACTTGAAGACCAACATTTCTCATGGTTGTGATGAGTATTGCATGAAAATCTTTATTCAAAATTTGAATTACAGTTTTGAAGATAATATAATATTAGAATCATCATAAGATAAGATAAGATATCAATCATAAGATTGTTTCAACAGCAGTCCAATGTCTATAACGATCTAATGGATGAATGGCAACAACGATGGGACGAATCATGTAAGGGGCGCCACCTCTACCAGTTCTTTCCATCTGTTCGCGAACGGTTGTCGAGGACATGGTTCGAGGTAGATCACTGTGTCGCTCAATTTCTTACAGGCCACGGTAACTTTAAGAGCAAACTACACTCATTTAAATTAGTCGATTCACCATTGTGTCAATGCTCAACACCTGATATTAGCTGTAAACAGTCGGCTCATCATGTACTCTGGGAGTGTAGTCTTTGGTACAATGAACGTAACACAATGCTAAATAGTTTACAAATTACATCTGGGGCGGTATACTATGAGGATCTTGTGTCAACTGCGGTGAATTTCCGTGCGTTAAGGCGATTCTGCCATACATACTATAGTAATCAAATATAGCTCACTTAGGACCCCTAATACTTTATCCGTGGTGCTTCCCGGTTTGAAAAAGGTGTCTGCCTATTTTGACTTCATTTTGTCTCCCGCTTTGCTAAGGAGGGAAGTGGATTTATCACTTCCAACTCCTTCTGTCTTTCTTCTGATAAATTTCTTGTCATGCAAAAAATAACAAAAGTATTTTAAATCTGTAGAAAAAAACCATAAAACTGGCATTTTAGAAGTAATAACGAATCTTTAAGGCACCACATCTGCGGACTGCGGATCCCTAGTTTTCTTTTTTTTTACTTAAGAGCATGTCAAAGTGACTCTCTACTCTGTCTGATGGAACACATGAGTAGAATTCAAGAGTAGTGGTCAAAATACTCATTGTGAATGCAGACGAAGATACAGAATTTGTGCCATATGTCTATCGGTGATCCGCGACTAAAAATGTCTGAATGCCTAAAATAATAATTGTATATACACAAAATACACTCAATACACCTTGCTTACAGATAATATTTGACATTGTTACAAACGAATTAAAAATAATAGCCATCAGTTCTTATGCAAACAAAATATGTTAGTTCTTGACTCCCAAACTAAGTTTATGACCTGTGACTTGGGAGTCAAAAATATTGTGCCTATTATGTACACAAAAAAAGTTCAAAGTCATTAAAAAAACTATACGAGTATTTGGTAATCTATATATATAAAAGAGGAAGGTGACAGACTGACTGACATATCCAGAGATCAACGCACAGCCCAAACCGCTGAACCTCGAATCCTGAAATTTTGCATGTAGATTCTTTATATAACGTAAGTGAGCACTAAGAAAGGAATTTCGGTAATTCCACCTCAAAGGGGGTATAGGTAAATCAGGGGATGAAAGTTTGCGTGAACGAAGCTGCGTGTAAAAGCTAGTCCAATATAAAAGGTATTACCAAAAATAACATATTATCTAATAAAATGACTTAAAAAGATTATAAAAAGATGTGTATTTACATAAGATACATATTAACTTCAGCAGATACATAATACGCGTAAAACTTCAAACGTATCACTTGTTTTCTGTTTAAATCCGTTTAAAAATTTACAACTAAAGGCGGTAAAGTAGAGACGTTAAAATGAAAGTACCGGTAGACGACAAGATAAAGAGTTTCAAGTCTTAAATGAATTACGGTAGAAACCATTTTGAAATGAAATGGCTTCAAGAAAATCTTACGACAGATCTCGTCAACTCTTTTGTAGGACGAATTAACTGCACAGCTCGTGAGTGAGTTGGCGAACCAAAGGCTTTAGAGAAAATCTTTGATGAAGTTACATCACTGAAAACCCACTGAGACTGCATTGGAGAAATTTATTAATGAAAGTAGTTATACAAAAGTTATCAGGTAATAAACTTTTGAAGGTTTTTTTGTGTAGTCCTGCCACAATGACTCTACTTTGCCTGATGGAAAGCATAAGCAGAATCCAGAAGCAGTGGTGGTCACCATACTGCGTATGCAGACAATGCGACTCACCAACGAAACACGACAGCACGATCGTTGTCATTTTACGTTGATTTTTTGTGCGAGGGTAGTACCGCCCCGGTCGAGCCAGCTCGTTGAAATCAGCGTGGCTCTACTACCTTGTTGATTTATTTGCTTAACATAAACTTTACCGCCCTGCATGGCCTTTCAATAATTTTAAGAAGATATATATAGGTTACATTTTATAGGTAAAGAACGACAAAACTAAGTGTCTGTGTAAAATAAAAATAATATATAAATAATAATTCTATAATTGTATATAGATACTAGCTGACCCACGCAACTTCACTTATATCTATTTTTAATCATGCTCGGATCTTATGCTGTTTCCCCCCGGGTTCTATTCCTGAATATTTGTTTTGGAACTGGGATGTTTTGTTTGTATAGTATGTATGTATTTACAAAAAAAAATATTTGTATTATTATCAGTTGTCTAGTATCCATTACACAAGCTCTGCTTGGCTTGGGACTAGATGTCCGAAATATATATTATTTATTTATCAGTAAAGGCCCTGTGCGCCTATATTCAATTTACTAACTCTAACCTGAACAGATATTATGTAAAATACACAAATATTTTTAGGTTAATGTTCACATCTATTGTAATGTAAATAAAACCTTTGCTATTTGCCTTTTTACAGGTGTATAAAATCAAATTGCACTCGATCAGAACTATCGATTTCACTAAGAAAATCGTACCTCTACTTGAACGAAAATAGGTTTTTCATTGTTAAGTTTTGCAGTTATTTTGAATGTATTATTTCAATGTGTACTAGTGTGTGGTATAGAATTTTATGGCGTGATTTGAATATATTAAACTGTTACCTAAAAGTATATGACATGGGCATTATGTAGATTTTACTGATTCTGATTGGCTCACAAAAAGGGTTTTTATCCATATCTAGTTACGATTTCTATGCAGCCAATTATTCGTATAAGCAGCTAGCTGAGCCTCGCGGTTTCGCCCTCGGCTATGTTTGTAGCGCAACCGCTAGTAGTATAAGTTAAGTAGTAAAAGTAGTCTAAATTACTCTTTATATCAACAGCTATCCGTCAGTGGAAACCCCGTCAAAATCGGTCGGATTAGCCGAAACAAACAGACATAAATGAAAAAAAACTAATTTGGTATGTACTGTATATACACATATACAAGTATATGCATTTAGTAAAAAGCGATTAATTTAATATCAAAATAGACACTCCAATTTTATTTATTTGAATAGAACCCTTTTTGTCTTAATTGCTTTTCTTACTTCCTACTACGAGTAATATTATCAACGCGACAGTTTGTAAGTATGGATGGATGAATGTTTGTTACTGTTTCACGCAAAAACCACTAAACGAATTTGGATGAAACTTTACAGTAATATAGCTTATACATGGTAGAGCCGCGGGCAACAACTAGTACAAAGTAGAAGGTAGGTATTTGCCACACGATATGCATCTGTTTATCCTCGAGAGGTTGCAGGACTGACTATATACATTTGTATATATCATCATTTAAACATTTTCACAAACCTCAATATTTTACGTGGAGTGATAGCCTTCAAACCTCTACAAACCAAATATTTGTTTCAAAGTTTGGGTATTTGCTATGTATAGTATGTATGTATTTACAAAAAAAAGTATAAATGTATTTGTATCAGTTGTCTAGTACCCATAACACAAGTTCTGCTTAGCTTGAGACTAGATGGCATTGTGTGTTAGATGTCCGAAAATATTTATTTATTATTTTTTGAAATTACATTCATATCATCCACATTTTACAAAACGAACTGACGTCATGACCACAGAGCAATATGGCGTCCTCTGCGTTTAGTGTTTTTCACAAATTACGCGCGAAATTTGAAAATGAAAACTTTCAATGCATTTTAGGGCACTTATCGATTGAATAAATGTTATACTTTTTTCTCTGGCTTAATTAAACTATATCATCTAATTAAAACACTTTCAAAAATGGGTTTAATACCCTAATGAACGTTCCAAGAACTCCATAAGTCTTTATTATACAATAATTAATATTATGCTACACCAATTTGAGTCAAGCATGATTGAATAGAGTCACACAAAGTTGCGTGAGCCAGCTATTGTATTTATATATCAATATCATTGTGACAATACAGAGTACAATTACCCTCTGCATAACTTTGAGAAGATAGCGACCTCACTTCATGCGGGTTCATAAACTTCACGAGGCAAGTTCCAACCAAACTCTAAAGTTTGTAAGTCCAAACTTGACAATGAGTTTTTCAAGAAATTAATTATAACTTGCTTTAACAGCTTAGAAGAAATCAGGATTTATTAAAAAGTATTTGAAGCTGTCCAGTATATAATTTTGATACTGAGGTTATTTTGCTTTTATTGATATATTATTTATATTATTTTGAAGGTAATTTAGCATCACTAAAATATTTAAAAGTCACAAATGATTAGATCACATACATGGTAGTAAATTATGCTAATAAAATCTATGATTTTTTTATACCTGAAATTTAACGTAAAGAAAGAAATTTATATAAGAAGTTGAGTAGTAACACAAGTAAAATTTGAAATTTGTGTAAACAAAAGATAATACAAAATTATCAAAGAAATTAAGTTACCTTTCGAGGGCTTTAATCTGTATAAAAATTTTGCATAATCATATATTAATCGATCCTAAATCGAATATTTTATATCGGTATCTGCTTTTAGTAATCGGCCCGTACTAAATCTCAAGTGTTCACTAGAATTCAAAGAGAAATTTAAATGCATTGAATTCCCACCTAGTCGATTATTCGTAGCTCTGTCGTCAATAGTCGGTCTGGTCTCGTTATACCGCCATCCACAGTTTTATGGCGCAGTCCAAGATTTAGTGTTGTGCTCGATAACTTGAATCGAATGTAACTTTTTAAGCTCTTGGCTGGAAAATGAATTGGTTTTATTTGTGATTTTAGTTTTTCGATATTACAATAAGAGTTTTAGAGGAACACGTTTATGAACGTGTAAGAAGTATCAAGTATAGATTAGATATATACCTTATTAGAAAGGATAATAACACTCAAAATGATAATATTATTTTTTTAATTTAATAGTGGACAAGCGAGCCGACGTATCACCTGATGGTAAGCGATTACTGCCACCCATGGACACCCGCAAAAGCAGAAGCGTCACAAGTGCGTTCCCAGCCTTTTAAGAAAGAGTTCGCTTTTTTTTAAAGGTTTGAAGGTCGTATTAGTCTGGCAATACCGCAGGCGACAGTTCATTCCATAGTTTTGTTGTGCGAGGCAGAAAGTTTCTAGAAAAGCGAACAGTTGTGGACTGCCAGCCATCTAAGTCATGGGAATGAAACTGCTGTCGCATATGAGGACGGCGGCAAGAGGCGGCAGAAATCAGTCAGAAGTAATTTGAGATCGGTGCTTGAGACACTGTGAATATATTTTTCAAACGATTTATTTTTAGTTTGATTTGATGACGTATCTTGTAATGATAGCATAAGTAGTCTTTCTAAAAATGTTGAAATAAAACTAAATATAACTTAAGATGGAATTCTTGAATAATTTTATTTCATTATGAAACTGTGTTGTAAATATTGTGAAACTACGTGCGTAATGTGTATAAGTTTTATAGTTCTATTACTCACCCATAGCATTTTGAAGTATCGAAGCTCTTCGTAGTCTCGTAGCACTTACGTAGCAACTTCCGTAGATATACCAGTTATTTCGTTTTAGAATCCAAACGCTTTGCCCAACAGCTTGGCAACGGTAAAGCGTAGGAATTCTAAAACGAAAAGACAGGATTTTGACGCTGTGTCTCTCCTCTTGAAGTATGTTAAAAGTGTCTGTTTATTTGACAGTCATTATGATTTGTATATGTATAATACCGTTTTTAAGGGGTTAAAGTTATTAATATTCACAAATGTATGCCTGTATGTGTGTGAAAAAGAAAAAGAGAAACACCAACACAAAAAATAAACCATATTTTTATGATTGACTGTTACGCTAATAATACGTTTTATAATAAAAAAATCTCCTTCAGATACAAAATAAGGAAGTTATAAACTAAAATAACCATAATTTGAGTGTTACTGTAAACAATATCATTGGTAAATAAACCATTACACAATGGCGCTATTTGCCGTCACCTTTTTACGTACACAGATAATATTCAGTGCCACAGATAAAAAGGGGAGCGTTTACGGAGCTCGCCAATTACAAACCACTGCGTTTAAAATAAATTATAATTTTATACAAAAAGGTATTTATTACGAAAATCTGATAAGATCGGGACGGCTTGAGTAACGAGCTTTGTAAACGTTAATTCTGCGCAGGTGGTAATTTTCGTTCTTATTTATTTTTTTGTAACAAGTTATGTGTTTTGGTAAATGGTTTTGCTAGAATACCGCTTATTTTCTCAAAAGAATTCTAAATAGTACGGAGATAAAAACTTTATTTACCAAATTGAGTTCACTTATCCAATACCTTTAATAGGTAATTGTTGTATTTAGATATACATGTAATAATAATATGAATTTCGGAAACAACTCCAACTATATTCATGTACTTTAATGTGTACGAGGCTTCGGGAGCGATAAATTAATCTTTCTAGGATTCATTCTTAGAAAATTCAGCAAAAAAAACACAGAACAAATAATAAATATTTTTTTATAATATAATAAATATTTCGGACATTTAACACACAACGCCATCTAGTCCCAAGCTAAGCAGAGCTTGTGTTATGGGTACTAGATAACTGATACAAATACATATATACTTTTTTTTGTAAATACATACATATTATACATAGAAAACACCCAAACTCCGAAACAAAATATTTGTAGATCATACAAATTTTTGATCCGACCCGGGAAACGAACCCGAGACCTCATGATCAGCAGTCGCACACGCCAACCACGATCTCAATTATTCAGGTACAATTTTTTTATACCCCTCACAATATATGTACAAAGTTTGACAATGATCGTTGAGGTAATTTTATTGCAAAAACGTTGTAAACAAAGTTTCTTTAACATTATAATATTATACTTAAGATGTTTGAGTCAAAAAGATGCGGGCGTTGTTGCTTGGACTCTACATGTAGAGCGTCTCTACATTGCCGTGTAGAGTTGCCACTCAAAGGTCCCTTTGTACTCCGTCTACATACCACGAGAGTCTTAATAAAGGGTGGCCCAAATTGTCTGCGGTGGAATATAAATACTCTACAGTATGTGAAGGGATGATGGAGTATGTTGAGTAAGATTTCTTATAAGTTAGTTGTAGAAAAATAGATATTTAATTTAAAATATAATTATAGCCATTAAAATATATTGTCATTAACAGAAGTAAACACAACACACACAGTAAACACAGCAAGTTAACTGTTTTATTTGAAATTTAAAATTTTAAATAAAAAACATATTTCAAACATCTAGCGCACAACGCCATCTAGTCCCAAGCTAAGCAGAGCTTGTGTTATGGATACTAGACAACACTGATATAAATACTTTTTTTGTAAATACGTACACATACGACATGACTGTTAAGAGAATTTTTTTGACGTCGATTATGACTTTGGAAGTTATGGGTCGACACAAGCAGGCAGTATATTACTGTTTTCACCTAATTTACTTGACAATCCAGTTCATTCCGTGGCTTCAGTTTGTGTCGATCTATGATTTTTAACTTTAACTTAAAGTTCATAAATGGCAGTTGGTGTCTTAATTGAATAAATGATTTTGAACTTGAATTTGAAAAGATATAATTATTATCTTACAACATTGATGGTTATTATCTAAACCGTGACGTATATACGTTGAAGAAAAACGGTTTTCTCTAAGCATATATTGAACAAAGCCCTTTTCGTCCAGTTTCTTAACATGAGATCCACACGGCATATATAATCCACACACCCTAATCTAAAAACCCAAGCACACGCTATCATTTGCAAACAATCTACCCGAAAAACCGTTTCTTACATCCCAATTTCATAAATTCTTATTCCAAATTCAAATTATTACCGAACAGATACCGAATTCCTGCCGAACCAATATCACGTTATGAATAAAGGTAAGAGGTGGAATTTAAAGACAGAGGCGATCCGCTCGGTCGGACTCGGCTCATTCGGACACGCTCGGCTACACTCGGGATTTAATCTCGCTCAAATTGCCTCCGCTGGACCGCTCCAGGCTTGAAAAAGTTCAAGATAGGCTTGCAGACGCTTCAAGACGTGAATTTTTATCCTCAATTTTTCTGAAACGTTTTTCTTATTAACATGTTCTGTGTTGGTTATTAATGATTTCATTTGCTGTTAAAAATAGAATCGTTTTAACAATTTCAGATCTTATTCCAAAAAATTACTTTAATTTATGATAGCTGAAAGATATTTCCTTAGGTAACTCATAGCAGATTAACAAGGGGCTGTTTTTTAAGTTTCTTTTATATATCTTATTAATATAGGTTTAAAGCATGACAAAAAGATTTTTTAAGTTTGCTTCTATTATATTGTATCTATTGCCTGCCTATATCTGCCTCGTTGGTCTCGCGGTCGGCGTGTGCGACTGCTGATCATGAGGTCTCGGGTTCGATTCCCGGGTCGGACCAAATGTTTGTATGATCTACAAATATTTGTTTCGGAGTTTGGGTGTTTTCTATGTATAATATGTATGTATTTACAAAAAAAAAGTATATATGTATTTGTATCAGTTATTTAGTACCCATAACACAAGTTCTGCTTAGCTTGGGACTAGATGGCGTTGTGTGTTAGATGTCCGAAATATTTATTATTTATTTACTATTTTTCTAAATATTATGCGAAGCAAAGCGTTATTATGCAGAAAAAAAACTATATCATATAAACAGCCTGTTAAAATAACAATTTCTATAAATTATAACAAAACTAAATACGGTGTCAACGAGGCATAAAGGTATAACTGCTTACGAAGTGTCTCTGAGTGTCGTCCAAACGTGCCCGGCCTGCTAATGGTACGAAATGGTCTAAAGAAATGTGTTGCGTCGTTTTGCCTTCGAGTCAATTTAATTGGCGTCGTTTTGTGGCCATACGAGATAGTTGTGAAACATTGTGTTATGACCTAGTCTCTGGTGTAGATAATAGTAATAACAAATTTTATATTAAAATGAAAAATAAAAGTTACTGGGCACACTTACTCGTTTGTTAATACGTTTTTACTAACTTCACCTATTTCACGTATTTTTTTGAGCTTTTAGCTGGCTATAAATATATTTTATTGTATTATTAATTCGTATTGGAGGGAAAACGAACAGATGCCCAATATGCCCATGAAAACCAGCGAATTAGCCTTACAAGTGCCGTGCTTTAGTTCCCCCCTCCTATCCCGAAACAATGGGAAGACAGAGGTTGTTTTGGAACTCTATTGATTATATTTACTACACAAAACTGCCTCGGTGGCGTAGTGGTTTCGTATGCGACTGCTGTGCTTGAGGTCTCGGGTTCGATTCCCGGGTCGGACCAAATGTTTGTATGATCTGCAAATATTTGTTTCGGAGTTTGGGTGTTTTCTATGTATAATATGTATGTATTTACAAAAAAAAATATATAAGTATTCATATCAGTTGTCTAGTACCCATAATGCAAGCTCTGCTTAGTTTGGGACTAGATGGCGTTGTGTGTTAGATGTCCGAAATATTTATTTTATTTATTTATTTATAGAAAAAAAATATATTAACTATGACATTCACAGGACATCACATGGTTTAAGTACAATACAAAAAAATAAGCCCTAACTATTTATAGTACTCTGTGCATTGCCAGAGATAGCACTCACTACAGCACATTGCTGCAATGCTAGTATTCCGATAGGGCCTACACTCGGTGACTTAATTGTTCGTCTGCTTGTGCCGTTTTCATATGTGTATTGTATAAGAATCAAACAAAATATATTTCTCTATAAAATGTAAAGAAAAAACTTAAATCGATTCTCTGTAAGCTATGGTATCACATATTCCTGCCTATTCTGACTCACTTACATCACTCGTAGCCATTTTGTGAAAATGTCAAATTAGACAATGGTATGTGGTACCTGTAATGTAATCAATTACCGTACGTACATATTTATTATCGTCCAATCCGTAATGCAACTTGAAATTCATCTTAATATATATAAATCTCGTGTCACAATGTTTGTCCTCAATGGACTCCTAAATCAATTAACCGATTATAATAAAATTCGCACACCATGTGCAGTTCGATCCAACTTGAGAGATAGGATAGTTTAAATCTCAAATTATAGTCGCAATTTTAATAATATCCACGCGAGCAAAGCCGCGGGCAACAGCTAGTAATAATATAATAATTTCGCATCGTTGATAGTGTATCATTCCGTTCATAATTCTGTTCATCCCAACAGCTAACCGAGAGAGTATATGCCTCTACTTCCTGCAGCGGCCGCTGTTGCTAGTTCGGTCACGTCTCAACCCAGTTATGTGTGAACCAATCCATGTATCAGTTCATAACTATACCTATTGTTAAGATATTTTCTTCTTAAAACAGTTTCTTGTTACTATATTTTTATTTCGGGAAATATGTTCAGATGTATTTGGGTCGTCTTATGAACTAAGTCTATTTATGTTGTATTGTTTTGTGTTCTGAAAGTTTTTTCTATATGAGAATTAACTCTCTTCAGAGTATAATAATAAACATTCCTCGTACGTAAGTAAATATACAGTAGATATATGGCAGTACGTATAAATTTTACTCGGAAAGTTGTTTCTGATGCTTTACTCAATTTTTTCGCAAGATATTTCTGTTTGAATTTAGTCGATTGTACAAGTGACAAGATTTTCTTTTATTTCAAGGATAGTTTTATTATACAAATAAATTGTACCTTGTTCCTAATAATTTTACTATTCCTGAAAGTGACTTAAAAAAACTAATGATCACATACTTCTTTTAACTTCTATAAAAAACTAAACAGAAATAAAATAAGTTGACCAACTATTTTTAGAAGAATTTGCAGTTCAGAAAATTGCCAATGCATTAATTAGTAATTGTAGATGTAGAAAATGAACAATATTCTGGACCTAATTATTAGTTACGAGAGATGCAAAACTAAAATATAAATTCAAAGACTACGTGAATACAAACTTGTAAATTAATACGATTTTTCTTTCTTTTTATTTGTTTAAAAACTGTTTCACTAAAACATCTACGGTAATAAATTGACTGGTAACAAATTGTATTGTAATAAAAGTCATTGGTTAGAAAACAATTTTCTATAAAATGCATCCTGAGTTGGGTGTCAATATCCGACTTGAAACAACATTGTAACTTAACAGCGATGTTTAAAACGCTATCCTCCTATGTCACTGTTTCTCAAACTTAGTATTTTAAGTCCTTTTCTTGTGACTTAATGGAGTTATTCTGACTACTCGTATTCAATAGATAACTACTTTGCCCGGTCTGTTAATTTAATAATTGTCTGAAATAAACCATAACGTCCAATTTTATTATTAAAATAAAAACCACGCGGGAACCGTCTTATATAACAAAGAAAAAAACCAGCTGATCGAGTATTTTAATAAAAAAATCAATGATATAATGTTTAATGTAAAAACATGTAATTACTTTGCTCTAAAAATACATTACACTTCTTTTCCTAATCCATATCTATTGACTTTAACTCTTGTATTTTAATTAAGTCTTTTTGAAACCATCTTATATGAAAATTCTAAAAACATTACTCGTGCCAGTGTCATTCGGGTGTCAACGTGCTCTATAAAGTTTGACAAACGCTGTCACACCTATTAAGTAACACAACAACACTCAAAACAACTATGTATTTAACACTCGACATGGCGTATTTGTAGTGACAAAATTTCAATTTGCAGCTATAATACGTCGTTTCGTTTTACGATACACCTTAAGCGGCTGTTAAAAACATTGTTGAGTCAGACAAACGTAGTTTAACAGACTTGTTAAGTTTTATAGCACTTGATGCTTTAACTATAAATACCGAAGCTTGAGAATCTATCTAGAGCAAGAAGATTTACTTTCAGTGAATGTAATAAAATGACAATAATTTGCAATCATGCAATCGAGATCCAAAAATTTTGAATCAATCTATTTTGTTATTATCTTTAACAAATTTTGAGTGCACTACTGCTAGTGTCGTGAATAGATATGCAATGAAATATGGAGATTGAATAGTTTATTACTGTTATTGTGTTTTAGGTAATTGAACCACGCTGATTTGGTCACGAACGAGCTAGCTCAACCGGAGCGTTACTACCCTCTCTCAAGAGACCAACTTAAAATGACAGCATTTGTATTGTTGTCTTTCGAGTTGTCGTTGTTGAGTATAAAGCTGGAAATCCAATGATGCAGAAGCAATAGGCCGTCAAAATATGAGACATCATGATGCATTGTCTGCATTCGAAATGAGTACGGTGACCACTTCTTTTGGATTCTGCTTATGCTTTCCATCAGGCACAGTGGTCACTTTTGCAGGATCATATAAAAAAAGAAAATATATGATCCATGCATGAGAAATATTGTAACCACGAGTGATGAAATTCGATCGAAATATACAAGCGCAGATAAGACTAACTTAACGGCTTTAATAGTTTCTCAAATATTCAAAGTCAAGACACGAACATCCAAGTCATTTCTGAACTGAGCTAACGAAGTTTATCATCTGTTTTAGAACGTAAAAGACTAGCAAAGGTATCTCGACCAGCCTTTTTATCTAGTTTGCAATAGCACAAGTTTGCTCTCTAGTAATTATTTCTGCAGAACTTGTTGTTTTGAAGTTTACCAATTTCTTATTCATTTAGTAAAATACCGGCAGCAGTTCTTGAAACTTTTGGTTGAGAAATTAAACTATCAACTATCCAGTTATATATCTTTTGCTCATGATAATGAGAGGAAAGAACATCAAAATTGACAATTTCTACGGAAGCCCTGTCTCGTTCTCAGTTGATGCTATTCATCATCAGCCTATCGCAGTCCCCTGCTGGACGTAAGCCTCTCCAATTTCACACCACTTGGTTCAATCCTCGACTATTAATGCTTTTGAATCATTCATGTTAGTCACGTAGTAAGCTGCTTAAGGTAAAAATTTTGGTCGTTGGCAAAATCACTGTTACCATAACTTTGTGTTTATACATTGTTTTAATTAAAACATTCCATAATTGATACAAAACGTTTCACGTAATTATAAGTATGCTCTTATTAGTTACATTTATTTCCTCAGTAGTTAAAGTCTGATCTGATGTGACAGTCTCCTCGTCTCGCGTTTAGAAAAGCAGATATTTTGCGCTACTAACATCCGTTTTTAAAACTTATCTGCAGTTTTAATTAGGTTGGTTTGAATATTCTTTTTTCGACAACTAAAATTTATTTAAAAACGAAAAAGGGGTCCTGCATGTCAATGAAAGTATTGAATCAATCATATTGAAAAAAGAAAAAAATACTATTTCTAGTTTTAACTAGAGCTGAATTATGAAAACACATTTCGTGGCTCAACTGGAGTGATACCATGGTCTCACAGAGTGACACGACCAGTGTGAAATAGCGCTTGCGCTATATTTCTCCTAGTGAGTGAGGATACTGGAGGCACATACCCCCAAACCCTTTCCCCATCCCCCACGGGCAGGCCACGCACTTGTGACGCCTCTGGTATTGGTCCATGGGCGGCGGTAATCCCTCACCATCAGGTGATACGTCTACTCGTTTGCCATCTATTCAATAAAAGTATCAAAAAACAGCAATATAAGTATCAAAAAAGGACTGAAAACAGAAACACACAGTAATATTTTTAAATAACTATAGTTTCCATGTAAGTTATTTGAAATAGAGATATTCTTTAATTTATATTTTATTAGCAAACCCACGCAACCTCGTTAACGTCTTCTATTGCCCGTAGCGTGATAATTTTCCTCTGTTTTTTATAACATTCTTCTTTGGTGCTCCGCTCCTATTGATCTTAGCGTGATGATATATAGTCAATAGCCTTCCGCGATAAATGTACTATCTAACACTGAAAGTTTTTTTTTAATCCGACCGACGCGTTCTGACAAACAAACTCTTCAGCTTTATAATATTAGTATAGATTTTCGTCATGGATCAAGACCATTACTTCACCAAATATTTATTTTGCTAAGAGCCTATCTGGTTTATTTGAATTTAATTTTAACATATTGTTGAGTTTCCAGTTAAAAGGATATGTATAATCAATATACTGTTTTGACCGGAGGCCCAATGAAGCAGAAGCATCTCAATAGGCCGTCACAGTGTAGATAGCTTTGCTACATTGTTTCATAATTTCATTCGCAGTAAATATAGTGACTAATACTCATAGACTCTGCTCATACTTCCCATCAAGCGGATTAGAGCCACTTTAGAAGGACCATTTAAAAAAAAACGTATTAGTATACTTCTTTCCAAAATTGCAACAGTCTAACTTCTTCTATATTATTTCTATTTTTAATCAAAATCGTTTTGAACTACCTTCATTTGATCATCCTTTTATCCAAATCATGTTCTTAAGGTTATCTTCTGTCGTCTTCCTAGCCGTTACTATTGCCAAGATTTGGGCTACTAGTTCAACCGGTTTTACCTGAATATCAGTTTTTACACGCAGCGACTGGCATCGGACCGCCACAACCCTAAGAGTGAACTGAATTCGAAGGTTGAACGAGTTGTCAGTATATTTGTGGGCACTGACTTCCCAAAAACGATTGCCATAGATGTTCATGACAACCGTGACCGACGGCTTAACGTGCTATCCGAGGCGAGGGTGTTGAAGTTATCTTCTACTTTTTAATAACCAAATGCAACATAGCTAGAACTTTAAGCTTTAACACTGATAAACACACTTATACATTTTTAGTTGCAAAAACATACAGATTAATAAGTACAATGACTTTGACATAATTATATTATCTAGCTGTTATATCTCATGATAAAGAAAATAAATGTTATATGTACAATAATTACGTATACCTCATACAAAAAATGATTAAATAGTTAATATATGTTCAGTGTATGATACCCAAGAAAACTCATATCCAAAGCAAAACAAGTTTTATACCATCATTTAACTAGATTACAGGAACATATATACTTTTTATGTACTCATTTCCTTTGATATGTAAAAAAACAAACTAAATTTTATGTTCAACCGAGGTTTTGTGTGGCATTGTGACTAGAATAACTCAAGGGATGTATAAATTTCTTTTTTTAATGGCTATAGAAGGTAAAGTAGAGTTGTATAGGTCGATAAAATTTTACGATTCTGTTCGGTTTCATTTAAGTTATTTACTCATAGAAAATTATATAAATACCTGTTCACGGGATGATCTAGGTTTATGAGATAAATTACATTCGGAAGTATGTAAAAAATATCAGTAACGTCATCAAACGATGGATACTCTTAATAGTGCCATTTAGGTTCTTATTAATACAATAAATACATCGCCCATCTATAATATCTTCGGGTCGGCTACTAGTTCAACCTTCCGCAACCCTGAGGGTGAACTGAATTGGAAGATTGAACTATTTGTCCGTATATTTGAGAGCACTGACTTCCCAATAACCATTGCTATAGATGTTCATGACAACCGGGATCAATGGCTTAACGTGCTCTCCGTGGCACGGGCGGGAAACACCGCCATCTCCCATACTCCGGGCTGCTATTAAAAACTTCTTGTAAGAAAAACCTAACAGCAGTCCGACCCAGGAATTGAAAACGAGACCTCTTGATCTGCAGTCGCTTACGCTAACCACTAGACCAACGAAACTGTCCTAATTAATATTATACAATATTGTAATTTGTCAAAACTTAAATGATTCAAACCCGTTTAGTTACTTCAATAATTTAATTAAAACTTTAACATATTGACAAGTTTGTTGTTTCAGAATATAGTTAGGTTGAAATTAAATAAGTTTCTGAATAACATCTGTTTGAAGGACATGATGGCATTGCAATTAATTTTCAATTATGAGGTGGTATAATGATATTGTTTATCGGCAAAATGAACATTGTTTTGTTTCATAATAATGCTGTGGTTAGTGTGTATTGAAGAGAATAATAAAATAATAACCTGCTTCCATAACTGATTTGCATTGGTGTAATTTGGGATACTTTATCAAGAAAAATATGAATTATTCAGGTGCGTTTACAACAGTAACTATATAAAATATTTCTTAATAGAAATATGCTTTCCAATTCAAAGTAAAGAGAAAACTAATGAAGATGTCTAACTAACGATTAGCTGGCCAAAGAATTGTATTTTATTTTTTCTTTATTAAAAAATTTAGAATCCTCTATTATAGTCTCATTTACAATAGATAGCAGCGTAGTTTTATGTGTGATTTATAACTTTATTCTCCACTCAGACGAGCTGTATGACTGTGGAGAACAATTGACTACTAACATAAATACGTATCTATCTAGAAGTTCAATTGTATTTTATGACGTAAACGATAAACAAGTAGACAAGCTATTTGTCGGTAAGTAACATTTGAAGTCCTTGGATATCTCAATTGATATACCTTTGACTCTCTACCATTAGAGTGAGGGGAAACGTAGTTTGAAGTCTGGTTACCGGACGCACTCGGGATAAAGTAACAAAAAACTTGCTTCCTATTCCACTGTAAAGACTTAGACAACTAATGTAAAAGTCCCATTTTTAACAAGCAAAATATTAATGTAAATTGTAATTCAAAAAGTAACGACTCTAAACGAGTCTAAAAAGTCTACATTTTGTCCTAAATTCCAACGACATTCATACACTTTAAGTACGCATTATCTTTAAAAAAATGCTCATAAATTAACATTACGACTTCAATTTGACTATTTCCACCACACATTTCAAAATGACAATGGACTGAGCGTACAGAAAATTGCCCAGAAAATTGGGAAAACCACAGCTTTGAAAAACTTTTTGACATTAATAAAAGCCGTAATTCTGATTTATTTTTGAATGAGAATGTGCTTAATTCTTTGCTAGACAGGGTGCACATTCGTTTGGAGAAAGGCGTGATGTGTGAGGGCCATTGAGAAGAAGGGTGGTCTCCGAAGGCTTCTCACGTCTCGTGTCGGGCACGTCACGTACTCAGGGCTGGCACAACGTTTATTATTCAATAGCTAACTGTTACAGGCGTGTTTAAGCTACAGGGAAGTGCATTTTAGTGCCGGCTCTTTACTTTAGCCTGATTTAACCAAACATTAAAGTTGCTTTTGGTTACGAATAAATTATGTGATCGAAACTAATTGTCATTGTAATGAAGGCGTAGTATACGAACGAGTGTAATGTTTTTCGAGGGTAGGTTTGTACATATATTTTTTTAGAAACTCAGTAATCTAAACGAGCGATTAGATTTAATGGATTGGAATATTTATTCAAATTTATTTTTTACTGCAGGAAAGAGTAAGTAGAAAACGACGAAAAAAGATTATTTTCTTTTTTGAAGTCGTAAAACGGGAAAAAAATAAATATAGCAATTTTTTTCTGCCGATAGGTCCAATTATAGTACCTTATTAAATAGAACATAAATTCTATAATATTTACTATTTTGTCCTGAATAAAAAAATACATGGCAACAGAGATTTGAATTTTTGACTTAGCTAAAAATATATTAAATGTAAAAAACCAATCGTATTGAAACACTATTGTACCTATTAATAAAACATTTGTAATCAAGAATTTGTTAACTTAGTACAAAAACAACCTGTCATTTGTAATCTAATTTAACAATGAAAGTCTGCTGAACACAAAATTGTTAGAATAAGCAAAGTAAGGAAAGTCCCGAGGCCCTATCTCGAGATCTGTATAATCTCAATGAAGGGCAATCGCTTTCTTTAGAACGTCACTAGCTTAGCCCACAGAAACTTTCTTAAATCTGAAAGTTCATTTAACCAGCGTTACGAAATCAGTTTTCTAGGTGAGAGAAATCGACTATAGATACGAGGGCTGAATACTTATTTCATAACTAATAAAAACTGTCTTTAATTTAAATTCGGGATTACGCAAATCGTAGTAGATATTACTTGCAAGCAAACATTCGGCCTGAAAAGTAGTCCTACAGTCCCTAGGTACATAGAACCAAATAAGAAACAAAATTTACACGCCACGCCACCAGCGTATTAGCAGTTCTCTAAGCCCAAAAATAAAAAAGGGACATCGCAATTCCTGATTACAAATAAAGCTCTCATGTATTTTTCCGTAATCTTTACGACACCGTAGGGAATAAGAAAGTAAAATGTATACTTAGAATTTAAATTTCTGATTCGACTACGTCAGTGTATAAAATCGATATTTTGACTAATATCTATAAATTGACGTCTTTGAACGTTCAAGTTTCGTTCAACGGGCGTTTATTGGCGCTCCCGTCTTTTCCGTAACCCCGAAGGTCATAAGTAATCTATACTAATATATAAAGCTGAAGAGTTTGTTTGTTTGTTTGTTTGTTTGTTTGTTTGTTTGTTTGTTTGTTTGTTTGTTTGAACACGCTAATCTCAGGAACCGCTGGTCGGATTTGAAAAATTCTTTCGGTGTTGGATAGTCCATTTATCGAGGAAGGCTATAGGGTATATATCATCACGCTACTACTAATAGGAGCGGAGCAACAATGAAGAATGTTTCAAAAACGGGGGAAATTTTCACGCGACGGGCAATAGGAAACGCAAACGAGGTTGCGTGGGTCGGCTAGTCTGTGTATAAAAGACGACGGTTGTCATGTTTGGAGTAAGGTCGCATTTAAAGAATTTATCTGTCTGTTTTTCAAAGAGGTTTTTATGAATATTCACCTCACAGGAAGTTTACTACAGTGAAATAAATTTACTAACATTAATGCTTTAATATAGTTTTTCATTCAACCAAGTGCTTAAATAAATATTAAATAGTTTTAATGCAGGACGTTTGGTGATTTACAGATTTATACTAATAAAACCTTATAAGGCGTCAACTTATTGAGAATAGGCATTTAGTATTCATATCTGTATGACTTATCAATTCTGAGGGAAACGGAGGTTTTGGAAGATCTTAAACATATATCTTTAAATAAGTTTAATATAAATTATGAAGATATAAATCGATAGGTAATTTAAATAGTTTTAGCTTTATTTTGCTATCAAGTTGGTTTATATTAGTCGTTAGCATGTAAATCAATTAATTTCCTGGTTAAACAAAAATTATTTTTTTTTGGTAAAATGTTGCGTAAAATTATTTTTTTTTCTACTTCTGGAGCTTTTTAAAAATATTGATAGTTTTAATCATTCTACACTATTCAACTAGTCCTAAATATTTGATTACAGTTTTTTTTATATCTAGTAACAAATTGATATCTAGAGGAAGATTGTTTTTTGTTATAATTTTAATATACTTTGAACTCAATTATTTGAAAAAGATTTTTGGTAATCCATGCGGATAGAATAATGTCAGGGCTATTTTCTGAAAACGAAAATGAGCTCAGTAATAAATTAAGTCAGTTATTCTAACCCAGTAACGTTAATATCTCCTCATCAATATTAAGAGGCTAGAGGAACATAATCGCAGGGGTGCAGAGGGGTGTCTCACCACATACCCTTAGGGGATGGAATAATAAAAGGAAATTGACTAGCACTCTTTTAAGATAAATATTTCATGAGGAAAGGTACATTCTTAGGGCAGAGGTATTGAATTAGCCAATAAATATAATACTCAGTATCTAACACATAGTATTAGAGAAGGGAAATTGAGTTAAATACAAAGCTTCTAGATAAAAATAAGTCGGTCAGTCAATGAGAAATATTAGTACACATTTAACCGCGTATCGTGCCAGTTTCTTATGTTGTTACTTTGGAACATCAAAGGCACTTACTTACTTGTACCATAATTAATGCAGAATACTATATTTTAGTATATATTTTTGTATTTAGGCTTAGTGTAGTTGATCAATTAATAAAGAAATATAAATTGATAACTAGTAGTCAAAGATGACAGTTGCTAGTCGCTTACTTGTACAATATTATATTGCATAGATTGACAGCCAGACTTGTTAACCACCTTATTGTTATGATTCGGTACCCTTTTAGTATAAGGCACTTATTTTAATTACGTAATAATCCATTTTTGTACATTCATCAGTGGACTGCTATAGGCTAATATTTGTGATGATGATCGTGATCTTAGACATTTTGATCCTAATAACATTAAGATATCAGTCACAAATAAGGACAAATACAATATCTTTTGATTAAATTCTTTAACTTTTAAAATTGTTTGGAGTTTAGGTGCGATAAACGTGTGAGTATAAACCAAATTAAAAGCTATTTTGTGAGATAAAAATGATAAACAAATATTTCAGACATCTAACACACAACGCCATCTAGTCCCAAGTTAGCAGAGCTTGTATTAAGGGTACAAGACAACTGATATAAATATTTGTAAATACTGTATGTACTATACATAGAAAACACCCAAACTTCGAAACAAACATTTGAGATAATCCAAACATTTGGTCCGACCCGGGAATCGAACCCGAGACCTCAAGCACAGCAGTCGCATACGCTACCACTGCGCGACCGAGGCAGTGGCATATGAACAATGTTTTTACATTCATATGAACATCGTTCTCTCAGTACAAAACTAACAGTGATACAAGTGAGAGTAATTGAAATTTCGTATCTAACAAATCAAACAACAGACGTTCTAAATCAAACAACGCACTACATTGCGTAAGATAAATGATGCTGACCGTCTCACATACACAAAGAACTCAGTACTGAAACGATCAAGTGCCGGATATCCGGCAAATTGGTGCTGTACAAAGATACTTGTTTCAATAACAACACCATTGATACAATATACGGCCTCACAGAAAACCGGTGTGAAATAGCGCTTGCGCTGTGTTTCAGTCCCCCATCCCTCTTTCCATTCCCCAAAGGCCGGCAATGTACATATGACGCCTCTGGCGTTGCGTGTGTCCATGGGCCACGGTAATCGCTTACCATCAGGCAATACGTCTGCTCGTTTGCCTTCCTTTTTCCATTTAAAAAATATCGCTAACAAATGGAAGTAGAGACTTGTGAACAGAGAAAATCAGTTCCTATCTGACATTCAGTCATACGATGTCTTCTCGATTTATCTAAAATCAGATGTACTATCAGTTCCTAAAAAAACAAATTTGTTTGTGTTTAAAAACAAACCTATTATTGAACGTTTACACACGCATATGTCACATAAAAAGTGTTTGTGATAATTCGTACCGTAGACCCGAAATCACATAATTTTAAACTTTATGCACAGACGTTGCAAAGGTGGACTTAATGCTTAATGCCGTAGGCATTGTCTGCCAGTCAACTGTAGGGTGATGAAATATGGTAGATATACTAAAATTCTAAATTATATTTCAAAAAAAGTATTTGTTAAATATTGCCTATATATACATAATATAAAATAAAATATTGAAACTATTACACAAAAACTATATACTATTAACTACTACTATGTAACACATACATATTATATGTAATCTATACAAAAAAAAATCTGTTTGTAATAATAAAATAACTTCTTTTTACTAAATGCATATGTATGTATACACGGTAAACATACCAAAAAATTTATTTTTACAATTTTTGTCTGTCTGTCGGTTTGTTTGTTCCGAACAATCTCTGGAACGGCTGTAGCGATTTTGTTGGTACATAACTGATGATCTAAGGAGTAACTTACGCTTCAATTTTAGACTAGCTTTGCCCCGCGGTACGATAACAAACGCGGTTAACACCGCGGTGTTCAGCTAGTATACCATAAAAATTTGTAAAGTAAGAGGCTAACATTATGGTGGAATCGAAATGTGTATATAGAATGTTTCCGCATAATATTTTATACTTAATATATAATTTGGGGCATTAAACTAATTTTAAACAATATATGTATTACTATGTAAGTATAAAATTACTTAATAACTAAAATGATCAACATTTTCTTTCTTAATTCCTACTTATACAATATTTAAGTAATTCTACCGCAAGTTTCATGGCCTTCGCGATTAAAGCCTGCGAATATGTAATGTTAACATGTCACTTCTCTACAGGAAATATCTCAGCCGCTTTTTTGGCTCCCTACGGAAGCAACGAAGTCAACCGACGATACCTACGCACTTCATAAACTAGGACAAATTTATTTTTTGTAGAAACTTGTTTACTAAGATCCCGCATCGCCTAACTCACCTCATAAGGAAAATGAGGCAAAAATAAGTGTACTTTCATAAAATATTAATACCTTGTTTATAGAGGCCACGTAAAAGAAAACACGAAAGTAAATATTTCAGTAAATTTCTATATAGAAACGAAATAAATTTTAGTACTGACAACAATGATACTCTAGATAAAGGCAGACTTCTACTTAATAAAACAATAGAAGGCGCTGAGAAAGATCCTGACAATGTTAAAGGAACCCTGTCCCATTTACATCAGTTAAAACTTCAAATTGTATGTATCGTATATATTGAAGCTATACTACGTGATTTCCCCGGAGTCCATCAGCGATTACGGAAAGTGAATCGCATCGAATTTTTATCAGCCACTTACATATCCGTTTCGACTTTTTGTTAAATTGCTGCAGAGCAAATGATTCACACAGATCTATCGCCAATTTTACGACAATTGGATTTCAATGGATACGTAATGTATAAAACAGTATAATGACCAAAACCCAGGTTTATGCCGCTTTTTAAAAAGTTATAGTACTTAGAATTTAAGTTTCTAACGGTATTGAATGCCTCGTTGGTCTAGTAGTTAGCGTAAGCGTCTGCAGATCAAGAGGTCTTGGGTTCGATTCTCGGGTCGGACTGCTGTTGGGTTTTTCTTACCAGAAATTCTTAATAGCAGGCCGAAGTACGGAAGATAGCGGTGCTTCTCGCTCGTGCTTTGGGGAGCAACGTTAAGCCGTCGGTCCCGGTTGCCATGAACACCTATGGCAATCGTTATTGGGAAATCAGTGCCCTCAAATATACTGATATCTATTCACCCTCAAGGTTGCGGAGGTCCGATGCTAGTCGCTCTGTGTAAAAACTGATATTCATGTAAAAGCAGTTGAACTAGTAGCCGACCAAAATAATCCTGGGAATAATAAAGGCTAGGAAGATGAAGTTTCTAACGGTATTGGTTCAGTGTCTTATTTTGGAAACCATAAATTCTCGGTAAATCATTTGGTTCAATATTTTCTCAATGGTGCTGTCAGTAGTTTATCATGTAACGTAAGCACATCGTGACCTATCATTATAAGAGCCTATATGTTTTATTCAAGCCATTGTTTACCAGTCCTAATAGACTAAGTAAACCTATTATTCACAGTAAACCTATCCACAAAACCTGTTGCAAAAAATGTGTTTGTATAGGTTCATGTTTGTCCAATGTCCACAGTTTTCTTTTACCGTCATCGTTGTATTAAAATATGTCACCTAACGGACAGTGAAAATCCTAGCATTATATGATATCGTTTGCTTTTGTTTTTTAATAAATTGAGCAGTTGGTGTGATTAAAACTTGCTAGCTGTTGCCCTCGGCTCCGCCCGCGTGTATGTTGTTATTTTGTTGTTATTTTGATGTATAAGCTATAAAGTAATAAAAAATTAAAATTACTCTAAAGTTTCATCCAAATCCGTTTGGTAGTTTTTGCGTGAAAGAGTAACAAACATCCATCTATCCATACTTACAAACTTTCGAGTTTATAATATTAGTATGACGTTATAAAATACATATTGTATTTACTTGAATTAGATAAAGCTTATGGCGGAAACCGTTGTCCCAACTTTTAAATTGTTTTTTTTTAATCCTATATCTGGATACACTGGATACACAGAAATGTTTTAACTTAGTGTAAGTTCAAAATATAGTAAGTATTTATACAATATTTTGTTTTCCTATGAAGCAATAAAATTTATAAAAAATTTTACTCATTTGTTTATTTAAGCAAAACTTATGGTATTACCTATTTAATTCTAAGTCAGATTTTTTATTAAGCATGGACCTATTTGTAATTGCCTTACAGTCCAATTAAAACATAGTTATGTGATATGAATAACAATCAAGAATTTTAGAGTATAAATATACTTGGAGTTTGATGTTGGTTATTACCAAGTACCTTTTTATGTGAGCAGGCAACCATGTCTCGCTTTAAGTAGATCCTTATATCAGGAGGTCGATCTTTATGATTTCCCTTGGCGCGTATTGCCTAGAAACGGCTTTTCAGTGACTTTTTGTACATCATTTTGTTAAACTTAGTTGAGCACTATATGGATGATGTAGCTGTTCCTGGAACTGGCTGGAAGATCAATAGTTGAGTCTCACCGGACCAGTTTTAAAGTAAAGTTGCTAGACTCTCTCTCTAGACTAAGTTCGTTTTAGGGAAATACTTATATGTTTTGATTTATTCTGGTATGTTAGTTATGTTGATTTTGATCAATGGTACCCTTAGAAAAGGGATTGCTTTATTGTATTACATAAAAAAAACTATTTGAAGATGTATTTTGATCTTCGATCTTATAAATTTAGAAAAAAGCTAGCTAGCTTAGCTAGAGGCATATTATCAAACTTTGTTAAATTCTTAATTGAATATCAAATACCTCTACCTCCTTTTTTTTCAAAATGGGTTTTTTGAAGTAGTAGTCCATTTTACTTCAATCGTTACAACGTCAAAATTAATATTTATGTGGCGACTTCCACATCCAGCGACAACAAAAACATATGACAGCGCCATCTACCGAAGATACATTGAACTACGAAGTAATATACAATACGAAGAAATTACCAATCCTGCATCGCGCAATAGAAGTTCTCGCGCCGATTAACATATATAGAAAAATCCCAACGTCAACCGTTGGGCAGTGGCCCGCCAGGCATGATCACCTCGCCTGGTCGGAGGATCCTCCCTTTGTGTTGGTGGGACATGACACACCTGTCCCCCACATGTATTCAACACAAATTTACATTAAATCTATCTTGGCTAAATTGAACCTAAAAATTAGCAGACTAAGATTTTTTCTCAACTTTTTCAAGAGGTTTGTATTCATCTCTAAAATATTGGAGTAAGATGTCATTCACTACCAAATTAACAGCAAATCACGAAAATGGATTTAAACTAGATTTTATGATTTCGTAAAAGCATGGTAAAAGTAAATGGCTGTCATATTTAATACTAAAAATGAAAGTTTATTGGTATAATATTAAAGTTAACATTCATTTCACCTTCAGTAAATTGAGGTTATATTTAATACAGATTGAAACCAATCGTGAAGCATTCGGAATAGAGTTGGCGGGCAATCGGATCCGCAAATCGGATGGAAAGCCGATCGCATAGGCATGGGATGAATCTTGGCTTCTAGCCAAAATACATTACGAGACATACATGTAGTATATACGTGTCGTTACAGCCTCTGACGTCGACGAAGATGCGGTTGAAGACATTCCGAATCAGTTTAGTTGGCTAATTTATTTCTGACTATTGACTTGATTTATTCTTATAAATGATGCTACTACGCTATGGGTTATGTGTATTATTATAATATATTGTAAATAAACATTTGATTCTTTATAAATGTTTATAACTGTGTGCGTATTAAGTCATCTATGGATAGAATTAAATAATATTTTTTACAGATAGCAAAGAAAGAAAAAATCATCTATTAAAGATCATATTTTATCTTTTATAGGCCAAGACACATTTTGGGTAGCTGAGCTAACGAAATAAATAAGTAATGATCATATCTTTATAAAACAAATATGAAATACACTTGTATGTCAAAATGGCTGTAACTAAGAAACATTATTTCCAAATAAAAATAAACTAAATCTTAACGTGAATCCCCTACACTCCACAAACATAATTAGGGGATTAACCCCAAAATGATTATGATCAAGTTACATAACATTCTGGTTACATGCCTACGAAAGTAGACTAACAATAGAATATTGGGATCATGCATTTGACAAATACACGGAGGAAGCCTATCTTTGACGAAAACTTTATTTTTGATGCAAAAGGGGGTAAACCAACAGCACAGATTATTTGCTTCAGGCAGTTCTTGAGATGAAAATGAAGCTTCAAAGGAAAATGAACTTTAAAGTTGGGTAATAGTAGATGCTTTTACTTAGTTTATTGACAAGATGAAAGATGTATCATTACTAAGTCGTATAGATAACTAAGTAAATGTTAATCCTGTTTGTAATTACAACGCCTATTAATTTACTTGAAGCTATCGTTAAGTCAGTAATGAAGATCTTTGAAAGTTTGTTGTATTTATTTCAATTTACTGTAATATATAGACGAGTGACACGATGATACAAGTAATGGAATTGATAAACCAGAGAGTTTATTAACATTCTTTATTTGTGTTAGTTTATCATAAGTATAGACGATCTAATCATCTATACAAATAAATAAAATTGGAGTGTCTGTTTGTATTATTAAAATAACCGCTTTTTACGAAATGCATATGTAAGTATACACGGTAGATATACCAAAAATGTAGTAATTTTTTTTTGTCTTTCTGTGTCTCTGTCTGTCTGTTTGTTCCGGATAATCTCTGGAATGGCTGGACGGATTTTGACGGAACTTTCACTGGCAGATAGCTGATGATCCAGGGAGTAACTTAGGCTTTTTTAGACTAACTTTGTCTCGCGGCGTTACTAGCGGTACAACGCAGGTAACACCGCGGGGTTATAGATAGTTTAGAATATAAACAATCCAGGGCGTATCAAAATTGGTAGTAATGAAAACTTTCGTTAACTATCATTACCGTGAGTTTTATGACATTTTACCTTTCTTTTAATGTCTTTTGTTATAAAAACTTTGTCAATCGATACCTACAATGTATTCTATTCACTTGATAAACCGAACTTTGTTACTAAAACCTTGATGTTTAATTTTTACATTTCCGCAGAGTTTCTGTAGTTATATTTTAGTATACTACATTATGTTTGTCTGTAAGCATAACTATTAAATGAATTTTACAGTACAAAAAAAAACTTTCATTTTTACTCAAGTTACAAGCTTAGCAATGTTAAAAAAATGCCCATTTTAAAAATAAATAAAAAGGCCTTCATAATTTAAATAAAATAAGAGGTTTCAGTAAATCCGACGAAAAAATTAATAAGCCACAGTATACATCTGTGGAGGTGTTAGACTGAAGATGATAACTTCCCGCCCCTCGGCAGTTTCCGGTCTGGCTGGGTGGGCGGCATAATCAGGAATTTACCGAACAATTGTAATAAGAGCGAAAACATTTACTTAGCGATAGAATCGTTTAATTAAATCGCTTAATTAAATTTGAACACATTTTGTACTTCCATGCGTACCGTTTGGAAATTTTAAACTACTTCATTTGTATGATAATGTTAACCTTATACTGTAGCGATGATCTCCACTGATTTCAAATATTCTCTATCCAATGTTTTAATGAAAATCATTTACTATGGGATTTTAGGACAGCAGGGATATAAATGGATAAACTCAAGTAGAGCTGCTAGTCTACGACACAAATAAATGAAATTGGAGTTTCTGTTTGTAATATATTTATGCAAGGAACACATACCAAAATAATATTTTTTTCATTTTTTGTTTGTGCCGGCCAATTACACATTACCCATGACATATGTTTTACACAACTTTCGATATTCACTCGCGAAATAGAGCTTAACCGGAGATAAAGGCGTGTTTACACTACTCATGTTACAATCGTACTATGCAAACAAACGAACTGTAATCATGGAGGATTTGTACAATATGAAGTTTTTATAATTAAGATCATGCGTAATATTATATTTGGTTGATGTGGAAGATGTGGGTATTGTGATGAATTGGCATCTTTGATTTTTTTTATTATTTTTGTAGGTATATGATGTTTCTTCATACTGTTATTAGTTCTAATGAATCTTTCACATTTTATTTCAATAATTAGTTGTTTCGCTTTTATTTGTTAGATGATTTTTATATTTAATATGTAGGTATTGTAATGAATTGACTTCTTCGAAGTAGTAGAGTCAAGGTAGTAGAGCCACGCTGATTTCAGCACGATTGGGCCGGCTCGACCGAGGCGGTACTACCCTCGCACAGAAAATCAACGTAAAATGACAGCCATCATACTGTCGTCTTTCGTTGGTGAGTGCGAGACCGGAGGCCTAATGATGCAGAAGCATCACTAGCCCGCCATGGTGTTGGTAACCATGCTGCATTGTTGCATTGTCTGCATTGGCACCACTCTTGGATTCTGCTTATGCTTTCCAACAGGCAGAGTAGAGTCATTTTGGCAGGTCCAAATATAAAAAAGAAGAAGTAAATATTTGGTAGGTATTTCACGTTTCTTTAAACTAATGTTAAACCTACTTGTTATTTAAGTTTTTGTTTTTATTTCAAGTACCTACTATCGACGAAGCGATTTTTATTTCATAAATTACGTTTGTCATCTTTAATTTATTAGAAGAAATAAAAAAAAAACACTATTTCAATTAAAAACCACAAAACGTAACGTCATAAACATTTATTATATTATGTATGTTTAATAGTAATGTTATATATATATATATATATGTTCCCATTTCACAAGTATGCTATTAGCATAACATTTCTCCTTGACAACATCTTTACCTAAATTCAACAATTCGACAGTTTCACAGGCCAAATTTACTTTAAAATTTGTTAGAAATTAAACATTTAAGTTAGTTTATTTTACTTTAATTTCCTCAATCCCACGAAACGTAACCACCTATACAAGACATTAGAAGATTTAAATTTAGCCGTATCGTATTTATTTACACCCACTCCACCGCCCGGGCAAAGTTTATAAAACCCAATATCCGTTGTTTATTTATCCGTAAGTGCTTTTATATTCGGTTCCTCTTTCAATTCGGGAACCTTAGTTAGAAAACGGTTAAAATTCGTAAAAATACAATTTCAACGTACATTTTTGTTGAAGTTTTTGTTAAATTGTCATCTCTGTTTAACTTCCTATTTGATACACATTCCAAATCGTTGAGATCGTCAGAGAAATTGAAATTAAAAACGCCAGGACATACCACCAAATTCCTCGATCACTCCTTCCTTATCCAAGCAGTTCACTTATGGAATGCCTTACCAGTGGTAATAAGACGAGCGAAAATATTAACTGCCTTTAAGAGACTGGTAAGGGAATATTACTTGAGAGACGTCATTGTCCCCTAGTTTACTTTGGCATACTCGGTGAGGTCAAGGTATTCTTACCTTTGTATATCTTGTACATGTATGGAATAATTACTTTATTTAATGTGTTAATTCTGCTATGATTTGCTTTTCTATCCCTTTTCTTATACACCAGACACTACCATATACTTCTCATCCCCGCTCTTTTTTCCATCCCAAGATTTTTTTTTTTATGGTATGGGCGAGCAAACGAGCAGACGTATAGCTTAATGGTAAGCGATTACCGCCGCCCATGGACACCTGCAAACACCAGAGGCAACACAAGTGCGTTTGGGGGATGGGAAGAGGAGATAGGGGGAGGGGGTTTGGGTTATGGGGCTCCGGTATCCTCACTCACTCGGTGAAACACAACGCAAGCACTATTTCACACCGGTTTTCTGTGAGGTCGTGGTATCACTCCGGTCGAGCCGGCCCTTTCATGCCAAAGCGTGGCTATCCCACGGTTGCCTGTAAGAGATGGGTTGTTTCATTGTGTAGTGTTGTAGGGGGTTGAGTGGCGAATGTAAGAAATTATCGCACTATGGAGCAGGTATCGATAATAACTGAATTTTGTAAAGCAATGTATGAATATTTATTTAATTCATTTATTTATTATAACCTACAGTTTGAGATTTATTTATTATTATTATTCTATTATACTAAAAGTGTCTCTTTTTATGCATTTAAGTATGATCTGTGCATCATATCTAAGGCAAAATAAACCAACAAATCAAACTTAAGTAGGCAAGGATCAATATTTTTCCTAAATGAAACAGGGACCCCTACCTGGTTACAACTGAATCGCTTATTATTTGTGTAAAATCCTGTTATCAAGCGACCTGCAAATTACAGAACGTCGTTTCCCATCCCCTTAGTCTAATGGGTATATAGTAATTTGAGACAAGAGCAACATAACAACTAATGCCAAAACTATCCGACACTGGATAAATTATTTAAAACTTTTGAATTTAGTTACTTAAATTTTAAGTGGAGAAAATTTCAACACATGCACATGGTTCTTAATCATTGGTTCTTTTTCAACATACCTACCTATCTTTGGGGGCAGCGTCCCTAGCGGATAATGAGGGAGAGAGAAAGATTTTTCTAGTACAAAATCAATCCTGGTGCGCTGAAGACCTACATCTTTACGTCGTCTGTGAGAATTACTGCAATTACATAAATAATACCGTCGCGTGTGAAATGTACTAATTTCCGAGTTGTAATAAACTCATAATCCGGTTAACATCGCTAATCTACGGCATTGCGCCTTTGTAACTTTTTTATGAGTGCACGCCTCGCCGCAAATTACTATAATTGGAACAGCGAATTACACCTGGATATACCCCGGAACAACTCCGTGGCTGGCCGGCTACTAGAGAGACATTGAGGAACCACTGCCCAGCTGAAAGGTATATGTGATTGGTTTGTTTTCCTTTCCAATAGCGTTCCTTTGTTTTAATTAAACGTATACAGTCCACTTAAATATCGAAGCTTTTATAATATACTAGCTGAACCCCGCGGTATTACCCGCGGTTATTTTTGTACCGCGAGTTACGCCGCGGGATAAAGTTAGTCTAAAAAAAGTAGCCTAAGTTACTCCCCGGATCATCAGCTACCTGCCAGTGAAAGTCCTGTCAAAATCCGTCCAGCCGTTCCAGAGATTACCCAGAACAAACAGACAGACAGACAGACAGACAAAAAAATTTTTAACTACATTTTTGGTATATGTATTGTGTATACATACATATGCATTAAGTAAAAAGCGGTTATTTTAATATTACAAACAGACACTCCAGTTTTATTTATTTGTATAGATATTTGGCGTGACCAGTTGGAGATTAAAAAATAACTCCCCACCTATTACAATGGTTTGGTGATCACTTTCTACATTATCAAGTTTCAGAATTATTTCCCGACTCGACTAACAGAGGGCACAGGTAGTCAAACAAAATTATTTTACAAAGTTTACTCAAAATAATTAAACCATTGGAATGACTTCTAAATTAATTTTGGGGAGTTTGGCACATTTGTGGTCTTAGAATTTCGGTTCTTAGTTAATAGCTACTTTTGAACGGTGTTACTCGTTGCTGCAAACCGTTTGCGATTGAAAACTTGAAGAAGGTTAATTTAACATTTGGATTTTATATTACATTAATCATGTTTTTTTTCTTTTAGCTGTTCAGATTGAAATAAAATTTTCATATATGGTGTTGAATATAGGTGCGTGGTTTATTTGCGTATAAAATCATGTCTGAATTCTTAATTCCGTGATAAAGGGGGTCCCTTTTATCACCCCTTAGAGCAAGCTGCCTCAAAAGTTATACAAAAGTAATGGAATAGGCATTGAATAAAAAAAAATACTTTTAGTTAACTAAAAGGAAACAAGACATAATTGGAAGTAGTGAGAAATTTGCCTAGATATTTTGCTGGGCAATTTTTGCGACGCAATTTTTTTTAGCGAAGTATTAACAAACAGTAAAGCCCCTTGCCGTTTGATGAGTCGTCGAGAACTTTTTCACACTGGCTCCCTGCAACTGATATGCTCATTTTTAAATTTATTTTTACTTTATTTGTCTCTTTTTAGTCTACTCGAGTAACTTTTGCGTAAAGGTTTATCACCGATTTGTAAAAAATAACTTATAGAAACCTGGTTTATAAAGGAACTTGCCAAAGTAACTGTACTCTGCCAGATGAAAAGTATAACCAGAATCCAAGAGTATTGTCATATCAAGAGTATCATCAGTAATTACCATATTTATTGCGAAAGCAAATAATGCAACAATGCAATATGAAAACCCAAACTATGACAGCCTATTCAGATGCTTCTGCATCATAAGTTCACGTAAAAATAATTATTATTAAATGTTTTGATATAAATTTTAGAATTAAAATATATTGTACATTTTTGTTGTTATAAAGAAATGCATGACTTAAAGCAACGTAAAGAATTACTGACACAATCAAAACTCAAAGTGTAAACCATTCACAGGAAAGTGATGGTTTTAACTTCACATTTTGAAGTAAAACAGAAAAATACCGCCATCATCATAACCCAGTAATGATCTAAACTCAAATATAGCCAGGTGTGATACAAGTAAACTGCATCGTACCAAAACACATCACCGTTAACAGCCAGAGAGGATAATACCTTTATAATACTTTTTAAGACAAATTGCCAAATAAAAAGTTAAGCCCCCTATGAAGAAGAGACTTGTGGTATCATCGTTACATTAACAGTAGCCATCAAAACTTACCAACGAGATATCATAAAACTTATGAGCGGAGACAATGTGCTAAGAATGGAGAAATATCGCGATTTCAGTTGAAAATACTTTCAAATCATAAATGATATGACCATTTTGTCTGAAGCTTAGGTTTTATTTCCCGAAGCGCTTCTATACATACTATGCATTTAAAATTTTAACTAAAATAAACTCCAGTGTATTTGATGTATTTTTATTTCAAAAGGAAACAACCTCTTGTTTTTCAATAACAAATAGTCGCATTCGTTTAAGTAGTATGTTTTGTTAAGTATATCTATATCTATATACATAACAAGTACAATTTTAACAAAAATAAAACCGACTTCAAGGTTCGACTCGATTTCTCTTGGATACCATCATCAGATATTAAGGTCCTTATCATGGTACCTCCGTTGGGACATCTCATTTCTATTAAAAAAAGAATCGTCAAAATCGGTTCAAAAACGACGAAGTTATCCGCGAACACACATACAAAAAAAAAGTAAAAAAATATATACGGTCGAATTGAGAAACCTCCTCCTTTTTTTGAAGTCGGTTAAAAATGAATCCCTATTTGCCTTGGTCACGACATCACGCGTGAACGGCTGAACCGATTTTGCATTTTTTTTTGTTGGATATCCCATTTAGTGAGGAAGTTTTAAGCTATGTAACATCACCTTACGACCAATAGGAGCCGAGTATCGGCTGAAAATGTTGGGAAAATGGGGAAAAAAAAATTCTTATGGAGAGACGCAAACGAAGTTGAGCGGGTCAGCTAGTGAGATATATTTAAAATATTTTTTCTACAAAGTTATGCAAGAATCTCAAACAACCATAGCTCAATAATCCTTTGTGTTCATCTATGACGCATATTAGGTTAGTCACTACGTTTGCTGGATCCATAGCCTTGTCCAAACTAATTAATTTACTTAGCATTTCAAAGTGCATTTTAATTTTAGCTTAGAAAATGATTGCCTTTTCATTTCTTCTGTCTGCTCTGTTTTGAATAATATTTAATATTTTTAATTTAATATTGTATACTAACGTTTGACCGCGGCTTCGCCTACGTAAACATACGTTATCATGGTTAAAAGTAGTATATATCCTTTCTCTAGAATCCTTTGATTCTTGAAATGTGGCATGAAGATACTTTTAAATCCATGTAACATTTCATTGAAATCGATGTCGCGTTAAAAGCGTTAGAGACAGACAGTTATTATTGAATTTATAAAATATACTAGTATGGATTTCTAAAAGCGAGATGCTATGAAACTATTGCGGTATTCATATTCAAAAATAATAAATTTGACTGTAGAAACTTTTTAAAAGGTAGAACGCGAAACAAAGTCACTTTTTTCGTTAGGTATCAGTACAAGTAAAATTTCAACAAAAATAAAACCTACTTCAAGGTTTGACTCGATTTCTCTTTAATGCCATTATCAGATCTTAGTGTCCTTATCATAAAAGTAATCATTAAAATCAGTTCATAAACGATGAAGTTATCTGCGAACACACGTAAAATATATATAATATACGGTCGAATTGAGAAACCTCCTCCTTTTTTTGAAGTCGGTTAAAAAGAGCCATAAGACTGATTACAGTTCCTACCAATATTTAAAAGACTTCGGAGTTAGTTAGTTACTTAACACTTATAATGTAAATATATTACACATTGATACTGATTTAATACTCAGAGCTTCACGATCAAATTTAATTCGAATAATAATATTAATGCACTGACATTCACAGTACCTTATTTATTAAGTCTGCTTCAATGGAAAGTCTGGGAAACTTTATCATTACATTATCCAAACCGTTGATTCCCTATCCTAGTATATTTTATTTTATGAATCTACATTGCTAACTCTTGAAAATATCAAAAACATGACGTCAAAGTAGTTCAATATACTCTAAACTGCACACTCACACAGCGACAAAATATTACAAATCTGCACTAAATTTTAGCAAATCTTGCTGCAGCACTAAAACTCCCATCATTTTCCTTCAAACTAGAAAAGATAAAGACAACGACGTTATTACTGAAGCTCATCCGAAGAGAAATGGAGACTTCATAATGGAATAATTTAAATGATATGCCGTCAAAACCTCTGAGAAGACTGTTTTAAAGAAAGACGTAGATATTTTGGGGCTTAATCCTGTAGGCAGTGAATTTATAACCGCTGAAATCGCATTTTCTGCGGATAGTCCGCGAAATTCTTGGGTAATAACGTTACTGTATTTTGGCCAAATACCTTTATGGGATTGTTGACTCAGCGTTGAAATGTTTGACTTATGTTAGGGTCATTTATCTTGAAATGATAAAGACCGACATATCGACCGGTTTTATTTCACACTGCGAAAAATCTAATATACCATACAAAAATGACAGAAAGACGCTAATACTTGAGTTCAAACCAAGCTTTACCTAATGCTAGAATATAAATGTTACTGTGTATAAAACTACATAATATTTCTCTCTTCATTAAATACTTTACCTTTATATTATTGGACTGTAAGTTGTTTATTTCTTGCTTTCTCTAGTTAAAAGATTACCAAACCTCAAAAGGAAAGTATTATATTACTAGCTGTTGTCCACGGCTCCGCCCACGTATATGTCAGTTATCGCGGCAAACAGTAGCCTACGTATTATTCTGTTGTATAAACTATTACTGTTAAGTTTCATCCAAAATCCGTGTAGTTTTTGCGTGAAAGAGTAACAAACATCCATCCATCTATACTTACAAACTTTCGCGTTTATAATATTAGTATAGATTTTAGTTTTGATAAAAGCCTTTGATATAAAAAATAAGAAATAATATACATAAGAGTAATAATTCTAAGATAGAAACTTTTCCTTAAAAATAGTTCGTATTAAATCAAACAATAAAAACTATTTTTGCCCACTCTGTTATTACATGTTCTGTTTATTATTAAATTCCAGAACTAAACAATATGTGACATGTATATAGACAACTTTTTTATTTTCATTTATAGCTGATAAACCACAGAAGCACTAAGCTTTTACTAAATAAAACCATCAAACCCTCTCGACAATCCTATTCAGATATTCCTATTTCGAATTTGCTTTGTAATCTTTTAGAAGAACTCGAAACAAAACACGAATTCAATATACCAAGCCACATAATCCGGGTAACTTGAAAAGCTAAAAGCAGTACTGGCACCAAGCCAGCGGGCAGACACTCAATTACCAGCATAATAGCTCTTCGAATCCGTATCGATTTTCATATTATTGAAAATTATTCATAATCACCAGTATTCGGTAGGTAGATGATTAAATTGTCGAGTATGGGAGACATAAAAAGTTTTGTGGTATCACAGTTATAAATCTATTGGTCACGGATACTGCTTTTAAATAACAGAATAGATTTGTTATTTTAAAGCGTGCCTCTCTTTAAAATTAGGTTAAAATATCACTTTATTCACGCATGAAAGAATTTAAAAACTTTAAGTGAGTAATAACAAACATAGAAAAGTTTGCTTAGACAGATTACTAATAATATTCAGGTTTACAGGCGAAAAATAATAGGATGAGTTCAGAGATTACTTTGATTTATAAAAATAATAATTTTATTTATTTAATAAAGATAATTGATTGGCGTTCGTTAATGACTGATTCTGTTAGAGAAGCAGTTACATGTATAAGCTCCTTGAGATATAGCATGCATATAGCATGGCACATTAAAGTCAAATACCTTGGTGACCAAGCTTTACTCGGAAGGTTTTTTCGGTTAATTTTATAACAAATAACCCTACTTTATCGCGACTAAAACCCCTTCAACACTAAGTTTCATGAAAGTTTTTGGAACTATTACCCACATTCAGATTATTTATATATGTATATATAATATATATATACGAGAATTGCTCTTTTAAAGACAAGTACAATATTAACAATGAAGTCGGTTAAAAATAAAACGGACTTCAAGGTTCGACTTGATTTCTCTTGGAAGCCATCATCTGATATTAATGTCCTTATCATAGTACCACCGTTGGGACACATCCCAAAAACAGAATCATCAAAATCGGTTCATAAACGACGGAGTTATCTGCGAACACACATAAAAAAAATATATATACGGTCGAATTGAGAAACCTCTTCCTTTTTTTAAAGTCGGTTGATAAAAGAAACATACAGGTCTTCAAAAACAAAACTGTACATAACCTAAAATCGCTATAATTTAAGTCATCACGTGCCTTCATTCTAACTTACCTTACAAAAGGTTCAGTTACATATATTTAACAGAGCTTCATTAAACATTGGAAGACGGGATGAATCGAATTCCACCTCGAATCTTTCAAGTAATGAAAACGTACTGTTATTTAGTTCAGTGATAATGGCTATTAGTTCCCTTAATGTGTTTTCTTTCTACTCTTTTGGAATGAATTTTGTATAATGAGCTGAAGGCTGGTGAGAAAAACAAGTACTTCGACCCATTTACAGACTTCCTTATTTAAGTCTCTCTCATAAACATCTTTGGCGTAATCAAACACTATTGTGTTTTAGATAAACTTAGTGTTTATTTTTACTTAAGAACGATTCTAATTTGATTGAAACAACAAACTTAAACATAAAACTGGTACACTCTTTATCATCTGATTATCAGCCTATCGCAGTTCACAGTCCACATCGCACTCAATATAGACTTCTATAATGGAACACTTTAAACATGGCATGGTTAAATTACAAACATAACACTGAAACTGCAATGAGTATGGAGACTACCACTCTTGGATTCTGCTTATGCTTTCCGCCAGGCAGTGTTGAGTCATTTTGGCAGGCACATACATAAAAAAAATAATTATATACTAAAATCCATACTTATATTAGAAATGCAAAAGTATCTGTCAGTCTGCTACGCTTTTTGCGATTTCAGTGTAATTTGGAATGCAGGTACTTTAATTTTTGAGGAAGGATTTAGACTACTTTTTACTCCGAAAACCGACGTACGCGCGAATTGCAAGCAAAAGGAAGTGTATCATCACTCTGAAATTTTCGATAGATTTGAGTAGCTCTAGTCATGTTAGAGCAGTTGAAATAAATTGGTCGGTATTACATTCTACATACTCTGAAATAAAGTCTATTTACTGTAACTAGCCGACCCACGAAACTTCGTTTACGTCTCCTATTGCCCGTAGCATGATAATTGTATCCCGTTTTTGAAACATGATCCATTAGTGCTCCGCTCCTATTGGTCTTAGCATAATGATATATAATCTATAGCTCTACTCGATAAATGTACTATCCAACACTGAAAGCATTTTTCAAATCAAGCTAGCGGTTCCTGAGATTAGCGCGTTCAAACAAACAAACTCTTCAGCATTATAATATTAGTAGTTGATAGTTTATTTCATTTTAAAGAAATAAACCAACAAAAAATTTTGCTACTGTTAGTACCGTCATACATTACTTTAAGCATGGCAAGCAAGTAAAACTCATCAGATTCTGTCTTTGCTACAAGAAGAGTAATCCACGTGAACAAGGCTACTTAAAAATTCACAAATAGTCTTAAACATTTCGCAAACACAACTAACTGACATCAAACACAGATATACCAAAACCATAATGAGATGAACACAAGAAACACATAAAAAACTCAACGCACGTCGGATTCGTAACGGATTGACGCGGGTACGACACCGCCATGACAGAAGCCGACCGCGACATCACAAAAACCGGTAAGGAACCGGATTTGTACGGACTTTCCGACTGACGGGCAACATGCAAGTATTAGATGCTGTTGATGGGTATTCCGAATTATTATTTAATGATGGGTAGCGGTCTATACATTCAGTGATGAAGGGTTTCAATTTCACTTTATCCGGTTATCCGGTAAATCCTACCCAAAACTTGCACAAACTTTAACCTTAATTTCTGTAGTACCTATGTGTCAATTTAAAGGAACGTTGGTCCTTTGAGCCTTATTATCTCGTTTAAAAATATGTGGTAATATTTTACATTGTACTAGTCCTAACCTTCCTTTTTTTTCTTTTTGTGGTTGACTGCGATACAGTTTTTCTTGTCCTCCGTCTCGTGTGTGAAACTAGCTTATAATTGACCTTGGTATTTATAAAAGTTGATAATATTTTTTTCTATGTTGAAACAAATATGAAACAAAACTTTTATTAGTATTTCTTCATTTTGATAACGTTATCACTTGATATATTATGCTAACAGTTTTTTTGTTTATTTGTAACCAATGTTAAGAATGATAAATTTCTGGAAAAAAAACAGGACGTTTTGAATACCAAGATAAGCTGTCAAGACTGATATAGTTCTTTTTTTTATTTTTTTATTTATCTGACAAGGAAAACGTAAAATTAGGCCAATACAAGAAAATTAACTGGTTGTCGATTTTCCATTATTTTTATTCCTTTTTATCTTATTCCTTTCAAATTGATGTGAAAGTTGCACGTTAAATATAATGAATAACTGCAAATAGGGAGGAACATTTATAAAAAGTGAAGTAAGCCACACAGACCCGTGTCAACGCTATAACACGCTGAGGGCGCCAGACCTACAGCGGTTCAAGCTATCAACTAACGCTTGGACTTTTAGACAAAAATTTACTTGTACGAGACAATTGTGGGCTTTTCTAGCTTTACAGTTATAAGTTCATTATGATTTTATCTAATATTTTCTTTGTAAGTTAAGTTGTAAGATTTTTATGAGTTACTTTGTTTATTATAGAAACACATTATCTATGTCTTTCGTTTTGGTATCCTGTATGCACATTTAGCTCTAATATGCAACTCTCACCTCTAAAAAATGTAAAATTTATTTTTAATTAAAATTTGTTCAATCATATTAAAAACTAGCTGAACCCCCGCTTATTGTCGTACAGCGGTTAAAGCCCCAGGGCTAAGCTAGTTTTAAAAAAGTAGCCTAAGTTACTCGCTGTATCATCAGCTACCTATCAGTGAAAATCCCGTCGAAATCGGCCCAGCTGTTCCAGAGATTACCCGAACAAAGAGACAGACAAAAAAAAAATTAACTAAATTTTTGGTAAATGTACCGCGTATACATATGCATTAATTAAAAAGCGGTTATTTTAAGAAAACGCGATTTTTCGAAGTGTGAAAGCAACGTACCTGTGAAAACATGCAATAACCTTAGACGTTACTCTCGTCGATGTATATGTAATACTCTTGTAAATTGCCGATTTGGCCATTTATATTAATCTCAGTATACATACCTATTTATTCTACAGTTGTTAGGGACTCAACGCAATAAACTCTTAACTTGCACTAAACAAACAGATTTTTTTCTATTCCACTGTTATTTCAGTTGTACTGGTATAAAAATATTATGTTTTGTGTGCGTCCAGCGTCTAAATTTAACTTTCTAGAGGAGGATTAATTTACATAAAAGTTTTATATCTTATATTTTTTTCCCTTCTATTTCTTCTATACCTAAATAAGTCCCATCTCATAAGTTTAAAGAGTGTCTAGAACATTCTTTCTACAACTAGTTTAAAAGTTATTTTCGCCAGAAGTTCCTTAATTTCCCAAGCGAAGCTGTCAACTAGTTTTCAATTCTTAATAAACTAAAATAGATTTCTAATTTGCCCAACTACACTATCGAGATTATTGGCAGATATCCTTCTAAAACTTTGATATCCAAAATGAATAGAAATTCAATTTAAAGGCGTTTTAGAGATCGTGCAAGCTTTTAACATAACATATTGAAAATTCTTACTTCTGCACTATATGTTTCAAGGAACGAATTCACTTCAATTAAATCCGCTTAAGTACCTTCAGAGGATTTCATTAATTAAACGGTGGTACTTGACGCGCTGTCCTTAAGGGGCTCTCTTCAGTCTTCACTCGAAATAATCGCCGTCCGAAATTATTCCCTTTGATTGTCTATGAAATCCTTCGTCTTTGTGTTATAATTGCTCTGGATTATGGACGATTACTCCAGTGTTGTGCGTCAACGAATTAAGGGATCAAACGCTACGAGTTGATTAAAACTTAGCCCAACTATAGATTCTTATAGTTGGTCGAACACCAAAGTAATTGACAATTATTTTAAGAAGTAAAAAACAAGACCAGAGATTCTCTACGTGTAAACTAAAACGACAAAAGTCAAATTATTAAGTTTTTGTTATTTTTTCAACCGTTTTAAAATTAAAAGAGTCATGTATAATAATAAGTATTTATCGCCCATGGATATTTACAACTCAATTTATAACTACCAAAATAACTCTTTAAAATGTCAGCCTGGTGAAAAGCATGGTGTCGAATCTATGAGTGGTGGCCATGATGAATCCATTGGGAAATTGTACAATGCACACTATGGCGGCTTAGTGAGATGCTTTTGTATGATCCGCTTAAAGGACAAGGGATCACTTGATCCTCAGAATCAGGAGTAAAATAAGAGGTTTGCGCTTCGCAATAACCATTGCATTCAGTGCATTCAGTGAACTGCACGGAAAAGATTAATGAACACTAGTTTTCTATGATCACTGTCGAGTCAAGTCATCTGTGTCGAAACTTGGTTCTCTCACGTCAATTCATCTTCATCTTCTTAACCTTTACTATTTCCAGATTATTCCAAGTCAACTACAGTTCAACTGGTTTTACCGGCATATCAGATTTTTCTCGCAGCTACTGACAAAGAACCTAACCAACCTTGATGGCGAACTGAATTCCTAGGTTCAACTTGTTGTCATTATATGTGAGGGCTTACTTTCCGATATAACAATTGCCAAAGACATTCATGACAATCGTGGCCGACGATATAACCTGCTCTCATTTCAAATAATATCTGACGTCTAAATCAAAACAAGTTATATCACAGTGTATTTTTCCATGCTTATACATGGAATATTCTTTTCAAACTTTCATGGTGAAACCTTGAGTGCAACCAATTCCATCAAAAAAAGAATAATTGAAATCGGCCCACAAAGGAAGATATCGCGTAACATTCAGGAAAAAATATTCAGTCGAATTGAGAAGCCGAAAATAGATATTCAACCTATTTTTCTCATGTTCAGAACACGAATCAAGGATGGAAATATATTTTAGCAATTTTTACATGCCAATGAGATTTTTGTAATAACGTTTTCGGAAATATATTATTTATTGTATTATAATGATATACATGTATTACTTTCACGATGTATAAACAGAATTTCAAATCACACGTTATTAAATAGGTCTACATTTAAATCCAAAAATTCTACTTTCTACAAACAGTCCAAAAATAATAGACGACTTTTAGTTAGTAAATTGGTTAGTAAATTGGTGTTAGCACTATTGTTACTAACACCAATTTACTAACATAAATATGGACATTGGTCTGAAATAAAAGGTTTATTATTATTTTATTATTAGAAGTAGGTTACGAACTAGAAATAAACATTGTTACAACTATTAAGCAATTCCTAAAAAACCCTCAGTGTAAAGACCCAAAAGAAACAAGCGACACCATTGTTCGGACGGCAATTGGCTGAAGATGATATACTCACGTCTAAATACTAGCGATTAAGAATTACTACTTCTGAAAAGTAGTAAAATGGTGGGTGATATAGCTGAAATTCCCTACTTCCGTCATCAACTTAAGATAAACTTTTAACTACTTTGCACTTTTGAGCACATAAATAGATATAAGTCGCTGGGAGATAACTCTGCAACATGTCTTTGGGGAAATCTAACTCTTGGTCAGGCGTGCTGAAGTGTTTGAGTATCTTTAATAAACGTTATGACCTTAGTTTTGAACTGAAATTATTTTAGAATTAATGTCAAACTTGGATCATAAAAATTACAAGAAAATATATTTTTAGTCTTTTACATATTACATATATTTGCAAAGAAGAGGTATTTAGGTATACTTTGCCGAGAATGAGCACTAATGAGCACGCTTGAAAATAGTGATATGTTCTTTCAGAAAACTCCTCTTGGGCTCTGGCAACCTCAAAAGCTCGATCAGAAGGCTCAAAGAGCAGCAACGCATTTCTGACTCTAGAGTTGCAGGTGTCCAGGATGATAGTAGTCAATGACTATCAAGTTACCAGTCAAAACGTTTACTGACACCCTAAAATATCAAGTACTTTTCCCCGCGTTCTTCCTTTGAAGAAAAACAGTTTACTGCCAAATAACAGTGAACGAGAAATAAAACTACCGTCATAAATATTCGAACATTGTTACAGTCGCGCACATCACGGCTAACTCGTAACAATGGTACAGTCGAGCGCAACGTCACCTAGCGCACCGCGCAGGAAACGGACACCGGCTGTCGTTTACCGCGCGCTCTATGCTTCCGAGGCGCTTTTATCGTTAGCTGTGCGCGACTGTACCACTCATAGGTTACTGTAATATTTTGTTATTAGTGAAAAGTTTTCTTGATCGTCCATTATTGTATGAATAAATAATGCTGTAACATATATCTTTTTTTTTCATATAATTGGTCTAATAAACCATCAAATATGCAATTACATGAATAAATGTGAAAATTTATGAGTCATTCACGCGAATATTGAGTGGTGGATTTAGATAAAATTTTACAATTCAAATCGACTGTGCCCTAGATTAACAGTAATCCTATGTTCATTTTAGTAACAAATTACATATTTCTCGTTGGATCTGTTAAAATATTTGTTTTGCTAAAATGTCAGTGATAATATTTTATATATTTCGTTTTGGTTTTGAAATATTGCATTTTTAACTTACTGTACCTTTGGCTTCGCTATACCATATGGTAGTTGCATTGATAAGATATAAGAAACCAGCTGACGTAAATAAGAGAGAGATAAAATAATGCTGACTGTGAGTTGTATATTAATTTACTGCATTCCTGTTTGGCGTGGGACATACAAAATATTATTTCTGCAATTGGAGAGGGCACAAAGGGCTCTCTTCAAAACTATGAACCACAAGCCACGTGACTACCCAACCTCTAAACTTTATGAGGAATGTCAGGTCCTTACGGTAAGGCAGTTGTTTGTTCTGCGCTCTGTACTGTGACTACACTCGCAACTACCATTAAATACAGGGCTTTCACTAAGAAGACGCGGTGCACTTGTTTGTCCTTCTGTCAGGGCTAAAACTGCTTTTTCACTTTGACAGTCTAAGGCATAAGTGTGAGGGTCTACAACAAAATTAATAAGCAATTGTCTATGTATAGATTTAGTGTTAAAGCAAACTGGGTAAGTTGGTCGCATAATTTAGATTATTTTGAAACTGAAAAACTTATAACCGTAATCAAATAAGCTGAATGAGAACAATTGTAAACTATTACTAAAATATGTATTTTTTTCTCCAATATATTTATCTATGTATAAAGTTTATCGTCTAAGAACATGTACGCTCAATTGTAAACGGTACAAATATAAGAATTGATTAAAGAGAACCTCGGGGTCCCATAATACGAGCCAGACTCAGTTTGGGAATCAGTGCAAATTATAGCTTGATAATGTACAACTGCTATGTCAATATTCTGTGTATTGTAATTGTGTCAAACGCCTATGTACTAGCTTTCTTTCTGGCTTAATAAAGATTATTATTACTATATTATTGAGTCAAAATTTAAGCACAATCATTCCAAAACTTCTTCCTTTCCTTCTCTTCTGGATCCTGATAGCAGAGAAGAGAAAACTCTTCCAATACAGTCGCGTACAAAATTCAAAATAGTGTATTTTACAAATTGCACAATTGTACATATATTATAGAAGCAATAAGCAATTGAGTATTTAAATGTTTGAGTTTTTGAAATATATGTAATAATAAACAAAGTTTCAACTAAGATTCTTAAGTGTTATAAACCGACTTCCAAAAAGGAGGAGGTTTCTCAATTCGACCGTACTTATATATATATATATTTTTATGTGTGTTTACGGATAACTTCTTCGTTTATGGACCGATTTTGATGATTCTTTTTTAATGGAAAGGAGATATCCTAACGGTGGTACCATGATAAGGACACTAAGATCTGATGATGGCATCCAAGAGAAATTGAGTCAAACATTGAAATCGGTTTTCTTTTTGTTAAAATTTTACTTATTATTATTTTAGTCCTAAATATTAAATAATAATGAACCGTCGTTAAAAGTTGATAACGTTTATGAATACATATAGAGGTAAACATATGATCTCATTTTGCGATAATCTTGAGAAGGAAACTATTAGAAATTATCATAAATGGAGGACACGATATTCCGAGTGTTAGTAGACAATAATATAAGCCGCATGTGAGCTACCTTTGCCGGAAAAAGGTCCAACGTTGAACACAATGGTTTGGTTGTTTAAGTAATTCTATTGTTCCTAAGATCCTAAGATGATCCCTCCAAAAGTAGGATCCTCTAAAGAGGGAAAACATTCTGGTAATATTAATTAGATTGTGTTTTATTCCAATTAAACTAAAAACGGTTTATTATTATTTATACACTTCTGTGCTCTTTTACAAGAAGTAGCTACATACCACGTGTCTATAAGAGTTGCTCTAAAGTATGATAACGTCACTCTTATTTATTCAATAGTCCATGAACCAAATCATATTAATCCTACTAATATTATTAACGCGAAAGTTTTTAAGTATGGATGGATGTTTTGTTACTCTTTTACGCAAAAACTACAGAACGGATTTAGATGAAACTTTACAGTAAAATGACTTATACATCAGTATAACATTTAGGCTACTACTTGCCGCGATAACCGACATACACGCCGGCGGAACCGTGGTAACAACTAGTTGTCATAATAAATTCTCCTCTAACTAAATAATAGTGTAACAAAAGGCTTGATGATCATGAATATGTTCATAAATATTCACAATGTTTGAGCAATGCACTCACAATAATCAGTTGAAAAGCTGGCGACGTTGTTCGAATGCGACGTAGGTACTATGTGTTTCATGTCAATGTCTGTTCAGCTCAAATATAATTTTTCAGTTCAGCATTTTATAGAGTTTTATTTTCACACTGTTTTATTAAACAAGTATTTCATATACTGCCTCGGTAGCGCAGTGGTAGCGTACGCGACTTCTGTTCTTGAGGTCTCGGGTTCGATTCCCGGGTCGGATCAAATGTTTGTATGATCTGCAAGTATTTGTTTTGGAGTTTGGGTGTTTTCTATCTATAATGTGCATGTATTTACAAAAAAAAAAGGATATAAGTAATTATATCAGTTGTCTAGTAGCCATAATACAAGCTCTGCTTAGTTTGGGACTAGATGACGTTGTGTGTTAGATGTCCGAAATATTTATTATTTATTTATTATTTATATTAATGTCTTGTAAATACTTTTTGTTACAACTAGCTTTCTTCCACAGCTTTTGCAATAAGAGTAACCTATGCCTACCTCAAAATCTCGAGTATCTCTATGACAAAATTCGTGAAACTCGTTTTAGCTATTTAGCTTTAAAAGCATAATAGATAAACACAAATATTTTCATTTATAATATTATTGCAATGAATGATATAGGGGGATATAATATTTGTAACGTTATAGTATTATACATTATGTGAGAAAGTATAAGATACATTTAAACTTAAGATTTGATATTGGTGATAATTAGTACGACGATTCTTTGACGCTAATACACGATTGAGGACATATTTTATCGCAAAGTTTTACATATGGCTTTGATTTCAAACTATGATCTTTATTTTTGAGAAATCTAGATTCCTTTGCATAAACGAAAAGCAACCATAATACAAGCTCTGCTTAGTTTGGGACTAGATTTCGTTGTTTATTTATTAATAATTAATTAATCTTAGATAAATTGAGTAATTCTGTTTTATTAAAAACTTTAAATCATCTCTTTAAAAATGTTATTATAAAAGTCATCAGAAATGCACCTTTCAAATGTTGATAATATAGCCATCCCCAAGACCCTACGTTTTGTAAGTTTATGGGTGAGGCCTTTTACGGGGGTCATTTATGACATCATATCTCAAGCCTTACACATTATGACGTAATGTTTAACCATAAACTTTATTATTATTACCCCTGGGGTCTATGGAGATATATAAACCAATAGTCTAAGTGCTACAAACTGGACATTGTAAGTAGTGTCATTTCTCTATTACCATTTATAACAATCAATATTATCGTTAAGTATACATATATATATTTTTAATGTATGGCCTGCCAAAATGACTCTACTCTGCCTGATTGAAAGCAAAAGCAGAGTCCAAGAGTGGTGGTCACCATATTCATTACTCGTATAGACAAAGCAACAATGCAGCATGGTGACCCACACCATGGCGGCCTAGTGATGCTTCTGCATCATTGGGCCTCCGGTCTCACACTCACCATCGAAACACAACAGCATGAACGCTGTCATTTTACGCTGATCTTCTGTGCGAGGTTAGTACCGACCTGTTCGTGTTAAAATCAGCGTGGCTCTATTACCTGGAATAATATTATAATTTTGAATTGTCGATTTTGACTCCAAAATTATATCTGAGACAATTAATATTTTTGTAATGTAATTTGTCGACATGTCACAATAATGGTTTATAAATGCATTATAGGTTTTTTAAGTTACTGATTTAAATGCACCACCTACCTTACAAGGTTTCTACACCCTCCTAAGGTTGGAAGAGACTGTCTTGGGCATTAAATTTGCCAGTATACTAAAGTGCATAAGGTTTAAATAAACAAATAAAATAAAATTTGGTCAAGGTAATTTTTCTAAAGTAATGAATAAATTTGGCTGTCTTCGTTTTAGAATCTTTGTAATAATGTTAGTTATATTTTTAATATAAATAAATAAATAGTCAAGATAAACTACCTTTTATACTTGCCAGTCGTTTATAAAATATAGAGATTTATAAAAACAAAAAGTAACAAAACTAATTGTAAAAAGCTAAGGTATCGTGTATGAAATAATATTCAATATCGAAATAGTTGAATGCTCGATAGTACTTAAGCGCTGTAAATTTGCAATGGCGTATGTTAAACAAGTATGCATGTGCTTTAAATACCTGTTCAAGTGAAGTATTAACAAACAATTGCTCTTCACTCGAGTGGCCTGTGAAAAATGTATGGAGGAATATAATTGAACTTGCAACAAGTATTATATGAACACTTGAACAACTTTAAGCAAAGGTTTTGTGTTATTTTAAACTTTAAGAACTGTTAGTTTTAAGTTGAAAATAAAATAGAACTTTTGCTTAATATTAAACCACGTTTATTTTCTTTACTTACATTTCAAAATGTAAAATAGATAGTACAAAAATCAAATTTAGGTATCATTATGGACGAAGTTTGAGATTTTTAGGTAGTAAATCCACGATGATTTTAGCACGAACGTGCCGGCTCGACCGGGGCGATACTAACCTCGCACAGAAAATCAACGTAAAATGACAGCGATCGTGCTATCGTGTTTCGTTGGTGAGTGCGAGACCACAGGCCCAATGATGTAGAAGCATCACTAGCCTACCATGGTGTGGGTTACCATGCTGCATTCACGAAGAGATTTACTACTTTTTACTACGGATAAATTGATTGCAGTATAATAATGTATATCATAGATAGTCCTAGAAAAAATACTGCAATAGTGATAAAACATCAAGACATCTCACACGCGGTCGTGTATTAACAGTCTGTATAAGTCACTAATGGGCTAATAGGCCAGTCATAACAAAATCCCAAACGAATTACTACATTACTCTACTCGTGTCAGCTAGCTCTAAATAAAACATTACATAACTGTACAAAACACCATAGTCATACGTCACCACAATATTACGTAACCGCAACCAAACCGACACGTAACGCAAACCGCTTTTGTGACGTCACCAGCTTGTGACGTAATCCCTATATCTACCTTATAATCCACGAGATTAACTGCTAGCCTCTGATAAATTAATTAGACATTAGTAATATTCAATATATTAAGGGCTAGATGAACGCTGCCAAGACTCGCTGTGGCATATTGCATGAAAGCGAGTTGTGTATTGTGTTGAAATTATAGCTCAATCAGTGTAGAAGATTCTGAGTTTTTGATATATATGTGTCGCAGCGCCGTTCAACTAGCAGCCGTGTTACGAATGGAGGCGAAAGATTTCTCTTTCGTCTCCATTCGTAACACGGTTAGTCTTTGGTCCGGATGTGTTAATAATAGCAATTCCCGGATCCAGGAGTGGGTTTCCATACGTAGAAAAGGGTTTTTTTGTTTAAATAGCAACTTTTTCTTTTGTTTTAAAAGAAAATAAAACTTAACCTAACCGCTAGTAAAACGGCGCCGTTATGTAAAGAGCTAGGCTAGGCCGCTAGTTAAACGGCTAGTTTAACCAGTTGGCTTCGACATACCAACATACACACCAACGGTGAATTGGGCAAGATCGCTGGTAGGAGCTGGCTACAAGAAGCCCAAGATCGATCAAAATGGCTTGAAATGGGAGAGATCTACATCCAGCAGTGGACCGCAGTAGGCTGGTGATGACCATGGTGATACACATCAGCTTATTTTTTTTTATGTACAAATAATTAGTTTTTGCCCGCATCCCAGCTGCCATATATGTCGGTTATCGCGGTAAAAAGCCTATGCCTTCGTAAAGAATCAAAGTATCTTCTTGCTGATCTGAAATTGGTGCAGCATTTTAGCCATGAAAGCGTAACAAACAGACAGAGCTACTTTAACAATATGAATATAGGATATATTTCTAATTATTATTTATGAATATCAATACCTAAGTCATATTGTATGAATTGTAGCCAGAATGACGGAACATATCTTGATGCATTTATTAACAGAGATAGATTATAGTCTGGAGTCCGCCATTCTTTATAGACTATTATATGAACGATTTGAATCTCTAAATCTAATAAGAAAATCTTTCACTGGAACTGGGATTCTAGTTTACAGATATTTCAAACTAAGTTACCATCTTTAACGGCAACATCCTGGACAAGATTTTTAAAATTCGTACCAGGGAACTTTGTTTTACCTAACTCTTTTATACCGTCTGTAGTTCTATATCAACTGTGACAGCATTCAAGATTTAACTTTGAGAATACTTTAAAAAATTTGTATACTAGGATAAAATCTTATGAATGCCTCGGTGGCGCAGTGGTAACGTATGCGACTGCTTTGCTTGAGATCTTTGGTTCGGGTCGAACCAAATGTTTGTATAATCTGCAAACATGTGTTTCGGAGTTTGGGTGTTTTTTATGTTCGATATGTATGTACTTACAAAAAGAGTCAGTTGTCTAGTACCTATAAAAGTATAAGCTCTGCTTAGTTTGGGACTATGTGGGCTAGAGGTCCTAAATGTGATTATTATTATGAACTAGTCGATCCGTGCCACTTCGTTGGGCGTTAACGACCCGCTTTTCTTTGACTTGATTTACAAATACTATTATTTTTAACTGAATTTTTATTCAATCATAATAATACGTAGCCTATATCACATCTGAATAGTGACGCTTTCTGTTTGCGAAAGAATTTTCAGGATCGGGTCAGTACTTCCGAAGATTACTCCCTCTAATCACACAAATATTGTTAGAAACTTTGCTTCTTTATAATATTAGTATAGATAAAGCAATATTACTGTTTAGTCTAGTTGTCAGCAATCTTGACTAACAAGTACTGACAACATTAACTGCCAATCCGGAGGTTGTTGGTTCGATCAAACCCAGTACAAATATTATGATGATATTATTTTAATTATTTGTTACCGACGACAAAAAAATATAATTATAGATTCCATTAATGAGGCTAGTAGTTATCTGGCTAGTGAAAATCCGCTTGTGTTGATCTCAGATTAATTTGTGAAAAGAGTAAGAAAACGACAAAAAATCTACGAAATTACTATTTAACTTACTAGATTTCATACATTCAGCGATTATCGCATAAGTCAATCACGCTGACTTATGCCAACGTTATGACACGCGTGTTCATGTCATATTCCTTGACATTTGTAGTAACAATATACGTATATATCCTTAAGTCTGTCTGGTAAAGTAGGTCGTAATGATATTGAGAGAATTTACATCCATAACCTAATTAAACAAGGGTTCCTACACTTAACCTTTGATCGTTATGATTCATTATTAAATCTAAATGATGAAAATACTTTTTGGATCTCATTTCAAAGGAATATTCCTCTATCGACTTGAAAACTAGACTGCTAATAAATATTGTTAAACATTTCGAAATACAACATACATAACATATATATATGGCATACTTAAATATTACATAGATTATTATAGATTACATAAAATTTCTCCTTTTTGAGAACAGAACCATTGACTCTTAAAGACATTCAGAGTTACTACCACTAGGCAAGTCGAGTAAATTATGTACTTCTTTATCTTTCAAGTCTTTATTATTCCCAAGAATATTTGCGGTTGGCTACTACTTCAGCTGGTTTTACCTGAATATCAGTTTTCCCACGTAGCCACTGGTATCCGACCTCCACAACTCTGATTACGGACTAAAGTCGAAGGTTAAGCTACACTTTAAATATATTGAACAGTATATTTGAGGGCATTGACTTTCCAATAACTATTGCCGTAGATATTAATGGCAACCAGGATCGAGAGTTATATATACATGAATCATTTATAATGAAAGTTAAAAAGTAATTACAAATTTAAAAGGATATACTTTAAAATATAACGAATCCAGAAATAAACGACACATTTTAGTACTCGATCAAGGATCTTCGTTCGCCTTGATAAGCAAATTCGTCTCCGATCCCGTATATATGATTTTTTTCCGAGTAACACCTGATTCAATAAAGGGAGACAGGTAGGGCCGGGGATAACAAGATTCCTGGCATTTCCATGTCCTTTTTTTATAATAAAATTGGAAAACCCACTCAATAAGATCCTGCACGGACGCAGTCTACGAAACTTAGTCCAATTAAACAAACTGACTACAAAAAGAAGTTGTTTGAAACGCTAATTCTCTTTTGATGTCTGAAGGATTTTATTCACTTCTGAATTTTTTATAAGCCTGCTGAGTGCTCTTTGTTTTTTATTTTTCAATTTCAGACAGAGAGGCTCCTATTAAATTTAATATTGGTATTTGAGTCGGTCCGACTCGTGGGCCCTCGATATCAAATTCCATTAGAGTTCTTATACCTTTTGTAAATGACACGAGGAAAAAAAAAGAATTATTTGACTTCGCCAAAACAATACTATTAAAAGTAAAACTGATCTAAAAAACTAAAGTAGTGTCTAAAATACAGTGGTTGAAAAAATATACTGTAAAAATTTTGGAAATTTGAGTACATATAAATTTCACAGTATCCATAAATTACTCACTAAGATAATATTTATAAAATAAATGTTAACCTAAGGTACTTTTATTCACTAAAACAACTTTTACTCGTTAAAGACTACTTCAAAATTGTAAAAAGTGTGATTAGACCACGGAGCAAATACAAAGAGGAGATGCCCTAATGAGATTTTTGTATGAAGCAATGCGTGACAATTTGCGGGGGTGAGGGGGTGTTAGTTTACACTTTTCCATCTACCAGACAATAGCAAAACTACTTGCATCGTTGTACGAGTATATTGCTATGTAGTTTAGCTAGCTGACACTAGTGTGGACGTACTCAGAATTTCAAGGAGTAGTTTTTTCAGGGTCAATTTTGTAAGCATTTTGAACAAAAAACATCATTAATAACGTAAATAATTTTGCAAACTAGAACTTTTTTTTCTAATAAATAACCCGAAATAAAATATTGTTCAATATGTTTGGTTTACACGTGGATTATGTAAAACAAAAATTAATATATGTAGTGCAAATCATTTTATTTAAAAAATAAATAAAGTTATATTTTACTAGCTGCCCCGGCAAACGTCGTTTTGCCATAAAAAAATTTTAAGGATGGGTGACTCTTACCATTTAGAGGGATGAAAAATAGATGTTGGCCGATTCTCAGACCTACTCAATATGCTCACTGAGAATCGGTCAAGCCGTTTCGGAGGAGTATGGCAACGAAAACTGTGCACGAGAATTTTATATTTTAGATTTCACTTCGGAATTGGAATGCTTAAATAACGCCAATAACAATCAACTAATCTAAATCTGAATTGAATGGTCATACCAATGTTGTCTCTAATATCCACATCTAATCACTTTTAATCTTGCCTAATTTGGGTTTAGATAATAAGTTACTTTTTCGTTTTTTTATGATTTTTCCTTGAAATGAATCACTATCGTTTCGAATCACAACGGGAAGAACAAATATTGGTGTATTTTGTAGGAGTCCAGTTTTGCCTATTATTTTTTTGATCCATTGCTCTTCAATACTATCTTTAGATGAAAATTTAGAACATTACCTGTATACTGGTACATTGTATTATTTTAATTAATTAAAAAAACCCCGTCTAATCATCAGCGTAAGTAAAATTTCTTTTTTTTTCAATATTTGAAGTAACAACTTTCAATGCAAGATTAATATAGTCGTAACTTGATAAAATATTTGGATTCTAAATAAGACCCTGTCTTTTTATTTTAGAATAGATGTCGATAGATGTCAGTCTGTTCACAATATAATTAAGAAAAATACAAAAAAGAATACCATGATGTATAAAAAATCATTAGGTAAGAATGTAGAACTCATTTCCGTATCTTCTTATGGTATGTTTTATTAATATTCAGGTCAACGTACCATTGTATTTTTATTTCCAGTAACACAAAGTTTTGCCATCTAGTGGCGAGTAAATATAATAACATTTCAATAAAACACTAAGAGATTTTTCTAGAACTTTTAAAAAAAATAGCTATAAAATTACTTATAAAAGAAATATGATGCCACTCATGGTACCAGAACGTCTATCTGAGTTATTTGTACAAGATAAAACACAACAATTCATCTTTTTACTTGATTGTACCGAGAACATTCAAGCATTACGATTTTTTGATGCAGTTCTAGAACATTGACGTTAATAGTATAATTTGCAAGTTGCGTCAACTGCGATGACGTCGAGGTCGGTATTTTGTCACGGGGGTGATGCGCTTATGCCATCTCCTCTTTGTATTTGCTTCGTGGATTAGACTATGATTTAGATACGATGAAAGACTAAATATGACTTTACACTTGCTACTAATATTATATATATAAATGCGAAAATTTGTAAGGATGTCTGTTTGTTATTCTTTCACTGCTACACAAAACTACTAAACGGATCAGTATAACAGTCAAGCTACTATTTGCCGGGATAACCAACAAAACGAGGGCGGAGCTAGTTATCCATAACAGGCAATCAGAAAGTTATAATACTTAAAATACACTAGAAAAACATTTATTAATGATTTCTTAAAACTTAATTTTGACGTCAATTTTTAAACTTATATTCTACAAAAACTTTATGATCTTGATAAATATTAAATAAAATATTTGTATCAGAAATACCATCGTAGATCAAATATAAAAAGTTTTACAATTTCACGCCAAAGGTGAAAAGAGAAAAAACGTATTAAAAGTATCTTCACGACTCCAAATTACTATCTATCATCGCTAGAGTGATCCCATTAAAATACCTATTCAATGAAATCAAAAGAATTTCTTAAATTAGAAATTTTATTTTTGTGGTTTAGTTTGCTTTAAATGATCTCGTCGATAAAATCGGCTTTATTATTGTTACATCTGTTTACATAATTTTTTTCAATATGATTTTTAAAAAATGTGCTTTAGTACACTCTAGTAATTATTTTATATAATTTGAAAAGATATATGGCAAATTTAAATACATCTATCTACTGACATTAGATTTAAAAAAAGTCGGTATCAATAGATGTAGTGTTGCTACTTCTACACACTTCAGATCTCCTGCTATGTTTTTTTAAGGTAAAAAAGTACTGCTAGCTTGAGCTGCTAGAACTATTACTGACGATGACGTTTCCTTTACTGCCTTAACCTTCCCATTTCGCAAACTTTTCTTCACATTAAATTCCTAATTTACTATTCTAATCCTCAAAGTTCCAGTTGAAGGTAGTATAGCTTTGCCACCCTACTTTGTAGCTGAGATTTTTAATTCAACAAAAATTGGCGTTTAATGCGTCTTCATCTAACTCTTTGACACATAGGCGTGTATATAAAATACGCATGAATCTGTTAACAACATCCTCCTTTATCATACACTAGCAGACCCACGCAACCCCGTTTGCGTCTCCTATTGCCCGTAGCGTGATAATTTTCCCCCGTTTTTGAAACATTTTTCATTGGTGCTCCGCTCCTATTGGTCTTAGCGTGATGATATATAGCCTACAGCCTTCCTCGATAAATGGGTTATCTAACATTGAAATAATTTTTCAAATCGGACCAGCGGTTCCTGAGATTAGCGTGTTTAAACAAACAAACAACCAAACAAACAAACAAACAAACTCTTCAGCTTTATATATTAGTATAGATATGCCAGAATTTTGATGCAAAGAAGGTTTAGAATATTTAAAAATGGGATTATTTTTCTTGTTCGTCAATATAATTTTCATTATCATTTTCCACTTCAGTCAATTGAACGATTTTCAAATTATATCCCGTCCCGATCCATGTCTGAAGATAAGGTGTTTTCTTATAATAACAGACCCAAAAAGATATTGTACACTACCAAATATTTCTTTCAAAAATTCAACGTCAAAATTACTTTATGTTAATTCAATCTAAAACACGTCACCACACTGCCTGGCTGACCCCCAACTCCCAAAAATAATTCGTCACCCTACAAGGACAAATCCGTAACATCGAAAACGGATGGCGACCCTAATCGTGACGTCACCCCTCATGTTGATATTTGACAACTTTATTGGTTCGGTAATTGAATTTTCACAAGCTTTTATACTCATAAAAAATTGGTAAATTGAGGATTTTTTCGTGAGCTCACTCTAATTTTTTCGGGCGCTAACAAGGAAATGGGAATAATGACAAACAATATATGTGGGCAATTAATATGTTGCTATGAATTCATTTATTATTAGTCTAGTAAAAGACTTTATTTGTACAATCAGCTATTATCACAACTTTTTCTGATTTTACTAGAGTACAATTTCGCGACTGTAATGAAAATGTTTCATCCTTATTTAAATTTACTGAAGTAGAAATCATATCAAAATTCAAAAAAACATCAGCTTTCATCATTTCCTTGCAATCTTCAGAATTTTATTTAAAGTCAACGCAATGTGTTACATGACAAAGGGTTTTACTGTCATACTTTAACGGCTGACCGACCTTATCCTTCTTCGAGAATGTACTCGTATCTAGAAGGGATAAAACTTAAGTTAAATTGAAGAAAAGGCGATATAAGTCCTGCCCTGGACGCCTAAGGCCAAAACAGAGACAAGTACTACCTATACAGTATGTATTTTATTATAAGCAGGTTAGATTAAATTTAAAAGTTCAAAGACAGTGACGGTACAAACTTTTATGGAAAGAACATCATCAGTGAACTTCGTATGTATGTCACGTATTAATGTAAATATATATATATGTGCGCAGTATGTCGAAATATTTTCAGAGCAATGTTGCCGTAGTCCAAAAAAAAAGAATTTCCCAAAGTATCCTGGTTTACAAATCTAGGGCTTTGACTACAAAATCTTGAACAGTCAATTTGACTTGGCAACCATAATGTATAGGAGGCACTTCAGGTTTAAATCTAATAAAATGTTCACTGCCCATAAATTTCCCTCTGACCAAGTTGCAGTATTAAGAATTCAGGTGCACTTATCTCTAAAATCTCGCCAGGTGAGTCGAGGTTTATATTCGAAAGTTCCCGCAGAAACTTGGCTACACAAAACTGCAGTTTTACTTGGTTTGAAAAATAAAGGTCCAAAGTTTGTTCCGGTTAGTGAATTCTTGAGTTTTTTTAAGCAAAGTTAATTTCCAGTTCTTTGTGAGGAATTTCATATTTCAAATTACGTCTGAAAGTTTAATTTCGTGGGTTGAACACTGCTCATTTATTCGTCACTTGCTCTGTATTTTATTCAGTTAAAGACCGACGGGGTTATGGTCGATGTGTATTTTAGCATACATTTTCTTTTGGCAGCATAAGTTGAATTTTATTAAAAATAAGAATAATATTACATTTATTTCAAGAAACTCAAGGACTAAGCTTTTAAATTAAGCACTAACTTAGACACGAAGTAAACAGACCAAGTAAATAAGTAATATAATTATGGGCAGTATAATATTAGGCCTTGAAATATTTATTAGATATCTCCATAGCACGTCACTAGTTTATGTCGCTCTGTTTTATGAATTATATTACTAAAATCTCATGGATCCACTAAAATGACGTCGTATACGGCAGACTGAAACTGAAAACACAACTCACTATATCAGTGACACCCGGACAACAGTAGTATTTATAGATACCGGGTATTCACTAATATTACATGTTTAATAATACAGATATAATTCCAAATAACTCAAGGATCAAGCACAAAATCATAGCCTCCTGCGTACGGTATTTCGTCCAATTTGTACTAAGTGTCACTTACGATAACTCGAACCGTTAATGGCCCATCAAGATCGTTTAAAGGGTGGCCCCGAGTGATATATTCCGTCTCTTTCTTGCATGAGAGGAAGACGGAATACAGATTTGGAACGTGATTTATATATCTTTGAATAAAAAGATTGCGAGGTATTTTATGGAGGTGAGCTTCGGCTACGAAGGTCGTGTTCTGAATTTAGTATAAAATATGTTTTACTTTATAACGTTAAATTGATTGGAATTTAGAATATGTGTTAGTTTTATATGACAAATAGTAAGTTTAAGTTGTCAGCAACGTTTGACAACTGTGGACATGACAGTGGTCAGTTAGTATAAATATTAATTTTATTACGTCTGTTAATATTTTATCAGTAGGTTGCACCTTTTTAATTCCGAGCAATGTATCCGTACATTTACTGGAATTAAAAAAGTAAAAGTTGAAAATGTAAGTATAGTGTTTATTGCTTTGGCACTCCAATACTGTGCGTTTTTAGAAAACTTTTTTACGTCGTTTTACCGACCTGTGAAACAAATTATCGCCTGTCGTATTTCCGGACCGGTACGACCTTTAAACCTTAAAGAAAGAAGCGTACTCCAACCTCAAAGGGCGGAAATACACTCGTGACTCTTGAGGTGTCAATGAACGGTAATAGTCATTTACTGCCAGGTGACTTGCCAGCTCGTTACCCTGTATTTTTCCCCTGTGTCTTTTCCCCTGTGCCTTTTCCCCCTGAGCCTTTTCCCCCTGACACGTTTTCCCAAATTATGCAGGAGTCGGCTGTAAGTCTACTACAATACGCCTAAACTTTGAACTTTTACGCTGACCTCCACATATACCAGGCGATATCGAAACTGTTTTTGTTTTCTTACTCACAATGCCATCTAGTCCCAAACTAAGCAGAGTTTGTATTATGGGTTAGTACCCATATTAATACATTAACATTTTTTAAATACATTCTTAATAAACATAGAGAAGACCCAAACTCCGAAGCAAATATTTGCAGATGATCCAAACATTTGAAGCACAGCACACGCTACAAGTACGCCTCTGAGGCAGTCAGATTGCCAAAAATGCTCATATGACAACTGGGACCGCGTCGGCTTAACTTGCTTTTCTAGGCACGAAGGGGTCTCAATATTTTAAGAGTAGACCCATCATAAACTGACTAGGCTAGGATTACTTAACTTTGCAACGTGTATACTTTGCAATTAGAGAGTGAACTTGAAATTAGCTTGATGTGTTTACCTATAAGTGTTAATACATTTTGTATTAGTTTTAGTTTAAACAAATGTTGGTGAACCTAATAAATAAATGTTATAAATAAATATTCAATTCATATCCATTACAATGTATCCCTAACTCAAACCATTTTAAACAAATCCTCAAAAGCCTGTCTCCGGTAATTTCAGTAACACCTTGGACCTAGATTTTTCTAGAAAAACGTTAAGATAGGATTACAATGGATACGCCGCTGGGACTGCGATGGGTTTAAATCGGCGACGTGGGATTAAGGGATAAGCAGACTTCGAGCAATACATATTTAACAAGGCTAAATTATGTTGAGTATTCGGATTGGTTGAATTTTAATATCAACAAGAAAAAAGAGTAGATTTACTTTTAAATGTTTTTGAATTCTTATAAAATACCTACTAGTTATTCAAATATGTATTAGTTTAAATGGTAAAAATGAATCAATACCGTTCAGGCAAAAAAAATGTTCTTAATTTCATCACTAAAAAGTATCTACCTATAAAAATTCTTAAATAAGTTAAGAAAAATAAATATTTTTCACTATTGTGAAAGCTTGACTACCTTGTGTTAACTGATAATTGAAGCAATTTGAATTAAGAATCATATTTAAATTTAGAACGCACAGCCATCTTTATTTTACTTGATTTGGCGGACACTGTTAAATGAAGATTCTCTCTGCTACATTTTTCTTTAAGAAAAATGTTAACAAACTTCCTTTTTTATAAGAAAATTATTACAAAGTAAAAATTTAATGACCCTTAAAGATGAAAAAAATTAATATAAGAAACACGGCTGCTACGCAAAATAAAGTTCGCATAATATTATAATTTCCATGCCGATTGGTATAAAAAAAGACTTGGTAAGTTATATTGTTTTGAGAGGAAAAGGGTTACCACGTAATTGATAACCAGAACACGGGAAGGGTTGAAAATAAAATTATGTACAAAAAAATATGCTTCCTGTTCCATAATGTAGGAAAAAGCCTGTTTGGGATCTAAAAGGTGGGTTCCTTGTAGTTAATTTGCGTAATAATACCGGGAATTTTTTTATGAACTCCGTTAATTGTAACTTTCTATTGTGAAAAAGTCATAAGTGACTTCTCTTCTTTTTTGGGCGTACGAGACCGCGATAAAATCATAAGATTGTTTCAACAGCAATCCAATGTCTATAACGATCTAATGGATGAATGGCAACAACGATGGGACGAATCATCTAAGGGACGCCATCTCTACCAGTTATTTCCATCTGTTCGCGAGGTGTTGTCGAGGAACTGGCTCGAGGTAGATCACTGTGTCGCTCATTTTCTTACAGGCCACAGTAACTTTAAGAGCAAACTACACTCATTTAAATTAGTCTATTCACCATTGTGTCAATGCTCAACACCTGATATTAGTTGTGAACATTCGGGTCATCGTGTACACGAGTTAAAAAAAAAATCTCAAAGAGTACAAAATAAAAGAGTTTACTATAGTGATGACGTTATATTTTATTCAAATTTGGAACTTTCGTTTTTGTTGGTTAGTGATTGCATTTATTGTCTTCTAGTTAACAGTGTCATTTTTTTTTTGTTTTATTTAAAATTTTACATATGAATATTAATATTTCATATATGCTTCCATGAGTCTGCTATGTTTCTTTAAAAAGGCGGACTATTAATTATGAACATAAATATTAGTACAGAAACGTGTAGTATTACCTAAAATAGATATTTAAAAACATTCACTATTTATAAAACTTTTTGATCCGGGTTAATTTCTGTATATCATCACAGATATCAATAATATCCCTCAAAAAAGTGATTTTATTAACGGCTAATAAGACCTTTGTCAATCACTCCATAAGACTGTATCTCGAGGATGCATTTATTAATAAAAAAAATGGTTAAATTTCTTGTTTCATATGTGACCATGTTGTGTGAACCACACTATATCAATTTTTTCAATCGGAATTAGTTTTGTCAATACAGTACGTGAATAGATGTTAAGAAAGCGCGTCTAATATTTTTAATAAACAAAAATCTTTTCAATTATTAGTACCTATTTCATAAAGTATTAAAAACAAATTAGTTTTCACTCTCGAACGGATGAATTTCTTCTTCAATTATTATTTGGCCGTCATCCAATTTAAGAAAAAAAAAACAATTAAGCATTCGTTACGGAATGTTTTTGTCCACGATGATATCTTCGAAAACTAATTGTATATATTTACATAGTAATATTTGGAGTGAAAGACTTGGTTTCGAAAAAAGAATGTTGTTTTTTTATTTGAGATTGAGCCAGGTTTGCTAATGGCCATAAAATAAGTGTTTCGAGTGTCAACGTATTCTGAATTAAAATTTTACAAAGACTAAACTAAACTGAGAGTAACACAACAACTTCTTATAGTAAAAAATGGCTTTACAATAAGAGTGTCGATTGTCAACTTATTCTGTTTTTATAAAACTGGTAAAATTAATGCAAACTTAGCTAGACTTACTAATTTTTTAAAGTTTCACTGTAAAAAATAAATACATTAAATTATAGAAACAAATTATAATATTTCGCAAATCTCAAATAACGATCGTTCCCAATGTTACAAACTGCATAAATCTTAAACAAAACAAAACGCCATTTTCATAAAATGAATCGTGTTCGGATACACGTCTGAGTCATTGCTGTACAAAATTCGAAAGTCAAATTTAAAAAATGGCGGACTGTAAAAGAAAACAGAAACAGAGAACAGTGATTTATAAGCGTTACAGCAGTCATGGAAGGACGTACCATTTGGATTGATTTTGAATTTATTGGCAAACTGCTGCCAGCTGGAGATATAGGGTGCTTTCATCTAAGACGCAAGATTTATCTTGCATCCAATGGAACGGAATAGAACGTATCACCGATATCTTTTTGTGATGCATTCGTACATGATAAAGTGAGGGCGTCTATGGTCACTTCTCGAGACTTATTCTCGAGCATAGACAAAGTAGGTTTTTATGTAGGTTTTTTCTAAAATTGAGTAGTTAAATAGAGAAAATTAAATATATATCAAAAGATTAAAACCTCAAAAAACATTACAAAGTCGCAATTATTTTCAGTTCAGTTTGAATTGATTTTTATGGAAAACGTTAAGTTGGGAGACAGAGAAACAACGTAAGTCTACAATATTTATATTTTCCATGTGACAAACGATCTTGTGATAAAAGTACCGGAGCACAAAGAAAATAAATACTGACTTTTAGAGAATCAAAGTAAAGGATGATCTTTAGACTCAAATGTTATTGTATATCGAAGTGAAATTATTACATTCCAAATTATTTAAAACATCTGATTTCAAAACCATTAATATTTATTGTCTCGAACTTTTCTCAAAGATTTATATGAAAATGGGTCACTTCATAGTTCGTCTATAAGCTTACCACTCTCAAGTTTTAAAATCCAGTTGAAGTGATAGCACTATTTCAAGGATACATACCTGTAACAAACAAAAGAAAAATTTAAAAAAAGAAATTACATTGGAAAGTAAAATAAACCGAACGAATAGCACCCACACATATCTTTAGCAATTGTTTTTCAGATTGATGAAGCTTCATAATCAATTTAGAATATATACGTGAATTATTCTACAGTGCCTTGACATCTATTACATCATCTTCATCATCATCAACCCGTTGCAGTCTATTGCAGAACATATAGACCTCTCCCAAGGTACACCACAGAGCCTGGTCTACTTCTATATGCATCCAGTCGCCACCAGCCCCTTTACGCAAATCGTCCCGCCATCTGGCCAGTGGCCCACACTTCGTTTGCCAAAACACAGTCTCTAGAACAAACTTACTTCAGCTGTTATCGGTCATATGACCATCCTGTTGCCACTTCAACCTACCAACTTTCAAAAATATGCCGTTTTTCGTGGTTTACTGACAGATCACTTCGTTCCTAATTTAGTCCTCCAGAGAGACTCCGAGCATAGATCTTTACATATTGAGCGTCTTTATGGTGTCCTTTAACAAATCCATTATTTTTTACTTCAAATTTTATTCATTATTCATTATTGTAATTCCAATAACCACCTAAATTTTTCAAAAATGAATATGTTGAATCGAATATATATACAGGAGGCCCAATGATGCAGAAGCATCACTAGCCCGCCATGGTGTTGGTCACCATGCTGCATTGCTGCATTGTCTGCATTCCCAGTATGGTGACCACCACTCTTGGATTCTGCTTATGTTTTTCATCAGGCAGAGTAGAGTCATTTTGGCAGGGCCAAATATATAAAAAAAAAAAAAAAAAAAGGAAAAAAAGTGAAATATTTTTAGTAAGTTTAAGTGCCTAAATTTCAGCAATTAAAAACGGTTTCAAAATAATTCAGTCATGAGGTTTTTGGCTGTAGCCAAACTTGGTCAGGTATGTAATAAATCAGTGGTTCGCGTGTCTATATCCTATCCCTTAGACCCAATCAACCAAAGTGCTAGGTTATTTAATCTAGGGAGGAAAAATAAATCACTCCGATTACCAAACTAAATGCTTTAGTTGTAGGTATGTTTTAGTGAGCGATGTATGTGTTTTTAACGTAAATTTAGGCAATTTTTATACCATGATGGACTTTTTTAATTGAACAACTAAAATAGAAGGATTTTGTCTGTTTTATTTTTAATTTATGGCTCAGTTATTTATGAAAAGATTAATCACTTTGGGTATTTCACGTTACAAAAATTATGGAATAAAATTTTCATTACAATTTACCATGGTTCAGTTGTATTGAAGTTGGCGATAGCTACTTTAGTTAGCTAAGTGTTAAAAAAGGGATTGTAGTTTAATATATTTCAGACATACATAGCTAAGTGATAAGCAGAGAGCACGATAACTGTCTGTATACACTATATATGGGTCTATAACCACCCTTTGTAGAGCTTTCTAAGAAGTAATTAAGCTGATAAGACCCTATAATAAATACTCATATTCAGCTCTTACCTTTACTGTTATCTTCTGAGCTTGTATGTAAATATTTAATACCTCACCTCGAAAATACTAAACATCGCAATTAAAAGGCTCAGTCAAGTCTCGTACGACTCTCACATTAAGTATAATTGTGGCAACCGAAGAAGACTCAAATACAACTTAAATTAACTATACTGAGGTTGACATAATTGTTTGAACATAGTGCTTTGTAACTGGAGACCATAATACAAGTATACACCAGAATTCCAAGTAGACATAAAGCAAGCTAAGGAACACTTAATCGTACAAACGCGACTTGCTATCAACTGACAGTTTCAAAGACGCTAGAAGTACCACAAACCGCACCCGCATAGCAGCTGTAGAGTAACCACGAGAACGACAGATAAATGGACAGTCTCGCTTAATGAGAAATTAGTAATCTTGATTATGGAAATTGTTTTGGTAGACTTCGTGTGAGACTGGAATAGTTGGATATAAATTTTATAAAATATTTTTAATAGTTTCCGGTGTAAGATGTGCCCGTCATTAGTGATATTAGAGAGGTTGTACTAATTAGTGAATCCTCTACATTGATGATTACATAGAAGAGTTTGAAAATGTTTCTGAATAAAATTAAATAATAATTTCAAAAAAAAATACGAGAACAACTGTAAATTTACATTTTTATTCAATCTTGTATTAAAAAATAGAAACATTGAAACTTACTGCCCTTCTTGTAATTACATTCTATCATTATAAGACATTAACGAATATATGAGTAATTAAATCAAAAAAAAATTTTTCCAAAACTTGTACGAATAATAAACAGCAATAGCTTTTGCAAACATTTTTTAAATGAACATTATATTTAAAAAATTGAAAATCCCGTGTCCTTCAACATTAAGGTTACCCTGGCAACAACCCCAGGACGCTTGTTTCAGTCAATCAAAAGGGAAATTCTAATACATTATGTTTTAAATTTACGTTCAAAGCGCATGATGAAAAGCCCTTAAAGATGACGGATATTGTAGAGACGCTACTTGTAAACCTTGTGTCTGTAATTTCGAGTTGACACGAAAAAGGTAAGGTGTATGAACAAAGGGCTGTAAGTATTGTGTCAATTGATAAATAAAGTACATGAGAGCTCAAAAGTTGACGGTGTCGGAGTGAGTTCACGAAATCATCGAGCGTCGACATTCACAAATTTTAAGAAATTTTTAATTAAGAGCTAGATGTGAGAAGTCGAGGCTCGAACTAAGTGGCGTGCAATTAGAGATGCCAATGTCCAGTAGTGGACTGCGATAGGCTGATGATGATGAGAACTTAACCAAAAAGTGATGGTAGAAATGTATATAAATTAAAGATATTTTATAACAATTTCTTGGTAGTCATAATATAATCAAGCTTTCTAGCTTCAAACTAAGCTTGTATGTGATAGCTAGATTGACTGATAGAATATCTATATACTTTTTTTTTGTAAATACATACTTTACATAGAAAAACCCCAAACCCCGAAACAAATATTTGCAGACTATACAAACATTTGGTCCAATCCGGGAATTAAACACGGGTATAATAAAAACAGATATAGGTTTTGTATGATTAAGATTTTTATTATATAATTCTAATCATTACAGGATAGAGAAAACCGTAAATTAGGGGAAGAGACTTGGGAATAGCGGCTGATATAGACGATGGCAGTTAATTACATTTTAATCAAGCATGTCTTAAACATATGTATTTCATGTTGTACTGTACGCATTTTTTTTATTATTGAATGGGGGACAAACGGGCAGACGTATCGCCTGATGGTAAGCGATTACCACCGCCCATGGACACCCACAACATCAAAGGCGTCACAAGTGCGTTGCAGACCATTTAAGGTCGTAGTGGTTTTTGTTTAGTTTTTTTCACAGTTTTGTTGTGCGAGGCAGAAAGTTTCTAGAAAACCGCATAGTTGTGAACAGTCAAGCATCTAATTGATGGAGAAGACTGCCGTCGCGTAGAACGATAGCGAAAAGAGGCGGCAGGAATCAGTGCGAACAATTCCTCGGAGCACTCCCCACCATATATGCGATAGAAGATGAACAGCGAAGCCACATCTATACGCAACGCCGATTATCCAGGAGTTTGTTTCGTCTTTTCTTCCCTAAGCTAGTGCAGTTAAGAAAGGCTGAACTCATCTGTTAAAAAAAAGGTTAACTTGCAAGTGTTCGTCTAATTGAAGAGCACAGTTAATGATTTAATTTCAATATTTTTCACTCAAAGTTCAAGACCAGCCTTTAACAATCCACTGCTGGAAATATTCCTCTCTTTAGTAAGGAGGTTTTGGCCTCAGAGTTGCTTCTATTTCAATTTGTAAACAATAGCCCTCGTCTAAGTAAGTGAATAATTAAGGGATGAAAACAATTTATCATGCTTATGCACATTGAACTTAATGTTTTTTTAAATTACAAAACAATTTTCTTTGTTTCAGATTTGTGCTTCGCTACATTGAACTTAATTTTGAGTTTATGCTCAACAAAATTCATTTAAATTTTTACGAGGGGGTAACTTCACACATACGGATTTTAGACTCACATATAAAACAATCGCCTGTTACACTACATAAGAATAAAAACAATACATTCTGAATTTTATGCACACATAAATACATTTTGTGTCGTAACACTGTAACGTGCAGGCCCATTTGGGCTTATACCTACTTTGACAGAAGGGACTTGCTACTAGGCTGTGTTGGTCTATATACATCAACGACAAAATATAAAGAAGAAAACAATAAGGAAATTTTTTATAGTAAATATCAAGAAAGGTTTCGTAGTACATTGTAGGAATATACATACATATTTATATGTATAGAATACATGTTGTTACATACAAACAATAATATCCAAACATATTTCGCGTACAGATAGGTATACAAGAAAGAAGCCAAACTTCAATACATTTGATTTTCTATCTCACTGACTTTGTTCGTGTAGGAAAATTTGAAAATGTTACGAAATAGGATTGTTCTACTAAACATAAAGGTATTATTTCTCATTCGACACGAGCCAAGTTAACTCAAGTAATGTTTTCTTGTGGCATACTGGTTTTATTGTTTTAAATTCTGTAAGATATGTTTAATTTAAGAATAAAGTTTTATATGTTGTTGAAGATAATTATTCAAAGTTTATCGTATACCAGTCAATCGGTTTGTAAAAAAAAAAGAAAATTAAATAATACTTCAGCTCTAAGCTCTAAAATAAATCTCACAGAGAGATAGAAGCTAATTATTGTCACTATTAATAAGATTACGGAAAACGACATGGTAGGCTACAGTTGAATACGTAGATTATTGCAATTTTAATGTTCACGCTCAGTCATTTCTTACGAATCAGAATTTTTAAAGTTATATATAATGCGTTTATAATTTGTAGAATAAAAAAGCTATCTAAAACTACTTTCTACAAAAGCTAAGCTTCGATACTGAAAGCTTGATTGTCCATGTTTTACTTGTATACATACATATAACTTAGAACTTTGGTAACCCCTGTAACCAGTCACAGGATATACAAAAAGATTTAGACGCCATTTACAACTGGACCCAAGAATGGTTGCTGACATTAAACGCTAACAAGTGCACAGTATTACATATTGGAAACAACAATCCTCATAAAATGTATTACCTTGGACACCAACAATTGATGCCCGTTGAGTCGCAGAAAGATCTAGGCGTCATTATATCAAACGATCTCAAGTGGGAAGCTCATATATCTGGCTTAGTCAAGAAAACAAATTCGATGCTGTACATCATACGCAAGGCCTTTAAATGCCTTACGGCTAAGACTTTCTTGAAACTGTACAAGACCTATGTTAGACCGCTGCTTGAATATGCGTATGTCATTTGGGACCCATATCTCAAAAAAGACATTTTTTTGCTGGAGGCAGTGCAGAGAAGGGCAACTAAGATGGTTAACACGATTCGTAATAGCACCTACGAGCAGCGGCTAAAATATTTAGGGTTAACCACACTGGAAGAACGCCGACAGAGAGGCAGTCTTATTGAAACTTATAAAATACTCAAAGAGCAATATGACGTACCCAGCTTACCGGAAATCTACATCTTGGATGATAACATGCACTTGCGAGGGCATCCCCTGAGACTATGGCGAAATTCTTCTAAGAAAAACCCAAAGACGCATTTTCTGCCTAACCGAGTTGTGACAGCCTGGAACAGACTCCTAGAGGACGTGGTTATGGCTCCCTCGCTGAACTGCTTCAAAAACAGACTTGACAGACTCGATATCTCCAAGCTATTTCAAACACACGCATCAGCTTTCTAGCTGCTAGTATGTCATATCAAATAATAATAAATAACTCAAACAATTTTGAAAAAAATATGCTCATGTGTAATATTTTATGTGCGTATATTAAAATGTTTATGGATATTTTGTGCGACTTCCACATACAGTGCATCAAGAAAACCTATGACAGTGTGGTGCTGGAGTAGTAACCACTCAAATTGTGTGTAGCAGGTATAAAATAAAAAGTTCAACTCACGTTCAATCTGTATTATTGTCCAACACTCACAAGTACACAGTAGAAGATGCAGGAAAGGAAATGTATATAAATAAGCACAAGCACAGCACAATACGGTTTAAAGCAGGGTGATAAATATAGTCAGAGAATTGTACACCAGATAACAAAGTATATAAGCGGTATATAAGAGCTAGCACTAGTACATAAACTTAGGTAAGCAAGCGTGCGTTCTGCGTCAATAACAAGTTATGACTCTCTGCCGGCCGGCGCGCGCGCACGCCCTAAGATCGTGCGAGGCGCGTCCAGTATTTATTATTATGTATAGAAGACATAGTGCACCCCAGCTGTCGGTAGTCGACATCGGTGTTTTGACTATTATTTAATATTAAATATTTTCTATTAGAAAAGTAAATATGTAAGTTGATTATAATGAAATAGTGTAATATAGTGAGTGTTCAGTATATGTGTAGTAGGTAGCCTACAACAGCTCAATCTACCGAAGGTACACTGAACTACGGAACTGTACTGTACTGAATCCTGCATCGCGCAAAAAAAGTTTTCGCGCCGATTAGCATATATACGAGTACAACATTCCAATAACAACCATTGGCCAGTGACCGACCAGGCATGACCACCTCGCCTGGTCGGAAGATCCTCGCTTCATATTGGTGGGACATGACACACCTGTTCATCACAGTAGGAAAGAAACCTGTCATAAATCTTTTTTTTTATAAATTTTTAAATAAGTATAAAATTAAATGTACATGAAAAAATATGCATGCAGTAACTTAAAATATTTTATCCTATACTCAGCAGTGAGAAAGTCTATACTGCAAGAAACGTTTATACTACAACAGAGCTAAGAAGGGAAGAAAAGATAGAAAGGGACTTGCAAAAAGAAAAATACTTGAAAGCACAAAATGCAGGGATGGTATCGTTAAGTACGTGGTACACTAAACTGACTTTATTTGTTGCTGTATCATACGTAGTAAATTACTTTAACTGCAAGGGTGGCATAGACTTAATCAGTCATTTCAACCGCTTTTTACTGCACAGAGTGGTGTGGGTTGGAATCCCATATGAGGCAACACTTTGTGCAATCAACAAGTTGTTGTTCTGAGTCTGGGTGTTCGTTATGTCGTTCCATTTAATTTTGGCAAGTGTCCCGCGGTGCTGGAAGTAAGATAGTTGTCAAAACAACAAAAACAATGACGCTCATTATAATCTACCTGATATTTTCTAAGAGAAGCAAATTGCTTGTTAAGCATTTGGATGGACTCCAAGAAATTCGTGAATGGTTGTAGTATCTCTGTTGTTAATTGATGTTGGTTGCAAGCTAAGAGTGGTTTGTTTTATCAATAGTTAAAGAAAATTATCTACAATGTTGTTGTAGCAGGTTTCTTTACTGTCAAGTCAGCCACAAAACATGTATGACCTTCTCCGCATGTTCAATATAAATAATGTATAATAGTTTCGTTTGAGTTCGATAGATGGTGTTGTATCAATTTTCTGAATCACGATATTAAGAAACCACGGACTATTATGTAAATACCAGACGGCCGAAAGGTGAAAATTATACTTGCTTGCGTGTGTTTCATTTTCGACCACGTTTGTAAAGGTGACAGTTGGGATTACAATCCACCGCATCTTACTCTTGAGCAAACTAAGACATAATTAGATTTTATTTTAAATCACTTAATGTCTTTCTTTTGTATTAATAATACATATCTAGTATTAATAATATTTAATAATAGTAAATATTATAGTAAAAAATATTTGAATGATAAATATCGTCACCAGTCTATTGCAGTTTAAGGCTGTACACAGGTCTCTCCGAATGAATGAAACTTTTTTATGAAATAGAGGGCAAACAAGTAGATGTATCGCCTGATGGTAAGCGATTACCGCCGCCCATGGACACCCGTAACACCAGAGGCGTCACAAGTGCGTTACTGGCCTTTTAAGGAGTACGCTCTTTTCTTGAAGGTTTCAAAGTCGTATTGATTCTGGAATACCGCAGGCAACAGTTTTATCCACAGTTTCGTTGTGCGAGGCAAAAAGGTGCACAGTTGTAGACTGCCACTTTATTTAATCTTCTAATGATGATCATGATGATTAGAATAATCGCGCCTGGAGGTTTTATAACGCGATAAAAAGAAGTAAAAAAATGATTTAATAAAAATAAAGGTCACCACGCACACCTGCGCAAGCGAAAGTAGAAAGCGAAATGGCTACTGCTTAAACCACAAGGGCAATCATGCAGTTATATTATATTATGTTTTATATTATTTTAACATCCATTAATTATACAATATGTATATTTCTAGTAGTTTGATTAACATTAAAATTTAAAATAAAAAAAACCCGCTATGCAGCATCAGGTCGAAGTTATCCAGTAATTGTCATTTGACGATTATACTCGCAGCTTTGAAATACTTAATCGAATAATCATACACCAAAAATGCCTCACATCATTTTGGAAAAGAGCTGATATTCTTACACTGCTGGACCAATATTAACCAAACATAGCTAAAAACCACCGCCAGGAAACTGGCTTTCAAATGAAAAAAAAACCGAATTGTAATCGGTCCACCCATTTGAGACAGAGAGAGATACACACACAGACACAGACATTACTGCCTCGGGGGTTCAAAATAGATATATCTACTATTTTTTATATTTCCCAGAACACAATGTCTACAAAGAATGATTCCGCTGTAATATCAATTCGACCCATTTTATGGTGAGCCCCGATCTAAACGCTGCATGACATAAAATTTAACCCTAAAATTACCGCCGTAGTAACTTGATATTATCCGACTATTACCAGCGATTGCATTAATCGCGTACACCGCGGGTATTAGAGGGGTATTAACAAAGTTTAGTTTGGGAAGGATAGTTATTTTAAGGATAAATGTCTTTTGGGTTAAAATATAATATGAGGTGAACGCTTTGATTTGTACAGGCTGTGCTTAGTTTGAAACTGGATGGCGTTGTGTATTAGATGCCCGAAATAGTTTTATATTAAAAATTAAATTTTAAACGTAAAACAGCCAGACTCCAAAAGTGTGCCCAAAAGGTTGTAACGCAATTGTAATTTGCAGTGATATCCACTTACCATCAGGCGACTCGTCTGCTCATCTATCCCTTATACGGCTTATACTATAACACGAAAAAGTTTAAAAAACTATAACGCAACTACCAAAATTTTACCCTTCCTTTTAACTTTGCCGTAGTCGGATAAACATAAAGTATCACATTTTTATCAACTTCTTAGTGAACATGAACTTTTGTGTTTACAATGTCAGAAGTATACAAAATGATACAGGCCACCCAATATTCAGCAAAGAATACGCTTTCGGCATAACTCTTCCATAGGGTGTCAAAATGTTAATATAAGTTATTGAATTATATGTTTTTGAATCTATATTCAGACTTTTTCAACTCTCCTTACAACCCTCACCTGATATTCAACATTAGAATACCACAACAGGAACCATACTTATGGGAGTGTGACGTCATCGCGTATCATTGTGCGATAGAAAAGATAAGCTTGCCTGAATAGCAGCTCCGATCCCGACTTTCCCAATATTATTGTACTCAAACGGAATATAAAACGTCGTAAGAATTTGAGGGTTAAGACTTATGGTGTTTGAATATTTTATGTCGGATATGTGTAGCTATATTTTTTACATGTGTATGTTTATTGCTTATTTCTTCTCCAAGGTTTTTATGTATTTACTAGCTGAATCCCGCGGTGTTACTCGTGGTTATTGTCGTACTGCGGGTAACACCACGGGACAAAGCTATTCTATAAAAAGTAGCCTAAGTTACTTCTTAGATCATCAGCTATCTGCTAGTGAAAGTCCCTTGAAAATCAGCCTACCCGTAACAAACAGACAGACAGGCAAAAATTGAAAAAAATGTTATTTCGGTACATGTATCGAGTTACATACATATGCAATCATTAAGAAGCGGTTATGTTAATATTATAAACAGACGCTCCAATTTTATTGATTTGTATAGATGTATAGATAAGAAAAAATTGAAGATGCCTATTATGTAAATACACGGGCTATACTTTTGTTCTATCATTTAAAAATTAAGCCTACGTCTATATTATTCGAGACATGCACATAGTATATCATTTCACTAAGTATGCTCCAACTGCTTCTAGCTGTTCTAGCATGGTTAAGTGACTCTATCAATAATTTTAAGTGGTTCTGATATCATAATATCATTGTTTTCAATCTCCGAAGCAGAAAGATGTTTGTTATAAGTGTCATATCGTTGTTTGTCTGTGTCAAGTCACATGTATGCGAGTCTGTCTATGGCATCGTAACTTTTTTTATAATAGCCCTGGCGCTCATAGCCCAGTTGCACTCGGTGACTAGAAACAATCACCGAGGGTAAGCAACGACGGCACGGTCAATACATGGATGGGTGACCGCTAGTGACATGTTACCATGAGCGTCTCCGTGATTCGTTAAGCGGCCCTGGTTGTTATTATCTGATAACAGTCATGAAGCTTAGTTGGAGGCCTTTGGGCGGCTTAAAAACATCCAACGGCAATATAACGTAGCCACAACTTTCTCTTGCCAGGCCTCAACCCGCAGTTGGCCAGCGTGGGAACGTATGGCCTTAACCTTCTCCTGAGAGGAGACCCGAACCCAGCAGTAGAACGTTATGGGTTGTTATTGATCCTATTTAAAATGTATATAATTTGTAAAGGTCAACTAATTCGTTTGTTGATGAAGGGATAACCTATCGATTTCAAATGGACGGATTTCTGACGATCTGATGAATGTCAAGGGAAATCGTTGAATACGAGCAGCACAGGATCGTCTGTAGGAGGCCTATATCCAACAGTAAACGTCTTTTGAGTGAAATGATGGTGACGATAGTAACCTTGACGTAATGCTGCAGCTAAACCTGAGGTTTTTTTTTTCATCGTGTAGGTGGCAAACGAGCAGCGTGGCTCTCCCACGTAAAAGTTCATACTGTTGTCGGGTTTAATTCTAATTTTTTATTGGTGTTATCAAAATTAACATTAAACTTATACCACTAGTAAATTATAAATTTCCGAGACTTCTTTTAGATGGAAAAATACCTGAGAAAAACACTAGGTCGACCAAGAAGGAAGTGGATAAGTGACCCCGACGTCACCTATCTACTATCCTGGGCTGGACTAGAAAAATATCACCAATTGAAAGAGGCTGCTGACCTTCAAATTTCATTTTGAAGATGGCTATAGCGCACTCATAGGTACGAAAAAAAAACAACGGCGATGAGCAACGTTGTAAGCAGTATTTATTACGAGGGAGCTCAGGCACCTTACTACTCTACTACTACTACATGGTAACGTATGGCTAGTTATACCAACTTACAGCTACATTATATATACTAAAATCTATCCGTACAATGCATATAGTTACGTCTTATTCTCGACTAGATAAAGAAAGTCTAAATACCACGTGATCGATAATATTCTCATATTTGAAAATATGCTGGCATAGCTGGTCAGGCTTAGCTATCTATTAATTCTATTAATTTAACAATATATGACGTAGGAATAATGGCACCCCATGCAATAAATTATAAACAACTACCAATTAATTCAATACATATACTTTCAGAAACTTTATTAAATATTCACGTTCCTTCATTCTGTTCTTAAACCCATCAATAACTAAGGATAACAAAAATGTGTCTCATAACTTACCTGGCAGCTTACACCCAAGATCCAGGCGTTAAGTGCGGTCCTAACTCCAGATGGACCACAAAACAGATTTATGTCCCATCAAATCATTCATCTGGATCTTTATGACTGTTATGATATGTTGGTTAAGTATTTATAGTATAACTTTGATAAAAATATATATGACTTGGTGTAAAATTAGAAATTTTATACTGTTTAAGTTAAAATTATCAACATCGTACATTAGCATGTCGGTGCCGCGAACCCATAAGATTGTACCTTACTAAAAAGACTCAACATAGCCAAAGAAGTTTTCACTTCGAAAATGTCACGTCAGCATGTCGGTGACGCCAACTCATAAGATTTTCTTCCAGCAACAAGCTCTCAACCCGGTTAAAATAGTTTTCACCCGGTCAAAACACAGAATATCTGTGACCATCATTGATATAACTTGGGTTAGACGTCTAGTAAAAATAATATTACTGAAAAAGATCACTGTTCACGGCTCGCGCCTCGCGCGCTTTTGTAGCGACTTCTTCTGGTTAAAATATAGTAGCGATAACTTCTACTATATAAACTGTGGTACGATGGGTGACCTGAGGAAAGTGGTTGGCAACCGATGGCGCTCCATGGTGATTTTAATGAATGATTCTAATATATTTCAAGGTTCTTTTAACAGAAGTACTTAATCATCATAAATACATTATTAGAACTTTTTTGCATAGATTTATTTAATTATCAGAGGCACAGTGTATGAAGTAACGTATATTTTTAAAAATACATTGTCATAATAGTGAGATGAGAAAATAAAATGAAATAGACAAATAAATATTTTTGGACATCTAACACACAACGTCATCCAGTAAGTAGTCCCAAGCTAAGCAGAGTTTATATTATGGGTTCTAGACAACTGATTTAAGTACATATATATTTTTTTGTAAATACATACATATTATACATAGAAGACACCCAAACTCCGTAACTCCGACCCGAGAATAGAAACCGAGACACAGTAGTCGTTTACCGAAAATATTGAGATTTTATTGACGCTGTTAAATTCAATTACTAGAAAGACAAGAGAAATCAAATTAAAATAAGAACTGATGTGCACCTAATCAAAATTAAACAAACACTAATCTCAGTCATTATCAACCAGTCTTACTTCGTATCCTGGTTATTCCACCCTCCTAATCCCTCCATAGTTAATAAATAATGCTAAGTTAAAACAATATATTAAAATTTTATGATTTATCTACAGGTACCAAAAAACCAAACCAGACGACAATTTAATAAATGGTAATTGCCAGTACAATAATTTCCATGTTCCATAAAATCAATAATTGTACGAATGGCGATTTAAGTGGTGACCTAGCCAATTAACAAGTATTCCGAGAGTTTCGTGCTCCATTCTCACGTAACATATTTGTTTGTAAGCACCGCAAAATATATTTTTAACCTCCAACATGAAAAAGAGTAATGTAACAATACTGTGTACGAATTAATTGACACGGGACCGTTTACACTTATAATTTAAGAAAATGTTCCAATAGTTTTCAAATAATATGCTCTATCATGATTTGTTACCAGCCACAGTTCGATATTGCACATTGTGAAAACAAACATAATAATTAAAACCATTTTGGAAGCGTGTTGTACATTATCAAAATTTAAGTTCTTTCGGTACATAATCTTTTTGGATAGAGTTAAAAATTAGAGTTTTGTTTTCCACACTCTTGTCATAGGAGATACAAACGTAGCTAGTTATTATTGATTTCTTTCCTTTCCCTTTATTCTCCATTATCGATACTTTTCCCTACTTAGGCATACTACGATTATAAGATTTAAACTGTATTATATTTTTTTTATTTGCCTGCCAAATTGACTCTACTGACTGATGGATAGCATGAGCAGAATTCAAGAGTAGTGGTTTGAAATTCACGTTGTGAATGCTGACGATACAACAATGCAGCATAGTGACTATGGTGGCCTGTTGAGATGCTACTGCAATATGGTTCAGTGAATTCACCAAAAAGTTTGTTCATTCTTTTATTTTTCAGTTGATTAATACAAACAAATGAGAATAATAATTCCACAATATAAAATGATAATTTAATTATAAAATACGATGAAATAGGAATCGGCTTTCTAATTAAAGAATCAATAAAATGTCATCGGATAAAAATAAATTCGTTGATAAACGAACCAGACGGTCTGTTGGGAATAAATTCAGTCATAATTTTCGGTAAAAATGACCTTTGTTTTAATAAAACTGATTGATTGGAATGGATTTTTATGGGCAGTTCGATAAAACAATGTAATATGTTATTCTAGACTTTTCGTTGTATACATTAAAAGGACTATTATATTATTATATACCACAAAATTTATGTAGACTAGCTACACACCTGGATTCTCAGGGTTACTAAAGCATATTTTGACTACATGTTATTCATGGTTGTAGTGACATTTCAATTTAAGTGTAATATTTAGATTAGTGTCATCCGTCATACGTGTCATACTGTGAGAGAGCCACGTTACGGCATTAATGGGCCGGCTCGACCGGAGTGATACCACGGCCTCACAGAAAACTGGTGTGAAATAGCGCTTGCGCTGTGTTTTAGCGAGTGAATAAGGATACCGGAACCCCTTCCCCACATTCCTTTCCCCATCTCCTAAAGATTAGCAACGCACTTGTGACACCTCTGGTGTTGCGGGTATCTATGGGCAGCGGTAATCGCTTACCATCAGGTGATACGTCTACTCGTTTGCCACCAATAACAAAAAAAAAAGACAATAAGTTGAGATGGTATGATTTTTTATTTTCAAAAACTGCTCTTACGTTAAACATAATTTCAACTGATTAATATGAAATCTAATGAATTATTTTCTTGCAAATGAAATTAAAATATGTTCAATAGTTTTTGAGTTACTATGAACAGACAGTTCTGTTCGTAAAATACGTAATAATGAAACATAAATAAGATTACATGATCAAGTTCCAATTGTTGCATTTAATATTCCCAGTTATATAATTTAAATTTTTATTTTTAAAATCTTTTCAAGTATGAATTAACATCTGAAAAATGTACACTTAGAGATTTAAGATTCTGTTTTACCTAACTAATAGCACCATTGCTTTCAATTTATTTCAAAACTCCATTAACTTGATTAAAAAATTTAAAATTTCAACATCACCAGTTCAAGCCTCTACTGCTCCAACTGGGCTGTAAAATGTAAAACCAATATAGGAGATAGAAGGTCCACAAGAGCTCTTATAGAGCCCCCTTCATATAAAAGGGATATCTTTAGAAGAGCCTTACAGTGGAGGCTCTCGATTGTCACAGGATATCTACGTGAGATACATCCGGTGCATTGTACTGGTCTTTTTTAAATATTCTGTCCTGTGTTTTTATATACTGGGGCTAAAAAATATTTTAATAAGTTTACATTGTTTAAAGTATTTTTAATCTATACAATATATGTACGTAAAATTATTTGCTCTGATTTTCTGAGTCTATACCGATAGATCAAAAACTGAAAATTTGGCGGTTGATGTTTGAACCTATTGAAAAGACTGAAGTTTTATATGGAAGTTTGTTATTCCTAATACTAAAAAGAAAAAAAATACATTGCTTTGTCCACGTCCTCCACGTTGCAAACCTCAGATTTAGACTACCATTCTTGTATATTTTTTTTGGAATAGGGAGCAAACGAGCAGACGTGTCACCTGATAGTAAGTGACTACCGCCACCCATGGACACCCACAACACCAAAGACGTCACAAGTGCGTTGCCGACCTTAGGGGGATAGGGAGAGGGATCAGGAGTGGGGTTTGGGATATGGGCCTACGGTATCCTCACTCACTTGGTGGAACACAATGCAAACGCTATTTCACACCGGTTTTCTGTGAGGCCGTGATATCACTCCAATCGAGCCGTCCCATGCATGCCGAAGCGTGGCTCTCCCACGGCATTCTACTCATGCTATCCACCATGTAGAGTAAGCAATCATTTCAGTAGCGAAAACTTAAAATTAGTTCGTAGAGTAATATATTAGTAGGAGTATTAGACTCCTGTGCTTGATGTCTCAGGTTCAGTTCTCGGGTCAGACCAAATGTCGGCCAAAATGGGTTTGAGTGTTTTCTATTTATAATGTGTATGTTTTTATAAAATAAGAATATGTGTATTTATGTCAGTTGTCTAGTAGCCTGAGCACAAGCTTTGCATAGTTTGTAACTAGATTGCGATGTGTGTCAGATGTCTGAAGTATTATTAAAAAAAGAAAAAAATAAGATTTTCAAAGTTTATCTTTAATATAAACAGTTTTATAGCAACTCACTTTAATCACTCAAAACTAAATATATACACAAAAACTGAAAATCCACTATTACAGCAAAATACACCCAAAAGTTTCCCACAGTAAATAATACAATAAAACAAAATTTCAACTTAATATCAACTCTTAAAAGCTTTCTCGCGGGAGCTCTACAAAATATACAATTCAGTTAGAACAATCATCTTAAACAACGGTACAGCCTCACCTGAAACAGATTTCCGTCGTGTAGCGGTAGACGTTTCACCAACTCATTTGCTATTCTGAAAACTTTCAGCAGGAGGCTCTACGCTTCGTCCCGGATTTACCGTAAGACCAGCGCTTCGCTTGAAATTTTTATTCAGTACGCAACACCAAAGGATTTGATGCCTAAATATTATGTGGAATGCGAAATTTTATAATTTCACATTCATAATTTTTACCTAATTTTGTTAAATAAGAATGTTATTGTGAATAGCTGAATTGAGAACTTATTTAAAATTTCTGATTGTATACAATTTCACGTCCATTAGAACTTAAAGTATAATGCTTTACGGATAAATGTAATTAGCATTTGGTCCTATGAACATTAGTATATATTAACTATTTTTTTATATTTTTAAGGGCCCAAGTGTTTTTTGTCTCGTATAGTTAAGATTTTCAAACTATATTTACTTTCGCCTAAAAACCTCTAGAACCAGACAATCTAATTTGTTTTCATCGATTGACTGAAATAGAAAATATTGAAAAACTAAATCCGTTCATACGTAAGTTAAAATTATTAATGTTAGTGACTAAGCTTCACTAACAATATTGGAAACTTAAAAATAAATATAAAAAAAAAATGCGGACATCTAACACACAACACCATCTAGTCCCAAGCTAAAAAGAGCTTGTGTTATGGGTACTTGACAACTGATACAAATACGTATATACTTATTTTTGTAAAAACATACATATTATACATAGAAAACATCCAAACTCCGAAACAAATATTTATAGATCATACAAACATTAGGTCGGAGGAAATTAACATTAGGAATCGAACCTGAGACCTCATGATCAGCAGTCGCGAATGCCAACCGCGAGACCAACAAGGCAGTTTAACAACAAATTAAGCTGGTTTACTACATATTTCTCATCTCCAACTTTGAGTTACAACTCCACTGATTGAAAGCAATTCGTAAAATATGTAATGTAAATGTTTAAAAAACCTCAACAAAAAAATTTTGAGATAAAATATTTGAGAACGATGATGAAAGATATACAGGCGCATACTTTTTAACAAATATTTGTGCAAAACAAATGTGAACTGAACACACAAGCCAAACATTCTCAATATATTCCTTGATGACAAATATGTTAAGGAACACATTTTTTTCTCTCATTCTATGAAATTTTCTTTTTTACTTTATAGCACAACAAAAATTCCTATCTAATTTTTGGCCAAACAAAAATGTACATCGTCTCCGAAAACTTGATGGAATCTCTTTCGAAATTCATATTTTTTCCTTCGTTCAATGCGAACAGAAAATAAGTGCTCTGGACTTAGTAATAATGTTTTCCAATAATCCTTCACAAGGTCCGTTCTTAAACATTCTTAATTACAATGTAAATAGCTTTTCTATAGGCGATGGATGTTTTAGGAAAGTAGTAGTATAACGAAGCTGAATTGCAAGTATATATATAGCAGCACTTTTGCAATAATAACACATTTGGTTGAGCGGAACGTCAAAACCGGTGTAAAATAGCGTTTGCGCTGTGTTTCACCGAGTGAGTGAGAATACCGGAAGCACATACTCCAAACTTTCCCCACATCCCTGTCCCCACTCCCAAAGGTCGGCAACGCACTTGTGACGCCTCTAGTGTCGATATGATATGATATGGATACGGGTGTCCATAGAAAGCGATAATCGCTTACCATCAGGGGATACGTCTGCTCGTTTGCCCGTCATGAAAAGAAAAAAAAAAAATTTTAATTTTACTTGACCACAAAAATAGTTAATAAAAAACCTTCGGGTACTTATTATAAAACGACTAAATATCGTATCATCATCATTATACTTTCAGCCATATCACATCGACGGCTGAACACAGTTCTCTATCATTGATTTATGAGAGTACACCTTAGCCTTCGAAGTATCCAGCATTATGTTTTATGTATACCAGCTATCGACTACCTACCGAACCTAGTTCAACGGTAAGGCGTAGATAGCATAGTGATTTAAGCAGTCTCGTGCGGAGCCTGTTTAAATCTTAAGGGTTCAAATTCGTGCGATCAACAAATTGTAGTTTTTTTTATGTATAGCCTGGCAAAATCAGTTTACTCTGCCTGATGGAAAGCATAAGCAGAATCCAAGAGTAGTGGTCATCATACTCAGGCAGCTGGCTGCGAGAGCAGTACCGCCCCGGTCAAGTCGTCCCTTTCGTGCTAGAATTAGCGTAGCTCTACAACCTTGGAATCAGCGTGGCTCTACTACCTTTGAATCAGCGTGGCTCTACTATCTTTGAGTCAGCATGGCTCTACTACCTTTGTAGTTCTGAGTCTAGGTTTTCTTTGTGTTCGTTTCACGCATGTTTGAGAATCCCCCGCGATACAGGATTTATTATTAATGCATGGTTTTCTTTATAAAAAGAGCAGAACGATACCTACAACCAAACTGATCATAAAACGGCATAATATTAGTAAACAAAATAACAATATCTCCAGCACATAAGCCCAGACAGAAATATTTTATTTGCTCTAAGTGAAATGCTTATATATTTTTATTTATTCATGTAATCGCTTGCAAGAAAGTCTCCTAGCCGCGTATATTTTGATAAATTTGTTAGGCTTTACTGTCGAGCCGATAAATGCGATATGATACAGATCTCTCAAGGGCATTGTTGGTTCCGTGTAAGAAAAATATTGGCAGGAGATAGAAGTATCATTCCTAAGAAATCAGGGGAGTGTGGATAAAATTTGGCGTAGGCCTTATTTTTCTTACAAAGTAATAGCTTTGGTAGTGAATACAGTGGAACAAGATAGGAACAGGTAACTTTTCTTTATCTTCATTCAACAAAAATATTACAGAAAATCGTTAAAAGACAAGTTTTTATAAATTGCCGAATTCCTTGTCGACTGACGATAGGATAGATTTTTGTGTTAAGTTTTTTAATACTAATAATAACTCTTAAAATTAAATCAACATTAGGTACATATTACGTCACACAAAAAAAACTCAACAAATATGGGTTTCATTTATATTTGTGTTTTGCTATGGCACAATTACATTTTTTTTATGATAAAAACGTGCAGACGTATCACCTGATGGTAAGAGATTACCGCCGCCCATAGACAACTGCAACACCAGAGGCGTCACAAGTTCGTTTCATCTTTGGGGATGGGGAAAGGGATGTGGGGAGGGGTTGAGGTATGGGCCTCCGGTATCCTCAGTCACTCGTTGAAACACAGCGCAGGCGCTATTTCATTCATTTCACCGGTTTTATGTGAGGCCGTGGTATCACTCCGGTCGAGCCGGCCCATTCATGCCGAAGCGTGGCTCTCCCACGGTAAAATGCCACCATATTGTATTGTACCACAGAAGAACAGGCATTACACAGTTACTATCCAATAATTTTTATTTCGTAACAATTACAAGTAAAATTTAACATTTACAAAAATGTAAAAAAATAAAACATTAACAAAATAAAAAACCGACTTCAAGAACGACCAAATCGATTGATTTCTCTTGGATACCATCATCAGATCTGAGTGAGAAAATGAGAGACTTTAATTTTTTTCTGATTTTAAATCTTGAAATAACTGGAAGTGTTTAGGCATATTGTATAGGGTTCTCAATGTGTTCAATCTTAATAACCACTTTTAATCATTCTTATATATAATGAAATATCCCATTGATCATTAATCACACGACATTTCTTATTATCAAAGAAATCAGATTTCCGTTTTTCTGTACACCTCTCAGTTCCTCTCAGCTTACTTGTAAAGTGAGTACTTTCAAAGCAAAACCTGTGACGCAGCCTTATTTAATTTTCCTTGTGGAATGAATTTTAATTTTATTTACAAAGTAGATGGGACTCTATTTGCTTAGTGCTGGCATATAAAGAAGTCTCGAGTTAAGTTTTTCCTCAATTTCGTGTAAATTTAATTTAGTGAAGCTGTTCTCTTGATGGAGTAATCTTCTAAGTTTATATTAGACTGAGAACAGGTCGGTTACCGGCCGTTGTTAGGTGGCTATGTTTGCTCATTACTCGACAGATAATCTAGATTGTAGCTGTCGTTTTTTTAGACTAGTTGAGCCTTGCACCTTTATTTTTTGTTTAGCAGCTATTGATCTTAGTGTGGTGGTAACATATGCCTTCGATAAATGTGTTATCTAACTCTAAAATATTTTTTCAATCTACACTGGTAGTTTCTGAGATAAGCACATCCTAGTAAACATACTCTTCAGCACAACAACTACAGCTATACAATAAGTATGTGGCGTATTTGATAAAGGATCTATGTAACATTAATGCAACAACAAACTTACATAGAAAATTAAACTCTACTCTTATAACAATAATAAATAAAATTGCTAACCAAGATTTTTAAAAGGTATGTACGTACTTTCGTGTAGAATCAGTCAGTTAAAACATTTGTTTGTATTTTTAACCGACTTCAAAAAAGGAGGAGGTTCTCAATTCAACCGTACATTTTTTTATGTGTGTTCGCGGAAAGCTTTGTTGTTTATGAACCGATATCGATGATTCGTTTTTTAATGGAAAGTAGATATCAAAATGATACCACCATTTTGATAGATATATACCATGATAAGCACACTAAGATCTGATGCATCCAAGAGAAATCGAGTCGAACCATGAAGTCAGCTTAATTTTTATTGTACAATCAGTGTCTAGTACCCCTAGTATGTAGATTTTGAGACCAGATGGCATTGTGTGTTAAATATCTTTTAAATATATTATTGTTTCAGTCAAGTACGAATGGGCTGATCATTGGTAACGAAGCATATTTCTCCCACGGTTTATAAAGCATTTACAAAATCATGACGTGTTACAAAATAATTTTAATTACATAATATCTCGTACCTCGACATATCATAAATTCACTAAGAGATAATAAAAAAATAATAATTACGCCAAACATAAAATATTTCAAACAAAAACGTAGCCCTCGGCTCCCTAATTTGAACACTCATCACTTGGACGGAGTACGGAAACAAAGAAAGTTATTAATGTCTGGATCTATTGTCTGCATTTCTGACAACCACCAACGTTACTAGCACTGCCGTGTACAACCACATCATAAGAAAACCTTAAAAAGCTACAGCTCCACTTATCTGGTCAGTTTTGTAGGGTAGAATGTAACAGTTTCTTTTGTCTCACGAAGGATTTTTCTTACAGTTTATTTTGCTTGTTTCAATTGCAACGTTTTGTCTTTATAAATTGTGTTGATTGAATGTACTGTTAATGAACTATGGTTGATTGGTGAACTATTTCAATTAAGATGTTATAAGAGCTATGAAATCTATAATAAAGGTGTTTGCAAAGCTCATTTTATTGTTGAAATTGAACAAAATCATTCACCCCATCTTGTGATGATTTAAGCGTGCCATGCACTTGGCTCTATTGAAATAACGTTTACAATTGCTGTTCATTTGTCTCGCTAAAATTCGAGAACGGATGAGCCGATACACCTAATTTCGATTTCGAAATGTTGTTCGTTGTCCAGAGAAAGTTTAGACGGTGAAAAATTAAAAATAACTTGAAAATCCAAATGTCACGTGTACAGCTAGTATGTCATATATATTTAACAATAGCTGACGCGGCGAACTTCGTACCGCCACATATTTTTTTTCGAAATATTTTCTACATTTCTGAAAATTCTAGAAACAGAAATACGGCGCCACCTACCGGATATCTATGCGACATAGACGCCCAACCGGCGCTTTGCGTATGCACGTGTGTGTATAATAAATAAAAATAATATAAATGATTTATGGATACAAATAAATAAGAAAATAGTTTAGTAAATGTTTTAAAACAAAAAAAAATGTTTCACAAATATTTTGTTTATATTCTTCAGTATTTGAACCAAAATAAAATAACATCTCAGATCCTGCTTGCGTAGCGTACAGTTACCTATATAAAATAATAAAAAATATTTAGGACATCTAACATACAACGATATCTAGTAAAGGTAAAGTAAAGAAAAAAAAGAAAGAAAGAAAATTGTGCTGTTTAGTAAAGTCTCATCGTGGACCAAAAATGTTGTCACGTAACAACGTAACATCGCACGAATGCACGATGCGAATTATATCGGACGTTCTTGCGGTGCGAGTTTGCAGATATTTACGATGCGTTGCGAATTCGCAGTGTTGCGTGGGGGCCCTTACTCATTACTTTATATATTTACCTCAGCTAAATATTCTAACCGCTTTCTTAATTAACACTAGGCTAATATGCCATCATACAAGTAGGCAGTATTTAGAGTAATGACCCACGAGTATTTACCCGAATGTGCCATTATGTGCCTGAAGTCATCATACTTCACTCCTCTTGATAATGGCACTCATAAGCTTATATATCTTGAGTTGCTGTTTGAAATTACAGCACTAAGAACTGACGTTATTTTATCATATTAAGTTTCTTTTATTTAAAAACTAGCTGAACCCCGCGGTGCTACCCGCGGCTATTGTTGTACCGCGAGTAACGCCGAAGGACAAAGTTAGTCTAAAAAAAGTAGCCTAAGTTACTCCCCCGATCATCAGCTATCTGCCAGTGAAAGTTCCGTCAAAATCCGTTCAGCCGTTCCAGAGATTACCCGGAACAAACAGACAGACAGACAGACAGACAGACAAAAATTTTTTTAACTACATTTTTGTTATATGTATCGTGTATACATACATATGCATTGATTAAAAAGCTGTTATTTTAATGTTACAAACAGACACTCCAATTTTATTTATTTGTATAGACAAATAAACAATAAATAAATCAATATTTCGAACGTCTGACTCACAACGCCGTTTAGTCCCAAATTAAGCTTGTACTATGATTACTAGGCAACTGATACAAATATACATAGTATAGGCTTTACTTTTGTAAATACATATACATAGGAAATACCGAACTCCGAAAAAAACCATACAAACATTTGATCTGGCCCGGGAATCGAACCCTAGACCTTAAGCTCAGCATACGCTACCACTGTGCCATCGAGGGAATTAAAAATGATAAGAATGTTGTCAAGCATTTAACACACGATCGTGTGATCCCGAACTAGACAAAGTCTGTGCTATGGTTACCGGACTAATAATAAATATTTCGGACATTTAACACACAATGCCATCTAGTCCCAAGCTAAGCAAAGCTTGTGTTATGGGTACTAGACAACTGATATAAATAAATATATACTTTTTTTTGTAAATACATATATATTATACATAGAAAACACCCAAACTCCGAAACAAATATTAGCAGATCATACAAACATTTGGTTCGACCCTGGAATCGAACCCGAGACCTCAAGCACAGCAGTCGCATACGCTACCACTGCGCCACCGAGGCAGTCAAATAATAAACATGTTTAAGAGTGATAAGAACAACAATTTATTCTGTGTCTGGATTATATTGTACCAGTTACACCAGGAATATTTTCACTTTCCTGGTTTTTTTCGATCCAATCTATGTGAGTACATATACTCACAGAGATTTTAATAATGCAATTACTTATTTATTCACTGTAAAATTTTCACAAGCAGAATTATTTTAAACACTTAACTAAGCTTTTTTTTGCAAAACAAAAGAATCACTACAATATTGACTCTCAATCGAAGATATCAAATAACATACTGATGGAAAAATGAGACCGGCCGAGTCAATTAGAAAATAAATTGTTTTCGAAGTCCGACTCACTTAAGTTATAACTTTCAAGTATTTATGTTAAAACTCTACTGAATAATTAATTAAGCTGAATACGCTTGACTTTATTGTGTTCAATCATAATAAAAATGTTATTGTAGCTAGCAAATTGTGAATATATATGTACCATTTCGTTTATGATGCTGAGTTATACTGTAGCATAGTCTGGAAGAATGATTTCATTTAAAGACTAGCTGAACCCCACGGTGTTACCCGCGGTTATTGTTCTACCGCTAGTAACGCCGCGGGAAAAAGTTAGTCTAAAAAAAGTAGCCTAAGTTACTCCCTGGATCATCAACTACCTACCAGTGAAAGTCCCGTCAAAATCCGTCCAGCAGTTCCAGAGATTATCCGGAACAAACAGACAGACAGACAGGCAAAAAAAATTTCAACTACATTTTTGGTATATGTATCGTATATACATACGCATTGATTAAAAAACTTTTATTTTAATATTACAAACAGACACTCCAATTTTATTTATTTGTATAGATAAGACAAAGATTTTTTTTTTACAATAACTCGATTCAGAGATAAATTGGTCAAAACACATTAAAAAATCGACTGCGTAGAAATGTATCTACTTAAAATTTATCAGTCTAAGAATTTAATTTGAATGACCACACAAAAAGTAGATGGATCAACTTTTTTCTTATGTATGGCCCTACCAAAATGAATTTACTCTGCCTGATGGAAGGCATAAGCAGAATCCAAGAGTTGTGGTCACCATACTCATTGCGAATACAGACAATGCAACAATGCAGCATGGTGACCCACACCATGGTGGCCTAGTGATGCTTCTTAAGCATCACTGGGCCGCCACCATGGAGCCGCCAACTGACAGTAAATTAATACTATGGCTACACCAACAGCAACTATAGAGTCATAATGCGGTCAGGGGATACGTGAAGCCTGATTCAAGACATATTTTTACTTCCTGACAGCGGTGTCCGTATCGTTGCCTCTAAACAGAGATGGGTCATGACACTTCTACTAGATTGTCTATCTTTCGATTGTGAGTAGGATCGTTATGTTCTCCATGTCACCGTAGTTAAGTCTAAGCCAGATCTACTAAGAATCATGAGATGATCATCAGAGAATCATGTCTCATATCTCAAGGTAAAAAAAAATTTCGCCCAAAAAATTGCATCTAATATTTGTTTAAATACTCTTTATGATGTGTGGGTATGTACATATTTTACTACAACATATAAATAACCCACACAAACATAATACGTATCTCCCAAAATGACACACTACAGCATATCCCCATTAATGTCACGATCATAAAGGATAGCAGTCTGTTAACGAGCACAACTGCCCTGCAAAGTGCCGGCACTAACCATTTACAGGGTTTCAAAGGATAAGCAATTTATTTAAACCTCAGCTCGTATTTTATACTATTTCGTGTGAAACAATCATAATGCAGTAATAAGAAGATTGCGTAAACATCAATTGTGACGAAAATTTCTGTTAAATTCCCAGTAGTTTCTTGAAGCCCACATACTCTCAGTTATTATAAGACCAAATTACCTATCACACTTAGTATAATAATAACTCATGGAGGATCAGAACGTTAGTACGTTGAAGCGGAAGTGGACCGGTCTTATCTCCAGACGAACCGATGGTCACTGGAGCCGAAATGTGCTAGAGTGGATACCACAATTAAGCAAACGCATTTCAAGAAAAGGGCTTGCAACGATTAGATGCGGACATTTGAGATGTTGATATGACATTTGACAATAACTCACATGGTCACGTGTTAATTAGTGATTAGTACCGCTGAGAAATACCTGCAACTCAAAAACCGCTCGTGCGTTCCCAACCTTCAAGTACTTCAACAGTATTAGGTGAAGTATTTCTACTTTAGGCGTGTTGTATTTAAAAGTAAACTATTGATGATCTCCGACTGTTAGGAAAACAATAATTGAAATAGCTGCCGTATAAGTTTGCAATTTATAACTACTGTTCCATTACTGTTACACACACACACACACACACACACACACAAGCACCAAAAGAATTACTTGAAACTGGTTACTCTGGTTTTCTATGAGGCATTTGTACCAGGTCTGACCTAGGTATGCAGGCTGTTACTTACCATGCAGGCTGATTACCAAATACATCCAAAGTTGAATTTGGAATCCTTTGGCCTTTGAGAGACGACAAGTTATTAATTACTGTTAATTTATGTAATATACCACTATTCATGAGTATTGAAGCTTACTTATTCCAGGTAAATTATATGGGTACAATTATTACCAACAATAGAGGAATTAGGCCTGAATCCATAAATGGACTAAAACAGCTAACAATGACGACAGTATTACATTAGTACTAGACACGTTTCAGTTTAATATTTCAACAAATAAATGTGTCGTAATAATGACATATCAAATTCAATTCTATTCTTTATCAAGCCCAAGATAGACCACGTATAACAAAACAAAGGACAATTTAAACCATTGTGAAGCGACCATTAAGTGAGGGACTGTTATGGCAAGTTCGGGTGACATAGTATTGACGGAGGTACCTCCTTAATGTGTTAAGCTTACCCTGTAATGCTTACACAAGTTTCAGTGGTTACAAAATGTGACGCATTACAAATTTTGTTTTTAATAGGATTCCTTTGTGTTAAATAGAATTGTTTGTTTACATAAACTGTTTTGTTTTGTTTTATCCAGCTGTGCTAGAAGGAAGAAAATGTTTTCCTAGAGTTATTTTTTTTAATGGATAGGGGACAAACGAGCAGACTTATTACCTGATGGTAAGCGATTACCATCGCCCATGGATACCCGTAACACCAGAGGCGTCACAAGTGCGTTGCCGGCCGGCCGGATGGGGGAAGGGTGGGATATGGGCCTCTGGTATCCTCACTCACTCGGTGAAACACAGCGCAAGCGCTATTTCACACTGATTTTCTGTGAGGCCGTGGTATCGTTCCGGTCGATTCGGCCCATTCATGAAGTATGAGAGTATTTATATTTATCTATACAAATAATCTATTTAAATGAATAAAATTGGAGTGTCTGTTTGTAATATTGAAATAACCGCTGTTTGTTAATCGTGGTACGACAAAAAACGCGGGTAACACTGCGGGGCTCAGCTAGTCGTATATAAATACAAGGTTCGTTTAGTCTAAAAGGCTTGATGGATTTTTGATTAAAAGGTATCATTACATCTTAAAACTTCCTTAAATGTCTTGAATTAAATTGACCCCGTGTACTTTGGATATCGCAATAAAAAGTAGCTTATTTCCTTTCTCAAGAATTAAAATATCATTCCACACTTTATTAAAATCAGTTACGTAGTTTTGGTGATTTAGCATGAAAGTATAACAAACAGACCATTATTTTTGAGTTACAACATTATTATTAGATAACTTTAGTGTAGTTTAGTTAATAATATATAGGTCTTCTGGTACAATGGTACTTGTTTAAAGTACAACCAATTGTCAACCCACGCTTTCTAAAATATGTTCTCCAAGCAACCTTATACATCATGTAATATCGAAGTCAAGTATTTCAATATTAATTCCTTCCATATTTAGTAACATACTCACGAAATTATTCTCACAGTATCTAAATCAATAGGCATCCCGTTTCAAGCAGATCAATATCTGTTACTCTAAATTTTCCCTTCATATTTGTTCCCTGTTTGTCACCAATTTACTATGACGCTCTTTATATAATACAGTATCTAAACAAAAGCATGTTTTATAAATGTAAAAACGATATTCCGTAAAATCCGTATTCTTGTCAAAGCTGAGTGATGACATTAATAATTATGTAAAACGCGATCAAAGAGAAAAATATAACCGACAGTGTTTCGCTTTTACGATCAATTGTTTTGAGTGTGCTATTTTTTTAACGTACTTAAAAAAGAATATTAGACGAGAACGGTTCGGGACGGCATGTATGGGATAGTGGTTTGAGCAGTCATTACCGCTTCTAACTGAGTGTTATGGATTAGGAAATTGTTATTCTGAGGCTGGTTGTTATTTGCGACCGTTTCATAAATGCTATGTATCTCATATGAACATCGTTGGACCATTTATTATACTTGATCCGCCATAGCCATAGCATGTTGTGTGAGTGATAAACTAGTGACATACCTAAATTAACCCATCAACAGATTTTTATAAAACCAAAAAAAATAAAGAAACAAAACAAAGATAGAGCTACTTATGTAGCGTCATAAAATCAAGAACCTAAAAAATAATGAAACATCACTAACTGTAATATAAGTTGGGTTTTGTAAGAGCGTCTATCTTTATGGTCACTTCTATACCAACGGCTCTGCTTATGACCTGTCCACATAGAAATGGCTGTCGTAAAGTTATTTTATGATGCCTTTAGGATCGAGATGATTTTTCTGCTTAATTAAAAATACCTTTTCAATAGTGTTTAGGTGCGGTGTTTTGAACGTAAGTTTTACTCAGATATTGGTATATATTGCAATTAAATCTTATTGAGGATATTGTATAAAAAAGCGGCTTAATTCGTCTTTTTTAAGAATTTATATATACTTGACTTTGTATATCAAAATCACTGTATTGAAAAAATAATGAATCTCCTAGAGTAAAACAACAAATATCACTGGTGTTAATTTGCTTTTTCTGGTTAAATAATTGAACTAATTCTGCCATCCTCTGCAGTTTTAAAAATGACTAAATCGTATGAAAACAAAAAACCGAACCTACTATAGTTTAATTATAGGCAAAGGAGGTCGCTTATGCTATAAAAAAAAATCTTATCAAAATCAGCCAATAAATTCACATCATCAAAATACTATCTGGTCACAGCTAGAACTGTCACAATTAGAAACAACAAGCATTCAATAATATCTAAGAAATGTCAATCTGTAAACACTCCATCGAATACTGAAGTTTGAAGCAACAAAATTGATAAATTATCAAATCAAATCATGACCCACGATCACTATCAAACAGATTCATTAGAAGACATTCAAACCGTCTACGTCAAAGACCCTGCAGTGTTCATAAGTTACTTATCTATGCACGTGTTAACTTGCAAGATACGTCAAATTCTAAACCCGATTATATCTATATGTCCATCTATACTTGGTTATCACAAATGTCTGTCTATCTTGATATTATCAAATCCACAGTTAACTTTGCGAACAGGTTTCATCACAATCTGACTACTATTTTTGATCTCTTCAAGTTGAATTGTGGGCTTTCTGATTTATGCAGGGTAGTTCTATGTCTTAGGGTAGCGCTTACAAATCCAAATCAGACTTCAAGAGAGCGATTGGAATGGAAAAGAGATAGAGTAACAATCTAAGTCAACTTATTATTTTAAAGAAATACTTTGTTTACTCAAAAGCTTCTTTATTCTATAGGCTCTTTCATTTTTCAGATCGTCAGACTGTCGAAAAATATATTCCCATAAATTTTATATTCAATTGATATTTTAAAGATGACCTTCCAAAATAGATTTAGAGAGATTACAAGGACAATACCAATTAAATTTTAATTTGTAAACTACTCAAGCAAGATTGTATTTTATCACATAAATCTGAAGATATAAATTTTAATAGCAATTATGAAACATTTCTAATTAATTAAACATTATTGAAATGTTCTTGCAAAAGCGTTTGTTGAGAGTGTAGAAGATATTTTTTAAGTGACACCGTATCATTTTAGGGGGGTTGTATAGAGGGAGAATTGTGTTGTCAAAGTGTATTAATAATTATGACTTTGAATAAAGTGAGTTCCACGAATGTTGTCACCGTTTTATCTCTGACAAAAAACCGTTTCTGACAACGACAATTTTCTACTACAGCAAATATGAGTGAGAAATATGAAATACAAACAGAAAATTTTAAAGTAATGAGACTGTCTGCCCTTTGTACATTACACCTGTTGTACGTTTTATTACATTTATTACAACATTTATAAAACCTTTGTAAATAAAAAAATGTAGTTTTCTATCTGTCAGGACCATATACAAATTCAAAGTATTTGTATATATTTCTATAATAGGACATAATACATGACTAGCGATTTAAAAAGGATACATACACTAAGGTGATGCTTAGGCTACTCGTAGAAGAGGTTTCATGGCATGCTTCCACTGGATGCGATTCAAAACCGCAATCAATTCTCCAAAAGGACGCCATAGTCATTTCACTGCTAACAATGGCCACGGGTATCTTACCACACCCCATACAACCCGCATAACACAATTAATCATATCCTATCTAATTATTATTATATTTCCCAAAGCAATACACCCATATATTCAACCTAACGAGTATCCTTATGAAGGAATGCTATATCATTCCGTGAGAGAAAAAGGGATGGAGAATAATCTGTTCACACAATTAACCCCCCATAATGCAGTTCTGCTCACCTACTTAACTCACCGGTAATAATTACGCTGGTATGGGTGATAGGGTGGTGCTCAGATCTGGCCGCTTTGTGATTAGAATTGGTAGGGTTGTACGAATGAAAAAATAAGACCTTGAGGTGATTGAATCAAGAAATCTAAAATGATTGGATTTAAAAGTCTTTGACATTTTAAAAATAGACGTCATTCTTAGTAAGTTTTAAAACCGAAACTTGAAAACGTTTTCACATCGGGTCCAAAAATAGTTATTCCTGAAGTTTACATGTGATAAAAACTGTAAAGAAATATGAGTATTACTTCCAAAAGTCATAATTCTGAAATGAAAAAGATGTAAAATTTTCTTTAAATGAGCCCAATTTTGAGTGTAATAGATTCATGTTCAAAATTAACTATAATGTTTTTGTTTATTATAAAAAAAAAAAAATTACTTTACGTAAACTAATTAATGGTTGAATTGAGAAATTTCAGAAGTCTAATTAATCGCAGAATAAAACAAAAACAGTCTCTTTCCAATACCTGCTATTAATTTTGAAATGTTACATTATAAATCCGAGAAAATCAATCTCATAAGAGTCAAGTCTCAATAGAAATGCCAAACATAAAATTAGTTTTCCGTCAAAGTAAAATTTTCTTGGACCGGATATTAGATGTTCCGGCGGCAATTTAGCTTTCAGGAAAACGATCAAATAACAACTAACACAAAATTATTTAACTTGACATCTTAGGAATATACGAAGGTAAATTCCTTTTGGCAAGTTAGACGACAGTGATATTGAATATTTGAACATTCGAATCGTCTTTCTTGATAACGTCTTATATAAAAATAATTTGGCTCCTGAAATTTTTAGAGATATTATTTTTGTTAAAGTTTGTAATTAAGTATTAAATTTCTTAGTTCGAGGTTATTTAAAAATTAAATGATGTAATAGCAGTTCCCTCAAGAAACCCAGATAGGGTTGAGTGTATTAAAAATTAGCCTGTATCAATATAGCTTTGACAAGCAGTATTCTTAATCAAAGTTTTTAAGTTTAAACCACGTGTCAATAATAAATATTAATCCTCCCCTTCCCTCCCACCCCCCGCAATCCCCCTACCTATCCCCAAAGGCCGGCAACGCATTTGTGACGCCACTGGTGTTGCCATGTCCATGGGCGACGGTAATCGCTTATCATCAGGCGATACGTCTACTCGTTGGCCCCATAAAAAAAACAAAATGTTTGAATTTTTCCTTAATTAATTCAATTGCATGATATGAAGTAAAAACTCCATCCTGGGTCGACCATAATAATAAGGTAAATGAGACTTTTTGAAGTTATTAAAAGTGTGAGAGTGTAGCAGCCCTATCGTCACAAGCTCTTGTAGGCATTTTAATGAGACGTCGCTTAGATAACGTAATTACATATTATTTTGTGCCTATCTTCACATTAGTACAGGAGTTTTTGGTTGAATTATGTTAAAGCGGGCGTAGAATGGTAATTAGGACGTCAACAAGACTGAGGTAGAGAACATTTTGTGATGCTTTTAGCGATACGTGGAATGAGGGAAGAGTACTGAATCTGAGTCGTCTTATGTGTTTAAGAAAACATAACTAAGATGAAGAATTTATGGCCGTTTTCACCAACGTCCCCTAAATTTAAGGGACCACTTAGAGGGACTCCCAGTTATATTTTTAATTTTACCAACCTTTACGGAAAACCTAAGTGCTTGGGTGTTTTTTCAGTACAGGTGTAATATTTACTTTGCAACCTCAACGACTCGCAATTATTGTGCCACATATATATTTTAACCAGTTATCAGTTTGACAATTTGAAACATTGAATTATAATATATAAATCGCATAAATAGGTGATTAAATCTTTAAATTAATTAAAAACAAGTCTATTTCGTATTAAATCTTAATCAGTAAGTAATAAAATTTATTTAATTACTTAATATTGCAGAAAAAGACATGCGACATATACTTGCACACTTTTACGTTTTTGTAAATCCCTACAAAATAGAAAATCCGTAGTTAGGAGTCTCCTAGCATGATGCATACGAAATTAAATAAGATTTATATTTAGGAGCTACCTACGTTAAAGGATTCTTAGTTAGAAGATGGTATAAGTATAGTTGGTAAAAACGGGCATTAGAGTATTCTTAACACTTCAAACTATAGATTAGACATACTAAGGTTGGACAGAAGGCTCTAAAATAAACATTTATTGGGACCTGATAATATTTAATATTTAGTCAAGATAGTACAGGTTGAGTGGGGTTTTAAATAAATGAAAGGTAATAAAAGGTTTCATGATAATTTTTCTCCAGTAAACGAAGAAGAACAAATCACAAAAAGAGAGTTACGTAACGAAGGAAATACCATCATAAAATATTTTTTAAGGACCGTAACTAAACTTTACTCAACCAAAAGTAAATTCTTGATAACTCAGATAAAGTTTATACAATACTTCTTCTCTAATATATAGTTCCAAAATTCACGCACGTAGCTAACGATATACAATTTTCAAGAACTCCTTTTATGTGATCTTTATAATAATAAATGAGAATTGAATTCAATATCATTACTTATGTTAAAACTTTGATAAATGTATGGGTACGTGGGTGCACCTGGCAGACAATAAAGTAATGGACCGAGTACATTGCGCGGTACATCCCAACGGTTGATTAATGGATCACAGTGGGGCCGCCAGTCGATACGATAATTTGAGATTGGCTCCGGCTGAAGCTGATATATGGGACGAACTTGGTGAGAAATTTATGTTTTCTTCACCCAGTTTGCTTTCTTGTTATAAGTTTCTATCTGTAATAGTCATAGTTTTAATGAGTTTATGATCCTGTTACTTTGTTCTCAGGTAGATATAAATCAGATTTGGCCTCGAATTCAAGTCTCCTTTTTATCGACAGGAGAATTATACTTGTTTTTTCCTATATGTCTCGCCAAAGTCATACAGGAAGAAATGAAGGCAAATTTAGGAACATAGTTACTGACTCTAATGTTGTTAAAGTATCAAATATAAATTTAAATTCTCATTCAACAATACATAAATACGTGATTATAGATAAAAAAAAAACAGGATTCTGTGCTACACTGTTCACGGCCGTATTGTCTTGTACTCAAACTGACCAATAAAAGCAAGAGAACATGAAACTACCGACCAAAATTTTCATAACTTTTGGATTGTAACATAGCGTACATATTCGACGAATTTCTAAAACTTTGGGTCTAAGAACCAATCGACCCCGGGAACCACCAGAACCGTCTTCTAGCGGGGGAAAAAACATCTCACTAGGTGGCTCTGCTGCTTTGTCCACATGCCATTAAGCTGGTGACCATCACTAATAGATTCTACTCATGCTTTCCATCAGGTAGAGTAAAGTCAATTTGGTAGGCTCAATTATATAAAAAAAAACTACCTGATTTTATGAATATTATATTATTTTAACTACTTTTCTGAACTTCGCTATTCGTAAACTAATTTTAATTTGATTTCGTTGATTTGATTTTATTAGTTATACGCAAGGTTGGCCCCATTCAAATTTAAACTTAATATCCTACATCAGAGGGTGGCCATTTAAGGGATGAAAAATTCAGCTTTTATAATTTATCATAATTTACGCGCGTTAATCTTGGTGATACTTTTTTAAAAGTTATTTATTACTGACAAAACAGGCTGCTGTTTCTTACATTCAGAGCTTAATTGCTAAAAATAATTTAAAATAAGTTTCTTGTGTTTTTTTTTAGTTTATACCTTTTATATTATATTGATTTCTCAATAAAAATATCATTTAAGTAATTATGTCTTTAAGACAATAATAGTATTATTTTTTTTCAATTATAAGTATTCAACCTTACATAATACATAACATGGATTTCATATTTTATACACCTGTCGGCACCCTTTTTTGAATTGATTGTTGTTCAAGCGGCAATCTATTCCAAACTATTTTATTTGACTTTAATGACACCTAGTCGGTTCTTTTTCTCACTTACAACATACCGCACAAAATTTTGCATCAGCTTTCTGAAATTACAGAGTAACGGAAGTGACGGATATTTCTATTCACAGACGGAGGTACATCCATCACATTTCAAATAAATCCATTATATATAACTGTCGTATCATGTTGTTTCTCCTAAACTCCTAAACCATCTGACCGGTTTTTATGTTGCTCCTTTTAAATCTGTTTTTTACTTGCGTGCCTACGATAGGATGCTTATAATGATCAATGGAAGACAAGCATGATTAAAAAGAGACGCAGATAAAGCTCCCATTGAGCTCAGAGCTCGAGAGTCAGCTAGTGAACTATACATGTTGCTTCTAAAAACAAGAACTCGATTGCTTTTCATCAAATGAGTAAATGAGACTATGTCTCTTGGATTGTAAGTGTTGTAAATGGGTGACAGTAGCAACTTACCTTCAGGTTACATGTCTGCTCATTTACCGACTATCATCTAAAACAAATCTTGAAGCAAATTTTAAACAAGTTTTAAGCTTAGTCAAAACTAAGATTAACCGCATTTGATAATTAAATCACAATCTTTTTCTGAATCAGTTTTCAGTCAGTCTATTATTAGATCATCAAAAGTTCATATTTTATTCCTCAACGCCTTCGCGTGGACTTCATCCCAGATAATGCGACCCACCCCTGGCCTATTAACATTCCCGAAGCCTGGCACATTATGCGTGAGCCGAGACTCCCCGTCTAAGATAAATCTTCGTTCCTCGTGCTGAGTTCATTAATATCTCCACAATTGATTCCAGCGATAAGCGATAAGCGCATATTAAATATTTTACGATTTTCTATGTTATATATTTTGAGTATAGGTTATCTGTCATTATAAATAACAAATGCCTTTTCGTAATTATAAGCACATTAAAGATCTTAATTTTTTAAATTTACTACACTGTCATCAACGTCAGCCCATCACAGTCCCTTGCTTGACATAGGCATTTTCTTATATGTAATAGGCGGGCAAACGACCGGACGTATCGCCTGGTGGTAAGCGATTAACGCCGCCCTTGGACACCTGCAAAGACCAGAGGCGTCACAAGTGCGTTGCCGGCCTTTGGAGGATGGGAAGGGGAGATAGGGTAAGGGGGTCTTGGGTTATGGGCCTCCGGTATCCTCACCCACTCGGTAAAGCACAGCGCAAGCACTATTTCACATCGGTTTTCTGCGGATTTCTATTACACTACACTATATTACCTTACATCATCATTATCATCATCATCATCTCAGCCAAAATAAATCCACTGCTGGATTATTTTCCTTTAGCTAAGTTAAATTCTTGTACCTAATAAGCGTAAGTTTTTGTCGGTAGTCAAATGAGTAGACTTGGAACTCGAGTTACTATTAACTAAAGTAATAATTTAGTTCAAGCATTTATAAAAATGTCAACATAAATATTCCAAATTGAAGCAAAAATCTTAATTTGCTCTACCAATAAATTCATACTTAAAATTAAAAAAGTAAAATCTAAAATTTGAATAAATCTCATACATTTTAAAGCTTTCACATTGACTTTTTTCTGTTATCATCGCAAACATGCCTGGGATTCCATTTTGGCATGCAGACTCGCACTCTCGCCCTGGCAATGGTCCAAGCACGTCTTGGAAGGTATTCCGTATGCCTCAAGGTACAGGCGATGAATAGAATATCACACTTATTGTAATATCCTTGCTCAATTCTCATATTGAGTTTCAAGGTATTATGAACTTGATATTCAACCTGCAACCGAATCAAATACGTTATCATTGAATAGGATTTTTTTGCATTAGTGACAAGAGATTAGGTAGAAAGAAAACGTGAAAAAAAACAATGGGTTGCACTCCGGGAGTGCCGGCAGAATTGAAAACTTGAACATTAACGTTGTGTATTTTTGATTTATATATATATATATTTTTTAATTTCCTATATTTATTAAACATAGTGAACGATGATATACGATTCTTTGCTTTTAACATTCCTTGAGAACCGATAACCACAGAAATGCTTACTGTGATGTTATAAAAATATAGGTTAATGCTATACAGTATAAACACATCACCCGAGCGAAGCCGGGTTTACACACGAGCACACTGCGCCGCTTAAACGAAACAGCGGGAGCAGGCATACATTTTTGTCGTGCCGTAGCAAGAGAGGGGGATATGACTTCCTCTCGTACGCCACGCCTCCGTCTTACGAATATTCGCTAACACACGTGTCCTGACGCGAGTTTAAAATTTTTTACCATCTCAAAAAAGTGCCCTAAAGAAGTTTTCACTTCCAAAATGTACTTAACGATCATACTACATACAGTCGATGATAATAAAATGGTTCAAAAAATATGAAGAGGTTCGTATAAAGCAAAAGCAAAATGTTTTATAAACTTACAGTACATTCTCAGAACTTCCATTTTAAATATTTTTTTAAGTTGAAGACCACATTACCAACGCACATAACTTACGACGCATACGAACACAGAGATCGCCGCAATACGACACCGGTGCTACTCAAATTATCTCGCATCTTTTTACATTCTTCGTACATTTCTTAAATCTTTTAGCAAAAGTTTGTAAAACAGGTAATTTAAGTGTCAAGAGTCTCCCATAAACAGTGTATGAATAAGATAAACTCAAAACAAAGTTTTAAATGAAATAAATGTAACTCTCAAAGAAGAATTTGTTAGAGAAATACAGAATTATTTTTTCTAAAATAAGGTGTAATTTTGATGGGAATTGCATATAATGAAATTGTAACTCCTTATAAATTTAACCACCACTAGAGAGTGGTGTATACATCACGCGACACAGTGGACTGACATTAATTAAAAATCTACTTTTTTAGATTAATTAATCAATAGAAGCCGAATGAAACAGACTTAAAGCAACCTACAATTTACTTAGTAACTGAGTCCGAGCTTAAGGCAGTGTCTTCCGAACTAATTTACATACTTTCCCAGTTCAAATTTTTTCATTATCTTTTAATTAGTTGTTCAGACATCTTAAGGTGGAGTTTAGAAGTCCTCAGACTTTAGCCGTGGAGGAAAACAAAGCAATAGGCTACCAAGCTTCATTAGCTAAGCCTATTTTATTCTTTACCCTACTGTTTGCGATTTTTGCATTAAATTATGTTTATTGAAACAAGGTGGAGGGTAAATATCAATTTAGCACGTTCTCGTACCAGGAAAATATAAAGTATGCGTGGAAGGATTTATGATAACTGGTGTACCACAAGGGACGATTGTGGGTCCAACGATGGGACACATAAATTCCTGTTATGTAATACCATGTTTCTTTTGTAAAATTTATAGTGTTGGAAGTAAGGTATTTAATTATTTTTAGCTGATAATTTAATAAAAAATAACGGCAGGGTAATTTTTTTTTAATCAATGATAGCGCACACAGTCACAAACAAATAAATATGACAAATTTTAAAAGTTTTGTTATAACCGAATGTTTATGTTTACAATATTCCATTTTGCAAAAAAACTACGTTTATATAAATTAATAGCTGAGCCACGCGGTGGTTACATACACGTGGTACAACAGCAACCGCGGGTGACACCACGAAGCGAAGCTTAACTTAAGTTAAATTAACTGCCTCTGTGGCGTAGTGCTAGCGTATGCTTGAGCTCTCGGGTTCGATTCCTGAATCGGACCAAATGTTTGTATGATCTGCAAATATTTGTTTCAGAGTTTGGGTATTTTCTATGTATAATATGTATATATTTACAAAAAAAAAAAGTACATAAGTATTTATATCGGTTATCTAGTAACCAAAATGATGATGATCAAGTTAGATGTCCAAAATATTTATAAATTTATAAAAAAGATGAAAAATGTTATTTTGCATATGTACCGTGTATACATTCGTATGCATTTAGTAAAAAAAAACAGATAATCCAATTTTATTTATTCGTATAGATGTATGTGATGTAGATATTTGGGGTTTCTTCATACAAAGAAGTATCACAGGTTAATAATTGTACTGACATTTCATCTAAGGATACATCTAAAAATAAAACTCGCATCTAATGCCTTTTAGATTGCTATAAAATGTATCAATCGGCACGTATCGATCACGTTTTCCATTAGTGAATAAAATAAATCCCCATTCGTTATAATATTGACACAAAATATATCTGAAAAAATCCTTTGTTTCAATACTGAGCAATAACGAACATCGGAGACAATAACATTAAATCATCCTCCGTATTTTTTACAACCCTTGCTCTGTAATAATCCTGGGAACGGTTCTTCTCTACCATGTTATAAAAGTTTCGATGACTAAGATTTAGAATTCGGAAAATGAGTTTTTTAAGGACATTTTTAATAAATGTCACTGTTAAACCTTACACGAGAGGGACTGGATTTGAATAAAAATGTTGAGATAATATAATTAAAAAAGACATTAAATATAACAAATATACTATTATTATTATTACATAGTTATAAAAACTCATGTACTTCTCTGATATCCGAGTAATATTACTAAATGACGTGAGGATAGTTTTTGGTTAATACAAGACTTGTGAACCTACTAGAAGTCACAACACTATAGTAAAACTCAACTTAATCAGATAAGCTCGTAAGCAAATTACCATATTTAATTCCAATTGTCCATGTAATAGAGTACTTATTTTGTTGGTCTATTACTAACACCGAATGCATGCTCACAATTGTATTGAAATACGTACGCTTTGGTCCAATATCCAGTGTTCGTATAATCTTTGTTTAAACTGGTTCTAATCAGGGGTCTATTGTTTATGCCTGATTGCGATGTGGGACAGTTGAGTATATTCGTTTACAAATCAATTTGTTTTGTTAAGCACCAATCAAATTTCAGATATCAGCATTGGTATGACAGTATTTGATGCACATTCTGCACAAGTAACTTCATGTTTTGGTAAAAAAGATATTTGATAAAATGCTAACAATCACGGCCAAGCCAATAAAATAACTGTCTGCTATCAACAAGATTTTTTTGCTAATCCGACAACGTTTCAACGCAGCAGCCATTAAACAAATCGTCCGTTACAAATAAAGTATTCAGTGAATTTGTTTTACACAAACAGCGCTGTGCCAATCAAATAGAGTGTGTAGAATGTGCAAAACTGTTACACCTCTTTCCACATGCAGAACATTATGCTATCAAAGCGCGTTGTAGACTCATAGAGGTGTAAACTCGTTAGTTGGGTTTAATCAATACTGTAGCTTTTCTACCAGTTTTAATTATAATCATACTTTTACATGCAAAATTCCCAAAAACTTTTCTTTGTAAGATTAATTCTGAAATTAATTTTCCCTTATACAGAATATTGGTCGTAACAAATTTTAGTATTCTAGTCTTGTCAAATTTCATTTATCTTTTTAGAATATAATTAGTCTAAACATAAATTGAATATTGCTTAAAGTTGAATCGTTTAGGCAAATAAAACCTTCTTATCTGAATTAAAAGATTCAAGTTGCGATGTTCAGAGTATTTGAGAAATATTATTTCTCCACTGGTAAATAAATTTGAAGGCAATAATTACAAAAGTACGTCAGAGAAACTAAATCAGTTTTCTGTCAAGGAATATTATTACGATAAGATTATAATGGAAAATGCTTGTAGATTTCAATACAAATTTATTTGAATTGTAATTTTTTTTCAGTGACATTTTATATATTTGAAATAATTTTGATCTTTTTTCCGACTTAATATAATGAGTACTAATTATTTGTGTCTCCTGAATGGCCGAAGAATATCGAGGAATAAGATATTATATGAAATCTATATTACCGAAAAGAAGTAGGTACTTTTAGAATCGCTTGTACAACTTTGACTTTCATTTTTGACAAAATGGAAACTATCATCACTTTAGCCAAAAGATATGAACTACTGGAATTAGGCCATCCCCAAGGCTCCCTAAAACAACCGATTCTTTGCCGCACGTGTCTAAGGATTTTACGGGTTCTCCAGATCGTTGGACCACTCTGTAGGAAGCCAGCCCACGTTCCGGTAAATAGAAATATTTTGTACCATTTCTTGATGTCATACATATTATTACAGGAATCATTAGATAAGGATACAAATAACTTAAAAAAATTGCTAGTTCACTCTAAATACTTTCTGTGTGTCCTGTTTTTTTATATCTCAATTTCACCTTGTCATGACTGAATAACTTTCCAAATTAGGCTGACATCATCCAGGTGATTGGAAAAATATTAAAACGAACATAAAAAACTATCTATAATTCAGAAAATGTTAACCAAAACGTATCGAGTAAAAAGATAAGTATTTTGATTAAACAGATAACATTTCATCGTTGGAGAAGAGAGATACAGTCTAAGCTATCTAGAGGAGTTGGTGACATAAATTGTCTCGGTTGAACTCGTGTGTCGTATAAACCTCTTAGGACGATGGACGGTGACAAATAAACTACAACACTCAAACTGACATTTCTTAGCCGTGGAGCTGTTAAATGTGGACAGATATTTTAGTATTTATCTAAAACAAATATAATTCACTTTGTTTATCTGGGTCTTCGTGTTCTAATTCCCATAGTACTAATGACGTTGAGATATAATATTTGTCAAAAGTTTTATGACTATTTAAAATTCATACAACGAATTGCTGTCGAATTTGAGGAAAACATCCATATTCTTGGAACCAATCTGTCATGTCTCTCTCGCAACTAGATCTTGTCTAGTTATAACTATCAAATTGATTTCGAATTATTCCTCACTGTACTTTACTGTACTACAAAATGCGTATCTACGCTTGGAGTAAATGTAGATTTAATTCTGGAATGCTTTTTAGAACGTTTTCGAGACACGTGACAATCGTTCATGGGTATTGCAAAAAATTATCTCTCTGCCCCCAGTAAACTAGAACCAAGTACTGAGGACAAACTGGTAGTGGTTCAGGTACGTGGTGACTTACCTCCGGACGCAGCGAGCAGGCCATGCGCGCGCAACAGCGCCAGCAGCAGCAGCGGCAGCAGCGGGCGGCGCCGCATGCCGCGCGACACCGCTGCGCCCGCACCGTGTCGCCGCTCGCGCCTGCGGTCGCCCTCACCTAAGACAATAGGAAAAACCAGTTACAATCTAGTATTTACGAGTATTATTCTAATAACTTGAACTCTGAAACTGTCTAACCAATTTTCACGTTCTTTTTAAAGTGTGCTTTGGTGGCGTGTCCAAGATAGGTTAGTTTTTATCACGTTTTTTTATTAATTGCAATAGAAGAATTTGAGTGAAGTTGGTCTGCTACTTTATTATATTTTACTAGCCGACCCACGCAACCTCGTTTGCCTATTGCCCGTAGCATGATAATTGTCTCCCGTTTTCGTAACACTCTTAATTGGTGCTCCGCTCCTCTAGGTCTTAGCGTGATGATATAAAATCTTTAGCCTTTTTAGATAAATGGGCTATCTAACACTAAAAGAATTTTTCAAATCAGACCAATAGTTCCTGAGATTAGCGCGTTCAAACAAACTCTTCAGCTTTATATCTTAGTATAGATAGGTCATCTCATCGCTGTTTGCTGCCCTGAGTGTTTTGGATTCCACCACCACATGAGCCAACATTTTAGGAGATGCACAAGTTGTTGTTGGGAGTCTAGGTGTTTTATATATTCATTTCATGTATATTTGCAAAGTCAGGGGACTTTGCAAACGCACTCAAAATAAATATGGTGGGTGGTGAAATAGCCATGTTCTTAATACATGTAACAATGAGTTGTCTTTTAAAAATAAAGACAGAAACATAAAAAACAAATTTATATTTACAAATTCGGTGAGTAGTTTTATCAAGAACTAGTTGACCCGGCGAACTTCGTATCGCAATATTTACATATCTGTCTTAGCTTCCCTACTAAAAAATACTTATTCCGTTATCTTTAAAATTTTCTTGTACACAAACTTCGTCCTAACAATAACTAATACATTAAAAAAAGAGTTATTTAATTTGGTGCAGCCGATCGTAAGTTATACGCGTACACACATTTCGGGAATTCATTTTTATATATATACTCTTAGATATGTTATCTGATCTTGTGACAAAATAAGTATTCGCAACATTACTCAAATCCATTCAAAAATGTACCTCACGTAAACCCTATTTTTAATTAGTAATAGAACTGATAATAACTTTAAAATTTAGGCATAAATATTATAACCTGCATTTGCATTCAGATTTACTCCTAATTTTATTGGATTATGCGCATAGCCCATTGAACCAATGAAAAATGTTTCAAAAACGGGGGAAAATTATCACGCTACGGGCAATAAGAGACTTAAACGAAGTTGCGTAGGTCAGCTAGTTAATTTATAAAAACCGATACAACATGACAGATATAGTTAATTGCAATAATAAGAATTAATCAGTTGGTATCTACATAGGTAGTTAGATCTACATAGTTGTAAGATCACATTATTACATTTAATTTGAAACAATTGTCCCTTTAATGAAGAGAACGTTTTACTATGTAAACAAGTCGTAAAATAAGCCTCTGGCCAGACTAACAGTAATTATCGATACCAAGAAATTCTCGCAAGACGACCTTTGAGGGCGTCTGGATGTAGATCGGCATTGATTTCGATACTAAAAATAGAAGTAGATGAAAGTTATTTGTTAAATTTGTTAACCTATTTACAAATGGCGTAGACTCTTCTTTGACAACTATTTCGAATATTTTAAGAACAGTTTAAGAAGTTGGTAAAAGAACGAAATATTTTATACATGTAATTTTTTTTCGGGTACAACATAACGCCGTCTAGTTTCAAACTCGATCGAGATTACTTCATCAGCACTATCGCTGGTTGTGATAGTTCAATGACATTATATAATATCATTATGGTTGGTTCATTTCGTGTTATGTTGCTATAAAGTGGTAACTGGATAGTGACGTCACATCGAGCCGCTCTAGCCGCCGTCAATGCGAGACCTGATTTTCTTAGACCATGGGGCAACTATGACAGTTAGATTTACTAACATATTATTTTCTTGGTTACAAAAATTTTTTTTTATTTAGTTAATTAGTTAGAGAAATTTGCCGATCATACATATACTTTGGTCGGACACGACGGCCTCAAAGTAATACCTCAACACAGCTGTTCCGTATGCTACCTTACTTAGGCAGTCATGATAAACAAATTCTGCGTTCATAATGTTCGTCCCAGTATATTCCAAATCTAAAAACATTTGCCATATTTGTTTGTACCAGTGTTTACCAAATCAAATGTAGCCCGCCGTCAAATCGAGTTTGACTCCAAAAAGGCTTGATATTGAAGTGAAGGTGTATTGTCAGAATCAATCGCATGGAGGCTCAATATCAGAAACAGCATAGCTTGTTGTTTGTAATTGAATTGTCAGTTTATAGGGCCCTGGACGCTTGGACCGAACCATTAAAATAAAAGAGAAAGCGAAGTGAGTGTGGTACATTTCTTTTTGTTTTCTTTACAAACAAATTTAGAAACTAGTTATCATTTGATAAAAAACTATCTTTTTTGAGATTTTCGACTATTCAGTTGAGCATTTCAAATTTAATTATGAACTGAATTCAGTACGTAATTAAATCCCCATCGAAACAAGAACAAATGTCTATGCTGACAACTTACACGTAATAAAGAACTAATGGAAGTTAAAATCCTCTAATGCCATTTATATACATATATGAGATCTGATCGGTGGATTACCACTGATCAGATCTTCTAGGTACACATACACACACTACGTGTCCGCTACATACCTACTACGGATAAACCTATTTTGTCTGATTGAACCGCATTGGATTTCTATTCAGAAACCACGAAGCCAATTTAAAACAATTAAATAGCATCTCGCTATGCCACTTTAGTGTGAGTCACTATTCTACATTGTTAACGTTCGTAATACGGAAGGTTACCATTTATGCTTTTTATCAAGTAAAATAGTCATGTCAAAAATCAACGAGAAATATATTATTTTAATAATAGATAATGTGCGTACTAAATAGTAAGTCGCTTTTGCTTGTACCATAATCCAAACTCAAAGCGACCCTCTGGCGAGAATCACCTTTAGATAAAAAAAGATTCTCGAAAAGGTCCTGCTACTACGGCCCTTTAAGACATTGTTGTCTAACTGCTTTTGCACACTTCTATTCGAAGGGCGACCCTGTATAAAATATTTCCATAATATTTGCCAAATAGCGAATCAATGGTAAAAGATTTGTGAAAGGACCAAATTGTTTTATGAAAATAGTTGGAATTTCACTAACTTTTATGAGAAAAAGATTTGCAAAGTTAAACACATGTTTCTCAAATTGGAAGGTATGTCTTTGGTTAAGCGAAAATAAGTAAAATATAAAATGATATAAGTGCAAAGTCGTTTATTTAAAGGATTTTGAATTCTTTCAGAACGGCAGAGATTTTAAAGATCGGTCATCTTTACTTCGTCTATTAATATACTTCATGCATGAACTTGTTAATGTAAAACATCCTATTTACAAAACACAATAGAAAATTATTGGGTATAATAATGGTACAATTGAAGTATTGAAAAAAAAAACCGAGTTGTATGTTGCCAGATCTAAAGCGCAAAAGATAATAGAAAGGGAAAAACTATCATCGAATCATTCGTTCATCTCATCCAATCTGTCCTTCTCTGGAATGCTCTTCCTCAGGACATCAGAACGGCACCCAGTCGCAACTCATTTAAGATCAAGGTACGAGCTCTCTGTACCCAAAATGCAGCAGATACCTCACAAATTTGATACTGTATTAATTTAATGTAGTATATATATGTATGTATATCGAATTATAGTTATGTGTATGTATTCTTGCATTGTGTAGATACATTTTAATTCTCGGTTCTCTTCTGTTTATTGTAGTTTAATCTAATAGTTCTAATAAAAGTGTAGTGCACCTTCTCACTCATTTCTGCACAACCCAGCGGAAGACTGGTAAAGAATACCTTTGTCATTAGGTCTGCCATTATTCATTTTGTGCATAAAGTTAATAAATAAATATTCCATTTTTGTATATCTTTCTAATAAGATGTGATTTGTGAGTTGTGACTTTATTATTTAGAAAGGCATTAAAATACAAGATGAATAAAAGCTAAATATTAACCAAACCTTTTAGAAACCAACACCAACAAGAATATAAAACTTGGAAAGGATTGACAAAAAGAAGCATATTCACAACAATTTAAACCGTCAGAGGTTAGAAAAGAAACTGTTATTCATCTAGAATGTAAACAAGTGATAAGATTCATATGAGCATAGACCACAGATTGTGTATCGTTCGACTTTTTAACAAACATCTGCGGCGCTACCAACTTAACAGACTGAATACAACTCGTTCCATGTTACGCATATTATAAAAGTTTAGTTACTATATTTTAGATACTTTAAGAATATCAAGAGGTATATAAAAACTGTTTACAGTTATTAATAAATTTAAATTAATATTATGCTTAAATAAAAGAAAATCTGAAGCGAAAGAGGAAATAAAATCTTGTCAGTCATCGTCATGACAAATTGTAACACACTTTTGTATCTTGCGATATTATTTAACCATCAAAATGTTAATTAAGATTCTACTAGACTAATAAATATTGTTAGTGTAAATAATTTAAGAGAACAAGTAGGACTTTGTAGCGATTTTTCAACAATTATTCTATCATTTTAGATTATATAATTATCTATTTTTTTCATGTTTTGTGAATAGACAAAAAATATGCAATATCAGCAAGAGTTAGAGAACTGAAATATGCATGTATTAGTTCTCATACTCTGAACAAAGGGAGTAGGTGAAACTTTTTAAAGGAAGAGAAGTCAGAGCATGACATAAAAAAGAATATTTATATGGAGACAGAAGTCACAAGACCACTCTTTATGGCAAGCTTTAGAGGCGACCTTATTTTAGGAAGCAAGATAACCTTTTATGAAACTGATGTCAAACGAGAAACAAATTGTATTTAGAACAGAACTATCTGTTAAATGTAATTATCATGTCACGCTGTAGCTCATAATGAACTCTTCATCCGATTTTCTCGTTTCTGAAGTTAAAACTTCACGTTAAGCACGTATTGTGTAAACAAAAATCATGGAACTCGCGTCATAATTACAGAACGCTTTCCATAACCTATATGTGTAGTATATATAGTGTGTATATATGTGTACTTTTTGGGTAAACAAAAAGCGTGAAACTCGGCTCATCATCACCACACTCTAATAGCTCGACAATATAAAATACAAGTTACTTAGTTTGCTCTTCAATCGGCAGTCCCATAACACTGCCCCGCCTTTTTTTATAAAGAGTTTTACTGACGTGGCTAAGATAGTATATACAATAGTTATCATAACGTTTAGATTATTGGATAATTAGAAAGAGGCGTAGACAAAGGTGCGTCGGTCAGCTAGTCACACTATCACACTATATAATCACACTATTGATGTATCACATCACACTAATATATAAAAGCGAAAGTTTGTGAGTGTGTATGTTTGTTACTTCTTCACATGGGAACTACTCAACAGATCTGGATGAAAATTTACAGTCATATATAGCTTATACATGAAAATAATACATAGGCCACTATTTGCCGCGATAACCGACATACACGCGGGCGGAACCGCGGACAAAGTTAGTATATCACACTTCATATACAAATATATAAAGGCGAAAGTTTATGAGTGTGTAACTTTGTTACTTCTACACGTTAAAATTACTGGACGGATTTGGATTAAACTTTACAGTAATATAGCTTATGCATCAGAATAACACATAGGCTACTTTTTGCCGCGATAATCAACTTACACGCGGTTGGAGCCGCTGGCAACAGTTAGTGTATTATTAGTGAAGTAAGCCCAGTGCGGTTACCATTCCTTTAAAAAAACAAGAAAGAAAAATAAACAAAATAACATTATCGCTCGTTATTTAAAGCAAATCCCCCAGGTTGGGTGTCCAAAATGTTTCTAAAAGAAAATAAACATTATAATCAATTATGTCAACGCACCGTACTGACGACAGACGTTTTCACAAACTTGGGCTTCAGTTAAGAAAAAAGAACTTGTAATTACAAAAGTTAAGAAAACAATTCATAACAAGTATTAGTTACTACAAAAAAAAAACTTTGAAAAAACACATTAATCTTTATTACAACGGACTTTTATAGCTGATATGAGTAATGACGCTAATTTTTTTGTAAGCAAATAAACTAATATTAAAGATATCACTGAAGATAATTTATCAAAGAATGACATGCCATCCGAGGACGTCATGGATAAAGAAATATGATTAAATGAAAATAAAGGAAAATCCGCTGACCGAAAACGAAAGAAAATATGTTCTCATTATCTCTATCTGTGGGCATAGCAATCAAAGGATGAAATGCAAAAATCTTTAAGACACGTTCATATCAATTTCAGAAAATAATACCTGAATTAAGTTAACATTTTATTCTCTGATTGTAATAAGATAGCTTCGAATATCTGGGTACTAAAAGCTTTGATTATTTAAGTTTCAGCAAATTTATAATCAACTAGCTGTGCCCGCTACTTCGTACACGTAACATTTGGATTTTCAAGTTATTTTAATTTTTTCACCGATTAAACCTTCCCTGGACTACGACAAACATATCAAAACCAAAATCAGCGAAATCGGCCCAGCCATTCTCGAGTTTTAGCGTGACAAACGAAAAGCAATTGATTTTTATACATAAGAAGGTGTAATATAATGTACAAATCGTTTTTCATTATTATGATATTGAAATAATATGGCATCATTTCAAATATTTGTAAATGAGATCAAAAGTAATTGTTTTAAATAAATATTGCTTAAATTTTGTTTACTATTTATATACTATATCATTCTATTGTGAATAATGTAGTATAATTAACATACGTATTACAAAAATACGATGGCGAAATCAAAATATCTTCCTCATAAATCAACAATAGTTACGTTCGAAATCAATCTTTATCGAGCATTTCAAAAAAAGGAAGAATCGTAATACAAAGGAACCGAAAGTGAACGCATACAAAGAACCTGATCTATATAAAAAAGCGAATATCTTCAAGATAGTTAGGCAAATGACTTTGGCTGACTCGACTGAAAGACGTATGGTTGATGAATTAATCATATTTGCTGACCACTGCCCCACATTTAAGTGTAAATGAGGGTAAAATCTCAAAGGAAAGAGAATCGTATAACAAACCAGTGGATGGATACGAGTTTGTTTGTTTTTTGTATTTCATTCAATTTTCTTTTTATTTTTCGTATGAAAGTAGGTTTCAATGTTTTGTTTTGAAACCTACTTTAAGTTATACAAGTTTTTCAATTCTAAATGTGAATTAAAAAACTTTACACATTCCAGACGCGGCCATGTGATCCCAAATTAGATAAAACCAGTGCTACATTACATCCAGGCAGTACACACTATCCTACTCGTTACATAATTATTTGGATGGAACTAGTACCCAACTAGCACCCACAACATTTAGAAATAGAGCAACTTAGTAGGGAATAGCAATCGCCTCTGTCAAAGCATAAGACGAAATGAATCTACGTGTTATACTGTTATGACACAGAAAGTGTACATGGAATTGTAGTTGAGTGTGTTGAGTAGATGAGTTCGCAGTAACAGGCTATTTTTTTTGTGCAAAGATTTCTCCACAAAAATTGACAGACTGTTTAATATCGGGAATAAATGCTATGGCTACCCCTCCTTTCGGTGGCCCGTATTGCTCTATGCCTGTCGTTTAGCAATCAGGATTACTAACCTTTGTGTTTATTTCCATACACAGCAATTACACATTCCAACATTAAAATTTGAATACGTGCTGAAACATTAGCTACTAACCCTGAGTCACGCAAGAAAAGTTTTCGCGCTTGTGTCTGGGACGAAGATCAGGTATGGTCACTTTGGAGTATTAGAAAAGAATTCTTTTGTATTGAAGAGGTTTGCAGGCCGAGTCCTTAAAGATGGTATTTTCATAGCTCACATTTTCTACGTTTATTTGTAAAGGAGAAATTGTTAGATCAATCACGTTTGTTTAGTAAACGCTATATATTTACCATCGAAAAAATGGGCCCAAATTCTTTTGATCAAATATGTACACAACTAAAAAGATTTCATAAAAATATCTCAGTAATTTATCCTCTTTTGTTTTATTTTCAAGAGACAAGTTCATAACCTGAGGGCTCAATAAAGAAATGTAATATAAATATACCATAATCTAGAAACGTTATTATTAATTGTTGTTTCAATTAAGAGCTAAGTACATCAAACGTAGTGTTGACTTACAATAGTAAGCTTATAGCTAAGAAGCTATAAAACAACCATCATACCCATTGTTTACACTACTTCTTCACATTCAAATGTCATCATTTCTTACAGTTTCTTACGTGAATAATGTTTTCATTTTGCTTTAGTTATCTCCCACTAGATATATCTACAACCTTAGGTCAAATATTTGCTAGGTTTTTTTATGATACAGGGGACAAACGAGCAGACATATCACATGATGGTAAGCTATTACCGCCGCCCATGGACATCCGCAACACCAGAGGCGTCACAAGTGCGTTGCCGGCCTTTGGGGGATAGGGAGAGGGATAGGGGGAAGGGAGCTATTTCACACCGGTTTTCATGTCACGAAAACACATTCCTCTGCTTTAACGTATTCATACTAATAACAAATCTTTGACTTTGTATACATCGTTGCAAAATACTAAACTAGTTAACATTGCTTAGTTGTTTTCTAAGCAGGAAATGTCCTGTTAGTGTTTCGTGGCATACAAAGTAACATGTTCTCAATACACAAATGTATGCCATTTGAATATGCTCGGCAATCCGTAGTAATTATCGTCGAGGAAGAACTTGTTACATTGTGAACGCGCTTAAATCAAGTTGCAACATTTCGATAGTACCTGCGAAATGAAGACTTAATCTAGTTTCCGGCACATAAACAAGAACTTTAAACACGAAATCGCTATTGATTTGACTAAAAATTGAGCTAAAAGCAGTAAATGAACAACATTCTTCAAAGACGAAGTAAGCTATAATAAAACGGCAATAAAATTGGGTAATAAAGCAATTTTGTGTAAGCAACTGACATTACTACCATTAAAGCAAAACAAAGGAGAAAAGTTCGCTTATAACATGCTAGACAATGTTTTATACGCCTTTGAGCTTTAGGAACACCATAGAATAATTATTTTGAAGATTAATAACATCTGCAGTAACAAGATAATAGCTTACGTCATCTGTTTTTGTTCCTGTATGTATTAATATTTCTTGTGTCAAATTTATTTCAGTTACCGGTAGGTAACAAGGGTTAGGATGTTCTGACAACCTTCTTATTATGATTTCCATTGAATGGGTCGTGGCAAAAAAAAGTCATTCAAAAAATTGCACTTTTAGCTACAAGCTTTTGATTTTGGCTATGGAAGTTCAGTACCGAAGAGGCTTGTGTATGATATCATATAATAGGTATGAGCCCGGTAATTTTAATACAATATTAAAAATCAATGGTCAACTCCCGAATAATTTTTTGTGAGCATATTTTCTATAGTGTAGTGGAAAAAATACATAAAGTTACTAAACAATTTTATCTTAGACATCACTATAAATAGAAGTCCAAACGTAATAACACTATTTGTATTGAAAGTTGGAAATATAATTTCAATTACTCAAATATACTTTTTTTATAACTCGTTTAGCTTGATTATGATTGAGAAAAACTTTCAAAATTATTTAGTTTTTATTGAAAATTAAGAAACTTATGGACGATAAATAATTCCATCAATTAAGATTTCTTCATTGTTCTTTGTTCGTGTGTTAAATTTGATAAAATAAACGTAAATATTAGCACCTGTAAAAGATTTTAGAAACAAAATTAACGAAAAAAAACAATTAAGACTATATAATAAATCTAAAGCTGTTTATAACGTAACAATTTCATTTTTCACAGCTTTACACAGAAAAAGACAAATATAATAAGATTATAAATGGCGTCTGTCGAATGTTTTCGTTCCTTACTGATCTCCTGTCAGATCCCTGAAGCGTTTTATCGCCTCCCATTTCAGCCTGTAGTGAACACCCGCCTAGAGGTTTTTGTTGGTATCGGCCCGCCAAATTGTCTGGCACTTTCGTTTTTGTTAGGAAATCTAGATTCTCAGAATATAAAACTAGGGCCTACCCTTATACGGGTTTTGTGTTTGACAATCTACGCCTCATATTTGTGTTGGTTTTATGATTATCTGAGAGGCAAGAATCTCATATTTAGCCGTATATTTATGACGAAAACATATAGTCGATTATTATAGAATATTTGTAAACCTGAGGCGTAGTAGAATTAGTTGTAGATATTATTACTACAACTTATCTGTTATTATATAAATTCTACTGTTTTTGAGAAGGTAGGTTTTTTTTTTAATTTAATGTGAGGGAATTAAAGTCCAATAACAAACGCGATAAGAAAAATATTAATTTCTTTTTTTCTAGATTTTATAAATTTCATAAATTTAAACAAGTGTTAATCTGAATTTCTTGAGAGAGATATATATATATATATATATATATATATATATTGTCCTCCACTCGGCAATTATTGATCAGGCCGAGATACGCTATAATTGTTGATCCACCTTTTTGGCACTATTTCTAAGATAGTATCCAGTGTATCGTCTTATACACGCAATATAAGTATTACACGCCTTGCGACGCTGTGCTTAAGTCTACGGCAAATACTCTAGCTCGTCATCGATTTACACGGCAATTGTAGCTCTGATAACGGTCAACTTTATGATACTTGATGATGTTTTGTTGATCATTTTGATCAACATATGCCGCGTACACTAATATTTTAAAACGCGGGGGCCGGAGCAGCAACCTCGGTAGAAAGGAACAGGTATATTATTGTTATAATAAAGCTCCTAAAAATAATGTGCGATAGCTCAGTCGATTCGTAATGAGTGTCATGACGTCTAGAAAAATGATTTTAAGGATTTATTAGCGCATAAAAAATTTCGATTGTTATTAACAAAATAAGAAAAGGAAAAAAAGGTATTTAGTTTTTCGTTAAAAACTTCTATTACTAATATTTAAGGAATTGTTGAAACTAGATCCTAAAAAACAAGGAAATTTCCAATGAACAAGTCCTAACTCTTGAAACTATATCACCAATTTTGAAAATTATTTTTGTGTTCGAACCTACAAGAAATGAGCATACCCGCTCATTATTTGTAGGCACGTACTATGTTATTAGTGTATTTTCTATAGTTACACCGATATTTTCATTCATCATCATTCTGGTAGTCATCATTTCATGATCATGAGCTGATGATGTAAGGTACGGCTCCTTAACGGTTAGGAGTTGGAGGATAAATCTTAAAATATCATATGTATGTATGTTACCTTTAGTCGTATTCTTTCAAATTATTTAGATAAGCTGATGATGAAAGGTATAACTCCTCAACGGTTAGGAGATGGAAGATAATCCTTCGATTTCATATGCATCTATAGACCTTTACTTGTGTAGTTTCAAGTTATTTAGGTGAACTGATGGTAGAAGGTAGAAGGATTATTACACGTACGTATAGACCTTAACTTGTATTCTTTTGGAGTATGAGGCTGATTCTTTAAATACCATATATAGAAATAGGAATTTTGGAATTTCTACTCCTAAGAGGGTGAAATAGGGTCTGAAAGTTTGTACGATAGTCCGTCATTTTTAAGTTAGAAACATGAATATTTATCTTAGAGCTACTGATTAAAAATTATTAGATACGTATTTAAGCGTATTCTGCCCCAAATGGGGTGAAATAGGGGTTGAAATTTATATGGAAGTCCGTCATTTTAAGTTGGGAACATGAAACTTTATCTTTAGGCTACTGATTAAAAATAAGTTAAAACGTATTTAAGAGTTTCCGGAGATTCTACCCCTAAGGGGTGTAATAGGGGTTCACATTTCGTATATAGGTTAGTCTCGAAGTAGACTTTTGATTACAAATAAATGAATACTGATATCACAGCATTTATGGGAATGAGCATTGATGGGAATTCCTCTCCTAAAGGGGTAATAAAAAGATCGAAAGTTTGTGTGAAAGTAAATTTTTTAAGGTATACAAATGAAACTTTATTTCCTAGACCAACGAAATAGTTAAAAAAAACTTTTTCAAGTAGGTAGTTTTAAGAGGGTTTACAACGCGAAAGTGCTTCCACGCTTAAAAAAAATCTCAAAAAGAATGAATATTAAAATTCTGCTCTGACTACTTGGTGTATACCACGCCGTTTTAAAATATTAGTTCACGTGGCATATGTTAATCAAACGTTGTGTATATTGATCAACAAAGTATCATCAAGTATGAAAAAAGTGATCAACAAAGTATCATATATGAAAATGATAACGGTTATTAGAGCTGCAATTGCCGAGTCTATCGAGATAGAGATTTTGCCGTAAACTTAAGCACAGCGTTGCAAACCGCATAATACTATATTGCGTCTATAAGACTATACACTGGACACTTCCTTAGAAATAGTACCGAAAAGGTGGATCAACAATTATTGCAATCTCGGCCTGATCAACAATTGGCGAGTAGAGGACAATATATATATAAATGTTCAACTCCTGTTTCACGCCCTTAGAGGTAGAATATCCAGAAACGGTTAAATATGTCACCACTAATTTTTAATCAGTAGCCGTGAAATAAAGTTACCTCTTCTTAACTTAAAGAAGGACGTACTTACAACAACATACAAACTTTCAACCCCTATTTCACGCCCTTAGGGGTAGAATATCCAGAAACACTTAAATACGTTTCCAGTTATTTTAATCAATAGCCCAAAGATAAAGTTTCATATTCTAACTTACAAAATGACAAACTTCCAAACAATCTTTAACCCCCTATCTCACCCCCTTAGGGGTAGAATATCCAGAAACGCTTAAATGCGTATCATGTCATTTTTAATCAGTAGCCCAAAGATAAAGTTTCATGTTCTAACTTAAAAAATGACAAGCTTCCATACAATCTTTAAGCCCTTATCTCACCCCATTAGGGTTAGAATATCCAGAAACACTTAAATACGTATCTAGTCATTTTTAATCAGTAACCCAAAGATAAAGTTTCATGCTCTAACTTAAAAAATGACAAACTTCCATATAATCTTTTAATCCCTATCTCACCCCTTTAGGGGTAGAATTTCCAGAAACGCTTAAATACGTATCTAGTCATTTTTAATCAGTAGCCCAAAGACAAAGTTTTATGTTCTAACTTAAAAAATGACAAACTTTCATACAATCTTTAAACCCCTATTTCACCCCCTTAGGGGTGGACTATCCAGAAAGGCTTAAATACGTATCAACTCATTTTTTTACTTTTGGTAAAGTTAAATAGTACCTAAATATATCTGATTACGTACCTTTTTTTGTTTGAAGGGTCCTTAGGCAATAATACGTTACGCATTAATTCGTTAATTAATTGTGAAGCAAAGTGGAAACAGTCTATCATAGAAAAGACCCAATCGTGGAGAAAGTGGTCTCTGATTGGTCCATTTGAATTGGATCAACAATAGCTGGTGTGGATTTGTATAAAAATGATGTAAATAGTTCGTAATTCTGCCAGCAGAGGGGTTGCAATTGTTGATCCAGAGCGGAGCCACATTAGTACGCCGGAATACACATTAGATCAATAAAACCCGTTGATGATCAACAATCGCCAACAGATCAACAATTAACTGACGCCACGTCGCGTCAGATCAACAAGGGCCGAAAAGAGATATCTATCTATATATATATATATATATATATCGACGTAGGAAAGCATATTTGCTGTAAGTAGACAAAATACCTAAAGTGACTTTTTACCATCATTAGAATCAGAAAAAAAAGCCGCATCGACTGACCCGGGTCCTGTGGCTCTACGATGAAAAAAAAATTACATACGCCGTTGAAAACGCCCGTACTTATATTTTTTTTAGCAAGATTAAATGCTGTATGTAGGCTAAAATCCAGTCATTTTAGACATTTTATACTTACAGCAAAAGAAAGACTGCATTTTTTGCTTTACAAATACTTACTTCTTCCCATTTAAAAACTTTACGCTACTTACAGCATATTTGCGGTGTGTGATTTTTACATTCGTTTACTTACAGCAAGTTTAGGGAACCTATCGTTTTAGTTTTCGTTATTTACAGCAAATCATCACGTACTTTTAGACACACGGTTTTTTAGAAATTTGAGATAATGCATTTTGATAAATCATTTATATTTCTTCTACTCTAAAAGGGTGACTGCGAAGGCCAGCACGTGTTGTCCTGTAGAGGAATGGAGAAGGGGAAACCAGTTGGAAGAGCTCTTCAGAACACTCTCCATGATACAGGCGATAGAGGACTGCCGTAGAGGCGATATCTGTTCGCAGCTGCAGAGGTTCAAGAAACTCGGTGGCTTCGGGACTACCGATGATGCGGACTGCTCGCCGCTGCAACTGATCGAAAGCGTCAAACAGATACTGTGCGGCACCATCGCATAGATGAAAACAGTACTCCCCGCACGAGCGAACCTGGGTCTTGTAGAGATGACACAGATGCCCGGGCGAGAAGAAGCGTCTCACCTTGTTAAGTACACCTAACTTTCGCGAGGCCGCTTTAATGACGCCGACCAGGATACCGAGCTTATCTTGTAGGGGCAGTTGAGTGTTCCGAAAAGTGGAGAAGGGAAGGAAGGGAGACTTTTTGGTAGATAACGCGCACACCTGTGTTTTCTTGGCGTTAAACTCGACCAGATTCTCAGTGCCCCATTGAGAGATGCGGCTTAGGACCAGGTTGAGCTCAGCGGCAAAATCCTGTCGCTTATCCTCAACACCTGCAGACTTGGCTGTAGGGTGACCAAAATATCGCCCATGAACTGTACTGTCGTCTGCATAGCAATGTATATTGCCTAGGGCCAACATGTCATTGATATGCAGAAGAAACAGCGTGGGCGACAGGACAGAGCCTTGAGGTACACCAGAGTTTACCTGCCGATAATCAGAGGCCGCACCGTCGCAAAGGACCTTACTGCGGCGCTGGTGCTGGAATGCGGAGACCCATGTGCAGAGTTTGGGAGGCAGGCCGACTGCGGGAAGTTTGGAGAGAAGCAAGCGGTGCCAAACCCTATCAAAAGCTTTGGCCATGTCGAGGCTAATGGCCAAGGACTCCCCATGACCATCAATAGCTTCACCCCAAAGGTGAGTGACATACACTAGAAGATCACCCGTGGATCGGTTCGACCTAAAGCCATATTACCGATCATTTAGCAAGGAGTGATCTTACAGGTAGAGGACCAATTGCTTGTTGATGATCCGTTCGAGCACCTTGCAGACAATGGAAGTTACGGCTATAGGTCGGTAATCAGCCGGGTCTGAACGGTCACCTTTTTTGGGGATTGGTTGAACGTTCGCCTCTCTTCAAGCCCCCGGAACAAGTCCTGAGGAATAGGACAGGCGGTACAAGGGTGTCAGTACGGGAGACAACTCTGGTGCGTAGTTCTTGAGTCCTCCCGGAAATGGTCGCCTGGTCCCACCGTCCGGTCACCAACCGGCACGACGAGCCACTCCGTGGATTATGCGCGACCTGACGGGGCAGCCTCCCAGCGTGGTTAGCCGCGGTTGGATCCCTCTCTATGCCGCGGGCGGCCAGCGGCACCACCGTTTCTACGGGTCTCCCTAGCCGACGGTTCGATCCAACCTTACTATGACTTCGCGAGCACTCTTTCGCTCACACACTTATCACGTTAACCGTCACTCCTGCATCTATGGGCCTCCAGTCTCGCACTCACCAACGAAACACGACAGCACGAATGCTGTCATTTTAGGTTGGTCTTCTGTGCGAGGGTAGTCCCGCCCCAGTCGAGCCAGCCCGTTCGTGCTGAAATCAGCGTGGCTCTACTACCTTTCCCTTATTACATGTTTTTGATTGAACACAATGTCTTCATGTTAAGTTTCAATTATAATTGTATTTTCGTTCTAAAATAAGGCAAATTGCTACTAAGTTTCTGTTTTTTACTTTTAAATAAATATTTTTTGATTGCATACAATGTTTTTATTTACATCTAGCGTTATTAATTAGTTTTAAAGCCTTATTTTTTTTGTATTTTTTTATGTTTTATCTCTTATATATAAGAGGAAAATACTTTCTTAATTCATTGTATTGTTGAAAAGAAGTTCTGGCAGTACAATTAGAGTTTAAAATTTTGTTTCAACAATTTAAAAGACCATAAGTAAGTTTTCCTACAATTGTAAAATAAAATAAAATAAAATAATTATTTAATTAACCATTTACGAAATTTTATTTCAACCAAACATTACATTACCAACTAACCCACTGCATTTCTAGATCTAATCATAATTATAAATTTAATCTTACACCTTGAATTGCAGTACCCATATAAATAAATTTACTGCATACAGCACATTTACCGCCTGTAAATTGATAATATTTCCATCTACGCGTACATTTTTCTTCCTTAGTTACAGCGTTTTAAAGGTATGTGATTTAAAAAACTGATTGCTGTAACTAGCCAAACACATACTTATAGTAACTTTGGATAAAAAGTTTACATTGCAAATGGTGACTGGCAGTTAAATAAACCTATGTTCCAAAAATGGTAGCAATATCATGGATAGGTCAGAAGCTATTAATTTTTTTCCGAAATCAATAAAGTTTTTTGGCTCTGGTGAACAATTGCAATATGCCTACTTACAGCAAATATGCATTCCTACGTCGATATATATATATATCACGTGTGAACAGCTTGACCATGCGAGGCTTTGTACAGATTCGTAAACATTAGTAATATTTATCTTAAATTCAAAAATTGCTAAACTGATTAAAACAGACACGAATAACTTAATGAAGCAAATTTTCAGATTTTTCGAATCAGCTGATTATTATTGTAGTATTTATCAGCTATTCGATTGCTTGATTTAATAGTGTAAATGGTGCATGAAACCTGGTGGAGTTAGCATTAGATATCATATCCCATAAATCTATCAATGTACCAATATATCTACCTAGTTGAAGTGATCGTGCTTGACAAACCGCGGCTAAATTTTGAATGTTCGGAAGTTTAATATGCCAAGCGGCTATAAAGAGAACGCTTATTGTACGGTTCAGGATTATTGATATTTATATAGTTCCATAGTTCCATAGTACCATAGTTCGGTATATCCTCGTTAGATGGCAGTAAACTGGATTTGGTTGTATTTAAGAAAACAACATGCAGTTACATCGTATAACTTTCATCCCCATCTTCTAGATGGTTGGCAGTCCACAACTGTGCGCTTTTAAAGCAACTTTCTGTTTTGCACAACAAAATTGTGGAATGAACTGTCGCCTGCTATATTCCCGGACTAATACGACCTTCAAGAAAAGAGCGAACTCCTTCTTAAAAGGCCGGTAACGCACTTGTGACGCCTCTAGTGTTGCGGATGTCCATAGGCGGCGGTAACCGCCAACCATCAGGTGATACGTCTGCTCGTTAACCCCCTATTCAGTAAAAAAAACATTGAAATTTTATAGTGCAGTATAATTCGTTATTGTTAAATTAGAGACGCATGTTCATCGACTGGATGTAATCCCTTTGTCCGCTAATGCATGACTGAATAGTGACAAGGGAAACTATTCACAGTATACTGCACAGATCTTAGAATCCGAGACACACCTATCCTACGTATAATCTCTCTCTCTATGTAAACGTAATATTCTCGAAACTTCTGAAGGAAAACTGTAGTGACAATAGTTTGATAGTGTATTTCATGTGGTTTTACCAGCTAGTGATGTATGCATGCGTGTAGATTTTAGGTAATGATATTTAATTGAGTTTTAAATAGCTCAGGCATTGAAACTAAATATTTTGTAATATTTGGTTTTAAGGAAATATTATAATTGTATTTAACAGTAAGTAAATAAGACATTGTTTTGTTTAACATATAAAATTATACATCACTCTATATGTGCTGATTGACTTGACAGAATTAAAACACAGCTGTTTTATGTCTGACATTCATTGTTAGGAAAATAAACAAAACTTTTAGTCTTTGCTTTTTCGATTTCTTTAAAACTGTAGAATAATGAATATTGCTACATTTCTTTAGGTTTTTAAGTATCAGTACCGGTCCTAGCCCTTGTCTTGATTCTTAAAATATCCAAAAACAGTATTTGTATAGAACGCCGATGTCGCCAATGGATTATGAAGAGTTGAGGTTCTGTTGATCTATATTTAACTGTGTCATATTTAGACTCAAATTGTGATGTTGTAAAGAAGAAAATGATTATCTCATCTTAAGCAAAGTTGGAAAATAAGTAAGCAAATAATGATTTCATGTAACTATTGTACTAGCTTCGACTATAAAAATCCTAAATGTTTTCAAATAAGACATCTCACTTCCAAGAATAAATGTAACATAAACCCAGCAGCATAATAGGTATTAATTCGATGATAGAAGAAACTTGAACGGCCACCTTCGGACTTCCAGTTTCACTTAATTAATTAGCTTTTCAACTTTTAGTTGGCTCATTGCCAGCACAACTGACTTAAATGTAATTACTTCCCAATCCCGGGAACCTTGGCGCTAAGGGGCCCAAAATGAAGAAAAGTGTCAACTAAACTATTGCAGTGTAGATATTTTAGTTTCAAGATCAATTTAGTCATGTTATTTCTAATTGTAATACTTAATTAATATTTTCTTTATTTTTTTGTGAATTTTAAAACCTACTTTTAAGTATTTAATGCATGCTCAGTTACGTACTGATTTGGGAGACGGTAAGAATAATAATAAGAATATTTGGGATCTTACAGTGTTTTATTTACTTCTTAAATGAATGTTTGACAGGTAACTTATGTTACCTTCCAATGGTTATATGTTTCACTACTTTATTAGATAAAAATACAGTTAATATACACATATATTTATTTATATTCTTATCTAGTTGTACAAAAAGATGAGACCTTACTACAAAAACGAGTTAATTACATATTAAAAACTCAAAGAAGGTTAAAAAATTGGAAAAATTAACTAAAGTTTACAGTAGACATTCAATTATTCGATTCTTTCTCTACCCTTTTGTTTTTGTGTGCTGAAATCCCCTCGGATACCACCGACTGGTGGTTTCAGGATCGACCCTATTAAAATCCGTACACCACCTCGGGTACCAGAAGCCGGGGAACCAAATGCACCCTTGAAATGAATGTTTCTCTACCATGCATTTTTTTCTGAAATGAATAGTTAAATAAATACTTTAGTATGCCTCCAAAAACATAAATTGTTACAAAAATTCATGTTCTCACACATCATGTGTTGTCACTGTATTCATGAATCGGGTATAGATTTTTATATTATGGTGTATAATATTAATGTATTATATGTATAAACCGTCTTATGAACAAGCGGATATGACAGATATGAACAGAAATTAATTACTTAAGATGTTACATAAAACTCAAACATTGTCAGGTGTGAGTTGCCGTTCTTGTTGGTCTTTCAAACTCCTAATGTTGGCAAATACATTACACTGATACTGTTAGAGTTGGTTAATTGAAATTGTTAGCTCCTAAGCTCACATGTGTTTGAACAGTTTAAATCTCATCGGTAAATGGTTGAGTTCGGGGTTCAGGCTCGACAAATGTACAATAACGGGTCAAATATTAAATTGAAATATTATTTTTATGATTTACAAAACTAGTCCAAATCACAAGTTTGAAGAAAAAAAAATTATACCCGATGACGTGAAAACTTTTGATAAAATTTTACATAGCCCATCTCACTCGGACTATTATTACAATCCTATTGAGACCTCATTCATTAAAATCGGCTCAGTAGTTAAGGCGCTACACAACATACATAAACTGCCAAAATTTTGTAGATGGGAATCGAACGAGGATGTTAAATTACATATAACCAACATTATAGTCAAATACGAGTAACAAAAGAAAATATGTAAAAGATATCGTTAAAAATACAATTTCGTGTAACAGTTTAATGAAAGATAACAAAAAACATGAGTCGTTTGTTCTGACATTTTTCATTATTTTAGTGGAAATAAAGGATTTCATTCATGCTTTTCTAACAAAAGAATCTACGAACGGAGACTGCGACTCAATAACATTTGGCTGCTTTCAACGAAAATAAAGTGGTTCACCGAGGTTTTGTTTTGGAATGTTTAACAGAAATATATATTTTATTGTTCAGGTGTAGATTCTGTACTTAGGTAGTGCGAAAAAAAACAACGGGTTGCACCCGTTAAAACCCGGAAGTTAAAACTTAAACATTGACGTTGTGCATTTTTGTTTTCTTTTTTTTTCCTATATTTATTAAACACAATAACGATGCTATACGAATCTTTGCCTTGCTTTGCCTTTAATATTCCTTGAGAACCGATAACTACAGAAATACTTATTGTGATGTTATAAAAAGTAAACATATTACCCAAGCGAAGCCGAGTTTTACACACACGCACACTCGCCCAAGGGCATTCTTTCTAAAGTCATTTAACATTAGAATCAATAATAATTTAACTCAAAGATTCGTATTTAACACAATGTGTATAAAATATACAGATGTTTAAATAATATTCAAGAACAGCTTATTAGTAATCTGCGATGTTGAATATTAAAGCTTTCACTGAAGCAAAACTTTTGCAACTTTTACAACCACCCTGTGCATGAATAAAATATACCAAACTACTTCAAAGTCTACGATATGCAAATAACATACAATACAAATTAGAAATCCTGCAATGTACAGCACAAAGAGGTAGTTATTCACTCTGAGGCAAAGGACCATTAGCGGATTGAGAACTACCACCCTGTATTAATGCGCGCTTTTGTAAAATAAGGGTGAGGTTTCATTTATGCGGAGTAGTAGGTAGAATTTAGTAGTTTTTTAGGGTTCTGTACCTCAAAAGTAAAAAACTTAACCCTTATAGGATCACTTTGTTGTCCGCCTATCTGTCTGTTAAGAAGCTTTTTCTCAGGTATGCGCGAAGATATCAAACTAAAATTCATTTTAAATACTCAAGGCTACTGTCCCTTGGAGCTGTGCAAAAAATCAAACTTCTAAGATTACGCAATCCAAAGATACAGCCTTTTATGCTGCAAATTTTCAAAGTTTGCAAGGGAATCAAAACCTACAGGGTACTCGCGAACTCAGAATCTTGAAATTTGATAGGAAACAACGAAGCACAGATAAAGGAAAAATTGCAAAAAGCTTAAAGTTTACTTATTTACCTCCAGGTTTGTACGGAATCCTCGGCGTCGGAACCCGACTCGCAATTGGCCTTTTTTTTATTGGCAACCTTACACTTAATATTAAAACCAAATGAAATAAGTAAATAGGATTAGTATTACCCGATCAAAGAATCAAGTGATTTTGTTATGACTATTATTAGTATTGAAGCTCCAATAACATTCTAACATGTTGGTAGTGGAATTATTGAAAATAGTATAAATATGTGAAAGTAATAAAACGATTCACCGTGCTAAGATCTACAGTAAATCTAACATTTTTATCATCTTCCTACCCTTTAGTATTTCCAAGATTATTTTGAGGTCAGCAATAGTTCAACTAGTTTTACCTGAATATCAATTTATCCACGGAGCGACTGGCATCTGACCTGCATAGTCAATTTCAGTCTCATCTCAATGGAGACCAGTAAAGTGCACAGTTGATATTATAGTGCACAAGTGTGTGTGCGCAAACACAGCTAAACTCTCTGCTCTCACAATCAGGGAGAAATCAGGTGCTGGACCGACGGCTTTACTTGTTCTCCAATGCATAGTAGTTAAGGTTCCAACTTCTAAACTCCGAGCTATTATTAAGTATTTCTTTAATCAGAAAAAACTTAATAACACTTTTTGGCCAGTCTCGGAATTCGAACCCGAGCTCTCATGATCCGTAGTCGCAAACGCCAACCGCTAGCCGCTAGATAAATACTACAACAAAAGAGGAATTGAATTCAAAACCATTATATCGAGAACTCGGCAACTCTATTCGACAACTTATTGTAGTGAATGTTATTCCCGTCGCGACATCTAACACATGTAATGACTTCAAAGTCTCCAACTTTGTAACATATACAAATCTTATTTGTAACCTTGCCGGCTTGTAAGTTTGTTATAGTTTCAAAAGCAAATGTAAGGCCCGTGTTGTTACTTGGAAAAATTGTTTCAGTAAATAAAGTTCAATAAATAAACTTGAGAATTATTTTATTACAAAAAAAGAACAAATAAGGTAGAATCGGAAATACTTCTTCTCTTTTAAGCACCTACATATGTGTCCATGTTACAATTTTCTAATGTGAATCTGAAGATCGAGCGTCATGTTTCGGACAATTTGAAATTTATATTTAAGGTTTGATTAGATTTTTTACAATACTTGTTAGTTTTTACGTAATTATGGTATGACCTTACAATTTAGTAAATTTTTTAAATGACATTCGGTTACTAGTCATAAATTTCAATAGAAAGTAAGGTATTAATAATTATTCATTAAGTAAAAACAGGGCCTCAGATCTCAGTCTGAAACAGTTAGGGCAATTTTAAAAATTTAGTTTTTGTAGCAAGAATGTAAAATAATATTCAATTATAATCCACTTAAATGACATTACTGTCATAAAGTACTCCTTTTGATGTCATAATCAGTTTAGGGCCACGAAAAGAGCGATCAATAGTTTTACTAGTTTATGATTGTTAAAGAATTATTACCATCATCATTAATTGATATTAAAACTAGTTGCGTGAACATAATAGGTTAATACAATTCTATAGGATTCGTCCACTAGGATCCCCTGCCTAAATCCCTTGGGGGATTTATTTGGAGTTTTTTGTCCACACCAATCCCTTATCATCTCTTTGATATATTTTTTTAAATTTGGTACAAAAGATGATTTAATTAGAAGTTTTTGTGTAAAAGCTCGTATAAAATGACAGTTAGTTGCTCAGTTTACCTAACAATACCTAAAATGCCGGCTAGTCCTTTTATAATTACCAAACAATATGAGGGTAATAACGTAATCAGGGTAAAAGGTATAAGACTATATTTCAAGGCACTCTCACTCACTCGCACTTTCAAGTCCTTTTAGAGACCAAACGAAAAAATGGGGGCAAAAATACAAATAAATTTAGTCATTTAAGCAAGGGATCCTAAAAGACAGAACCATTCTTAGCTGTTTGGATTTTTTATCACTGCAAGCATGTAAACTATTTCGATACATGCATGTTACAGGGAGAGAGCCATGCTTTGACACATATTATAAGCCCTGGCCTAGAGTGATACCACCTTTTTTTTTTTTTTTTTTTTTTTTTTTTTTTTTTTTTCTCCCGTGCGGAAATCCCCTCGGATACCTCCTCCTGGTGGCATGTCGGACTCGAACCGACTAAAACCGCACGCCGTCTCGGGTACTAGATGCCGGGGAACCAGGTGCACCCTAGAAAGGAAAACCCTGGAACCCCGACGTACCTCGGGCCACCTACGGTTTGTAGACGGCCCCCTCCTGTGTGGGAACACCAATGTTCCCCAGGGCGCGCACGCTCCGCAACGTCCGCACCGTCACCCAGGCCTGCTTCTGCTAGGGTGACAGATGACCTCATCTGTCACCCCCAGGCTAGCGCTTATGGAGGACGGAGATCGTTCTCCGATCTCCGGCGCCTGAGTCGCCTGTGGTACCTGGCCCGTTCTCGGGCCTGGCGGGCCGGGAGAGTTCTAAACCTCTCCCGGTCCCGCTCCGCCGTCTCTTTGGCAAGCATAACTTGCTCGCAGAAAGAGACGGCGGAGTTCCACGCGCTCTCGCTCCGCAACATGGCCGCAATCATGTTACTGAGCGAGAGAACCGTCACTCCAATGGCCGCCACGAGATCACGCCTCAGCTCGCCCCATGCCGGACATTCTGCCAGCGTGTGGAGCGCCGTGTCCGTGGTCTGGCCATCGCAGTGGTGGCACTCAGGCGTTGGCTCCTTGCGGATCAGACACAGGTGATCTCCAAAACATCCCTTTCCAGTGATCACCTGCGTCAGCCGGTATGAGAGGGTCCCATGACGCCTCTCGAGCCAATCCTCCATAACGGGTCTTACCGCCGTAATAACGACGTGCCCTGCGCTCGGTTGCCCAAGTCGTTCCCTCCATTCCTCCACGAGGACCTGGTGGAGTTGGGTTTTCTGATCGTCGATTTCTCGAGTCTCAGGACTCATACCCAACTCCTGCGCCTCCTTGCGCCACTGGTACAGAGCTGCAAGGGCTCTCGCCTCCAGATCCCATGGTGGAGTTCCGGCCAGGAGACTCGCCGCCTCAAAGGAGATTGTGCGGTACCCCCTTATGATCCTGATGGCCAGCGCGGTCGTCGCAATAGTGCGATATTGTTGGCCTTCAGGATCTCTGCCCATACTGGGGCCCCATAAAGGGCCATAGACAGCACAACCCCCGCGTAGAGCCTCCTGCAGGAGTCATCGGGCCCCCTCATATTTGGCAGCAACCGTGCCAATGCACGTGCTGCGCCAACCAGCTTGGGGACCAGACTTCGGAAGTGGTATCCGAAATCCCACCGGCCGTCGAGTACGAGCCCCAAGTACCTCATAGAGGGCTCGATGCCGATGCGAGTGCCTCCTACTATGAGACTGAGTCGATCAGGTGGCTTGGTCCGAGGCCCGTGAAAAAACAAAGCCTCGGATTTGTGTAGAGCCACCTCAAGACCCAGCCGCCGGATTCGTTCGACGACTTGGGCAACCCCGGCCGTGGCCCTCAGGGTTGCCTCACGGTGCGTCCTGCCACTCGCCGTCACAAGCGTGTCATCCGCATAACACGTGACGGCGACTCCATCTAAGAATTCACCGCGAAGCACCCAGTCGTAGCCAATGTTCCACAGGAGCGGTCCTAAGACCGACCCCTGTGGGACACCGCACGACATTTCACATCGACCGAGACCGGTCCTACTTGGGTAGACCACGGCTCTCTCCGACAGATATGCCCCGACTATGCGGCGGAGGTAGGGAGGCACTCGGTGATACATTAGTGCCTCCCTGATGCAACTCCAGGGCAAGGTGTTGAACGCATTGGCGATGTCCAGAGACACCGCCAATACCACTTCACCCCGGGAGACTGCTTCCTCCGTCAGAGCCTTCACGCGCATGATCGCGTCCACGGTGGAGCGCCCCTGACGGAAACCGTACTGGTTGTCCGCCAGATCCGGCCCTACCCTGAGGAGATGCTTGACGAGGCGCCATGCAATCACTCTTTCAAAGAGCTTGCATACCTCGTCAAGCAACACTATAGGCCGGTAGGCAGATGGTGAGTCTGCCGGGCGCCCCTCCTTTCGGATGAGGACCAGTTTCCCCGTCTTCCACAATTTTGGAAACTGGCCCTGTTCGAGGCATGCGCTGAACAGCCCTCTTAGTCGGGGCTCGAGAGCCGGCGCCTCATCATCTAGAGCCAGGACCCACGCTCGGCCTGGAATGCCATCGGGTCCTGGGGCGGTGTGAGAGTGATACCACCTCAGAAATTAACTTGTATTAAGCAAGCATGAGTGTCATTACTGGAAGACCAGCCCTCTTACCATCATTCATGTGACCCGTGTGCTAGTTTTAGTAGTATAGTATATAAAATAGAGAATATACAGTATTGAGTTTAGATCTAACAATATGGCCCATTACTTGCCATACCTAGTTTTAACTTACAGTTTTAAAACCACAATCAATGATTATAACCTACTGCGAAAAGCACCGCATTAATAATTCAGAGACTAACAAATTATTCTAATTTTTGCCTGTCACGTTTTGTTTCGATTTTCGCGCCGGCATTGGTAGCGTTTAAGGACGCGTTTGCAAAATTGATAGGTACAGAATCGAATTACTATGTTGACACAAGTTACACAAACAAGTGCAAATCGGATAGCGGCAGGTATAAATGTCAACTTGCCTAAATTGATATTTTGAAAGTTTTTTATATTTTCTCATTTCTATGTAATAGGTACTTACCTCCGGACTTGCTGGAGTGACCTGAAGGTGTACTTCGGTGACTGCTTATGGAACTCCTAGACGAGTTGACAGTCTCACCGAGTTTGGGCTCGTTTTGTTAGTTATGACTAGACCTTACCTCCGGACTACATGGAGTGACCTGAAGGTGTACTTCGGTGACTGCTAGTGGAACTCCTAGACGAGTTGACATAGTCTTACCGATTTTGAGCTTATTTTGTTAGTTATGATGAGACCTTACCTCCGGACTACATGGAGTGACTTGAAGGTGTACTTCGGGGACTGCTTGTGGAACTCCTAGACGAGTTGACATAGTCTTACCGAGTTTGGGCTCATTTTGTTGGTTATGATGAGACCTTACCTCCGGACTACATGGAGTGACCTGAAGGTGTACTTCGGTGACTGCTAGTGGAACTCCTAGACGAGTTGACATAGTCTTACCGATTTTGAGCTTATTTTGTTAGTTATGATGAGACCTTACCTCCGGCTTAGGTGGAGTGACCTGAAGGTGTACTTCGGTGACTGCTTTTCGATCTCATAGACGAGTTGACATAGTCTTACCGAGTTTAGGCTGGTTTTGTTAGTTATGATGAGATCTTACCTTCGGACTACACGGAGTGACCTGAAGGTGTACTTCGGTGACTGCTAATGGAACTCCTCGACGAGTAGAACTAGGTGTGCCGAGTTTGGGCTCATTTTGTTAGTTATGATGAGACCTTACCTCCGGACTATATGGAGTGACCTAAAGGTGTACTTCGGTGACTGCTAGTGGAACTCCTAGACGAGTTGACATAGTCTTACCGATTTTGAGCTTATTTTGTTAGTTATGATGAGACCTTACCTCCGGCTTAGGTGGAGTGACCTGAAGGTGTACTTCGGTAACTGCTAATGGAACTGAAGTACACCTTCAGGTCACTCCATCTAGTCTGGAGGTAAGGTCTCATCATAACTAACAAAACAAGCCCAATCTCGGCACACCTATACCAAATAATATACCAAATAAGCTCAAAATCGGTAAGACTATGTCAACTCGTCTAGGAGTTCCACTAGCAGTCACCGAAGTACACCTTCAGGTCACTCCATCTAAGCCGGAGGTAAGGTCTCATCATAACTAACAAAATAAGCTCAAAATCGGTAAGACTATGTCAACTCGTCTAGGAGTTCCACTAGCAGTCACCGAAGTACACCTTCAGGTCACTCCATCTAAGCCGGAGGTAAGGTCTCATCATAACTAACAAAATGAACCCAAACTTGGTAAGACTATGTCAACTCGTCTAGGAGTTCCACTAGCAGTCACCAAAGCACACCTTCAGGTCACTCCATGAAGTCCGGAGGTAAGGTCTCATCATAACTAACAAAATAAGCTCAAAATCGGTAAGACTATGTCAACTCGTCTAGGAGTTCCACTAGCAGTCACCGAAGTACACCTTCAGGTCACTCCATCTAAGCCGGAGGTAAGGTCTCATCATAACTAACAAAATAAGCTCAAAATCGGTAAGACTATGTCAACTCGTCTAGGAGTTCCACTAGCAGTCACCGAAGTACACCTTCAGGTCACTCCATGAAGTCCGGAGGTAAGGTCTCATCATAACTAACAAAATAAGCTCAAAATCGGTAAGACTATGTCAACTCGTCTAGGAGTTCCACTAGCAGTCACCGAAGTACACCTTTAGGTCACTCCATATAGTCCGGAGGTAAGGTCTCATCATAACTAACAAAATAAGCTCAAAATCGGTAAGACTATGTCAACTCGTCTAGGAGTTCTACAAGCAGTCACCGAAGTACACCTTCAAGTCACTCCATGTAGTCCGGAGGTAAGGTCTCATCATAACTAACAAAATGAACCCAAACTTGGTAAGACTATGTCAACTCGTCTAGGAGTTCCAGAAGCAGTCACCAAAGCACACCTTCAGGTCACTCCACCTAAGCCGCAGGTAAGGTCTCATCATAACTAACAAAATGAGCCCAAACTCGGTAAGACTGTGTCAACTCGTCTAGGAGTTCCAAAAGCAGTTACCGAAGTACACCTTCAGATCACTCCACCTAAGCCGGAGGTAAGGTCTCATCATAACTAACAAAATGAGCCCAGACTCGGTAACACTATGTCAACTCGTCTAGGAGTTCCACTAGCAGTCACCGAAGTACACCTTCAAGTCACTCCATGTAGTCCGGAGGTAAGGTCTCATCATAACTAACAAAATGAGCCCAAACTCGATTAGACTATGTCAACTCGTCTAGAAGTTAGAAAAGCAGTCACCGTAGTACACCTTCAGGTCACTCCACCTAAGTAGGAGGTAATGTCTCATCAATCGAGCCCGAACTCGCACAATACTACTTAGTTTTAGCAAACTAAAATATTGTTATAAAAATCTGTAAATAGAAGAAACCTCCTCCTTTTTTTGAAGTCGGTTAAAAATAATCTAACGTTGTCAAGTATCAACCTATTCTGGTTTATCGAATATATTGAATTCGAAGAGCGATCTTTTCAACAAGAGCTAATGCAAACAGGCGACACAGTGTCCACTCATGACGGCGGCTGAGCGCAGACTGAGATTACGAAATTTTTACGCGATAAATCAAAAGAGGTTCAAAAAAATAAAATAACCCTTATTGCAATCGACTACGATTCATCCGTAATAGCAAAATATGAGAAAATATAAGCTCCGGTTGTTATTTTTTCTGCGACTTTCTGTGACACTTTTATACTATTTTTTTCCTCGGATTTATAATTGACTATATATGCCTTCTTACATTATTTTTAGAAATTCTAAAATAGGTTGATTGTAGAACAAAAATGTACCAAAACTCAACCCGATATCGTAAATACTGTGGAAAATGGTTACGGAAGATCGTTTTTACAATATAAAAAAATACAATTTACAAAAAAGTTGTCCCTCGGATTTGAAGATGAAGAACTAATCTATAAGTGTTAGTACTTTGTTATATTCAATTTGTTTAGTTTAGTTACAAATTGCACCGAAAAAAAGCATAATTTTGTACGAATCGTAAACGCGCCCTTAATTGCCATTTCTACTTTATTTATAAGTATCAAGATAGTCCATGGAGAATCAACAAAGTAGAAATTGTTCAAGAAAAGTTTTTTCTTTTATTGAAATTTATCTCAGAATAGAGCAAACGTAGATAGATCTTAAATAATTTTGGTGACTGGGCTGAGAATCCCTTAGATTATTCGGTTATGGGATTACGTCATCGTAGATCACCCCGATGATCAGCCATGGGGAGGATGCGCACTATGTGTTTTGAAAACCGCCCCAAAATCGACGCTGCCTCTAACCAAGCCCTATCCCGTGGGAAATAAAAAGATTCCTCCCGTCCATCAGCTTGATCGATTAGATGAGTTGATGAGTCTATAAATAAAATGACCTAAACATTTTAAAATATAACTAGAAAGTTTTAATCGATTGCTACGTTCTAAAAGTTACCTCACCTTATAAAGTATGTAGAACATTCATACTACAGATATGTATATTACATAATACATATATATATATATAGAAAAGAAAAGCTATATACATATATATATTGGTGCATACTTTTAAGCCTTAAAACGTTGTATCTGTGTCATACATTTTATCAAATACCACACTGGCAAGGTGAGTTGCATCTATCAATATATTACATCATATTACAAAACGAAATATTAAATGTTCGGTTCTAATATACGGAAAAATTAAAATAACGTACTTTCGTAAAGAATAACTTCTTACTTTAAAAAATAGGTTGTTTTAAATTTTAAGTGTACAAAACACTAACGTTTAAATTTTCATTTTATTACATTTAACGTATAATCAAAGTATAAAAGACATCAATAAATATTTTTTCCAGCCTTTGTCAAATCACCTACTTCATTCCCTTGAAACACAACAGGAAATAAGCGTCTCTTCAAAGATCAAAACAGGTGGAAATTACTTCCCCTATACGAATCATGTGGCGTATTTTGAAAACAAACTGATACCCTCGCTGTTTTCGGGGCCACCCACTCTCGCGGGAGGCGTAAGCTTATTAAAGATGTCGCAACCAAAGATTGCTTTAATTCAGAAAACGACGGCCCATTATTACTGTGGTGTGGTGTTTTGTGAACTAAATGGCTCTGAGATTACCTAATAAGTAATAAGGATGAATTGTTTTTTTTTATGTCATAGGGTGGCAAACGAGCAGACGTATCACCTGATGGTAAGCGATTACCGCCGCCCATGGACACCAACACCAGAGGCGTCATAAGTGCGTTGCCGGCCTTTGGCGATTGGGGAGAGGGATGTAGGGAGGAGTTGGGATATGGGCCTTCAGTATCCTCACTCATTGTGTTAGGATAATGGTCTAGTTTTTTTTTTCATTATTAGCTGTCAATATGAGTCTACTTAGTCTGATGAAAAACATAAGTAGAATCCAAGAGTGGTGGTCACCATCCTCATTGTGAATACAGACAATGCAGCATAATGACCAACACTACATAGGCTACTGCCTCGTTGGTCTCACGGTTGGCTTGTGCGACTGCTGATCATGAGGTCTTGGGTTCGACTCTAGGTGGTACCAAGTGTTGGTATGATCTACAAATATTTGTTTCGAAGTGCGGGTGTTCTACAAAGAAAATTTATATATATTTGTATCAGCTATCTTAGTACCATAACACAAGTTTTGCTTAGCTTGGGACTAGAAGGCGTTGTTTGTTAGATGTCCAAAATATTGATTTATTATTATTATTACTATGGCGACCTAGTAAGATGCTTTTTCACGCTCCGCTTGAAGCTGGTGGTGATGAAGTTATTTTCTTATGGTATGAGCTAATTGAGCTAATAGGTCACCCGATAATAAGTGACTGCCCTCAGCCATCATCATCATCAAAGCTATAGAAGGGTTGTAGTTCGGTATCCCGAACTTCACCCACTCGGTGAAAAGATGATAGAATGATGGTTTTCCGTGAGGCTGTGTTACCACGCTGGTTTATACGATTCGTATCTCTATATTCGGCTCTCAGTATCAACAACCTATAACAATAAACTGTTGGGCCTCTCCTTAGAAAAGAAGATCGAATGGTATAGGATTTATTTCAATATTTCCTTCTGTTTCCAGTGATATGGTCCGGCGTAGCTTGCTGCCTTAGTCGCCTTTTACGACCTCCATGAGATTAATAGGTGACGCTATTTATTTCTAATCTTTCCACATTTGGATAAGCATGGTTCTACTACGATGATAATATTTTGGTAACATTTTAGCAGCAATTTCTAAGTAGTTCATAACAGAAGTAGGTGATCTGGGTCCAATGTCTATGAAAAAAAAATCATTCTAAAACTAGTTACGTGTGTAATGTCATATACTGACAAATCAACGTTGAATTATAAAAATATATGAAAAACATAGTACGTGCTTATATAATTCGAGGGTTTCTCTTGATTTTCTGAGGACCCCATCATCAAATCCTGATATCCTGACAATGGGACCACCTCGGGAGCATACCCTTTCGATTACAAAAATAATTATTAAAATCGGGCTACTGTGTAAAAAGTTATGCGTGGTCATAAATAAAAAAAATATACACGTCGAATTGAGAACCTCCTCCGTATGTTTTCGTCTATTGAAAACTTACGTTGGGCCTTTTATCTTCTTGTTATAATACCTAATTTATATACAATACTTCATACTGAGAAACACTACCTAAACTAAAATCTCACAATAAATTCTTGAACAATGGGAATAATAAGTTAAGAAACTTTACACTATCAATATATGTCCTGGCTTTAATTACTGCGCTCAGGTGTAGCCCTGGATACTGCAACTTCTTAATAGTTGCAACTATCAATCTTAGTTCACCAAGTTGTTTTAGATAGTTGTTGCTTTGTAAAAAATGATATGACTATTCGTTTTTCGTATGTATTTTAAAATCTGATTGGCGTTTGTATGTGTACTAATATTATAAGGAGGTAAAGTTTCTAATTTGTTTGTATGGTTGCAGGGGGTAATCTAGTACTGTAAGTAAGTCCTGATCCTATCCTGAAACTTATTTCATTAACAGAAAGCAACACTATTCAGGAGTGATAAAGGCTACATATTATAATGATTGAACAAAAATTCAGTAAAAATAATAGTATTTGAAAATCAAGGCGAAGAAAAGCGGGCGGTTAACGCCCAGTGGGTGCGGGTCGGCTAGTTTAAGTATAAAATAGACTTTTATTTTTATTTTGAAGCGTGCCTGTTTATTATGAAATGACTTTTAGCATGTTTTTTTACGAGTAGTCTCGAGGATGACGTGTGTATATTTTTAATTAGGTGATTATAACACAGTATACTAGCTTTTATCCTCGGCTCCGCCTGCGTTTAAGTCGGTTACCCCGACACGTCTTTCCTCGAAAATAAGAGTATACCAAGCCAAAATTAATTAAAATCGGTGCTGAGGTTTGGCCGTGTAAGCGGAACAAGCAGACAGATAGACAGACTTAGTAACTGTCGAATCCTATTAACGTTATAAACGTGAAAGTTTGTAAGTATGGATGGATGGATGTTTGTTACTCTTACACGCAAAAACTATTGAAGGGATTTGGAAGAAACTTTACAGTAATTTAGCTTAATATCAAAATAAAACATAGGCTACTATATACCGCGATAACCGTCATATACGCGGGCGGATCCACGGGCAACAACTAGTTTATAATATAAGTACAAATTCCATATGCAGTTACATGCCATTCTTATCAGTAGAATTCACAATACATTGAAATTAAAACACTAAGCCTTAATAAAAACTCCGGCTTTGAAGCTCATCCCTAACTGAAAACATTTCATTCACGTATACGTGAGAATTCTACATCATGGTATCGTTTCTGTTTTCAAAACATTTCTATTTTAAAAGCTTTATGTGTATGTATTTTTTAGTAATTACTTACGTGTGTTCTCTTGTAAGAATAATAATATTGTTAGCTGTTTTGTTTTCTCACAGTTATCGTGCCTAGCTCATGAGTTTAGATTTGAGTATCAAACTTTGGTTATTTTTATTGGAAAAAGATGTTGGTTGAACAAATCGTGCGGTATTTTGGCTTTTGATATGATAGACTTGAGTATGAATATATTGTGAAACTTATCTTTATTAATGGTCTTGTTTGTTTTATGGATAAATCTGCTAAAGTGAATCTAGTGTGCTTAACGTGTGATTCAGCTCATGCTTTGAGTTGAATCGAGGAATGTTGGCCACCAGTATAAAGTCACCCACACTATGGCGGCCTATTTAGATACCTATACATCATCGGCCTCCGAACACTCAGCAACGAAACACGACAGCACGAACGCTGTCATTTTAGGTAGGTCTTCTGTGAGAGGGTAGTACCGCTCGGTCGGGCTGGCCCGTTCGTACTAAACTAGTGTTCTTTTTATATATGGTCCATATACCAAACACTCTACACAGCCTGATGAAAAGTATAAGCAGAATCCAAGAGTGGTGGTTACCATACTCATTGCGAATACAGACATAACGTTTAACGTTTGTTGGTAAAAGCTGTGTACGTGGCCTGTAAAGGGTTGGTATATTTTAGAGAACCACGCTGGTAGTACAGCCACGCTTATTTCAGCACGAACGGGCCGGCTCGACCAGGTACTATACTCGTACAGAAAAATCAACGTAAAATGACAGCGTTCGTACTGTCTTGTTTCGTTAGTGAGTGCGAGACCGGAGGCCCAACGATCACAAGGCCGCCATGGTGTGGGTCACCATGCTGCATTGTCTGTATTTGCAATGAGTATGATGACCACCACTCTTGGATTCCGCTTATGCTTTCTATCAGGCAGAGTAGAGTCAGTATGGCCGGGCCAAACATTAAAAAGAAAAGAAAAAACCAACCCAAGAGTCATAAGCGTATTGCCATCCTTTTGAACTTACTTCAAATCAGAAGCAAGGGGTAATGGATCGTGTCCTCTAAACTTTGTCATATAAAAACATTAAGATAAATTACATTGACTGATTCATTGGTTGATATTTGACTGTACTGTTGATTAGTCGTTTAAGCGGTCGTCACGCCGTATTCTACTGCGCTAAGTATTGAGTTCAAATCCCACACGGGAATACACTTTGTTTGATCCACAAATTATTATTCTGTGTCTGGGTGTTCTTTGTGTCGGTTTCATGTATGTTTGTAAAAGCCCCTGCGACACAAGATAAAAATTCCTTATGCGGGAGTTGACTTTTAAAAATAATAATTGAGTATTTAAATGACTTCTTTTTGTTGCTTTTCATCAAGTGGAAAGATAACCAGAGTCTAACCCCAATCCTCCCAATATTGGTGTTGTGGTACTCTGCAAATCGTACAGTGCCCTTGTGACTCTTAGATTGCAAATATTATAAATTTGGTCTGAGGATAAATTATATCGCAAGCAAACTCATACACATTTTTTTTTGTAAAGAACACATTTCCATACAAAATATCTGAAAAATCAATAAGTACTTTTACTTTTAAACTAATGAAGTGTATGTATGATAAACTTAGTACATATTTAAAAATATCATGAAAAGTATTTACTAGCCACTCAGAAATATCAAGTTGCCATGTTTCATCAATAAACGTTAGAGATCAAATTTTAGCTAACAAGTTCTTGTTTAGTCATTGTGAAATGGAATACGTCTTGTAGTCTCAGCCATGTAAATGTATTTACTCTTTGATCTTCTAATGTTATCTTTAATTATACTCAACAGCCTCGTACCCTCTTATACCCTCCTCTTTCTTGTATGGTGTTGAAATAATGTTTACAATAAATCTTTTATTACGTGCTTTTGAATATGTAAAGTAATCTTTCATTATGGCAGACAGTCTCCTTATCAATTTTCATTATACACAAATGTTTATGACGTTCCTATTAGTGTTTTGTAGATATATTATAGATAGATATATTGTAGATATTTATATTTATTGTATTCATAATTTAAAGTTAAGTTAGATATGACCATCTCAAAATACATAATCATGGTGACCTAAATATTTTGATATTGGTTTTGTGGAAATTTCGTAATTGTTTGCAATAAAAATGCTCATTTATCTCTACAAATTATAAAACAAAGTCCTCCGCTGCATCTTTCTGTTCGCGATAAACTCAAAAGCTCCTGCACGGTCTTTTATGCAGTTTTTATCAATTAAAAGTGTAATTCTTGATACCGGAGGCCCATATCCCAACCCTTTTTATTTTTTTTATATACTTTAAATGTATAATATGTATGTACAATTGCATGTATTTTTATTTATATGTATGTGCATGTATGTGTTAGTGTATAAGTAAGTCTATTGGTAATATTAGTTTTATACATGATTTGTAAATGTGCACCACAAACTACACATTACTTTAAAGTACTGTCCATCTTAAGGTTGCCTGGAAGAGATCGCAGTCTGCGATAAGGTCGCCCATTGTACCACTGCTTTTAATCGTGTAAATTAGACATTGTATTTTTTTTAACTGGTGTGCAATAAAGAGTACCTATCTATCTATCTTATCTCCCCTCTCCATCTCCCAAAGGCCCGGCAACGCACTTATGATGCCTCTAATGTTGCAGGTGTCCATGGGTGGCGGTAATCGCTTAGCATCAGGTGATACGTCTGCTCGTTTGCCCGCCTATTCAATAAAAAAAAAATATTTTAGCTAAAATCGACGTCTGAAATAATAAAGCCGCAGATCTTTAACGTAGACTATATTATATTTTCCGTAAAGATCCCGTGCGAAGCCGGGGGCGGGTGGCTAGTTTATTTATAAAATAATGTTTAAGCGAAATAAAATATTATAATAATAAATTACTATAGCCAAGTAGCAGTCTATATATTTGTTTATTATTTACGTACACAAAATACTTATTAAATCATGTGTAAGTGATACATACATAGACTCATATAACAGAACGAAGTTCTGTCTAATACAGTCACTGTTTAATTAAACTCCAGTGCGCCTTTACACATTTAACAACTGATCCGATTTTGGACAACAATCGTTAAAATACTTAAATGTTTATTAAATTAAGTAACACAACTATAATAACAGGTATTTGGAACAGTTACACCTATTATTTGTTATTATTACAATGGGTACTTGGGCACCTATTAACACAAGAAATAAACGTTAGTCGTTTGCCACAAAATAGTTGCAGAATATTTTATTGTGTAACTTTATCTGCGTTATCTGCGTAACTTTAAGTTTCTAATACTTACAACTAGTGTACTTTTTATATTTAACAGTATTTTAAATAAAAGAACCAAATACTACCTGCGGTGGGACAGTTTATGTGTATTTGTAAATATTTATGAAAAAATATTAAAATTAATAATAATACATACATTATTTGTACCTCTACCCACGATAGTACATAATCTACCTATTCCAAAAATATAAGTCCATAAATACTTTGATACTATGAACTGTTATACATCACAATGAGTACAACACTAGTACCTACTAAACTTCGTACAGTATACGTAATGAACTGTATAAAATTAACTCCTGTCTTTGTCTCACGACACGACAAGAATGTCTTGTATTGAATTCTGTAATTCAGTATCCGGATTAGGAATTTCCACTTTCGCCTTTGTGTGTTCGTTAGAAACACGTACATTATTGTGATGATATAGGAGGCATCTATTAATATTGTTTTAAATATAACATCTTGTTTAAAGTTAAAACCTGTTTGTTAATTAATAAACGCAGTAGTTGTAGAATACCATTGAAAGAATTTAAGTTAAATTAATTGTGTTTAGACTTCGTTAGGAATTTTTTAGGTGTTAAGAGCATTTTTCATTTTATTTTAAATAACAAAATTACCAATACCAACTTTTAAACCTGAGCGTTCCATGATACATTAACAATTATTTTTAATATATCATTTTTTTTCGACCAGGTTGCACTAGCCGTGGTCACAGGCTGACTGATGAACGTCAGGCAAATCAGAGATATGTAATACCTTTTAATAAGTGATTGCGTTAATTCCTGTAGAAAAAATGTTAAAACAACGGATAAACCGCTAAACCGATTGGGAAGAATTCCAATATAGAAATAGATTGGACCATGGAGAAGGACATAGGGTACTTTTTTCGCGATATACGTCATGTACGCGGTGGAGCTAGCAAAGCTATTATAATACATTATTCTTATATAAGTTCTCATATTTAAATATGGGTATGTACTTAAATATTACATCAGTCAAAAGAAGGAAAAATATTCGTATTAGTCTGTACCTGTTAATACTAAGGAATTATAGAGAACGTGTTATATTTAAGTAACAACTTCAATACTTGTGACATAATCTCATAATTAACGTTGGTGTTTGGATAAACTGGAGATACCTTCAATTACAGAACCGTCACTATTGTTTAATTATCGAGATGGTTCCAGCTTCTATCTTTTTCTAACACGGATTAGTTTCAATACGATGTCTTATAAATTTAGAAGGAAATAGAAATAATGGGAGTTGGTGTATTCACATTAATATTATAAATTCGAAAGTAACTGGGTCTGTTACACGTGTAAACTGCCTAATTGATTTGGGTGGTTTTTTTTGTTTTGGTTTGATTGATTTGATGATTATTATTGATGATAAAAACTGGACTAATAAAGATTTCTAGTTATGTGATGATGAAAATGACTATTGGTTTAATCAAATAGTAAGTTTTACATAAGAAACAGTAGAAATAGGAATAGCTCAAAAAGGTTAGGATCACGTTTCTATGTGTTCTGTAATTGGAGAGATTCGACGTCAAATGGTAAAGCTTATAAAGTAATTAGGAACTTCACATGGAAACATTTTCCCAACAATTTTTTCTTCGCCTTTATAGCTGTTTTTAATAGAATATTGGATTAACGACCTGACTAGGCAAGTCTTGAAAAGGGACTACCGTAGTTTGGACTCAAGAGACACTAACGTGTTGACGTCCTTCGAGGTTGAAGTACTTTTTTATATTAACTGCCAAAGTGACTTTAGTCTACCTCATGGAAAGTATAAGTAGAATCCAAAAGTGATGGACAATATTCTTATTGTGAATTTAGAAAATGCAGCATAGTGACTCACACTTTGGCAGTCTAGTGAGATGCTTTTCACGCCCGGATTAAAGTAGCGGCTACTTTCGTACGTCTGCTCGTTTGCCCCCTATGCCATAAAAAAAAAAAAAAACCATCAAGTTTGAGACCATATATCTACCACTCAAAAACTATAACTACCAAGTCCTGCATATGATGAAGGACGTGTATAACACTCGTTTCTTGAAATTAAATTTCTTATTGATCCGACAACACCGCAGATGCCAATTTGTTTCACAGATCGGTTTTAAAGAAAGGAAACTGTTTAAGGGAAAATTTTCCAAGAGAAATGAGACGATTTCTTTCTATTAATGAAATCGTCTCATTTCTCTTGGACAATTTCCCCAGCTTTACATATTTCCCTAATATATAATCGAAACAAGTATGCTTGAATGCCTAATTAGAAATGAAATGGTTTGTAGTAAGAGTAATTTAATTAAAGTGACTGTCCAGGTAAGCTAACGAGTTATTGCAAATTACAAAGCGAACTTGGTTGGACGAGTTCCAAGCCGAATAAAAGTTTATGGGAGACGAAATAAATTCCCCAAAGGATTATAACCCCATTACTCAAATGAAACGGTAATCCCATTGTTATTCAGGATATTTTTTTTTATTTTCGGGCAAAATTCTGCCTCAGAATGTTGATGTAAGGAAAATTATGGGTGGCCAAATAAATGTTATGGTCGGTGCCTACGAAAATACTTTTCAAACCTTTGAGGAGATTTTTAGGAAATTAAAAATAATTGAGCGGAATATTAATTACTGGTTCATAGAACTTATCTGGCTAAGAGATTTGTTTGGAGGCATTCTCATGACGTAATCCCGAGACTTGAAACAATAACTCTTTTTTCGTCTTTCTTAAAAAGAAATTGATACTCCCGCTTAACCTTATTATGAGGCAACAATGACCCATATGTCACAGTACTTACATTTTTCCTTATGTGTTAATTTTCATTCTAAAGACAGCTCCTGTACTAAGAACATATCCAACTGACACAAAGTTCACCCGGACTCAGAACAACCATCTGAAGGTCCCAGAAAGTGTATTTCCAGATGAGGATCGAGCTCCTTAACACTCAACACACTATTTTCTATAGAAAACTAAAACAATAAAATATCCACATATTTAAAAGAGTACTGTATTTGAAACAAAGCACGACCAAAGAGACCTAATGAAAGATCAAAATCGAAATATGAAAACTATTTCTTAGTAATTGTCAAAAATTTGTGCCTGTCACTTAAACAATTACCATTTAAAAAACAAGCTTCAAATTTAACACCCCAACGAAACGTTTGACCGTTCCACCAAAAGTAATACAATAAATACTTTTTCGGTCACAAAGTCAGTATTTAACCTACAAAAGCGATCGATCATCCGCAGGTTACATTCCATCGGTTTACCCGCCATATTAATACGTAGGAACCCAACTATTTGGCGGTACAAAGCCCGGCTGAATACCTGGTGAATATTTGAAGAGGACCGCTGCAGAGCTGAAAGCTCGATCCAGTAATTGATATGTTCAGTATTTGTTATTTAAACATAAAATCATTAAATTTTATATTTATTTGTCAAAACTGAACAATTGATATCAATAAAGCCTTTGTTGATTGGCTGTTAAACTTGATTAATTCACCTCAAATACGTGGCATTTAATGTTACAAAATGGAAATTAATGTGAAGTGTTTAAGCTATTCTAAAATAATGGATAGATATAATATTATTTGTTACAATGACCTTTGTTAATCTATAATTATCAATTTCTTTGTTTATTCATTTACAAAACTATATGTATTGTGTTTATAGCTAAGCTTCAAAACAACGATTATATTTACTTAATTAACAAACGTTATTTTTAAACTTATTGCTATATATTGAAGCTACAAATCACAGTGATGCTTTTTGTTATAAACAAGCCACATTGGTTTCAATTTCAGTTCTCTAAAACATGAATAGTCTTTCTTGGCAAACTGTCTGTATAAAATGTGTATATCTCCTTCTATTCCATTGGGAATCCTTTCTCCTATCTGTCGAGTGCAGATGTAACCGTTTTATCTGTTTATTGACTGTTTACATTGAACGCAACAATGTAAAATCTAGTTTAAAGTACACATTTACAGTAAAGTGATGAAAATGCATTTTTGATTTGTGGTTTTATGTCTCATATTAGTGTTTGTTGCCTTCCGTCCAGCTGATTTTTACAAGAAGGGCATCAATAAACTGCCAACGCGTTGGCAAAGATGCGTCGATTGCATGGGTAATTGCTTCGAATAACAGAAATTAAAAAGTTTGAAAAAATAAGTACTTTCACTTATTGCATACAAAACGGCAATTTCATAGGCAAAGACCTATTATTACAAGCAACAAAAATAAACAATCGTCGTCTTGGAAATTACTACAGATGTTTCTTCTGTTAGTAGTAGTTTATATAATGTTTCTAAATGCGTAGAAAAATTACACTCAGATAGTACAAATGGTACTTATCACGCAATCATTTGTTCAGTCGGTCAGAATTAAATTCAGGACATCTGGCCGCTAACAATCGGGGATACTAACCACTAGACCTGTACTTTCAGTGTATATATATAACTATGAGTTTTTAGATCATTCATATATACAGTCGACGATATTACAGCCTCTACATAAACGTAGTAGGTAGGTAGGTATAATAGTAATAATCTGCGCGGACGGTAGTGATCCGGGGGGCACGTGACCCGACATAATCACGAGCCTGCTTCAAGTGAGCGCGGAACGCTCCGCTTCTCTGAGATAAATCATAAGCGTAAGCGATTTAACTTTAGTTATGTTACCGTTTTATCTCAATTGAAATAAAAGTCTATAATTAAAAGTGTTGAGTACGTTTCTGTCGTTAGTTCTGTTTGTCTTCTGGTTTATAAAAATTACTATTTTATTTTAACAATGAGACGTCGGTAAAGATATTGTGAGGTTTGAAGTAAGAAAAAAAATGTATAGATACTGAAATAATAGCAATTTAACTTGATTATTGAAGTTGAAGTAAAAAAAATAGTTATTGGTCCAAGTTTACAAATGTGAATCACAAAATAATGTACAAGCAGTCTAAACAACCATCTCGATGTTACTTTAATAGTTCTCATAAAGGATCTTGAAGTTATGTAATTGAATTCTTATAATTTTGACACGTGGTGGTACGGTGGACACTAGTGCTGCCATATATATGCCATATGCTTACCATCATGCTATACGTGTGCTTGTTTGCTCCTATTCCATAAAAAAAATTGTAGGGTGCAGTATACAAATTTGTGAAAAGGTGTATCTCATACCTTACACATTAGTAAAAAAAATACTCTGTACCATTAGTGTGTATTAACTTGATCCTCGAAAAATCAAAAGCTTTGTAGTAAAAGTTTCCTAAAATATAAGTACCTACGCTGAAAAAGCAAGTTATACACGACATGAATCTATTAGATCTAAATATATTATCGTTCACCTCAGTTCACAGCTTGCACCACACGCCATACCCGCGGGCGTCAGGCCCAGTCATCTCAATCCGTGTTTGTAGGACGAACCCCCACCCTGAGCGATTCAGACAGTAATCACTAGAACTTATCTAGTATACTCTCAAATATACATAGAACGGATTATTAGTAACACTCATTTTAATTGGGTTGGATGTACCCGACTCAAATAAGGAGGAATTTATTGTAACTTTTACTCTTCAAGAAACTTTTACCGTGGGAGAGCCACGCTTCGGCATGAATGGGCCGGCTCAACCGGAGTGATACCACGGCCTCGCAGAAAACCGGTGTGAAATAGTGCTTGCGCTGTGTTTCACCGAGTGAGTGAGGATACCGGAGGCCCATAACCCAAACACCCTCCCCCTATCTCCCCTCCCTATCCCCCAAAGGCCGGCAACGCACTTGTGACGCCTCTGGTTTTTGCATGTGTCTATGGGCGGCGGTAATTGTTTACCATCAGGCGATACGTCTGCTCGTTTGCCCGCCTATTCGATAAAAAAAAAACTTTTGCCACAATCAATGAAAAACAAGCAGCACGGTTGGCCTAGTGACTTAAGTGATCGTAACGCCAGTTTCTCTTACTTTGAGTATTGTGGGTTCAAATATCATAAATTTTAGTTCATAGTCTGGTTATTTCTTGAATCAGTTTCATGTATGTTGGTGAAGTCCTCTGCGACACAGGACGTATTCCTAATACGGGTATTGTTTTTTTTTTTTAAGAAAGAAAAGAATAGTATTTTCAGATCAATACGATCTCCAAACTTTCAAAAAAGATCGTACTCCCATCTCAAAAATCAGTAATAGACTAGTCATTATTGACTGGCTTTCAATGAGGTAATTGGTTTACTAGTTTCCCAGTTTTTTATGAGAAAAATATATTATTATCACATCTTAATTATGCTAATTAATTTCTAATTAAATTACCTTAAAGGTTCATTATGTAGAGTGAATGTCATGACGTTATATACATGTATAATAAATAGAATAATAAAACTACTAAAACACTTTCAAAAGTAGTAGTAAGTATATAATTTTAAATTTGAATGTAGGTGGTGGATGAGATCTCCGGTTCGATTCCCGGGTCGGACCAAATATTTGGAGTTTAGGTGTCTTCTATGTATAATATGTATGTATTTACAAAAAAAAGTATATATGCATTAGTAGCAGTTGTCTAGTACCCATAACACAAGCTCTGCTTAGCTTGGGACTAGATGGCATAGTGTGAGATGTCCGAAATATTTATTTATTTGTAATCTCAAAGTAACTAACTGACTGTAATCATGATTATGATCAAACTAAAAACTTCTAAATCGTACTATTCTTTTCTGCTTATATTCACTCATACGCAATATTCACAATGAGACGATAAGCATACTATCAGACACTCATAACTAATGTATAATACATGTATGTAAACTAAAAAATTAAGATTGATAAATAATTTAATTCTGTGTTTTAGGGAAACATTTTTTTTGTTATTTCTTTTCGTCTATCACTTTAATAACATTAGATTATTTAAAAAGTTTCGACTTAGAAAGTGAAAAAACTCAATTACGTTTATAAAACAGCTTGTTTGTATTTTTATATAACTAGCCGACCCACGCATACTCGTTTGCGTCTCCTGTTGCCAGTAGCGTGACAATTTTCCCCCGTTTTTGTAATATTCTCCATTGGTGCTCCGCTCCTGTAGGTCTTAACGTGACGGTATATGGCCTATAGCCTTTCTCGATAAATGGGCTATCTAACACTGAAAGAATTTTTCAAATCGGACTAGTAATTCCTGAGATTAGCGCGCTCAAACAAACAGACTCTTCAGCTTTATATCTTTATATATATAATTCTTCTGTGAGTGTGTATGTCACTGAACTACTCTCAAACGACTGGACCGATTTTGATGAAATTTTTTGTGTGTGTTCAAGGGGATCTGGGAATGGTTTAGATTCACAATTTTGTCCGCTGGACAATGTTTTTTTAATTAATTTTTAATTTATTAGTAATTATGGCAAAACGACGTTTGCCGGGACAGCTAGTATTAGTATATATTAGGGCTGGGCCGATTTAGCTGATTTGGTTTTGGAATGTTTATCGTAGTCCGGGAGGGTTTAAACGGTGAAAATTTTAAAAAATCTTGAAAATCATAATGTCTCATGTACGAAGTAGCGGGCACAACTAGTACGGTATAAAAATGAAAAATACAGAAATATATTTAGAAATAATTTTAATAGCGTTCTTACTTTTCAGGAGCCACAGATTGATGTTTAACTTAATTAATTATAGTCTTCACTAAATTTCTCCGACAGAACACAAAAGTCTGAACTCAAGAAGTCTGACACGGAATCGCCGAAGCAAAAGCACAAACAGTCGTGATTACGTATTCGGCCCTAGGCGATTAATCAACTCGTTTGTTCCACAGTGAGCACGCTTCACTGACGGCTACACACTACTGATTGACTCCTTTGACTATCTTGCCGATGAATGAATAATAAACATTCGAATATTTTCTCAGACCTGGAGCAGCTCTGTGAATCGATTTTCGAGATATTAGTAGCAGCATTTATTTTCAAAGTTTAATTTATGTGTTTAAGTAAAAGTTGACATCAAAGACAAATTTATTTTTAATATATCTTGTTAAAAAGAAATGAGGAAAATGTTTGAAACGTTGATTTCTTATTAAAGTTTAATATACTTACGCGTAAGTTTTTGTAATAAGCAGATGCTGAAGTGTATCGATGAATATCGGCCCTATTAAAACAAATAAATGTTAATCTTTTGAATGTATACTATCTTATTACTGGGCTTAGGTTTGCAAATATTCCGTGTCATGCAATTTTACCAACATTCATGAAATGGGTACAAAAATACTTAGAATCGGAACTATAATAATTTGTTGTTCCAAGTCTAGGTAGGTAGTTTTTTATGGAATAGTGACACTGGGTGTCACTCTCACGACTAACACGAATCTATTGACACTGCTCACATAAAAATACGACAAGCCGTTTAGGCTCTAGGGCGTGCCAAACATACATACACACATACATACACTCGAAAAACATAACCCTCCATCTTTCGCAGTCTAGTAAATAGCATTATTATCAAACTCCTCTCAAAAAATAAGAGAGTACCTATACTGGCGTGGATCGTATTTTACATTCAGATGAGCAGCAAGCACAATTATTCAGAGAGGCCCTGATGGGTTAGCAAATGCAAATGCATCTATCAACAACAGAGTGTCTATCTTAAAACTCTACGATGTACGCAATCAACTGTTAATGAGTAATCTATGGGGCAAGTTATAGGCAATAGCGAAACTTTATACCTACTCTTGAAATCATATTTTGTATATTACTAGCTGTACCCGCTACTTCGTACACGTGACATTTGATTTTTTTAAGTTATGTTTAATTTTTTATCGTTCAAACCTTTCTTGGACTACGACAAATATTTCAAAACCCAAATCAGCTAAATCGGTCTAGCCGTTCTTGAGTTTTAGCGACACAAACAAACAGGAATTGATTTATTTAAATAATAAGATAAGATATTTATACAAATTCACACAGTTCTCGGATACTGATGATGGAGACGACATTTGTTCTATGCCTTGGTATAATTTATCTATAATATGTATGTATTTATAAATGTATGAACATATTTATCGACACTCAGGTTTCTATAGTACATACTCTCCTAGTTCGAGATTAAATAGCCGTGTACAAGATGTCTCAACTTATTATTATAACAAAATTTTAAAGAAATATATCATGAGTTTCTTCTTCATTGGCTACATCAAAATAATAATAATCTATCGCTTTATTGTACACCATATAATGATATGCTTGGTCAGTACAAATGGCTGCCTTATCGCCAAAAGGGCAATCTCTTCCTGGCAACCATGGGATGGAAATAAATACAGGATGTATAGGGTTTTCTGCAAAAATTCAATAAGTATTATTTATTCACGCCTATATCCTTTAAGGGTTCAAGCGGAATCTTTATTTTTTTGTTACATTATTTTGAAATGTACAATACTTACCTTATTGTTACATATTGTAAACGATACCAAACAAACTACCCTAGATATTAAAGTATAGTTGTCGCAATCGCTTTACCCTTAGTCTGTTTGCCAGCGTCTTTCTGTCCATCAGATGCAGTACCCAATGTAAACAAGTTTCACCCCTATTGTATCAAAGAGCCCCTCCATTCTACAGCCAAGCAGGTTGTCGTGAAGTTCCATGCAGCAATATCACAAGCTACGTAATAGGTTTTTTATATGTATACGACTGTACTCAATATTAAAGCTTTTGTTGTTTACTGTATTTAATCTAGCCTTTGGTGTTTTTCACTTATTTTGATTTGAAATTCTTTGTGAAAGACTTTTTATATGCTGTGACGAAATGACAGTCTGAAGTTATAAGGTCACACTGTTCATAAATAGATTTCTCATTTTTGTTTGCTTTAGCACTGAAGTGTTTTAGTTTTGTTATTATCCGATTTCAGCAGAAGGTACTTATGTTTTAGGAGGAAGGAATTGAGTTCCTACGGTAAGGAATTGAGTTATACTGACCCGTATAGCGCTTTTCTACTAAAATCGAGAAGTTACACTTCAAAAAAATTGAACATATGACAGCAAATCACATCAACAGCCTTAAACTGTCCATTGCTAGACATAGGGTTCCCCTTAGAAAGAAGATTACCTACTATACCAAGTTGGTATTGGATTAATTTCAAGTTTCCTTCTCTTGAAGTTGTCCTGTGTGGTATTCGCTCACTTAGAGCAAGATCTCAAGTCCACCAGACGTTACGTATTTCTTACCTCACGTAAATTATTTATGCAGATTTTCACGTATGTTTTAGACAATATTGTTAAAAATAAGTTGTCGATACATTTTCCGTCGGCCGTATAACAATGCAGACGCTTTAAAGCTCAAAAAAAAATAACACTTTTTTTATGTTTGGCTCTGCCAAAATGACTCTACTCTGCCTGATGGAAAGCATAAGTAGAATCCAAGAGTAGTGGTCACCATACTGCGAATGCAGACAATGCAGCATGGTGACCTACACCATGGCGGGCTAGTGATGCTTCTGCACATTTGGGACACCGGTCTCGCACTCAACAACGAAACACGACAGCACGAACGTTGTCATTTTACGTTGATTTTCATGCGGGGGTAGTACCGCCCCGGTCGAGCCGGCCCGTTCGTGCTAAAATCAGCGTGGCTCTACTACTTGACACATATATATCTGGGCTTTTGGACTAACCTTTGGTGTGACAAGAGGTTGTGACTCTCCATATGTTTAGTCCATCATCATACGGACAGTTGAAAATGAAAAAAAACACATACTTAACATATATTTGCTAGAAAAGGACACAAACTTATTGTTAACAAAATTCAATTTAAGAAAGCAACTATCTAAGTTACTGATCATTAATTATTTTGTACAAGAAATACTAAATTCAATACTGACAAAGAAAAGCTTTTATCTTTTATTTACGATAAAGGAAACAGACAATACGTCACACTCTAAACGTCGCGTATAGCCATTGTGATATGACCCCTCAGTTTATCTTAATCACCAGCATTCGTTCGAATATCTCGATAATCAACACGATTGAAAGCTCAGTGTTAAATTGTCGGTGGATACATTTGGAAAGATTCCAAAGTGTCGACAGTCGCACTAGTAACGGTGACATAACGATTTCTGTTCCAAAAACTTAAGTAATATATTTAATCGTACATTTACAAATACTTTGTAAGGGGAAAATCATAGTACTTTATTTTTTAAGGACAAGACAAGGAAATAACTAGACATATTACCACGGTCGTGTGATCTAGGCTATGGTTACTAGACTGCTGGCGAATAAACTTCGACATAAAATTACTAAAATTATGATATTAATTAGTATTTACCTATACACTGTACGTGTGTATATACTAATTATACGCTACGTATTTTGATAATACATATAAAAGAAATAATATTTATTTGAACATTACAAAACTATGAATGTAAAACATTCCGTTCGGTTCCTGAAACACTTAAAACCATTCACTCCCAGTTCAATCACCCGAAATCTATGCGATGAATCTTCCATCCTTATATGTCAATTTAATCCAATACAGACAGAGATAAACATACAAATGTAGAAAAGGACAGACAGAGATGGAGGTAAAAGCCATTCCTGTGACAGTAATTTAATTCCGCACTCCTATGTATCCATTTTTATTATGAACTCTAAATCATTTTATTGTACAGGTACGTGTGTGTATCTTTCTTTAGATGTAATGTAAGGGGTTTATATAAATATAAGTATATATAAGGGGATATGAATGGATGTTCATCATTTGTGTTGTGTATCTTAGAAGCTTTTATAGGCTTATCATTTTAGAAGATGTGCTCTAATAAATCTGCTAGGTTCCTACTAAGAAGCAATATTAATTTCTGGCTGATCTACGCAATAAAGTTTGATGCTTTGGATAAGGAGGAGGTTATCCCATCTTTTTTCTACATCATTTGTGTATGTACTATTACCGTGGGAGAGCCACGCTTCGGCATGCATGGTTTAGCTCGATTGGAATGATACCACGGACTTACAGAAAACCATGTGAAACACAGCGCAAGCGGTGTTTCATCGAGTGAGTGAGGATACCGGAGGCTCATATCGCAAACCTTCCTCCTATCCCCCTCCCTATCCCCCAAAGGCCGGCAACACACTTGTGACGCCTCTGGTGTTGCGGGTGTCCATGGGCGGTGGTAATCGCTTACCATCAGGCTACTCGTCTGTTCGTTTGCCTCCTATTTCATTAAAAATACATAAAAAGACTTTCCCTGATTAAGTAACTGATTCTTCTGAAATCGAAATCGAAAGTGAAATTATTTGTTTCTAGGTAAAAGTGGAGATAAGCTTTTTTTAAGGTAAATTCAGACCTTTTTCAATATTCTATCTCTAGTTAAAACTGGAGATAATATAAGTCCTTGAGGTTAGGAACCCAGATACGGGACTTATTTCCTCTTCTCTCCTTGAAAAAAAAGAAAATATCAGTTTTAAAATTATTAGAAAATAACTATGAAATAAAATTAGACGCGTGAACATATTCTATTTTCTATTTATACACGGTGGCGTGCAACACGATAACTGCACTATCTATTCATAGGTGACATATTCAATAGTTTATGAAATTAATTGGTTTTATCGAACAGCTCGTTTGTATGAGACAGTTTATTTTTATTAATAACTTTTGTATTTTAAAACTTATTCTGGAACTGTATAACCCCTGAGGTTTCAAATCATGTAGTTAATGTTTATTATATTAAGTAGTAATGGTAAATATGAAGTATAATGGTTATTAAGATTCGTCCAAAAGGAGGGAGACTGGCGATCTGTGACATAGGATTTTTCAACTATCAACCTTCACAAAGGAATGAGAGTGATTCAACCTGTATTGTACTTATTCTGTACATTATATATACCTTTGTAAATAAGAGAAACAAAGAAATAAATTAGCTATTTTCCTCTCCTTTGACTTGAAGTAAATCATAAATTATGTTTAAACGTATTCCAAGCATCCCTGTTTAATAAAGGTGATTCTGTTATGCTTTATTCATTGACTACTTTCATAGTTACATACTTCAGACTTTGATACACTGTTTCTCATTACTACGAAACAATTTTCGCTTGAAAACATACATTCGATCCGTATTAACGCTAACCTTGCGCTCATAATACCGGCCGTAAATGTTTGTTGAACTGTGTGATTGTTCTAATATAGATGGCTTCAGAAACTTTAATATACATAAAATTGCAACAACAAATTACATTATGGCTGACTGTTAAGAATCTATTAATTTATATTTCAGAGATTGTCTAGTTATCGCAATTCAATCTTTTTTCTTTTAATTATAAGTCATCATCAGTGTACAAAAACACACAAACCCTATAACAACTTTTTTAGCTAACGTAGTGTTGTTCGCTTAAACTTTCTTTCTAAAGAGTCCATCAGTAGACTATTAAAGTCTGATGTTCTGATTAATCAGTATCACTTGAACTGACATTGTAAAACCTTTGCGTACTAAGCCATACATATATAATATTTATATTTTAGTTAAGTCTTAACACGTCTAACTTTTTCACATTTTCATTATGGCTTGCACTTTTAACATATAAATATAAAACTGATGAATTTAACCACCTGGAGTAATTGTATATTGATATGTTTATATATAAATGGATAATGATTCAAAAATCACCATTTTTTTATCTAAATTACAGGGAAGATTCAATGCTATTAACAAAAAAAACTTAAATATTTTTTCCTGTCAATAAACCTTCTAAAAGCAATTTAATTCGTGAACAATAACACAATAAATTACGGTTAAACACACAAGACAACAATAGTTAAATAATAACGACAAAATCTACAACAAAGTAGAAAAGAAAAACAATGGTTGTCAACCTATCAAAAAAGCTGGCCAATTTATTATCTGAAAACTACATAAACAGACTAACAAGGCACAAAGAAATACTAACCAATATGGCCGCACACGGGAGACAATCATGACAAAGGGTCTCCGTGTTCGGAGGTAATTTACGGACCTCTGAGGCCAAAGGCATTACCCTGGTCCTTTTATTGCGGGGCCTTCCCACACATTTGAGGAAACTTGTAAAAATATTTTATTGGGTGTGAGCTTTTGTTTAACGTTGATCGGTTAATGTTGCAGCTTTGAGATAGTCTTTTATTTTTGAAAAGCTTTAACTAAGAAGATTTTCTGTGTTTATATCTGAGAAGCGCGCAAAACCTTTATTAACTGCTACAGATCTATCTCAATTTCCGAATCGATTTGAATATACTTTTTAATGAACGTTTTATTTACAATGTTCTTTTATTTTATTTATAAAATATATAATATGTCTGAGGTAAAAAAAAAAACAGGTTAAATTTGTAAAAAATAATCATAATAATTTAATCCACCGAAGCCGGTGACGCTTTTTTAAGTTCTTACTATTTTATCGATGGACTTAATGTAAGCATTCTCTTTCAATCCACACTGGCACAGAAATCTTCTAAAATAAGCCTCACACAGAGATTACTAAGTTATAGATGAAAATTAAATGAAATAGTTTTTTAATATTAAGTTTAATCAGTTAGTAAGCCCGTAACTAAAAATCAATACATCAATTATGACGTCATAGTTAGATACCTCCTGAAATCAGACAGCCTGATGCCTGACACATATTATGGCTGTAATAGCCCTAAGCACGGTGAGCATAAAATCTCGTCGTAAATTTTAACTTGACGGGTCGCACAATGTTTCATGGCAAGACATTTTTGCGAACCCTGTTCGGTATTTCATGTTATTTAAATTATGACTTTTTTAAGTATACCTACATGCTGTGGTATGATTTATATTTAATCTGAATTGTAAATATTAATGTAGAAGTTCCATTACCACGTTTTCATTTTAAAAGTATAAGTTATATTACCATTTGTATTCTATACATTTTGATGAGAAAATTATACATTGAATTAAAATTTATTTACTTTGTTTATTCTCACTCAAATTTTAAGCAAAATACACTACCCGTCTACTTCGTATCACTCAATCGTTAAATGTTTTTTGCTTACGTATAAAAATCTCCATATAACATAGATATCACGATAAAAATCGTGTATTGTTTCCCATATCCCATGATACGTCACCTACCAGAAACCTAAAAATAATAGCGTGATATAACCGATGAATATTATAACCACATTAAATATAAAATGAATTTCACTTTAAATAAAATTGCTTTCGATCGTTTACCGCGGTCAACTAAAAATAGGTACGTGTCACGCCTATCAAATTTGACATCATTATTTTCTGCAGCTTTAAGGAAAACCGTCCGTAATGCTTCAAACTCAGTTATTTACACGATTTTACGGCGTCAACCTGCAACCAAATTTCACCTATCGAATGACAATTTATCTCCCCTTATATTGGGACGTCCAAAATTTTATTACCAAAGTAATATTGTTATGGAAATACGTGGATTTTTGGGGACCACAATTTTATGATTCCCTCGAAAATTTCTAACCGTTACATTTTTGAAGTTTTTAGTAACTAAATACTGTAATATTATTTCGCAATGATATTGGTATAACTGTCAGAAAATCAAAAGACATATTAAGAAAGTATTTCATATTAAATATAATAAAATTAAATTTAAGTCCAAATTGCAAGTTAGCCTTGATAACTTTTATTAATTTAAAGAAATAAATGTACAAAGTTCAAGACATATTATTTAGTAGCAATTTCTTTACTGAAACACATCTAGCTCTAGTGTAAAGACTATTATCTGATAAGACTATCATAAAAGGTAATTTACCGTTTTGTGTACATGGTAATCATTTTTCGTTGCAGTTAGATTTTGTTACCGCAAACGTGCCCTTTCTGTGTACATGTTAGTGTACACGTAGCCAAGTAATAACTCAATCAATCACCAAGGCATTTGCAAACACGTCGTCAAGAAGATTAGTCAAAGATACGGGGATCCTATTCAAGCTACATAGTATATTAACTTTTACCCTATTACAATACAAATTTTGATAAAATAAATTATAGGACAAACAAATATCAAACCTTTATTTATAGCATTTGAAGGGCAGTTTAAAGTCTTCGAGTTGCTTATAGTAAAATCTACATATTAATTTGTGAAGCCAAATTTTGTATGAATCTTGGCATAAATAAAAGTCTACATGAAGAAAAACTGCAGAGAATTAATAACTATCAGACAAACAAGTACAATTTTAACAAAAATAATACCGACTTCAAGGTTCGACTCGATTTCTCTTGGATGCCATCATCAGATATTAATGTCCTTACCATCGGTACCACGTACCATTGTTGGGACATCTCCTTTCCATTAAAAAAAGAATAATTAAAATCGGTTCATAATGGACAAATTTATCCACGAACACACATAAAAAGAAAATATACATATATACAAACACACGGTCGAATTGAGAAACTTCCTCCTTTTTTGAAGTCGGTTAAAATGAATTATAGTTTAATTTCAACCAGTGTGCGACCACTGGTAATAATAATCACATGAGTAATCTTAGTGTTTCTGGCAACATTTCTAGTAAGATATTTGTACCAGTCCTTGGTAAACGTCAGTGGCGTATCGGGTAACATTAAAACCCGCAGCGACGTCTGACTTGAGATAGAGATCCATTAAGCTACCGCAGCATTTGCATTAATCTTCTTGCGAATTAAATTGAAACATAGAAATTCGGTATACAATGTTTCATTGTCTCTAAAGAGACTTATATCTCTTAGTTTATAGTTGAAGAATAATAAAAATGAAGCCTATTGGTAGAATTCCAACAACTATAGTTTTAAAGCCAGGAACGTTTATACTAACCACGTTTAGCGTTTAGTTTTTACTTTATTTAAAAAAAACATATTTAGTTCACTTTTGACCACAATCGCTAGAGTTCGATCGAAACAACTAAAATAATATGTAAGATATAAATGCGCAATTTCAAAAAGTATTATCTTCACATATTAATTTAGAAATAGTGATTAAATATATTTTCACCCTATTATAATTTTCACTTTTTTTTGTATAGCTACTTAAATGACTGGACAATTTGATTAAAGTTTTGTGTTAAAAATGAATCTCTCTTCGGAATATAATCGTTAATAGACGAGAAAAAAAACGTAAGTCTAAAATAATATCATGAAAATGACACTGAAAAAGTCTCTGCTATAAAACCGGACTAAACTGCAAGAAACTCAAAGACACTTTAGACGCTAATACTTAAAAAATCTAAGACAGGAATTTTAACGAAGGTTTAGTAGGTAGGTACTACTAATTATAATGAACGTTGGCAACTATTCTCACTAAAACGCTAAACTAGTTAGCGTTTACTTAGTTAGTAGCCTGGAGAAAATAAATACATCATAGTCGGCTAAACCGACACAACTAAATACACAAGTACGTCATAAAACTAAAACGAAATGGCTGCCAAATATTTATTTAACGACCAATTATGTTTCAACTAAGTACGCCTGTGTTCAAGTGCCTGGCTGTTTTCTCTATCTCTTTGTAGTAACGGAGCTTTATAAATGATGTTCTAAGTTAATTTTAGTTTCAGTCATAGATATTTGAGCTGGTGGGAAATTGACTGACTAATATTATTTTAATGACAAAAAAGTTTAAAAATATATCTCGAATACGTATTTTTTTTATAAAATGTGTATAGCCTATGTCACTCCACAAATCTATTGACATCTCGTTCATTAAAATCGGTTCAGTACTTTAGGCGCTACGATGAAATATACAAACATAAGCTACTAAAAAACTTTATTTATTTTCGAAATTAACTTCGGTTAATTCTCACTACTAAGAAAGAAGAAGAAGGAAGAATTCCAAAATTAGTGAGATAGGTAGCGTTTTCAATCCTTTGTTCTGAACTTTTACTTTCTAATGCTAATAAAAATATTCTATCCTGTGCAATTGGTGATCTCTACTCTAGGACTCTGCTTTTGCTTTCAATCAGACTGAGTAGAGTTATTTTGGTACGATCATACAAAAAACAATAATTAGACAGCCGTGGTTATTCAAAAACTAGTATTCTATTCTTCACAAATAGTATTTTTAATGTCTTAAGTTTTGATATTTAAAAATATAAAAATTCGATAGTAACAAGCTAAGCGGTTAAGGTGAAAACAAGTCGCAAACATACAATCCACATTAGTAAAGACCAAACCTCGCAATTTCTGCTAACTTATTTAAAACCATTTCACCCCATAACCTACCGCTCGATATACTTTAAATTCAGCAAAGTCATTTCTCTTTATACTAAAAATCAAAAACCCAGTAAAGTTTGGCTGTAACAATTTGAACGCGGAAAATCTTGCACAATTTAACTCTATGCGATTAACGTAGCTCGCTACGCCGTAGCATGTAACGTAGCACTAATCGCAGTGGAGATAAGTACATGAATAGTAAGGGCTGTTGTCTATTATATGTGTCGGTGGCCCAACTCAAAATGTAGAATTCATTTATAAAAAATAAATTACATACTTATTTGATTAAATCAAACTTTTTTAAAAAAATTATTAACAGTGTTTTTTAACAGTGTTTTTTAAATATAATTTATTCATAACTAACTATAGTTTAAATATTTTAACATAATTATGTTTAACAAAATCAATTTGCTAAAATTCGTTTTAGACTTATGTTAATTTAATTATATACATATATCCTATACAATTAATCCCATATTAAAATCCAATTTCACAATTTACAAAATATTTACAATTACAAGTCATAATTTTTCTCATCACATCACGCCATCTTCAAACGCTCATAATTATGTAACGTACCTCACTTCTATATTGCTACGACGTAGCACTAATTGCTACGCAACTCGTAGAGACCGCTGCGGTTACGGTAAAGAGCGTAGGTTAATTGCACCGAGCGCTTTTCTACCCTATGGCCGCTTTCTAACCCGTGTGGTTGGCGATAATATTCTGTGTGGTTAGCGGTAACGAAGAAATTCAACAAAATCTTTAACTCTCCTAACAGAACAAATAAGTACCTACTTTTTATATACAGGTTATTTAATTTTACTATAATTATTAGCATCTTAGTATTTTCATATAAAAGTCCAAAAAAAAAATTGCCAATTTCTATGGATATTTTTTTTTAAATAAAATCTACTAAAATTAATCAAATTAAGGAAGCCATTATAAATTTATAACTCGTGGAAAATACCACCTTTAATTTTCGTAAAAAACATTTTTATTCGTATATACCTTTAACATTAAAAACACGAAAAGTTATGAATAAACTTACCGATGATCACTATAAAACCACAGATTTGTCATTATAACTCATGTTGGCATTCACAAAACTAGTTTGAGAAATGTTGAATATTTTTTGTAAAGGTGATCACACACTTGCACTTTACGAACGTCTATCCAAACATCACGTATTGGCGTTATTCGGCTCAGTCATTTCGCGAGAGAGGAGCGAGTTCTCGTGTCATAATCGACCGAGCATGACGCGTCTATCACGCGCCGCAGTCGGCCGCTGACTACCGCGGTCTAGCTGGGTTGCCGCCCCGCATTTAATAACGCTACCACGTAAAATCTACCAAATGGTAATTTTAGTAGATTAAATCGTCACTTTTATTTTATTTTTACAAATGAAAAGTTATCTTCTTTCAATAACTTAGAATTTTTATTAATTTTAATAAAAAAGTATTAATTTTAACCTTTTATAAATTCAAAATTGGAAAATAAATGTAACTATTCATAGAGAACAGATTACTGTGAAACATTAAATTTAATATACAAAAAAATATTGTTTTTATTAATGCATATTTCATTCTGTCATTTGAATCGTTTTAAAGAGACAATATTCAGAAATCATATCATTATTACATCCTCCAAGGTACTTGACGTTAAAATACATTTTCCAAGTGCTTTAAAATTAAATTCTCAACAAGTAATTGTTCCCGAAATTATGGGTGAAAAGTATTTCAGCTGGGAACATGGGAGTATTCTCCGTACTCTTGTTCGGATGGCTGAGGGCTGGGCGCATGCGTAGTGCGGAGCCCCGCCCTGCCCGGGCGTCAGCTTCGCGCTCACAACTTTCGGGCAAGCGAGTTGGTTGCGAGTTCACATACAGATTGTTACTATGAGACGTGTCGGTACGAAGTTCGTTCGTACATTTTTTGTTGGGAAAAATAGTTAGAGTACTCTACTAATACTTTTATGTATCGAATATAATTAATGATTTACTAATAACTAAATGATTTGTTAGACTTCCTTGCGATTCTGAGGCTGCTTGTAGTTTGTGTATGTGTTGTGTATATGTACCGATGACTGCCACACACGCATATTTCCATAATAAACTTTTTGAATTGTTCTGATTGAAAACCTCTGTGACATACAACAGCAAGTGGCCTGTACCTAATTCGAAATCTAAGTAATATACCGGCTGCATCGCCGGCGCAGGAGAACTCAGCTATTAGGTCTGATTCGAATCTCTATGGAAGACAATCGAGGTATAATTAGGCACGCTCTCTGGGCTTGTCTTACTTGTACGATTAATAGTATAGTATATGTATTTACTTGCTTTCGTATGTCGGTTCTCACGTTAAAGAGTAGCCTATGTCCTTCCTCAAGAGTCAAAGTATCTCCATGCCAAATTTCCTTAAAACCGGTGCAGCGATTTATAAGCAGTTTCGAATTCATAATATTAGTATGAATACATAAATAAAAGGTGGAGAAAGCCAAGTATGATACAATGTTGAGTTGTAAGATTAGATAAAGTTTGTAAACAGTTAAGTAATTTCATCATTTTGTTGTGTTCTTCATCGTTTATGTAAATTTGCATTTTTAATTTTGTTTACCATGTTTTATTTTTTATAATATATAAAGCTGAAGAGTTTGTTTGTTTGAACACGCTAATCTCAGGAACTACTGGTCCGATTTGAAAAATTCTTTCAGTGTTGGATAGTTTATCGTGGAAGGCTATAGGCTATATATCATCACGCTAGGACTAATAGGAGCGGAGCACCAATGAAAAATGTTTCGGAAACGGGGGAAAATTATCACGCTACGGGCAATAGAAGACGCAAACGGGGTTGAGTGGGTCGGCTAGTGTTTTATAAAGAAAATGGTGATTATCGAAAGTGAACTTTAATGCAAAATAATTTAATTAAATGTATTTAAATTACAGAGAACTGTTACTTTATACAATCTGACTGCCTTAGTGGAGCAACGGTAGCGGGAATGCGGGACTTCTGCGCTGAGGTTTTGGCTTCAATTACGGATCTGACAAAATGTTTTTATGGTCTGTGAATTTTTGTTGTTTCTTAGTTTGCATGTTTTCTATAAATAATTTTATCTATTTATTTACAACAAAAGAATTCTATATTCAAACAAATTTTTATTACGACTTAAAAGAGAAAAAGAGAGACTCTAAAAATAGCGCAACAGTCTTCACTTGTACTACATGTTATAAAAGTTTCTCACTTTTATAATAAGATAGAGTATATTATATTATATTATATAAGAATAGAGAATATTAATGATAATGCTAATAATTAATCCCTGGTGGGATATGGAATTCTTAACAGTCAACTAAATACAACAACCAACCGACTCATCATATTGTCTATACAAATAAATAAAATTGGAGTGTGTGTTTGTAATATTAAAATAACCACTTTTTACAAAATGCAAATGTATGTATACACGGTACATTTACTGAAAATGTGGTTAAAAAATAAATTGTCTGTCTGTTTGTTCCAGGTAATCTCTGAAACGGCAGGACCAATTTTGACGGGACTTTCACTGGCAGGTAGCTGATGATCCATGGAGTAAGTTATGTTATTTTTTTTAGACTAACTTTATCTGAGTACAACAATAACTGCGGGTAACACCACGGGGTTTAGCTAGTAGTAAATATATTTGTACTATACATAAACATAAAAGCTATTCAAAATCAATCTCAATTAACTAACAAATTAGATTTATAGTAGCACTTGAACTAAATACATTCAACGCAATAAGCTCTTCCTTCATTAATTCAATTTAATTCATCCTAATATAGTAAAAATAAAGTGTTTTCTGTCTGTCGCTTATCTCTGGCACTACCAATCAGATTTGAATAATAATTTAGTATTATACCAGATCTTAGAAGACATGAGGTTCCAATATTGGGCTTTGTTTTTGCCCATCTTAAATTTTCTGACAGCTGACTTGTCAAAATTGAGGACCTATTCTTTTAAAAAAAAAATCCATCTAGTCTCAAACTAAGCAGAGCTTGTATTAATAGTACTAGACAATAGACAAATACTTTTTTTGGAAATTCATGCATACTTAACATTAAAAACGTCTTCTATTGCCCGTCACGTGATAATTTTCCGCCGTTTTTGAAACATTTTTCATTGGTGCTCCTTTCCTATTGGTCTTAGCGTAATGATATATAGCCTATAGCCTTCCTCGATAAATGAGCTATATAACACTGAAAGAATTTTTCAAATCGGACCAGTAGTTCCTGAGATTAGCGTGTTCAAACAAACAAACTCTATATATTAGTAATAGATACGCAAATGCAATAATTTGTAATGGCTTTTAGGAGTTATCACGTTCTAAAATAGCAAATTATGTTTGCGTGAATTACCACGGACATTATGCGGTCTGACACCGAGACCATGACCTTTTTTTTTTTTTTTTTACGGGGGGAAGTCCTCATGGATGTCCTTCGCCCTGGGGAAAGGGCGAAGGGGTCTGTCAGACTCCTACTGACTAAAACCCCCCGGTGTTCCTGCTCTCACCTACGCCGGGGATCGCGGGACCGAGACCATGACCTTAGTCAACCAATCTGGTTGAAACGTTTATTTATTATTGTACAATAAATAGTCATTTTTAATTTAAAAAATAAAAAAATGTTTTATTACTTTTTACGTATATTTTTTTAAGGACAACTGCATTAGGAATACACTTACTGTGTTGCGGTAGACGTAACAAACATGAATGAAACTGACACAAAGAACGCCCAGACTGAGAACAACAATTCATGGTTCACATAAAGTATTGTCCCAAGTGAGATTTGAACCCATAACAATCCCGCAGTAGAAACCGGCGTGGCGATTGTTTAAACCAAACACTAGGCCAACCGTGCAGTCAATAAAAAAGATCTGATGACAATAAGTTCTGATGACCTTTAGTGGGAGAGCTACACTTCAGCATGCATGGGTTGGCTCGACTGGAGTGATACCACGGCCTCACAGAAAACCGGTGTGAAATAGCGCTTGCATTGTGTTTCACCGAGTGAGTGAGGATACTGGAGGCCCATAACGCAACCCCTCCCCTCATCCCCATCCCCCAAAGGCCGGCAACGCACTTGTGATGCTTCTGGTGTGGCGAATGTCCAGGGGCGGCGGTAATCGCTTACCATCAGGCGATACGTCTGCTAGTTTACCATCCTAGTCCATAAAAAAACACCAAAGTCTTTAATTTACCAATAATTTTAATATTTCAAAACAATATTTTATTCAAAAGGTTATCCCCGTATAACGAGATTTCAGATCCAAGAATTGTACAGGGTGCTTAAAATTGTATGTAAGCAAATCGGTGCACCCATGCCCGCCCTCCCCCATGGGGAGGCGTTCATACGCGTTCCGAATATTCAAGTGAAAATGTTTTAATGATAGCTCTTTGATTGTAGAGAAAAAAAGCGAGGTGAAGTATACATTACAGGTTTTTGGTAATATTCAAAAAAGAAAGATAAAGGTATTCATTTAAATGAACAAAACTGAATGAAAAAAAAACTATCTGTGAAATATTTTGACTAGTTTTACAAATTGAGCAGAATAATTGTAGTTTACGTGTTGTAAATAATTTATGTATAGACTATGCAACTCAAATAAGAATAGAACGTCTATGACCTCTAACTGTCAAATGTTCCTTGAAAAGTATGGTTAGCAACGAAACCTTATTTGTCTTTCAACAATGTTTTCTTTTGTTTTACCGAGTCTCAATTATTCAAAGTGAAAAAACGCCTTAAATTAACTACTGGCAAAGAGATATATTTGAAGACGATGATAACTTTAGTTTTATTATAAATACAGGTAAGAAAATTCCATTTCTATTTCAAGTAGCAATGCTGAATTGAAATTTATTTATTTATTTATTCATGGAAAACCTACAGCTAGATATGTTAGTAAAAACAAAGAAATATTAAATACCTACATTAATCCGTGTTTTATTTTATAGCGGAAAGTAATAGTGATGACAATGATGATGACAACGACGACGATGATGTCTACACAGAGAGTGAGGCCGAGATTAGTGGAATTGATCGGCTAGATTTGATTAAACTTTGTCATAAATACAGGTAACAATACCTAATTGTATTTGAAACTTACATTAATCCATGTTTTATTTTATATGGGAATGCAACAGTGATTATGATGGCAATGATGACGACAGTGACATAGATGAGCGATATTGAAGAGGTCGATTCTGATTAAAAAAAAATCGTTCTTGATTCGTAAATAAATTATATTTATAATTTTCTTGATTTGCTGACCTTACATAATTGATTCGAATTGAGAGCTATGACGTCATAATATGGCGAAAAATCGATCCTATTCTTATTTGAGTCGCATTGTACCTAGGTGTTTATTTCTATGTGTATTACGTGTGACATTTCACTGACTGCCTCGGTGGCGTAGTGGTAGTAGTATGCGACTGCTGTGCTTGAGGTCTCAGGTTCGATTTCCGGGACGAAACAAAATATATGATCTGCAAATAATTGTTTCGGAGTTTGGGTATTTTCTTGGCAACACCAGAGGCGTCACAAGTGCGTTGCCGGCCTTTGGGAGATGAGGAGGGGTATGGGAAGGAGGATGGGGAGGGTTTGGGATATACGACTCTGGTATCCTCACCCGGTACTGTTTTCTGTGAGACCGTGGTATCCGTTCGAGCCGGCCCATTCCTGCCGAAGTGTGGCTCTCCCACGAGTTGAGAGTAGGTATGTATAACAAATATATGTACATGTATTTATATTAGTTGTCTAGTACCAATAACACAAACTCTGCTTAGCTTGGGACTAGATGGCGTTGTATGTTAGATGTCTGAAATATTTATTAGTGGTGTGCGGCTCCGACCGCGTTTGTCGGTTATTGCAGCAAAAAGCCTATGTCCTTCCTCAAGAATAAAAGTATCTCCATGCCAAGTTTCATTGAAATCGGTGGCGCAGTTTCTCCGTGAAAGCAGGACCGACAGACAGAGTTACCTTCGCATATATAATAAAAGTATGAAAGTATGTTTATTTATATTTAATATAACTTATTTTAATGATTTTGACACCTGTCTTATTTGACTAAATCTGCCAAAGGCCAACTGGTACATAATGACACGCAGCATTAAGTTCGCCACGTGCAATGGGAATGCAGGAGTTTTTAAATAAATAATTAATTCTTTGGTGAGCACCTGATATTAAATTGTTCTTCGGAAGGAGGGTTCATTAATTCTTTGGAAATAAAAAAATGTAAATCTCGTTATGACGATAGTTAAAAGAAATCATAATTGTTTCAAAGGATTATTAAATTAAGTTTGAAATAACGTAAAATAATTATTTTCTTTTTGTTACTTATTGTTGTTGTTGTTTTGTTACTGCCTTCACGATTTTGAATATTGTTTACAGTTAACTTTATCTCAATAGCAAATAACTTGATACTTATGACCAGATGAGATCGACTTCAAAGCTCATTGCATAGTTTGTTCAGCAAAATACCATTTCTCTTTTTAATATCATCAACGACCCATAATGTCCCACTGCTGAGCTCGGGTCTCCTCTGAGGAGAGGGTTAAGGCCATATGTCCCCACAGGTGCGGGTTGGGGACTGGCAAGACAACGTTGTGCTACGTAATCTTGCCGTAAATAAACTAATTAATTTTGAAAGTACATTTTCACTAATTGTTGGTATATTACTTAAAATTTTATTAGTAAATTTGATTACCATTTTTTGACTCGTCAGGACGGACAGTACTCGTAAGGAGGTATCGTCGTTGGGAAATCTGGCACTTACCTGAAAAGATAAATAAACATCATAAGTATTTATAAGCACACAGATTGGAAACTTTGAAATTAAAAATAACCTTTGTTTCTTTATTAAGAATAATGATTCGATTTCATTGTTAATTACAAGTTTTGGGCGTTACATTGTTTTTAATAATCGAAGTATATAACTATCTCCATTTCAAAAGCACTTAATATCCCCATAAAATATAATACTTTACGTAATATATTACATACACACAACACAGAAACACAGTCTCCAACAGAAATTCATCAAAAGCAAAGGTAGCAATATTTTCGGTTCGGAGAGGACACAAATTGATTGTGATTCTGCAGGCCGGAGGGCATTGGTGGAGACGGAAATCGAATGCACTACCCATCGGACACCTGCACGAGACGAAAATTCACGTTCGTCAATAATCGGAATGACTTATGTGTACGAATATATTATATAGAGAGGGCACATGAGCGTAGGGGCTAACACAATTTATAAAGGATAATAAAATTATAAGTTTTGAACGCGTCCCTCGATGTATTGATTTTGAGGCGGGCATGTTACATATTATTGTATGTAGATATATAGAGAACAGTTTTAGTCGTAAAGAAATGATTGCTGGAATCCTGAGTTGAATTCCAGGGTAAATGTGCCTATCAACTCAAATATAAGAGTTACTGTAAGTTAGAATGGAATTATATGTGTATTACGATTAAAAACCTAAATTTTTGGCTGAGAGTAACACTTCTGGTCATCTTGTAAGACTAAATTCGAACAATGAATCGCTTCTTTAAGATGCAATCTTTGAACGTTTGAAATAGGTTTGCACTTGCAGTTAATGTATACTAGTTGTATTTAAGTATGGAGGGGAGGTTTATTATTTCCTGACTACCAGTGCAATTGCGACGCTAAATAGAAAGAAAGAAAGAAAAATATATATTAGCATATCAAAATATTTACAAAGCCAAAAATATGACTGCCTCGTTGGTCTAGCGGTTGGCGTGTGCGACTGCTGATCGTGAGGTCTCGGGTTCGATTCCCGGGTCGGACCAAATGTTTGTATCATCTACAAATACTTGTTTCGAAGTTTGGGTGTTTTCTATGTATAATATGTATGTATTTACAAAAAAAAAAAGTATATATGTATTTGTATCAGTTGTCTAGTACCCATAACACAAACTCTGCTTAGCTTGGGACTAGATGGCGTTGTGTGTTAGATGTCCGAAATATTTATTATTTACTATTATTATTAATTCAGCACTGTGCCAAACATCTGACGCTGATTTTCAATTGGACCCAAGAGAACGTTTATTTACTTGTTAAGTCTCTATGATCTATCCAATTTCATTTGAAGCACATGCATATGATGTTGGAGCGGTAAAAATATGTCGCATATAAATACTAATCGGTAATCGAATCCTCTTTCCATAATTATCATCAGCCTAAACCAGTCTAATGCACACTACTCAGATCAATTCCCTGGCATCTAATCCTCTACTCTATATAGTTTGTTAAACAACCTTAAATTTTCTTTATATATTTTTGAATTTACACCAAAGTCAAACCCGTTTTATAATATTTAAACATCTATTTTACATCACGTTACAAACATGTTTTAACGTGTGTTTAAAATTCGTTAATTACTGTCTGTTCATCGGGCGAGTATAATAGAGGGCGGAGGGCTCGTTTCCAAGTGACTTGACGTCAAATCAGTCGAGCGACGGCCGGTGACGCGACAATGTACTGCGAACGGTGCACGTGTGAAGTCAAACAACGTGTTCTATAGTTATATACCTATATGTGTGCAGACATATGCATTTACACAGTTAATAATCTGTTAGGTTTGAAACCATTAATACGAACTTTATGACTTTTAGAATTGTCAGACAACACTTTGACATTGTTTTTTTTATGTATAGCCTGCCAAAATGACTCTACTCTGACTGATAGAAAGCATAATCAATATCCAAGAGTGTCGGTCACCATACTGCGAATGCAGACAATGCAATAATGCAGCATGGTGACCCACACCATGGTGGGCTAGTGATGCTTCTGCATCGTTGGGCCTCCGGCCTTACACTCACCAAAGAAACACGACAGCACGAACGCTATCATTTTACGTTGATTTTTTTATACGAGGGTAGTGCCGCCCCAAGTTGGGGGCTACTTACGACCATGTAGGTGGCCCGAGGTACGTCGGGGTTCCAGGGTTTTCCTTGCTAGGGTGCACCTGGTTCCCCGGCTTTCAGTACCCAAGACGGCGTGCGGTTTTAGTCGGTTCGAGTCCGACATACCACCACGAGGTGGATCCGAGGGGATTTCCGCACGAAAAAAAAAAAGAAAAAAAAAAAAGGGTAGTACCGCCTCGTACGAGCCGGTCCGTTCGTGCTGAAATCAGCGTGGCTCTACTACCTATTGGCTCTACTACATTTATCTTTAACTCGTGAGCTTCATAATCTATTTTACTTTTTTCCAGTACGAGTAGTAGAAGTAACATAAATAGCACTTACTATGTTCACCAGTAATTCAAGATTCATAAGCTATATTAGGCATATCGGCTTGAATGAGCCTCTGAAATATTATAAAAGTATTTAACACACAACGCCAGTCAGTTAAGCAAAGCCTGTACTATGAAAGATATGTGATCTATATACGAGTATGATTATATACTTTTTTGTAAATACATATAATACATTGAAAACACCCAAGCTCCGAAATAAACGTTTGTAGATTATATAAGCATTTGATTCGACACAGGAATTAAATTTAAGACCTCAAGCACAGGAGTCGTGTACATAACCGTTGTGCCACCAAGGCAGTCGAGTTTATTCAAACTAGTTTACTCCCATGAATGCGTTCATATGTTATACATATACAAGTTATGCGAAGTAGATATCAAGGTAGCAACTATAAATTTAACACCATCTCGACCGTGGCGATACGTCACACTCACAGAAGATTAACCTAAAATTGGTGAGTGCGAGACCAGTGGCACAATGATGCAGCAGCATCTCAATAGGCCGCCATAGTATGGTTCACGATACTACATTGTTGTATTGTAGGCACTTGCAGTGAGTATGGTTGTGGAAACTTTTTAGTTTACGACATTCTTTAATTGATATTCGAACAAGAGTTTTTTTGATATTCATTTACGTCGTCAAAAAAAATTTCCTGTGCCAACAATCTTATTGCTTCCATATCCTAGTTATCTAGTTTATTTCAACAATCATGTGACTTGCAATAAAAAAAAATTTTCCTATGTAAACAACGATTTTGCTTCCATATCCCAGTTATCTGGTTTATTTCAACAAAAAATGGTGACCACTTCTTTTAGATTCTGCTTATGCTTTCCATCAGGCAGAGTAGACTCACTTTGGCAGATTAATATTTATAAAAAAAACACAGAGTAGTCATGAGGACTGCCGACAGAAGTTATTGCCCAACAAACAAACAAACAGTCGTTTAAGCTCACCAGAAATGAACCTCTTTGCTCTTTAAATAAAATGCGCGATAAAAAAGAAGTAAAAAATGCTTATTGTGATATTATATAAATATAGGGTATACAGTTTAAACATATTATCAGTCATGTCATATTGGACAGTCGAGTCATCACAGTCACCATGCAGACTCGCGCAAGCGCCCTGCACCACCGTCTTACGATCAGCCTTTCCTTGTCCTTGTCCTGACGCGCATTTAACATTTTTGACCCAACCCAAAATAAATTTTGCTAAAGCGCACAACGCCGTTTAAAGACGTTAACACTTCAAAAATGCGAAAAAGATACATATATACACTAGCTTTAGCCACAGCTCTGCCCGCGTGTATGTCGGTTATAGTTGTAAAAAGTTATCTATGTCCTTTCTCAAGAATAAAAGTATATTCATGCCAAATTCATTTGAAAGCAGTGCAGCAGTTCAGCCGTGTCACAGACTGACTAAAACACCCTCCAATTTATAATATTAGTGTGAATTATCCAAAAAATCTATACTCAAAAGAGCATAGCCGTGCACAAAAACACGCTACATATAAATACCCCGTGTTAATAGAATATACATACACTCACATAAGTGTATACCCACATACACATACTCACACGATCAACACGTTTCATCTCGAAGCTAAAACACACGCCAACCGATCGTTAAGTCCTGTTAATCGGCGTTTTTATCGATGTTTACCTTTCGTCAGGTCGTTGGTCGGGACCCGATAGGTATTGTGTTCTTAAGTAATCTGTCTTGGTTAATTAGTATCGTACATTTGTGATTTAGATAGATAGTATTAGGTATTAGATTAGGTTTAAAGGGACAGTTGGTTTCGGATAGATAGTACTTTGGTTATATTTCAGTAGAAGGAGGGTTTTTAATAAATATGGGGTAAATAAGTAGGTAGGTCACCTGATGGCAAGTGATTACCGACACCCATCGGAACCTTTCATCCGTTGTGTTACAACCAGTTTGAGTGGCTGTGTCTACGGAGCCCACCTCCCCCAAACTAAGTTAAGATTCTACAAACGTGAACGTTAATAGAATGGTCTGCTGAAATAGATATAGATATAAATAGATTTGTATTCTGAATATTTAAGATTTATATAAAATAAAAAGTGGCTATGACAGAGCGACATAGTCATAACCTTTTCATTTATGTATAAGCCTGCCAAACTGACTCTGACTGATGGAAAGCGTGTGGTCACCATACTCATTGCAGACAATGCAATAATGCAGCATGGTGACCAACACTATAATGATGTTTCTGCATCATTGGGCCAACTGTAGCTAAACTCCTTAAATAAAGGTAAAAAAAATAAAAGTATGGTACCCTAAGGCACGTGATCGTAACTAAATTTTAGCAAATAATACAAGAGATTAGAGGCGTTGGCGATTGTAAAAGAGATTGGACACGAAACATCTTGCGTTGAAAGCGAATATTTCGTTAGAATCGAACTCCTGTGTATCGAGGCCCATACCCCAAACCCCTCCCCACATCCCTTTTCCCAACCCCCCGGGTCGGCAACTCACTTGTGACGTATCTGGTGTTGCGGGTGTCCATGGGCTGCGATAATCGCTTACCATTAGTGGTACGTCAGCTCGTTTGCCCGATACTTTCAAGGTAGTAGAGCCACGCTGATTTCAGCACGAACGGGCCGGCTCGACCGGGGCGGTATTACGCTCGCACAGAAAATCAACGTAAAATGACATTGCATTGTCTGCATTCGCAGTATGGTGACCACCACTCTTGGATTCTACTCATGCTTTCCATCAGGCAGAGTAGAGTCATTTTGGCAGGGTCAAACATAAAAATAAAAAAAAAAAAATATATACCATAAAAAAAAATATATATTACTATGTCGCACCATTACCAAAGATAAATGGGTTCGATTCTTTTCTCTTTTCTCATTGCTCAGCAGTCAGAATCGCAAAGTACTAGATCTTATTTATTAGGTTTCATTAATAATATTGTAAAATGAGTCTTTTAAACGTGAGATGTAATTTAGTTTTTGCAAAACATTTGGTACTCAATTATGTACCATATTAGTTTAACTCCAACATAATTTAATTGATCCTCAATATTGTTAATCAGAGTTCAGAGTTAATTTCGAACGTACTCCCTACTATATAAATCTATGGTACCTATAATCGAATGCATGCGATAAATACTAGAATGTTTTTACCAATAACTGTTGTGAATCAGCCATTTATAACAATTTAAACCGACTTTTTTTTCATTTTTTTACGATTCCGTGCCCCAAAAGGAAAAAATAGAGCCCTTATATGATCACTTTGTTGTCCGTTGTCAAAATCTTTTATGAAAAACTACGACTACATTAAATTAGGTTTTTACAAGGTTGTTTTTTCTTATTTAGATATTTGTTACAATAAAAATGTGTTACTTATGAAAAGATATCATTTAGGGGAGTTTAGGGTCAGGTTAGTCCCATTTAAATTTGAAAAAAGGTAACAAAAATAAGAGTCAAATCTATACATACAAATAAATAAAATTGGAGTGTCTGTTTGTAATATTAAAATAACTGCTTTTTACTAAATGCATGTGTATGTATACACGGTACATATACCAAAAGTGTACTTGAAAAAATTTTTGTCTGTCTGTCTGTCTGTCTGTCTGTTTGTTCCGGGTAATCTCTGGAACGGCTGGACGGATTTTGACGGGACTTTCACTGGCAGGTAGCTGATGATCCAGGGAGTAACTTAGGCTACTTTTTTTTAGACTTATTTTATCCCGCGGCGTTACTCGCGGTACTACAATAACCGCGGGTAACACCGCGGGGTTCAGCTAGTATTATATAATCAAAATTAGCTTTTGTACGCGGCTCTACCCACGTGTTTATCGTTTTCTCGGTAAGAAGTATTTACTCTTTCTCGACAGTTAAAGTATTTTCATGCTCAATTTCATTAAAAATGGTTAAAAAAAATCAAATTGCAAATTTCAATTATACCCGGGTCTCGAATGTCGGTTTTCGCAAAGAGTAGCCTATGTTGTTCCTCAATAATCAAAGTATCTTCATGCCAAATTTCTTTGAAATTGATACAGCAGTTTAGTCGTAACAGACAGACAAAGTTACTTTTGCATTTAAAATATTAGTTATAAGAATCACAAGACATCAACGTTGGTATTCATTATAGTTTATTATTTCTAGAATAATCAATAATACTGTCGTATACTGAGAAGGTGTTATATTTTAGTGAAGCGCCTGTCTACAGGTACATGTGTATAATTTAAGAGCCGGCAATTTCCGCACGTCGGACAGACTGGCGTCCGTCCGTTGTCGGGGGCACACTGGGAGCATTTAATTTTATTTGAGTACTAGCTGAACCCCGCGGTGTTACCCGCGGTTATTATTGCACCGCGAGTAATGCCGCGGGACAACGTTAGTCTAAAAAAAGTAGCCTAAGTTACTCCCTGGATCATCAGCTACCTGCCAGTGAAAGTCCCGTCAAAATCGGTCCAGCCGTTCCAGAGATTACCCGGAACAAACAGACAGACAGACAGACAGACAGACAAAAAAATTTTAAGCTACATTTTTGGTATGTGTATCGTGTATACATACATATGCATTGATTAAAAAGCTGTTATTTTAATATTACAAACCGACACTCCAATTTTATTTATTTGTATAGATAGTGTTTATATTGTTAGAGAGTACATACTAAAATGAAATTTTACAGGGCAGTTATGTATAACTTAAAAGTCTATATGGTATATATAACTATATACATTTGTTTATATAAGTGTGTATAAAACTTAGTATGATTTAGTAGATAACTTTATTTCAATATTCCCTTTCCTTCCTTTATTTATGCGTGTCAATGTATTTCTGAGGTAAGTATTGTTTTAATTTCTTTGGAACTTTTTATTTACGTGCAGTCTAATTACTCACTTATACTCTATATCAAGTACTGTCATAGTGCAATTATCGCACATAGAGCATCTATCCAAATAAACAAAACTCAAATGTCTGCTTGTAATTTTAAATTAAGAACTTTAGCTAGACGGATTTGGTGAGACTTTCAATGACAGATAACTCATGTTATAAGGAGTAGGTTAGTGTACATTCATTTTAGACCAGATTCACCTCGTGGTGTCACTCGCGCTTAGTACTGTGGGGCGCTTGTAAATAAATAATAATAATAATAATAAAAACTAGCAACACCAACAGCAACAGTCAGATTTTCGAGTACCTATATTTATTCTCAAAATAAAATCAATTTTAATATATTTCAATCAATAAATATCATACAGCCAATAACAAAGAAGAAAAATGGATAAATATTTTAAAAATAACAATGTAACATGCCTAAAATTAACGTATAGAAAATAAATATCTACCATAAGACATGACGTTTAACGTCATGTCATAACAATATAAAAATGAGAGAATATCTGACAAAATGTTAACAAGAGCTAGATCACGAGCACTTTTACCATCTTCGGACTCGTCGCTACGCTCCGCCCTGCCGTCTTCGGATGCCAGAACAGAAGTTCCAACAGTCGCAGAGGCGTCGAGCTCATCTTCCAGCGACGAGTTTTTCTCTCCGCCGACGTCGCCAACACCTGTACGTCGGCAGGGGAGAGACCGGCCACCGACCAGCTTGGGACCCCGAGGACCACTGACCTCGAATAGGGCCCCCGCTGCCGGTGGTGATGTGCGCCGCATGAAATGGACACAATCTATTAATGAGAATGTCATGCGGGCATATTTTCGGGCTACAGAGTTGGGAACGAATCTTACTGCGTACCGTGTTCGACTAGTCTCTCTGTTTCAGGAGCTTGAGCCAGCCGTCAACGTATCTGCACAGCGATTGTCGGACCAAGTACGAGCTATACAGCGTTGTCACCTGCTGCATGATGTGGTACTTGAGAGGATACGCTCTGACGTACGGGGTACTTTGACTGTCCCTTCTTCGTCACATTCTGTGGATTTGGTAGCTACTACACCACAATTACCACACAATGAGTATGTTGATGAACAAGTGGAGAGTGAAGTTATGACCGTAAGTACCCAATGTAATGATAGGATAAGGAGTGCTTTGGAGGATGCGATTCAGGAGTACCGGCATGTTGATTATAAAAACAGACCCCGGTTACCCCGTTTGCCCATTCATAAACGTAATCTAGCCTTGGTGAGTGCCCTGAATTCTTTGTTACCAGATTATTTTGGTAATAGCGAAGATCTTAGTGATACACATTCTATTTTGTACTGTGCTGCTATTGCAGTTTGTCGAGTAGCTAGTGTTAAATTTGTTGAACAAATCACTACTACTCGACCAAAAAATGAAGTGCCAGCTTGGCAGTGCAGAATAGAACGTCGTATTACTGAGACCAGGACACTCATTGGCAAATTAATTACGTTTCAGTCGGGCAATACGCGGCCAAGAGTCATGCGCTTTGTGAAACAGGCATTCTTGGGGACTACCATAAGTCCTCAACAGTACATGTCGAGTGTCACAGAGCGCATTGACTTCTTGAAGCAAAAAGTTTATGCATGGGCAAACAGGATAAGACGGTATAGAAAACGAGTAGATCGGTTTATCCAGAATCGAATGTTCCAAAGAAATGAGAAGTGGGTGTACCGGAAATGGGAGGAACCAAGTCTGCGTGTGGGTGAAGGGCGCTTTCCAGACGAAAATGTCACAAATACATTTTGGCGTAACATCTGGTCAGTGCCTATCACTCATACAGAAGGTGATTGGTATCGGGATGTCGAGCGCTCATGTGAGTCCATAACATCTATGGAACCCATTACTATTAGTAAAGATGACATTGGTTGTGCAGTTCGTTCATTACCAAATTGGAAATCACCTGGTCCAGACGGACTGCACAACTTTTGGCTTAAGTGGTTCCGAAGCTCACATGCGTGTTTGGCATCTCAATACCAAGCTGCAGTGGATTCGGGTTCTTTACCCCAGTTTTTAACTACCGGTATAACTCACTTACTCTATAAATCTGGTAGTGCCATGGATCCTAAAAATTTTAGACCCATAACATGTTTACCAACCATGTATAAACTTCTGACATCTATTCTGAGACTCAAAATTTCTACACATATTAATAATAATTTGATAATGTCCGTTTCTCAGAATGGATGTAGAAGTGGGTCCCGTGGCACTAAAGAGCTCCTTATCATAGACATGACCATTAGCCAACAAGTGCGCCGTAATCGTAAGAGTCTGGCGACATGTTGGATAGATTACAAGAAGGCTTATGACTCTGTTCCACATACATGGCTTTTGAGGGTGCTGGAGTTGTATAAAATTGATACAACTCTGTGCACGTTCTTAAAGTCGTGTATGGGGCAATGGAGAACAGTACTTCGCTATCCTGGATGTCGGCAGACTGCGGTAAACGACGTACTTATAAACATCGAGCGGGGCATCTTTCAAGGTGACAGTCTGAGTCCCTTGTGGTTTTGTCTAGCTTTGAACCCTCTAAGTGCTCTGTTGGAGGATTCAGGGTTAGGCTATAGGTTGCAGAAAGATGATCAAGTTATATCTCACCTTTTTTATATGGATGATTTAAAACTACTTGCCCCCACTAAATTACAATTGACAGCGTTACTAAAAGTCACTGAAAACTTTAGTAATTCTATCAAGATGGAATTTGGTGTAGACAAGTGTGCAGTCATGTATGTAAAGAAGGGAGTGATTGTGGAATCTGAAGGAACAGAGCTTTCAGATTCTACAAGACTTAGATCTCTGTCTGCAACCGAAACCTACAAGTATCTAGGTTTTTCACAGTCCTTAGGAATACCAGAACCTGACATGAAACAGTCGTTGCGGGAACGCTTCTTTGGCCGCCTGAAAAAAGTACTTAAAAGTCTTTTATCAGGCGGTAACAAGGTGCGAGCCTACAATGGTTGGGTCATGCCGGTTCTGATGTATTCCTTTGGTATACTTAGATGGACTCAGACCGAATTAGATGCCTTAGACAGGAGAGTCCGTACACTGCTAACTGCATTTCGAATGCATCACCCACGTTCATCGGTTATGAGATTGTATATCCCGCGAAAGTTTGGGGGTCGTGGTCTATTAAATGCCAAGACCCTACACAATCGCGAGATATACAATCTTAGAGAATATTTCCTTCATACTGATGTGGGAGTGCATCGCAGTGTAGTTACAGTGGATACCGGACTTACTCCGCTCGCTTTGGCTAAAGAGAATTGGCGCAAACCTGTAGTACTTAGTACTAATGATCGCAGGGAGGTATGGAAGGGCAAAGAACTTCATGGTCGATTTTATCGGGCCCTTAATGGGCCTGATATAGATTTTAAAGCATCTACATCCTGGCTACGGTATGGTGATCTCTTCGGAGAATCCGAAGGTTTTGTTTGTGCGATTATGGACGAAGTTATCATGACGAATAACTATCGGAAATATATCCTGAAGGATGGTACGGTTGACATCTGTCGGGCATGTCACCGTCCTGGAGAATCTATCAGGCATATTATTTCTGGTTGTTCTCGTCTTGCTAACGGCGAATATTTGCACAGGCACAACCAAGTAGCCAGGATTGTACATCAACAACTTGCCCTTAAATACCATCTTGTGAGTTCAGAGGTGCCATACTACAGATATGTGCCCGACCCAGTTCTCGAGAATGGTCGTGCTACGTTATATTGGGATCGATCTATTATCACAGACAGGACTATTGTTGCCAATAAGCCTGATATTGTGGTGATAGATCGATTGGAGCGCCGCGCAATGATTGTCGATATCGCCGTTCCTCATGACGAGAATCTCGTGAAAGTCGAAAAAGAAAAACAAATAAAATATTTGGATCTATCTCACGAGATTGTCGATATGTGGAATGTGGATTCGGCGATCATTGTTCCGATAGTCGTTTCTGCTCACGGATTGATAGCCAAGAGCCTCGACCAACACCTTAAGAGGCTCACGTTAGAGGGCTGGATCAAGGGTCTGATGCAGAAGGCAGTCCTCCTTGACACGGCACGTATAGTGAGGAGGTTCCTGTCTTTGGAGCCCTAACCACCGGTTTCTTGGTCCCTGTACCCGAAGTCGGTGGTCTACTATTTTTTATATTTTTAAATGTATTTGTTTTTTATATTTATATTTAAAAATGTAATTAACATGTATTTATAACTGTAATAAAGGAAATAATAATAATAAATTTTATTCCATATTCAATGTACAAGATTTTGGGTGTTTTTCTTAAGAGTAGACTTAACTTAATTTCTGAAGAACTTGTGCGATTAGAGCCAAGTTTTTATTATTTCTTACTTTTTCTACTATTTCTTACTATCAAATTACACTGCTTAAATTCATAATTAAGTAATTTCAACATTTCAAATTAGTGATCTGCCTGATCTAGGTAAGACCTGTGTTTCAGGCAATTTCTGGTCTTACAATTACTTTTTTCAGTAATAAAAAAATATATTTTTCTTAAAACATAGATTATGACTAAGTGTACATGTAACAATACTATAGTCTACTTTAAAATTGTTAGGATGTTTTCAGTGTCTGAATAGTTTAATGTACCTAAATATTCTGATACCCTTTTTTTACATATCGTATTATTAACACTAATTAACACTAAATTAAAATAAAGCACTTATATTTGACTATTCAAAGACTATATTGATAACTAGGTGAACCCCGCGGTTTACCCGCGGTTAATGTTGCACTGCGGGACAAAGTTAGTCTAAAAAAAAATAGCCTAGGTTACTCCTTATATCTTCAGCTACCTATCAGTGAAAATCCCGTCAAAATCGGTCCAGTCATTCCGGAGATTAGCGGAAACAAACAGACAGACGGACAAAAAATGTAAAAAATGTTATTCGGTACATTAGTACCGTGTATACATATACAAATGCATTTAGTACAAAGCAGTTATTTTAATTTTTCAAACACACCAATTTTATTTATTTGTATAAATGATTAGTATTTACCTAATTTATTTGGAATCTTGTAGCGCACTTGACTCACCTAAAATGCGTTGATAAAGAATTGAACCCATTACGCACAATATACCAGGACAAAAAATATATGCGCAACAAAATTTATGAGGAACGGTATTTGAATTTAGGAGTGACAAGTTACACTCCCCTGTCACATTTCCCATGGCATGGTGTTTCTTATGCGGCATTTGTTTCAAGGGGAATTTTGATGGTGCCACATAACAAAATAATATGAATGAAGTATCTTCCTTTAAGAGAGGGAGGGGTAATTGACTGTTACTTATGGATACAGGTATTGTTTAGATGGATGCATTAGATTTTTGACGTAACGAGAAATTATTCATCTTCTCTCCGACTGATTTCTCCTACGAAGGAGATAGCAATAATAACAATAATTATTTATTTAGCTATACTGTCTGCCTCTTTGGGTTAGGGGTTGGCGTATGCGATTGCGAATCAAGAGGTCTCGGGTACGATTCATGAGTCGAGCTAAACTGTAATTGAGTTTTTCAAAATAAATAAATAAATATAAATAAATATTTTGGACATCTATCACACAACGCCTTCTAGTCCCAAGCTAAGCAGAGCTTGTGTTATGGGTACTAGACAACTGATATAACTACATATATACTTTTTTTTGTAAATACATACATATTATACATAGAAAACACCCAAACTCCGAAACAAATATTTGTAGATCATACAAACATTTGGTCCGACCCGGGAATCCGAGACCTCACGATCAGCAGTTGCACACGCCAACCGCGTGACCAACGAGGCAGTCGAACATAAAAGTATAGAACATAATTTTATTTACCTTAAGAAAGATTGTCGTAGACTGCTATACTTATATAACTTGTCACAGTAGTCAGTGTCAGTTAGCAAACTAGCAAACAGGTCACCTAATGGTACTGACAGTATGGTACAATTATGTGACCAGTGGTAGTCACGGTGGTATGCAATGATGGTGGTAATGGTAACCCAAGAGCCGTAGGTACCCGCTGCCTGTCGCACTGTAAGGGCCCTTGAATTATTCAAGGCACTTTTATCATTGAAAAAATAATTCACGTCTCTTCTTTCGCTGGTAGCCGTTGGATGCGGGCAACACAGGTTTGGTTGTTATGCAGAACCTTGAGGGACACCGATGTCCAGCAGTAAACGTCTTTTGACTGAGGTAATGATGTCTTTTTCTCTATATCTCTAAAGAATTTTGTTGCCGAGGTGGTTTAGACTCCGGTTATTGCACTCACTCGGTAAAACCAACTTTTTTGTTTTAATTATACTAAACTGAAGTGACATTTACAATAATAATATATTATATCCTATTTGTGCTAAGCATTCAAAAGCTAGAAGTTACTACCAGCGCACGTTTTCCTCCCATCATGATACCGGGTCCTATAATCGGGGTGGAGCTATCCTCATGCTTTCCTTCAGGCGGAATGGATCCATTTCGGCAGCTATTATATTAAAATAATATAGGACTTCTAACGCATGTAAATACATAGTATGTTTAGTTTATATATTTGCTTGTATAAATTGACTATTTTACAATGTCCCAGTGTGTATCAGTCTTAAGAGTACTGCGATTTCACGCAGGTGCTTTACCGCGCCAACTGCAAGCCTCACGTACACCGATACACACAAACATCCAACGTGTCTATGTAACTGTCAACGGTCCTGCATTTGCGGAGAAATGTATTAGCCCTTAAATACTACAAAAATAAGTATATGAATTATTTTTACGGTCTTAAAAATATGATTTTATTAGACAGGAAAGAGGATCATTGAAATACACCTTTTGTGGAAAAACGTCTTTCTTTTATTTTTTTATGTTATAGGGAATTTTATTTTAAAACGATAATTTGGTCGTTTCAAAATAAAATTTCGGATGAAGCCAATGTAATCATAAAAAATAAATTGCCGAGTTCTCATAAAACTGTAAAAAATTATTATTATATTGTAGAGGATATTATCAAATGGGATGTAAGGACGCAAATCGATTGCCATGGTATCATAAAAAACAATTTTAATATCACCACTAACATCACTCTCGGCCACACAAATATCCTTCAGTGAGGTCATGCAATGAATAATATATACCGCAGTTTATTCCAAAATGGTAAGAAACGTGTAAATAACCTCCCCATTCTGACATGTTCGCGTTCCACTAAAAATGCCCTCAGGACGTTAAAATATCCATGGACATAATAACGAGAAACGCGCTTGAGTGGTGTCAGGGGAAGATGGTTTCAGAATTACGTGTGACTTGGAAAAATAAATCTTAATCTGATATATTAAATTGCAAAATTCTTTAATCATCTATGATGGGTTTTGCTGAAGCAATGAACCATTTTGTAACACCATTAGGAAACCCGTGTATTCTATAAAAAACACAAAGTCGTCATGAGGACTGCCGATAGAAGTGAAAACTCAAAACTATAAACAAACAGTTGTTTAAACTCACCTGAAATATTAATGAACCTCTTTACTCTTTAAATAAACTGCGCGATAAAAATAAGTAACATAGGTAGTAGAGCCATGCTAATTTCAGCACGAACGGGCCGGCTCGACCGGGGCGGTACTACCCTCGCACAGAAAATCAACGTGAAATGACAGCGTTCGCGCTGTTGTGTTTCGTTGGTGAGTGCGAGACCGGAGGCCCAATGATGCGGGGGTGACAGTCATCGTGATACGTGTGTGAGTTGTGGAATGCTTGTGGAATCATAGTAGGGGTGACGTGGATCGAGCCGTCGGCCAGGGAGACCCGTAGAAACGGTGGTGCCGCTGGCCGCCCGCGACATAGAGAGGGGCCCAACCGCGGCTAACCACCCTGGGAGGCTGCCCCGTCAGGTCGCGCATAATCTTCGGAGTGGCTCGTCGTGCCGGTTGGTGACCGGACGGTGGGACCAGGCGACCACTTCCGGGAGGGTACGGGGGCCCTTCCGTCCGACGGCTCGGTGACCGTCATGCCTTGCTGTAGTATGATAACACGGCATTCTGAGTCTCAGCATCGCGCTGCCACGATGACTGTCACGCCTTTTACGACCCCTTTCCCTTCTGTATTATCATGGCAGCAACTAGAAAACAGCAGACATGTTCAACAGCGGCATTCTCCACTCCCACCAACTCACTTTTCGTAGTGAACTTCACGAATATCCGTGGAGTTCATGCTAACCTCAACGCCGTCCACCACCACCTTGAGACGGTACGGCCGGCCATGCTCTTTCTTACGGAGACACAAATAGGTCGCCCTGCCGACACGGCATATCTCCATTATCCAGGCTTCATGCTTGAGGAGTGTTTCCTCCCGAAAGCTGGAGTGTGTCTTTTCGTCAGGGCGGATATTTGTTGCCGCCGTTTACGCTGCCTTGAAGACCCCTCCCTATCCACCCTATGGCTTCACGTAGAGTGCGGATCTATAAACCGTATCTACGTGTGTCTCTATCGGTCCCATTCCGGAGACTCCGAGACAACTCGTCTCTTTGACCATCTTAGTCAGGCAGCGGATAAAGCGCAGGAGCAGTTTCCGACAGCTGAACTGGTGTTTCTGGGAGATTTTAACGCCCACCATGAGTCGTGACTGGGATCTTCCAGAACCGACCACGCGGGTCGGGCTGCCCACACATTCGCCCTCACACATGACCTCACACAGTTGGTACTCCAGCCCACCAGGATACCAGACATACAGAGTCAGGCGCCCTCCTTGCTCGACCTACTGCTGACGAGTCACCCAGCGCAGTACAGCGTGTCGGTTCTGGCCCCCCTGGGATCCTCCGACCACTGCCTGGTATCCACCGCAGTGCCACTCACTGTCCCTCCTCGGCTTGTGGCAACGAGGCGACGATTATGGCACTACTCGTCGGCAGATTGGAATGGCATGCGTGATTACTTTGCTTCCATCCCATGGGCTCAGCGCTGCTTTACAGACCAGGATTTGTCACAGAGTGCGTCTGCCGTCGCTGACGAGATCACTGTCGGTATGGAATATTATATTCCCCACAGTGATGTCGCCAGCACGAAAACCCGCCCCTGGTTTGACCGCGAGTGCTCCAACGCGGTTGCACACAAACAATCGACGTACCGCGCTTGGGCCAGGGCCCGCGCTCGTGGCAGCCCCGACATTGGTCGCTTGAAAGCAGCGTACAATAAAGCTACCAGGGAATGCAAGAGGGCATACATCAGAGCGGATGCCCAGCGTATAGCGCGGATAGGCCAGGAACTCGTAGCACACCCTACGGGTAGCCGTAAGTTCTGGCGTTTGGCTAAAACCGTACAATCAAACCACTGCCGGCCCACACTACCATCGCTGAAATGTCCTGACGGCACTCTGGCCCACCAGCCGCAAGAGAAAGCGAAATTGCTTGTAGATCTCTTTGCGGCTAACTCCCGAATCGACGACCGTGGCGCGTACCCGCCTACTATCCCAATCTGCGACTCCACAATGCAAGATATTCGTATCCGGCAAAGTGATGTCCGTGCGGAGCTGCGGTCTCTCGACGTCCGGAAAGCCAGTGGTCCAGACGGTATTCCAGGGATGGTTCTTAAGAACTGTGCACCGGAGTTGGCTCCTGTATTGACGCGCCTGTACCGCATGTCATATTCCTCAGGAATTGTTCCGGATGCCTGGAGAGAGGCGAATATTCAACCCATACCCAAAAAAGGTGACCGCTCTAACCCAGCCAATTACCGACCGATAGCCGTCACTTCCATTCTCTGTAAGGTGTTTGAACGTATCATCAACAACCAGTTAGTTCGCTACCTAGAGGATCACTCCTTGTTAAATGATCGGCAATATGGTTTCAGACCGAACCGCTCCACGGGTGATCTTCTAGCGTATGTCACACACCTTTGGGGTGAGGCTATAGATAGGCATGGGGAGTCCTTGGCAATCAGTCTTGCGATGGCCAGGGCCTTCGACCGGGTCTGGCACCGTTCGCTTCTCTCCAAGCTTCCGGCATTCGGTCTGCCTCCTAGACTCAGTAACTGGATTGCCGCTTTTCTGCACCAGCGCCGCATTAGGGTCCTTTGCGACGGTGCGGCCTCTGAGTTTCTGCAGGTAAACGCTGGCATACCACAAGGTTCAGTTCTGTCACCCACGTTGTTTCTTCTGCATATCAATGATATGTTAGCCCTTGGCGACATACATTGCTATGCAGACGACAGCACAGTCCATGGGCGATATTTAGGACATCCTGCAGCCAAGCTGTCGGACGTTGAGGAAAAACGACGGGATCTTGTCGCTGAGCTCGATCGGGTTCTGGACCGCATTTCACAATGGGGCAATGAGAATCTGGTCGAGTTCAACGCCAAGAAAACACAGGTGTGCGCGTTCTCTTCCAAAAAGTCTCCGTTTCTTCCCCTCCCCACTTTTCAGAGCACTCAACTGCCACTACGGGATAAGCTCGGTGTTCTGGGCATGGACATTTGCCGGGACCTCAACCCACGGGAGTACATCGAAAGCATCACTAAGGCGACCTCGCGGAAACTTGGCGTATTGAACAAGGTGAGACGGTTCTTCACGCCCGAGCATTTGTGTCTTCTTTATAAGACCCAGATACGCCCGTGCGTGGAGTATTGTTCTCATCTCTGTGATGGATCTGCGCAGTATTTGCTTGATGCTCTCGACCGGCTGCAGCGGCGAGCAATCCGCATTATCAACAGTCCCGATGCCACCGAGTTCCTAGAGCCTTTGCAGTTGCGGAGAGATATCGCCTCCATGGCAGTCCTCTACCGCCTTTACCATGGAGAGTGTTCTGAAGAGCTCTTCCAATTGATCCCACCTTCTCCCTTCCTCTACAGAACAACACGTGCAGGTCTTGCAAGCCACCGCCTTAGAGTGGTAGAAATACATTCTCGAACCAAGCGGTTTGGTTCTTCCTTCCTGAGCCGAGCAGTTAAAAACTGGAACTCACTACCAGCGCACGTGTTTCCCTCCCACTATGATCCCGGGTCCTTTAAGCGGGGCGTGAAAAAGCATCTCACTAAGCCGCCATAGTGTGGGACGCCATACTGCATTGTTTGCTTTAGCAGTGAGTATGGTGGCCCCCACTGTTGGATTTTGCTTGAGCTTACCATCAGGCTGAGCAGAGTCACTTTGGCAGGTAAATTATAAAAAAAAAAAAAAAAAAAAAAAAAAAAAAGTAAACAAATGCTTATTGTGATGTTATAACAATGTAGATTAATGCTGTACTGTATAAAATTTTTACCAGTCATGTCATGTTAGACAGTCGAGCCATCAGCTGTCACCATGCACACTCGCAAAAGCGTCCTGTGCCGCTGTCTTACGATCAGGTCACGCTTCCTGACGCGAGTTTGAAGTTTTTACCCATCCCAAAATTAATTTTGCTAAAATGCACAGCGAGGAAAGAAGAAAACTTAAAACTTCCACTTCAATAAAATTTAAAACCCCTAGAATTTCAACGCATGTCCATTCATTTTAATGTTTTTTTTTTAACTTTGTGTCTGTCGAATAGCGATTCAGTCAGAAGATGGATAGTTTAATTTAATTTTACCAGGTCCAGGTGGCATAGGCTATATACATGTTATTAAAAGCTTTTACTTAGTTGAATTTGAATTTAGGTATTCCAAATAATCATTTAGTAGCTGAATGACCGAGTATTGCTTCATCGTTTTTTGGTAAATTATCTGAAATTAAATATAACTAGATCGTTTTATCACCCCCGGAACGCCTTGCGTACTAAATTTCATGAAAATCATTGCAGCCGTTGCCGACATTCAGATTGTTTATATATACATAAAAGAAGTTTTGCTCGTTTAAAATTATTAGAAAGATAGATAGATAGATGTATGCGTAGTAATATTGACTACATAATTCGAACTCACGAGTTTCCTAGAATATATCTTATTCCTGTTGAGATTGGCCACTGTTACCGATATTCGGTCGGGATTACATTATTACGGATACGGTATTTGGGTAGAGAATGTCGTGCTAAATACCGAGTGCGGCGGTCGTTAAGGTATAAACTATGTGAAAATCGGAATTCGTAACCAGAAAAATGTGCAGGGAACTGTTTCAAACTGAGGGTTTCCGCTCTACAGAAGGAAGGTCTGAAAGGTATCCCATCGAGATATGATCTTGGTTTTAGTGATGGACGATTATGTTTCTATCGATAAGGAGGATTCTAAGTTTTTACAAAAATGGATTCATGACAATTTTACTCGTGGCAGGTAAAATTCATGCTTTGGGCTGATGCCATGGTCAACAATTAACATCCATTTTTAACCGACTTCAAAAAAAGGAGGAGGTTTCTCAAATCGACTGTTTTTTTTATGTGTGTTCGCGGATAATTTCATCGTTTATAAACCAATTTTGATGATTCTTTTTTTTTATGAAAAGGAAATATCCCTACTGTGGCACCATGATAAGGACACTAAGATCTGATGATGGCGTCCATGAGAAATCGAGGCAAACCTTGAAGTCGGTTTTATTTTTGTTAAAATTTTACTTGTGTTGTAAGCGTTGCAGCATGGATTTAGAGACTTTCCGTTACAGATATGTAACCTCTGTGCCTGCTTGAACTTTGCATACTTACTATTACATAACTTTGAGAATAAAAATCAGCAATAATTAGGTATGCTATATAAACAAACTCGCAAAATTTTCCTAAATTCGTTCAGTTGGTTGTTCTTTAGCTAAACTGCTGTCCAGCTACGGACCTGGTTCTTGTCTGCCGGCTGCCTATCGATAAAATCTAAGAATCCACTCCGGGTCTACTCTGCCCTTCACGAGGCCTGTCACGCCGTTATAATCCAAGTCGCGTATAAGTTTTAGTTATAAGTATAAATTTTGAGTCCGGACTTGTGAGCGAGCAAAATTTCAGTAAATAAATAGTTGTCGAAATTTCACACTGTTTTTTTTTTAAGTGCTGAATAGGACAAACTAACAGTACTTTAATACATCCATTTAAGTACCATTTTATATTACACATATAACAAAATATCCTCACAACTAAACGACAAAATAACAAAGAAATAGTTGTAAGACTCTTCATGACGAACTCAATTATGGCTGAAAATATTTCTGCAATTTTCGTCCGTTTCTCATTTTATCTGTTAGTTCAGGCAGCCATCGCCAGATTCATAATGGAACTAAACTAATTTTGTTCTACAAAAGCAAGCTTTGAAATGAACTTTTAAATGTTTGTCAGTGCTAAGCAGACGGCAATAGCTTGGACAGGTTATGGTAGTCGAAGTCGGTTCATAGTTATAAAATATATACTAAAAAGTAAATAAGTGGGAGTGTACTTATGCCGTGTAAGTTCTGTGTTAACCTGTACTTTAGTCATTCCAAACATGAAGATTTCAATAAATGAACAAATTGGAAGTTGAATATTTTACTCCTATATTAAAAATGGCATATTTTTCTAATATTGTTCTAAAATTCAATCTGTGTCATTGGAATGATATCATGTGTGTGTTAACCTTTTAAAGTTTACATAAGGAAAATACAATGAAAATTTTAAAACTTGTTGATTGATTCGAGAAGAAGAAAAGTTAAATATTCAAGGGAGCTAGGGGAAAAGTTTTGAGTTACGAACCCATATGTACAGTAATCGGTGTATACTCACCCCCTAAATCTAGATAGTAAGCTCAAAAGGTGACTATGTACTTGCATCTTACTAAGCATCAAGTGACCTGTTTTCATTTTTTGACCTCGTCATTAACAAATAACCGAAAACGTCACAGACTTTTACCTAATGAGGTTCTTCCATTTTTTTGTTATAAAATTTTACTGATTTCTATTCATCTTAGTAGCACTGTAACGTCAAAAAAAGTTATCCAACCATCCATAGCGTATGACTAGTAGGTACTATGAAATGACTCAATACATTGTCGTTAAGAAAAGTAATTATTTCAAAGATGCCAGCTTCGTTAAAATAATTAATATTAAACTTAAAAATCAGAAAACAACAAAGGCTCCGTACATCTGTAGAGTAGAGTATATTTATCGTGCAAAGGCCCTGCAGGCGTTAGCACCCTCGACTTTATGGCACCACTTTATGGCCAATAAAATGGGTTTTAATTTAAAATTTTAACACTTCCTATTTATGGGTAAAGCCGCGATCGGACAGGTAATAAGAAATAATAGGTGAACTGCAGTTATTAAGAGAATTTATGTTCTTCATTTATTGGAAAAAAATAATTATTTCGGAACTTAAATGTTTGCAAAGTCACCGTTATATAGAGTACTAGCCGACCCACGCAACCTCGTTTGCGTATCTTATTGCCCGTAGCGTGATAATTTTTCCCCGTTTTTGTAACATTCTTCATTGTTGCTCCACGCCTGTAGGTCTTAGCGTGATGATATATAGCCTATAGCCTTCCTCGATAAATGGGCTATCTAACAATGAAATAATTTTTCAAATCGGACCAGTGGTTCCTGAGATTAGCGTGTTCAAACAAACAAACTCTTCAGCTTTATATATTAGTATAGATATTTATAGAGTACTAGCTGCCCCGGCAAACGTCGTTTTGCCATAATTTTTTTTTAAGGATGGGTGACCCTTACCATTTAGGGGGATGAAAAATAGATGTTGGCCGATTCTCAGACCTACGCAATATGCTCACAAAGTTTCATGAGAATCGGTCGAGCCGTTTCGGAGGAGTATGGCAACGAAAACTGTGACACGAGAATTTTATATATTAGATATTGTTTATGCAGTATTTGGACGTTATTTTGTGATTTTGCGAGAGTAGTATGAGAGTAATTTGCGGGTGTGAGTTTGCGTAGCGTTTGTATTTTATTTTGTTCTTTTACGAAACGAGTTAGGTCTGAGTCAGCTCTAGTAAGTGAGTTTGTTCATATAAGTCGAGTGTTTCCTTGTTTAGTTATGTGAGTGCAATATGAGTGATAATGAAATCTGACAGATCATTAATTTTCAGGAGTTTGAGAGCGACTTCAGCGGTACAAAACTGTTCTATGAAAATATTGAGCGTCTGATTACCTTTTAAATTTAACATTTGGTCTAAATATTGTGAAGCCTGTATGCGTACGTCATGATATTTTTCGATAAGACGTAGTGAGTAGTGTAATTATCAGCGGTAGGTGGTATACCTGAACATACTGTGAGGGCCGTATTGGATAGGCATCCCATCAAGTAATGAACTTTTTCAGCGGGTGAGAGATAAGAGTTTTCATGGATTAGAGTTTTTAAGTTTTCATAAGAAACGGGCCATTTTCTAATGGTTCCATCAAACGAAGTAAGTTGAATTCGAGGTAGTTTACTGTTGAATGAATATTTGTCATCCTCTTTTTGACGTCTTTGATTTATTTAAGCTTTCTGCTACTTGTTTGATACTACAGTATAACTCGTCAAATGCTTCTAGGGGCATGTAATTCGGGACTGATGACTCGTCTCCTTTTAAATAGGCCTCAATTAATAAATCGAGTGTATTTACGAAATCAGATCTAATAGTATCCAATGAAATTACGCGAGCTAAAAATTGTAAGCGAATGTGATCATCGGAAACCTTTAGACTGAGGTCATAGATATTTTGAACTAAATTAAACAAAGAATTCTTCTTTGCTTCTAAACGTTTAATACGCGGATCAACAGTTTCTGTTTTTGTGTCTTTAGGCATTTTAGAAATAATAAATAAGAACTATGAGATATATATGTAGGTAGGTATTTGTAAAATAACTACAAAATATGAACAGCTGTAAGTACGCGTGAGTTGAGTCGGGCGGGTCGTGAGCGCGCAGCGACGCCGCCTTGTTTCAAATATGGCGGAAACGGTATTGAATTAAACTACCTTGCGAGATTAAGAAAAACTGAGATATTTTTATTAGCTTCTATTTCAGATGAAAATACGATAGTACTTATATAATATAATGTAAATATGGGTTGTTTATAGCGTTAAAGTAAGTAGCGGGTTTAAGTTTAATAAAATATGTTAATTATTTTGCGGAGTGAACGATAGGTAGTTGTAAAACTTATTAGATTGTATGAGTTTTTAGTGTGTTGAAGCGTGTAGAATGTATAAGGGCGATGAAAGGGAAATCCGGAGTGAAGGACCAAGACCTTGGACGTGCAATTAGGGAAAGTAGGAACTGACCTTGAGCTTCTTCGATAGCTTCAGCTGGTACTGGTCGAACAATGCAGTCCAAGTCACTATTTAAGTTTTTATTTCAGCGTGCACTCACACTAAACAATTAAAACACTGGTACACGGGTTTTTTGGGGTTTTATGCGGGTTGCTAGTAAGCGCGTTTTTGTAGAAGAGAATTGAGTACGTTATCACCGTCGCGTGCGTTCGGATGACACTTTCTTTTCATACTGACAGGTCAGGTTGCAGGAATAGGGTAGGAGAATTGAACATTGACTGATTAATGAGTGTACGAGTGTATGAGAGTGAGCAGGAATCAAAATAAATACTAATTATAACAATATGAATTGCTTTTGAGATAATTGCGTTATGACAATAAGAGTTCATATTTATTAATTGAGTATTTTAACTTATAGTATAAATTCGGCGCAGCCAGTATTAGTTGTTTTAAAGAAAAGAAATATCAAAAATGTTCCTTTCACTAAGAAACTACAAATTAAACCTTACGAAAAAAAAGCTCGGCATCTGTTAGCCAAAGTCCCACCCACGAGGAACACAAAAGCTATCTATTTCGGCGACAAGAAGGGCGCCTCAAATCAAGTGCCCGTCTACAATGAACGGGAAATCAGCAACAATAGCGATGGAGTGTGCCCTTTACACTTAGTTATGTACTCTCTATAGATATGGACTTAAAGATGTAGCCTTTTTGGAAAAAGGCACCTAATCTACTAAGCTGAATTTTTCTATTAAACCTTTAACCATTTAAAAAGTTATTTTATAAAGTTAATCTTTTGTTTTGAATAGGCAATTTTAGGAAGCTTAAAGCTTAGCTTAGGAATAGTATGTCGTTCGTGAAGTGATTAGCCGGCCAAATCAACAGTTTCCTCCGAGATAAGTATTTCAGATGTGGTGACGATTCGGTAGGACCTGATCACAGGGTCCACGTTCTCCTTTTTGAGGCGGGCCATCATGTTGGTTTTTAGCAGAAACATCACATGCCTAATACGTCACGTTATTATGTTGTTCAGTTATGTTTTCGAGGTAGTAGAGACATGTTGACTTTATCCTGAACGGGCCGGTTCAACCAGGGCTGTGCTACGCTCTCTTAGAAGACCAACGTGAAATGACAGTATTAGTGCTGTCATTTTTGTTGGTGAGTGTGAGACTGCAGGCGCTATGATGCAAAAACTAGGCCACTGGTGTTACAGTCACAGTGGGTCACCATTCTGCATTGTTGGCGTTCGCAATGAGTATGGTCAGTCACGACCACTATTCTTGGATTCTACTCACGCTTTCTATCAGACAGAGTACAGTCACTTTGGCAAGCTCATACATAAAAAGTTGTTCATACTAGATAGCGCTGATGCATTTCGCCATATGTACTACGGCCTTCGTCGTAATAGATAAGACATCGATCACTTAATCGGCAGGTTGTATCGAACAATTTTACTTAGTTAGAAGGGTTGACTACAACTAATATCGTAAGATACTGTTCCTACATCCATCATCTCAGTGATAGGACACTTGTTGTCGTATCAGTTCATTGCCACAAGTTTGGCCAATCAATTGGTTATTTTGCCTTGAGTTTAAGAGGAAATAGAACCTTTTTATAAAGAGTAAAATAGGAGGTTACATTATAAGAGGTTTAACAAGCTTATCTGTAACTATAAACGCCGGTTTAGTATAGTAGTAATATAAAAAAACCTTTTTAAGGCCTCTGGTTAAGTAACAGAGTATTACAGACTGATGATGTATGAGATGTGATAAGCGCTACGATATGTTTATTCTAGATATAACAGAGCTCATTAAATTAGGAGAAAAATAATAAATGGTAAAATTTTGTTTTAGATTCATTTATTTTTAGCAATTTTATCAGTCCTAGCACGAAGAAACAAACAGTTTTGCTTTTCACCGAAATCTCAATTAATAGGTGTCCATGGATTGCGATGATCACTTACCATAAAATGACCCACTGCTAGATAGTAGTAATTTCTCTAACAATATTCATAAAAAAGTACTTAATTTGATTTTATATTGTCCTGGTGCGACCTAACACTTTTTTTTTTTTTGTGGAAACCCCCTCGGGCCGTCACCCCGCCGGGGTTTGCGGCGGGGCGGTGTGGTGTCGGAATCGAACCGACTAAAACCACACGGTGTGCCACTCTGCGCCTGAGACGGGAGGGATCCGGGAACTGCTGTTATTAACACATCCGGACCCCTCCCAGCGCCTGCCCGCACTGAAGCGGGCACCGTCTGCTGGTAAACTCTCTAATTAGGCGACGTACGGCACACGCGTAACGTCGCCCTCTCGCGGGCGGCCACTAAAGCAGATGGTGGGGAAAACCCATCCCGACCATCCGCGACCACACTCAGGGCGGCATGAGGCGCTGATAGGCGCGCCTCCGCCGCCCGGTTCGCCGGCGACGGATCGGGTCCGAGTGGATATCATCCTCCCGGGCCTTCTCCGCCGCCTCCTTCTGCGAAATTACGTCTTCGCAGAAGGCTGCGACCGCGGTGAGATACCTAACACTTAGGATAACCAGTTATTCAATGAAAAATATGTACATCGCAAAATAGACAGGTTGACATCTATTATAATATTATAAAGCTGAAAAGTTTGTTTGTGTGTCTGAATAATGCGCTAATCTCAGGAACCACTGGTCCGATTTAAAAAAAATATATTTCAGTGTTGGATAGTACATTTATCGGGGAAGGCTATAGGCTATATATCATCACGCTAAGACTAATAGGAGCGCAGCACCAATTAATAAAGGTAAAATACGATTAAACCTATAAATGTTAGTTACGATTTAACCTTTATATTACTTGACATTCGGAAATCAATTGTTTATTGTTTATACTTTGACTTTGATAAAAAGTCTCACAATTGGTTCGTGTGTTGTGTGCTTCTTATGGCGGGATGGAACGCTACAAGCAACCACGCAAAGGCATACCTTGCTTGCGTCCTATTTGTGTATTACACATACTTATTTTGTGGGGTCAGCTTTTATAAACGGTTTTACATAAGATCACCTATAGTAACTTATTAATATTTTTATAGATAGTGAGACATACAACTGCAATTCATGCGATTTTATTAAAGAGTGAGATATTAACTCAAACTTTCGCCTTAAATTCTACCCTGGGTTAGAAGTAAAGCAAAATATTAAAAGTAAAATATTCCAGAGTATAAAGGACTGTGGAGGAAAAGATAAATAAACTCAAGTAGCACTACAAATAGAAGATTAAATAGAAAATAAGATAAAAATATCAACTAATTTATTTCTTTTCTAAAAGTATATAATCTTTAATTAATATTTTGTCTTAATATATTCTAGATCTCAAGAAAACTTTGAATTGAATTTATAAAATCTCTCAAATTATAAATATTATTTATGTCGTTTAACTCCTTGTGAAAACATTGTTGAAAATCAAAACAACAAAAAATGCGTCTTCGATAAAATACCTACGAAGTTTGAACACCGCGAAAGGCAAACAGCATGCAATCAAGTACTCGCCATTTTGAACGCCCTCATCGTCCGCCATCTTGGATTATCGTCTCGCGCGCATTGATCCGTGAACATTCAAACTCATTACATGTTTGTCTTGCATATAAAAATGTCAAAAAGGTATATTTAAGAGCAATTTCGTGGAAATGTTATGTTTAAAATATTTTGTCGGATTTAGATCGGGGAAGGTATTTTAAGAGAATTTCTTGGTGGGAAAATTAGATTAACTGTTTGTTGAGTTCATTTTGTGGTGGTAATGTTCTTTGAAAAGATTTGGGGGAAATACTTAACATTCTTTTTGCTTGAAAGTAACTTTATTTAAGAATATTATGATTTTTATTTACCACATTTTTAGCATTACAATCTTCTTTTGAATTGAATACTATTTTCTTTAAAATTTTTGAATATTACTGCCTCGGTGGCACAGTGGTTGCTTACGCGACTGCTGTTCTTGAGGTCTCGGGTTCGATTCCCGGGTCGGACCAAATGTTTGTATGATCTGCAAATATTTATTTCGGAGTTTGGGTGTTTTCTATGTATAATATGTATGTATTTACAAAAAAAAAAGTATATAAGTATTTATATCAGTTGTCTAGTACCCATAATACAAGCTCTGCTTAGTTTGGGACTAGATGGCGTTGTGTGTTAGACGTCCGAAATATTTATTTATTTGAAATATTTATAATATGCCTCTGGATAAATGAATTGGTAGTATAAAATGCAAATTTCTCCGCAATATTATGAATGTAATTGTGCGACACTTCTGTAAATTGCATGTTTCCGGTTCTACCGGCACTTTAGCCTTACACGCTAGCCTTTAGATGTCATATTGCGATATATTCCAACGAATAATAAATAATATAGTGCAATCTTTATCACGATAATATAATTAATTGGATCTATACCCAAAAACAGTTCAAACATTGACTAAACTTTGTTTACTTTGGGCATTATTTTTCGGGTTTAATAAACACTTCTGATCAGCAACTGTTAACTATATACAATCTTAAGAACCTTAAACTATTATAAAAGTCATACGAAAGTCTTAAAAAATCTATTTTTTTAAGCCGGATTATTTATATATATACTAGCTGTCCCGGCAAACGTCGTTTTGCCATAACTACTAATAAATTAAAAAATAATTTAAAAAACATTGTCCAGCGGACAAAATTGTGAATCTAAACCATTCCCAGATCCCCTTGAACACACACAAAAAATTTCATCAAAATCGGTCCAGTCGTTCGAGAGTAGTTCAGTGACATACACACTCACAGAAGAATTATATATATAAAGATATATACTGGCTGACCCAAGCAGCTGTTTAATAATTTGCCCCCGTTTTTGAAACATTATTATTAGTGCTCCGCTCCTTTTGGTCTTAGCATGATGATATATAGCCTATAGCCTTTCTCGATAAATGTACTATCCAACACTGAAATAATTTTTAAATCGAACCAGCGGTGCCTGACATTAGCGCGTTCGAACAAACAAATTCTTCAGCTTTATATATTAGTAAAGATTCAGCGGTTCCAAGCTCTATATCATACAAACAAACTCTTCAGTTTCATATATTAGTAAAGATTCAACGTTTCGTATAATATCTCACAAAGTGATAAAATTATTATTTTGCATTGCTACATAACAGCTTCGTGGAATATATTAAATTCTTGTACAGCAAGCATTCGCTAGCAATATTCATATTTTTCTCTCATATGTATTATATATATGTTATGATTCCGTTCATAGCATAATCCAGCAGCAAAACTAGTCGGGTTTTTCATATTTCTATTTCTAAATAGCGTTAAAATAAACTTGACTCACACAAAATTCGCAATTCAATTTCGAAAGGAAAATTAACTATACTATTCCAGTGAATATAAAAGTTGCCTTATAACAACATTCATTATGTTTAATGACAAATAAAACGTAACTTGTATCCAACATAGACTATTGTAATAACGACTAAAATCCTTGAAATCATAACATATGTTAGAGGTTCATATAACTTGTTTTTAACACTTGTTTGTAACTGATTATTGTGGACATGTTTTTTTCTTAATACGACAAAGCCAAACGAAAAATTTTGCCAGTATATGTATGTGTTTGTATGTTCCATCTTAACTAAACTACTGAAACGATTTGATGCATGATGTGTTAATAGATTCGTAATATTACTAACATGACCAGCATACATAGAAAACACTCAAACTCTGAAATAAATAATTATTTATAGATCATACAAGCATTTGGTCCAACCCGGGGGATGAACCGGAATAAAAATATCGCTCCTAACAATGTCTCATTAGTATGTCACACTTAACATCAACAAACTCAACTAACTTAGAAATTAAATTATAAAATCTAATCCCAACATAAGATAGAGGGTCAACCGTTTTGGTTAATTCATGTTTTGTTGTTCAAGTTGTTCCGTTGATCGAGGTTCGCAACTATAAGTAGATCTGTCCCATAGGAGAGCTATCTGAGGGTTCTGAATAAATTATCTTACGGTTAATCGATGTGGTGGGTAAGTTTATAATTGTTTCAAGATGTTTGTCGAGGGTGTTAATATTGGTTTTTGGGGGCTATTGACTGATTAGTAAAGAAACTCTTAAGTGTGTCGCTCAATTTCTTACAGGCCACGGTAACTTTAAGGGCAAACTACACTCATTTAAATTAGTCGATTCACCATTGTGTCAATGCTCAACACCTGATACTAGCTGTGAACAGTCAGCTCATCATGTTCTCTGGGAGTGTAGTCTTTTGTACAATGAACGTAACACAATGCTAAATAGCTTACAAATGACATCTGGGGCGGTATACTATGGGGATCTTGTGTCAACTGCGGTGAATTTCCGTGCTTTAGGGGATTCTGCCATACATACTATAGTAATCGAATATAGCTCACTTAGTACCCATAATATTTTATTCGTGGTGCTTCCCGGTTTAAAAAAGGTGTCTGCCTATTTTGACTTCTTTTTGTCTTCTGCTTTGCTAAGGAGGGAAGTGGACTTATCATGTTTCCAACTCCTCCTGTATTTTCTTCTGATTAATATCGATGCGGGTTCCGTTTTTTTTTCCTGCGAATTCCCGAGTGTCATAACTCGGTGTGTTCGTGGGTCACTGCTGTTGATCCTGGTGTAAAGGAGTTACAGTGGTGGGCGTGTGGGCGGGACTAGTCCCAAAAGATGTACGACGGTTCAAAATTAATAACATGGTCAGCATCATTTATGAAATTAAAAAGATTATTACGAGAGGTGCTTAAAATATTGAAAGATATAATTTTGTAATAAGAAATATTTTTAGAGAAGTTCTAAAATATCAGATCTATAAATAACAATAAATTATATTAATAGCTTTTAACATTTAAACAACATGTTCAATTAATCCAAAACACGAAGCCTCTAAAGGTGTTGGTCGAGGCTCTTGGCTATCGATCCGTGAACAGATACAAATATCGGAACAATGGTCGCTGAATCCTCATTCCACATATCGATAATCTCGTGAGATAAATCCAAATGTTTTAATTATTTTTCTTTTATTATTATTATTATTACATTGGAAGACTCATATATAAAAAACTCACTGAGCCGGACCGTATGTGCCAAAAAAGTAGACATCTCCTGCAGTAAGTTTTCGTTTGTAAGTTAGTGTTTCGAATCTTTCAGAGACATATCTATTTATATACATATATATATATATATATATATATATATATATATAATGACTTACATTATACGATTTCTTGTCTAATAAGGAAACTGTAATAATTTAACTCTTTACTTACTTGTTTCTGATAGCATTGCGTATGAAATCAGCGCATGATCTGAAACAAACATACATTTACATTAACATAGGTAATGAATAGATTTCAATGTAACTCAATATATTTTTAATAACTTCTGTAAAATAAAGTATGATATGTTAAAAAACTGTCATACAAGAATCCTGGAACCAGTTTTTGGTACAGAGTGAGACTAGATAATATGAATACTATCTTGTAGTTTTTCATACAATATTAACTGATACAATAACTTTTGTAGTGATCACCCAGTGGTCGAAATTCGAACATAATTCATTTGTTTTATTTTATTTTATTAGCCGTCTGCACTCCTCCGTCTATACAAATAAATAAAATTGGAGTGTCTGTTTGTAATATTAAGATAACCAGTTTTTTACTAAATGCATATGTATGTATACACGGTACATATACCAAAAATGTAGTTAAAAATTGTTTGCCTGTCTGTCTGTCTGTTTGTTTATAACACCGCGGGGTTTAGCAATTATTAACTATAACTGTGCCAAATTTTATACTCTTCCATAATATATTTGTTTCGTATTATATATAGACTAGCTATTGCCCGCGGCTGTCCGCATTTATGTCGGTTATCGCGACATATAGTAGCCTATGTATTATTCTGAAGAATAAAGTATATTACTGTAAAGTTTCATCCAAATCCGCTTATTCGTTTACACGTGAAGAAGTAACAAACATACACACTCATAAACTTTTATAATATTAGTGAGAAGTGAGATTAGACAGGTATGCCACTTTATTCAAATGTAACAGAGCACTTTATTTCATATATTTGTTGCCCGCGGCCCCGCCCGCGAATATGTTGGTTATCGCGTCAAATAGTAACCTATGTGTTATTCTGATGTATAAGCTATATTACTGTAAAGTTTCATCCAAATCGCTTAGTAGTTTTTGCGTAAAAGAGTAACAAACATTCATCCATCCATCCATCCATCCGTGCTTACAAACTATCGCGTTTATAATATAAGAATAGATATAGATAACAGATGCTAAAACATTAAACGCGCGACTAACGCGTGTCATATGAACTTACTCCAACATATTCAATGTTATTACTTATGTATCTATCATCGTTGTGCTATATTATATACAGCTATTCTCTGCGATTTCACCCGTCAAACGATTTCCTCTTCGTAATATATTTCCGGGAAAAAGACTATGCGTGTATGTTATTTATAAGCTAAATGTACACCGAATTTAACTCCAGTCATAAGCCTCATAAGGATTATATGTTTTTTTTTGGTTTTTTTGGACATCCACAACCCCAGAGGCGTCACAAGTGCGTTGCCGGCCTTTGGGGGATGGGGTATCCTCAATCACTCGGTGAAACACAGCGCAGACACTGTTTCACACCGGTTTTCCGTGAGGCCGTGGTGTCACTCTGGTCGAGCCGGCCCATGCATGCCGAAGCGTTGTTCACGGCGTGTGGACGGAAGTTGGTCCAATCGCTCAGTTCGTTCACAAATCTTGCTATATGCGGACGCGTCCGAGCACATCAGTTAACTTAGTTAATACATTTATGTGAGACTAGCTGAACCCCGTGGTGTTATCCACGGTCATTGTCGTACCGCTGGTAATGCCGTAGGGCGAAGTTAGTCTAAAAAAAGGGTAGCCTAAGGTACTTCTTACATCATCAGCTACCTATCAGTGAAAGTCCCGTCAAAATCGGTCGAGCCGTTCCAGAGATTATCCGGAACAAACAGACAGACAAAAATTTAAAAAAATATTTTGGTATATGTACCGTGTATATATACATGTATATTCATTTAGCAAAAGGCGTTTATTTTAATATTACAAACAGATACTATAATTTTATTTATTTGTGTGTACGAGTATACAGAAGTATGACTTTCTTTTAAGAAACTACTCCTTACACCACACACTTTGTGCTTTTCTTCTTTTTTCCTACAAATAAATAAACATTTCGGGCATCTAACACACAACGCCATCTAGTCTCAAACTAAGCAGAGCTTGTATTATAGGTACTAGACTGATACCAATAAATATATACTTTTTATAAATACATACATATTATACATAGAAAACACCCAAACTCCGAAACAAATATTTGCAGATCATACAAACATTTGGTCCGATCCGGAAATCCGGGAAAGTTCCTCAAGCACACACACAGGTAGTCAAATCGCCATGTTATCGCAAGCGCGTCATCATTTTCGTTGATACTTTAATTCCGCGAAATAACTGACGCGGGTGGAGCAACGGGCTAAGGCTAGTTATTTTATAAAACTCACGTATCAAAATTCAACATCCACCATACCAAATAACCAATATATTGCTCTACTCCTTGAGAATGCATCGCCATATTTCTAATACCCTTCTCGTTCCATGAACATCATACTCCGTAATCCTTCCACCAATTATTCATCACCAACACAACCCACCCACTCGCATACGCTCGCTAAATAATTAATAACTCGTGAGGAACAGTCGCCAGATTCACGCAGAACTTCATACATAAAACGAATCACGTCTCGAGTGGGAAAAACAATCCATCAGGGTTGTTGGGACCCTCAAACGGTACTTCATACACCGCAGAACTGGCTACACACACATATAACATCAAAAAAAACTTACACGCTCACACACAAATAATTCTTCCGTTCCCACACAACATCGTACACTTAAAAATATACACAGCACTCACACAGAAACATTTGACACATACATTGCTTACTCTACTGTACAAATGCATCACAATACATCTCTGGATTGTTTATGTGTGGGAAATAAAGGCGTTTACAAATGAGAGATGAAATCTGTATTTTATACAAAGACGTACAATTAATTTGAATATATTAAATCTCGATGTGTTCTTAACGTTATCTGGTGTTTTTAAAATGTGTAAAGAGAGGATTAAAGTGATATAATCACAGTAAAATTTAAAACATCGTTATAATAATTTTACACATCTTACAGTCTAATTCTAAACTATACAAACTTTTAAACTTTCGCGTTTTATGATATATTAACAATTATTTTTACGGGAATTAACGCGATCACTTATTAAAAGGTATTACATGCCTCTGATTTGCCTGACATTTCGACGAGGTTGCACTGGCCGTGGTCACAGGCTGGCTTTTAATAAGTGATCGCGTTGATTCCCGTAAAAATAATTGTTAATAATTCTAAACTAGTTAGAGTTTTTTTTGTGGTAACCAAACTGAAGACTATATTTAAATACTTCTAAATACATACATATTTAACTAGCTTATACTCAAACAGATATCAAATGGGAATGAAAACACTTGGAATTGAAACCACAACCTTTAGTTTATCCATATACCATTTTTTTTTTTTTTTTTCGACGTCTAACACACAACGCTTTCTAGTCCCAAGCGAAGCAGAGCTTGTGTTATGGGTACTAGACAACTGATACAAATACATATATACTTTTTTTTTGTAAATACATTCATATTATACATAGAAAATACCCAAACTCCGAAACAAATATTTGTAGATCATATTATCTTATATAGGCCGATCATTGTTTTTCTGTAAATTGTAATTAATTTAGAGAATAAATATATACATCACTTGGTAAATTCATAAAATTAATCAATTCACAATCCAATTTCATGTAAAACCACTCTACTTGACGTATCGTAACAGCCAGCGCACTAAAATTATTAATACACCAAATTTGACGCATAAAAGCCACAAGTTTGTAGCCGCCCTAAAGCGCCCCTTCCGAGTTTTCTCTTGACCCACATTGAGCTGGTGGAAAAAACTTGCAGATTATCGAATGTGGTGAAAGTTGGACACAGCTGGTACGTGGTGACCGGAGACCCAGTTTCTATAATCTATGAATTGTTTTAGTATGTTAATCATTCCCATTTCATTTTATAACTTACTTAAAGAACGGAAGAGTTTTTATTTAATAAATGACGCAGTTTTAGTTTTAAAGTATATCATTCATAATGTGTCTAAATGACTGCGACCAATTTTCATTATTTCTTAAAGTAATTAGCTGTTTTATAATTGCTCTTCAAGTGATCTGATATTGAAGGGTTCTTTTGTATTTTATATCTTGCCATCAAAGTGGTACGATAACATTTTCCTCTCAACTCTAAACAGATTTTTCTGAATTACAGATAAGAATATTCTCAATCAAATCATTATCTAACCAAAAGGAAGGCAATAGTGACGCAAAAGTAATGCAAAGGTGACCCTTTGCATTACTTTTGCGTCAGCCTCTGGTGTTGTGGGTGTCCATAGGCGGCGGCAATCACTTATCATCAGGCGATACGTCTGCTCGTTTGCCCGCTATAACATAAAAAAAAACTTCATATTAAATTAAATTTGATCCCTCTGTTTAGAGGCTATGACGATACACATAGATACCAACATGTTAAGTGTCAACTGAATACTAATTAGGTCATTGCATTCAATTTCAAAGTAATAGAGCCACGCTGATTTCAACACGACTGGGTCGGCTCGACCGGAACGGTATCGCGGTACTAACGCAGAAGTCCAAATTAAAATGTCAGCATTCGTGCTGTCAGCATGCGTGAGATCAGAGGCCCAACGATGCAGAAGCATCTCAATAGGCCGCCATATCGTGAGTCACTATGTTGCATTGTCTGTATTTGTAATGTATGGTGATCACTACTCTTGGATTCTACCCATGCTTTCTACCAGGCAGGCAGTAATAATAATAGTAGGGTTTGCCCTACATACGCCAAAGATTTGGCCAATAAACGTAATATTTATCTCAATACACCTTCGGTTACTCCTGAAACAGATTACTGATACGTTCCGTTACAACTTTTACAATCGACACCACTCTATTATCATACTTTTTAAGAAAACGTTAGCCCCGCTTAACGAAACGATATTGGTTGAAGACGCTCAAAAAATAAAGGCTGCGCTTCTTCTCAGAGTCACATTATATTTTCCGTAAAGTACCCGTGAGAAGCCGGGGCGAATTGATAGTTTACATATAAGTCTCTGAACCTCGGAAACGGTTCTAACAATTTTCATAAAATTTAGTATGAAAGGTTTTCGGTGGCGGTAAATTGATCTGCCTAGAATTCATTTTTAGAAAATTTACTTAAAAAGAAAATCAAAGATGTACCCGAGTGATCTAGGTAGTCCCTTAAAATATACATAAACTAACATAATATATGTAAAATACACTTTTACCATTAAAATAGTAACCCAACATACAACTTAAATATATGTTAAAAAGGGCTACAATTTTAACTTAACCCTATAAATATTACGAGGCCTTTCATCTCAACAACGTATATAAGTAGTCTGTCTTAAGTTCGTTCACGCGTCACATGACGTCAGGAAGTCCAAAAGTGACCCTTACAAATAAGATATTGGCTACAGATACAGCAATATACATATAACCGCTTTATACTCCCATATGTATAATGTTGTTAGCATCAAACAGAAAATTCATTGAAGCAGAGATATTTGGGATCAGTAGGCGACTTCAAAAGAGAAAAATATGGTAATACTTACTTATTTGTAAATAAGTGGCAATACTTAGAAGAAAATAAATGTTACTTTCATTTTATTTTATACTTAATAGAGGGTAGGTAAAATGTATTTTAGAAAATTTGTGGAAAACAATTTGTGGAATACACAATGGCCGTTTAAAGCACTGCGTTATCCGTGCAGTGCAACTACATAATGTAAGTTCGTATCCATATTATTTCTGTCTGTCTGTCCTTCTGTACTGTTTTCACGGCTATGAAACGACAACGAAGTTTACTACTATTTACCTCAATAACAAATATAATAATCAGTACATAGTATATAAAAACTAAAACCCAACTACGACAAAAAACGACGCTGAAAAAGTATGAAACAAGTTTCAAAAGCCGTAGTCACGCGTTGTTAAAGTGATATGTACCATATGGTACATTACACTACATGGGCTACGGCTTTTGAAACTTATTAATGTACCATAGTGTATATCACTTTAACAACGCGTGACTACGGCTTTTGAAACTTGTTTCATACTTTTTCAGCGTCGTTTTTTGTCGTAGTTGGGTTTTAGTTTTTACTTTTTTTTATTTAAAATGTTTTGGTGCCTCTTTAATAATAATTTCTTTGTAAAGTATATTTTAAATAGATACCACAGATATAATAATAATAATAATAAATCGCTTTATTGTACACCAGATAACTTAGTACATAACTAAAAACTAGGTAGGTCGGTAGTACAACTGGCGGCCTTATTGCTCAACGGCAATCTCTTCCAGGCAACCGTGGGATGGAAATAATTTATGTTATATCACAATTATCGAATAAATACGGACAAAGTCACGTGAAAATGCTAATAATATATATATATTTGAAATTTACAAGTAACGCCCTTTCGTATGATACCAAACACGGCATATTTCTCTCATATTTATTTTTTAATACACTACTTTACGTCGGCTAGAGGGCGCCACATTAGATTCAGTGACACGTCATATAGCCTGTTATCGGCGGGCAATCAAGACGCTTCTAACGATACCTCATTTGTCTTATTCTGACTAGTTAAGAAAGAACGAGGAAAAAAATAAGCATACCATCGAAATATCACACTTATCGAATAAATACGGACAAAGTCACGAACAAATGCTAATAATATATGCATTTTTGAAATGTACAAGTAACGCCCTTTCCAATGATACCAAACACGGCATATTTATCTCAAATTTATTTTTTAATACAGTACTTTATGTCGGCTAGAGGGCGACACATTAGATTCAGTGACACGTCGTATAGCCTATAACCAGAAGACGATCACGACGCTTCTAGAGACACCTCATTTGTCCAAATCTAATGAGTAGTTAAGGAGCTAGGAGGGAACAAATGAACATACATACATACATACATACATACATACATACATACATACATAGCCTGTCAAAATCATAACCCTCCTTTGGCTTTGCCGTAGTCGGGTAAAAACAAAGTCGCCTCCGCCTTCTGTCGTCTCTATAAATGCTTAGATCTTTAAAACTATGCAACGGGTTTTGATGTGGTTCTCTTTAATAGATAGAGTGATTCAAGAGAAAGGTTTATATGTATAACTAGCCGACCCACGCAACCTCGTTTGCGTCTCATAATGCCCGTAGCGTGATAATTTCCCCCCGTTTTGTAACATTTTTCATTATTGCTCCGCTCCTGTAGGTCTTAGCATAATGATATATACCCTATAGCCTTCCTCGATAAATGGGCTATCTAACACTGAAAGAATTTTTCAAATCGGACCAGCCGTTCCTGAGATTAGCGTGTTCAAACAAACAAACAAACAAACAAACAAACAAACAAACAAACAAACTCTTCAGCTTTATATATTAGGAATAGATATAGTAGAGAAACACTAACAATTTTAAAGGTTTCTAATGTGATGTCGTAAATAAACACATTTTTTGCGCTTACATTGTAAACGCTGGCTGACACCTACGAGTATAGATTATAATGTATACCTACGAGATAGATCAGACTAATGTACTAAAGTATTGTACACCTTAAAAGGGTCTACAAAAAAGTTTGTGATGGTGTATATCTATATCTTAGGGATAACCCACCATGACAATTTTTATTACTTCCTTTTTACGAGAAATAATAACTTACGAAGCAATTTTAAGCAGTACAGCATTAATTTTTATTCAATTAAATACATAAAATATATTTTACATTTAATATAGAATAAATATGGCTGTTCACAGTATGTAATTTAAGTTAATATATTCGAAGATATCCCAGATTTAAAATGCACGAATAGTGTCGTCGGTGGATACATCTAAAATAAAATGCGAAGCTGGGGCGTGTCGCTAGTTATCTATATTCTGTACTAATATATAAAGCTGAAGAGTTTGTTTGTTTGTTTGAACACGCTAATCTCAGGAACCGCTGGTCCGATTTGAAAAATTCTTTCGGTGTTGGATAGTCCATTTATCGAGGAAGGCTATAGGATATATATCATCACGCTACTACTAATAGGAGCGGAGCAACAATGAATAATGTTTTAAAAACGGGGGAAATTTTCACGCTACGGGCAATATAAGGCGCAAACGAGGTTGCGTGGGTCAGCTATACATTATATTTATTAATCATCACAATAACAACGTACTTAATATGAACATCATCACTCTGTACATCATTGTTAGATATCACTCAATTCAAAGAACAGGACCCTATTTCTTAAAGAATAAGGTATCAAATCAAATGAACATACAATTGTCAATCTAACCTTATAATAATAATGTTCTCCTAGCCGATAACGGCCACGGCGGCCTGCCAATTACGCAAGAGATATTATAGTGCACAACTCTGTGCGAAAACACAGGTGCACTCTCTGTTCCCTCTCTCTCGTAATCCAATGGGACGGTTAACCGACACGACTGGGGAGAGATCAGGCGTAGGACCAACTGCTTTACGTGCTCTCCGAGGCACGGGGGTTCAGACCCCAACTTCCAAACTCCGAGCTGTTATTAAGTATTTCTACAATCAGAAACACTCAATAACACTTTTGGCCCGACCGGAGATTCGAACCCGAGACCCCTTGATTGTCAGTCGCATACGTCTACCGCAAGACCAACGAGGCACAGGCAGCAATCTAACCTTATAAAGCGTAATTGGCAGGTCATCTACCTTCCAATATCAATGTAATATAATTTTATTCCATTGAACGATCGTCTTTTCCCATAAAGCCACAACAACCAATGTGATTTATATTAAGTACACGTGCACTCGTTAGCGCCATCCTTGGCCGGTTATAACTGGATGTCTTGTAATATTCGATTTAAATGCATACCGTAAGACACCTGCTGCATCTATGCATGTTGCCGTATGTTACGGAGATCGATTAGAGTTGCATATGTTGTTTCTATATCTGCTAAGTTTGAAACTTGCTTGCTTAGAAGGGAGAAGGTTACTTTTATGGATTTTTGGCAGGTACTTTTGAACTTGGGGTTTTAACTAAATGGATGATAGGGTAGTTGATACCTTGGTCAAATTAGTTACTTTTATCATCTGTCAAAATGATAACTTTGTATGAAAATTGTACTAAATACACACTTGTGACGTCACTCTTTTAGACTACTCAATTGAGCAACATACTTCAATGTTTGATTTGATTAAAATTCGTAATATAAATGATAAGTTGTAATAACACACGGGAACCGGTAACCGGACTCGTAGTTTAAAGCTAATTGAGTCGCCCCAGCAAGAGAGGAACCTGTAGTGTATACTGCCTACTGACATGCCTACTGCTAGGGCGAGCGGTGGTGGGGAGTGCGGTCAGGCGGCAGGCAGGTGCAGTTCTTGCCGTACAAGCAAGACCGTGTCCATTGCAAACCAAACTGTGTTGTTCCCTTTATTTACCACGTAACTAATACCGAAATAGTACCTGTACGACTGCCTGGTTGGTCTAGCGGTTGGCGTGTGCGGCTGCTGATCATGAGGTCTCGGGTTCGATTCCCGGGTCGAACCAAATGTTTGTATGATCTACAAATATTTGTTTCGGAGTTTGGGTGTTTTCTATGTATAATATGTATGTATTTACAAAAAAAAAAGTATATATGTATTTATATCAGTTGTCTAGTACCCATAACACAAGGTCTGCTTAGCTTGGGACTAGATGGCGTTGTGTGTTAGATGTCCGAAATATTTATATTATTATTATTTATGTACAGAACCCATAATGCTTCAATGCATTTTAAGTCTTAAGTTGCAAGCATCCATGGAAGGTAGCAATCACGTAACATCGGATAACTTTCCTCTCCCCTCCCTTTACACCATAAAAAAGTGTTTGACACTGACTCAGAAGGTCGCTTCACTCATTGATTAATAAAGTCCCCGTTGGGTTATACCTAGTGAGGCATCCCAAAATACGCGAATTAATCCTGTCTTTTACAGATATATCTACGGCTTTAGTTGAAATTTTACCCCGTAAAACTTGTAGGCTTGGTGTTCCGTTGGGAAATTAGCCATGTCATAGTCGTAGATGTGCGATAGCTTACTTTCCCACCATGGGGAATACATTAAAGGGTCGTAGGGCTCAGAGACATCAAACGAGTGACAGTTGCTTCTTACTTTATTACGGTGGTTAGAAAGCCATCGAATTACGTATTTGAAGGTAAAGGAAATGAGGAAATGGACGGGTGAAATTAATGTAGTACCGTACATGTGAACGGCAAGAATCGATTGATATAAAGTGTGATAGACAACTGGGAGTAATGTTGTATGAATAAAAAAAACCTTCATAGGCCAGCCAAGCATGTTATTGTCCCTAGGCACTAATTTAGAAAAATATTTATTAAAAGATTAGCAGTTAATTTCATCAACGATTCAATCTAAAGGGTAATTTCGCTTAAAATATTCATTTAGATATTAAAATGATTTTGTTTTATAAATATAGATTTATAAAACAAAATCATTTTACTATCTTAATACATTAATTCGTTAAATAGAACTTTGTATCTATTTGTACGAAAACTATGGGAACAGAAGGAATACGAAGTTTGGCGTTTATATGGAGGAGGCGTGCAGAAAGCTACAAAAACATGAATTATGGTCGAATTTCAACCATTCGTAATTCGACCACTAATAAGTTCGACCACTAGTAATTCATTGAAATATAAAAGAAGGGAAAATAGTTTTATAAAGTAAACAATAACAAATGTGATAGTATCCGAATTTGGATTCGAGTTCCAAACCGAGTTTTAGGCTTGGATAGCATATGGGCTAATGCAACTACCGCAAATGGTCATAGTGTTTGATTCTGCAGTACTGATCTCGCCTAAGGTAAAATAACATTAATCTACCTGAATCTTGAGTGGACACTGAAAGAGAGTAAAAATGTTCAACATGATCCAATTGTAATGTGTTTAATTGTCCGTAATCACTCCCTTTGATCCGCGTGAGGTCTTTAAAGCCAGTGGAAGAATTGCGGGTTAGGTGACGAATTCTACAGGCCAGCACAGCTAGAGGGGTGCTGCCCCAACTCCCTGTCTGGAGAGTTGCTGGAGGTGTTTGAGGAAACACCTTGTTCGATAGACAGTTATTTACTTAACTCGGGCTAGGACGGGCTAGGGTCAAAGAGGCACCATCACATAAATGCCGGTCACAAACAAATATACATGTGAAGCTAATATAAGCGAATTTAAGAAAGTATATCTTTTAAAACGTTGTATCCTTAATATGCCCCTATGCCCGTAGTGCAATGAGAATAGTGGTTCTCTTCTCTTCTCTCTTCTCTTGGATTCCATTCATGCTTTTCATCAGGTAGAATCAGTTTTAATCTAAGTACGAATGTTTTTATATTTATTAAGATGAGGGGGCTAACTTGGCTACTGAATATTTTTTTAATACATTATTGATGCAGTAAGGTGACTTTACATAAACATACATGAAACGGACACAAAAAACACCCAGACTCAGAACAACAACATGTGGATCACACAAAGTGTTGTCCCATGTAGGATTTGAACCCACGACACTTGGCGCAGTAGAAAGCGGCGATGCTACCGCTTTTTTTATGATATAGGAGGCAAACGAGCAGACGTATCACCTGATGGTAAGCGATTACCACCGCCCATGGACACCCGCAAAACCAGAGGCGTCACAACTGCGTTGCCGACCTTTGGGGGATGGGGAAAGGGATGCGGGGAGAGGTATAGGTCTCCGTTATCCTCACTCACTCGGTGAAACACAGCGCAAGCGCTATTTCACACCGGTTTTCTGTGAGGCCGTGGTATCACTCCGGTCGAGCCGGCCCATTCATGCCGAAGCGTGACTCTCCCACGGTTAGAACCACTAAGCCACCAACAACAAATTTAGTAAGAATATTCACCTTTTAGGGCTCTTTGAAAACAACTCACATTATTTTTCTTTTCTTTTTCAAAGTTTATAAAGATATTATACAGTAGATACGGTATTACCGCACAATCACTTACTAAATCACTTTCACTTTTATCCGATATCGTGCATCGTTTACAACTTGCTGCCTTTATTAAGCTCCAACAACGGCTATAAAAAGTACTAAGATTGTCTTTAGTGACGTGCGCGTGTTCTCGTTACTACGGGAATTGGCCACTTTGTTTTATTTAATTTTTCATGACATAGAGACAGTAGCGTGATGTACGATACATAAGTGATTATTGAGTGTAATATAACTAATATAGGTTTGCAAAGTATGGATACGCATTGTTTTTATTTTCTTAAAATAATTATCACCGTCAAAAGTTACAAATACAGTGTGAAATTTATTACGGACAAAATACTTTCAGTAGAAACTTGTGTTATTACTAGTAAAACAATTTATTTGTCGCTAATTGACTAGGTAGACGCCAAATATAAATAATTATGGCGTATTCTGATATTAAAAGAAAAAAACATTTCATTAAATATACGTTCTCATATTTCTTCAGCTTTTTGAATCAGACATGCCTTCTCAAGAAATACTTCGTATCTTCATCGCTCTTTCACTCAAATTTGCACTCCAGACACCTTTGTATCTTGTTATCTATGTCAAGTAATAAACATGTGTCTTTGTGTTTATTCACAATTATTCACCTAAAATATATTCATGTCTGTTTTCAGAGCTAAGGGAAATGATGTAATGTGTTATCTTTACGGAAAACAGCCCCATATAAATAATATTAAATTAAATATTTGTTCATAAAGTTATCCCATGCTGTAGTAACTAAACAAGAAAAATTTATGCTTCTTGCAGCTGGGGACATATAATAGCTTAAAGTTACATAACACAATAGCTAAGTAACATAACTTAGATTATAAGATTCTATATAAATCGCACAGTAAATGAAACGATTACGAATACATAAAACGATTGTGAAGTCTTTAGGTCTCCTTAGTTATTAAAAAAAACAGTAACTATTCTTATTTAAGAGTAAATCATTGCCTATGATGCTATAAATAATTTGATGTGAATTGATTATTCTAACCTATATAGAACACAAAACCTTCAACAAGTTAAAGTAAATAATAAGTTAATATGTCAAACCACGTTTGTTATATTTAAAATCTTGATTGGACGAGCGCTTTACATGTTAGTATAAAAATATTCTTATTTTTTAATCATTTTATTTAATATTCTTTTTAAATAATAAAATTAAAACCTATCGTATTATTTCCCATATACGAAATCCCGGAGTCGTGATTTTTAAACGTAGTCCAACACTGATACCGTGTAGTAAGTTTAAGCCACCGCAGCAAAGTTGCCGCTGCGACGAACTGTTTTTTGTTCGAATTTACGTTTTTATATATGTATTCGGTAAGTAGGCCGAGATACTGTATAGGAGCTGGTAGTGTTGTACCTACTCGTTGATAATGCCTAGGGGTGGGATGTACGTCACTTTAACATCATTCCGCACAAAGAACAATATGTTAGTGATTATATTTTAGCTTTAGGATGAAATAGTAATATTTAAATAATATATATTAAAAATATAAAAAAATATTAATAAAAAAATTGTTAAACTCTGTCGATATAGGACTAAGTAAACTGAATCAATTAGAGTTGTTCCTTATATTATCGTTTTATTTTATTTTTTTTAATTTATTATAACAGTATAAATTAACCAAATAAGGTTATAATAATTTATAATTAATAAATTAATTTTTAGTAACTTGGTTAAAAATTGTCATTACTATACCTCTATAAAGAATTATATATTTCAAATGAAAACTCAAAGAATTTTAATCATATATTTCTTAAATTAATTTTAAGCTTAAAACTTTTTTCAAATATTCAGTCTTTGCTATTTCAACTAAAATGCAGCCTCATTACAGAACATTAACCTTTAAAAACAGCTGCTGCATATTCAACTACCGCTCTAAAATACCCTTGAAAGAGTAGTAGAGAATATATAGCACGGGAAACCGAAATTTTCCGGGAAAACTGCATTCTACCTACATTATTAAGACCATCACCTGCTTCTCGTAAACAAATTTTATTTTTCAAATACAGGCTGTTTTATTTTTCACTAAGCTGCATACAGAATGTTTTTATTTAATGCTTGGTCGTGTGTTACACAGTCACGTAACACTGCGGTCATACTCTTCATGTTGTAAACCCAGTGACGAAGTTATCTTAAGTTTCACCGAATTATTAATGTGAGCTGGGGATAAAAGTGGCGAATTTGAACAAGTTAAGTTCTGTAAACGGTAGCAGACTAGTCCTTTTTAAAAATTAAAGAGGGACAGACAGCTGTCGTCCATTTACTTGATGCTTCGGGGAATATTTAACATTTATTTGGAATGTACAAGCCAATAGAGGTATAGAAACGCCTAATACCGATGCCAATAAACTATCATGACACGTTCGTTGTCATTTATGTTATACTACATCTTTCTTGGAACCGTTATTTTTGAATTTATAAGTATAGACTCAAGCATCTACCCGTAAAGGAGTAGGCAGAGACATACAGTGATCTTTACTCAAGTATAATTTTATCCCATTCACGTAATATGGATACACATAAAATATTACCGAAAGAGATAGAGATATATGTAAAAAAGTAATGCAATGATAGGATATGTGCATTGCGTACATGGATAGTTGACGGAACGCATGATTTTTTACAAACTATACTATATGAAGCTATAGAGTTCGTTTGTTTACTTGGACGCGCTAATCTCAAGAACTACTAGTCCGATTTGAAAAGTTATTTCAGTGTTAAATAGGCAGTTTATCGAGAAAGGCTATATATCATCACGCTAAGACCAATAGGAGCAACAGGACCAATGAATAATGTAACAAAAGCTTTCGACCGTGGTATTTCGAGTATTTCGAGTAATGTAGTCAAAAGTAGCTCACATCCATCTTTCTTTATCATGGCATTTCCACATGAAATTGCATCAAAATCGGTCAACGGTTTAGCCGCAAAAGCATAACAGATAGACAGACAGGGTCACATTTATGTAATTGAGGTTTCGGGTTCGATTCCCGGGTGGAACCAAATCTTTGTACGATGTACAAATCTTTCTTTCGGAGTTTGGATTCTATGTATAATATGTATGTATTTACGAAAACAAGTATAGGTTATGTATTTATATCAGCTATCCAGTACTGATAATACAAGCTCAGCTAGGCTTGAGATTAAATATCATTGTGTGTTAGACGTTCAAAATATTTAGTACTCGCAGCCCGGACAGACTTCGTTCAGTGATCGTCCCGTGGACATTGCATTTTTTTTTTATTCATTCGTACATAATTAGCTGAATTAGTACAGCCATTCTCGGGTTATGCGCTTAGCAACAAAAAAAAATATAGATAGATTAGAAGGATGTTGTTTTGAAATGATACTCAAGACTTTGGAGCCTACATCATCACCTACAGATAAAAACAAAAAACCGCCATCTAATAAATTCTGAATAAAACGGAACTAGTTAGGCCGGGTTTTTGGCATTCGTAACTTTAAGATACGTTTGACGAAATAAATCTTTACCTCGTCAAATATGTTCTGAATACAAATGCTTGTAGTTTTGCTTATTCGGTTCTAGTTCGGTGACAAATGTATTTATGACGTGTATTCCGACGTTCATACTTGAGAAACAGTTTTATTTTGTTAACATGCTGATAATTTCGAATAGTTTTATTAGAGTCAAACTGCTTTAAAATGTACATTGTCATCTATACATCTATATCTTCTTACAAATAAATACAATTTTCTGTTTGTAATATTACAATAACCGCTTTTTACTACATGTATGTGTATGTATACGCACGGTACGTATACCAAAATAACAAGTATTAAAATTTTTGTTCGTCTGTTTGTTCCGGCTATTCTCTGGAACGGCTCGACCGATTTTGACGGGACTTATTGCCAGATAGCTGATGATACAAGGAGTAACTTAGGCTACTTTTTTAGACTTGCTTTGCCCCGCGGTGCTGCCCGTGGTTGATTATGTACCGCGAAAATTTAAAAAGCCTATGTCACTCGGGTCATTATTACGAATTTACTAACACATCATTCCTTAAAATCAATTCAGTACTTTAGACGCTAAGGTAGAACATACAAACACACCTAGACTCCCAAAACCACCTCTCCTTTTGGCTTAACCGGAATCGTGTAACAAACAAACAAATCAGCCCATATGCGTCAAAACAAGGCGAAATATATATGCAGTGTGTCTACTATGTAATATTGGTAACTTAACTCTCATAGCACAACTAAAGTTCCAGTAACGAAACTGCAGGTATTACAATTTTTGGAAACTGTAAATTATGTGTTCAAATTTATGTCCCATTTATTGATTTACTAGTTGTTGCACGCGGCTCCGCCCGCGTGTATGGCGTGAAATAGTAGCCTTTGTGTTATTCTGATATATAAGCTATATTACTGTAAAGTTTCATCCAAATCCGTCCAGTAGTTTTTGCGTGAAGAAGTAACAAACATACATACTCACAAACTTTCGCCTTTATATATTAGTGTGAAGTGTAGTATGACGACTCTAAGATTGAATTATATGACACATCATGTACTAAGCATCAGTAAACTTGTTACATTCATATATACTAAAAAGTGTAGCAAAATTCTAATAAACGCGGGTATTAATCTTAAATACATTTCACCTACGACCTCATCAAAACGTAAGATAATTCGAATATAGCTATTGATTGCAGGCATTCCTATTTTTGTAATTACAAAAAGTATTTATAGGGTTGTTCCTAATTTAAAATAAAATGACCACCGACCAAAATTCAGTTCAATAAAAGACATCGAAATCAGCAAGCTCTTCGAACCGACCCGCGTCACGTTCTTCGGTGAAATGCACGGATTGTACCCGCATCGCCATGATTGAAAATGTACCTTTGGAAACCCAAGGATTCTATTGTAATCAAGTCTGTATCCGCAGATAGACAAGGGTGTATAGTTTATTGATGACGAGATAGGAATTGATGAAGGGGCATGCACATGACAGAACTAGTCATATCCAGTCTGATATAAATAAATTAAATTAGTTGTTAGTCGATATTGTTGTCGGGTAACGATGCTTGAGATTAATATTTAATCTATCTATTGTTGGGAGCGTAGACAAGCGGTGTGGCAAATACTACCAGGGTAAATTGAACCCGGATTGAAACTGATATGGTTTAATTAGATGTTTTATATAAGCATGGAGAATCAGCGTACCCTGTGTTTCACCGGGTGAGTGAGGATACCGGAAAACCATACCCACAATCCCTCCCCATATCTCAAAGGCCGGTAACGCATTGTGACGCCAATGGTGTTGCGGGTGTCTGGTGTTGGATAATCGCTTACCATCAGGTGATACGACTGCTCGTTTGCCCAATTTCCATAAAAAAATCGATAAACCATGAAGATGATTAATTCTCATTTTGCTACTTGTCGTATCATTTATTTATAATACATTTACATTTTAAACTAGCTGAACCCCGCGGGGTGAAAATATTCTAAAAAAATAGCCTAAGTTACTCTTTATATCATCAGCTACCTATAAGTGAAAGTCCCGTCAAAATCGGTCTGGCCGTTCCGGAGATTAGCTGGAACAAACAGACAGACAGACGAAATTGTAAAACATGTTATTTTGGTACATGTACCTTGTATACATACATATATATTTAGTAAAAAGTGGTTATTTTAATGGTACAAACAGACACTCCAATTTTATTTATTTGTATAGTTGTATAGAAGACATCAGCAGTCAGAGAACCGTATATGAGATGTGTCAGTTACTAATATTATGTACGAGAGCAATCTGACAAAAAATTGTGATACAATCACAAATTCGACAAGATCAAGTTCTTTTGATCAATATAGGAATGATGTGACTTTTATTATTATAATTTTCAATTGTCACCTGGTACATATTGTAATAGCAAATCACTAAGTGTTTGAGTTATGAACTTTTAGCTTCGATTTTGGCACCAGACACTTTTTTTATTAGATTAACTACATTGTATTGGGAGATTGACGACGTTCGATAATGGAAGTTTTTGCTTCGTGAATTATATTAGTTAGTTAAATGTATTGTCATTGTTTATTCATAATGTATTGAATCACTTTTTATATTAGTAAAAATCTAATACTAGACAGCCGCCTGATGGTAACCCTCATCACAATGTAGTATTATTTGACAATTTACGTTTTAAAATATTTTGTAGTAATCCTTACTAATATTATTAAAATACAAATGACTCTGTTTGTCTGTTACGCTTTCATGACTAACCCGATTCTTGAGAATGTATATAGACTACTTTTTACAAGGTTTTATTTATGACTAGCTGAGTCCCACGGTGCTACGCGCGGTTAATGTTGTACTGCGGGTAACGACGCGGGGCGAAGCTAGTCTAAAAAACGTAGCGTAAGTTACTGCTTACATCATCAGATACCTATCAGTGAAAGTCCCGTCAAAATCGCTCAGGCCGTTCCAGAGATTAGCCGGTACAAATAGACAGACAGACCGACAGACAGACAGACAAAAATTATAAAAAATGTTATTTTGGTACATGTACCATGTATACATACATATGCATTTATTAAAAAGCGGTAATTTTAATATTACAGACAGACACTCCAATGTTATTTATTTGTATAGATAATAGATGTATAGATGTTTGTCTGTAATCAAATCTTGCAAGTTAAATTTGATCGACTTCCCGATTTTCGATTAAGCTTAAATTTGTAATATGCCTTTAATTCTAACGACAATGCAACTATTTATAAATCGGTATTATTATTAAGCCGAAATGGCCGCCGTAACAAAATGGCGGCGTACATATTTCTGAACAACCTACCTTATACAAATATCAAATGAAAGGGCGTAAAGTTATTTTTATTAACAAGTAATATAAGCTTGTTTAAAAACAACATTTTAAATTAATCACTTGTTTACCTGATAACTGACATACACGCGGGCGGATTCACTTCCAAAACTATGTCTTATAAGTTAAAGTCACTATTTACATAATGGTCTTGAGCTAAATACATTTCTAAAGTGATGTTAAAATGTAATAAACTAGTACATGTTTACAATAAACACTAGCGAAAATAACTTTACATTTATATGTGTGTTTAATGTTCAAACTTGTTTAATCAAACAACAAATTCAATTTATAATAAAGGTTACTCAACTCGTACAGTGTGTAATTGTTATTATTGCGTAAATACAATTTGTAATAGTCTACATAGTTACTCTAGATTATAGGGTGACCCTCACTTGGGATCTGACAAACGACTTTGACTCTTGTTATAATTAAGTTAAGATTGAAATGGGAGTGTGTGGTACGTCGTCTACATTTTTTTCTTTATGTATATTAACCTGCCAAAATGAATCTACGCGGCCTGATAGAATCATGGATCAGTATCATCATCACCATTATCACTATACCAACGAGTCCTTATTGGACCAGCTCTGCTCAGTTTGGGCTAGATGGTGTTGTCTGTCCTGGCTCGTTTCCTACCTTTTGATATCCTCGCGGATAAGGATGCAAAGGTCCCTGAACAGGTTTTTATTCTGTCTTCCTACTGCGGTTAACGTAATTTTATTCATTCACACATATATTAATACCAACACTTTGTTACAAAAAGAACTTACATTTACAGAAAACTCTACGTGACGTCATTGTATGCATCCAGGTCTAAAATATAGGCCATCTTCGAAATGCATTTCGCAAATGGCAAGCTTCGAATGCATGGCTGCGCTCGTCTGGTCATCTCCTTCATAGTGGATTGTGTCGTACAATGAATATTGTATGAAGTTGCGCCCGCAGGGGTGCTAGAAAATGTGCGGATCAAAAACAAACTTGAGTTGGGGTATGTCGCTGTATCTAAATACTATATAGGCTAGGTATTAAAACAGGGAAAAGAAAATTACGTGTATTTTTTTGTGTCTGTGTTATATATGTCACGGGTATATTGTCAAAGCGGTGATGTTACAATTTCACTGGTTCAATCGTGTTCATTTTACTTTTTTATTTTATTAAACAGTGCCATTTAACTAGCGATTAGGTTAAGTTTTTTTTTCCTAAAACGAAAACATAACCATATCCTAAGTTACAATGTCACAAAATTATATATTACTAGCTCTTGCCCGTGACTCCGCCCGCGTGTATGTCGGTTATCGCGGCAAATGGTAGCCAATGTGTTATTCCGATGTATAAGCTATATTACTGTAAAGTTTCATTCAAATCCGTCCACTAGTTTTTGCGCGAAGAAGTAACAAACATACCCATTCAAAAACTTTCGCCTTTATATATTAGTGTGAAGTGTGATTAGTGTGTATTATTTGACAATATACCTGCAACATAATATTTAACAATGAAGGTAGTAAAGTCGCGTTTATTTTGGCACAAACGTGCCGGCTTGTTGCGGCCTTACAACCCTCTTACAGAAGACCAACTTAAAATGACGCATTCGTGCTTTCGTGTTTCGTTGGGAGTGCGGGACTGGAGGCCCAATAATGCAGGAGAATCTCAATAAGCCGCCATGCTGTATTTATGCATTGTATACATTTGCAGTGAGTATGGTGACCATTACGCTTGGATTCTGCTTATGATTTCCGTCAGGCAGAGTCATTTTGGCAGGCTGTACCGGTATTTATTCCCAATTTTTCAAACATCCAGTGTCAATATAACTACTTGCATACTAAATGGCGGTTAAGCATATATACAAGTAAATTTAAAACAATTCAAGATATATACCTCTGCTTCTTGGTCAGTCGAGTAAAAGTCTAAAGCGTCGTGCACATTGTAATCGTACCTCTGACACTATATCGTAAATGCAAGGCGAGCAAGTCTCGCCGTAACACGACGAACGAACGAACACCTATCGTTTCAAAGAGCTATGAAATGAATGAAATGAATTTACTATCAGCCTAACGTTGGAGAATTTTTACTTGAAGTACTGACAAGCTTTTATAAAATATCCGATGGATGTCGATTGTTGAAACTGACGTTTTACGTTTTTTTATGTGAAACATCTATAAGATTTTTGGCGTGGCGAGTGGCGACGACGGGCCGGAAAGCGGCGAAGCGCCGCGATTTCAAAATTTTATTTTAATTTGTAGGTATTTGTTTTGTTAATTTTAATTCTATGTGTATTTAATTAATGTAAACAGGCATTTTATTTTATACAAATCAATTTCGATGTTTGACACCTGCCAGGCGTCCCGTGTCGGCTTACGTTTTTTTTATACTACGATCAAAAATAGTCAATCAATCAAAAAGCATATCAATTATGTAGAGTTAAAGTTCAATTTCTCATTAGATGACCTTCAGGAACACAGAATGATTTTAACAGCGTAAAAATGTTCTATTTTCCTCGTTCTGTAAAATATTATCTAGAATATTTCTTACAATTGCTATTTATCTTCAGTAGTGTTAGATGCCTAGTAATGTAGGCAATAATGTACTATATTATTACTGAGAAAAATTTAAAATAAAATTAACGTGGGAGAAACCTATTTAAGCACAAAATCTCACGGAAAACTGATGTTAAGCAACAATGTCATTGCTTTACCCGTGTGAATAAATATATATGTAAGTATTTATGTACCTACTAGCTGAATCCCGCGTTGTTACCCGCGTTTTTTGTTGTACTGCGTGCAACGCCGCGGGATAAAGCTAGCAAACTTCACATAAACCATCTACTAAATAGTCCGAACAAAGCCTAACCATTTGGTTTGAATAGGTGAGCCCGTTCTTGAGTTTTTTTATATATATTGTTTTTTTATATATAGTACCTATAGTACAAGCTCTGCTTAGTTTTGGACTAGATGGCGTTGTGTGTCAGATATCTGAAATATTATTATTTATTTATTGTTAACTTTTACCCACGGCTCCGCCCGCGTGTTTGTTGGTTTTCGCAGAAAAGAGTAGCTTATGTCCTTCCTCAAGTATCTTCATGCCAAATTTCATTAAAATCAAGGCAGCAGTTTGGCCATGAAAGCGTGACTGACAGAGTTACTTTCGTATTTATTATATAAGTATGGATTATTAAATATCGCTAAGACTGCCTCGGTGGCGCAATTACAACTGCACCATCATACGCTACCACGTATGTGACTTCTATGCTTGAAGTCGTTTATCACCAGCCCTCCTATCCAAGTTGGCAAGCGTTTTTCTTTCTGCAATCGTTAACGCCTAAATTCTCGTGTGTCTTTGGCTAATCTTAGAGAAATTAATCTTAAACAAAGTATTAGTCAATTAGAAAGAAAAACGCTTGAAACTTGGCTAGGGAGGCTGGTAACTCGTCGGTTGGTGTTCTCATTACACCAATAAAATGGTCTTTGATCATTATTTTTTAGCGGATAATGTTGTCATTTTCGTAAAGGTGGTATGTTCTCCGTATTCCTGGTAATACGACAATTTGGCTTTTATCTGGCACAGGATACGACGTGTACACCTTGAAGCACAATATGACTCGATTGATTTTTTAAGGATTCGCCTAAAATGAGACATTTTATTTATTTCCACGTTTTACTTATTTATTTTTAGTCGAACTGCCTTTTCAGGTCATTATTTACAATTAATTGGCACAATTACAGAGGGTTAAATTGAATGACAGGATTGTGTAGCACGTAAACCAAGCGTTATTAATATAGGATCCGACAGTTTTTAAAGTTAAAATTAAAATTAAATCTTTAATAATAACATACACATAAATAATGTATGGTTAATTTTTAAACGACTTCAAAAAAAGGAGGAGGTTTCTCAATCTGACCGTGTATATACTTTTTATTTGTGTTCGCGGATAAGTTCGTCGTTTATGAACCAATTTTGATGGTTATTTTTTTAATGGCAAGGAGATATCCCAACGGTAGTACCATGATAAGGACACTAAGATCTGATGATGGCATCTAAGAGAAATCGAGTCAAACATTGAAGTCGGTTTTATTTTTGTTAAAATTTTACTTGTAGTTAGTTATTTTTATTCTGTAGGAATAGCTAGGAATTTCACGGTTCACTTGACCAGGGTTCATTGTATAATGTTAAAATCAAACTAACCGCATGGTGTTCTAATAACGAGAAAGTTCCCTTAGACACACCGTGGCGTGCTTGGCTTGTTTATACTAAGAAAGTGTTCTTTACGTGTTGGAACCCTGTGGAGCCGTCAACCTACAAGGATTTTAAATTGTACAGATTCAGATTTTCAGAACATTCAGATAGAATACCTTTTACAAAGAACGAAGACTATTCTGGGTTCTAGGTCACGTGATGACTCGAGTATATCCATAAATAAATAAATAAATATTCCGAACATCTAACACACAACGCCATCTAGTCCCAAACAAAGCAGAGCTTGTATTTTTTTTTGTAAATACATACATACATATTATAGATAGAAAACACCCAAACTACGAAACAAATATTTGCAGATCATACAAACATTTGATCCGACCCGGGAATCGAACCCGAGACCTCAAGAACAGCAGTCGCGTACGTTACCACTGCGCCACCGAGGCAGTCATGTGTTTTTTTAAAACTACCGCACTAGTAATACACCCATGTCGCGGGAGATTTTACAAACATACATGAAACAGGCACAAAGAACACTCAGACTCAGAACAACAGTTTGTGGATCACACGAAGTGTTGTCCCATATGCTGTTTGAAGCCACAGCGTGGTAGAAAACGACGAAATAGCCGCTGAAACCACTAAGCCATTCGCGTTTCTCACGTAACAGACTATATAAGTACGTAAATAGAATGAAACTAGTAACATAAGCATGAAATATTATTTCCTGTTGACAATAGATTTGGTTCTTAAGATGTTGTGAAGGTTTTAGTTCAGGAAAACAACAGGAACTTTATACAAGACTTGTGTTTTTGGATGGATTTTCCTGTAAGGTGAAAGTTTTTTTTATGTATGTTGAAGATTTGAGTACTGACACAATATACTAAGTGAAAACAATCATGTAAGAAATAAGAATTTATTAACTGTTTATGTCTAGCTGTCTGTCTTCATGTTATGCTTTCACAGCTAAACTGATGAACCGATTTAAATTATTTTGGTATGAAGATTGAAGAAGGCCATAGCGTACTTGTAACCTTGATAACCGACTTACACGTGCCATTAAGATTAATCTTCTTCTATGATTACGACAAAGAAAACTTATTCAAAATACCTATATAATCCACGCTCATAATGAACTCCGAAACTATTTAATTGATTTTCACGTTCTTTTATTTGTATTTTGTTGACATGCCTAAGAAGGCATAGTTAACACCACGCTTAGATCAATAGGAGCTTAGCATGGTTATAGAGACGCAGACGAATTGCATGGGTTAGCGAGTACTAGTTGTTTATAAAGAGTTAACTCAAAATGAGTGACATAATACTCAAACACTGATAACGATAAAGCGTATATCGTCTAGTCTGATTGATTGCAATGTACGTTTTTTTTTTTAATAGGATAATGTTATTATTAGTTTGAAACCGGTTTCCAAAAACCAATGGATCGATAGTCTATCTGATGATATATAAGTCTGACTATCAACCCAATTCAGCTAAACAAAAGTTGTTAGTTTCTGTGATGGGCAGAACAGAGGAGAATTTCAGAAAAGAGTTAAGAGAGTTATTATTTCCTTCTCATTCGTTATGTCCTCTTGCTACAGGCCAGGTCGAGTGATGATTTGCGCAAGATGGCTAGCAGGAGCTGGATGCAAGAAACCAAGGATCAAACCAAGTGGTGCGCAATTGGAGAGGCCTGAAGTGGACTGCGGAATACTGATGATGATATCCTCTTGAAGATTTTACACACCATAGTGACAAATGACTGACAAACGATTTTATGCTGACATAGTAATTTGCTTTTTACAATCTGATGCCATACCTAAGTATCCATCCATGCCAGGGAACCCATGTGAAGCATATTTTTAAATTAGTTTTTACCAACTTAATTACCGAAGCCCATTTTTTTCCTTTTGCACCCCCTGGCCCCCTTGATTGTGTAGGTGACTACTCGTATTTGCTTGTTTGCTCTCTAGCTATTTATAAGAAAAATATTTTATTGTATTTAAGTAAAAAATCTACAAATTAATTTGATGACAGTAGCATCTTCAGTTTCTTAATGCAAGCAGCATAATGAATTTTCATACCCAATTAATGGTATTGACTTAGTTTTAATACTGAAATATAAAATTTTTATTGTATCGCTGCTTCAAAAAGCGATTCGAGCGAGCGATTGGAGCGACACGACGCAGACGCGGCGGCGCGAGGCGGCCGATTGTGCGGGTGACGCGTCATTATTTCCTTTGTGAATAACAGGTCGCACAGACCTGGTGTTGCTATATTTAGAACACTTTGTTGCTTACATGATGTGGTTAAGGCTCGAATACATGGCTTTAGTGCTTTAATTGGTTTTTAATTAAAGAATACCGAAGGACGTATTTCCATAATTTAACTCGTATAGTTTTAAAATAAAAGAGTAATCATTTTTCTTACGATGCACTGTTATCCTGCTACGCTTCTATTTGGCATATTGTGGTTGCAAATAATACATAAATACTAAGTTTTGTCTGTTTTGTAGATCAAATCTATGGGTTCAATTGTTGCGGTGCTTTATAAGTTTTCGAAATGTACAGGGTACACCATAATTCATTTAATGTTTTTTTTAGCTTTCTGCGCCCCTTTTCTATAAATTCTTTAACTGTGACTTGTAATATTGATATTACTTATAGCGGTACGTTCAAATTGTTATCAATACTTCTCATGTTCAAACTATTGAAGTGTCAAATTATGTTTTGGTTTTTATAATAAAATAATATTATGTTTTTGTCATAAACCAAAAGGTTGTGGGTGATATTAATTGAAAAAAATGGTTAAATGTGTATTTTAAGTTTATTGAATATCAATTAATGTTAATTAAAGTAAATTGAAATGTGTATGCTAAGTAATTCTTTCGTAAATAAAGTGAGGTAAAGTAAATGTTTCGTTCTTATTCAGAAACATCATCATAAAAAACGTTAATTTCCCCTAAAACGCGTTAGAAATTACCACTTGAAACTAGATTGAGCTTGTCTCAGGTCAACAGAGATAACTTCTGCCAAAATCTATTCCGGAGAGAAGATTTTGATATAAACATCATTCTAAAATAAACTATAGATAGAGATTAGTTGATCTTTGCTCACTTGATTAACGATCAGTGAATCTTATTTCAAGAGACGTTCATTTGTAAAATCTCTTCTTAAAACTAGTTTTAAAAATAGATTCACGACTGAGGCGCTTTTTAAAATACGTGCTTAATAGAGCAAACTAAGCAGGACAACATCACTAAAACATCGTAAAGAAAAAGAAAAAAATAAATTTGGCAGTTTTAGGAATGTCGATAGAACTGAAAACTTATAACTTAGAATGTTGTTTGTAAAATTATAAATTACATAACGTTTAAATTAAAGTTATCAACATCAAACATTAGCATGATGGTGACGCGAACCCATAAGATTTTCCCCTACCAAAAAGTACTCAACGCGACCAAAGAAGTTTTGTGACGTCAACATGTCGATGACGCGATGACGCGAACTCGTAAGATTTTCTCCTACCAAAAAGTGCTCAACGGGGCTAAAAAAGTTTTCCCTTCAACAAACCCTTTACCATCTAATTTGTCCAGCATGGTATAGTACACCAAAACTTCCTTTCTAGAGAGGCCTTCAGCAGGAGCTGTTAATCATGGTATGATTACAATCATTTAAACAAATACCTATCTCCTTTATCGCAAACTTAAACTAACTGGTTTACAACCACCATTAGCAAAAAAAATTTCAGCGATGAGAATAAGCAAGGTCCAGGCAGTAAACCTAATTATATCTATATAGCAACTTCCTGTAACTGGGAGCCTGTTGGACAGATTGCTATTCGTGTCCGATCTCGCGATAACTTGAAGTTTACCCTTCGTATCACTGACAGATAAGCTTCCGTTTATATACGTGGGACAATTTATTATTTACTGTAACACAGACTGTAAAACAAATGATCAATGTTGCCATACTTTTATAATAATTGGGAATGGAGACTACAGAGTCCTACTACTTGTAGTTGTTTTAAAGAAATTATTAGTTGTGGTCTAACAACAGGTGATGTAAAAAAAATTACGTTGCTGTGTTACCTTGTATGAAGACACTTGAAAACCCTGGTAGTTTCTGCTGCTATGTACTTATTTATTTATTTGCAGGTTTATCTACAGTTACAAATTATTTAAGAGTAATACATGCATAATACATAAAATATACCTAGGTAGTATACCTAGGTATGCAACCTAAGTATATTACATATGATGTTGTATACATCAATCAGCAAACACAACATTCATGGAAAACATTCGGATTCTAGTATAAAAAAAATATAAGACAATATGTATTTTGTTACAAACTTCGTAGCCAGTTTACAGAAAATAATAATGAAAGAAACATAACAAAAAACGAAAACAAAGCCAAATAGACAGAAATATAATTGTGTCTTAATTTAATTTGCCTAGATCATAAGTAAATATAATTGACACAGTTTCTATGTATTGACAACTGTTACATACGTTTCGTGATGTTTGCATTGTTGATGTCATTTTGAAGATAACTCGCTCACTAGTGATATTCTTGTGTCGCAGGGAACTTTACAAACGTACTAGACTTTTTCACATTTTTCATCAATATTAAAACTTTTCCTTATTTCTAAAGTAATTTCAAAAGATAAAAACAAATAGACTACAAGGAAGAGTTTCTTAAAAGATCGACATTAATCTTAAGACACATAATCCCTAAGTAAATAACCCTAAAGAAAATCTTTTCTAATTAAAAGAAACCACTCCAGTACTTTTTTAAATGAATGTTTACTAAAAATGAGAAAACAATCATCTTACCTTTCGCCAAAAAGTTACCTTTGCTGAATTTAATTATAATAATAAACTTGTTATTCAAAACAAGCCAATTATAAAAAATTGCTTGTGAGTTATTATGTTAAAACAGGCTTAAAATGTTTTTTTTTATGGAATAGGGAACAAACGAGCAGATGTATCACCTGTTGGTAAGCGACACTCGCAACACCAAAACGTCACAAGTGCGTTGGTGACTTTTGGGTGATGGGGGAGGGGTACGGGCCTCCGGTGTCCTCACTTACTCAGTGAAACACAGCCCAAGCGCTATTATATACCGGCTTTCGGTGAGGGCGTGGTATTACTCAAATTTAAAAGTCGATTTAAGTGTTATCTGCGAGTAATGATCTCTTTGATGAAAACTTAATTCTGAAATATTTGTTTCCTGTCATATGTAGCTAGGTACTAGATTTTGGACGCGCCTGCGTGTATGTCAGTTATCAGGACAAAAAGTAACCTATGCCCTTCATCAAAAATCAAAGTATCTCCGTGTCAAATATTAGTGAAACCGGTACAGCAGTTTATCTGTGAAAGCGTGACACACAGACTACCCACTGTCATATATGTAATACTAGTAGACAGCTTTAAAGGCGTAGCAGTCTAGTGATAAGTAACCCCACTGTTTAAACCGAATGTCATTCGTTTCCCACCCTGGACAAGTAATGTGTGAAAAAGTGTACTGTTTTATTAAAAACACAAAAACTACCATTTAACTTTGAGTAAGTTAGGTAAGGTAAAAGTAAGACTTATGAGGAGGCCTAATGATGCACAAACATGATATTGGGCCACCATAGTGTGGGGTCATCATGCTGCATTGTTGTATTACCTGCATTCACAATGAGTATAGTGACCACCATTTTTGTATTCTGCTTATGCTTTCCATTAGACAGAGTACAGTCACTTTGACCGGCTCACACATAATATATATACCATCAAAGGTATTGTTAGGACCGGAGGAGAAACTTTTATCGCATATGAGTCTCGGAGAATCGGACTGTCAGAATAAACTAGTAAAATAAAGAGTATTAGGAATTTAGTTGTAGATTCTTCAGCAAAAGTTTTATCCTTTATTTGTGAATAAACCTTAAAGCAGAGGAAATTATAAATATTGCTCTTTATTTACCACATAATGTACAAATATTTTCGTAAAATAACAACACGGCAACAGACATTGTGGCATTCAGATCGAGTTAACGACAGTTTAATAAAATAAATTATATCATTACCGCGTTCAATTGAAAGTCATAGAATAATCAACTCCATTCAAAAAACTACTGTGTTCCAAAGGAATAAGGTACAATACAACCCATTATAAAACTACGACATTTAGACTCAATCTACGCTTCCACGAAACGATCAGCGAAATTACCTTTGTAGATAGTAAAAAGTGATTTTACGAGAGGACTTTTACCTTAAAACTGTTCGATTTCCAGTAAAATTGTTGGGGCACAGTACAATGATGCGTCACTATAACAGTACAGGTATAAACCGTAATAAATTGTTGCGATACCCGCTATGAATACAAAACACACGATTTGTTTCAAATTTCTATGATGATGTTACCGTTTTGGTACACGGATATCTGACAGGGGCTTAATATTTTAAAGTTTACGAGATAAAAACCTTTTATTTTGCAGTCCTTATCTGAATCATTGTTTTTTCCATGAAATGTCATGTTACCTCGACCGAGTTTCCTTTCTCGAACAGTTAGCTTACGTGTAACTAAATAAACTGACTTTGACTGCATAGTTGGCCTAGTGGTTTAAATGGTCGCCACGCTGCTTCCTACTGCGCCAAGTGTTGTGGGTTCAAATCCTACATGGGACAACACTTTGTGTGATCCACAAATTTTTGTTCTAAGTCTGGGTGTTCTTTGTGTCCGTTTCATATATGTTTGTAAAGTCCCCCGCAACACAGGATGTCTACTCCTAATGCGGGAGTTGTCTTTATATAAGAAAAAAAAAAATATGTAAAGTTCTAAAACTATAAGTGCCATATGTTTTGGTGCGGATAACCCCCGGATATTACCTGGTGGCAATGTCAAACTCGAACCAACTTAAACCACACGCCGTCTCGGGTACTATGAGCTGGGGAACCCTCGAAAGGTAACCCCAGGAACCCCAACGTACCTCGGGCTTGGTGATAAGCGCCACTGGCAAAACAAGGGATATTGTTTACATGGTTGGTATTAGAAATGTAAACAATAGGTAGTATATAGTGCCTGCATACCTGAAGTTGAAACTTTATTTTACCGAAATCTGAGTTCTCTGAAGTAATTAAAAGGCACAAGAAGATATTTAATATATATATATATATATTTGTGTTTGGCCCTGTCAAAATGACTACTCTGCCTGATGGAAAGCATAAGCAGAATCCAAGAGTGGTGGTCACCATACTGCGAATGCAGACAATGCAGCATGGTGACCCATAGCTTGGCGGGCTAATGATGCTTCTGCATCATTGGGCCTCCGGTTTCACACTCACCAACGAAACACGACAACATTATCCCTGTCATTTTACGTTGATTTTCTGTGCGAGGGTAGTACCGCCCCGGTCGAGCCGGCCCGTTCGTGCTGAAATCAGCGTGGCTCTACTACCTTGATAATACTTTCTAATGACCTCTTCGATCAGAAAACTCTAAAAATATTGCAACGCCTCTAATGGAACAACACTACATGGGATCCACAAATTACTAATCTCAGTCTGGGTGTCCTTTGTGTCTATTTCTCACCTTTGTTGAGTCCCCCGTGACAAAAGAAATATTCGTAGTACAGAGTTCCAAAGAGCACTGGAAAATAATTTAGTTATTATGATCATATGATTTCATAGATAAAACTGAATTTTATCAATTATCTTGGCTAGAGTAAAGATAGGCCAGATATAATAAAATAGATATGATTTATAATCTGCTTAAATAAGGTCAGGAAATAGTTTTACCTATTTATATATAAGACTTATTTAACTAACTATCACAATCTTACTAGTTCACTGGTAATTAAGCATTCTAGACTTAATTAAATATCTTCACCGTCATGATTTTATCATTATTATTACTTCAGCTATAGGGGTCACAAATTCCTCTTTGAGTGACTTTCAGTCACTATTAATGTGCGTGCTATGTCGACATATCTTTGAGGAAACATTACACATTTGAAATACAGTTCCACTAATCATTGAGATACAAAAATACTATTTCTTTACCGAAGCCTCAAAAAGGCACACTAAACATTAAAATAAACCTTTTGGTTCGAATTGATGCTGGCATAACTGAACGGCCCACGTCTTTTATTCGAAACATTTATAATCCTGAAACCCAAACAGAAGAGTTCAGGTTGTGTTCATTTTACATCCTTTAACATCACTTCGAACTTACTATAACTACTTCATCGTTGTTCGCATGGTGTGTTTCTCAGTAATTATGTTTTCATTGTGTAATTTATTAAATCAACCTCAAATTAAGAACTGCTGTAATATCTAAACAACAAGCAAATTGTATTTTAATACGACAATATATCATGTCTATGTAATCTGAAAATTACTATGTAATGATAGTTGTAAGCTATTATACTCACACCCAAAATTTAGATCATAGGAACTTCACACTAAACATAAATCAAAACCAGAATCTTATCTTCATAATACTGATTTATTGTGGGATTAGAATAAATACTATTCCTGTATTTACGACCATATATACAATAATTAAATTCATGCACCTCATAAACACATTTTTATGACACAAATCTTTAAACTGATTACATCATTCACTGATTAACAGCACTTATTTAACGTCTTATACTGTCGTTACTTCGATAAAGGGATCCGAATTCCATTCAATTACCGAATAATTGCTCCACACAAAGTGACCTTTCAAGGTCAGTGGTGCCTCAAACGCTAAGTAAAGAATTGCTTTTGCTCCTTCTTCAAACATCTTTGCCGATTTTCTACTCTCTTTACTTGTCAAGTTACCTGGATTCACACAGTTTATGACTACCCCATTCTCTGCCCATTCTCGGTGCTGTAAAAATGTTACAGCGTTCAGAGCCACCTTACTTACAGCTTGAACACTTCTTCCCCAACCTTCAGTTCTCTCTGTTCCTCTTCTGACAGCATCTTCATATTCCTGCATTACAGCTACTAATTCATCTTCGGTTATATTTGGATTACTGATTCTTTTTCGTATTTCATCGTTATCTATCGTCGCTAGAAGACCAGCAGGCCCAGACACATTGATAACTCTAGAATTCTCAACCAGTAGTGGGTAAATGAGTTTGCCAAAATTTATAAACCCGTAAAAATTAACACTAAGCGTTCTTCTGACTTTTTCAGCGTGTGATATCTTCTTCGTATCTGGCATGTAGTCTGTGACATTCAAAATCAACTCTATTCTTTCATCGAAATCTTGAATGTAGTGTCTTAATTTAATGATACTCTTCGTATAAGTTATGTCCATTTGTACAAAATTTAGGTCAACTCCATTTCTTTCGAGATTCTTTAGAATATTGCAGCCAGCAGTTTCATCTTCTGTTGTGAAGTATATTTTGCCATTGTAGACTTCAGTAAGCTTCTTGAGGACTTGGTAGCCGAGGTTGCTACCGGCGCCAACAACGAGCGCAACGTCCCCCATTGTCCGCGACACTGTATTATATGACTTTATCAAGTTATCGCGCGATCAATTCCGCGTTATCAGCTCTGGCAATGTTATGTAGAAGATAAAAATTTTTGCTCGAGATAAGAATGACACAGTTTTAGATACAGATGCTGTATGTTATGTTTTAAAACTAGTTAAAACCTAAAGTCATAGGAATAGGTATAATTCGTCTTGAATATTTCATTTTAAATTAAAGTGCCTGCTTGGTTGGTCATGGATTCAAACAATGCATAGGATAACATGTAATGACTGGAATGATATAAACCACAATCAAAATCTCACAGATTTTGATTGTGGTTTATATTGTTCGTTCTTGTATCAATTAAGTGTATTGTAATAATTTTCCTAGGCATTTTTTTAAATCATGTAGTTGACTGCCTCGTTGGTCCGGCGGTTCGCGTATGCGACTGCCAATCAAGAGGTCTTGGGTTCGATTCCCGAGTCGGGCCAAAGTAATGTATTGGTTTTTTCGAATATGAAATTCTTATTACCGCCAGCCCGGAGTATGGAAGTTTGGCGGTTACATAAACAACGCCTGTGCCTCGGAGAGCACTTTAAGTCGTCGGTCCCGGTTGCCATGAACAACTATGGTAATCGTTATTGAAAAGTCAGTGCCCATAAACTGACACTAGTTTCAACCTACGAATTCAGTTTCTACCCTCGGGTTGCGGAGGTCCGATGCCAGTCACTCCGTGTAAAAACTGTTCTTCAGGTAAAACTGGGTGGAACTAGTTGTAGCCGACCCCAAATAATCTTGGGATAAGGTTCGGAAGAAAAAAAAAATGTAGTGAGAGTGTCAAATAATTATAATGAACCACAATGCCGAACAGTGTAATGACACTAGTCTTTTTTCTAGCCGTGGTCACAGGCTCGGGTAAACGTGTGTGCAACCTGGTCGAAACGTCAGGCAAATCAGAGGTCGTCTTTTTAATTTTTTTTTAAATTATTTTTCAATAAGTGATCGCGTTTATTCCCGTAAAAATAATTGTTAATTGTTGTGTCTGTGAAATTTAATCAATCATAACACAACATTAAATAGTTTCCTGCAAGAGTTAAATCTTTAAATAAAAAATATAAAATAGGGAATAAGAGCTCAATATTATGTTTGCTGTTAAGAATTCACGATTAATTGGTTTCTAGAAAACCTCTCGACATTAATCCATTGTTACAGTAATGATCAGTATAGTGGCGATACCATTAATTAGTTATCAATGTTTATTTAACAATCTGTTCCACTTTCCTAACAAGCTAAAGCAGAATATATGAATTCTGATGTTGTTTATATTCAGATATTTTTCTTCGTATTTGTTAAAGGGAAAATATCGGAATACAAAAACAACAATGGCTGCCATCACGTCAATTTGCTTTGTACATTTTAATAGAATTATTATGTTACTGCAGTGACCATTATAAATGAAACTTGATTCTGTTCGTTGTATTAGAAAAATGACAAAGCATTACAGATTGGAACATAAAAACACAAAAGTCATATTGGCTTACGTATTGTTTCATATTTAAAATGTATGAAAAGTCAACAAGAAGCTTTTCCTTTGAAAAACTTTTCATGTGGTGACGAATTAAGGATACAGCATATCACTGGAGTTTATATGGAACTTATATTAGTTAATATTTCTACGTACTCATTTGATCAACCACACTAGGTGCTATTAATACTTAATATATTTTATATCTATCATTTCTTCTACTATGAATTTTTATACACCAGCACTACCCTATTCTTTCCACGTCTTTCTCTCCATCCCATGGTTGCCTGGAAGAGATTGCCTTCGGGCGATAAGGCCGCCAATTGTACCTCTTATCTATAAATCATTTTTATCCATCCTAAGGTTGCCTGGAAGAGATTGCTTTTGGCAATAAGGCCGCCCTTTGTACATTACATTTGTGCATTTGTCATTTTCTGTACTCTATTTTAAATATGTTGTATGGTGTACAAATAAAGAGTTTTCTATCTATCTATCTATCTATCTATCTCTTAGGTTTAAGTTACCTTTGTAAGTAATTCGGTGTACAATAAAGCGATTATTATTATTATTATCATTATCACTGCTCTCATTCAACTGGTGTCGTAAGGGTAAGCTAAGGGTTAAACTACGTAGGATAATAGCATAGTAAAGAGAAGAAAAACTAACCCTATACTAAAATCTATCATTTCCTGATAAGTGCACTTAGCTCAGTTTTTCTCTGGATTGCCCAATCGGTCGACTGGCAGGGATTTCCTTAGGCATGATGTCCTTCGCTGCATGTACTTAGGCTACTTTTTTTAGACTAGCTTTGCCCCGCAACGTCACACGCAGTACAACAATAACCGCTGGTAATACCGCGGGACTTAGCTAGTATAGATATATATTTAAATACTAGCTGAGTTCCACGGTTATTGTCGTACCACGGATAACACCGCAGAGCGAAGCTAGTCTAAAAAAGTAGCTAAGCTAGCATCAGCTATCTATCAGTGAAAGTCCCGTCAAAATTGTATGTATGTGTATTGGATGCCCTCTCCTCCATACTTATTATAATATTCTTGATACCTTCTGTAATGTATGATCATGATAAGAATTTTCTATTGCGATACTTTTGAATGAGTTAAACATAGTTTTGTAAACTGGAGTCAAAGGTTTAAGCTGAAAACCAGCGCTTGGAATTTCAAGCTTTAGCTGACGCCTAGACCTTTTGATTTTAGTGTTACCATTTTTGTGTATTTTTGTGCAAATCTGTGATACTAAAATTAATAAACTTTTATTTTATTCTATTCTATTCTATTCTATTCAAAATCGTTCCAGCCGTTCTAGAGATTCATCATCTTTATCAGCCTAATCGCAGTCCACTGCTGGACATAGGCCTCTCCAATTGCACGCCACTTAGCTCGATCTTGGACTTCTCGCATCCAGCTCCTGCCACCCTACACTACGTTTGACAAAACGCGGTCTCCACTCAAGAACCTGTTTACCCCAACGGTAATCAACTCTGCGGCTAACATGATTCCAGAGATTACCCGGTACAATCAGACAGACAGACAGACAAAAATTGTAAAAAATGTTGTTTTGGTACATGTACCATCGGTAGCTAAGTGGCCACCCAAAAAGTTGAGCTACGTATTAGGAGGGGAAGAGTTTCAACAAATGTGACGTCATGTGACAAGGGGCGAGAGGAGCCATAAGCTTCTTGATGTCATGTTCATGACAAAATTTAAGGTATTAAAACATAAAAAATTTAGAAACTGAAAATGAAAGAATAAAAATGTGCTTTAATAGTAGACTATACAGTTTAAATTATTTTATTTTGTAACCTTTAATAGACATATTTACCGTAGTTAGTTACTAGATGTCCGAAATAATTATATTTATGCGAAATATTGTTTTTTTGAGTCTACATTATGTTAGTTGTATTAGGTATTGTTACAGCAAAAAAATTACTTTGGCTACTGTACAAAATTATTACTAATTATAAAGCGCTTTATTAAATACTAGGTAAAGGTTTAAAGGACTATCTTCCAGTGATTACAGAACATAATGATTGTTGAGATATGTATTATGTAGGTATGTATATCTAAATGTTTGGATTTTCTTACAACGAGTTCATATAAACAGTTGCAATACAGACCTTGTGAGCTACACACGCGTTTTATTTATACGCCAACTAAACAGACGAAATTCAACCTTATTATCATTACAACATGGTCCATTCCGAGCCGCATTCAATTTAAAAGAACCGATTGATCGAAGATAAGTTTTTCTATATGAAGATAGTTGGCGAATACAAAAGACGACCGACCGCTGTTATACAAATTGCAGTTATATGGTGTATTGTGCATTCCTGTGGTTACAATAACGAAGTGAACGTTTTAAACGCATAAGATTAACTTTCATTATGGAGTCAATTGAACAACAAGTGGAACTATTAGAACATTTGTCGAATAGTATCGTGAAAACGAAAACAAACTTTAAAAAGTCACCTAAGTCAAGAATTACAATAGGTTATGTGGAAGCAAGACTACAGTGCGTAGAAGACTATTGGAATTCGTATCAAAATAGTTATCAAAGTTTATTGAAGAGTACTAAGAAAGAACAAAGGAATACTATTGACTATTTTACGCAAGATTTATACAGTCAGTGTGAAGAAACTTATGTAGATTTAAAAGCAGATATTAGAGACACGCTTCGATTATTAAAAATGAATGTAGAAACAGTGGGAAACTCGGCACAAATATCAGCATCATATACACACAAGGAAAGTTCTGGCAGCGCAGAGGTCAAGCTTCCGAGAATAAATTTACCTACATTTTCGGGGACTTATGAGGAATGGCAATCATTTGAAGATACATTTACGGCGTTAATATCGAACAACAAATTATTGAGTAACGTACAGAGGTTTCATTATTTGAATTCGTGTTTATCTGGCGAGGCAAAAAACACTATTAAACATATTCAAGCGACAGAACAAAATTATGTGAAAGCTTGGGAGACTTTAAAAAATAGATATAGCCACAAGCGGCTTATAGTTAATGCGATATTAAAAAGATTATTTACATTTAAAAAGGTTAACACACAATCACCAAGCCATTTAAAGACTTTGATTGATACTACTAAGGAGTGTTTAAATAGTTTAGAATCTATGAATATTTCAACATCTACTTGGGATCCTATGATCATTTATATTACCGTGCAAAAATTGGATTATGACACACACAAAGATTGGGAATCCCATGTGAGCCGTGAGTATCAAACTGAACTACCTACTTTACAAAATATGATTACCTTCTTGGATAGTAGAATACACACATTAGAGTTAACCTGTTCGCCTTCTTCAAGCTCTCAAAAATCAAATAAGATGATAGAACGTTCGTGTCATTCGTCAGCCGTAAATATCATTTGCCAGTTATGTAAAGGCCAGCATCTCCTCTGTCACTGTAAAGAATTTGTGAAACTTGAACCAGAGAAGAAAAGTGAAGTCGTCAAAAGCAATCGATTATGCTACAACTGCTTGTCACCAGGCCATCCAGTGTATTATTGTAAGCAGAAGACTTCTTGTAAAATATGTGGAAAGCGACATCATTCACTACTTCATAGCAAGAAAAGAGAAGATTTTCAGGATACAGAGAAGAATACAAAAACACCTGAAATCTCAATGCACACGGTGAATGAACAACAAGAAAATCTTCTGGATGAGTCAATCATAGTGAACTTCGCACACAAGCAGAGAAGAGCGTTATTAGCAACAGCGTTGGTTCCGGTCCGGAGTAAGTGTGGCCGTGAGACTACGCTAAGGGCACTAATCGATCCTGGCTCACAAGCGTCATTTATAAGCGAGAATGCAACTCAACTCATTACACTAAAGAAAACTCCTGTCCAGTGCTCAATCACAGGAATTGGTAGCACAACAACTCCAGTGCGTTATGTGGTACAGTTGGAGATATTATCACAGTATGATACTCAATTCAGTCTCCCTCTGAAAGCATATGTTTTAAAATCACACATAACATCAAAGTTGCCCAGTTCTACAATAAAACCACAATCAGATTGGTCACACTTAGAAGGTCTAACACTAGCAGATCCACAATACTACATGTCAAACAGGATTGATCTATTGCTTGGAATTGATGCATACACTGAGATTCTAAGAAACAATTTTATAAAAGGGCCACCAGGCTCACCGTCAGCCCAGGAGACAAGCTTAGGGTGGATTTTGTTTGGAAATATTTCTAAACATGAACACACTACTCAAGAATTAACAGTAATGCATCAACAAATAGATATGGATAATCTATTAAAAACTTTGTGGAGCATAGATGAATCAGCTAAACGTACACTTACCTTTGATGAGCGCGTCTGTGAAGATATTTATAAAACCACACACAGTCGAGATTCAGATGGAAGATATATTGTTAAATTACCCTTTAAAATAACACCTCAAGAAATAGGATCTACTAGAGATATAGCAATGAAGAGATTAGAACACTTAGAACGACAATTAGAAAACAAACCTAAATTAAGGGAAGAGTATAGCAAGATTATGGAAGAGTACATACAGCTTAATCACATGGAGAAGGTCCCCAAGGAAGAGATAAATAAAGTGTCAATTTATCTACCACATCACGCGGTGGTACGAGATAGTGAAACTACGAAGGTGAGAATTGTCTTTGACGCGTCATGTCAAAGTTCAAAAGGAAATTCACTCAATGATTTACTATTAGTCGGACCTCAATTACAAAAAGATATAAGAAACTTAATTATGAGATGGCGTTTAAAGAAGATTTGTTTTATAGCAGATATTCAGAAAATGTACCGTATGATATTGGTCACAAAAGAAGACACAGACTATCAACGATTATTATGGAGACAGAATCCTACTAAAGAAGTTGATGACTATCGTATGCTTAGAGTAACGTTTGGGACAGCCTCAGCACCCTATTTAGCAATCAGAACCCTACAACAGTTATCGACGGATGAAATGAATAAGTATCCTATTGGGGCTAGAATATTAGCCGAAGACTTCTATGTCGACGATTGTATTAGTTCCCATGATACAGTAGAAGAGGTGATAGAGGCTAGTCAAGAATTAATAAAGATTTTAGAAAGTGGAGGATTTACATTACAAAAATGGGCATCAAATAGCAAAGAGTTTTTTAATACAGTTCCACAGTCATTGAAAAGTGTAAGTGTTGATGCGCAAGAAAATTTTATTAAAACGTTGGGTCTAATTTGGAACATGAAAACGGATACATTTCATTATCAAATAAAATTACCACCTAAATCAGCATTAATAACAAAAAGAATTATTTTGGGAGACATACAACGTTTGTTCGACCCTCTGGGGTGGATATCACCAGCAATCATCACTGCTAAGCTTTTAATACAGAATATTTGGAAAGAGAGACTTAGTTGGGATGAAGAGGTTGGAAAATCGCATGTAGTAGAATGGAGTAAAATAAGGGAAAGTTTTAAACATTTACCTCAAATAAAAATACAAAGATGGATGGGTAAAGAAAATAATGACGAGATATGTCTGCATAGATATTGTGATGCATCCATCAAAGCATATTGCGCAGTAGTTTATTATAGATTAGAAAAAGTGAATGGTGAAGTCAGAACTGGAATAATTGCATCACAAACTAAAGTAGCACCAGTGAAAGTAATTTCTCTTCCACGCCTGGAACTGTGTGGGGCAGTACTACTAGCAAGATTACTGACGCAAATGAGAGAAGCCCCTGTTACTATACCAAATCCAGATTTAAGAGACGTTCATATTAATTATCTGTCGAGGTGGCAGCTTTGTCAGAGGATGGTAGCTATTTTCTGGCACCGTTGGCAAAATGAGTATCTGACACGTCTACAAACTCGACCAAAATGGATGAAGAAGCAAAAAGAGTACGACATTGGTGATATAGTTCTATTGAAAGAGGATCAATTACCACCAGGGAAATGGGCCCTGGCTCGTATTGTCGCTAAACATCCAGGAGAAGATGGTCTTACCAGAGTTTATAGTATTAAGTATAGAAATAGTATCATACAAAGATCTTTGTCAAGAATTTGTGCATTGCCAATAGATAAGGATTGATTTTTGTTAAGTTTTAATCGGTACTTTATCACACTTAATTTTTATATTATGGTTATATCATGTTAGCTGAGTATTCATTACTAAGTTGAAGTTTACAATATTTTTGTTAATATTTACTTACAGTACCCATTTTAGAGTACCTATCATATCTTATTGTATAAAAGTCATTGCTGTTGTCTACAATTTACCTTGAGACATTCTAAGTTCAGTTATTTTTGTATTAATTTAAATCACATACTGTCACTATTGCTTAAGTTACAGATATTCATAGTTTTATTTTTTTTTATGTTATTCTTTAGTAAAGGACTATATCCTTTGGTGGGCGGTATGTTGAGATATGTATTATGTAGGTATGTATATCTAAATGTTTGGATTTTCTTACAACGAGTTCATATAAACAGTTGCAATACAGACCTTGTGAGCTACACACGCGTTTTATTTATACGCCAACTAAACAGACGAAATTCAACCTTATTATCATTACAACAATGATAATAATCACACAATGTCATCGAATCCCAAACCAGAACTTGTACTATGAGTGCTAGAAATTCATTATTAATTTTTGTAAATACATAAACATAAAGGATAAGAAATACCCAAAGTCCGAAACAAATATTTGCAGATCACACAAATATTTGATCCGACCCGGGAATCAAACCCGAAGCTTCTAGTACAGTCATTAAACATACACTACCACTGCGTCACTGAGACAGATCAAGAAAAACATATTATGTCACAAAATGTTCGTGCGATGTTTACATCCGATAAGACGTTTTTAATTTATTATCAAATCGTGGTTGTGATGATAAGAAGATAACATTACTATCACATGCTATGTTAATCAATATTTAGTAAATTAGTTGTATTGCGTGATTTTGATAACACAGTTTCGGATGAGTTTAATAATAATCGAGACACACCTAAATTGAAATATTCCGATATGTGTGCGTACCTATCTAAAGATAAATTTATTTTACATGTTTTATGAATTAAATATTATTATTATAACTGCCTCGGTGGCGTAATGGTAGCGTAGCGACTTCTGTGCTCGAGGTCTCGGGTTCGATTTTCGGGTCGAACCAATTGTATGTATGATCTGTAATTATTTGTTTCGGACTTTGGATGTTTTTATAGATATAATATGTGTGTTTACAAAAAAACAGTATATAAGTATTCCATTAGTCATTCAAGCTTTCGTAGTACAAGCTTTGCTTAGATAGAAGCTAAATATCGTTATGTATCAGATGTTCGAAATATTTATGTCCGTAAAAAGAGTACTAACAGTGACATACGTTACTAACTAAAGGAGAAATCGTGTCACGTCTGTAAAAGGAGAATCTATGTCCGGACGGTGGATGTTCGAAAGTGGTATGTACCTAATAGAAAATTTTAAGATAATATAAGAATAATATATATTTTTTTCAGACAGTAACAGTCTAATACACTACAGAATATTGTCGCAGCAGAGCTTGTACTATGGGTACGAAATGCTATAAAATATTATAAAGAGAAACATCGAAAATCCGCAGTAACTTGTAGATTATGCAAACATTTGATCCGACACGAATCTAGAGATTTCAAGCACAAGAATCGCATACGCTACCGCTGCGTCACCGAGGCAGTCATAATAGAATCAATATAGTAATTGTATCTACTGAAAAAATATTTATAACCACGATTAAAAGGATTATATAAAAGAAAACAAAGCCGTTGAATAATAGAGAAAATCATTAATAATATATTTATTATGGCATACTTGTCATTAACGCAAATGTTTTCCCATTAATGCAAATATAAATTTATATAATCTTTGAAAACTGAGCATCATTTTTAATACCATGCATTAGTTTCACATTCATGCGATGCCGATCCATCCTCTCCCATATCCTTCATGCTTGTCGGAATGTAGTTCAAAGACTTCAATAAATATTTATTGGTTCTCACAAATTTGTCTCCGGTACACTCACAGGACGGTCTTTTATTTTTCAATCAGTTTTTGCATGTATACGGGTAAAGATTTTTTCTGGACATGTCAGAACGGGTATTTTTGGACGTAACTAGAAATGACATACCTATTCCCAACGCGATACAAAACTAAAAATATTTTTATTTTACCGAAAATTGAAAATTGACATACTGCCAGCGTTTCTTAAAAAATATGTGTACTTTTATAAAATATCATCAAAATCGTGTCAATACACGTGTCATTGTCTACTTCGGTTTGTCTTAGCGTGATAATGATGAGACGTGGACATCAAAACAGCAAGTCTTATGCCTTTGCACCGCTGGCTATATAAATATTTAATTAGAAAAGAATTACTGTTCTTTACTGTTTACTAATTATTCTTTTAAAAAAAGAGTTCCGATACCTTTTTGGTTCATTCGCAAATCACCGTTACCAAGTGTTAGACTTGGTAACGTAACAATAGCTTTTACTTGTAGTCAGTCACTGAGTACACAAATTATATCCAAGCAAATATTATAAATTTTAAAGGAACTTTGTCTGTCTAGCTGTCTGTTAAACTTTCACAGCTAAACTACTGCACCAATTTCAATGAAATTTGGTACGGAAATACTTTGACTTTTGAGGATGGACATAGATTATTTTTACCGACCCGGAAATCGGACCCGAGACCTCTTCATCTGCAGTCGCTTACGCTAAGCAGCCAGTATTTATCATTCATACAAATTACTCAGTTTTAAATACATACAAAGTTTTATTCCAATTTAACCATTAGTAGTAGGTTAAAATTAACTTCCAAGATTTATTTACATATGTAATTAGAAGTTGAACTAATTAGAGCTTGTAAAATGTTTCTGAGTTCACCGTGTTCTAAAACTCAAAACTATTTACATTATACATACATACTAGTGATGTGACGGTTATCCGTACCTGTTTCATCGGATATCCGTAACCGCATTTACCTTTTGGCGGATAAGGATATATTTATTATTCGAATTTTTATATAAAAATAAATATTACTAAATATATATTACTTCGTACATGTGACATTTGGATTTTAAATTTTTCTTTTTCACCGTTTAAACCGTCCCTGGACTACGACAGAGAATTCAAAACCAAAAAAAGCTAAATCGACTGGGCCTTTCTCGAGTTTTCACGAGACAAACGAATAGAAATAGATTTTTATATATATATAAAATGAGTTATTAACTTACTACATTATGGTACATACATTGTGAATATATTAATAACATATTATTTGCCGATCTTAATATTAATCAAACAAGCAAATCCATACAAATAACTAAAATTGCCGTTCCAGAGATTACCCGGAACAAACAGACAGACAAAAAATTTTTTAACTACGTTTTTGGGATATGTACCGTGTATACAAACATATGCATTTAGTAAAAAGCGGTTATTTCAATATTACAAACAGACACTCCAATCTTATTAAGTTTTATAAATGTATAGATGGTAGTATTTACTGCAAATGGTAGTCTTGTATATCTAATTTCGCTGAACAAAACTAAACGGCATCTGGTTCAGTATAAGCCAAAGCCTATAACTGATTTTGAACCCTATTTTATTGTGACCTTAATTAATTTTACTTTAACAAATGTTATCTTTATTGAAACGAAATTGTGTACACAATTAGTGCACAGCCCCTAATTTTCCAACTAATAAAATAATAATATATTAGTTTTAACCCAAATATTACCATAATGTACGTAAAATGCTTCGAATTATATAAAGAGTTTTGTGTATATGTGAGTGCGTATGTGTGTACGTGTGCTGTTAATTTCACTAAAATGTTAATTCATAAAACGAAACAATTTAAATATACAAAGTTTATTTAACTAAGTTATGGAGCAATCAAAACATACAAATAAAAACGTCGTTATACCTAGTCGTAAACACTAATTAACATTTGAGCTTTTAATAATTATGTACACAAATTCAGAATAATTAACATACATACAGTTACATAATCCATAATGAAAGTAACTCTGTCTGTCTGACTGTTTGTTATGCTTTTACGGTTAAGCCGCTGAACCGATTACGATGAATTTCGGAATAGAGATACATTGGACCTTGAAGAAGGACATAGACTACTTTTTGTAGCTATAACCGACATACACGCGGCCAAGCTGAGGGCCAAAACTAGTTATATATCCTCGTACTAATATTATAAACGCGAAAGTTTGTAAGTATGGGTGTATGGATGGATAGATGTTTGTTACTCTTTCACGCTAAAACTACTGAACGGATTTGGATGCAACTTTACAGTAAAATGGCTTATACATCAGAATAACACATAGGCTGCTATTTGCCGCGATAACCGACATACACGTGGGCGAAGTCGCGGGCAACAACTAGTATAAGATACAACTAGTTATACATATATACCAAAACTAGTTATACATATAAGACAAAACAAGTTATACATATAAGACAAAACAAGTTATACATATAAGACAAAACTAATTTAGAAGTTCAACTAAACGAAGTTTAAGTTTAAAACATTAAAAAAAAAGGAACGTGTCATGAATCAACTTGATACAAGCTTTGTTTATTACAAAGCTGAAGCAAGTAGGCGAGACACACTTTTCTCTCCGAGTGCACAACAAAGTAAAAACAAAACAAGACGACACAAGACATAACTAATGTAGGTTGTTTTGTTGAAATAAATTAAAACAAAGTGTTGAAAAGAGGCGCTGAATCATGAAATATGACAACGCAACTTTAAGGCATTTTTTAAAACAATAAACTTCGCAGTGAGGTGCTAGTGTCACCACACGTCTCTTTTTTTATGACTCCGAGAGATTTATTCCATCGTATATCGTATTTTCGGCCTTTTTATTGTCCTTTAACAAGAACAGATTTGGGGTGACTTTATTCTCGTTCAAGGGGAGGTTTGTGAATGGGCTAAAGTTTTAACAACCACAAGAACGTTTGGGTTTTCATTCGCTTTACTCGATTGCTAAAGTTAGAACTTAGAACGCAATTGTTTGAAGTGATACGACCACTGAGTGAGACTACGTATATTTACTAATCTATATCATAATAATATACTGTCCGTGTATTTGTTATCTCAAATCTCCTATAGGTATTTTTTTTACAAATAGTAAATACACATATATTTATAGTTCAAAATATCATTCATTTGACCAAAACAAAATTTCTATAGATATTGCTCGATATGTGTACGTATATACAACAAAATACGTAGAGTACCTTTCAACAGGGTAGTTCACTGTATCGTAAATAAATACCGATAACTCCTTCATTAAAACTAAAATTACAAAACATCTAGGAAAATATAACTTTAATTTCTATTAAAAAATTTAATCAAATAAACATTGAAATATGTTGCTCAATTGAGTTCTAAATATGTATATTTAATATATGTATTTAGTACATTTTTCATACACAGTAATCGTATTGATAGATGATAAAAAGTAACTAGTTTGACTTAGGTGTCAATTACCCTATTAACAAGTAAAATTTAAACAAAATTCGACTTCAAGAACGATTGATTTCTCCTGAATGCCATCATCAGATCTTAGTGTCCTTATCATGGTACCACCGTTGAAATTATCTGCTTTTAATTAAAATAATCATCAAAATCGGTTCATAAACAACGAAGTTATCCGTGAACACACATAATATATATTTATATATACAGTCGAATTGAGAACCTCCTCCTTTTGCGAAGTCGGTTAAAAAAGGAATGGCAAGACTATTTACCGAGACTGCGAATAAAAGCTGGTTGGGTAAAAATTGTGTAAAAGAGTATAAGTCTCATGCAGTCACCACTTGGATTCTAGACCTATTAACGGCTGCCCATGGACTAAAATACATTGACCTATTGATGTCAATTGCAAACAGGCACTTCAAATACTAGATCTTAAATGTTAGTTTATTATTTTAAGACAATTGATACAACATTAAGTTAATACAATGGCGTAACTGTTTTTGGACTGTCTCTACGTTTGCGTTTCCTATTGCCCTTGGCGTGATAAATGGTGCGCCGCTACTATTGGCCTTAGCGTGATGATATATAACCCATAGCCTTCCTCGATAAATGTACTATTTAAGACTGAAAGAATTTTTCAAATTGGACCAGCGGTTCCTGATATTAGCGCGTTCAAACAAACAAACTTTTCAGCTTTATAAATCAGTATAGAAATAGGTATATTTACCTTCCCGAGCGGTGTAACCTGTTCTGAACGTCCGGAAATAGAAGGTATTGTTAACTTTAAGTAATTTTGTGGCGAATAAGTCCCGCCATACCTCAGAAACGATACAATGCCATACTTGGCCTAATAGTAGGAGAACAAATCTTTGGTAGAAATGGGCTGGACCGGAGTGCCACGACCTCGCAGAAAACCGCGGTTGAATGACGTTTCCGTTAGATTTGTGAGTGAAATAATCAAAGCACAATTTCAGTACTTCTAGTAATTATGTGATATACACAAACGGCGAGAAATCAATAATTTAAACTTTCAATTTATTGTTTAATTCTATTTAAAATTAAATGTAAATATTCAGTCTAATTGAGAAATTCATTATTCTGATGTCGGTATCGCAGCCTATATCCTTTCTCATATATCTTAATAGTACATTTCATTGCAATCGGTGCAGCGGCTTAACCATGAAAGCGTAACAGACAGTTATATTAGTATGACCAGTAGAATGTCTAATATCAGCTATTACACTAACACAATATTTCACATTAAAATGCACAATCTTATACCAAAAGGTGTTGTCCACAATTAAGACATAAACATAGTCACACTGGTAGAGTTACGAGCTCTCATAGAGCTGTAAATCTGATGTCAAAGACATCTCTGTCGAAGTGTTTACGAGTTCCCTTCGACTCTACGTTCATCGCTTGTAAGCGCTTTATTGTACTATAAAGACTGTTATGTCGTTTGCTATCTTAAACACACTTAATTCTATAGAGAGTAAACATAAAAATATATAGTTTTATGGGTCAATTACCAGCAAAGATTTTTGTCCCGTAAAATAAGTTATTAAGCAGGATATTTTTTCAATTATGTTTCTAACTATACATATACTTTGAAGGTGATCAAAAACTACAAATAGTCAGTGTCATTTTAAACCACTTTATGGGTCTTTGATTTAAATATAAGGTGGTTTTATAATTGACTTAATTATGTGTCTTTGTAGAGACGCTAAGACGTCTAAGTTACACATAGTTTAAAATAATCCTAAATTAAAATATTTTAACATTAAAAACTTTACAAAATAAATAAATAAATAATAAATAAATAGTTCGGACATCTAACACACAACGCCATTGTGTTATGGGTACTAGACAACTTATATAAATACATATATACTTTTTTTTTGTAAATACATACTTATTATACATAGGAAACACCCAAACTCCGAAACAAATATTTGTAGATCGTACAAACATTTGCTCCGACCCGGGAATCGAACCCGAGACCTCATGATCAACAGTCGCACACGCCAACTGCTAGACCAACGAGGCAGTCACACAGACACTAGCATTCGTATGCAAATATTATGTACTTTAATTTTTTGTATCAATTCAATTCAGTACAACAATGAACAAACAGAACTAATTAATATTCAAATACGAATACAAACATTAAATACAAAAAATGCTTTTAAAACAACCTTACGCTCATAAAGCAAAGATTACGCGTTACGCAAACAGGTCTCAATACAACTCTATTTCGGGTAGATGTGAAATAAATTGAGAAAGAGGAAAATATTGAAAAGGTAAAAAATAACGTGTCATCTAAATGTAAAAATTGATTTCAGATCCGTTCCCCTCCAGGTTGTGTCTATTGGTTGCGGATCAAAAAAGGCCGAGTATTTTGCGAGCATGAGCTTTTAAGGGTTACAACAATATTTTTGTGTTTTGTACCTACGGATATTGTTGGAGATTTGCTCCGGATAGCGAGCGTTGTTAGGTTAATATTGGGTGAGCAAAATGATGGTTGTCGAATTTAATGTTATTATTAATTGAGTACCTTTTCGTGTCAGTAATTTTTGTCCCTTTGCCTATAAATTGAACTTATTTATATTCGGATAAAATGAAAACGATTATTGAGGAAGTAAGCTCCTAAAATTGCAGTGGAGATAATTAAAATGAGGGTGAAAATGGATTAAAGAAAGAACAAAACTAACTTTGAAGCTGTTTCTTATTGACTTTGTGAAATATATTAACCGTTATAGACAGGACTCTCTCGACTCTAGATTCGCAGTTATAAAAGGTCGCACTGCGGATTTACTGTCAAGCAATTTTAAACACTATCACTGAGTCATTAATGACTTATTTTTCTTTCAGGGAACACTGTTTATTTATGTCATGGAAACCAAGAAGGCCTCCAAGACATAGGAAAAAGCAATAGTATTTATCACTTTAAAAAGACTTAACTAGAATTTCAGCAACAGCTTAATGGAGCTTTTTCGCATATACAACACTTGCGACCAGCCCTTACTTCGCACGGGTGGATTTCAAATGCACCCAGGACCGACACGATTCGTGAATTTTACATCTATAATATCTTTGAATATATTCATTTAAATTTGATACTGTAAAAAGCCATATTGATCTGTATTAAATGCACAATGTATTTAAGGTACTTAATTGGATAATGATTAATGCTGAATTGCTTAAAATTGCTTCGTAAATGAGCCATTATTTCTCGTTAGAAGAAAGGAATAAAAAAGGTTATTTTGGGTTATCCCTAAGAGATATGTACCATTGCAGACTTTTTTGTAGGTCTTTTTAAGGTGTACAGTACTATAGTACATTTTTTGATCTATCTCGTAGCGTGAAGAGAGTATTTGCAATGGAAACTTAAAAAATGTGCTTATTTACGACATCACATTAGAAATCTCTAAAGTTATCAGTGTTTCTCTACTATAAATAAATAAATTATACATAAAGCTTCCTCATGAGTAACTCTATCGATTAAAGAAATCAATAAATCATCAAAATCCGTTCCGTAGTTTTAAAGATTTAAACAATTATAGGGACAGACAGAGAGCGGCACCGACTTTGATTTATACTATGTACTGATGATGGAGGACGAGGGCAAAGAATGACGTGGATGTTTTTAGTATATGTATAGATGGCATTAAAATTATAATCTTGTATAAATTAATGTAGTATACAGAATATTAATGCGACAAAACACATAAATATATAAGTTACATAAGAAGTTCATTCTTTTTATGGGCACTAGAACGCATTACTTAATGGTAGGTAGGTAAAAAATAACAAGTATCAAAACCGCATACCACGACCACTCACTATCGTATCAATCGAAGCGTGATGATACATAGCTTAAAGCGCCTTTCCAGATAGATTAGCTATCAAATAATAAAACAATTTCAAATAGAACCAGTAGTTCTTGAGATTACCACATTTTGAAAAACAAAATATTCATCTTTAAACTAATAATATAGATTGCATGTAAGTATCTATTACAATTTAAATGACCAGAATTGAACTAAATACATTACAATGTGTGCTCATAGCTCATTGGTGGCGGTCCCGGCCCGTTAGCGCCACAGTATCATATAAATCAAGCCCTTGTTTTATTGATTTATGCAAATACACCGTATCTGTGTTACGATGAAAGGAATACATGAAATCATCTGTTTATCATACAGCGTTGGGAAAGTGAGTTGCTGTAGTGGCACTTTTGGCGTATTCAGTTGAAGCATAACATTTTTCTTACTCGATTTGTATAATAATAAATGAAAGACGAGTAGAAATTGATGTACGCGTTTGAACTCATGGTAACTCTCAGGTTTTTTACCGTGGGAGAACCAAGCTTCGGCATGAATGGGCTCGACCGAAGTGATACCACGGCCACTCAGAAAACCGGTGTGAAATAATGCTTGAGCTGTGTTTCACCGAGTGAGTGAGGATACCGGAGACCTATAACCCAAACCCCCTCCCCCATCTCCCCTCCCCATCCCCCAAAGGCCAGCAATGCACTTATGACGCCTCTGGTGTTGGCAGGTGTCCATGGGCGGCAGTAATCGCTTACCATCAGGTGATACGTCTGCTCGTTTGCCCGCCTATTCCATAAAAAAAGGTAACCTTATCACAACCGCCTCCAATGGACACCGCCTTTTCAAAACTTAAGAGTGCGTTTTCAGCCTTTAAGGTATATTCTTCTTGAAGTATATTCAATTCGTAAATAATATAATAGTTTGCTCATGTTCGTAAGTTACGGAAACTATTCCCCGGCAAGAGAGAATTCTATTGATTTTCTACAATTTTCTAACAATTTTCAACAGTCACTTAACAACTTCTATGAATTGATCATCAATTATTAGCCAAATAATTCTGACTTTCTATCAACAAACACTACTGTTTCCAAAAAAAAATGTATGGAATGTATAGATTTTTATAAAGCCTCCTTGTTAAGAAGAAAGTGCAGAAGTGGACTCTTAAAGGTTGTTAATGATGTTTTTTTTTATTGATCTTTATTGTACACACATCATTACATATAGAAAAAGAAAAAAAAACAAAAGTGTTGCAATTTAGAAATGTGACAATTGGCGGTCTTATCGCTCATGGCGATCTCTTACAGACAACCTTAGTACGGAAATTATGATAAGTGACATTAATTAGGGTAGCAATGAAAAAGATGATGACACATGCCTTTGTTCTTTTACTTGGTAATGGTAATAATATTAATAAATTATAATATTATTTTTTTCGGACATCTAACACACAACGCCATCTAGTCCCAAACTAAGCAGGGCTTGTATTATGGGTACTAGACAACTGATATGAATACTTATATACTTTTTTTGTAAATAAATACATATTATATATAGAAAAACCCCAAACTCCGAAACATAATATTTGCAGATCATACAAACATTTGGTCACCAACTTTCTATATTTTTTTAAATACGTATAGTTTTTTGATGTGTATTTATACTACAACACTACACGATGCAGTCTCTAACAATTCGGATTCTAACATACTGACTCACCGAAAACTCCAAAGGCTACGATGGTCGTGGGCGTTTCAACACTCCCAAAAAAATAATTGGCCCCGACCCAAATGTTCACAGCCAGATTTACGATAACTTCGTAGACTCTGAATACCATCCATCCTAACAGAGCAGGACAAAGGATAACGCTAATTAAAATATATTCCAAAGCACCCCTAAAACTCGCCCCATAGGATCCCCGAAGTGAATACAGCCTTCAGTATTTGTGTGATCACAGCAAGGGATTGTCCGATGTTATTGCTACCCTCGATGGGGTGCTATTGAAAGGCGGCTCAGTTTTTAATTAGCCAGTTACCCCTTCAAAGTTTGAATTTCATAGAAAAGTTATTGTATGTCTGTTCAGTTGTTAACTTATTAATGTTTCTTTATTAGGAGTGTTTTGTACCTCAAAGGAACCCTGTAGAATTATATCATTGGCTGTGAATTATTCTGCCTATCTGTTAGGACTTATATTTTTAAAGATTGAGAACTGCGGTCCCTCAAAATAGTGAGTTATCGCTATCAAAAGATACACCCATTGTACCCATATATATTTATACCAATTTAAATCATTCATAAGTCAATATACCTGTAGTATATAATTGGTGTTAACCAGAATCATGAAATTTTGTAACTTATTTTTTTTACAATATGGCTGGCCTAGTTAAGAAATATTGAAAGACATTGATGTTGCTATTCATTTTGATACTCGATCCTATATTGATATATCGAGGAGAATGAAATTTGGCACTTATAATAGTATCAAATTTCATTCTCCTCATAAAGGTTCATATGGAAGAGACGTGTAGAAACCTAATAAAATAAATTATGTAAACTAGTTATAAATAATAATATGATAAAAATTATAAGATCATGAATGTATTGCATGTTTCATAAACAATACATTGGGAGAACAAGATTCAAATTTACTTTAATGTGGTAATAAAGCTACGGTTGTGTTCTAGCGAAGAGGGATTAATACTTAGATATCTTGTATATAATGACCACAGACAACGTTGCAAGTGAGTTTAATTTAATTCCAGTTAGAGACAATTAAGCACATGACAAACTACGGTGCATTAAACTTCATTTTATGGTAAATGATTAATGTAATTTCAAAAATATACTTAATATTGCAAAAATTTAGCAAAAACTAGCTTTTGATTGCGGCTCATCACGCGTATTTCAGTTAGAGACATACACACTGACATAGCGACAAAAAGTATTCCTAGTAGCCTACCTCTGTCTTCAATGTCAATCTGTCGGCTAAAATTAATCCAAGTCGGTTTAGCGGCTTAGCCTTGAATTTATAAATTAGGTATGCATGTTATGTGGTATTGTTTTTTTTTATTAAATCTATTTATATAGAAATTAATCTACGTACGTACGTACGTACAAAAGTGTACTAACTAACTTTCAATCGACTGCACCAAATTGGATAATTGTATTTTATGTGTTTGTTATCCGCAGGACAAGTGATATAATACTAGTTACATGTTAGCTAATTTTGATATACAGAAACAGAAAATGCCCAATGCAACAATAACGAAATACCGCTCCGTTCCGCTCCGCTCAAACTAAGCTTCACCTCTATATTTATGTCATAAACAAGTTTATATTTGCCGCCGACAAGTTCGTGACGAATTGACGAACTTTGGATACAGTTAACAACATCAATTTGACGACGTAGGATGCGCGTTTTAACGTAATTTTAGTACAACTCGATTGAGATCACTTTTGCATCTATACAACTATACAAATAAATAAAATTGAAGGTCGAATGTAATTTGAAATTAACAGTTTTTAATTAAATGTATCTAAAAGTAGGTATATATGGTACTTACGTTTTTGCCTGACTATTTATTCCAGGTTATCTTTGTAACGGCTGTACCAATTTTAATGTAACTTTCACTGGCAGATAACTTAAGTAAGTTAAGTAATTTATGCTATATTAGTAACTAAGCTACTTTTATTTTATCAAAATAGGATTACGCGAAAACGAAGTTAAAACCAATGAAAAGTAGAATGTAGTTGTCAATTATTTTTTTGTCACTGTTATTTTTTTTATATTTTCCTCATTCCTTCCCTAAATATAATAAAAATGCAGTATTCACCGGTATGTCTTTCTTATAGATTCCAAACGAATAGACCAATTTGTATTTGGATTATTCTCAAATAAATAAATAAATATAAATAATAATGTGTGAAATGTTATAAGTCAAATAATCAGACACTTTAATTTATCAAAAAATGTCAATTAATAGATCAAATAATGTCAATACAAATGAATGTTTACATGAAATGCAAGAAAAAAGGTTTTTGATGGTACAAAAATAGGTAGGTTAGCAGAAATAGCTGATCCGAGAGATCCGGCTGGTTGCCATTTCATCAAAGAAGAAGAAGAAGAATAAGATTTAAAGGTCGTATCCAAAAATACCAGTATTGGATAGTTATAATAAGTAGTGACAAAAACTTGTCACAATATGCACATATATATTGCTCAAAATATTTTATACTAAACCCAAGGGTCGCTAGATCTCACTGATCAAGCGAATATAGTGGTTAAAGGCCCAGCGACCCCAGATGTTTCTTCAGTTATTTGCTTATTAAAATGACAATCTTAATTGCCAAACTCCCTGTAATTTAACAAGCAATTAGATTATTACAGATGGTCGGATTTGTGTGAGTATAAACACGAATTCGAGAGATATAATCTATATTAACATTATAGAGTTAAAGTTTGTTAGTTTCAATATATTAGTCTGTTAAACTGCTAATCCGATTGAATTACTTGAATAAATTATGTTTCTTTATAATAAGCAGGACATACTGGTAGTGTTGCCAGTAGTTACATTAGCTTACAACGACATTAACTCAAATACCTTTTAAAGAACATTTTTTTTACAAAGAGGGAATTTTATACAAAATATCTTTTAGTGTTAATAAAAGACTAAATTCTCCTGCTCAAGCAGTGGACATCCTTTGGTATCCACTGCTTTAGACTAATGGTATTTCCAAGCCTTTCCAATTAAAAAAGTCTTTAAATTAAAAGGTCCGCTATATGTTTAAGTAGCTGAACCCCGCGGTGTTACCCGCAGTTATAGTCGTACCGCGGGTAATACCGCGGGGTGAAGCTAGTCTAAAATAGTAGCCTAAGTTACTCCTTATACCATCAGCCACCTACGAGTGAAAGTATCGTCACAATCGGTAGAGCCGTTCCAGAGATTGGCCGGAATAAACAGACAGAGAGACAAAAATTTGAAATAATTTTTTTTGCATTTTTTACATTAAGTATAAAGCGTTTTTTTTTATATTACAAACAGAAACTCCAATTTTTTGTATAGAGTATAGATGATATTTGAATTTATCATTCCGTTTAATGTTGTTGCATAAACAGAATTAATTTATTTTTCCCATTACAGATTCTCGTGGAGGGGAAGGTTAATTAAAATTAAAAGAAAATGTAAAAGATACCATGTAAAGAATAAGGAAATTAGCTTCTTAAAATTAATTTGTAATAATACAAATATTCTCCATTTGTAAATGTAAATAACATTTTTAAGAGCAAATCACCTGTGTTACCATTTTCTTTGCTAAATTTGTTTATGACTTCGCTTGTATGTATCTCGATTCTTGCGGTAAATAGTAGCCTATGTCTTTCTTTAAACGTGTCTATGTATTTCCAAATTTTATTTAAGGTGGATCGAACCCAGTGGCGTGAAATTGGAGAGCCCTATGTCCAGCAGTGGACTGCGATAGGCTGATGATGATGATGATGATTTAAGGTGTAACGGTATAGCCGTGAAAGTGAAACAGACAGACAGAGTTACTTTCCAATTTATGATATAAGTATGGATTAAGGGCTACCACACATAACTGCGGTGCGGCGTTGCATGATAGGAATCAGATCGTAAGATCTTGCGATGCGTTACGAATTCGCAGATATGTATGGGAGCCCTATATCTTTTATATATAGAACTAGCCGGGTCCCGCGGTTCTACCCGCGGTTAACGACGTACCGCCGGTGACGCCGCGGGGCGAAGCTATTCTAAAAATATAGCCTAAGTAACTTCTTATATCATCAGCTACCTATTAGTGAAAGTCCCGTCAAAATCGGTCAAGCCTCCAGAGATTACCCTGTACAAAAAGAAAGACAGACAGACAAACAAACAGACCGACAGACAGACGAATTTTTTTTTCAAAAACTTTTTTGGTATATGTATCGTGTATATACATATACATATGCATTTAGTAAAAAGCGTTTATTTTAATATTACAAACAGACACTCCAATTTTATTTATTTGAATAAATATTTTCCTTACTTGAACAGTGACCAGAGTTTACGTAAACTTACATAACAATTATAAAGGGCAAAACAGATCATTTTACATATACATACAAATAAATATTCACGCTTGGGTATGAAGCGTTTGGGTGTAGGCAGAGACTATTTAATCTAGTTTGCAACTATTCTGACTTACAACTTTTCAGCAATGATCAGAATTTGTTGAATAATTTTATAATTTTAGACTTTAGGAGTTTAAATGGTGTGATCAATCAATTTAATTGTTCATCTCAGCTTAAATCTGTTCGCATTACTCTAAGACAGCTGCATTTCAGCATACGCCTTATAGCTTTCCAACGCTGGCTTTCTAAAAAGCACCTATAGAACTCGGTAATAAGGAACAGTTTAGATTGAACGTTTGTATAATGCACCGATAATGTGATGAATGTACTAATTAGTGCGATTGTTAGAGATGGTGATTACGACAATGAAAAGCGATCTTATTTCACCTGCTTTTGGTTACTAAAATCATAGGTAGTAGAGCATCACTGATTTCAGCACGAACAAGCCGGATCAACCGGGGCGATACTATTCTTGCACAGAAAAGCAACGTAAAATGACAGCGATCGTGCTGTCATGTTTCGTTGGTGAGTGCAAGACAGGAGGCCCAATGATACCGAAGCATCACTAGGCCGCCATAGTGTGGGTCATCATGCTGCATTGTTGCATTCGCAATGAGTATGGTGACCATCACTCTTGGTTTCTGCTTTTGCTTTCCATCCGGCAGAGTAGAGTTATTTTGGCATACATAAAAAAAATAAACTAAAGTTAAGTAGGCGGGTATAGTTACTTTATTTAAGACACATACCATATATTGCTTAGTCAAGTTTTTCTTACTATGTACATGTAATCAGTTTAGACACACACACACATCTTCTGCTCTGAATAGGGATACTGTGAGACCAGGGGTACACACAAAAATATATTTTAGTAGAACTTTATAAACATACGTATATATGAGATACTAGCTAGAACCACTAACTTATCGTGAAAATATATAGCCTATAGCCTTCTTCGATAAATGTACTATCCAACACTGAAATAATGTTTCAAATCGGACCAACGGTTCCTGAGATTAGCGCGTTAGTATAGAAGTGTAGATATGACTCTATTTTGTCTGATGAAAACATGAGCAGAATCCAAGAGTGGTCCAACCATACTCATCACGAATGCAGACAATGCAGTATCGTGACCTATCCTATGGCAGCCTATTGAGATGCGCCAGTCTCGTACTTACTAACGAAACACAACAGCATGGATGCTGTCATTTCAGGGTCCTTATTCAAATTATCACATGTTAAAAGTACATTACATTTTGCCTACAGAGCTAAAGGTGACGCTTAACTAGAACCAATAACTGTGTAGTAATCACATTCAAATGTTATGTATCTGGGTATAATTTCATTTAGTTTTATTAGGTATGTGTTTAGAAATAGATTAGTATCGTAAATGGTCAAGTTACTCCATTGAAATCGAAATAAGTTGAACACTCCCAAACACAGATGAATAGGTTTATCTAAAATTAAAATTAAGTAAAGTATGTCAATTATAAGTCTCGTGACCACATTAGAAGAACTCTCTATTTCTGGAATCAGAAGGCTATATGTGAAGTTATTATTATTTAAAAACTCAAAGTGTTCAATTTATCAGAGTTCTAAATATTCAAAAATAACTTCTTTCTTTGTGGCCAGTTATAAAAAGATTCAGTGTTACCCTAAAAAAAGTTATGTAACTTAAAAGCTCTACAGATTCCCTTGACGTTATTCTTAAATAAAATAACCGATAATAGATACCGCGGTATTGGATTTGGAATAAACAAAAATTGACGTGTTCACACATGGGGATAGCTTTCGGAGCTTTCAAGTGTAACGTCAAAAGGTATACAGAATAAATGATAGACCGCAATACACGGAGCATTAAGATTCAGTAAAAAAGCATATTAAATCGGCCATGTTTTATTTATGCCTACAGCTATCTACTTACAAAATGAACGAAGCGAAACGCTTAGAGATTTGTCTATGTATATGTGAGTGAGCCTAAACAATGGCAGTCACTATATTTAAAATATTCAAATTTAGAATAATTCCAAAGATTATAATAATTATTTTAAGCCTTCAACAGCGATGTCAGATACGCCACATGCGTGACGTAAGCACTCGAGGTTAATTGTCAACGATGACAAACTATTAATTTAGTCAGCTAATGTTGTCAGCGAACGGTGTCCACTAAGCCGTCCGCTTCGCATATCATCGCTAGGAACAATAGGCTCGGATTACGACGGTGCAGCTATGTGATAAAACTGGTGAATTAATTGTATAGCTGGACGTTGTGACGGGTTTGTTATAATGTTCTCTTATTTGAAAATAGAACAGAAGAATAATTGCTATTGGTTAAACATATGAGATGATATCTATTGTTTCTTTATTTTTATAATCTTTTACAGAATTAGAAAGTAGAATACGCTTTTTTTTATTCTGTTTTGAAACGAAGTTTCTTATGGGGCGTTGCGGAGTCGGCAAAACATCCGTAACGTTAAATCAAAAAAGCGTAAGATTTCGTGAACGAAATATTTAGTATTGCGCCATCTGTAAGTTGTATGTAACAAGTACGGAGTAACTCTAGACAAAACTTGTTTTAGTAGAGATTCTAGTAATCTCTACTAAAACAAGTTCTGTCTAGAGTTACTCCAGTGGCAGCACATGTGACCACTTTAGTTATTTTTTTTTTTTTTATCGATCAAAAATTATAAAAAAGGTATAACAGAATAGTTATTTTCTTAAACCTCGCATAGAACTTTTATATATTTTTATAAATTATTTTAAATAATATAAAGGTGTTAAGACAACTTTATGGTTTTTAAAGAGCGTGAATTTTGTATAGCGCCATCTGTAAGTTGTATGTAACAAGTACGGAGTAACTCTAGACAGAACTTGTATGTATTAATCCCTAGGACGAAGGAATTTACAAACGGCCAGTTTTATCAAATTAATGCATATCAGGACTATACAGCATCTTATATTCAGCATAACAATATTGTAGTAGAACTAATTTCACTGAACGATTCCCCTTTCAAAAAACAATCAAAACCCCCAATCACTATTATCACATTTTATACAGACAAATTATTTTTTACGTTGGTAGCACTGAATAACAAGAAGAATTCACTCACAAGACATTTCAAATTAAAATCTAGGTGAAACTATATCACAGACGAAGTCCCAGATATATTTCAATTCGGAGAGTTCTAAGTTAAAAGTGTTCAAGTTTCCGAAAGCAGTGAGACGAGCGATTCCGCTTGTTGAATCACAAAGGTTAGTAAACATGTTTTGAAACTACATACCTACCCTCCTTAATATCGATAACTGAAATAGTTTAAAATATACGATATTGTGTAGTAGCCTTCGTTTTATTGTGATAGAAAAAGCTATGGACATGATTTTGTAACCGTCTTCAAACAAGGAGGAGGTTATCAATTCCCAATACCGATTTTAATGATTCTTTTTTTTATTTGAAAACTGATGTTTTCCGTGTCGTCTCATTTCAATTTGGTCCAGTTCTTGAAGACAGTTTTTTTGTTAAAAATTGCGATTATTTACGATTATTACAAAACCGGTAAGTTAAGTAAGCCAGCAGTCTATGTATTTTTGTATTATTAGAGTACCGCCTAAACTGCCGATCCGTTTTAATCAATGGGGTGGCAATATATTCGTAATTATGGCTCAGGTGATATAGGGTATACAAATTTTATCAAAACTTTTTACGTAGTCGGGTTATACTTAGTTTTATAACTTTTCTTGTTTATCCCTCGTTTGCCCCATAAAGGAGGCAAGCGAGGGACTGTTCCCCCGTGTCTACGTCTATGTCTATGTTGTGTCGATGGACAGTAGTAAATCAAAAGTCATAAGTCTTGGGCTACAAAACCAAACTCCAACGTAATCTCTCAAAATTAGGGGGAGGGGAATCTGAACTATTTGGTGACTCATTCAGTGAAAAGTAAAGACAATTTAATAACATCAATTATTTGTGAGACGGTGCTGTTAATTCGCTGAAATCGGGCCATTTGTCTAGAAACAACACTCTCCCATAGCTACATGTACTCCGATTAGGCCAAAATATTGTTGTGCCATAGAGAAATGGGTCTAGAATAAACAAGAATATTCGAAAACTGAGGCCAGCGCCATCTAGTACCAAGTAGCGCACGACTGCTGAGATGTATGATTAATGATTCTGATATTCTCGTCGCTAGATGGCGCTGCAAGTAATTCTAGGACATTCTATTTGGTCCAGAATGTTCTATCGAAAATTAGGGATTATTCTAGATATTTCGATAGCCATATAAAGGTGGAGCGTGTTAGCTATATGGACAGTATTGTTTCACGATACTACGGATTAACATCAAAGCGATTTTGTGAATAATTATTGTAAAAGTATTGTTAATATTGTGTTATTTTTGGTAATCAATCGACTACAAATATACTGAAGTAGGATCCTTGCCACAAATAGACCATCATAGTCATAGCAACCTTCATTGTGACAAGATTTTTAGTCCAAAACTAAAGTGCGTCTTCATCATAATCATGTCAGCCAAAAGATATCCACTGCTAGACAAGTTTATGTGCTTCCAACGCAACTAAAGGCTTCTTTAAAATAAGTTCACGTAAATGTAAAACAATATAGAACCTATTTAATACACATTAACAGTCTTTATACATCCTAAATTATAAATACATCACGTCATACGATCACAACAACAACAGCTATTATCAGAAATAGGTTACTTCAATTACATATTCACAGTTCAGGTCCATTTATCAGCGAACCCCTCGATGTGATGGCACACTGCCCATATATGCCATTGGGTCTATTGTTAACAATGCCTAGTCACAAATACACATCATTATTACTGACCCGGAGGTTATTAAGACAGAATCTCCTGATATTTTATTGGTCGGTTGAAGTGATTCTGGTTTTATATCTATTGGATCTTTACCTTAACGAGAGCCTCTAACAGTGCCGCATCATTTCTAAGTTTACCACAATCTGTGGAATAGTGTAGCTTTGGTAGCAAATAGTCGTAATTACAATTAAGAAGGATCTCAAGTAATGGTAAAGTACTTTCAGTAATGTTGTAATGTTCTTGAGTGGCGTACTAGAAATATTTACATTGATGTTAAATGTTTTTATGGCATAGGGGTAAATGATAAAGCAGTTTTTCTGAGGAAAATGTTTATTGCTGGATGTAAGCACCTGTAATTCGAGCACACAAATTCGTTCCCGTGATTTGAGTAAGATCCTCTTCAGAGTTAAGGAAAATATGATTCCTTAGCGCTTGTTTTTTGAAGAGTATAGTGTTTACTTTTAACAAGTCTACGGTTAAATGAAGCGCTCGTAGCCCAGTTGTACTCGGTGATTAGAAACAATCACCGAGGGTAAGCAACGACGGCGCGGTCAGTACCTGGATGGGCGACCGCTGGTGGCATGAAGCCATGAGCGTCTCCATGGTTCGGAGGTCACGTTAAGCAGTTGGTCCCGGTTGTTATTGTAGGATAACAAACCAAAAATTCACAATATAGAAAAATATTATATATATATATATGTTTTTCTGAGATGTGCGGCTTAATTTTATGACGTCTTCAACAAATATAGTGATTTTTCTCAAAAGTCTTACTCAAGAATCACTGTATCTATTGGTAAAAAACGAATAAAAATCTGACAGACAGACGCGGCGTAGGAGTTAGTGTTATAATTTGTAGTGATTTCGTGGTTTTTTATTTATTTATACTTTCTCTATTACAATTACACGAGGTGGACTTAATACTACATGGCGTGTCTACCTGTCAACTTTGAGTTGTTACAGTAAGGGACAAGGCAGATACATATGATTAAAATAAGAGATACGAAAAAAACTTTAACTTATTTTATAGGACATTAAATAAATTTATAGATGAATTTACCAATTTGCGTAATAGATGACAAAACAAAAGTAACATTGTAAAAAAATTATCATATTTACATAAATTAAAGTAAAAAATGTGTACAATCAGCATCAGATACGAAAAAGTGATTGATATAACGAAATAATAATTGCAATACTTGACTGTAGAATAGCCTGATAATGGGAAAATTAATCGAATCATATGTTTGCTTTCAAAATTGATGCTGTAGTAATGTAGTATCTGCTATCGAAGTAGAAAGCCGATCTGCTCATTTCGTGCCAGTTCTTCTAGCCAAGTTGATATTCTGCAAACATAAATAATAATAAAAAAAAACTAACAAACGTGTAGGAATGACGTCTTTCAACCCTAAGTTACGAGGTCAAAACAAAATGTTAGCCAATAATATAAGAGAATAAAGGTATTAGCTATTATAGAAGCAGATTAAAGTGAAACACTTGCATCTTTTTATTTATGTTTGGCCCTGCTATAATGATTCTACTCTACCTGATGGAAAGCATAAGCAGAATCCAAGAGTGGTGGTCACCATACTGCAAATGCGTACAATGCAAAAATACAGCATGGTGACCCACACCATAGCAGGCTAGTGATGCTTCTGCGTCATTGGGCCTCCGGCCTTGCACTCACCAACGAAACACGCATGATGACAGCATAATTGCTGTCATTTTACGTTGATTGTCTGTGCGAGCGTAGTACCGCCCCGTTCGTGCTGAAATCAGCGTGGCTCTACTATCTTGAAGGAGACTAGTTGATTGTTCATTAATATACATCTGAGAATAACCGTTTGTTTATAATCACATTACGAAGACTTTTATTTGATCATTTTGTCCATTTATTTTTAATTTGTATCATCATTACTTTGTATCAAACAAAGTTGTGTTATTAAAAAAAAGTAAGGGACTGCAACCCTTAAAAGATGAACCTTGAATATGTCATGCATGGGCCGGCTCGACCGCAGTGATACCAAGGCCTCACAGAAAACTGGTGTGAAACAGCGCTGTGTTTCACCGAGTGAGTGAGGATACCGGAGGCCCATACCTCCTCCCATTTCTTTCCCCGTCCTCCAAAGGCAGGCAACGCACTTGCAACGCCTTTGGTGTTGCGGGTGACCATGGACGACGTTAATCGCTTACCACCAGGCGATACGTCTGCGCGTTTGCCCCCTGTTACATAAAAATAAAACATAAATGTTTATAAATGAAACTGTACGGAACAGCTAGTAAAGACGTATAAATACCGTTCAAATAAATTATGGATAACAGTCATAATGATGAAAATTCTCTAAACCAAAAGAACTAAAATTTATAAAATAATATTTTATTAACAGCTGTAACGAAAATTTCCAAACTTATAATGAGTAGTGTTCATCAAACGACTGAATTTCTCCGCATTAAATGAGTAAAGGTGCATAAACTGCACCATGTCGGTTTACACCAGACTTATCCGCTTTCATCCGGTTTGAACCGGCGCGGGGCGGCTGGCAACGTTATTTAACACTTCGTTCCGGCGGTTGCGAGTTACCGAGTTGCTTACGATCTCCGTGACTGTAATGTTTGTTGTGAATTTAAATCTCGGGTCGAGTTACTGCTTCCACTTAGTAGGTGTTTCATTTTATAGCCGAATTTAAAAGTATTTTACATTTGAAATATTTGACGGTATGAATGAAGTATCCTTGGGATGACGAAGATATTTTTTTTTATGTATGGCCCTGCCAAAATGACTCTACTCTGCGTGATGGAAAGCATGAGCAGAATCCAAGAGTGGTGGTCACCATACTGCGAATGCAGACAATGCAGCATGGTGACCCACACCACGGCGGGCTAGTGATGCTTCTGCATCATTGGGCCTCCGGTCTCGCACTCACCAATGAAACACGACAGCATAATCGCTGTCATTTTACTCTGATCTTCAGGGCGAGGGTTGTACCGCCCCGGTCGAGCCGACCCGTTCGTGCTGAAATCAGCGTGGCTCTACTACTTTGATTATATTATTATACGAACCAGATATTAACCAAACCAAACCAAACCTCGTGAGTTAAATGCAAATAACACTCTTTGGTGGTATAGGCGGTTAACGAACAGTCGGGTCACCTAATGGTAAGTGGAGACTGTCACCCATAAATACAGAACAACTGGTGGGTTTTCAACAGCTATCGTATAAATCCGGTCGCAAGTGTCTCTCACGATTAGGATACTTGCAAATTAAAAAGTAAGGCTAAGAAACGAAAAGACCGGTGTCACATTCTTATTTAATTCTAGTTGAGCCCTTTCTTATTAGTTGAGTTGTACCGCGGTGTTACCCGCGGTACAACAACAACTGTGGATAAAGACGCGGGACAAAGCTAGTCTGAAAAAAGTAACCTAAGTTGCTCTCTGGATCATCAGGTACTTGTTAGTGAAAGTCCCGTCAAAATCGGTCCAGCCGTTCCAGAGATTACCCGGAACAATCAGACACAGACAGAGATAAAATATTTGAAAAAGTTTGATTTAGTACAGTAGCATTTAGTAAAAAGCGGTTATTTTAATGTTACAAACAGACACTCCAATATTGTTTATTTGTATAAATAAAAAGCGGTTATTTTAATATTACAAACAGATACTCCAATTTCATTTATTTGTATAGATAAAAAGCGGTTATTTTAATATTACAAACAGACATTCCAATTTTATTATGTGTACAGATAAAAAACGGTTATTTTAATATTTCAAACAGACACTCCAACTTTATTTATTTGTATAGATATTTGGAACCAGTAGTAGAGCCACGCTGATTTCAGCACAAACGGGCCGGTTCGACCGGAGCTTTACTACTTTCGCACATACTATCAACGTTAAATGACAGCGATCATGCTGTCGTGTTTCGTTGGTCAGTGCGAGACCGGAGGCCCAATGATGCAGGAGCATCACTAGCCCACCATGGTGTGGGTCACCATGCCGCATTGTTGCATTGCCTGCATTCGCGGTATGGTGACCCCCACTCTTGGATTCTGCTTATGCTTTCCATCAGGCAGAGTAGAGGCACTTTGGGAGGGTCTTACATGAAAAAAAAATACTGTCGTCAAATTTAAATCATAAACTACCATAGCTTAGTTTCTTATAGACATTCAAATACAATTTAATCGACCTTCGCGTTATAATGCATTTCCATAGTAACGATCTTGCTATCTATCATTCAATTACGCAAAGAATTATCTATTGCAGTATGCAAAGAAGCATTTATTCGGAGTTATAGTTAATGCCAAAGAGCATGGATTCAAATATAATTGTTACTGTTTTATCTAATACTAGCTGTTGCCCCCGGCTCTGCCCGCATGCATGTCGATTACCGCGGCAAATAACAACCTATGTGTTATTGTGATGTATGAGCTATATTACTGTAAAGTTTCATCCAAATCCGTTTAGTAGTTTTTGCGGGAGCAAAGAAGCATTTGTTCTGAGTTATAGTTAATGCCAAAGACCATGTATTCAAATAAGATTGTTATTATCTAATATACTTAATTCTCAGCATTGTATAGATCGCCGACCAGTTTTGACGTAGCTTGCTTAATATTTAAAACGTCCGCGTCCTAAGTGTGGCATGCACTGTGAAGGAGGGAAATCTTTGTTGTTTTGACGGTTTCAAACGATTTATCGGCTAAGTGGGTCTCGATTCAAGTACATAATGGACCCTAAAATATAACTGATAAGGTTCATTATTATATTAGAAAAAGTGCATTCAGGGTTAATTCGTGCCGGGGGCGTAAACTTATATTATAGGGAAAAGCACTAAAGAACTGTATGCCATAAGACCAGGGGAGATCCAGTTGGCACAATGCCTTAGCTATAAAAGTTGTAGAGTGCATTGTAAGTTATGAAACGTTTCTGACTGCGACCGTGTGGTATTTGGGAAAATTTATACGCGTGGAATAGAATTTATTCATATAACTTTTCAGCAGTTTTGAGTTGCAATGTAAATTATTATCATGGATAGTTTTAGTCGTATTATCATATAAAACAGCTAATTTGATAACAATCACTAACTTTTGGACGTGACTACCGTGGTATCTCGGTTATCGCCAGTAAAGAGTAGCTTGCGTCCTTCATCAAATATCACAGTATTTTCCTGCCAAATTTCATCAAAATAAGTGCAGCGGTTTAATTGTGGAAGCGTAACAGCCAGACAGACAGAATTACTTTTCATATTAGTACTAGCAACCAGCCCCGGCTTCACACTGACTCTTTACAGAAAATATAATATAGCCTATGTTATGTGTATAATAATATAATAGTGTATAATATAACCTATATAATATTGCCCCGAGAACACGTGCGGCTTAATTTTACTGGACCGTCTTCGACAAATATCGTTATAATTTAGCCAAATCACACCAAATTTCTATATGAAAACCTTCCTCAATAATCACTCAGTAAAAACCGCATCGAAATCCGTTCAGTAGTTTTTGAGGTTATCGCGAACAGACAAACATACAGGAGCGGCGGTGGACTTTGTTTTATTATATGTAGTGATGAATTGTCCTAAGAGCGATCTTTCTCGAGTAAGTTGATTTTATTACTATTTTATGATACGTATTGTCACGCTTATTTTCCAGAGTAGTAGGCAGAAACAATCCCCTCCACTTACTACAGTCTTAATACACCTCTTTTATTTCGTTCACATTAATCTATCGCCCCATGCATGCTTGCCGGTTCCTGGTAATTTGCGGACCTTTTTTGTACTACTTAAACTAAATTAAAATGAAATTAAACTGAAGTATATTGTTTTAAAACACTAAAAAATATATACACACTTTATCACTGTTCCTAATAATCTCAATATATATTAACGGTGTAGTACATAAATAAATTATGATCTGCAAATTTTTTTTGCGGAGTTTCAGTGTTTTCTATGTATAATATGTATGTATTTATAAAAAAAGGTAAATATGTATTTATATCAGTTGTATAATACTACATACAAGCTCTCCTTAGTTTGAGACTAGATGGCGTTGTGTATTAAATGTCCGAAAATTTATAAATAAATATCTACAAACATTGGTTTCGGAGATTGAATATTTTATTAATAAAATATGTAAATACTAGTTGTTGCCCGCGTATATGTCGGTTATCGCGGCAAATAGTAGCCTATGTGTTATTCTGATGTATAAGCTATATTACTGTAAAGTTTCATCCAAATCCGTTTTGTAGTTTTTGCGTGAAAGAGTAACAAACATCCATCCAAACATCCATCCATCCTTACAAACTTTCGCATTTATAATATTAGTAGGATTCACAAAAAAAAGTATATAATATGTATTTAAATCAATTGTCTAGTACATATAACACTATCTTTCAGTTACTATTAACCTTCAACCTTTAGAAGGTGATCCCTGTACTTGCACATGTGAAACACCCAAGTTATTAGACAAGAAAACTTTAACTTAGACAAGGCAGACAAAGACAAGTTATAATTAATTAATAAACTAGGGCATAGTTGGATCATCTCTTCTAGTTTAGAGTTGTTCAACACTAACGTGTACTTAGTTTTACATAAGGTACTAGCTGAATCCCGCGGTGTTACCCGCGGTTATTGTCGTACCGCGGTTGACGTCGCGGGTAAAGGTAAGGTAGTCTAATTTACTACTTATTACTTATTATTACTACTCAGCTACCAATCAGTGAGAGCCCCGTCGAAATCGGTCTAGCCGCTCCAGGGATTAGCCGTAATAAACAGAAAGACAGACCGACAGACAGACAAAAATTGTAATTTTTTTTTTTTTTATTAAAAGCATAAAGCATTTAGTAAAAAACGGTTATTTTAATATAACAAATAGACACTCCAATTTTATTTATTTGTATAGGTAGATACCACCAAACCGTGTACCTGGTATTATATTAGGTATACCTACTTAACACATGATAATTCTATAGTATGGCCTTAACCCTCTCCTGAGAGGAGACCCGAGCCCACCAGTGGGACATTATGGGTTGTTGATGAATTCTGTAGACATCAAGTGAAATTAGATGGAGCCCGATGACTCTACTCTGTCTGATGGAAAGCATAACCAGAATCGAAGAGGGTCACCATACTCACTGAGAATGCAGACAATGCGACAATGAAGCATGGTGACCCACACCATGGCGGAATGGTTTTGCCGTTTGGGCCCCTTGGGCCTCTGGTCCGCACTCACCAATTGAACACGATGAATGCTGTCATTTTACACTATACTTCTGTGCAAGGGTAGTACCGCCCTGGTCGAGCCGGCCTGTTCGTATTGAAATCAGCGTGGCTCTACTACCTTTATAAAAAGCTTCAAAGACTTTTAAAATTGTAAACACCATTTCCAGTTTTAACTAGAGATAAATTATTGAAAACGATTGTGGATCAATATAATTAAATAATGCATATCTTATTACAGAAACTAAAACGATCAACTGTTCAAATTTCAACCACAAATTTATTACAATACAACAATGTACTGTAATAAAACATCAAACTGTCTAGTTCGAACACTCAACAAAGTTTGATTACCATGAATACACTCGAACTATGATCAATCGTGGGTGCTTTCCACCCCCTGTTACTCCAGAGTGGGGGGAAGGCATAAAACTTGGAAAATCGGACGGCATCCGATCCGTGTACTGTCAATAATTGATAATGGATGACGTCATTATGTCAGGTTGTGATTGATTGGTTGTTCCGGCCGGTTCGTGCTGCCATAGTGTAGAAATAACAGTATAACAAGCACATTTTATGGTTTGTTTTTGAGCCCCGGGTTGACAAATTGAATAGTCGTTCGGAAATTGTTGCGAGTCCCAGAGCAATTAAGCTATTTTCTGAGCTGGAATTCTTTTTTTTGTTTTTTGGGAATCGTTACTGTGTACGTCAGCGTTGAAATTTGCAGCGGCCAAAGTTCTGTTGACTTTTAATATTCTTTTGTTTTCATTTGTAACAGGTACATAGTTTTTGAGTCGTAGGTTAATTGATTTAAACATTGATGCAACGGCTACTACCGTATCGTTTGTATATTTACATATTTAAATCTCTGAGCATTAATTGAATAAAGGTAACAGAAGAAAGTAACTAAACCAATCTTACCTACAATGATATTTTGTAAAAAATAAATACACATAAGAAGCTATTATTTTCCTAAATGGATATAAATGTATAGAAATATGATTTCTAATTTTAATGTTTTTAATAATATACCTATATATCTATATATATATATATATATATATATATATATATATGTCAGAATGTGTATGTGAGAAATATATATATATATATATATATATATATATATATATATATATATATATATATATATATATATATATATATATATAGACTTTACAGATCACATTATTAACAAATTTTATTTCATTTTATTTTTTATTTATGTCACGATTAGAAAATTAGTTTACGTACACACGAGAAATTTTCATAATCATAAAACAATCATAATCTTTAGTACTAGTAATACTGTACAACTGCAAATAATATAGTCGTAAGAGCAATTCAATTTAAATACTAGAGAAGTAAAGGAATGCGTGGACACATATAAATAGAAACCTTAGATTAACATGACAATCGTTATTACCATTTTACCTAACGTCCACCTTGATATTTTTATAATTTTTAACATGATAATCAAAACTTGGGCCTCTGCATTGATCTACACTGTGGCACTGCTGATTTAAAACACGTCTTCCGAAAGGCCTTTTTAACCTGCATTGTTATCTATGGGATATTGACATCATAAATTATACCATGCCAAGATATGGCCCGTAATGGATGGAAACATCATAACTATAATGGACCGTTATGTGAGAAATGTTTGTTTAATGGAAAACCCTCTTAAATTTCAAATTTCTTGGTATTCTAATTTACTTAACAGCTGAAAGGAAACGGTAGTACGGTAAAGGAGCTTACGGTACTGGTAATAATTTCTTCTAAGTCTATGTTTTCCTCCACTTCTCGCGGCTTTAAGTCTTGCTTAGGATCATAGATTGTCTCTGCCCGTGTCTGCTCTAAATACCCTACTTTGCTAGGTATGGTAATATTTTCAGGACACTGGATTAAACTACATTACTGAAGAAACATACGATGCGATACTTATAGTACTCAATTATCAGTGTACAGAGATACACATATTTAAGTTTGAAAAACTACTCACGCGTTGTTAAAGTGTTATGGTACGTTTCTATGTAACGTGTGACTACGGCTTTTATATTAAATATGTGTATGTGTTGTTTAATCCAGTGTCCTGAAAAATCTTGTTTCATACATTTTCGGCGTCGTTTTTAGGCGTAGTTGGATTTTAGTTTTTACTTTATTTTTTGATGTACGATCTATACACTAATGCTAGAGCCAGAGTAAACTTATAACGATAATTTACCTATATACTGTACTATCACCAAGAAATATGTTGTTGATAGCCGACTAGGCTAAACAGTTTTGAATAAAACTTCTTTGAGTAGTTAACCACCATGCTGTGGTTCACCATACTGTATTGTCAACGTTCGCATTGAGAATGGTGACTACCACTCTTAGATTCTACTGATTCTTTCCATCAGGCAGAGTACAGTCATTTTGGTATCGAAAACTAAAAAAATAGCACTGCATTTCTTTCCAAATACATTCATAATATACAAACATGTTTATGATATTAAATACAATATAATTTAGACGTACATTTTATTGAGACTTATTATTAACTATATGGAACATAATAAAAAAATAACATCAATAACTTACCGGCTTCCGTAATGACTAAACTAGACTCCATAAGACTGCCGCATTATAAAAAAATCCTGGAACAAAAGAAACATATCTTTTAAAAATGTTATATATATTTGACGGCACGCTGATTATTTATTAACGACGTGATTATGTATCACAAATTACATTATTGTTAAATAACATAACTTAGTTAGTTTAATCATAGCTTGATTAATTCATTGTGGTTTAGTTTTAGTCGATTCTGTAAGCCGTATTAAATGTTACTAAAATAAGAGCGGGTAACCCCGAACAGAGTAATAGGTGTCACCACTAGTAATGGCGGCCGGCATTCTACCGCACGAGGTGCGCACGGACTAACCTATTGGCTCATAACCTAACTTTATCTTACGAATCGTGTGTGATTTTATGTGAACTTGTAATACAACTAGCTGACCCACGCAACTTCATTTGCGCCTTATATTGCCCGTAGCGTGAAAATTTCCCCCGTGTTTGAAACATTCTTCATTGTTGCTCCGCTCCTATTAGTAGTAGCGTGATGATATATACCCTATAGCCTTCCTCGATAAATGGACTATCCAACACCGAAAGAATTTTTCAAATCGGACCAGGGGTTCCTGAGATTCAAACAAACAAACAAACAAACTCTTCAGCTTTATATATTAGTATAGATAGATATAGATTAAATAATAAGACAATACTAGTGTGCTCTTATTTTTAAATTCCTGCCGTTGCACCGATCACAATGGCATGCGATAACCAGGACCGCTATGAGACCCCCTTCTGACGCTCTTACATATAGATAAATCAATATCACCGTAGAAAAATAACATAAAGAGGTGAAGTTCAGATTAATTCATCAATCCATTACCCCATTTTTGCACACTGCTCGAATATGGTTCCACACGGTATATTGCATTCCACAACCAATTCATCCTAACTATCTTCTACAGGTTAGTCCATTTCATTAGGACCAACCCCTTACCATTCAATGTAACCATAATAACTTAGTATAGAAACATCTTAAAAGACAATTATTTTAGACCATTGGAAGTTGAAAACCGGTTTTCCCAATTCGAAACCAGTCAATTCAATATAATAAATAAATAATAATAAATAAATATTTCGGACATCAAACACACAACGCCATCTAGTCCCAAGCTAAGCAGAGCTTGTGTTATGAGTACTAGACAACTGATATAAATACTTATATACTTTTTTTTTTGTAAATACATACATATTATACATAGAAAACACCCAAACTCCGAAACAAATATTTGCAGATCATACAAACATTTGGTCCGACCCGGGAATCGAACCCGAGACCTCAAGCACAGCAGTCGCATACGCAACCACTACGCCACCGAGGCAGTCAATATGAAATTTTCTAAACCGTTCATGGATATTCATAAAAGTATGAAACAACTATTCAATAGACTACATCTATAAACGACTAGTACGAGCCATAAACTTTAAACTAATTCATCATACATCGACCTACCGTCAATAAAACCAAAATTTTTACGCGCACTAAATCTGCGATTAAATGAATTTGTACTATAAACCGCGGGTGATATGAAGTGCTCGTAAAATCGACCGTGAAGTATGAATAATAATGTAGTTTGCACACGCAGCCCGCTAATTACAATGTATTTTGTTTTGCTACACCAACTAACTTCCAACTGCTTCGATAGATGGCGTTGGGAGCAAATTAGATCGCACAATGGTTTTACTTCCAGCTTCATAATATACGTCCAATTCGATCAATGTGACCGAGCAATCAACTTCGGACTAGTTAGTGTTTTTTTGGACACGATATCGGGCCACTAATCTATTGCCAAATCTAATACCAGACTAAGGTAAAATGATTGTGTATTTCTACGAGGACCGCTCGCAGCACCAGCTGTACTTTTTATACCCTCAACTTACAGTAAACCTCCCTTTGGACGAAGCCCTGCTGTCCTATTTGTCCCATTGTCTTACGCTATTTAGAACATAGCACTGAGTATTTTGGGTTGCTACCCAACATGGGACAACACTTCGTGAGAGCACAAATTACCGTTCTAAGTCTGGGTGTTCTTTGTATTCGTTGTATATATGTATGTATGTATTTGTAATGTTCCTCGTGACACAGGATTTATAAATAATGTGCGTGTCTCATTTTTACACTTAAAAAACGTAAAGTGTGACAATTTACACCGTCGCGGCAATACGTTTCACTCCTTGACAAAGAACTCCCATCTAGTTCAAAACTGGACAAAAATTGCACAATCTCGAAATACTTATGTGAGTAAAATAGATATCTATCATTAAAAGGTAACTGTAATTTTCATAAACTATCAATAACATCACTCTACGATTATACACGAACTAAAATATTCAAACATGTTGAAGCTCCCAAGTGTCATAGAGGCGTGACATGATACTTAATCTAATCGATAATTAAATTTATCAAAACCACAAATTCAATCGCACTCCATTTCATGTCATTTCATTAATTATTCGGTTTCAACGCGACCAATCCTAATTACATTTAAATATCGCTCTCTATCATTACAGCATAATTGATCGGTCGTTGACATGGCAACAGCTCGTGTGACTGGCCATATGCAGGTTAGGTTTCTCCTGGGCAACGGGACTTCCCGAGTGTCATAACTCGGTGTGTTGGTGGGTCACTGCTGTTGATCCTGGTGTACAGGAGTTACAGTGGTGGGCGTGTGGGCGGGATTAGTCCCATTAAAAAAAACCTGGATGGAAGAACAAAACCAAAGAAAGATTTGAACATTTAAGTATAATAAAAAAAAATCTACTACGCAAGCACTAAATCGAATAATCATACGCCAAACATGCCTTACATCATTTTAGAGAAGAGCTGATACTCTTACACTGCTGTACTGCTATAAAACTAAACATAGCTAGGAACAACTGCAATTTTTCTAACGTACTCGTAGTATAAGTTACAGTACTGCTTACTGTAACTCCTATATATTGGGATCAACAGTGACCCAAGAATACGAAGGGTTATGATACTGTACGAGCTGGCCCAACAAATGTTGAGCTGTCTTAGATACTAGATTTATTAGAAGCAAATTGAAGCGGTTGGAAATAAAATGAAACCACTTAACTGAACACTAGAGACTACTTGAGAGAAAGAGATAACTGAATGACTATCTTATTAGGTGTAATCATGTATGCTAATTGCTTTTAAATACAATAACTACACTCTTTCTAGTTTTAAATAATTTACTACTACAGTAATTTTACTAACCGCAGAACGTAGTAATCTTCTCAAAAGTGCATAGTTAATATCATCTGCACTTTAGTCTTATTAGTAATTCAGTTTGCACTGGATACATACACGGCTACAGACTTAATGAACTTGGATTAGAGAATAGAATAGGTAATATTTCTTTACCCTCTGGCGAATATATTTTGCAAAAGGTTTTACTCTATTCACGTACATAGCAAGACAGCCTCCATTCATAGTTAGAAGATTGTATGTTAAATATTTGGGAGTACACATTCCAATGCCTGGTAATACAAAAACATCTTGAGAAGCAGCCATAATGTTGGTGACCACGCTGCATTGTTGCATTGTCTGTATTCGCAGTGAGTACGGTGACCTCTTGCATTCTGATTATGGTTTCCATCAGGCAGAGTAGAGTCTCTTTGGTAGGCTTATACATATATATAGATAGCTGGTGAATTGATGTTTTTGAAGTGAAAAGTTCGATAGCCGTGTTGTTCACTTTTAGTAGGAGAAAATCTTATGAGTTCGTGTCACTAACATGCTAATATTTGATGTTGATAATTTTAATTTAAACATTATGAAATTTTTTGACACGTTAATTTTACAAATAACATTCTAAGTTATAATTAGGGCGATGTGATCGCAGAGCGACAAAGCCCTTTATTAAAAAAAAAAAAAAAAAAAAAAAAGTTATAATTTTTCACTTCTATCGGCAGTCTTTATGACTGTTTTTTTTTTATGGCATTTTGAGCAAACGAGGTGACGATCATGATTCTCTTGATGGTAAGAGAAGCATTGCCGCCACGTGACATCAATTCACTTACCACCAAGAGTTAGCTACGAAGCGGAGACTGGACACCGATAACAGTACATTTAGAGGGACTTAGTTTTACGAAATACTTACTGCATCTACTTAAAGTGGTATATATTGGTGTTTCAAGACTTTTTTTACCCTATACACCATGTTAGCAGTCACCTATATCACTACAGCTCTTAGCACCTATTAAGCAGTTACTGAAGAAGATAAAATTTACTCTCGTTTATGAAGTCATCAGTTAATTATGTCAAGTTTGTCATTTCCTCTATTTCCATCCCTCTCTAACGTACAACAAACAGTAGCATATCCGATGCAAGTTTACAAAACAAACAGTAGTGTAACAGTGACGTCTTCAAAGCCCCCTATATTGTTTTCAGCTGTGACTGGCTGCGTGATTGATCGTCTCCAAGACTGGGAACGCAGCGGAGCTGAGAGATAATGGATGCGGCACTTTTAATTTATCATCTTATTGACTGTCATACCATGTATAATGGCTGGAGGCTTCTGTATACTTTGCAGTGAAGTTAACTAGGGGTATTCGATTCTCAATGATTGTTTGTTTGACATGCCTTTTTTTAAAAAAGACCAAAAAGGCCGTGGTCCTGTGTTTTATAAAGGAAAGGAAAGAACGTGCAGATCTTAATCTACTTAACACCGGCGTGACAGGTCATTTATAAGGTACGTATACTTACACGTGGAACAACAAAATATCTACGTGTACAAAATGTAAATACTTTTAATATATATTAACCTACCAGAATGGCTTTATTCTGCCTAATAGAAGGTGTGAGTAGTATCTAAGGATGGTGATCATGACGATCGTTGCTTATGTGGACAATGCAGCAAGATGCTTTTTCACGCCTCGCTTAAAGGACCTGAGATCATTGATTTTTAGTAAATAAAAAACTAATGGAATTTTTTATTGCATTCGACGTATGATCCGTTCGTGCGGACTGATATCACGTACACAAAGAAAACTTGTATAGTTTTTTTGAGGTTTATTTGTTCTCCGACGAGTGTCAAAAATTTCTCCATGCTAAATTTCATTAAAATCGGATTAGCAGTTTAGGCGTAAAGCTTAGCAGACATAGTCCTTTAAATAGGACGTTAAAGTAGATATTTACATCTAATTTGTATTCCTTAGTAGTGTACATTGCTACTTATATAGTAATAAGAAAAGCCGGCCAAATGCGATCAAATTCGAGAACAAAGGGTTCCGTACCATTATTTATAAAAACAGCAAAAAACGTATTTCTTGTATGGGAGTCTCTGTAAATATTTATTTCATTCTGTTTTTTAGTATTTGTTGTTCTAGCGTCAACAGAAATACATTGTCTGTGAAATTTAAACTATTTATCACGATTCATTAGATTTAGTCCGGTGACAGACGGACAGATAGTCGGAGATACAGATGGACGGACAACGGAGTCTTAGTAATAGGGCCCCGATTTACCCTTTGGGTACATAACCCTAAAAATTATTTTTTTAAATACATATTTTTTTTATTTTTTTTTATATTTGGCCCTGCCAAAATGACTCTACTCTGCCTGCCTGATGGAAAGCATAAGCAGAATCCAAGAGCGGTGGTCACCATACTGCGAATGCAGACAATGTACCAGTGCAGCATGGAGACCCACACCATGGCGGGCTAGTGATGCTTCTGCATCATTGGGCCTCCGGTCTCGCACTCACCAACGAAACACGACAGCATGATTGCTGTCATTTTACGTTGATTTTCTGTGCGAGGGTAGTACCGCCCCGGTCGAGCCGGCCCGTTCGTGCTGAAATCAGCGTGGCTCTACTACCTTAAATCTCTGGATACATCTAAGTAGTCTTTATTTCTTTATCTATTTCAATGTAATCTAGATCCTTTTCAACGCAAACTAAGCCATACTACTATTATAAATTCTAAAGTAACACTGTATATGTGTCTATCTGTTACGATTTCACTACTAAACAGCTGCATCAATTTCAATGAAATTTAACAAGGAGATACTTTGATTCTTGAAGAAGGACATATGCTACACTTTACCTCGATAACTGACGTATAAGTAGCCGCGTGGAAAAGCCAGCGTTCGTATAAAATATTAATCGTGGATTTAATTGTGTTTTAAGTTTTCAATCCAATCTATCGCAAACAGTCTTTTATTCACTACTAACTTGCGCTCGCGGTTTCCCTCGCATTTAATTAAAAGTATTCTATGTTACTTCTAATACCTTCAAGAATATGTTTACAAAGTTTCATGATGTTGAGTAGTTTTCCCGTGAAAGCGTTACTAACAAACTTACTTTCACCTTTATAATATTAGTGTGAAGTATGATTAGAATATCATATGAAGTTAGGATGATATAATAAATAAAGTACTATCTCCAAGCAACTACCTCGTTTGTCAATTGTTTAGTGCTATCGACAGATCAAGAGTTCTGCTGTTGGGTTTTTCTGACGAGAAATTCTTAATAGCAACCTGGAGTATGGAAGATGGCGGTCTTTCCTGCCCGTGCCTCGAAGAACACGTTAAGACGTCGGTACCGATTGTCATGAACATCTATGGTAATCGTTATTGGGAACTCAGTACCCTCAAATGTACTGATAACTAGTTCATTCTTCGAACTCAGTTCACCCTTAGGGTTGCGGAGGTCCGATGCCAGTTGTTTCGTAGAAAAAGTGATATTTAATAAAAACGGTTGAACAAGTAGCCGAACTCAAATATAACCTTGGGAATAACAGAGGCTAAGATGAAGTTATTATGAAAGCTTTAGTATTCATAAAGTTCTTTATATAATACATAACACAATACATCTAAATTAGTCTCTACTTAACAGCGTTAACTTATTCAAATATATTACGTAATGAATTAGATGTTATGAATGAAATCAATCAATCTATTCATATTAACCTACGTCCTACACTAACTTATAAGATTAACAGTATGTTTGTTTGTTACACTTTTATCGCTGAACAAGTCGCACTATAGTGATTAAGGTTTTAATATAATAAAAATACTGTTTAAAAGCTTTTTTTTATTTTGTTTCTTTTATAATTTTGGTTTTTTTTTCAAAATGCACTGACTTTACAAACATATATGAAATGAAATGGAAAGAACAAAGAACACCCAGATTCAGAACAGCAATTTGTGGATCACACAAAGTGTGTCCCATGTGGGATTTGAACCCCCCACACTTGACGCAGTAGAATTTTGCGGGGCTATCACTCAATTCACTAGGCCTGTCGTACAGTCGAATGATATGAGTGTAAGTAATTACACACTTGGAAGCTTGCAATTAACTATTATTTTACTTATATATAAAACCTTGTCAATAAAGTAAAAAAAATAAAAATACTGGTGAAATCTTTACAGCAGGAAGCAGCTTAAAAATAAATGTATAAAACTTACTTCAACCGCATAATATAAAAGCATTATTAAAAAAAAAAATTGGAATTCTTCCATTATAAAAATTGTAATTTAGTGTTTCGGGCTAATCCCGCCCACACGCACATCACTGTAACTCCTGTAATAATTAAGTGTTTGTGACAAATCAAAAACTACTGGTCCTTTGCTATTTTAGTAAAGCCGAAACCGTAACCTTATCAAGAGTTTCCCAAAACCAACCCGTCCGTACCGCATCCAAATCAATTAGCACATGGCTGCGGATCCGGGCGCCACCGCGGCACATCCTTGTTTGTCTAACCTCACCGAAGGTTTATTGATCTGAACCCAGCCACACACACTGTATATAAATAGAGACATTATACAACGTGACTATTTCACGTGCGTAAGTGATTGACTTTCAAAATACATGTATTCAAATTCAAAATTATTTATTCAATTAAGACACTAAATCTTAGATTGAACCTACAGTTGAAACTCATAGATTTTTTGACTGGCTCGGTGGCGTAGCGGTAGCGTATTCAACTGCTGTGCTTGAGATTTTGGGTTCGATTTCCAGGTCGGACCAAATGTTTGTATGATCTGCAAAAGTCTGTTTCAGAGTTTGGATGTTTTCTATGAAAAATATGTATTTATTTTAAAAAACCAGATATATCTTTATTTATATTAGTAAGATATATCTTTATTTGGCTTGTGTTATGGGTACTGCGTAGAGCATTATGAGAAGATTACTGGCAAAGAAACTCATCGCCACTCTTTTTAAAAGTGTCTTTTTATAAATTATTCTGGTAAAATAATGTAAGCATGACATGAAAGGTAAACAGTATGCAAGCTGTTGCCACCTGAATTTCACTTTATTAAATTGCTACAGAGCTGACGCACCAAGAAAAAAAACACTCAGTGATACCGTTGAAAGCGTTCTTATTATGAGAACAGATTTCTTATCCTTCGAGCCCTTTTCTCAAAATAGGTTGAGGCTGTGGCTGAACTTCGATCTCTTACGTGGAGAAACTGCCATCGGACCTCCATAATCACACAGGGCGATATCAAAGCTCTGTAGAAAAACTATCTTGAGTCGACATGAGTTACACATCTCCATTATCCATTAACACATGTAACTTCAGAGAGTTAGTGCGCTCTTTGAGTGGCCCTCTCAATGAAGAGGGGTGAACTCCTGTTAAACAATATTTGGGTATTTGCCTAGACCAAGAAATGACAGAGAATTTGATGAATAATACAGTCAAGGTGACGTCAGAAGACGAGAAACTGTGCCACCGTCGTTAATAAGTAAATTTGTTTTTTGTTGTTACTCCCTTCTCTCCATTATTTTTTCTTGTATATTGAATTCGCATCTAACTGCTTAAATACCCTGACAGTGATAAGATTAACAAACTAATCGTAATAGGGATGCTTTGCCTTATTTATACAAATAATCATATACACCCTTATTCACAAACGTCATTTAACTTTAAGCAACGTTTATGTGTTATTATCAACTTTAAGGCTGTGAGTTTAAAGTTAAAAATAACATAGTTCGTTAAAATTTAATAACCTTTATGAATATAATAAATAATAATAATAAATATTTCGGACATCTAACACACAACGCCATCTAGTCCCAAGCTAAGCAGAGCTTGTGTTATGGGTACTAGACAACTGATACCAATACATATATACTTTTTTTTGTAAATACATACATAGAAAACACCCAAACTCCGAAACAAATATTTGTAGATCATACAAACATTTAACATATAACCTTTATGAATAAGTGGAAAGATACCAAAATGTGGGTATTAATATGCCTCTGGAAACTCCTTAAAGGCTACAGACAGATTTGTAAGTACAACGGTATGATATCAGCACTTAGAACGCAAGCAAAGAAGTCTGTATTAGATTAGAAGGATTTTGAAATAGCAGTTGCTGGCATGTAAATTGCGGAAAGGGAAATTCTGCTGTTTGAATATCGAACGAATGAACAAAAAAACTTACATTGAAAAATAGAAAAGTCAGAGTCCAAATTAAGCGCCAGTAAATATAGCTTGCAACCGTTTGTATCGAGCTATCCAGGATTGTCGATGAAATCGAAATATGTCGGGTGCAAAGCGTACTAGCTAATAAAACCTAAAATAAAAAAATGGAGTTAAGGGCGCTGTAAAGAGTAGGAACGCCCGCCCGTTGTAGTGTTCCGTTTAGTGTTTATTTATTTATTACAACATCACCTTCACCATAATTACAGGTTACCCTAATGCGACAGAGAGGCTAAAAATAGTAACAGTCAAAATTTTGCTAGAATCATTATTCCAACTTATGATGTAACATACTACACTGCTTACACTCTCAGCTTAAGAGGGAATTTACAATAGTTTTAGCAGTAACCTGGTATGGGCGTATTCACCGACTTATGTAGAAATTATTAAGATACTTCATATCGATATTTCATATCGTTGAAGAAAGTATTTATTAATTACTATATTGCACACGAAAAGTCAAAGATGAACGACCGAGGATCGAACTTCTAGTAGGCCGCACTTCTAGAACCTGTACTGCCCAATACACTCACTAGTCAGACAGTAAGTTTACACAACTCTGATTGGTCAGCATTCAGATTTTAACATTTTCTATACCAAATTGAATACATTTTTTTCTCTAGGGCACTGTTCTCAGTAGTAGATTTTGTTATATTTATTACCATATTTGTAACATTGTAATGTTGTAGTGGTTCGCTATACGGGTTAGGCAAACTGTAAGTGCATCGAGTAGTTGATTAAATTCATACTACTATCATAAATTCGAAAGTGATTCTGTGTGTGTGTTACGCAGTTACGTCTAAACCGCTGTATAACATTCAATGAAATTTGGCATTAAGCTGGTTCTTGAGAAAGGAAAGAGGCTACTTTTCTATACCGTAGTAATTAAAAGACGCGAGCGCAGCCGTAGGCAAATGCTGTAAATTTACAAATGAATCAATTACTCTTTTTAGAGTCATAATCAGATTAGTGGGAGGGTGTTTTGAGCTCGGTGAAGAGCAAAACAATTTTGGTTAATATTATTTTCTATTAAGCCGCTTTAAAGCTATTTAAGGATAGTAGAGCCACGCTGATTTCAGCACGAACGGGCCGGCTCGACCGTACGGTACTACCCTCGCACAGAAGATCAACATAAAATTACAGCGTTCGTGCTATTGTGTTTCGTTGTAAGTGCGAGACCGGAGGCCAAATGATGCAGAAACATCACTAGGCCGCCATGGTGTGGGTCGCCAAAAAAAAATCCGTATTACTGCTGTCGATTTAGTCCATCTTTGCTAAAGCTTAAGTGTAATTATAAATATACATTTACTAACGACTCTGCTCGCTTGAATGACTGTTATTGCGGTAAAAGTAACCTTTGTGTTATTCTGGTTTTATATTAATAATCAAGAAATAAGAATCAGCGAAATGTATATACCCACATAACTGCCGATCGACTATACCGAATCGTATATATGTTTTTTATTACGTGTATGTTATTGAGAACTTGGTTTATATAGAAGAAAAATAAAAATAAACCAGTAGTGTTATACTCTGTTAGCACGTGATTTTACAGTACTCGTGGAACGCTGAGGCAGGCATAAATACTAAAACAAGTTTTTCAGAAAAATTATTAACGAAAAAAATATATCGCTCAAACTCATATAGCTTATAATATTTGTAGGATTTACAGCAATTACGTAACAAGCGAACCCAATAATTTGATATAATGATGTACAAAATTAATTCGACATAAATCCGTCCAAATACGTGTTCACAACCACATGTTATTATTTCATGACTAGTGTCGACTTTAATTACACTGGTTAGTGGTTTTGTATTTTTAGTGTCAATAACTAGTATTGTAGCCTGCAGTGTGCAAGCTAAACTCGTACATGTGCTACTTAAAATAAATTACGATTAAATAACTCGAAGGTTGAAATAGTTGTTAGTATATTTGAGGGCACTGATTTCCCAATAACAAAATTGCCATAAGTGAGCATGATAACCGGGACCAATAGCTTAACACACTCTCCAAAGCAAAGGTGCAAAACACAGCCAAGTTCCCTACTCAGAACTGTTATTAAGAGCTAGCCGACCCACGCAACCTCATTTGCGTCTCCTATTGTCAGTAGCATGATAATGTTTGCCCGGTTTGTAACATTCTTCATTGGCTGATATATATAAATATATATAACTGAAAGAATTTTTCAAATCGGGCCTGTAGTTCCTGAGATTAGTGCGTTCAACCAAACAAACAAACTCTTCAGCTTTATAATATTAGTATAGATATCTTGTAAGGGAAACTCGCCAACACTTTTAGGCCCCACCGTGTAATCCTCTAGATCAGCATTCACGTACCCTAACCGTTAGATCACCTAGATATACGTATATAGTTTATATAAATAATATGTAATAGGATTAATCGGAACGTTTTCTTCTGCATACAATTTTAAACGTAAGATGCGTTAATATTTAAACACAAACGAATTGTAGATAAGTTACACCGACACATAACAAATGATACTGTTATTACACAATTACTCTTCTGACTTGTGTCTTATGTTTATAAATAGGTATTTATCTGCGTCCTAGAATAAATAACACATACGGCGTTGTAGTTTTGTTCTAAATAACGCGGGGCGAAATGTCCTAAGATATCAGTATTATTATCGAATATAAGAATAGTTAGGGTTGGCGGGCTCGATAAATTTAAGGACACGTTATAAATTATAATCCCCAGGTACACGGGTACATCTCATTTACTTTTCTTCATATTTCAATTTACTTATAGTCTTCAAGGTTAGGTAATTGAACCATCATATGAATGGATTTAGCAATATATATAGATATAATTTTCAAGGGTCGGATTACAAGCGCTTTTTTCTCTGGAAACAGATGATGGTAAGCGAAATATGTTAGCTTTTGAAACGACTTCAAAAAAGGAGGAGGTTTTTAATCGACTGTATTTTTTTTATTTATTACCTTAGAACTTTCGACTGGGTTAAACGATTTTGAAGATTATTTTTTTTATTGATATCTGGTGCATTCCATGGTGCGTTCCGTTATTTACATGTAAATTTGTTATTAATTCCAAATAAAGAATTATTATTATTATTATTTTGTCAAGTTCTCATTTTTTGTTATAATTTTTAATTATGTTATTATTATTCTAAACGTAATCTAAGTAAATCGTTAATTTATTGTTATTACATTTTTTGTGATTAAGGATTAATATTAAAACCTTCATAAGAAGAAAAAATCTATACTAATATATAAAGCTGAAGAGTTTGTTTGTTTGTTTCACACGCTACTCTCATTAACCGCTGGTCGGATTTGAAAAATTCTTTCAGTGTTATATATCCCATTTATTGAGGAAGACTATAGGCTATATATCATTACGCTAAGACTTACAGGAGCGGAGCAACAATAAAGAATGTTACAAAAACGGGGGAAAATTATCACGCTACGGGCAATAGGAGACGCAAACGAGGTTGCGTGGGTCGGCTAGTATTGTACATACTCAGAAAACATAAGTTTTAAAAGGCTATTAGAAAATCTTTTTTTTTTTTAAATTGGTAGTTAGCAAAACTGCAACCAAAAAATACAGCTCACTTAAGAATATCGTTATAAGTTGTTTTAAGAAGTAGTGGTAGCTCCATGGTCGAAATTCGACCATAATTAATATGCATAACTCCTATTTTTAGTTTCCTGCAATGCACTCCCCTTCCATGTGAACTGTGCCAAGTTTTGTTTCACATATTAATGTTTAGATTTAAAATAAAAATGTGTTTTATATATTATTTGCGATGGTAAGGCACCGACATCAAAAGCCTACCTTTGAGCTGGATTCAAAAAAGAAAATAAAAGCTACAATATCGGGTTGAGCGAACGAAACTAAAATCGTTTTGCATATAACCAAATTGAATCAATTTTTCGTACAAAATTGTATCCTTGGAGAGAGGGTGACGGGCGGATTTTATGGAAAGCCGTAGAAAGGCGAACGACAAATCGTTGCGATCCATCGAAATCTTGAACGATTCATCGCACGATTTAGTATTGCAGTCAAATCGTCGAACGATAACGTTCAGTTCAATTAAAAAAATTGAAACTATAACTGAACTACGTAAAAACTATTGATAAAATTCATACAGCCTATATTACCGGAACCTTTATTACAAATCTATTGACACCTAATTCATTAAAATCGGTTTAGTAGTTAAGACTTTACTGTAGAACATATAAACATACGTAGATCGTCAAAAATATATTACCCTTCATTTTAACTTAACTGTAGTCGGGTAATAATTACTTAAATAATAATAATAAATAAATATTTCGGATATTGATCACAAAACGCCATCTAGTCCCAAGCTAAGCAGAGCTTGTCTTATGGGTACTAGACAACTGATACAAATACACATATATATTTTTTTTTGTAAATACATACATAGAAAACACTCAAACTCCTAAACAAATATTTGTAGATCATACAAACGTTTGGTCCGACCCGGGAATCGAACCCGAGACCTCACGATCAGCAGTCGCACACGCCAACCGCCAGACCAACGAGTCAGGCAGTCAATAAATTTTATTTAAAAACTATTCCACATTTATCTATTAACCTACTATATTATTTATTGGGTTCATGGTCTATCAGTTTAGACACATTTTTAAGTGGACGGATCACTCTTGTTTAAAGTCTGAGCTTGAATTAATTTGATATGTGAGTATACACCCTGAGTATACAAAATTGTTCTAACAATTAACACTCATGAGGCGCAAAGCGATAAGTATAAATAGCTCACATGACATATAATATTTTTTCTTGAACTGTTACGCACAGCGTATGTCAGTTCCATCGTATCTTCAATTTGTAGTACATACTGATAATCTTAACACTAACGACATGAATTTGAACAGAGTTTTTGCATCATCGCTGTTTGGTTTCGATAGAATTTTGTAAAACATTCCTACGTTGGCTCCATTCAAATTCAATGACTATAGTGATCTTTTACAGTTACTATGTTATTTTTTTAAGATAGCAAACAGGCCAACAACCCACCTGATTACCTTTATACACAACAACGAGTATAAATATTATGTCAAAGTCGATTCTTTTTAAACTATCCATCATATGTAATAAAAAAAGGTATCTTAAATACTTCTTCTATGAGCCTGCCAAAGTGGTTCTACTCTGTCTGATAGAAAAGTTGACCAGAATCCAGGAGTAGTAGTCACCATACTAATTGCTCGTGCAGACAATGTAACAATACGGCATGGTGACCCACACCACGGCGGCCTATTGAGATGCTTCTACATCATTGGGCCTCGGGTCTTACACTCATCAACGAAACACAGAATTCCTGTTCTTGGAGAGTAAATACGTGCACTCTTCGTTAGTTCATAAACAAGCTATAGTCTCCTTTCAATTAATACAACATTTTCTAGTTTACTAATCCAAAATGAAAGTACGGAATTTTTGCTTTTAGCACTACACTTGTTTTCAGCAAGAACTTATTCTTGAAACTCCGAGTTAAAATTATATTACATATACGTAAGTTGGGAAGTGGATAGTTAGCGAAAATAACATTACCTAACTATGGCATAAACTGTAGAATCTCAGCATATTATCAACATATATAAGTGTACCTAATTATAAATTTCTTACTTAAGTAATGAACGCTCCCGCGAGTTCATCCACATTGTTGTGAATCTGAACAAGGTTAAACTATTCCGCGCAAGTTGCATTCCAAATTGAAGCAAATGTTTTTGAACAACAATATTTTGTAACATTATGAAATGAAACTTCTTATACTCATAAGTTTTACATAACCTCCTTTATATTTTACAAAACAAGATGTAGAATATTTATATTTTTTTGTATGAAATTCACGCCTAGCTCATCTTCATCATTTAAAAAAGGATCCTGATCTTTTTGTCAATTTTCTAGAAATGATTCCTACCTAGAATGATTTATCGCCCCCTGCTTACTAAATTTCATGAAATCTGTTGATGCCATTTTCGAGATTCAAATTATATATACATATATACAAGATTTGCTCTTTTAAAGGTATGTAATTCTAAGTAAGGATAAGTCACAAAATTCTAAAAAATAAAACTATTTGAATTTAATTAACAGCAATTTATTATCGCAATAAAAACAATTATAACATTTTTCTTTTTTTAACAAGTAAACTATGACAGTTTAAAAAAATCGCAGTTCTCACTGCAGCTGAAGAATACGGATCAGCCATGCCTGTGAGGTGGCCCTCCCAAGGGAGGGAGCTCCACCTTCATCTACTGTTGCACTCTAAGACTATACATCTTTCAGACAGGTTGATTTAGAATCTAAGTGGCTTTTTAAAACGTCCAGTTGAGATGGTTTTCCTACTGTTTATATCTCCGTGTGATAATTCCTTATTTCTAACTTTGAGAATGGTAAAGAACCTGTAGCGTGAAGATATATATTTAAATAGTTTTATATTGTTTATTAGGAGATATGTATATAAATAAAAGTTCACTCCACAACTAAACGAAATAAGATATTGTTTATTTGATTTTAGCACTGTACAGATTTTACTCGTTACTTTACATTAGAAGATTAGATTATTTACTTCACAGGAATACTAGTAATTAAGTATATAGGATATAATTTCATAAACTTATACGCATCAGCCGCGAATTAACAACAACAATACTGTAGCACTCGCACCTCTGTTCTGTCGCGGCGACCGGTCGGCCGGCCGCTGCATTCGTTCACTACGTCACGAATCACGATCATTGCAAACAACGCTCTCGACCAGGGTTTGCTTGTTTGATTATTTTAATTAATTTTATTATGAAATTTTGATATTTTAATATGGTTGCTACAAACCGTTCATCCTATCCTTATTTTGTTCTATCCTGTGGTAAATTTCCAAAAATTCTTTCCTCTTTTGCTCTAATTTCAACATATTTTTTTGCTTTTTTTTAAAGAGTACTCCCGCAATAGGAATATACATACCGTGTGGTGTACTGTGGACTTCACAAACATACATAAAACGGACACAAAGAACATCCAGACTTAGAACAACAATTTGTGGATCACACAAAGTGTTGCCCCTTTTGTGGGATTGGAACCCTTTACACTTGGCGTAGTAGAAGGTGGCGGGGCGACGGCCAAAGCTCTAGACTAACCATGCAGTCACGATATGTAGCCCGAGCAGCTTAGATTCTGCGTTAATAAATAAGACAGTCAGATTAACATGTCTTACTATAACTGTAATCGTGTAAGTGTCATTGCATGATATCGATATTGAATAAATATTTTCGGAAACCTATCACACAATGCTATCTAGTCCCAAACTAAACAGAGCTTGCATTGTGGGTATTAGACCACTGATTTAAATAAGTACGTAACACACTTTGTTTTATAAATACATACATATTATACGTAGAAAACATCCAAACTCCGAAATAAATATTTCAAGATTTTACAAACATACGATACGACCCGGGAATCGAACCTGAAACCTCTAGCACAAAAGTCGCGTGCTGCCATTTCGCCACAGAGGCATAAGACGTCGAATGCGTGTATTTTAAATTATTTTAGAGTGATTGGTAATTATGTCTGTCTAAGGTATCGTAGCTCTCATACGAATGTGTTTTTGAAGAAAGCCAGTTTCTTTGCAATGGTTCTTATATATGTTTGGTTAATATCGGTCCAACAGAGTGGGTAATAGTATCCTCTTTTTCAAAATGCATTTTTCAGCATTTTAAGCATATGATTACTCGATTAAGTGCTCTCGTAGGAGGCTACTTATTTTTTTAATTTAGATTATTATACAATTTCGGTATAAAAACACAAAGTAATAGAACTTCCTCTCGTGAGATATAATTATAGAGATACCTCTATAGATAGATAGTAGTCCGTACTTAGAAATCAAAATATTCTTGTAGCAAACGTATCTTTGCTTGCCACTGTTTAGAACCAATTTTCCGCGAGGACAGAACTTTGGCATTTAGAAAAAGCCCCCTTGTATAGTGTTTCTCTGAATCAAGTTCCGTGGAACCTCATTCCAAAACCAATATATTTTGCAGTCACTTCCCTCCTAACAAACACCTAACACATATGTCACGCAAACATAACCTTCCCATAGGCTGAAATGTCCTCACAATACCGAATCATTTAACTCTGTACTTTAGCCTATAAGAAATAAAGTCTTAATTCTTGTGCGTGTATTATAAGTCTTGTCGTGAATTTTACTATATACTCGTTATCGTTAAACAGAAGTGTTATAAAAGGCGCTTGTCGTGCAGATTTGAGTTGTTTCGTTGAGTTATTGGGAGGGAGAGGAGGGAGGTTTGTATCTGTTAAGGCTTATGGTGTAGCCCTCTTTGTGTTGTGGGTGTTCTTGTGAATCTGTTGTAATTATATATAAGTCATAACGAGTTTGTTTTATCTTTGATATCATGTCATGGTTCCGTTTTGTTATTGAGAACACGAGAAAGAGCCACTTTCATGTTTGAGTTGTTAGCGAGTTTCTAATATACTGGTATATAATAATAATAATAATAATAATAATTTATTTTATTTTCTCCCATATACACTAATACAATATATATATAAACAGATATGTAATAATATATAAATGGAGTGTCTGTTTGTAATATTAAAATAACTGCTTTTAAATAAATGCATATATATGTATACACGATACATATACCCAAATAACATATATTACATTTTTAATATTACAAACAGACACTCCATTTTTTTTTGTTTGTATAGATTATGTTGTCGTAGATGTACTCTTAAAGCTCTCAACCAAAGCGCAGTGCACCTCTTCATTCATTTCCACACCATGACATCCTCTATCACTGTAGACTGGTAGAGAATACCTAAGGTATTTACTTTTGTATATAAAGTTATTATATAAATAAATGAAATTGGTAAATAATTTCATCTGCAATAACAGCACACCAATTGAAAAAGCGAAATCAATTTAAACGGCCCTGTTCTGCCTGTTACCTCAAACGGTTCCATCGACGACAGACCATTAAATATGCAACACAAGGCACGGCTACTCAATCCATAATTAATTGAAGTCTTGGACGAGATCAGAATGCTGTACTGATTGCCTTTGCCCATCCCCTGCACCGACAACAACGTGTATTGTTTTTGGAAGCTTACGATGAAATCTTTATGAATCTTCATTTAACTTCACTGGAGTGTAAAACTTAAATGTGTTATTTATTTATTGACTAATGTAACAAGGCTTGATGAGGTACCCTCATCGAGCTATTTAATTACTCGATACTATACTCAATTATTAAGCAATGACGATGCGGTCAGTACCTGGATGGGTAATGTTGGTGATGGCAACAATACGTAGCCACAACGTTGTCTTGCCAGTCTCCAAACCGCACTCGGCCGGTGTCTGGATGTATGGGCTAAACCGTTTCCTCCAAAAAAAAGACACATCAGGGGTTTGTTATGGTATTTGTTGCCTAGACATAGCGTAACTGCACAAAGGTGATACTTTTGATAAACATCCTTAATGTTATTAATGTGAATAATAAGTATGTTTATTACGCATTCACATGAAAACTACTAAACCGATCGTCATGAAACTTTCTAAACATATTCTTGTAGGTATTAGAAGTAACATAGGATACTTTTTAATGAATGCGAGCTAAGCCGCAGACGAAAGCTAGTACTCACATTAAAGACGTTAGTTTGAATTATTTTATAGGAACACAATATTATTCATCTTTCATTGCCCATTTGGGGCTAACCATCATTCTCTAATTGTAGTTATTTTAACATAAAAGCGAAAACCATGTCGCACAATTGTATGTAATAGTACACAAACTGTTTATAAACACGCGTCACACCGAGACGAGACACGTATCTAATGTTAGCACTGAAGATTGTAAATTTTTGCATCCCGTACACAAAATCTTCAGTTCACTTCACTTTTTAGAGTTTAGTTTAGCCTTTCCATGTGTAGCGGCTATCAAAACTGACTATTAAACCGCAGTTCATAAGGTCAATTCCCAACTTTTTTTTGTTGTTGACGTGGTGGAAAATCCCTTCTGATCTCCGGCTTCTCGGGGACTGAGGAAACAGGTATGTGGTGATTCCACTAAAAACCACCCCGGCGGCTGGTCTAAGGGAGGGTCGATTCCCAACTAGGACTAATATTGATAAGCACGATAATTTATTCTAGATGGAGTGTAATTTATCAATAGATAAATATATGTAACTATATTCTAGAAACATCACGATATTTAGAATTGTATATGTCTGGTTGAATACTAAAAGCTTGGACCCTAAATAAAATACAAGTAACTTAAAATTAAAGTAGTCATAATGCAGTATTTGATGAAATTTTTTTTTTACACATAATAATATATTTATTTAGCTAAAAATTTGTTTACAAACATTTACAAATTTATAATTTCACATCTTAGGTTAGTGTAATCGAGTTTATATATGTCGATGACACCTGTACTAATGCGAGCATTGTATCACAGGTGCCAGCGTCTTCACATTGGATTAAAATCATTTAGTTTTAATTACATGTTATAGTCAATAATAAATTATGAACCAATAATACAATAATTAATATAAGGTAACATTTAAATTATAAAGGTTAACGGTTTAGATTGAAAATAAAATAAAATTTGTTATTATTTCGTTGTAATTTCATATATGTGTTATGTATGTGAGTGTGCGTGTGGGTGTGTGTGTGTGTGTGTGTGTGTGTGTGTATGTGGGTGTGATTGTCTATGAATGTATGAGGTACACGTGTCCTATTTGTCCTTTATATTCTTGGTTTTAAAAGGTTTTCCGTCTCCAGATAATCTAGAGTCAGCAGCCAGCGTTGAATGACCAGTTTACAATTTTTTGCAGTGAGGGGGTAAACATAAACAATTTTATTAACACGGTTGTACAGTCGAGAACTGAGGATAAAGCAACTTCTAGAAGCAAGCGCTGTCCTGTGGGGTTCAATATTACAGATTAGGTCCTTCCTTCTACTTGGTATTTGCTTGTATGGTATTTGAGCATGTTTGCGCAGGATTACTTGACGCACAAAGAGTTGTCTCACAGTTAAAACAGAGCACTCTTGGTACAGTGCTGTCGTTGAGTATCTGCGCGGCTTCCCAAGTAGAACCTTAAGCACCGCCCTCTGTGCCCTCTCCACTCTCAGCATATACACAGACCCAGCTCCCCCCCAGACAGGGATACAATACATCAACAAAGATTCCACAAGTGCACTATATACCAGCTTAAGAATTTGTGCACTAGCCGAAGGTTTGAGCTTTTTAATTATATATATTAGTTTCCTGGTACGCGACGTTAGGCTCTCAATTTGCTTATCCCATTTAAGGCATGCATCAATATGTATACCTAAATATTTAATAGTGGATGTTCGCATAATTGTGTCACAAGTACAATTCACATTCAGACGGTTGCATGTGTGTAGCGTCAGCGTTTGTTGGTGAGGTGGCCGCGAGGAAGAAGCCGGAGAAAATGCTATATACTTTGTTTTCGTAATATTCAGTGTGAGAAGATTTGCAACAAGCCATGACATAACATGTGACATGGCCATTTCGGCTAAATTATAGGCAAGATCCCAACTCTGTGCATGAACAACCAATGCTGTATCATCTGCGTAAGTAAAAATTTTACAGTTTTGTAAGGTTAATTGGCACAAATCGTTGATGTAAATCAAGAAGAGAGTTGGGCCCAAGACACTTCCTTGCGGCACCCCGTAAGTAATAGGTTGTTCTTCACTAACATGATTGCCAATCCTCACACACTGAGTCCGACCGCTGAGATAACTACGAAAGACGCTCAGTATGGTACCTCTAATTCCTATCCTTTCCATTCTGTCCAGGAGAACAGGAATGGAGACGGTATCGAAGGCCTTCGAGACGTCCAAGAATATGGCTAAAGTTTTGTATTTGTTATCAATTAACTTTATCACCGTATCAGACAAGTCCATTACTGCGTCCTCCGTTGACTTCCCTTTTATGAAGCCATATTGATTTGGGGAAATTATGGCGAATCTCTCCAGATAACTAGTCAATTTCTTATTTATAATTTTCTCGAAAACCTTCGACACCGCGGTCAATACTGATATTGGTCTGTAATTCGCGACCTCTTTTCTTTCCCCACCCTTAAAGACCGGACAAACCAAAGCCTTTTTGAATACCCCCGGGAAAATCCCCTGAGAAAGAGACAAGTTGAATATATATTTTAATGGGGCAGTAATGTTTTGACGTGTGGATTTTAAAAGAAACGCAGATATTCCGTCCCAACCCATCGCGCAGCCACTCTTCAAACTTCCGATTGTATCGCCCACGTCACACTCAGTGACATCAAGAACAGACATTGAGTTACCTAAGTGGTTTTTGGCTGGTATGCTGGGCGAAGAACAAACCGCGCCCTCCAGTTTACCCGCCTGAATACGGGCAGCCAGAGATTTGCCCACATTTGCAAAATAGTGGTTAACCATATCGACAGACCGTTTCGGATCCCCGTGCAAGTATAAAAGTTCAGTCGAAAATGATTTCAGCTGGTTTGTATCTGAAATGGTTTTTATAGCTTGCCAAGTTGCTTTTGTGTTTCCCCCAGCCTCTGTCAGTTGGTTTCTCTCATAATTTATTTTAAGCTTCTTTAGTAAATTGTTACAAAAGTTGCGATATCGTCTGTATGTTGTGTGTAGAATAGTGTTTTCAGGGGATTTCTTAGACTTCACATGTAAGGCGTCTCTATTTTTAATACATTTAAGGAGTCCAACCGTTATCCACGGCTTAAGGGGATTTCGTCTATGTGTGAGTTTTATTTGGTGGGTGTGTGTTTTTACGATGCTAGAAATGCTCTGTATGAAGTATTTGGCGGCTACTTCCGCATTTTGTATTAAATATAAGGGAGAGAAGTTAAAGGTTTGAATCGCTGAGATAATTGCATCTTGATCTGTTCGTTGTACGTATTGTTTATGTGTAGTATTTTTATTGACCGAATTCAAACTAAGCAGGGTAGGAAGGTGATCCGTGACATGCGTGTTTAACACTAATACAGTTGCGGGCCTATGAGTCTTCAGGATGACATGGTCCAAGCAGGCATCACCTCTGGTTGGAATAAGATGTGCAGGTAGTAGCCCATGTGATGAGCATAAGTTCAAATATTCCTCCTTTTGAGAATTAGAAAAATCGGCATTCAAGTTGATATTTATATTGCCAATAATTGTTATGGTTTTATGCATGTGTAATGCGCTCAAAGTATCATCGAGACTTGTCAAGAAATTATCTATATTTCTGCAACCAGGAGAGCGATATATAGCAATTATTGCCGTATCATCACATGTGCACACCAAACAGTTTGCATCAGTAAACTGTGGCTGATAAACTGTGTGCTTCAGATTTTTTTTAACGTAAATGGCCACACCTTCATTCTGGTTTGAAAAAGAAGACGCATAGCCAATATAACCCCCCAAATTTGGCAACGCTATACTCTTGCTCAACCAGCACTCAGAAAGGATCACGATATCACACGGTATGTCCATAGAGTCAAGTAGAATAGACATTTCATCAAAATGCCGATTTATGCTACGTATATTCATATGGAAAATGTTTAGGGTATCCTGTTTAACGTGTAGGTGCTGTGAACAAAGGCTTGGAGAGCACAAATGACACCCAGACACAGTGAAAGAGTCCAGGTCATCCGAGATTTTAGTTATGTTATCCACAGTGATCATGAATTAGAACTAATGCTCTTTTACTGGTCTTAATATAAGTATGATGTAGGAGAATCAAAAGCAATTCGCGACCAGTCTCATTTGGATTTTTGTTGAAGTAGTGAAATAGTGTGGTTTTTAAAAATGTTTCTTCATTGATTTTTGAATGTGTGTTTAATGTGTAAAGCGTTGGTATATTATCAAAAAAATAGACGAAATATAACAAAAAAGACATGCAATAATTAAGAATATAAATTACAACTATAAACAGTATAAAAAGCTGGTCCAAATAAGAGAAAAGAAATACAAATCCAGCATTAAGGAATCCAAAAACAGAAAATATGTAAAGTCATGCTTGTGTTTTTAACTTATTAAGTTCAGCTTCCGACGATATGTGTATAGCTGGTATTCCTTCTCTTTTGCGAATGTAAACCTTACCGTTTGCAGTCCAACAATATGCGTATTCATATGATTTGGCGTGGTTTCTCGCAGCATAGAATATACGTCTTACCTTACGAGTGAGATTTTCTGATATAAATACAGGCTTTTGAGGACCATCAATGCTTAGACTCGCCGTCGATAACTTGGTACTACTGTTGTGTTTGTTAAAGTCCCTATAGGATTTTAAAAAAATCTCCGTTTTAATAGTTGTTGTAAAATCTACAATCACAGGTTTTTCTAGGGACGCATTAGTCTTAGTGCGATATACGTCTCGAATCTCTTGTTTTTCAACGGGGACATTTACAATCCTGCCAATATTTATTACTAGATCACAAAGGTCCTCCTTAGTTTCATCCCTCCTACTTGGAATATTTCTACATTCCAGGCTAGACAAGTTACTCTTCCTTTCCAATAATTCGATTTTTTCTTCCAGTTGTTGAATATACGCGTGATTTTCTTTGCGTTCGGCTTCTAGATTTTCAAACCGTTTTGTTAACTCGTCATACATTTGTGAGAAAAATGTTATAGATGAGGAGATACCTGCATTCTGTTCCTTTATCTCGTTAATTGCTTCCATTATTCCTTTGTACTTTTTGTCTTGCTGTTGTTCAAATAGTGCAAACATAGATTTCATTTCCACCATATTCTCATCGCTTTGTGCGTACTTTCTTTTGGGTCTTTGAGTAACAATTATTACCTCCTCTGTATTTTTCGAAGTGTTGGTTTGTAGACATGAATTTGGAGATGTAGATCGTGTTTGTGGTGGCGTTCGTTTTAAAGACATTTTAATAATAACTGTAAATATAGGTTTCTTATCTATTTACTGTATGCAATCTATCTATCTACTCATAAATATATATCTATCGTATACGTATAGAAATCAATCCACCTCACGATAGGTCGGTATCAAAAAAATAAATATGGAAATTCATCAATTCAGGTTTTTTATTCTGTAGACTATGCCCACACAGACACTCCTGAACAGACTGCGTTCCAATACTCAGAGCTATTTCTTGTAACGTTGTTTGTGTCGTGTAACAGGGTGATTATTGTCTATGACCATAGAGTAGATGTCAGAGTTGCAGTAGGGGCAACTTAATAACATTGATGGTAGAACAAATATTTGATTCGAAATTAGAACTTGTAACCGACACTGAGTGGTTAATATTTCTTATTTATTTATTTTTTTACTTTAGGCTTACACAAGATCTTAAATAACTGATCATTTGATGTTCACTTACATTTACACGTGTTTCTTTGTAGTTTGGGTCCCGTTTATTGAATTTGTACGTAAACTATGGCACCTTTACTATGTTTAAATTAAGTACCTGTCAGCGTACACTGGCACCGAGATAACACTATAGCAATAGTTGTAACACTCAACGCTTTGAATGACCGGTATTTCGTTCCAATTTATCGTCTTTTTCTATTTTTAACACAAATATTTACATGAATCACTTGTAAGTCCTAAGTAATTAAACTATACAAATTAGTGAACTCCTAGCCGATTTTGGTCACAGAGACCAGTGTCAATAGAGACCATTGAACTATGCAGAAGATATTATACTGCACAGGTATGTGTTGAAGTACTGTTATATGTGTACTCTCATAACACAATGGGATGGTTATTCAACATAACCAGGAAAGCTTTACGTGCTCTCTGAGATACGAAAATAAAGAAGCGAGGTCCAAAGTCCAGGTTGTTATTAAGCAAAACTCAAGAACCCAAAATCTCTGGTTCGATAGTTACATACGTTAGCCGATAAATCAACAAAATCACACAAACATACATTCAACCGGGTGATGTCACGAGAGGCATTGCCATAGTCCGCCATTTAATTGCAACAGCACAATAAATAACAACAAAGAAATATAACAAAGAACCTAGTTATTTATAGAACCAGAGACCCTTATTATAAAACCGATATCATTTTAGAAGCAGGCCTTAGGTATTCTTGTAGACAGCCTATAAAGGCTCAGTGTGAAGCCCGCCTAACTCGATTGTGCGGCAACCTTTTGCGATCCATTATCTGAGACAGTACGTTACAACTACAAGGCGAGCATCGCTCGAGGGTGGCCTTATCAGAGAACCTCTTCGACGTGGCCACAATCAATTGACCCCCTCCTCCCCTTTATGTAGAGATAAAGTAAAACATTGAGGCATAAATCGAACAGTTAGGAAGGCCATTTTAAAATGGATGCTTGCCGAGTAGATTTAAAAGAAAGTGTGTGCGTATAAGGTAGAATGAAGGCAGAAAAGGTATACCATCATTACTGTAGTTCATCATCATTATCATCAGCCCATCGCAGTCCACTGCTGGACATAGGCTTCTCTAATTGCACGCCACTTATTTCAATCCTCGGCTTCTGGCATCCAGCTCTG